>CM062240.1:717683-3117683 GCA_031216185.1 Syzygium aqueum
ACGAATCATATAAAAATAAAACACTTGAGATTAGGGTTTATGATCACGGTAGGAACCGTTTAGTATACTTTCTAAACCAAGATATTGACTTGACCAATAATACAAAGAAGTCTTTAGAATTGACTTTTTGATCAACCACTGAAGTCAACCTTTGGTCAACATTTTGGAAAAATAAAAAAAATACTCATCAAAACAACTTCTTTTATTCTTAATTAAATTTTGAATTCATCAATTTTACAAATTTTTATCAATAATTGATTTTTCGGCCATATAAAAAATTTCAATTCTAATTGGCCAAATTCAAAATTAACGGATTTCTAGCCATTTTTTTGAATAATTTCCTCCACGACATTTGATTTAGGGATCATAATACATTCAATTGTCAAGTCAATTATGAGATTCCAAGTTTGAGATGAATTTTCCCAATTTCGAGCCCTAATTAAGAGTCATGATCGGTCCTCATGAGTAATGTCAATTAGCCCAAATTAAATCCGATTAAGTCCAAGTAACTCAATTTTAATGTCAATTTTCACAACCATTTGACTTAATTTGATCAAAACAGTGGACATTGATTGACGATTTCAATGACGGGATGACCTAATCAACCCAATAACATTTGACCCATGCTAGATTAATGCCCAATTACATCAATTGAACCTCAATTTTGCATAATAACCAAACAGGATGAAATTGGCCAAGCTCACCAATGCAGTTCAAGCGAATTGAACAGGGAATTAAGACCATTGGGGTAAAACGAGTTAATTTGATCAAGCCAAGTCAAGTCGATTCGAATCGACTTGACCTGATTTGACCAAATTAAACTTGAATCGTCAGGGCGAAGTGCAATAATATTTCAATTGGTCATACAAGTCAGCTTGTTTAGTGGAATAGGTACACATTAGAGGAATTGGACAACTGGGCGAGTTCGGGTCAAACCGAGTCAACTCAGATTGACTTGTTGACCCGACCCATTTTTTTGGCCAAGCTCCACCGTTCGCCCAACCCGCCATGGCAGGCGAACTAGCCATCTCCTCACATTCAGAAAATTATAAAATTACCTTTCGTGAAATTATAGAAATGCCATTGGCCATGTCACCGATTCATGTGAAGGCCTAATTTCAATCATTTATTATCTACTTGGTTTTGGCCATCCATTATGACATGTCAATTATCTATGTGATAGAAATTCAGTCAATGAGGAGGTTGCTTTATCAAGAAGGGATCAATTTGAGCCCTTTAATCAATCTAAGGGTCACAATTTGATTAAATTTCAAATTGCCATCCAAAAAGGGGTATATAAACAACATTCTCTCTCTTCTCTCATTATACACATTCAAAATTTAGATAAAAAAATATAAACAACTTTCTCTCTCTTCCCTCATTATACACATTCAAATTTTAGACCAAAAAATTGAAACACATAGACTCTCTCTTGCTCGGCCGAGCCACACGACTCCATGCCAGTATTGAGACCGGCTCTTTTAGATGATCCTCCGGCCATATCCCGTTGTCCTTCCGTTGGCTGACGCTTGCAATTGGTTTGTCCAAGACATCCTTGAAGTCACGGTTGTTGGCGCCTTCTTTTTGCTCACTGGAGTTCCACTAGTTGGCTGATTTTTCTCCTAGTGCTCGCCGGTTGTGATAATCAAAGGTAGGAGTCTTCAAAGATCTTTGAATTGATTATAGTCAAAAATTGAAGATCAACAAATTTATGATCCAAGCTCTAAGTAGAATGTGATTGAGTCGAATGATAAAAGGATTTTAGAATTAGACTAATTTTTCATAGAATTATTGAATCAATTACATGATTAGGAAATTTTAGCCTAGATTCTTTATGTGGCCAAACCTATGCATGTTGATTTCAAAGTTGATTATGGTGATTAGATGATAATCTAGCCTAGTCTTTGCATGTTTAGGTTAGTTTTCTTAGAATCATAATCAATTGAAGTGA
This sequence comes from Syzygium aqueum, assembly GCA_031216185.1. Taxonomy (NCBI): domain Eukaryota; kingdom Viridiplantae; phylum Streptophyta; class Magnoliopsida; order Myrtales; family Myrtaceae; genus Syzygium; species Syzygium aqueum. The sequence goes on from CM062240.1 coordinate 719,635, forward strand.
TTGATTGAAGTTGCATGCTTAAATTCCTCCTTAGCATGTCTCGGGCGAATCCCTCTAGTGTGATCCTCAAGCATCTTTGATGTTAATTACACTTAGTTTGATCACATGTTGAAAAACATGTTGTTTAGATGATTTGATGATGATTAATGCACATTTAGATGTATGTCTTAGGTGATTGATGATGAATGTTGAAGAACATCGCTGAATGTTGATGAAGAAGATCCCTTGGATATGCTTCTAGATGATTGATGAATTAGGCTTGAGAATGCATGATTGTGTTTGTGTGTATGATTTGATAATGAGTGATGATTGCCAGAAATTCGCATCATTAATTTCTGCAAGTTATTAGATTTTTAGGATTTTTTGTGGTCAGAATTTATAAAATATTTTTGAGATGTCCCTATAAATAGAGATCGAGAGCTTTGCAGTGATATAAATTTTGTAAAAATCAAGACTTCGTTTGATCTAAATACTCACATCTGCAAAGTAGCAAAAAGTTTTCGTGCTTTCGGTAAAAATCTGGTTTTAGTTTTGTCCGAATTTGTTTTGCAAAATTAAATTAGTTGAAGTCCATTTTTACAAAAATCTCAAAACTGAAAAGTTGTTTTTTATGGTCTTAATCGATGGACTAGAAAGTTTGAGGCCATTTCAACAAATTTTAGAGGTCCTTATGTGCAAAATACCGGAGAAGATCAATTCGGCCGACAAAATACTTTGCAGTTGAGTCTTTAGGGAAATCAGAAATTTTAAGATAGAAGACTCATTTGAAATGACTCAAAACATGAAAGTTGAATAATACAATTAGGTCTAACTTCATGTAAAATTTCATGTGGTTTTTACCAAGTTTGTTATTTTTCCAGTATTTTTTAAAATCAAGTTAAAAACCGCATCAATTTTTGAGTGTCGGGTCAATCTGGTCAAATTCAGGTCAATGCGGTCCGAATATGGAAAATTGTCCTAATGAACATTAAAGTAAATATCTCAAGATTTCTAATGATACTTGAATAGGTCACTAGAAAAACATAAGTGATTAGAATCCGTCCAAAATTGAATAAGTGATCCATTGAGACTTACTAATTGATTGATTGCTTCACAAGGCCAATTGGCCTAATTGCATATTTAATTGAGCTTTGCATGCGATTTATGAATGTATGATTGGGATGTAGTGAATATCGCCAATTGTTTGATACCGCTTAAGTACATGTTTTGATTGGATGGATGAAACTAACACCACAAGGTAGTGGCCGCGAGGGTGGTGCCCAAGGTGGAGACAGTCGAGAACCCAAGTCTGGCGATCAGAGACCAATGGCTAGTTTAGCTTAGATTAGTATTAAATAGTAGGGGTGTGCATGGTTCGGGGGGGCGGTTCCTACCTCAGAATCGTGGACCGCCCGCTACAGGACTGGTTTCAAAAATTAGAATCAAGATCCACTCGTCAATTCTATGGATCCACCAGAGAACCGGACCATCGGTTAGGTTTGGTTAGATTCCCGAGTAGGTCTATGGAACTGGTCCTAATAAGTTTTCCTGGACAAATAAAAAAAAATCTGTGGACTAACATCAGATCAACAGAACAAAAAGAAAATAATATAATTTTCCATATAATTCATATACTATGATCGGTTATATTAATCACATCATCCATAAATCAAGTGGGTATCCATCAATTATTGGGAAAAATGACCAAGGTTATCCCAATTACACAAGACCTTTAGACATGATAACAAATTTTCTTCTTTTTAAAAATTTTTTTTGGTCAGATTTTTTTGTTAAAAATTAAAAAAATAAAATATATTATTATTATATTATCTGTTTGGTTCGGGTGGGCGGTTCCACACCAGGAACCGGGAACCGGACCGGTACCCACCGGTTCCAAAAAATTGGAATCGGGAACTGGACCTGTTCCCTTGGAAACCACCGGTTTCGGTCCGATTCCGGACGATCTCGGGTGGTCCAGGCGGGTCCTGGTTCTTTTGCACACCCTTATTAAACAGGCTAGTTTAGACCTTAATAGGGTAATTAGCTTATGCAATATATTATCAAACCAATTAGACTTAGCCTCACCTTGAATAAAAGGGTTAGAATAACGTAGTATAGCTAGTCATTTAAATTTGAACTCACCTTACATACGATTAGTCCTTAATAGCAAGCTTCCGATGGGTCATATTTTGAGGCTAAGTAGCAAGGTTATGTAATATTTTTTGCCCGACTCATATCGGGTTTTTCTTTTTCGCACTTAGATAGATGCTCTTTAATTTCTTGAGTGTTTACATACCATACCACCTTCCAATAAATTGATTGTTAAGTTCATTTCTAGATCAATTAGGATTAGTTTAGGATCATAATGAACCCTACAAAATTATTTGCATGCTCACTTAGTGGATTAATACCTTTAAGATCATAATGGACAAAATCAAGCTTGTATGATCACTTAGATAGCACACTTTCAAGTTAGAGGTACCGAAAAGGCGTTAATGAAAACATTAGCATAAACAAGTCAATGTGCTTCGAATCTCTAGTTGCGTAAGAATTGAGACGGCACTCCCACGTCTCAATTGGTTTTTAGCCAACTCAAATGTTTAATGGCGACTCCTAAAATTGCTTAAGGTGTTAAAAAATTTTAAAAAATAAAAATCCAGCATCATGCGTTGTATGAGCTTGGGAGAGCCCTGCTCTTAATTGAAGGACCGTTTGGGTTGACATCATATGGATCCTTAGAACTCTCTTCTCAATGAATCATTCGGACCATCTTTCTAGCAATAACTCTAAACCTATTTTCCAAGAAGCCCTTGGAGAGAGGTCATGACAGTGGATCATTAAAATGTGTGCCTTGTTAACAACCCAAGGCTCGGCGAAGGCATTGGATGGCAAGAATAAATTGCGAGAAATGATGAAAAAGGCCAGTGAAGTCGACTTGATGGAGATGGCAAAAAACATAATTCGGTTGAATCTGTTGGATGAGGCATTTATTAAGGTGGTTGAAGAGAAGGATATCGTAATGTTGTGGCAAAACTTAAATCACTTTATTTGGTGAAGGATTTGAACAATTATTTGCATATGCTGAAAAAGATGTTTCAATTTTGGATGGTTGAAGCCATCCATCATAGCCCGCTTAGATGAGTTTAACAAACGTATAATGGACTTGAAAAACGTCTATGAGGCTTTGCCTGATGAGAAATAAGGCATGATGCTATTAGCATTTCTACCGGCTTCTTTTATGAACTTTACCGACTCATTGCTATAAGGCGCACCACAATCACCTTGGAAGAGGTTGTTGACACATGAATTTTTGCCAATAGGTCTAATAGGGTAAAAACTTGAAACTCAGGATTCATAAATTTGTGATAGAGCCCGTTTCTCGGCCAAAAAAAGGTCTTTTAGGTGTCTTTCAAGTGTTATTTCATTTCATATGTACTTAGATGTCATTTTCCAAATAAGTCAAAGATAGATTTTTAGGTAGATTTTTTTGTCAAACCTAAAATGTTAACTCTTGGTCAACATTTCATCAAATTTGTGAAAATAATATAAAGACATGAATTTTATCTTTGCAAGCATAAATTAGGCTTTTTAATTTCGAGTTTTTTATTTTATAAAAATGATCAAGAATTGAATTTTCGGTCAAATTGAAGACTTTGACCCTCAATCGAAAAATTTCCAAAATTCATTAATTCAATTCCTTTTTTAGATATATGATCTAGAGACAATGGCAATTCTAGCCCACCGCATTGCCAGATTTGCCTTTGATGCCTTATGTCATATCATCTGGACCGAAAGGAATAACCACATCTTCAGGAACAAAAATGTCTACATTCCGGGTATCGTCAACACCTTATCAAGGTGGTGAAGGACAAAGCTTTATCCATGGGAACAATTGCTGACATTCCTACAAACCGAAGGATACAGAGGCGTTGGGGTCTACCTTCTACAATCTTTGAAGCTGATACAACTCCATTGTAGATTGTTGTTTTTCTTTCTCTTCTAGTTTGTTGGCCTATTGTGGCCTTTGTGTAGTTTTGCTTAATCTCCATTGACCCTATTCGGACTTTTTAGTCCATTTTGGGTCGTTGTGAGGTTCTGGTCTTTGCTTGTACATGGTGATCTTGGAAAGTTATACAATTTCTAACCTTTACAAAAAAAAAAGACAATGGCAATTCTATCTTTGCAGGGACGTTGTTGCATTAGATCAAACATTTTGTCTCGTGTAGAGCAGTTGGTGTGCTTCTCTTTGGTATAATTGAGTGTTTTGAGGTTGTTGACACCTAAATTTTACTGATCATTTAGTCGTAATTTGCATAGAAAATTAGGGATTAAATTTTAACCCTTAAACAAAAATATTTAAATTGCATAATATATAGTTTAGGTTCATTTTAATTTAATTGCATTTGGCATCGGATTGGCGATGACGAACGAGCTTAAAATTCATTGGATGGGACTCGGCTCGCTCGGAAGGCCAGGGCCGGGAATCATAAGTTAAACGGCTCGGTTATTTTAATTTGAGCTTAATTCAGCCCATTGTGCTTAATTAAATAAAAGCCGAAGTTAATTCAGTCAACTTAGAATTAAATAGAAGCCTAAGTCCAAGCCTAAGCCCATTAGGACTAGAGAGCCCATCTAATTGACCTAGATTAGTGTTATATATACATCATTAGGTTAGATTTTTAGAAGAGGACACATAATTACAAATCAGAAAAATTTTTAGAGAGTACACACGAGAGAGAAAGAGAGGTCGGTGTCGTCACCCCTTGCTGTGTGACGCCGCCCTCTTGCCGCGCTGTTGCTGCTCACCGAGCCGCACCGCTTGCTGTCCGGGGCTCCCCGCCGTGCCCAACTGCCGACGGCATCGCTTGGTTGTGTACACCGAAGTCGCCATGCCATCTTTACCGCGCCGCTCCTCCACGCAAACGCTGACATTGCCGCTGCTTTGCTCCCTTCGCAACCACCGTGACACCGCCTAGACGTCCTAGCTCCTCCCACTGGCGCTACTGACCACAGCCCCGTCGCTCATCAGCCACCGAAGTCGCCATGCCAACTTTGCGCCGCTGTTGTCACGCTTGGAGAAGCTGTTGCCCCCCTGTCGTGACATCGCCTACCTTGCCGACCGCCACAGCGCCGCCGTGTCTCTGTCCCAATCATCGCCCCTCCGCAGCTGCTGCTCTGTCGCTGCCGAAGCAGCCACGTTGTCAACCGTGGCACGCCGCCGCCAATCGCCCCACTGTCCACAGCCACGCCAGAAGCCGTTCGTCGGAGCTCTTCTCAAGCTACACCGTTGCTACCTCGATGTGACTCTCCCCCGTCGTGCTGGATCGACGCTTGCCCGCCGTGCCAAACAATCGCCGGAGCCGTGCCTCAGCCTCACTGAGCTCGCCAAGTTGCTGTCTCGCCGTGCTGCCGTGTCCCGACGTCGCCATCACCGGTTGTCCCAATCCCGATCCGCAGACTCGATCCCGATCGATTCGAATTTGGAAATTATCTGCAAATTAGGTAATTGGACATTATCCTATATTTTTCAGAATATTAAATTTCCTAATTTGAGTATTTGAATATTTCGTGAATATCATGTGGAATATTAGATATATTAGGATAATTATCTTATATCCGCAATGTTTTAAAATATTCAAAATTAGAAAACTTTCCTAATTTAACAACGTATCTGGACGACTATCCGATCTTATCCCTAAGGTACGATACACGGCGATACGGAAAATTATTATCCTATCCATAATGATTTTTATCTGCTTTCTAAATTTGAATGATCGACTTTCCGTCAATATCTATAACCCTATAGATATGACCGATAGTTTGATTTTTGTGTCTAATCCGAGTTTAAAACAAATCTGGCGGATCGCGTGGTTGTTTTGAATGTAGATGTTATCTCTGTTTAAATTGTATTTCCTTTTCAAATAAAAAAGAAAATTCAAAAAAATATCGGTTAGGATTTAAATTAGAGTTTTGCATGTTTAGGGAATCCTAAATATATCTAGAAGATAGAGTAATTATTTAATTTAAATTAGGACTTGAGATAATCTATTTCCTAGTTTAAATTAAGTAATATTCTAATCTTAATATATTATTTAGGTCATTTTTTAATTTCGAATTTTCATGAAAACCCAAAAAAAGAATGAATTGCTTTATGGTAAATTAAGATAGATTGCATTTTTAATTTAAGTAATTTATTATTTTGAATTTTCACAAAAATCCCAAAAAGAAATCATGTTAGGATGGATTAAGTCATCATAGATTGCATGTTATTTAGGCATATTTTTATTTCAAATTTCATAAAAAAATACCAAAAAATAAATCCTTTATCCGTCATTAGAATTAGGTCATGTCATCGCATGACATATAGTTTGCATGTTAGATTGCATTAATCGCATGTCAATTTTTGCATGTCATTGCATGTAGATTAGTTTTCATTTAAATAAGCGAAAATCAAAAAAATATTGAGTGAATTGCTTGTTAATTAGAAATCATATTAGGGTTGTTGATGTGATTTTCTAACTAACAATGCAGATGCTTACGTTGCTATGAGGTAAGTCATTATTCAAAACTTGCAATTTATTTAACGCTTTATTGGGTGTTAAATTGATGGTTTGTGCACCCGCATGAACACCTCACATGTTAGTGACTAAGTTAAAATGGATCCAAACTGCCTGCCAAAATATTTTTGAAAAGAAAAGGTACCGAAAGGACGTTAGACTAGATCTAGCGTAATCAAGTCCCCGGGCTTAGAATCTCTGGTTTGTATGAATAAAACATATCTCCCTATGTTTTGTTTAGGTTTCTAATCGAGCTACCGCAAATTGGTTAGTGACGACTCCAAGCATGAAAATATTTGCACATTAAGAACTTAAATCCTAAGTTGCGAATTGGTAGGGCTTGGGAGGGCCCGAGTTAATATTAGTCTTAATAATCTATTAGCCCGAAAAAGTAAAAATTTTTTAGGTCACGACAGCTTGGCGACTCCGCTGGGGAGATGAGTTAAAACTCTTAGTGGACTTAGGCCAATTTTTCATTTCAAAAATAATTTTTGTTTGGCAGTGAGAATCTCAGATACGTCCCTAACATTTTAGGTATTAAATGTTCTTGCAGAATTGGAGGTATAAAGGAAGGCATGATTGTTAACCCTTGTTTTGCAGGGAGGTGTTCGGATGTATGGTTTAATTTATGCATGAAGCGTTGTTTGATATAACCTGTTGTGCATGCCTTACATTTACACTACACCGCACACACTACCCGCTGTCGGACCTGAGCGGCATAGGTTTAGGATTGTACCGAGATAGTGGATACCCCGACCAAAATCATGTGGTACGAGTCACCCTCCTCGGTCCCGAAATTTTTTTTCATGGTGTCATTGAATACCCACCACGGTTGCGCCCTTTACAACCCGGGTCGGCTCTTTGACTAAGCCGAAGTTAGAGGAATCCCAGCCTAACCACCACTATGACCGGTTTAGCTCGGTAATCCTCGTGTCTCCATTTTGCAAGCCAAAGTCTAGGTAGAAATCAAACCTCACATTTCATGTGCATGTCTATGTGATTGCCATAATTCTACCAGGTGAAGTAAGTTTTCTTAACCTTTATCTCGCAATTTATTTATGTTTCATACATTTGGTCGGTCCATGATAGGTCTAGGTCGATCGTAATTTTTGAAAGTAACAATCATTGATTTTTTCAAAGGGAAAGAAAAAGAAAAGATAAAGCTTTGAAAAGAAATTACTTTCAATTCTTATTATCATTTTTTTGGGTCTGTCATAAGTCATTATTTCCTAAGAAATTTGCCATCATTTTCACAAATACATGGAGTAATGAAAAATGTCATGAAAAATGGGTATAAAAAAGGACGATTAGACTGAGTCATGGACCGATCGTTTTGATGACGCATACTTACCATGCTCTATTTTTCAAATTAGGTAGTTACGGACCGATCACGATCGCATATTCGTACACGGTCGAGAGCTAGAATGGCCGATCAAATTGACCTCCGAGATCATGTTGTTGGCATGGAGGACTAGATAAAGCAAGTCGTCATCGCAATGCAACAAATGTCTACTAAGATTAAAGCCCTTCGGTCAATTCCTGTTCCAGTATCCTCCGAGACATCAGTCCCGAAGCATAAAAGTGAAAAAGGTGCCGATGTTGAGGAAGATGACGATATTCCCGATCTGGAATATGACCCCATCCATATCGTCATCAACAAATACAAGCCTGATGAACGAGTCAACAAACTCGAAGAGAGAGTGAAACAGCTGGAAGGTTCGCAGGATTCACCATCGATCGATCTGTCCCTATACTCACAGATCAAAATCCCAAAGAAGTTCAAGATGCCGGACTTTGACAAGTACAATGGCACCATGTGTCCAAAAGCCCACCTGCAGCTCTACCACGTACAAATGACCTCGTACGTTGACAATGAACTCCAGATGATCCATGCCTTTCAAGCAAGTTTGACGGGTCCTACTTTGAACTGGTATCTCATGAAAAAGATAAATGACCTCAAAACTTGGAAAGAAGCTAGTGAGACATTCCTAAAGCAATACAGGTTCATAACGGACATCATTCCCACTCGCGATGACCTCGAGCGTGCTCAGATGAAAAAGACTGAGTCCTTCAAAGACTATGCCATCAGATTGAGGAATATAGCCGCTCAGGTCGTCCCGGAACCCATAGACAATGAGTTGAAAAGGATGTTCGTGAAAACTCTCTCGTTCGAGTACCGTAATCGGATGGTGACCATTCCAGCTGACAACTTCAACCAACTCATCCCCATAGGCGAGCAGATTGAGATAGGACTGAAGGATGGATGGTTCGTGGAGCCGTCTTCGTCAACCAAAAGATTTGGTGCAAGGAAGGAGAAAGAGCCGATAGCCGAAGTGAATGTGACTCTTAACCAACCGAGCCGGCGAAATACTAACTCCGCCTCGGTAATCCAAGTAGCAGAAGCTCGGCAACAAAACACGGGTCGTCAACCTTTTCAGAGGAGGAACAACAAGAGGCAATTCATCCCCTTCCCCATATCGTTGTCTCAAGTATTGGAAATGCTTCGGAAGAAAGGTTTGCTTATTATCAAGCCAAAGCGGCCCAATCCTGAGCAGTTCTATAACTATGACCCGTTGAAGAAATGCGATTATCACATGGGCGAGCTGGGACACTCAACTGACGATTGCTATGTCCTCAAGTACCGAATCCAGAACCTCCTGAACATGAAGGCTTTCTCATTCCAACTCGCTAAGTCGAATGTTCAGAGTAACCCGCTCCTCGATTACGCGGGCAATGTGAATGCCATATTTAGCTTAAATGCTGGTCGAATAAAAAATATCAAGGTATACACCACCGACGTCTATGGTGAGCTGGTGAAAGCCAGTTATTACCCGAGTAATGAAGCAGTTTCCCTGGCTATCATGAGAGAAAAGAATCTCAAGAATGGTGGAAGCTGGGTTGATCGTTTATGCTGACCACACCAGCATTGTCTCTACTATCTCTGAGGTCGTCATTAATTGGGACGAGGAGTTTGCTACGTTGAGCGCCGAGAAGGACAAGCTCGATCCTTTGCTTGAAGACATGCCTCCGCTTGAAGACGCGACCAATAATGAAGAGATCGTAGAGAGCACGCTTAAAGCTGATGAAGGAAAAGAAGTGATTGACACTCTGGGGCAACCAAGTGGCAAGTTTGACTATTATGTGAAGTACTCAGCGCCCCCGAGTTTCTATGTTGATCCCCGTGATATTGTCCCTGACAGTTGAGGAGGTATGGATGATCCAACACCTCAAATAACAAAGGATTCTGATAATGCTATGAATGGAATCACTGCCCTATTTGATGATGTCTTCATTGGAGCTATCGAAGAAGAACCGTTAGAGGGAATGGGCACGGGTCCACAAGAGTAAAATCTTTACTTTTTCGCACTCCCCTGTGTGGGAATTTTTACTGCTTTTTAGGATTTTCCCCGTCTCGAGTGCTGCTTTCCATTTTCGTTTTTAGGATTTGATTGTTGCAATTTCCATTCAATAAATGTAATTCATTTCGAAAAAATTAATGAAATTACAAGTTATTTTCAGTTTTTTTAGGGCATGTTGAGGTATATCAAACCAGCCTGGTGATGATATCCAACCGATAAAAGAAAATATAGTCCAAGGAGAATTCTGAGGCCTGGGCTTCTTCATGCTTACTCGTGTTAAAACTTTTTTGAAAAGAATTTAAAAAAAAGAGTAAAAAACCAAAAATTTACAAAAAAAAAATGTAATGTTAGCCCTGTTTGTCTTTCTGAATCCCTTACTCTATATTTTATGGGCAATCTTGCGACACATGAGGGTATGAGAACGGTCCAATCCGATGAATTATGCGCCGCCGAGCCTGATCTCGATGATACCAATGAACCCAATGATTCCTCGGACCTTCAGCGCGACTTAGAGCATCATGAAAGACCTAAAGTCCTGATGGTAGATCAAACTATCACCGTCAATATGAGTAATTCCGAAGAACTCAAGGAGGTAAAGATAGGGGCAACCCTTCCTGAAGATCAAGCCAAATGCCTAATTCAATTGCTGAAGGATTACCAGGATATATTTGCCTGGTTGTATGCCGATATGCCGGGTTTAGACTCTTCTATTGTGGAGCATGGCTTGCCTACTAATCCCGGCATGTCACCAAAGAAACAGAGGCTACGAAGAACCAGACCTGAGCTTTCGAAGAAAATAGAAGAAGAGGTCATGAAGCTTTTGAAAGTGGGATTCATCGAAGTCACTCAATATCCTACCTGGGTGGCCGACATCGTGCCAGTCATGAAGAAGGACGGTCGAGTTCGAGTTTGCATCGACTATCGCGACTTGAACAAGGCTAGCCTTAAAGATGATTTTCCATTACCGTACATAGACGTTCTGGTAAACAGTATTGCTGGATCTGAGTTATTTTCCTTCATGGATGGTTTTTCGAGTTATAATCAGATAAGAACGAAGGATGGCGATAAAGAGAAAACAGCGCACTCCTTGGGGTACATTCCACTATAAGGTCATGCCCTTCGGTCTTAAAAATGCCGGGACAACATATCAACGCGCAATGGTGACTCTTTTCCATGACATGATGCATAAGGAGATCGAGATCTATGTTGATGACATGATTGCCAAGTCTCGACCCGGAGAGAGTCATGTTGATGCCCTGAAGAAGTTGTTCGACTGACTCCGTGAGTTTAAACTCCGTCTCAATCCAGCAAAGTGCATATTCGGGGCAATGTCGGGCAAGCTACTCGGTTTCGTAGTAAGCAGTAAGGGCATTGAAGTCGATCCCTCCAAAGTAAATGCCATATGTGAGTTGCAACCCCCATCGATTGTGAAAGAAGTGCGGAGTCTCCTAGGTAGATTGAATTACATACCCCGTTTTATCTCCCAGCTCTCCGAAACTGCTAAACCATTCTTCAAACTTTTAAGGAAGAATGCTCAAGTGAAATAAGACGATAATTACTAGGAAGCATTTAATGAATTGAAGTAGTACTTGATGAAACCCCCAGTGTTGGTCCCACCAATGTCAGGCCAGCCTCTGATCCTCTATCTCACGATTCATAACGAGTCTTTGGGTGCAATACTAGCCCAGAAAAATCTTGAAGATGGAAAAGAGCGAGCCAATTACTACTTAAGTAAAAAGTTTACCGTCTCGGAGTTGAATTATCCTGAAGCCGAGAAGACTTGCGCTGCACTAGTATGGGTGCTCCATAGGCTGAGACAGTATATATTGCATCACCAGACTTTGCTGGTGACTGAGAATGATCCCATCAAGTACTTACTTGATCAACCGGCTTTGGTAGGGAAGCTAGCCAAGTGGAAAATTTTGATTCTAGAATTTGATATCCAGATGATGTCACAGAAATCAGTCAAAGGCCGAGTAATTGCTGATGTGTTAGCCGAGAATTCCGGAACCTCAGATGATGATAGATTTTCCCTAGAAGACCGCATTCTGGTAATAAAGGAAGACACATGGATCATATTCTTTGATGGAGCCGTGAACTTAGCTGGTTCCGGCACTGGAGCAGTTTTGATATCCCTAGATGGGCAACATTATCTAGTAGCAGCAAAGTTGATGTTTCTATGTACCAACAACATAGCCGAGTACGAAACTTGCATCATTGGACTCCAAGCCGCAGTGGAAATGAGGATAACCAAGTTGAAAGTGTTTGGTGATTCCGCTCTGATCATTCTCCAAACTGTAGGAGAATGGAAGACGAGAGACACCAAATTGATGCCGTATCATGAATACCTCGAAGAAATCATAGAGGAATTCGAAGATATCTCCTTTGAGTACTTGTCAAGATCTCACAATCAGTTCGCTGATGCACTAGCTACGTTATCATCCATACTATAAGTAATGTCGCGACCCTAAAAAATCTAATGTCGATTTTCCGGGCTAATGGATTATTAAGATTGAACTTAATTCGGACCCTCCCAAGTCCTACCAAATCGCAACTTAGGGTTTAAGTTCTTAACATGCAATCGTTTTCATGCTTGGAGTCGCCACTAATCATTTTACGATAGGCTGATTAGAAACCTAAATAAAACATAGGGAGATATGTTTTATTCCTACGAACCAGAGATTCTAAGTCCGGGGACTTGATTACGCTAGATCTAGTCTAACGCCCTTTCGGTACCTTTTCATTTCAAAAATATTTTTGACAGGCAGCTTGGATCCATTTTAACTTAATGTCACTAACATGTGAGGCGTTCATGCAGGTGCGCAAACCACCAATTTAACACCCATAAATCAAAGCATTAAATAAATTGCTAGTTTAGGAGAACAACTTACCCGGGATCCAGCAAGCGTCTGCATTGTTAGCGAAAAATCATACAGACAATCCTAATATGATTTCTGATTAACAAAGCATTCACTCAATTTCTTTTTTTTGGATTTTCACTTTATTAAATGAAATCTAACCTATATGCAATGACGTGCAAAAATATGACATGCGAAATAATGCGACCTAGCATGCATACTATATGATATGCGACGACGTGACCTAATTCTAATGACGAAAGGATGATTATTTTTTTTGGTATTTTTCTATAGAAATTCGGAATTAAATGAAATTCGGAATTAAATGAACATGCCTAAAATAACATGCAACCTAATGACCTCTATTTTTGGTATTTTCTGTTTAAAATTCGAAATTTAAAAATACCTAAGTTAACATGCAATCTATGATGACTTAATCTACTCTAGAACGATTTATTTTTGGGATTTTTGATTAAAAATTCGGAATAATAAAATAACGTGAATAATCCTTTAGGATTGAAACAATACCTAATTTAAATTAGGAAACATGCCACGTTAAGTCCTAATTTAAATTAGATACTCATCTCATCCTTCGGGATACATTCAAAACCCCTAGACATGCAAAGTTCTAAGCTAAATCTAAATGATATTTTTTTGAAATTTTTCTGTTTTATTTGAAAAGGGAAAGCAATTAAATAAACATGGATAGCAATCGAACTCAAATCAACCACGCAATCCGCCATATTCGTTTCAAACTCGGATTAGGCACAAAAATCAAATTATCGGTCATATCTAAAGGGTTATAGATATTGACGGATAATTGATTATTCAAATTTGGAAAGCTAATGAAAATCATTATCGTATTCAAGTGGTTATGAATAGAATAATGATTTTCTCCGTACCGCCGCGTATCGGACTTTAGGGTTAAAGTCGGATAGACGTCCCGATACGTTGCTAAATTAGGAAACGATTCCTAATTTGAATATTTCAAATATCGCGGATATCAAACATTATCCTAAAGCTATCTAATATTCCAACGTGATAATCATGCAATATTCAAAATACTCAAATTAGGAAATTGGAACATTCAGAAAATTTATTAGATAATCATCTTACCTAATTTGCAGATAACCTTCCAAAATTTGAATCGCTTCGGGATCGAGCTCGGGATCACGATGACCGGCGACGACGACGAGAGGCACGGCACAACGAGGCTCACGGCGTCGGGACGGGAAGGATGTCTGGCAAGGCTGCTGTTCCGGCGGGCACGGCTAGGCGTCCGGCGGTCTGCGGGTGGAAAATTTCAGGACTGCACGATTCCGGAAAAATGGGCGTAACTTCCTCAATACACGTCGGATTGACCCGATTCCAAAAGCCACAGATCAAGGACTCGTAGATCTACAACTTTCGTGTTTTGAGTTTCCACAAATAAGCTCTGTGGAGTGAGCGATTCTGGGAGGAAGTGGACGGGTCTTTCCTGAAAATTCTAACTTGGCTGCACATGAAGCTCTTCAAGGCAGGCTGTGGAGGACGTTGAATTGAGCAGGGAAAACGTGGACTCGGCAGAGGAATCAGCAACAGCAACGCCAGCTTCTCTTCAAGGCTTACTGCATGGGGAAAAATCTTCACGTCCTGGTGATAAAGAGGAAGTCAACAAAGTCGATTGTCTTCGGTGAAGGAGCAGGATGGTTGACTTCTTCTTCAATTTCACGTGGGCTTCTGCATGGGGAGATTATCAAGACCAGCTGGCTTCAACGGTGGACAAGTCTTCACTAGGCTTCACTGGAGGCGTAGTGATGCATCGGAAACAGAAGCGTGGGCAGTAGATGGGGCTGACGTTGAAGAAGCAGCAGCAACGAAGACCCACGAAGAAGCAACAACAGAAGCGGCGGTTTCTCGGTTGACTGGAAATCCGTGACCGCCAAGAGGGGAGCTCTCGGATGGGAGGAATTTCGTCGAGGATGGCTCTCGGAGTAGCTTCTCGGGGCGGGCTGCTCGGCACGACGTGTGGCGGCGCGAAGGCGGGAGAGGCTGCGGCGATTGGCGGTAGCGTACAGCGGGACGGCACACGACGAGCGGCCACCGAAGCGCGACGATCTCTCTCTCTCGTGTGTGTTTTTCTGAAAATTTTCTGATGTCTCCTTCCCTGAATTTCTGACCTAAACATGATTATATAGTCCTAAACTAGGTCAATTAGGTGGGCTCTATAGTCCTAATGGGCTTAGACTTGGGCTTAGGGCTTAATTCAATTTAAATGGGCTGCATTAACTTGGGCTAAGCCCAAATTAAGACAACCAAGCCCACGTGACGTGAAATTCCCGGTCCTAGCATCCCGAGCGAGCCGAGTCTCGTTCGATAAAATTTAAGTTCGATTGCCATCGCCAATTTGATGCAAATGCAATTAAACTAAAATGAACCTAAACTATATATTATGCAATTTAAATATTTTTGTTTAGGGGTTAAGAATTAATCCCTAATTTTTCTATGCAAATTACGACTAAATGAATGTCGGTAAAATTTAGGTGTCAACAGCTGCCCCTCTTTGAAGGTGAGCTCGCAGAGGTTGCATTCAAAGATTAAATGATACCTAAATTTCAACCATGCAAATGCAATGAATGATATTTTTGTTGGGATTGTGAGTCCCTTTTTCAAATGCAATAAGAAATGATGCATGCTGACATAACAGGAAAACATACATGGAATTACTTACCTGACAGAAGTGAGATAATGCAATCCGAGGCATGACTCTGACTTTTGAGTGTTGTTTAGCAAATGTCTGGGCTCTGTCCCATAGGTTTTGCCTGATACACTGTTGATGAATTTTGGTGATCTGCAATTAAGTCAAAACACCTGAAGAAAGCTCAACGTATCCAACCATCACCTGGATTCGTGAGATAAAAAAGTGTAAAAACGTTCCAACCTTTACAAATTACCTATATATCTCCATAGGTATTTGTAAAGGTTTAGCCGCTGCGCCTATGACCTTAACTCATAGACATGTCACGGGGGAACTAAGAGGATATTCCGACCTTTACATATACCGTTTATATGCAAAGATTTGGCCGCTTCACTTATATCTGCTCGTAAGTGAACTGCGGGGGAACACCTGGGGGTTGAAAGAATATTCCGATCTTTACATATACCGTTTATATGCAAAGATTTGGCCGCCATGCCTATATTTGCTCATAGACATGTAACGGGGGAATATTTGGGATAAGGAGAGTATTCCGATCTTTACATATACCGTTTATATGCAAAGATTTGGCCGCCATGCCTATATCTGCTCATAGGTGAGTAGCGGGGGAATATCTCGGGATAAGGGGAGTATTCCGATCTTTACATATACCGTTTATATGCAAAGATTTGGCCGCTTTGCCTATATCTGCTCATAGGTGGGTAGCGGGGGAATCTCCTGGAGATTGTAACAATCTGATTTTGGTGAACAGTGGGACTAGCCCGAATGTTCGAGGGTTCCTTGACAAAGTACCTGGATCTCATCAGAGGTACTTGAAAAGGCTTGATCAACGGACACCTGCACATCATCAAAGGCATCTAGAGATCGCAACAAAATGAACAAATGGGGGACCTACCGATTGCTCGAATAGGTTAGGGATAGAGATATACTTACCTTGCGATATCTCTGACTCCTGAGAGTGTGTCTCCTGTTAGACATGACTCTAAACAACATAGAATATGCATTCATGGACAAACAAGAACACACATACTCATGCACTATGATTCCAACTGTTTTTCATGCACGATGGTTCTGTCAAATCGGCATTATAAACTTCGTTGGGGAAAAATCATGACAAGATAATCTTAACTCACAAACGGATGTCTTGAAAATGTCGAATGAGGGACCTTCGGTCTGAAAGGGCTTTTCTCTCATTCTCATTGAAAAAGGCTGATTTACGAGGATCTCTCCATCTCACTATCATCATGTCAACAAGGGTCTGAGTATTCTCGCAAGCGGTACGACCTTACCGATCCAAGAGGTCTTTACTAGGACTGTAACATGGGCTTGGTCAACGGCTTATCAAAGGGGACTCTTCGAGTCGAGGCTATTGAAAGAAATATCCGCGATTGTCTCCGGGTTTACAAGTCAAGAACCCTACAAAATGAGATAGAAATGTACTTGCTCGCACTTCTTCGAGCTAAGCTTGTAAACATTTGAAATTCTACGTTAGTTCAAGTGCCCCAATCTGAAGAGACTTGGTAAGGGACGTAACGTGGGCTAGGCTCATGGGTTGAGAAATGAATGGATCATTTGGCTCAAAATATATGATTGGGGTGAAAGGGTTGGTGATCATCTTGGCATTGTCACCGGCCTTCTTCTCCACCAGAGATTTTCTTCTCAGTAAATACTCCATTGGCTTCGAGAGTTCATTACTTGATTTCTCTAAGACTTGTCCACTGGGGATTTTGATATGCCGCATCTTGGCATTTTCTATTGGGCATTGGCCTTGCTTTTACCAGGCACACTGCTTTTCTTGCCCCTATTTTCCTCTTCTTTTTTTTGACTGCTTACAATGTAAACACATAGCCTATCTGACTGATTGATTGACTCGCTGTTTGAACTCAGAAACTTTTTGTCTTCAATCAATGCTCTTGATATGCTGCTTGAACAATGATGACTTTTGCCTTGCCCCAGTGTGGGGGATGATCACCAACTGGGTTTGTATGAAACGAATTTGCAGGCTCAATTGGGCTTAGCAAAGGATAAAAGTGTGTATAGGGTAGAGAAAGAAATGCTCTTCGTCATCCTAAGGCACTTGAACTTCACATGAATTCATCTGAAAAAGCAACACTCGAAGATTGATGCAAGTGAGAGCAAGAAAATTTCTATTCATTTTTCACCTTATGTTACTGACTTACTCCAGTTTGCCCCAATATGGGGTGGTTCTTGACAGGGGTA
The DNA here is from genome assembly GCA_031216185.1 of Syzygium aqueum. NCBI lineage: Eukaryota > Viridiplantae > Streptophyta > Magnoliopsida > Myrtales > Myrtaceae > Syzygium > Syzygium aqueum. Next base: position 737,303 of record CM062240.1, read on the forward strand.
ATTTGAACAAATATCTCCAAACATTTAGGCTCAAAGAGGTTGAACAATGGATAACCTGTAGTGTTTTAAGGTAGAGAAATGAAATGCCTCTTGTCATTTCGGTCGCCGTACCTTTTGCGAGAAAACTCTTTATCTTGCAGACATGGAATTTTTCCACTCAACTCGCTGGGGATTTTTCCACTTTTTCTACTCAACTCACTGGGGATTAATAAATTGGGACTGTGTATAGGATATGGCTCGCCTTCCATCATCTCTATGCACCTCATTCGACAAATTCAACTCATTTCACATAGGTTATCAAATTGTCTAAACAGATTTCCTCCCTTTGAAATTGATAATGCAAATCGACAAAATAACCATGCAGAATTTAAAGCCAATGCACACATTTCATCTTAATTCTGAATTGGTTGGGAATCATTTATTCATCATTAAACTGTTTGCAATTCAGAGTAAAACCAAACACACGAAAGATTTCGCTGCAAAATGTCAAGCTTTGTCAAGGATAGTACATCTTTACAGCATCAGAATTAACAGGGTTGGAGAACTCACGACCGTCCATCTCTGCGAGAATCAGGGCACCCCCGGGAAGGGTTGCCCCTATCTTCACCTCCTTGGGTTCTCCGGAATCACCCAGATTAACGATGACAGTCTGGTCTGATGTGAGGACTTTGGGCTTTTCATGACGCTCTAGATCGCATTGAATATATGAGGAATCATCGAGTTCGCCAGCCTCATTGGGATCAGGCTCGGCGAAGCATAATTCACTGGATTGGACCGTTCCCATACCCTCACGTGTCACAAGATTGCCCCTGAAACATAAAGCAGCGGATTCAGAAGGACAAACAGGGCTAATCATCGCATTTTTTGTAAAATTTTTTTTGTTTTTGATTTTCTGAAATTCATTTCGAAAAAGTTTTAACACGAGGAAACATGAAGAAGCCCAGGCCTCAGAGTTCTCCTTGGACTATATTTTCTTTTATCGGTTGGATATCATCACCGGGCTGGTTTGATATACCTCAACATGCCCTCAAAAATGAAAATAACTGGTAATTTCATTGATCACTTCAAAATGAATTATATTTATTGAATGAAAATTGCAACAATCAAGACCTAGAAATGAAAATGCAAACAGCACCCGAAACGGGGCAAGTCCTAGAAAGCAGTAAAAATTCCCACGCAGGGGAGTGTGCGGAAAAGTAAAGATTTTACTCTCGTGGGCCTGTGCCCATTCCCTCTAACGGTCCTTTCTCGACAGCTCCAATGAAGACGTCGCCCAACAAAGTAGCGATTCCCTTTATCGCATCGTCGGGGTTTTCTATCTTTAGATCATCCATGCCTCCCCATCCGTCAGGGACAATGTCGCGGGGATCCGAATAAAAGCTTGGGGGCGCCGAGTACTTCACATAGTAATCAAACTTGCCACTCGGTTGCCCCAGGGTGTCGATCATTTCCTTCTCTTGGTGTATCATTCTTGCAGGACTCGGGGGTGTAGTCCGGATATTTGGAACTATGAGAAGATCGTCTCGGCCTTGGCAGAGCCACAAAGCACGGAATGTGAATGCCCCAGTATCTAAGAGGTCTTGAATTTTGTGCTTTAGAACATAGCAGTCATCAGTGGAGTGACCGACTTCTCCCATGTGATAGTCACACTTTTTGGATGGGTCATAGTTGGAGAATCGTTCAGGATTAGGTCGCCTCGGCTTAGTGGAAAGTAAGTCCTTTTCCCAGAGGATCGTCAATACTTGGGATAGAGACCTGGGGAGAAGAGTGAATTGTCTTCTAGCGCCTTGTCGTCGATTAGAGAACAGGTGTCTTGGTGGGCTATCTTGACATCCAGGGAGTAGTCGTACTTTGCTTTGCTGAGGCCGTGATGTTGGAACGAGTGGATCCCGATCACCTTGTTCGTGCTTTACAAACTTTGGATGCAAGGTGCTCAACTCCCTAGGGTCAGGGGACTCAATGGTACTGCCAGGTATGACTGCTTTGTCACTCGAGTCGGTGCTGAAGGGCTTCGTTTGAATCATCACCCTTGGCCCTTGAGAAAAGGGACGAGTCATTGTGAGTTGTTTCAAGTAGTTCGACAGATGCGCCGTTTGCCTCGAGAGTTGTTGGAGTGTGACAGAGGCTTGCTCCAGGTCCTTCTCGATATCAGCGAGGCAGTTCGGCACTTCACTCTGAGCACTTTCTCTCATGGCCATGGAGAACGGCCGGTGGTCGACGATTCATAATCACTTAGCTTGAGTAGCAACTTCCTCATGGTGGTGGCTCACAGCTAGGGGCGTTTTGGCTTGGCTGGCCGACGTATAGGGCTCTGAGAAACAAAGACAAGGACGGCGTTTATGCAGAGAAGCCGCAGTAGCCGCGATAACGGCGAGTGGTGGATGGAGCTGCGGCTTATGTTGGGCGGTAAGCTCACGGTGGCGGAGGAGCAACAACGAAGGAACTCGGCGAGGTTGCCGCTTAGCAAGGCTCGAGTGACGGATCGATAACCGTGGATGATCCGTGGTCACCTAATTTGGAAAATAGAGCACGGTAAGTATGAGTCCTTAAAACGATCGGTCCATGACTCAGTCAATCGTCTCTTTTATTCCCATTTTTCATGACATTTTTCATTATTCCATGTATTTGTGAAAATGGTGGCAAATTTCTTAGGAAATAATGACTTATGACAGACCTAGGAAAATAATGATAAGGATTGAAAGTAATTTTTTCAAAGCTTTATTTTTTCTTTTTCTTTCCTTTGAAAAGAAGTTCAATGATCATTACTTTCAAAAATTACGATCGACTTAGACCTATCATGGACCGACCACATGTACGAAAAAGTAAGTAAATTGCAAGATAAAGGTTCAGAACACTTACTTCACCGGGTAGGAAAATGGCAATTACATAGACATGCGCATGAAATGTGAGGTTCGATTTTTATCTAGACTCTGGCTTGCAAAATGGAGATGAGAGGATTACCGAGCTAAACCAATCATGGTGGTGGTTAGGCTAGGATTCCCCTGACTCCGGCTTAGTCAAAGAGCCGACCCGGATCGCAAAGGGGGCGACCGTGGTGGGTATTCAATGACACCATGAACAATATTTCGGGACCGAGGAGGGCGACCCGTACCATATGGTTTTGGTCGGGGTATCCACAATCTCAGTACCATCCTAAACCTATGCCGTCCAGGTCCGACAGCGGGTAGTGTGTGCGGTGTAGTGAAAATGTAAGGCATGCACAACAGGTTATATCAAACAGCGCTTCGTGCATAAATTAAACCATACATTCAACCACCTCCCTGCAAAACAAGGGTTAACAATCACGCCTCCCCTTATACCTCCCATACTGCAAGAACATTTAACACCTTAAAATGTTAGGGACGTACCTGGGATCCTCGCTGCCAAACAAAAATTATTTTTGAAATGAAAAATTGGCCTAAGTCCACTAAGAGTTTTACTCAAGTCCCCAGCGGAGTCGCCAAGCTGTCGCGACCCTAAAAAATCTAATGTCGATTTTCCGGGCTAATGGATTATTAAGATTGAACTTAATTCGGACCCTCCCAAGTCCTACCAAATCGCAACTTAGGGTTTAAGTTCTTAACATGCAATCGTTTTCATGCTTGGAGTCGCCACTAATCATTTTACGATAGGCTGATTAGAAACCTAAATAAAACATAGGGAGATATGTTTTATTCCTACGAACCAGAGATTCTAAGTCCGGGGACTTGATTACGCTAGATCTAGTCTAACGCCCTTTCGGTACCTTTTCATTTCAAAAATATTTTTGACAGGCAGCTTGGATCCATTTTAACTTAATGTCACTAACATGTGAGGCGTTCATGCAGGTGCGCAAACCACCAATTTAACACCCATAAATCAAAGCATTAAATAAATTGCTAGTTTAGGAGAACAACTTACCCGGGATCCAGCAAGCGTCTGCATTGTTAGCGAAAAATCATACAGACAATCCTAATATGATTTCTGATTAACAAAGCATTCACTCAATTTCTTTTTTTTGGATTTTCACTTTATTAAATGAAATCTAACCTATATGCAATGACGTGCAAAAATATGACATGCGAAATAATGCGACCTAGCATGCATACTATATGATATGCGACGACGTGACCTAATTCTAATGACGAAAGGATGATTATTTTTTTTGGTATTTTTCTATAGAAATTCGGAATTAAATGAAATTCGGAATTAAATGAACATGCCTAAAATAACATGCAACCTAATGACCTCTATTTTTGGTATTTTCTGTTTAAAATTCGAAATTTAAAAATACCTAAGTTAACATGCAATCTATGATGACTTAATCTACTCTAGAACGATTTATTTTTGGGATTTTTGATTAAAAATTCGGAATAATAAAATAACGTGAATAATCCTTTAGGATTGAAACAATACCTAATTTAAATTAGGAAACATGCCACGTTAAGTCCTAATTTAAATTAGATACTCATCTCATCCTTCGGGATACATTCAAAACCCCTAGACATGCAAAGTTCTAAGCTAAATCTAAATGATATTTTTTTGAAATTTTTCTGTTTTATTTGAAAAGGGAAAGCAATTAAATAAACATGGATAGCAATCGAACTCAAATCAACCACGCAATCCGCCATATTCGTTTCAAACTCGGATTAGGCACAAAAATCAAATTATCGGTCATATCTAAAGGGTTATAGATATTGACGGATAATTGATTATTCAAATTTGGAAAGCTAATGAAAATCATTATCGTATTCAAGTGGTTATGAATAGAATAATGATTTTCTCCGTACCGCCGCGTATCGGACTTTAGGGTTAAAGTCGGATAGACGTCCCGATACGTTGCTAAATTAGGAAACGATTCCTAATTTGAATATTTCAAATATCGCGGATATCAAACATTATCCTAAAGCTATCTAATGTTCCAACGTGATAATCATGCAATATTCAAAATACTCAAATTAGGAAATTGGAACATTCAGAAAATTTATTAGATAATCATCTTACCTAATTTGCAGATAACCTTCCAAAATTTGAATCGCTTCGGGATCGAGCTCGGGATCACGATGACCGGCGACGACGACGAGAGGCACGGCACAACGAGGCTCACGGCGTCGGGACGGGAAGGATGTCTGGCAAGGCTGCTGTTCCGGCGGGCACGGCTAGGCGTCCGGCGGTCTGCGGGTGGAAAATTTCAGGACTGCACGATTCCGGAAAAATGGGCGTAACTTCCTCAATACACGTCGGATTGACCCGATTCCAAAAGCCACAGATCAAGGACTCGTAGATCTACAACTTTCGTGTTTTGAGTTTCCACAAATAAGCTCTGTGGAGTGAGCGATTCTGGGAGGAAGTGGACGGGTCTTTCCTGAAAATTCTAACTTGGCTGCACATGAAGCTCTTCAAGGCAGGCTGTGGAGGACGTTGAATTGAGCAGGGAAAACGTGGACTCGGCAGAGGAATCAGCAACAGCAACGCCAGCTTCTCTTCAAGGCTTACTGCATGGGGAAAAATCTTCACGTCCTGGTGATAAAGAGGAAGTCAACAAAGTCGATTGTCTTCGGTGAAGGAGCAGGATGGTTGACTTCTTCTTCAATTTCACGTGGGCTTCTGCATGGGGAGATTATCAAGACCAGCTGGCTTCAACGGTGGACAAGTCTTCACTAGGCTTCACTGGAGGCGTAGTGATGCATCGGAAACAGAAGCGTGGGCAGTAGATGGGGCTGACGTTGAAGAAGCAGCAGCAACGAAGACCCACGAAGAAGCAACAACAGAAGCGGCGGTTTCTCGGTTGACTGGAAATCCGTGACCGCCAAGAGGGGAGCTCTCGGATGGGAGGAATTTCGTCGAGGATGGCTCTCGGAGTAGCTTCTCGGGGCGGGCTGCTCGGCACGACGTGTGGCGGCGCGAAGGCGGGAGAGGCTGCGGCGATTGGCGGTAGCGTACAGCGGGACGGCACACGACAAGCGGCCACCGAAGCGCGACGATCTCTCTCTCTCGTGTGTGTTTTTCTGAAAATTTTCTGATGTCTCCTTCCCTGAATTTCTGACCTAAACATGATTATATAGTCCTAAACTAGGTCAATTAGGTGGGCTCTATAGTCCTAATGGGCTTAGACTTGGGCTTAGGGCTTAATTCAATTTAAATGGGCTGCATTAACTTGGGCTAAGCCCAAATTAAGACAACCAAGCCCACGTGACGTGAAATTCCCGGTCCTAGCATCCCGAGCGAGCCGAGTCTCGTTCGATAAAATTTAAGTTCGATTGCCATCGCCAATTTGATGCAAATGCAATTAAACTAAAATGAACCTAAACTATATATTATGCAATTTAAATATTTTTGTTTAGGGGTTAAGAATTAATCCCTAATTTTTCTATGCAAATTACGACTAAATGAATGTCGGTAAAATTTAGGTGTCAACAAGTAACTAGTGGAGTAGAGGTAGAACCTTTGAAGATCGAAGTCCTAACAAAACCGGCCTACTGTATGGTTGTGAACAGAGAACCCAACGAAAAACCATAGTATTACGATACCATGAATTACATCCAGAGACAAGAATTCCCTGAAGGAAGCACTCCAGCCGACAGGAAGTACATAATGAAAATGGCTTCAAAATTCTTTGTCAGTGGTGAAAAGCTGTACAAAAGATCTTATAATTTGATCCTGCTGAGGTGTGTGGACGTAACTAAAGCTACAAGAATCATGCGAGAAGTACACGAGGGGATATGTAGTCCATACATGAATGGCCACATGTTAGCCAAGAAGATTATGAGGTTGGGTTATTATTGGCTCAGTTTTGAAAGTGACTGTATCTAACATGTTCGAAGATGCCATTGCTGTCAAATTCACGGGGATAAAATAATTGTTCCCCCTAAGGAGTTACATCAGGTGTCTGAGCCATGGCCTTTTTCAATGTGGGGCGTCGATGTGATTGGCCCAATCAATCCCAAGGCATCGAATGGACACCGATTCATCTTGGTTGCGATTGATTATTTCTCCAAATGGATTGAAGCCGAGTCTTATGCTAACGTTACCGCGAAGAATGTTGTAAGATTCATCAGGCGAGACATAATTGCTCGTTATGGTGTCCCCGAGGCTATTATCACTAATAATGGAACGAATTTGAACAACAAGTTCATGGATCGGTTGTTCAATGAGTTCAAAATTCAGCATCTGAATTCATCTCCCTATTGTCCATAAATGAATGGAGCAATCGAAGCCGTTAACAAGAACACCAAGAAGATCCTGGCCAAAACGGCTAAAAACTATCATGCCTGGCACGAAAGATTGCCATTTGCACTAATGGCATATCGGACTTCCATCCGAACCTCTATCAGTGCAATCCCTTTTTCTTTGGTGTAAGGCATGGAAGTAGTCCTGCCCATTGAAGTAGAGATTCCTTCCCTGCGTGTTTTATCACAAGTGGAGTTGTTTGAAGCGGAATGGATGCGACAAAGACACGAGTAGTTGAACCTGATTGATGAAAAGCGGTTGAGAGCCATTTGCCACGGTCAAACCTATCAGCAGAGGATAGTTAGATCTTTCAACCAAAATGTGCGTCCAAGACACTTCGAGGTAAATGATCTAGTCCTAAGGAAGGTGCTGCCAATCTTCCCTGTTTTCGGAGGTAAATTTTCCCCAAACTACATTAGTCCATATGTGGTTAAGAAGGTACTTCTCGGAAGTGCCCTGATTCTCGTGGAAATGGACGGTCGTGAGTTCTCCAATCCTGTTAATTTTGATGCTGTAAAGATGTATTATCCTTGATAAAATCTATCATTTTGCAGCAAAAGTTTTTCAGTATTTGGTTTTATACTTTCGAATTGCAAACATTTCAATGATGAATAAATACTTTCAATCAATTTCAAGTTAAGATGTTTGCATTGGCTTTAAATTTTGCATGGTTATTTTGTTGATCAGTATCATTGACTTCAAAGGGGAAGTCTATTTAGATAATCCGATAACTCATGTGGAATGAATTGAATGTGTTGAATGAGGTACATCGGAATGATGGAAGGCAAGCCCTATTCTATACACAGTCCCATGCACTAATCTTCAGTGAGTTAAGTTGAAAAAAATTCCATGTCTGCAAGGTAAAGAGTTCTCTCGCAAAAGATACGGTGACCGAAATGACAAGAGGCATTTCATTTCTCTACCTTAAACACTACAAGTTATCCCTTGCTTTGCCTCTTTGAGTCTAAACACTTGGAGAAATTCACTCAAATTACCCCTGTCAAGAACCACCCCACATCGGGACAAACCGGAGGTAAATCAGTATCATAAGGTGAAAATGATTAGAAATTTTCTTGCTTTCACTTGCATCAATCTTCGAGTGTTGCTTTTTCAAATGAATTCATATGAAGTTCAAGTGCCTTAGGATGACGAAGAGCATTTCCTTCTCTATCTTATACACATTTCATCCTTTGCTAAACCCAATTGAGCCTGCAAATTCATTTCTTAAACCTAATTGGTGATCATCCCCTACACTGGGGCAAGGCAAAAGTCATCATTGTTCAAGCAGCATATTCGAAGTGTCAATTGAAGACGAGAGGCTTCTGAGTTCAAACAGCGAATCATTCAGTCAGATATAACTGACTAGTGTTTACATTGTAAAAAAAAAGGGAGGGCAAGAAAAAGCAGTGTGCCTGGTAAAAGCAAGGTCAATGCCCAATGAAAGGATATGACATATTAAAATCATCCTCATCAGAGCAGTAGTCTTACAAGTCTCAAAGGAATCAAGTGATAAACTTTCAAAGCCAATTGGGCATATACCGAGGAGACAATCCCTGGTGAAGAAGAAGACTGGTGACAATGCCAAGATGATCACTAACTTATTCACCCCAGTTATACACATTTTGAGTTTAATGATTCATTCATTTCTCAACCCATGAGCCTAGCCTACATTACGTCCCTTGCAAAGTCTTTTCAGATTATGGCACTTGAACTAACGTAGAGTTTCTGATGTTTATAAGCTTAGCTCGAAGAAGTGCGAGTGAGTCCATTTCTATCTCATTTTGCAGGGTTCTTGACTTATAAACCCGGAGACAATTGCGGAGTATTTTCTTTCAATAGCCACGACTCGAAGAATCCCTTTTGCTAAGCCATTGACCAAGCTCACATTATAGTCCTAGCAAAGACCTCTCAAATTGGTAAGGTCATACTACTTGCAAGAATACTCAGACCATTGTCAACATTATGATGGTAAGATGGAGCAATTTTTATAAATCAACATTTTTCTATGAGAATGAGAGAAAAGCCCTTTTGGACCGGAAGTCCCTCATTCGACATTTTCAAGACATCCACTTGTGAGTTTGGATTGTCTTGTCATGATTTTTCCTCAGTGGAGTTTGTAATGCCGATTTGACAAAACTATATTGCATGAAAATCGGTTGAATTCATAGTGCATGTGTATATGTGTTCTTGATAGCGAGCGAATGCATATTACATGTTGCCTAAAATCGTGTCTAGCAGGAGACGCACCATCAAGAGTCGAAGATATCGTTAGGTAAGTATATCTGTATCCCTTGGATGTCTATAACTATCTAGGTATCCCTAACCTGTTTGAGCAATCGTCAAGCGCCGTATTGGATTATTTTATTGTGATCTCTATATGCCTTTGATGATGTTTAGGTTTTTATTGATCAAGCCTTTTCAGGTACCTCTGATGATGTCCAGGTACTTTGTTAAGGAACCCTTGAACACTTGAGCTAGCCCCTCTTTACCAAATCATAGATTTTCACACAATCTCAAGAAGATTCCCCCGCGACGTGCCTATGAGCAGGTATAGGCATAGCGGGCAAATCTTTATGAGTGCATATGAGAAGGTATATGTATTTCATAAAGGTCGGAATATTCTCCCTATCTTGGATATTCCCCCGCGGTTTACTTATGAGCAGGTATAAGTGAAGCGGCCAAATCTTTACAAGTACCTATGGAGATGTATAGGTATCTTGTAAAGGTTGGAATATTCTCTCAATCCTAAGTGTTCCCCTGCAGTTCACTTATGAGCAGGTATAAGTGAAACGGCCAAATCTTTATGAGTACCTATGGAGATGTATAGGTATCTCATAAAGCTCGAAATATCCTCTTGATTTCAAAAGTTCCCCTGTAACGCACCTATGAGTAAAAGATATAGGCACAGCGGTTAAATCTTTACAAATACCTATGGAGATGTATAGGTAGTTTGTAAAGGTCGAAACGTTTTTACATTTTTTGCTAAGAGCTGCTCTTGCGAATCTAGATGATGGTTGGATACGTCGAGTTTTCTTCGTGTGTTTTGACTTAATTACAGATCACTGAAGTTCATCAACGTGTATCAGGCAATACCTATGAGACTGAGCCCGGACATTTGCCAAACAACATACAAAATCAGAGTCGTGCCTCGAATTGCATTATCTTGCTTCTGTCAGGTAAGTAATTCCAGGTATATTTTCCATTCACGTTGGCATGCATAATTTCTTAATGCATTTAAAAAATGGGACTCATAATCCCGAAAAAAACAACATTCATTGCATTTGCATATTTGAAATTTAGGTATCATTTAGTGTTTGAATGCAACCTTTACGAGCTCATCTTCAAAGAGGGGCAGTTGTTGACGTCTAAATTTTACCGACCATTTAGTCGTAATTTGCATAGAAAATTAGGGATTAAATTTTAACCCCTAAACAAAAGTATTTAAATTGCATAGCATATAGTTTATGTTCATTTTAATTTAATTGCATTTGGCATCGGATTTGCGATGGCGAATGAGCTTAAAATTCATTGAATGGACTTGGCTCGCTCGGAAGGCCAGGGCCGAGAATCACAAGTTAAATAGGCTTGGTTATTTTAATTTGAGCTTAATTCAGCCCATTGTGCTTAATTAAATAAAAGCCGAAGTTAATTCAGCCCACTTAAAATTAAATTGAAGCCTAAATCCAAGCCTAAGCCCATTAGGACTAGAGAGCCCATCTAATTGACCTAGATTAGTGTTATATATACATCATTAGGTTAGATTTTTAGAAGAGGACACATAATTGCAAATCAGAAAAATTTTTAGAGAGTACACACGAGAGAGAAAGAGAGGTTGGTGTTGTCACCCCTTGCCGTGTGACGCCGCCCTCTTGCCACGTTGCTACTGCTCACCGAGCTGCACCGCCTACTGTCCGGGGCTCCTCGCCGTGCCTAACCGCCAACGGCATTGCCTGGTCATGTACATCGAAGTCGCCGTGTCGTCCTCACCGTGTCGCTCTTCCATACAGACGCCGACACCACTGCCGTTGTTGCAAGCTGCTGCTTCGCTCCCTCCGCAACCACTGTGACATCGCCTAGACGTCCCAGCTCCTCCTACCGGCGCTGCTGACCACAGCCCCGCCGCTCATCATCCACCACCGCCGCCTGCTGCCCAACCACTAGAGAGCCACCTTGTGCCGCTGTTGTCACGCCCGGAGAAGTAGCTGCCCCCTCACCGTGACGTCGCCTGCCTTGCCGATCGCCACAGCGCCGCCGTGTCTCTGTCCCAATCACCGCCCCTTCGCAGCTACTGCTCTGTCGTTGCCGGAGTAGCCAAGTCGTCAACTGTGGCACGCCGCCTTTGCCCGTCGCTGCCAATCGCCCCACCGTCCACAGCCATGCCAGAAGCCGTCCGCCGGAGCTCTCCTCAAGCTGCACCGTTGCTGCCTCGACGTGACTCTCCCCCGTCGTGCCGGACCGACGCTTGCCCGCCATGCCAAATAGTTGCCGGAGCAGCGCCTTAGCCTCACTAAGCTCGCCAAGTTGCTATCCCGCCATGCTGCCGTGTTCCGATGTCACCGTCACCGGTTGTCCTGATCTTGATCCGCAGACTCGATCCCGATCGATTCGAATTTGGGAATTATCTGCAAATTATGTAATTGGACATTATCCTATATTTTTTAGAATATTAAATTTCCTAATTTGAGTATTTGAATATTTCGTGAATATCATGTGGAATATTAGATATATTAGGATAATTATATGATATTTGCAATGTTTAAAAATATTCAAAATTAGGAAACTTTCCTAATTTAGCAACGTATCTGGACGACTATCCGACCTTATCCCTAAGGTACGATACGCGGCGATACGGAAAACTATTATTCTATCCATAATCACTTAGGTACGATAATGATTGTTATCTACTTTCTAAATTTGAATGATCGACTTTCCGTTAATATTTATAACCCTATAGATATGACCGATAGTTCGATTTTTGTGTCTAATCCGAGTTTAAAACAAATCTGGCGGATCGCGTTGTTGTTTTGAATGTGGATGTTATCTCTGTTTAAATTATTTTTCCTTTTTCAAATAAAAAAGAAAATTCAAAAAAATATCAATTAAGATTTAAATTAGAGTTTTACATGTTTAGGGAATCCTAAATATATCTAGAAGATAGAGTAATTATTTAATTTAAATTAGGACTTGGAATAACCTATTTCCTAGTTTAAATTAAGTAATATTTTAATCTTAATAGATTATTTAGGTCATTTTTTAATTTCGAATTTTCATGAAAACCCCCAAAAAAGAATGAATCGCTTTATGGTAGATTAAGATAGATTGCATTTTTAATTTAAGTAATTTATTATTTTGAATTTTCACAAAAATTCCAAAAAGAAATCATGTTAGGATGGATTAAGTCATCATAGATTGCATGTTATTTAGGCATATTTTTATTTCGAATTTCATCAGAAAATACCAAAAAATAAATTCTTTGTCCATCATTAGAATTAGGTTGCGTCGTCGCATGACATATAGTTTGCATGTTAGATTTTATTAATCGCATGTCAATTTTTGCACGTCATTGCATGTAGATTAGTTTTCATTTAAATAAGCGAAAATCAAAAAAAAATATTAAGTGCATTGCTTGTTAATTAGAAATTATATTAGGGTCATTGATTTGATTTTCTAACTAACAATGCAAATGCTTACGTTACTATGAGGTAAGTCATTCTTCCAAATTTGCAATTTATGTAACGCTTTATTGGGTGTTAAATTAGTGGTTTGCACCCGCATGAACACCTGACATGTTAGTGATTAAGTTAAAATGGATCCAAACTGCCTGCTAAAATATTTTTGAAAAGAAAAGGTACTGAAAGGACGTTAGACTAGATCTAGCGTAATCAAGTCCCCGGGCTTAGAATCTCTGGTTCGTAGGAATAAAACAAATCTCCTTATGTTTTATTTAGGTTTCTAATCGAGTTACCACAAATTGATTAGTGGTGACTCCAAGCATGAAAACATTTGCACGTTAAGAACTGTTGACACCTAAATTTTGGCGCGTTATTTAGTGTAATTTGCATAAGAAAATTAGGAGTCGATCCGACACCTAGCAAAAATATTCATTAAATTGCATATAGATATTAGGAGCATTTCATTAATAGGCCCATATAGTTCGCATATCTATCGAACTAACGGCAGATGGACTCAAGCGAATGGTTATGAGCTTAATTGAAATGATTTAACTAAGCCCGTGGCTGAAAATTACCTTACGCTCCGCACATGTTGGCCAAATTACACGTGTAAAATACAAGCGGAGTGCTCAATTTAGAAAAATCAACTAAGCTACTAAGTTGCCAAAACATTGGAAGTTTAAGCAATCACCAAGCTCGTGTGCGAGCTCGATAAAGACACAACAAAAGATTGGTGATCGGAAAGGGAGAGGCAAGCTTGAAATAATATATTCACATCTCCGCGTATCGTATGCACGTAGGACAGGAATTCCACATGCCCTGCTACTTCGTATCTATTTTGATTTGGATAAGGACTTCGGATTCAAGAGAACTTGTGACTTGGTGAGCGTAGTGTTGGCCGTGCAAGTATTTGGTGAAGGGGTGGAGGGGTACATTCAAAAGTAGAGATAAGAGTGGGATAAATTTGAATAAAAAGATATAACTCATCTACAAGAGGTATAGATAATGCTAATTTGAGGACACGAGAATGCGGGCCCCTCCTCTTGGACGCCACTTTTCACGCCATGCAGAGAGAACCGTCAATTGGACTTGTGAAGGTTATAAATACCTCCTTAGGCGATCATCACAGGGGGGGGATTCAGAAATTTTTTAGAGAAAAATTTCAGAAATCGAGAGAGAGAGAGAGAGAGAGAGAGAGAGAGAGAGAGGGGCACGCTAGGCTTCACTGCTCCTCCACCGACGTCATACCCGCTCACGGCCAAACCTGTGGCCATGTGTCACCGCTGCCTCGACCGATGACGAGGGCTTTCTGGTCACTACTGCTGTTCCCGCTCATGCAGTTGCCGCCTCCGCTGATCTGCTGACCAACACTCCCGGCGACCATCACAACCGTAACCCCAGCGGTCCTCGGCATCCAGCAACGTTTCAACAGCAGAGAATATCAATCTGTCCATGCAAGACACGAAGACCTGCAAAGGAAAAAACAATAGAAAGTCAAAAAGCAAGAGTCAACAAATAGGAAAGTGATCACCTTTTTCCTTGGTGCTTCATCCGCTTCAACGAAGGACTCGCCTGCTCCCCGCCATCCAAGCCTTGACATTCCACGGTCAATATCCAAGGAGTCAACCTATACAGAAATAAATCAGCAAGCTTTCGAGAGATATCAAGCGACCTAGGCCATCACAAGCCTCGGTCTAAACCCATACATACCGGAGCTCCCCTTCAAGCTGCACCAAGCACCACGCCGGAGAGCTGCCATTCACTGTGACGCTGCTCGTCCGCGCCGCCCTACACCCTCGCTACAACGAGTCCCCGTTGCCTCGCCGTTCGTGCACCGCCTCTCGTACGTCACCATCACCGCGAGCTGAGCCGTTTCTTGCCGAACCAACGTTCCCGTGGTGGTGTCCGTGAGTCTAATTGTGAAGCTTCGGAGCCACCCGTTCCCGACGTCGTCGATTCCGTCGTCATCCCGATCCCGATCTGTAAGCTCGATCTGAGTTCAAATTCGGAAGTTATCTGCAAATTAGATAATGGATATTAACCGATAATTTTCAGAATATTTCAATTTCCTAATTTGCATGTTTTGAATGTTTCATGAATATCACGTGGATATTTAGATATCTTAGGATAATATTCGATATATCCGCAATAGTTTTGAATGTTCAAAATTAGGAAAATTTCCTAATTTAGCAACGTATCTGGACGACTATCCGACCTTATTCCTAAGGTATGATACGCGGCGATACGGAATTTCATTATCTTATCCATAACTATTTGGATACGATGACGAAATTTATTTGCTTTCTAAATTTGAATGATCGACTTTCCGTCGATATCTATAACCCTATAGATATGACCGATAGTTCGATTTTTATGCCTAATCCGAGTTTGAAATAAATCTGGCGGATTGCGTGGTTGTTTTAAATGTGGTTGCTATCTTTGTTTGTTTAATTGTTTTCCTTTTAAAAAAAAGAAAATTAAAAAAATATATCAATTAGATTTGAATTAGAGTTTTTGCATGTCTAGGAATCGTAAATATATCTAGAAGATAGAGTAGTTATTTAATTTAAATTAGGACTTGAGATGATCCATTTCCTAGTTTAAATTGAGTAATATTCTAATCTTAATAAATTATTTAGGTTATTTTATTATTTCGAATTTCCATGAAAATCCCAAAAAAAGAATGAATTTTTAGGGTAGATTAAGATAGATTGCATTTTTAATTTAAGTAATTTATAATTTCGAATTTTGCCAAAAATCCCAAAAATAAGTCAAGTTAGGTTAGATTAAGTCATTATAAGTTACATGTTAACTTAGGCAATTTTAAATTTCGAATTTTAATAGAAAATACCAAAAAGAGAAGTCATTAGGTTGCATGTTATTTTAGGCATTTTTATTATTCCGAATTTCATCATAAAATACCAAAAATAATTATTTGCCCGTCATTAGAATTAGGTCACGTCGTCGCATGTCATATAGTTTGCATGTTAAGTTGCATTAATTGCATGTCATTTTTGCACATCATTGCATGTAGATTAGCTTGCATTTAAACAAGAGAAAATCCAAAAAAAATTTGAATGAATTGCTTGTTAATTAGAAATCATATTAGGGTGTTGATATGATTTTCTAGCTAACAATGCAGATGCTTGCGTTGCTACGAGGTAAGTAATTCTTCCAATCTTGCAATTTATTTAATGCTTTCTGGGTGTTAAATTGGTGGTTTGCGCACCCGTATGAACACCTCACGTGTTAATAATTAAGCTAAAATGGATCCAAACTGTCTGTCAAAATATTTTTGAAAAGAAAAGGTACCGAAAGGGCGTTAGACTAGATCTAGCGTAACCAAGTCTCTGGGCTTAGAATCTCTAGTTCGTAGGAATAAAACATATCTCCCTATGTTTTATTTATGTTTCTAATCGACCTACCATAAATAGATTAATAGCGACTCCAAGCATGAAAATATTTGCATGTTAAAGACTTAAACCCTAAGTTGCGAATTGGTAGGGTTTGGGCGGACCCGAGTTAAGATTAATCTTGATAATCCATTAGCCTGAAAAATGAAAATTTTTTAGGTCGCGACTGCTTGGTGACTCCACTGGGAAATGGAGTTAAAACTCTTAGTGGACTTAGGCCAATTTTTCATTTCAAAAATAATTTTTGTTTGGCAGTGAGGATCTCAGGTATGTCCCTAACATTTTAAGGTGTTAAATGTTCTTGCAGAATGAGAGGAATAAGGGGAGGCGTGATTGTTAATCCTTGTTTTACAGGGAGGTGGTTAAATGTATAGTTTAATTTATGCACGAAGCGTTGTTTGATATAACCTGCTGTGCATGCCTTACATTTACACTACACCGCACACACTACTCGCTGCCGGACCTGGGCGGTATAGGTTTAGGATGGTACTGAGATAGTGGATACCCCGACCAAAACCATATGGTACGGGTTGCCCTCTTCGGTCCCGAAATTTTCTTTCATGGTGTCATTGAATACCTACCACGGTTGCGCCCCTTGCAACCTGAGTGGGCTCTTTGACTAAGCCGGAGTCAGGGGAATCCTAGCCTAACCACCACCATGACTGGTTTAGCTCAGTAATCCTCTCGTCTCCACTTTGCAAGCCAGAGTCTAAATAGAAATCGAACCTCACATTTCATGCGCATGTCTATATGATTGCCATTTTTCCATCCGGTGAAGTAAGTTTTCTGCAGCTCTATCTCGCAATTTATTTATGTTTCGTTTTTTTTTTTGGTCGGTCCACGACATTAGGTCGATCGTGAGTCTTGATCTATACACTATGAGAGGGGCAGACATCCGGATTCTTGATGCTTCTAAGGACGAGCTCCGTGCCTGGTGGAATCTACTCAGTCTAACCAACCGCAAGCTAGTTGAGGGCCACATCGGAAGGCTGCTCCCCCTACTGAAAGTCAAAGTCCGTACCGGCCTCGTTCAAGCATTAGCCCACTTCAGATGTCCCGAGACATCTACCTTTATATATGGTAAACATGAGCTCACCCCGACTTTGGAAGAGTATAGTGTGCTCATTGGAAAACCTTTAGGATCGGAGTTAATCACACCACATTTGGGAATTGATTCGACATTAATATTGTCGGAATTTTTGAATGTCGGAAAAGATGAACTGGCAAAAGTTTTGAAAGCAAATCGTGGAGCATGTCCTTTTTCATTCTTGAGTCAATCTTTTGAAAAAGCCGCACCTTTTCAAAAAGGCAGAATCTTTTTACTAGAATTTTTCAGGTTCGTCATTCTCCCTCACTGTAATCCCTCACGGTAAGAATGCATGCAATCCGTCAATTGCATGGTTGATCCAACAAATCTGTCTTGAAAATAATTTTGCCAACACCATTTTAGCCGAGACTTTCATTTCTCTCACTAAATTCAAACAAAATGTTGACAAAACATTTCATGTACCCCTTGAATTATTGCAAATCTGATTTTTGTCTCACATTAAAGGATATGACGATTTACTCAAAACATCTAAACTCAATGATTCCAATCATCCCATCTTAAGCTATAAAGAAAAACAAGGGAATGCACCTGATTATCATTACTCCGAATGGATCATTTTCATGAAAAATGCTAGACCCCAAGGTTTCCAATGGCATGCTAGTTGGCTCAATGTCGAGGAAGCTCGGCTTACGTGTAATGGTGTTGGACCGGTGCCACTTTTGGGCTTCACTAGTGCAATCGAATACTACCCCGCCAGAGTATCCCGGCAGTACCAGATTCTCTAGGGGCTCCCTCTGGCGTTACAACCCGAGCTCCTCCATGTCGATTTCTCCGACTAGGGTGAAGACCACGAGGGGACCGTAGCTCAACTCACGATGATATGGAAGAAATGCTGTGTTTTAAAGATAGCTCGACCCGAAGAGTAGCTCAAGGGGGAGCAGAAATCCTATTTCGCCACGACCAGGTACATTTGACGGCATAAGATCTTGCAAGAGTTACTCCTAAAGATACCTAAGGTGCCTCTCAAGACCGCCAATCGCTTAGAGAACAACTGCCTCAAAAGGAAGGCCGAGGAAGCGTGTCAGTCGAAGATATCTTCCGATACAACAGGAGTAATACCGATACAAGGTATCATCACTTGACATGAAACGATGTCTCGAACGATCTTCGCACCGCAACCAATCGGAACGCGACATGTCAGCAGCATCCGAAGCTCTTAACGCTAGTGCTCTTTACTCAGCACTTTCAGAGCCTTAGTCGAGAGTAGCAATCTGCGTTCTTGCTGGTGAGACTCGATGCAGAGAAGCAAAACTTGGAGAGAAGAATTCATCCGCGTTCGATCACGTGGACGTGTTTATTGAGGTATACACACGAAGGCCCCACCTTGTTAGCTCAAGAACACACGTCTCCCAAACCCACTTGGCTCCCGACCCAACTTGGGAATTCTCAGATCTACGTCTCTCTAAAATTATATGGTTTCTGCTGCAATCACAGTTCATCGTTATGGTTTTCATAAGAGATGTTTAATTAACATTAAGACTCTGTTTATTCAGTGAAAAATTAATGATTTAAAAAAATTCTTAAAAATAATCGCTCCTGTCACTTGAACTAATTAGTCAATAGAAAATGTCTTCGTTATCAACAACAATTTATGTCAAAATATTTTCGAGGACGATTAAATTTTCTTCATTCTGCTTTTCGAAAATCAAGTATTTGAAAACCATTTCCTCAAAATGATCGGTTATTCGCTTGAAATAATTAGTCAATGGAATTTGTTTTCATTATCGACAACAATTTATCTATAAATGTTTTTTTGGACAATGAAAATTTTCTAAATCATTCATTTTTCGTGAAACAAACGCTCTCAAGGCATTTGAAGGGGTTAAAGTGATAAATTTTGGTACATGTAGCCGGTCCAATAGCATGTACAAAATAATATTCGAGCAATTACAAAAATGAACAAAAAATCATCACTAAAACAACTCTCTCAAGGTTTTTAAAGGAGTATGCTATAGAAAATATCGTAATAAATTTTAGATAAGGCCGATGAAAAAAATGGCTAGCATATCTAAGTTTAAGAGTGATAATATAAGCATACTAAATAATCTTACTATCACTCTCGTTCTAAGTAATATGATGCTATCCTTTTGGATGTTAAGCAAGCAAATCATTTAATGCCTGGGTCTCGCTTATTTTAACATCCAATTGAATATGTCCACATTACTTAGGGATAGAATTTTAGTAAGATTTATTAATAAGTTTAAGGGTTAATACTACGAAACCCCAACTTTAAACATCTGTGATAAATTTACTCAAAACTTATTTTTTGACCACCATAAATTTCAAATTGGTACATTTGCAATAAATTTACCTTTTATTAGTTTCTGTTTAATGAGATTAATATCACGAAATACCACAAACTAATACATCTATAACAAAACTAATATACTCGTGAATTCCCATACATCATTTAACTCGGCAATTTGACAGTAAAATTTAACGGAAATTAAAGGAGGATAAATTTGTTACAAATGTATCGGTTTAGAAATTTTAGTAGTTAAAAAATTAGTTTGGGTAAATTTGTCATACGTGTATCAGTTTGGAATTTTTTTATGGTATTAACCCTAAGCTTAATGCACATTTTGTAAACAACTTTATGCATGCTTCACGCGAGAGTACTTTCTAACATTATGGATGAACTCTCCAACCTTCTCCCGCTAGCGTACTCACAATTAGGACCAAAGCATTGACCTCTGCTCCCAATGTATTTGTCTTCATCAAATCCAACGTGGCTGTCTTTGTTAATGTACTCTCTCTGTGTATTTGTCGTCATCAAATCCAACGTGGCTGTCTTTGTTAATGTACTCTCTCTGTGTATTTGTCTTCATCAAATCCAACACGGCTGTCTTTGTTAATGTACCTTCTCTGTCTCTCTCTCTCTATTGGTGGATTCTTTTTTACTTACATTTGTGGTCCACCGTCTTTCGTTCATCACTTTCTACTCCAGTGCATTCATAGGCTATATAATGACTATTGAACTTTCCCTCTTCTTCGCCTCCTTCCTATCTCCTTCCTCTCCTCGAACCCAAGACTCCTGCATCTTCTCTTTTCAGCATTGTTCATCAGGGTTAGTTTCTCAACTTTTTTCTACCAAGAATGTCTAACCGAAGGTCGTCGAGGACGCAGTCAGGTACTTCATCGAGAATCACCGATGATCAGATGATTGAACTCGTCTCCAAGCTCCGCCAGCTCCTTCCCGAGATTCGCAATAGCCGCTCCGACAAGGTACTTTCATGCCCTATCTTTATGTCTCACCCAACTATAATATGGCGAGCTGACACCAAATTATTATGTTGGAAAGAAAGGTTTCCACAACGATGGGTTTTTTTTTTGGGGGGGGGGGGGGGAGGGGGTGTTGAGAAAATTGATGAAATTCAGGGTCTTCTGTCAGGGAAAATAATATGCTGGAATTTGAGAAACGCTAAGCATAAATGCAGGCCAATGAAATTTATTAACTCGCCTAACATTTTTTAACTCACTGACCACATTTCTAGGTCTGCCTAAAATATCAGTCCAAATACCAAGGAAATGCATTTACATATCTAATCTAACCATCCCACGTTTGACTTAAACAGTCGAGACTTGTGGTTGTCCAATGATACACACACATATTGGCGTGTGTGAACATGAGTAAACAAATTCCATGAGCGCTAAAGAAGTGAAAGACCCAAGACTCGTCCAAGTCATCGAAAATGGCTCGGTTGGAACTTTAACTTCTGTCAGAAATGGTCGCAAAAGGTGCCATCTTAAGCCGTACCATAATTCGATTACCTATGCCGATACTGATGCCGATGCCGATGCCGATGCTGATGCTTTCCCACTATTATGTAGGTTTCAGCTTCAAAGGTGTTGCAAGAGACGTGTAGCTACATCAGAAGCTTGCATAGGGAGGTGAACGACCTCAGCGAGCGACTGTCGCAGCTATTGTCCACTGTTGATGCCGATAGTGCAGAAGCTGCCATTATTAGGAGCTTAATCATGTGATCAATAGCTTACTTCTATATTTATCTGTTTCTCTCTCACTAGGGTCTTGGTCTATCTTTCCATCCAGATGAAAGCCAGTCAGGAAAATTTAGTCTGATTTTATTATCCCAGTCACAATATATATGTATTCAATGTAATTTCGTGGGTAGCTTTGCGCAATCAATGTAACGATGATGCTGTGAGAGTACTTTGTTTTTTGCTCTTTTTTAAGCTTTGTCCTGTGTGGCAGTACTAATTAGCTGTCATTAAGCGTTCACTACTAACAAGTGATGAGGACACATTTTTGCGGTGATTTAGATAGGACGCTGCTTGTATCTCCTCGTACGAATGAGTGATGCTAGGACAACTGATTGAAATATATCTTAATAAAATGATCGATGTGTTAAACTTTAAGTGGATGCTCAAATCATTGATCCCGTTTAAACTATTGGCCGAGTTCACTCCCATGTGGGGAAAGCTCAATGTATTGCAAGCCCAAGGCTTGAGCCCATATGTCTATTCATATGGAGAAATAGGATTTCTCACTATTATTATGTGGTAACCGCAAAAAGAACTATTTTGAGAGACATAGTAACAAAAGAGAAAGAGTAGAAAATCTGAGTTTAAGGATATATCTAATGCTGACGTCAGAGGTCGATTCGTGGTATGATTGAGCTGAGATTTTGTCAGCTTGTTCGTGCCACATTCTTCTCGAATATGAATGGTTTGATTTTCAGTTGAAGCTCCCTACATTAGGTTTTCATGGGTTGTACCAAAAGTGCATTTTTGGTAGGATTTATCCTTTTATCTCTTGTGAAGTTCATGTTTATTGCCAAGAATGATGTTCTTGATGTTTTTGCTGCTATGTACCTCTAGTATTTACTAGAGAAGAACTTTGTTCACCCAGTTTTGCTAATAGTGAAGATTTTTGGGTGGACTCCGGTCCCGTGGTTTTTGTTCTCCTCACACCGATGAGGTTTTCTACATAAAAAATCGACTTGTGTTTACGTGCTTGGTATTTATATTCCTCAATTAAGTCGTTTCCTATTAGATTTGCACAAGATGGGAGATTATTTTATTTCGCTACATTAATCCAATATTGTTCAGATTGTTATTGTTCTCCCAACAAAATCACCCACCAAAAATTCTGAAATTATTTTGTGAAACATTTCAGAATACTGTTGTTCCTATGAACTCCAACGTTGTTGCTCGCTTTGTTAGTTTTAAATCGTCAGGGTTAGTATAGTTTGTTGGGCGTCGGTGGATTTCTTGGTCATGAATTAGGGTGTGTTTCGTTCGGTTTCCAAATAACTTTTAAGCCTCTAAAATCCTTGGGAAAAAGTTAGGGTGTTTGGAAATTTTTTTTAGATCACTTTAGGGAAATGCTAGCATTGGTAAAACTGAAAGCCCGAAGAAGGTGGGGACCACCTTGGACTTTTACCTTTTTGGGGAGTCATGTTCCAAAATTAATGAACTTTTTTCTTTCAAAATTGCCTCGACTTATATTTCATCGTTCCACTCTTGCCCTCGAGATAGTTCATCTTCAACTAGCAGATTTGGGTTGGACGAACACTAGTGTGGCTCAGAGGAGCTGGACAGATGCCTGCGGGGGGTCCTCTAGGATAGTGCGACACCAGCATGGGGTTGCGCCACCTTGGTGACCCAACGCTTGACTCATGAGACATTAAAGTCTACATTTGGTGCATGGCTAGTGTAATGCTGGAGCCCAAATCTGGCTTGCTTGAGGTCGCACAACCTCGGCGTTGCTTTGCCTGGGGTCACGTGACCATCAAAGGCCAAACCTAAGAAACTTGACCATTGAAAGGCCAAATCTGGGAAGCTCAAGGTTGAGCGACCCTGGGAGGAAGTCTGTGAATCAATTGATATCGAGAGAAAGGATCCCTTGCTCGCCACATGTGTCGATTTCAGGTACCCCTTTGTTGAAGGTCATTCGGCTTTTCCTAAGAATATGGCACAGGTTACTTCAACCTGTCATTAGTCCAGAAGAGAAGCAAGCTACCTTTATTTTATCATCCTTTCCGAGTAGGGAAGAGAATGAAAATAGGCCATGGATGGTGGTCATGGTAGGTTTGAGGATTTTAGACGGCAGAGTGAACTCCCCTTTCATGTTCAATTTCCTCATGCCGACATATGATTAAAAGTTCATTCGACCTCTTTTGCATCCCTTTTTATCTTTATTTCCAATTCTTCGAAGGTCTTTCCTATGCGCTCATAATAAGAGGAAGCAGAAAGTAAAAATCATATAAGCTTCTCAACACATTGCTTGTGTTAAGACTGGTGAAGTTGAAAAATGAGGAGATTTTCTTTGCAGAACGGTTTCGATAAGCGCCTAAGTTTGTAGCATCTACTAATTTCGCCCTATCCCCCTTTTATTATGTTGAAATTATGCATTTATTCGGATCAGATACCGATCAAAGTGGGTGATAAACCAGCTGGAAGCCATGGAAATAAAGTATCATTTTCAAAATTTTACCTGATATATGCCTTTTATGCAAAATGGAAGACCTATTAATATAGTCTTCAATCCATTAGGAGTAACCTCATGAGGGACCTGAAGTTTTCTTAACTCCATCGGTTAAGAAAGTTGGTGACCTATTTTGGAACTAACTATGCAATCTAAAGGGGTTGTGAATAGGTTGCTTTAAAGGTTTTAAAAACTTTCATGAAAAACATCGTGTAATAAGTAAATATCGGGTTTTACCATATATATGAGAAATGATAAATATAAGAATAAGCAGCTACACACAAGAATATATAATGGTTCGGCTTTGATTCCAAGTCTACGTCCACTCTCCTCACTAACAGTCACAAGTTAAGCTGGATTGCACTAGTAAATTACTAAACAAGTTACACTCAGTGTACACCACTCTTATCAATTGATAGATTACACTATTAGGAGTTGGGTGTGGCTATTACTTGGTACACTTCATCTTTCAACATAATTTCAATGAAGCAACTGCTATAGACATACATGAGCTTTTTACTACGAGTACAATGAGTAGGAGATTTCTGGAATTTTTTAGCACTACTTCTATTGGTTTCAAAGACCTTATCTTTTTATAGGCATCTTCAATATAGTCGTTGATGATGTCATGGAGAGGCAAGATAACCGTTAGAGTCCATTGGTGCTGCTATCGTAGGAATTGACTGCCCATGTAGCCTTTTTCGGAACTTCTACAAACTTTTCTAAAATAGCTTCTGCTGCTATTGTGTAGCTGCGACTCTAACATATTATCAGATGGCTTGTTCTTCTATCTTCGGGATCTTTTGCTGTGCAAGTCCAGTCAACAACAGCTACAATAATAAGATAGCGGTCATATCAAATGATACATTACTTAAACATTACCATTTACCTTATCTCTTTAGCTTTAATGGAACATCATCATGTAGCTGATCTTTGTGATCGATAGTGATGTTTATATGAACTTTCAAAGAGAGTCTTATGATCTTTTCTTCAACGAATTACACTATGAGAATCACTCAGTTCTTTGAATACATATGCACTTAGACAATGTAGATACTATACCAAGGATAGTTTTGGTATCATCAAAATTCATTTGGAGATGTTTCTCTAACAACCCAATGATAGGAGAGCCTGCAATCGAAGCCCTGATGAACAGTGGTTGTGAAAGGCTAGATATGGGAAGCTCCAGGTTGCGTGACCTCAGCATCGCCTTGCCTGAGGTCTCATGATGTTGGTGATTGGTCCCCAAGGGTCGCTTGACCTTGTTAGCCTTGCCTAGGGTCGTGACCTTAGCGACGGTCCTCGCCTAAACTTCGCTAGGCTTTATCAACTTGCGTTGCCTACTGCTTTCACTAACCTTCAACAAGGGTTGTGATGAGATCTACTGCAAGGAGGGTTGCCAGTCGGTGCTTGCTTGGTTGATGGTCACCGTCAATGCTCGCCTGTGGTCGCAGCCGAAGTTTGCCTAGAGTCCTTGCCCTCTGTGTTGATGCTCGTCCATTCTTGCCCTCTCTATTTTCTCTTCTTTTTATTTATTCTTTTGTTATTTCAAAGTTGCTTTATACAATATATAGATCAATAAAACCCGATTTGCTTACAGGAAATCCACCTTCATCAAAACTCCTCAGGGAAATGGCTTTACATCTCCTGAAAGCCGAACCAAATAGAGTCTTAACCAATTCATGAGACTTGCAAGGTATTCCATAGGCGTCCAACTAGCTGGACCTCTGCGATTATCCCCAATTAATAAAAAAAACCAAGTCAAACAAGATGATAGGTTTTTTTCACTTGCTGATCACGTTCTAATCAATTGATCTAGTCGCAAACTGCGTTGCGCACAATGATTTAACAAATGCAGCACTTCTCGCAAATAAATCAACTTAATTTCGTCTAGGACTCATGAAAGCATAGGTAATATCATGATTCTTTTAAAGAGTTTTCCATTTTAAGAAAAGTGCTTATGCCCTTCAAGATAAAATAGTTATTAGTGCTGAGATTTGTCGGTAAAAAGGGATCGAGCGAGAATACTACGTCCCCTTGTGAGCCCCATACATTATGCAATCGTCATGCAGATTTAGTCTGGCGAATTAAAAATCATTTCGTAAATTAGATTTGATCGTGACATGTAACATTATAGATTCATTGTTATGAGATTTTGAGATACCACTGCCAACTATTCTAAAAGCTTAAGCTGCTAGATAAATGCGTGATTTATTATTTAAATATTCTAACACTTATTCTCACACTTAGTTGGATTTTTTTCCTCGGTACTAAGCATGGCCATTTTTAATTAATGAGGCAAATGAAGCCTGAAATGATTTGGATTCGGGACCTCATGCTCTGATACCATGTAAGATTATATAGGATGACTACTAACAGTTCTAAAAAACTTAAACAGTTAGATATAGGCGATTTACTATTTAAATATTATATCAATTGTCAACATCATTTTCTTATTTGGCACGTGTATGAAATGAAACTTTCATTGAAGATTGATGTCATTTTTGGCGAACAAGAAAATAATGGGATGATCGGATGGGCTTTAATAGTAAACTAATAATGTTATCTACATGGATTAGGCACACAAGACACGTTTGATGTTGCATATTACAAAGTGCGAAAAAATCCGTGTTTGAGCTACTCATCTGGTCGTTGGCGCGCATTTTTACTTGATGCGTGAGTTTTAAGGAAATTTACCCACCTAAAACGAATTTCCAAGTGAATGTCCCTACATAAAAGTTAGAGATCTGTTTTTCCACAATACTTTTCGTGTTTCTTCAATCAAATTTGCTGTCGGACCAACTGGAATGTGGTCTACATCCACTCAATTAGATCCATAAAGCAAAAATGACAAAAACATGTGTGTAAGAACCAGTCCCACAACGTTAATATAAAAACATTAGTTTAATTTGTGGTCCAAAATAGTGTCGGAGCCAAAGAGAGGCACCGATGCATATACATCCACTTACACATGTATTATCGATTTTTTAGCATACGGGAGTGACTTGAGGGTTAAGGGACAGACAAGTGTGTATAGATTAGGTACACGACATGTGTTTGATTCTCCATGTCACAAAATGTAAATAATCTCTCGTTTGGGCCACCCGCTAGGATTATGCACGTACCTCACCAAGTTCTTGAGATTTGGAATGAGTTTTCTACAAATCTAGAGTTTACCCACATGAAGTGGGCTTGCGTGTCATAAGACAAGATGTGTTTATGGACTCATCATTCTGCTTGTGCGTTCCTAGTTCGCTGCGCCGGGACTGAATAGTGTTAGATAAACGTAGTTTGGTTGACGAAATCAATATACTAAGCAATGTGGCAAATTGTTTTTTGAGTATTAAATATAGACTCGCTTACATAAAGACCCAATTATAGTCTAATAAGTATGCCGATTTCGAAAGACTCGATGTTGGTCATTTTTGGGGGGTGCATTCCAAATAGCCTTCATTTTAACTAGGAACTGTATCGACTTTGAAGGGCTCGCCAATATTATTGTTGTAAAATTAAAGCGGAAATTAGCGGGATCTTACTATTTAATTAACGCGAAATTATCAAAAAATTAAACGAAAAACGATGATAATACCAAAGATTACGTGGTTCAATCCAGTCTAAGTGTTGGTACCCACTCCATGAGGAGAGCCAACGGCAAATAATTAATTATAATCGGACAATCAGAATTATAATTAGTCATATGCTCGAGTGTTCCCCTCACCTAGATTAATTCCAAACCCAAAGTGTTTATGAATAAATAACTCAATTTGGATGTAAACCTCACAGCACAAAATCATCGTGTTTAGAGTGTTGGGAAAATCCCTTATGATGATTTGTAGATAACAAAATAATCAAAGGCTACTAAAGTGTTTAATCATTGAGAAACCATGTGAAAGATACACAAGCTATTATGCAAATGATATTCTAATAAGAATATCTAAAGGACATAAGTTCTCTATTAATGGTGAATAAGGCATTAGGCATAAAAGTGTTACAAGCTGAGATTACCTAAATAGAAAGTGAAAACCCAAGAGAAAGAAGTTCAATGAAGCTTGGAAGTACCATTGGATAGATGAATAGCGAGGTAGATCCATGATTGCCAATAAAACTTGGATATCACCAGACAAATGAACTTGGATATCATCAGAAGCTAGTTATAACGTGGATATGAGCAGCATATTTCATGGATATCATTGATACTATTGCATGGATATCATGAGAGCAATAGTGTGAATATCGATAAAATGCCGAATATCATCAAACACTAAATATCATCGGAATATTAGTAGACTATTAATATATTTAGATTCTATACTGAAACTGAATATCATCATATTGCAATATCTTCAGTTTCAGACTGATGGAAATATATTCAAACGCAAAACATCGACCATTATGGCTAGTGCTCTGGCCTAAATTTCCAATATAGAAAGAAATGGTTAACTTTCAATATTAATGACAGTTTTGCGACGACATTTTTTATACAAGACATCTTGATTGACTAGCAATCACTCCAAAAGCAAGTTATCTTCCTTAATCGAAGAACTCTACTTATTGAAATTGAAGATTTGCTTGTATGGGTAACCAAATTAATAGGGATTTAGATCTCATCACTCAATGCCTACTTAATCTTCATTATGTAATCTCGTTTAACGGATTAATTGGAGAGTGATCCTCTAAAGACTGTCCAATGGGTAAATTGAAAGCAGAGGAAATGGTAACACTTTCTTGCTCTAACCCAAAATCTGATAGCAAACTTCTTAGCTTTATTACCTCTTTCATTATAAAGGTTAGTATCATGTACTCTGCCTCAATGAAAACACGGCAACATGGTTCCAAAAGGACGCCTTCTATCTCATTGCACCACCTACTAGCGTAAATATGTACCATACTAATACTTGCAATCATCTAAGTTACTAGCGTGATCCAAATCCATATAACTTATGGTCTCATTGTCACTGTCATCGCCCCCTTCAAAACACTATACCTATATCTATTGTCCCCTTTAAATATTTGAGAATCCACTTCACGGCTTCCCAATGAGCTTTACCAGGACGCTTCATGTAACGGCTAACTACACTCATGCCTTGTAAAATATCTGGCTTAGTGCATACCATAGCATACATAATATTACTCAATGCACTAGAATAAGAATCACGGGACACATACTCCTCTCATCCTTATTCTACGTTAATAACTTATCAAAAAATTTAAAGTGCTTCGCTAAAGGTGTACTCACAAATCGCTGACTGCATACTAAAATGTGTTATAATCTTTTCAATATATTTCTTTTGAGACTGACGTAAAATTGCCCTATCACACAAAATCTCCATAGCCAGTATCTTCTTTGCAGCACCTAAATCTTTTATCTCAAACTCAACACTCAATTGCCTCTTCAGCACCTCGACATCAAACATATTTTAAGTTGTTATCAACATGCTAATAACATATAATACAAATATATCAACAACCCATCCTCCAATCTCCTAAAGTAGACATAGCGCTTATGTCACTGTCTACGAGACTATTTCAACCCATATAAAGATTTCTTCAATAAGCCAACACAGTCTTCTTTATCCAAAATAGCAAATCCTTTTGGTTGCCTCTTGTAAAACCGTTGCTCCAATTCACTATGAAAAAATGTCGTTTCACATTTGCTACTTCAACTCGAGAATTTGTGCATCAACTAAAGTAAGTAATACATGAATAAAAGTATGTCTTATCATAGGAAAAAACACATCATTATAGTTAATGCCCTCTCAATGAGTATAAGTCACAATAAGTCTCACCTTACAACTTATTGTCTCATCACCTGTAATGCCCTCCTTCTGTTTATAAATCCATTTGCTTCTAATAATCTTCTAGCTCTTGGGTACTTTGATAAGCTTCCATATCTAATTTCGTTAGAGTGATTCCATCTCTTCACTCATAACTCCTAGCCACTACGACAACTTAGAACTAGTCTTTGCCTTAAAGCAAGTCTCTACCTCATCACCTACAGTTGACACATAAGCAATATCTTTATAACCACAATGTATTGGTGGTTTGATTGCCTTCTCTATCTGCCCATGGCTATAATGTACTACGGTTCTACTGGTTGTTCAATATCACCTACTTCTAGTATTACGACGTCATTTATAGTCTCTACTTCTGTTACTTCTGAGATCTCTGGAGTCTTCACATGAAACTCCACCTCAAGCCTAACATCATGATATGTGTGCTTTGCTGGTTGTGTCTTAAGACTTCTCCGTTGAAACATAGTAGTCTCGTTAAAGATCACTTCTTTGCTGATTAGAAAATTTGGTGATTGTGGATCAATACACCACAACTGATAGCATTTCACCCCATGTGCATAACCTAAAAATATGCACTTCTTTACCCTTGGCTCAAGCTTATCATGACTCATATGAGTTTATGTAGGACATTCGAATACTCGTAATTTGGAGTAATAAATAGGTTTCCATGACCATACTTCCCTAGGAGTCTTCCACTCCATATTAAATGATGGAGATTGATTAATCAAATAACATACCATGTTCATGACTTCGATCAAAAATTTCTTGCCTAGTCCTGCATGCGAAAGCGTGCTCTAAGCTCGCTCAAGTAAAATTATGTTCTTCCATTCTACTACGTCATTTTGCTATGGTGTCTCAGATATTGTGTGGCGTTTTACATTCCCTTCCCTGTGGGAGTACTCATTAAAAATCTTTACCACAAAACTCTATAATGTTCTCTATTCTCAGGCACTTGATTTGTTTATCTGGCTGCTTCTCAATCAATGCCTTAAACTTCTTGAACCGATCGAAGACATCATATTTGTGCTTAAGAAAGTATAGACATACCTTTCTTGAATAGTCATCGATAAATGTCAACATATATAAGGCACCTCCTTTCGAATGAATCGAATACAAGCCCTAGACATATGAATGAATGTATTTGACCGGTTGTTTGGTTGAATGAATAGCTATGATAAACTTAATTTGACACTACTTCCTAAAGATAAAGTGCTCACACAAGTCCAACTTCCCTATCTTCTGACCCTTCAACAACCCCCTCTTACTCAGTAACATTATACCTACCTCACTCATGTGTCCTAACCATATACGCACTAATTGAATCAAATCAAAGTCTAACTCACATGATGAAATTGCAACAACTTCTGTCATGGTCTCTTCCAATTGATCATAGAGAGTATTCATTTTCTTCCCTTTCATCACTATCATAGCACCTTGAGAAATCTTCATAACTCCACCTTCATCACTGTACTTACACTCGATATCATCAAGTGTCCCTAGAGAAATAATGGTCTTCTTAAGCTCCAATACATGCCTCACATCTGTCAATGTGTATACCACCCCGTCATACATCCGAATCTATCCCTATCCCCACAATCTTGCAGGCTGTGTTATTGCCCATCATAACTATGTCACCATATGCAGTTTGGTAAGTAGTAAACCAGTTTCTATAAGGTGTCATATGGTAACAACATTCCAAATCTAGCACACATTCATCTCTTAATGAACCAGTAGTCACACACAAGATAGCATTTGCATCATTGGTGCTCTCCTCGTATTATGCTTATTACCTTTATTTCTTATATTTGGACAGTCTTTGTTGATGTACCCCTTCTCATGCCACTCTTCACGAGTCCCTTGGACTTTCTATGTTGTGACATCGACATTCTTTTACCTCTGTTGCTATTGGACCCTCGATGTTAATCTCTACCTTAAACCATTAGTTCTTGTGCTACATCATGCGCCAAAAGTATTATCTCGCAACTTTTTCGACCACTCCTAAGAGTATAAAGTAGATTTTACCTCTTCCGAAGTAATTATAGTACGCCCCTATAACAGTGAATCAATAAAATGCTCCTATGACTATGGTAAAGAAGCTAACAATATCATGCCTTATTTTTCACCATATAGAATCTTACCGACATTCTTTAAATCCATCATGAGTTTATTAAACTCATCCAGGTGGGATCTAATAGACGTATGCATCGAAACTGAAACATCATCTTCAATATGTACAAGTGATTGTTTAAACACTTCATTATATAGAGTGTCTAAAGTTTGTTTCGTTACATAGAGTGTCTGAAGTTTTGCTCACAACGCTAGATCATCGTTTTCCTCAACCACCTCTATTAACACCTCATTCGACAGATTCAATAGGATTATGCTCCTTACCTTTCTCATTAGCACGTCCTTTTCAGCATCGTTCATTATTCTGGGCAACTTATCCTTGCCATTGAATGCTTTACCCAAACCTTAAGTTGTTAATGGCGCCTACATCTTAATACTCTATAACCCAAAGTTGTTCCTCCCGCTATTCTTAATTTCCACTATCACTCTAGACATAATTGCAACAACATAATTTCCATATAATAATCAGACAAACAAAAGCTCCAAATCGACATCCAGAAAATACTATCCTCAAGTTCTAATGCCAATTGCTATAAAATTAACGTGAAAACTAACAGAATCTTGCAATTAAATCAATGTAAAATCACCAGAGAAATAAACGAAGATAAATGATATCAAAGACTTACGTGATTCGGTCCGAGTGTCAACACTAACTCTACGGGGAAAGGCAGCAGCAAATAATTAATAATAATCTGAAAATCAAAGTTATCATAGCTCATACGCTCGAATGTTTCCAACACCTAAATTAAGCCTAAATTCAAAAATTTTCCAAATAAACAACTCAATTTGCATGCATAACCCACGTCACAAAATTACCGTGTTTAGATCTCCTTCGCACAATCAAAGAGAGCGTCACTGTGTCGTCGCTTCTTTCTTCACATTCGTCCTTACATGAAGTCTATCGTGGGGCTACAGTAAGAGTAAAAACAAAAGCGCCCATGCCCTTTTATTTTTCTTTTTTCTATGACAAAACCTATTTGGCCCCACAATTTCATATGTATATATACATACATAAATTTGGAGTTTTCTTTTTCTTTCCTTCTTAGACCCTCTTACTCCCAAATACAAAAATAGATAATATGGACTTATATGAACCCCTTCTTTTTGTACGATTAAAGAAGAGAGATTAAAAACTTCTCTTTCTTGTGAATAAAGAAGACGTCCAAGATACGAACTTCAACGAAGCTCAATATTGATCCAATTAGGGTTGAATTTCCTATACAGATTTAAATTCAAGACATAATTTAACAATTTGCTCCTTTTTCTAAAGTTGTTCTTGCCTTATCTTTATGGTCGGCAATTGGTCCTTTGAACTCCAATGGTCGATTCAAAGCTTGAAGGGACCTTCCTCTGCAGACATTTTTCTTTGGCCGGACCCTCAGCAGACATTGACTTTGAAGGTCTGTGGGCATCGTCATTTCACGTTTGGAAGATGAGGAATGACTATATGTTCTTTCTTGTCGGGCGTGGAATTTTGATGCAGCTCTGATCCTTCTTGTACTAAATTTGATTTAGAATTCATGGTAATTAATTGCTTTCCCTGATTTATAATAATCACGTGCCAAAGATGGACGCTAAGTACAATAAGACCAATTGGTAAAATTGGTGCACTAAAATATAGTGTGACAATTTAAATGTCAAGTTTTTAAATGCTCACTTACACTTTTTGACATTACTTAATACGTCAATTTTTGAAGACTGATCTCGGTATGTCTAGCAATTTTAATGTGCTAAACTATCAGCGTAAGAACTCGAGTGTTGGACGACCACTGTAATTATTCCTTTCGATAACGCGCAGTTGAGATCAAGATAGGTGTCCACTGCCTGTTAAGTAGCCACTTAGTGTTTATTTGCATTAAAGTTTCCAGATGTCATCTGAAAAGGAAAATCCACACATATCATACAACTTAGTTCTTCTAGTATCTGTTCCAAACGTGCCCTTAGAAATCAATCGCATTCACATGAGGATGTGTTTCAACAAGATCGAAAAACGATCATGAAACTCCCGACAACGTCAGTCACTTGAGCTCATGAAGACAACATCGATGTCAGTTTCTCATCGATACTAGCTGAAGACACACAGTGTCCGAGGGACAGAGGTGTTGGGCATGCATAATGAGATCAATCTGAAAGTGGGAAGATCATTACGTGGAACTATCACACAAGTGGAAGGTTCTCGGCTATTTCATCCTCTCCTTCTGAACTACGACTAGAAAAGTTGAGGAAAATTGGCAAGCTTTCATCTTTATATTTTACAAGCAAAAATACTTATTGCTCCTAATATGATCTTTCCTAACAGGTGAAGAGCTATCATATATATAAAATATATATAAATCTCGTAAATAAGCGTTTCTCTAGTGTATAACCCAAATTAGAAAGGACACGTGGAATCTAAACGATCGAGAGGCTATAAAGACTAGATAATCTGGGGCAAAAAGCTTAAGCTAATAAATAAGAGAAGACTGCGTGTATATAAAGAGAAGTTGCGTTAATCTTTCAAATAAGGTTTCTGACGGGGATTTTCTATGCGGAAATAAAATTTTGGGAAAAATTGGCGGCTTTCGACGTGGGTCATATGTGTGAACGATGAAGTCGAAAATATGGCCATATTCTTTTGACATCTTTTACTTATTTGCTTATTTATTTTTTGTGGCAGTTATTTATCCAGGGCATCTTGCAAGCTAAGGCAGGGGTTGCTGTCGGTACGATCTCAATGAAAGGAAAGGGGGAAAACGCACATGGTTATGGGCCATACTCGGACGCACGCGAATGTGTTACGGCTAATCGGAATCACATGCATCGGAGATTATGCGGGGCCCCCCTTTGCATTTGCCGTACATATTGAGTTAATTTCCACTTAATTAAGTATTTCAGGATGTTAATAAGGGTTTGGAACCTATAAAACTAACTTCTATTTATCTGCTTTTTTTATTTTGAAAATAGATTTTGAAATTTATTTGGTTATGCTAGGATCTTCCTCATGATGTAGTGATGGAATTTTGAATTGGAAATCACCGGTGGATGAAGCAACAAAGTTGGGAAAATTATCAAAATAATCCTAAACCTATTGCAATTGCAACAATTCAGTCTTAAATATTTTCTTTAGCCAATTCAATCCTAAACATTTTATATTTGTGCCAATTCAATCCATCTCGATCAGAGCTAACGTTGATGCCAGCAGACGCTGATGTGGTAATTTTTTAATATATTTTTATTTTTTTTCAAAAAAAAAATTTTCCTAATTTTTTTCTTTTCTCTTTCCTTTTTTGTTTCGTTTCCTTCTTCCCTGGACTGGCCAAGAGGCTAGAGTCGACGAGGTTGGTGAGGCTTGCCCTCGCCGACACTAGTGAGGGCAAGGCCGTCGCAAGCGAGGTGGAGCTCACCTAGCCATGGCGAGGCTCGCCCTTGCTCAACGACAACAAGGGTGAGCCTCGCCATGACTGGGCAAGCTCGACATCTCCTACCGATGGTGAGGTTAAGCCTCACCATGGCTAGGTGAGGCTCCACTTCGCCCACGATGGCCTCACCCCTTACCGGCCAAAGGAAGAAGGAAAGAAAAAAAAAGAGCTATATGTTTTAAAAATTGCCACGTCAACGCTAGCCATCCAAACTTGATCGGATGGATTGAATTTGCACAAATACAAAACGTTTAAGATTAAATTGACATAATTGTAATAAGTTTATGACTATTTTGGAAATTTTTCCCTAATTTTTACTTAATTAAGCATTTCAGGATGTTAATAAGGGTTTGGAACCAACAAAACTAACTTCCATTTATCTGCTTTTGTTGTTTTGAAAATATTTTTTGAAATTAATTTGGTTATGTTGTGATCTTCCTCGAGGGGAATCACCAAGAGTAGCTAGCAAATTTGTTTGCGCCAAAAATTGACCAGGTCGTCGATCTAGAATACAAGTTGTTAATAAACACTTGAGCCATTCTGTGTTATGTTGAAGTTGTATTATCGTGTTGTGTTGAGCCACATGTACGTGACATGTTTAGACACAATAAGCGAAAAGACTATTCTTTTTGGTTCTATCCACTATTGAGATATTTAAATTGATGATATCTCATTAACTATGAAAGTGTTTTTTTTTCTATTTGATGTTATTTTTTAACTGATTATTGCATTTTGTAAATACGTTTCATGAAAATTAGAGGATATTGTGTCGAGTTTATACTGATGTGTTGATTTCGCGTCAGCAAGTAGGTTTCGTGTCATAGTGGATCATACAATCATTCATCAATTCGTTATGTAATCGTGTTACACTGATAATGTTGTGTCAACCTGTTAATTTTCAGATGGTGTTCGTGTCAAGTATGTCAACACAATAAGCAAATCGCTCGCCGTCGTATTGACCTATTTTGTAGCATACCTTTATACTAACTCCATCAAACACGATTCCCAAGTACAAATTCCCCGCCCTATCCAAACCTCTCTTCATGAAAAAGGACGTCCCAAGCCCAACTACCAAGTTGGATATTTTCACCAATTTTTTTGGCCCATAGACCCTGTGAGTCTTTAATAACTTGATGCGGTTGGGATAGAGCATCAACATACTCAAGGGAGGAGTTATTTGGTTGCAAAATAGTGTCAGACACCCTTACCTAAAACCTTTCACCTTATTGCAAATTCCTATGACACTTAGTCTTTATGTCAATATTAGCATGTTTTAGTTTCTTAGGTACATATGTTTCTTGTGGCCAAACAAGTTCGTTCATCTATTTAATTATTACACCTAATTTAAATTAGGAAATAAATTATCTCAAATCCTAATTTAAATTAAATAATTATCCTATCTTCTAGATATATTTAGAATTCCCTAAACATGCAAAACTTCTAATTGAAATCCTAACTAACATATTTTGGATTGTCTTTGTTTAAAAAAAAAATCAAACGATGCCATATCACAAAATATTACTGACATCTATTTAAATTTAAAAACAATAGATTGACAAATCG
This sequence comes from Syzygium aqueum, assembly GCA_031216185.1. NCBI lineage: Eukaryota > Viridiplantae > Streptophyta > Magnoliopsida > Myrtales > Myrtaceae > Syzygium > Syzygium aqueum. The sequence goes on from CM062240.1 coordinate 774,033, forward strand.
TATCCCGGGCATGAGGATCGGATTGGCTAATTTTTGTTCACGCAATCGCGAATCATATCTCGGGCAGGAGATTGGATTAACGATTTTCCGTGCGATCGCGAGTCATATTTCGGGCATGAAATCGGACTGTCGATCATATGCACATTGTAAAATTAGGAAATAATTCCTAATTTAAAGATTATTCGGGAACATAATGAATACGATAATATCATTCAAAGATTCACACAAAATTGTAATATTTCAAACAAAGAAGTAATGTACTCGAAAATCAAATTAAATGAGATTTTTACCTAATTTGAATATTTGCTTTCCAAGTTTTGACAGGTCGACGGTGGCTTGTGGATTGCGATAGGATGCGTCTCAGCAAAGAAGGAGTTGGGACACGTGACTGGATTGAAAGATCGCCAAAATTGCTGTGGGAGCTCGCCTGGGGGCTGTGAAGATCGTCGGGACTCGAGGTGATGCGGCAGCGAGGTGCGAGGCAGGCATGACGTGGCGGCACGAGAGCGAGGCAGCACAGTGGCGGGACAACACGGACTTGGTTAAACCAACCCGCGATCACCTTTCTCTTTCACTTCTTGCTCTTACTCTCTATTCCCTCAAGTGTTTCTCTCATGCTCTCAGAAATTGTATTCTTGAAAATTATGAGAAGTCATATTCTTGTCCGTAGGAAATCCTTTTTATAGGTGAGAGGGCCTAGGCTTTTTAGAGAAAGAGAACCTCTTAGGAATATTTGAGATATATCATGCAATGACTTATTTCTTTCCTGATTCTAACATATATTGCACTTGCTTTTTTTGAGAACAGAGAATATGGCCAAATTTAGGTTCTTCACTACATGTGACCAATTTTCTTCTGTCCACGCCACCGAAAGATGTGAAGGCCTCCATGATAGTGTCCAATATATTATTTAAAATATATGCCCCCATCCTGACCAAATTCCCTTTGTTTCTTTCCCTCTTTTGTTATTTTCTTTCCCTTTCTTTAATTTCTTATGCGATCAAAAGATTTTAATGATATTTTCTCAATATCTTCTAATCCGATGTGCCACACGCGCAATAACGAGTTGGGCCGAATCTTTAATTCACACGGGCTTGATCTAATTAAGCTCATCCACCATCAATACGATGCAAATGCAACTACTTAATAAATGTTCTTAAAACTAAATACTATGTAATTTAACTTTAATATTTTTGTTAGGGACTAAAATTTAATCCCTAATTTTCTATGCAATTAATCACTAAATAGTTAGTCAAAATTTAGGTGTCAACAGCTGCCCCTCTTTGAAAGTGAGCTCGTAAATGTTGCATTCAAAGACTAAATGATGTCTAAATTTTGATCATTTAAATGCAATGAATGATATTTTTTAAGGGTCACCCTTACTGGTCCTCACCTATGGCCAATCGCTCGGCCATCACCGAAGCTTGGTGACTAGCGAAGAAAGAAGAAAAAGTAGAAAAGAAAAATTTATAAAAGTATAATTAAAAAATTGAAAAAAATGTCCACATCAGCGTCGACCATTCCACATAGGACGGTTAGCGTCCACGTTAGTGATTTCTGACTAAATTAGCCATAAGGACTAATTTGACAAATCATCAAAAAGTTTAAGACTAAAATGGCTAAATTGAAATAGTTATGACAGAATTGGCAAAATTACAATATATTTATGACTTTTTTGGTAATTTCTCCCAACAAATACTATCTAACAACCTAAATTCGATTAACATGTATCCTTACTATCTATAGATGATGGTTGCTACAGACTTAGAACCTTTTGCAGCACACACTGAAGTTGTTCAAAAAGAAAATTTGACCTTGCAAAAGTTGAGAAAGAAAGGAACCTCTGTCACAGATGAAATTGAGTTGGTAGCACCGGTCATGGTTGCCTTCCCAAGTCCTTATGGAAACGGTGGGAAAGGAGTTGAGCATGCCTGGCGAACTTAGCGTCGTCGTCTTATACAAGAGTGTGACACGGGAAAGAAAGACAGGTGGGCTCTGTTTGTTTCGCAGAAAATATTACATTTCTAGAAAATATTTTATAAGAAGTCATTTTCTAGAAAATCACAATATCTTCCGATATTTGATTGAAATCTAAAAAAGAATGGGCAAATATTTTTCATCGTTTGGAATTTGATTTGATTTTCCTAAGTAGGGCATATACTATCAGGGTGCCAATAACTTACACGCGGGTGATCAGGGAATCAGGCTGGGGCATTGGGATCGCAAGTCCAACCTCGACGGACCCCAACCTAGGCACTGGTATGTGGGTCCTTGGCATGAGCACGGGTACTGGTCGTCCACAGAAGCCTAGTGTGGGATCCCAATGCCCAAGCTTAACACCTTAGTGTCCTTGCCCAGGTCCCTAACACTCGAACCCTGGTCCATCGAAGCTAAGCCTAGGACTCCAATGCCCATGCCTAAGTCCCCAATAGCTAGACTTAGGTCCTTGACATTTAGGCCTGGGCCCATAAAGGCTAGGCTCAAGTCCATTAAAGCTGGGCTCAAGACTCTGGTGCTTGTGCTCGAATCCCTAGCTCTTAGGCTCAAGACCCCAGTGCCTGTGCCTAGATTACCTATGGCCAAGCCTAGTTCCATTAGGGCCATCGCCCGGAACCTTAGTACCCGTGCCTCGGGTCCAGTCTCGTTTAGACTCGAGCACAAGTCTATCGAGGCCGAGCTCAAGACCCTAGTCCCTGTGCTTGAGCTCAAGTCCAAGCACTCTAGCCCAGGTCCATCGAGGCTAGGTACTAGGGACTTGAGCATGAACATCGGGGTCTTAGGCTCGTCACCAATGGTCCTAGGTGCCAAGGATTAAAGAATGAGTATTAGGGTCTCGAGTCAAGCCTTGATGGACCCACAAGCCCAACCTTGATGGACCTATGCACAAGAACTGGGAGAACCAGACACCGACACCTAGGAATGGGCCCAACCTAGATGGACTCAAGTACCGATATCAAGGTCTCCAGTCTAGCCTTGATGTACTTAGGGGGACTTAGGCATTGCTATCAGGTTCTAAGGTTTGGCCTTAATTGGACCTATGGGACCTGGGCCCATCCTCAATGGACAAGAGCCTAAGTGCCATGGAACCTGACAACAAGCACCGAAGTCCTGAGCCTAGCCTCAATGGACCCGAACTAGGCCTTGTTGAACATGGGCTCAGGCACCGGGGTTTCGGGCCCAATCTCAATGGATCGGGATGCAAGCATCAAGGAACCAGGCACAAGTACTCGGGCCCCGAGCCTAGCCTCGATGGACCTCGACCCGAGAGCCAAGAACCCTAGCTTGGCCTCAATGGACCTCAACCCGGGAGCCAGGAGCCCTGGCTTGGCCTCGATGGACTTGGGCAAGGGTGCCAATAACCTAGACACAAAGATGGGCATGGGAACCAAGGTCTCGAGCCTCGCCTTTGCAAACCTAGGTTTTGCCTCAATGGACTTTTATGGTCCTACCCCTAGCCCCAACATTTAGACACGAGTTAACTACCTAGGTCTTGAGAACAAACGTAGGGTACCTCATGCCCAAGTACAAAGTTTCCAGTCGAAACGTCGATATCCAATCTTATTTTAAAAAATAATTTCCAATTTTTTAAATAAGAAATCATTTTCCTAAATTTAAGCATGGATTTTCTGTTGACTCGGAAAACATTTTCTATCGACTTATTTTACTAAGTAATCCAAACGCCGGAAAATGAGGAATATGTTTTCTTAGAAAATGTTTTTCGCAAAACAAACGGGACCTTTTAGGAAAATTTTTTTCAAATCATTTATTATGCCGATAGTTAACTTTTTTGTCATCATTTATTTTTCTTAAATGTTTCCTTAAGTCAACATTACATACGCCGAAAAAAATGTTTGAAATTTTGTTTGGTTATTTAGTTATTTGACACTGCATTTACAAACATGCCCATGCTAACTAATTATATGTTTGTGCGCTCATAACCTAATCTTGTTGACAGAAAATTCAAAATATAAAACAGAGATGGCAAGGAGCTGAGGAGTATCTACATGTAAGCTACATAACTCCGAGTAATTTCCAGTTCCTTAAGCCGAAAGGAAACCAACGGTATAGGAGGGAGCAACTGGCTTGAAACGGCACAATTCGAGGCCAATTCATAAGGGGACCATTTAGGTTCCCAATTCCGAAATTGGCAACCAGTCTTGACCGGTACAATTCCCAACTTTATATCCTAAGCCTACTGGCTCTACCTGGAAACCTGGAACCTCTAAGACCAATTCTTGGGTAGAGCCTAGAAACAAATTAGATTTGAAATATCTAAATTTTGACGGCCTATTTATATATTTGTTACATGAGAAAATTATGAATCGACCTCAACCCCTAAACAAAATATTGATATTGCATTGTTTCAATGTGCATTATTTTTCAGTATTTCTTTGCATTTAGGCACTAATAGTATTTTAGATTAACATGTTGAGCATTAGGCGTGTTTGCAAGGAGTCGGCTATGGGTACTTGTCTTATATCCCAAAAACCGCAGAAATTTGGATGAAACTTTGATCAAAGATTTCAATCAAATTGAGCTGGCTGAATTTAAATTTGAATATTTAATTTGGTAGCAAGTCAAAATGGGGGATTTTGAGGAGTACTCGGATTCTAAATAGCCTTTAAGTAAGAAGATTTTAGAGATAAAGATAGAGATTGGCCGTGAATATTTGATGAGGGATGTTGAAAGGAAAAATCTTTTAGAAGATCAATCTCTAATCTAGCTGCTGGACAATTGTTGAGAAGAAAAAGGTAGCCATTGAGGGTTAATCAATTAGTACCCTTTGATTATTTTGTCATCTTCAAAACATAATTTTCCCAACAAAAACGACGATCCGAGTGTTAATTTCTAAGCTCAGTGGCACCAGTTTGTTCATCATGTCCTTTTTATCCAAGTGTCTCTGTCTTTGTTCTATGCTTCTGTGCAGGTTGTGGCTAGCGTGTGTTGGTAACTATGTTAGAATAATTAAATCTTAAACTGCGCATTCATATAATAGTTTAAGTTTTTTGAATAATAGGTAATGATTTCACAAAATTTCACATGATATCAGAGCTGGAGATCCTAAGTTCAAATCTTTCCAGGGCCCATTAGCCTTTCCAATTAAATATATCCATATTTAGTACTAGACAAAAAGACTAGACTAAGTGTGAGAGAAAATAAGCTTTTAGAATAGTTGATAATGGTCTCACAAAATCTTATAAACTGATGGTGACAGATGAATGTGGTTGATGATGGTGGAGGTTTGATAACGAGTATAGATGAATCAGTGGTGATGATATATTTACATTTTTTGATGATTTGGAAGATGGATCTTCGACGGTGTTTTGGGTGCGTTCTCTGTATTGTGAAGAAGACGATGAAGGCCTCTGTGCAGTGAAGAAGACGGTGGAAAAGACCCAAAATGATATAATAAAACAAAAGAGATAAAAAAAAAAATGGGTCGAAGAAAAAGGAAAAGGATATTAAAAGATGGGCTTACTTTAGACTTGATGAAGTGTCATAGAAGATGGATTAGTGTGGGCCTTGAAAAAAATTGGGTTTGGGGGAATTTGTATTTAAAGTTGGGCTTGTGAGGTTCTAGTGGTAATAGACATAGCGAACAAGTCCATTTACTTTTGCTACTTGGACTTGCAAACTCCATCCCTTACTATATACGTCGACCGGGCTCGAAGGTCCGGCCTATGTTCTTAATTAGGCCTTCATTAGGTTGTTAGATTTTAGAATTAGAATTAGTCAAGTCTTGGAAGATTAACCCTTTAGGAAAGAAATTGAACTCCATTTGAACTAAGTTCATGGGGTTTCTATCTAAATTTGTCATAGATGTATTAGTTTAGGGTTTTCGTGATAATAACTCTGTCAAATTGATCAATGCCAAGATGTTCTTCATGCATCCATTGGTGCGAGCAAAAAGAAAAGGCTACTTAAACACTCACAAGAGGAAAGTAGATTTATTCTCCTTCATTGAAAGCCGACGTCTTCCCTACTTATAAAAGGAGACACAAAAAGCGACAATGGAGGCTTTCTTAGAGTGTGTTTGTTTCACAGAAAATGTAACATCTTTGAAAAATATTTCTCAAGAAATTACTTTTCAGGAAAACGGTTAGTTTTCATTTGTTTGATAATATATGATCGAAAATGTTTTTCTGGGTTTGGATGTTATTTGAAAAATGATTTTAATCTCATGACTTTATTTGGGACAAAAAAATATTTTTTTTATTTTTAAAAAATTCGAATTTTATATTATTTTTTATTTTATTTTCTTTTTTTAAATCGAATTTGTAATTATTTTTATTTTATTTTAAAAAAAATTCAAATTTTCAATTATTTTTCTTTTTTTCTCTTTTCTTTTTCTTTTTTCTTTTCTTTCCTTTTTTTTCCTCTTCCTCCACAGTGATCGGCCGATGATGGCCACAAGCGAGCTCGAGGCTCGCTCGATGATGGCCACAAGCAAGTTTGAGATTGCCGGCCTCCGCCTTGCCTGAGCTCAGGCTCACCTGGATCTACCGAGTCGCGAGCTCGCTGGCCTTGATGGAGCTCGGGCTGACAATCTCATAGAACGCTGGCCTCAGTAGAGCTTGGGCTTGCTTGGATCTGGCGAGCTGTGAGCTCATTGACCTTTGCCAATCCGAGCTCAACTCACCTGAATCTGGCAATCTCGAGCTCGCAGCTCGTACTGACAAACTCGCAGCTTACTGGCCTTGACCGAGCTCGAGCTCTCTTGGATTGGCCGAGCCTGCGGCCAGTCACTGACCGGTGACCGGTAGAGGGAGGAAGAAGGAAAAAGAAAAAGGAAAAGAAACGAAAGAAAAGGAAAAAAAGAAAAAAAATAAAATATTTATAAATCTAAGATAATCAATTTCGAAAATTGTTTTCACCTTTTTAAATTAGGGAATTCACTTTCTTAAATTTAAACATAAATTTTTTTCTTGACCGAAAATTGTTTTCGATTGACTAAATCATTTTTGGATAATCAAGTCCGGAAAACACTTTTTCGAAAAACAATTTTACCAAAACAAATGCACCATTATTTTGTTCGACAAGAGACAAAAGAAAGCAAAAGGAAAGACGAGAGAGAGGATAGGGAGAGAATGGGAGTTATCTTCTTCGTCTAACTCCACGACCAGACTTGCTTTCTCGTTGCAAGCTTCTCACGCCTACAGCCCCGTTGCTGCTTCTTCCTCTAACGACGACGAACATCTTCAACCTCCAGGCCGCGCGACGTTCCTGCTGCTTGTGCTCCCTGTCTGGCGATATTGTTCCTATCTTGCTCCGACGAAGGATTGTTGTTCCTAGCCGCACCCAACAACAATCTGCTGCCCTGTTGCTGCGGATCCTTCGCTCAGTCTAGCGAAATTGCTCTCTTTTTGTAGGTTGCCCAGGAGTATCTCGTGCCCTACTATCCAAGAAGACCTAGCCATGAGTCCTCTTCGTGCTCGGCTTTCGCCACTTCGGTCACACGAGCCGCGACAGCCATTTTTTCCCGTGACGATGACACACTGCTGTTGCTCGCGCCAGACACTCTCCTGGTGAAATCCTTCACACTGGCGTCCGTAGCCCACAACGAACTGTTCCCTGCACTTTGTCTTTAATCTTGCAGAATTTGTGGAACTAATCAGTGAAGGCGTCCTGTGAAACCTGTTGGATGTTTGTTTGTAAAACAAACAAAATAATATTCTTTCCTTTGTCCCACATAAAAAAGTTTTGAAAAAGTAGGCCGTTTTATAATTGTGAATATTTTTTTACTCTTTAGAGTGAAGATAATGGGGTGTGTGCTAGTCTACATAATATCCACGTGCGGGTGCGCGATTATTAGGCGCACTTTGCACGCTTGCGCGGCCGCGGTTTAGTTAGCATTAATCCCTTTATTTTTATTTTATTTCGTAAGGTTATCTCATTAATCTTTATTAGTTGAAAGGTTGTTTTTGTTTATTAAATAATTTTTGAAATTATGAAAATTCGGAATTTTATTTATATATATTTTATTTTATTCCGAATTTTACATGTGTCTTTTCAAGACAACTTTTGAAGATTATACTTGTTCGATTTTTAATCTTTCCCGAAGGGTTGCATTTGTTCAGTAATTTTTGAAATTATGAAAATTCGGAATTTTATTTATATATATTTTATTTTATTCCGAATTTTACATGTGTCTTTTCAAGACAACTTTTGAAGATTATACTTGTTCGATTTTTAATCTTTCCCGAAGGGTTGCATTTGTTCAGTTTGCAACTTCTTCTGAAAAGATGTCTTTGTTAACTTTGCAACCTTTCGTGAAGAGTTGTCTATGTTATTTAAGACCGATTACTATATATGTCAGTTTTTTCGGCAAGAAGAAAAATCATCATTTCAAGTGTTTTCAAGAAAAACTACAGCCATCATTTTCAATTATTTCCCAGAGAGACCCTAGAGAAATCCTAGAATTGCTATCTAGTATTCTCATTTTGAGACTTTGTTGTATACTGGAGGATTTTTGCCGGTGACCATTAGCAACATTGTGGGGCAAATAAATCCTTAAGGAAAGTGATATCACGCCTCAAAGTCCGACTCGATTGCTCTTTTGATTCGAAGTCATTCAAATTTTACAACAAAACCATCTAATGAACCACGGCAAAGTCAAAGCTCCTCTCGGCCAAATTTCCTCACCATCCAAGAGCTCGTTTGTGAACTTGCCACTGTGAGCTTAGCCGATCCCAAGCCGTAGTCCACGCCTCCGTTCCGTTCGTGGTTCGTCAAATTCAATTCGGAAACTTGGTCCGTCGAATTTGATTCAGAAACTCCATCCGCGCAATATTTCAAATTAGGTAACAATTTTATTTGATTCTTTTCAAATATTTTGTTCACTTAATTGAAATATTGCCATATAAATTGAGTCCTCGAATGATAATGCATATCTGTAAAATATTTGAATATCCCCCGAGCTAGGAAACTTTCCTAACTTAACAACGTGCTTGGATAATAATCTGAAATCTAAGCACAAGATATGATACCCAGTGGCTTGAAAGATCTTTCATCCTATCCATAACCACTTTAATACTATTATCAATTTATGATGTTTCCAAATTTAAATGGAAAACCTTCCATCCTATTTATAACCACTTAGATACGATCGTCGATTTATATGTTTCCAAATCTAAACAAATAAAACAAATTTTATTGATTGCGTGAATGTGATTTGTTGATGGTGTTTATCTTTTATTTGATTGTTTCGGCTAAAGAAAATAAAAAAATTAAGTAAAATTTAAATTGATTGTTATAGATAATTTGCATATTTGAATTTATTCTAGAAAGATAGGATAATCTTTCAATTTAAATTAGGATGTAGAATGTTTTATCCTAGTTTAAGTTGGATATTATTATAATCTTGATAGTTTATTTAGGGTAATTTTCAATTTCGAATTTAAAAAAAAATACCAAAAACATTGTTTTAGAATAGATTAGGTTTCATTCCTTAGTCTAAATTGCATGTTTAAATAATTATATTTTTAATTAATAATTTTAATTGAAAAAAAGACAAAAATATATCGTGTGTCTGTCATATAAAATTAGATTCATAAGCTGCATGTCTTCTAGTAATTGCATGTTTCATTAAATTAAAATGCGTGACATGTTAGGATAGTTACATATTAGGCGTTGCCCGTCATTAGAGTTAGGTCATTTAATTAAAATTGCATGTCATATAACTTGCATATTAGGTTTATTAAAAGTTGCATGTCATGTTAGAATAAACATATTTTGCACGTTATTGCATTTAGGGTAATCACATTCATGCATTGCATATATGTTAGCTTTCATTTAAATAAGATAAATCCCTAAAAAATATTGAGTGGAATTACATGTTAATTAAAAAATATTAGAATTTCAATGCAATTTTCTAGTTAACATTGTAGATGCTTAGCACGGATCACCTAACATGTTAGGGAATAATAAAATCAATTCAAGTTGCTTGTCCAAAAATTTTCATGAAAAGAGAGGTACCGAAAGGACGTTAGAATAATTTAGCGTAATCATGTCATCAACCTCATAATTTTTTATTTATAGAAATAAAGTATATCTCTCTACACTTTTATTTGGGCTTGTAATCGACCATCGTAAACTGATTAACAACGACTCCTAACTCCTAATTGAAAATTATTTGCATGTTAAGAACTTGAATCATAAGTCACAAGTTGATATGAGTTTGAGAGAGCTCGAGTTAAGTTTATACTTAATAATCCATTAGCCGAATCTCTAGGTGGTCCACCTGAGGTAAGGTCGCGACAGTAGAGTGGGGTCGGCAACCATAGCACCTTGGTCCTTAGAATCTTCCCGAATCCTAAGTTCAGGTAATCTACAAGCGATGGATATTATGGTGAGGTAAGTAATGAGATTAAAATTGTCACCAATCAATTCAGGCAAATCTAGGTCGGTTGGACACCTAAGGGCCTAGATAGTGATGGAAAAGTCAACTACATAGGTGCACATGTGAGGAACTGATCAAACGAAAAACTAGAATCTTAAGTCTAAGGGTTCATCGAAAAAAAAAGTCTTAAGGGTTCGGTTATGTATGAGACGTATTAGCATCTCATGATGCCCTTTCAATACTCCAGCCCTATTTTTGGTTAAGACCTAAATCATTCATCAATTAATTTCCAAAGCATGCATGATGTTTGTTTTTAATTTTTGAAATGTCATCAAAAAATTCATCATCGATTATCAAGATCATTTCATTATGTGTATTAGCACGACTCTATTTGTGTGTGAAAATGTGTTTGCAAACGTTAACTCAAACGAGAAATTCACATGACACGGTTACGATACAGAAAATTCAATAAAGTACATGATATTCTTATTAAGCTAATAATAAAATGTACTTGTCCTTATCATGCTTACCTTTAATTATAGTGATAACTAAACAATAAGTCATAAACTATTATTATAAATCATTCCCCTTGTTGTTGACCCCACAAATATTATGATTATAAAAAGAATACCATCGTAAAATTTATTTAAATAATTAAAACTATTCGTTATTAATATGAATGCTTATTTATTACTTTCTATATTTGAATAAATACTTGATATTTTTTTTATAAAAATCCAATTAAAATCACCGTGCTATAAAAATATGATTTTAATTAGATGCAAGTCTATTAATGAATTGAAAAATTAATCTATCTAAATTAATATAAGAAATTGGGATCCTTTTATCATTCCATTCCTTCCTCCTTCTATTGTTTGTTCCTGTTCATCGTGCGACATGTAAGGAAGCTGAAAACTGGTTGAGAGTAATCCGGCATAGCCAACTGTATTGGTTCGTCGGCACACGCGCTGAACTGCGCGTGGCTCTTTGTCATTGTTCTTAGCGCGAAATCTCGCACTCTGTTTTGCCAACCGCCTGTAATATCTTCTCCCCTCTCTCCTCTCTCTCTCTCTCTCGCTCCTTCGGAAAAGACGAGGTATTGATTATTCTCTGTTCTTGTTCTTGTTCTTTCACAGTTGATGAACGGCGAATTCGTTTGATCCATTGGTTTCTGTTTCTGTTTTGGGTTTCCTCTCCTCTTTCTTTTCTGTACAAGAAGTATGTCGAATCGCTCTGAGAAACAAAGTGGTTCAAGCTTTTTTCATGTTTGACTTGGACTGATTGAGATTCTTCGGATTAAGCGAATTGAGCGTATCTTTTCCCCACCCTTTGTATATCAGAATCATGGGATTCGCAGACTGATCTTTACTGGTTTGATTCTGTTGCGGATTGAGTTTACCTGACTGTTTGGCCTGTTCTTGCTTAACTCGAAATATGGCTCTTTCAGTGTCGATTTTGAAACATTGACCGTAGTATTCCTTTGCTCATTCTGCTTGGTTGACTTGTAAACAGTTTGAACAGCAATGCTAGGTATAAACTAACTGTGGTCGACAAAATCAGTATATGGAGTGATGTGGTGCGCTCTGAATTGGGTGTTGAATATGGTGAACTCGGTCGATTTTTGTAATATCAAGTGCCTTTAGTTACGTGGAGGGGCGCTTTCTTTGATGCTCGTTGCTCATGGCAGACATCTTTATGAGCAGAATGAAGCGAGAGGAAACTTTCTATGTATACACCCAATACCACCTGCTTTCTTCGGGAAGATAGAAAAGAACACTTCTTATCATGTGAATGATGCTGGAAAGAAAGAATAGAGTTTGCTTGAGATTATTTGTATTTAAAATTAGCTGACGGAAACAGGAGAATTGGCTGAGTGATGGACATTTCTTGCGCAGCAATGGTGGTCAATTATAAGTAGACATTGGATTTTCTTAAACATGATCTGTGAGCTCTGGGAGCTTTTCTAGTTTCATTTAATTTTAAGAATTTGAATAGAGATGACTAGCACTTTTGAAATGATAGTGGAATTCTTCTGGCATCTTTGTCATGAATTATTTCATTTGATTCTTCCAGATAGTTAAGAGGAACTTCATCATCTCAACCTTACCAAAAAAAAACTTCATCATCATAAGGTGAATGAGCATGTGATTTCGTAACTTGTGGTATCGGTGGCTTATAACTGTTGACATTGTTCAAAGCTAATAGTTTGTAAATGCTAGTCAAAGCCCTTTTCCAGTGCTCCCTCCAATCCCTACATGAGCGGAGGGACACTTGCATGATATTAGTTTATTCAATCGAGCTACATATAAAACCACCAAGTACTACAGTGAAAGTAGACCTCCTTGATCTCTACGCTGTAATTGGTCCATCCATCCTGCCCAGGATAGACTAAGACCATACAAATATTTATGTTGCTTATGGCCAATCAAAATCAAATCTTAAACCGATGAGTTGTGCAGTTTCTGCATTCATTATGGTGCATGGCAACAAAGGATTGAAGCTTCGGGAAGCACTACAGAGCATTAACCTTATGTTAATTGGCCACATCTTGATATGCTAAAACCATGTACCACCAGTTGTCTAGAATAAGCAAATCTCTGCCAGCACCGGTGTACATTGTGCGCCTGCATGTCTCTTGTCATGGGTTTGCTTACTCTGCCTACATATGGGAAATGTAGTGTTAAATTGAATTAGCATTCCTAGAAGGACCCGATAGTATATGAAGGCTCATGAGCTTATTTGACTTTGTCCAGGTCCATTGTAACCTACTGCCATCCTTTTTCAAGATTCGCAACCATGTATCCGGGTGGTTATACGGCTGAAATCACAAGCTTATCACCAAGATCTACAGAAAAGGATGTTTATGATTTTTTTGCTCATTGCGGTGCGATTGAATACGTTGAAATAATAAGGTTCCTTTCCATCATATTTTATTCTTGTAGCTTATTTAATACCATCATTCATCTCAGAAATTTTATAACTGGTTTTGGTCTCTAGCACCTTTCAACCTAAGGGCAGACTTTTAAGCTAATTTTTCTTATTGATGTATGTGGCTGGATGAAATAAACATGGAAACAATGCTGATGGTTCCGCTGTACTCATATTTTCCTGTGTCTTTTATTGAAGAGACAGATTAAACATTTTTCGATGTCATTGACTTGATTTTTAAGACTTCAGCTTTGTTTTTCTGAATAATGTATGAAAGACTATGTTTCCTCCAGTCTGCTTGACTTGATGAGTCTGTTAGTTTGACATCATGGAGAATCCATGGCCCTAATTAGGGTCCCACAGAGCTGGCATTGTCTCATTTTGGATGCTTAGTGCTACTAGTTATGAGTAATCAGTTAAAAAGGGCTGAATTTTGGTCCCTTTAGATCTTTACATTACAATTCATTATCTTTTTCGTCTTGTATGAAACAGAAAGATAAAACATTTGTGGATGTCATTGACTTGATTTCTAAGACAAGCATTGTTTATGTGAATAATGGATGTTATTCTGCACAATTCCCCTAGTCTGCTTGGTTTTTTTTTTTTTTTTGGGGGGGGGGGGGGGGTTGCGGGGGGGGCCCCTAGTCTGCTTGACTTGATAAACATCATGGAGGATCCATAGGCATTGTCTCATTTTGGATTCTCAGTGCTAGTAGTTAGTAGTTATGAGTAATCAGTGAAAACGTGCTGATTTTGGTCCCCATTTGATCTCTAGATTACTATTCATTATATTTTTCCTCTTATATGACACACAAAGATAAAACATTTGTGGATGTCATTTACTTGATTTCTAAGACAAGCTCTGTTTATGTGAATAATGGATGTTATTCTGCACATTTCCCCCAGCCTGCTTGACTTGATCTGTTAGTTTGACATCGTGGAGGATCCATGGTTCTAATAAGAGTCCCACAGAGCTGGCATTGTCTCTTTTGGATGCTCAGTACCACCAGTTATCAGTAATCAGTGGAAAAAGGGCTGGATTAGTATCCATTATTTTTTCGTAATCTATTATAGATGGGCACTCAAAAGTGACATTTTAAATCCATCACAAGCATTGTAGATTATCTTTTTCGAGGTCAGAGAAGACCTAGCATTTTTCATTGCAGTTCCTCAATAGTATGTCTGACGTGTACACCAAGGAGGCTAGCTGCTATTTTCTTACTCAAGCCCAGACATTGATCTGATAGAAAATACTTTGATGAAATATTTCAGGATTCATAATAATTTTGTTATTAAAATTATGAATGACGAGGTATTCCTAAAGGATCTCATTATTCATCTTAACATGTGAACATACATGTTCAGAATTTTGCTTTGTGAAGGTTGCGACTTGAGACACTTAGACTTATTGATGGGTTAATTAATTCTTTTTTCCCCATTAGAGCGCAATTTGGCGCTTCACTTTTTGTGTTCGAGAGTTTTAATAGTATGCCATTCTGTGATTTGCATCTCACTGATAGTGAGACAATGTCTATGAATCTCAAGTCTTCCTTTAAGTTTTTGCTAGAGTAACATTGCATCTTCATCTTAATAAGTTATGTTTGATTTAAAATCTAGGTCTGGTGAATATGCTCGTACGGCTTACGTGACTTTCAAGGATGCTTATGCTCTGGAGACTGCTCTATTGCTTAGTGTGAGTGACCCCTCTCCCTTGAAGAAAGAAAACTAACTGGAGTTTCTTTTTTTTTTCTTTTGAAATTAGTGTTGAAAACCCCTTGGTCTTTAAGTGTTATGGCGCTTGACCCACTCAATTCTTATTCTTCCATAGAGGTTTGATACTGGTGTTGCATGTAGTACATTAGGTAGCTTTTCCTGTGGGGTAAACTTCGAAAATTCTTGTTTGTTCATATAAAACCTTGCTTTCACCTAACCCTTCAAGCGCCTTTTACTGATATGATTTGTCAGGGAGCTACAATTGGGGACCGACGTGTAGGCATTTCACGCTGGGGAGCATTTATAGATGAGTCAGATCCTTGGACTGGTCCTTCGCAGAAGTCTGATGATGTCACTGGTGTTGTGGTACTTGAACCATTTCACTTTTACCAGTAACGATGATTTGCTGGTTCAGTTTATGAAATAAAAAATCTGCAGGCTTGGACTCATGATCAAATGAAGATGCATAGTTTGGTTGATCATGTGTGCCGGTTACTAGTCTGAGATATATACATGCGGCAGAAAAAGAAAAGTGATGTATCTGCTTGTGTGCACAACTATGTGAAAGTGCTTCATGAAACAAGTTGAGGAGCTTATGCTCATCAAATGGACAGAATGCCAAAAGCTTTCATTTTGAATTTGGGATGTTTCTGAAGTGATGGAATAGGAAATCAAATCAATTTAGTCAAGGCTAATGAGCCAATGATTTGTAAATTTGTTGCTAACAGAAAATTCAAGAACAATTGCCAAAATGAAATTGAAACTTATTTCCCACTTGCTTCTTTAGAGCCCATCATCTGACTGTAATGTTTAAGAAGTTTGTATAGTCGTGCTGTAGTCTGGTCAGTGCATAACTCGATCATCTGTGAAACCAGATTGTGAATGGAGTGCACATCTCTAGGTGAAGCTGATGATTTTGCACGATAAGAAAAACTTTATGGCTTCTTTTCTCTAGGTTCTGAACTTATATGCTCACACTCTGATATCTCTGACTTTTTTTTTCCCCATGGACAGGCTACTCATGCGATGCCTATGGTTTCCTCTCCGAGTGAAGCGGTGACACTTGCACAGGAAGTTGTCACGACAATGATCGCCAAAGGATATGATCTGGGGAAGGATGCATTGACGAAAGCCAAGGCTTTTGACAACTCGCATCAGGTGTCATCCACGGCAGCTGCAAAGGTTGCAGAGCTGAGTGACAGAATCGGCCTCACCGATAAGATAACCACAGGCAGGGAAGTCATGAGATCCGTTGATGAGAAGTACCACATTTCAGATATCACCAGATCAGCGGTCCTTGCAACAGGAACTGCCGCCGTTGTTGCGGCAACAGTTACAGGAGAAGCGGCTGCATCAGCCGCTCATGCAGTTGTTAACAGCAGCTACTTCTCGAGGGGAGCTCTTTGGGTTTCGGATGTCCTGAATCGAGCAGCTAAAGCTGCGTCTGACTTGGCTAGCCCTGGTAGTAAATAAGATAAGAATCTTTTATTGACCCATCACGGTTATGCAGATAATGAATAAGTAATGATGGTTGCTCTCTCAGCAGTTGTATGTATGCCCTTATGATAGCAATTGAATTGTAGACATTTTAGTCTGGTTGTGCATAGTTCAGCCTTTTGTGTTCATGAAACTTAATAAGAACTTGGTGATTTTGGATCACTACTTTGCACCGGACATTGTCTCCTATAAGATGTCTAAATTATGCCTAATGCCTTGTATATCTGAACTTGTGGGTGTCATGTATGACGATGCTTTATGAAGAGTAAAGTTGTAAGAGGATGAGTTGGAGATTGACCAGATAATTAGCATGACATATGAAAGCTAAGCAGCTGACTGGTCTTAGAAGGCAATTGCACTGGACATGAGACCCCTACAGTTGACTGCCACTCCTTGAGATGCTCTGATGTCTGAACTTCATACAGTGACATTTTTCCTCTCTTCTCCCTGTATTGTTTTTCTCCCCAATTGAGCATCTCCATCTCCCAACTGTGGTTTCAAAGTGGTTCCTTCCATATTTAAGGGCCGGCAATATTCTTTTATTTAAGTGATAGCTGAAAACCGGTTTCTTCCCTGAATGATCCTGCACATTACAAGGTAAATTGTCTGTTGTTGAAGTGCTCTGCCGCTAATTGACCTTGCATTGCTTCTTTTCTTTGTTCTCCCATAACCCACTATAGTTTTCTAGCTCCAGAACACCATTGATCGCACGATGTTTCACGTATGGAAGGTCTAGTCGGTAGGGGTAGCTAGTTAGTCATGGAATTGTGCATCTCCAGTTGGAACACTGCTTGCTTAACGACTCTTAGAAACATGCAATCGTCAATCATTTTTTTGATTGGTAAGGTGCAATCGTCAATCATTTATCGCTCTATTTGGCAAGAAGCTAGCAGCATGAAGACATGACATGCTCGTATACTTTGAGATGTGCTAGACTGCACTAACTCATTTGGCTAAAATGCCCACAAAGGGACAAGACAAAAGAACCTTACAGGCAGCATTATTTAGTCCTTCCTCTTGCGTAGACGTCTCTCATCTGATAGGGTCACGAGGATTCATGCTACAGCTATTGTTCTAAACAGAGGCATCCAATTTCTATCCCGTGGTCGAATGTTGGTGAGTGATGACCACCAGATTGGAAAAGCATCTAATTGTAAGTCGCTAACTCTTTTCATCTGTCAATTTATCTTGTTCATCATGAATGTGGTAGGAGGGAGTGGTCCAGCACTAGAATTTGCTGTTGGACAATTCTCAACTGTCTTCTACCATCTGAACGAGATATAATTAGATTGCTAACTGTCCTTTAGCTGCTTGTGCTATTCTTTGTTTCGGGCCCATATGAACATACACGGACATGCTTCGACGAATTATTATCAGACATGAGATCCAAGAAGGTTGAGAAAGTGTTCATACGCAAAGGAAAGGCAGAACAAAGAGAAAAGATAAAGAGAAAAGGTGTAAAAAGAGATTGTTCACATCTTGGCACAGCTCAGTAGGAAGTATTAATATGAGAGACCCCAGTTGCTTCACCTTTTTCTGAGTGGCATCATATGAATATGCAATGCATTTATTCATTGCATACTTTTGTGGCTAACAAGTCCAAATGCGCCGCCCTATATTCTTGTATCGGAGTTACAAAAACTCAAATCATCAATTTCTTCCGCGGCCACTAGTGGCGGAGTCTGGGATATCGTGGGTCAAATTCGCCTGTTTCCGTCCTTTGTTTTTGCCCCCTAACATAAAGGTCCTTTCTATTTTCTGGGACCAGCTTGAACGTGAGGCTTGAGAATTTAATAATTCCAAATGGCATGATTTCAGAGAAAGCTAAACAAAAGAGAAACTCGAGAAGATTATTATAATTTCCAAATGGCACGATTTCAGAGAAAGCTTGAGTGTTGGGTGGTTTTGTATATTTCATTAGACAATTGTATTCCCCGTCTTTAATGGAGACAGCAATGGAGGCGACTACTTATTCAACCTCTCCATCTTTTGTCTCATGAAACGTGTTCACAGAAACTGGATTGACCGGGTCTCTTTAGTTTATGGTCACCGCCAAGGCTGACCCAAGATTGCGTTGTTCACCTAATCTGCTTGTCCAATCTGTACTCAATACTTTCTTCAGCAGAATTAGATGAGTTCTAGATTGCATTTCGGTGCAAGCAAAGAAGTCAAAAGTTCTATGTCCGAAATATTAAATATTGAGACCTGAACAACTCCAACATAATCAAAGCATCGCTTTAGGAACAATCAACGAAGTGGAATTTGGTGTCTCCCAAGTCCTTTTTTCTTATCTTCCATGAGACGGTCAGATCCGCAGCATCTGTCACTGTTCTTATGTGGTGCCTTGGGTTGGTTGTGCTGACTCTTGAGATATATCACTAATCTACCACATTAAGGCCATTTTTCCACACATATGAAGAAACTTCATGAAGAGTTGGCAAAAAATGTTATTCAACAGACAACTCCAGTCATTAGAGTGGCAAGCATTTAACCTCTGCAAATCCTTGTACAAACTTTATCAAATTTCACCCTTTGTGTCAGAACTGGACAATCTCATCCAACTTTTTACGCATTGTTAGCTGGATATTCTTGGGTAAAGAAAGGAAGCGAACAAACCTCTTTTTGGTAAAAACATAGGGCAAGTGTACAATCTCTGCCACACAAAATAGGAAAGCAAAATTGAACAGATCATGTGATTTGAAGATCAACTTCTATAACAATTTTTTCCTTGTGTAATCTCCCTTAAAAAACCATCGTCTTCTCTCTGTACAAGAATTCACTCAAACAAAGAACACCCAAAATTTGCAAATATGCGTGGGGCAATACGTTGCCATCGCCACCTGAAGCTAATAGCAACATATTGGACAGCGTATAAGACCGTTCTCATTACAATCCGGGCAACGTTGGAACCCGTACTCGTCTCCCTCTTCTTCTGCCTCTTCTTCACTGGTGCCATCGTAATATATCTTGCAACTTCCGGAACACCTCTCACAAGGCACAAACCTAATATCGCCGCATGCTTCACAGGCACCATTGTTTCCATTGCCACTGCCACCATCATCCACCATTTTGCAGTTCTCGAGAAATTTCTCAAGCTGTCCTTCTTCGTGCATACGCCGAATTTCCTCGGCTCCGCCAATGTACTTGCTTCCCACGAACACCCTCGGCAATCCACCCCCACAGGCCCCATCACCCAACAGCTCTCTCAATTCTTCCTTAAAACCGGAATGCATTGACATGTCTCGCTCGTCAATACGGACACCGATGCCTTTCAAGATGACTCTAACATGACAGCAATCCTCGTATGTCTTCCTGACCCCTCGAAGACTCGTAAAGTAGACGATCACCTTCTCCTTTCCACATGGCCAGCCCTTGTGGTCAGTCCCATTTGCTATTTCAGTTTCAGTGGCTTCCTTAGGCAATAAATCATGGCCGGCCATGGACGGTCGCTCCTGATTATCCAATGACTGCATATGAAACGGATGATCAGGTGAGAGCTCTTCAAGTGACTTCCTGAAAGTGGAAATGACTTCAGGATCGAAACCCACAACCACAGCCTCGGAGTCCAATCCGTTGCCATCAGCCATTTGCAGCCACATGGACTTCGGGGAAACCGCAACATCCTCTTGAAACCTCGATTTAGGACGATCCGTCGGGGCATGAACTGGACTCCTGACCACATCGAAAGAAAAGCTCCTTATGTGATTCGGCGACCGGAAAGGGCTTGTGTCCTCCAGGCCTTCCATCAGCTCCCATGTATTGATCGTCTCCGGCTCACCGGGCGGAGTCCTAATTGGCGTTTTTGGGACGACTTTCTGGATTTTCTCTTCGATCATGTTCGACCAAGTCTTGGCCTCGATCAGTCCCATTGCAAACTCCTTCACCCCTTTTTCAATGGCACCATTTTTCCCACTGCACATCTTTGGATCAGCACCATCGGCCACCATAACCTTCTCCACGTGGTCGGTGATCTGATAAGAAGGGTCAAGCATGAGAGAACCGAGCGTGCTGGATTTAAGAGCAACAAGATGGTAGCTATCATCTCTCTGAGGCAGATGATCGCCGTGGATCGAATAGCTCCTACGCACGGGCGAGTACAGCGTGTTGCAGTGCCGACATCGCTTTTGCTTTGAGCTGGCACAACCCATCGCACACACCCGGAAAGCAGGCGAAAATCGAACTGAAAAGCAATGGAACAGAGGTTACAAGTGACTTGAATAAAAAGAAGCGGGGGTTATACAAAGAAGGGTGCAATAAATAAAGGGGTCGTTTCTTTAGTAATACTCATAAAACAGACATTCCCAGCTGAATGAGCTGGAAGGGGAAGGTTCCGCTGCAGACTCCATTAAAAAAACACAGCACTTCCTCGAGGAAATAATAAAAGCATTATCAGAAAACAAGAAAGTGATCAAGCTATAGAAGCAGATTGAAAGTTCCAAAAAACTCAGCCGACAGAAGGGAAAACCGTGAAACAAAATCAGATCTTGGGTTAATTCAAACTGAACCACCTTCAAAGTTTGGTTCCCTCAAATGATCTCTGTAATTCTGATGCACTGAAGCCAATCAGAATCGATCCCATCGGGCCCAGTTGGACACTCTGTTTCTCTGCACTGAATTACCCATTAGAAAGACAATGCTCGCGAGAGGGGAGAAGAAACAAGAACTTCGATGGATCATCGACACGGCAGGCAACGAGAACAGGGGAGTTTCCTTTTTGACTTTCAGAGATCTGGGAAAGTTCTTGTGGAGGCCACCCGTGATATGATGGCGAGGGCCAAAAGGGATGAATGGAACTGGCCCTCCTTGGAGAATTCGAGAAAGGGAACGGCTAAAAAGCGGAGGGAGAGATGTGAACTGCGAATTTGCGAGTCACGAATTCTAAAGTCAAAGAACGAGGGCGAAGAAGACTGATTCAATCCGTGTGATATGGGTCACTCCTCTGCTTTTCGAACTGGATTCGCGATTTGCGACTTTATACAATGCCACCTGAGATGCATCCAGTCGGGGGCGTTTCTATTGCAGAGTTAAATAAGAACTGGTAATTTGAAATATTCACATACTAAGTAAAGGGAAATGAAAAAAACGAGGAAAAAAGATGCATCATAAATGATACTAAACATAAGATGGTTTGGCATTTAAAAGGGGGAAAATTGTCAAAAAAATCTTAAACATGGCTGCCAATTCAGTCATAAACATTTCAATTGCGTCAATTTAATCCTAAAACTTTTGATAATTTACTAATTTAGTCCTAAATCTCTCGATTTTGCCACTTTAGTCTTCAACCTTTTTAGCCAATGTAGTCCTTCTGGCCAAATTGTTAACGTGGTTGTCTAGTCAGCATCGATCGTCCTTCGTGACATAACCGGCGTTGATATGAATAATTTTTATAATTTTTTATTAAATTTTTATTACTGTTCTTGTTTTTTTTCCTTTTCTTTCTTTCTTTTTTTGCAACTCTAGGCTGGCGAAGTCGCCGCCCACAGGCGAGGGCCCGGCACCCTCGCCTTGATCCAAGCCTCTCCTATCGGTTAGTGAGGGCCACGACGCCCTCGCTCAGATCAGGCAATGGTCACCAATCAAGAGTTAGCAAAAGAACAAACAAAGAAAGAAAAGAATAAAAAAATTCAAAAAATTATAATTGCAAAAATTATCCACGTCAGTACCAATCATGCCATGTAGAATGATTAGTGCTGAGTAGACCACCATGTCAGCGATTTTTGCCCAAAATTGGCCGGAAGAACTAAATTGGCAAATTGTAAAAAGGTTTAGGACTACATTGACAAATCGTTAAAATGTTAAGACCAAATTAGCATAATTGAAAAAGTTAGAATTAAACTGGCAAATCGTATAAAGGTTTAGAACTAAATTTACACAATTGAAAGGTTTTAGAATTAAATAGGCAAAGCGTAAAAAGGTTTAGAAAAAATTCCAAATAAAAGCCTGAAGTACCCTTGTTTACTCAAATAAGGACATAAAGTGAACCTTATGTTAAATAAGGGCCTGAAATGCACCTTGTTTGAAATAATAGCATGAAGTTCTATTATTTTCTTGAAAAAAGGGCCTGACCTCACTAAATAATCAATGGCATATTCGTCCTTTTATTTTTTTTTATTTTTTTCCTTTTTTCTTTTCTTCTTTACCATTTTTATTTTCCATTTCTTTTTTTTTCTCCATCGCTGGTCATTTTATTTGAGAAAATGAGGGCATTAAGAGCCCATATTTGAAATTTTCCTAAAGGTTTAGAACTAAATTGACACAATTAAAAAGTATAGAATTGAATTGACCATTATACAATATATTTACGACTTTTTAGACAATTATCCCATTTAAAAAGTCATTATATGGTCTCCAACTTTTTGCGTTTCGTCACGTCGTCATCCAATTCGTAAGAATAGTCGATCTCTCGCACGCATTTTTTTCCCTCTCACTTTTGTCAACATGGATTGTCGAAGACTCTCATAGCACCAACAGATCATTTAGCGGCGTAGTTCATCTGCTCACTACAAAGCAGATGTCTTCTTCTTCTTCTTCTTTTTCCTTGTCAAAGCTAGAAATTTGATCTGAGAACGATGCGGTCGAAATGACACAAATTCACTTTTCGCGAAGAGAAAACAATTCGAGTCGAGGGGTCGATTCTATTCGACTTGAAATTTTTCATTAGGGTTGATTTATATTCACACTCGCACGTCTTGAAGAGCGGGAGAAAAGGACGTGGAAATGGAACTGATGCTGCTGTCCTGAACCGCGAATCATTGCAAGAATGGCTACGGGAATGGAGATGTCCGAAAAGGAACGTAATTGCCATCACGAAATGCGTCGGTGACGAGAGATAACGACGCTTGCTTCCTTCCAAAGGATCAGTCCACACTACCATGTCTTCATCTTTATTAGTAGCGCAAAGAAAATCAATCATTCTGATTTAAACGTTTTTAACAAAATCGATTTATTTTATGTTTACGATTAATTGACTAAGTTATACGTGTGGGGAACGTCATTAAAGCATCCTATGTAAATCTGAGTAAAGCTTAGACCCACTCGATTCTATTCAAATATGTCAATCGCATGACAAGAATCTGTGAATTTTACTCCGGTCAGCATTAGATTAGAAAATGTTAGTACACGGGGTACTATTTGCGCTAGAACGAAATTATTTCGTTTGCACCACACGATTCGCAGAATGGGTTCCAGACCTTCCAATTGGGTGGGTCCGAGTTTGGGTCATTCAGATCCGGGACAATACTGGTCGGGATTATAAAGCGAGTCGTCTTAAAATATGTTGAGATTTGACCTATTGAAAATATGTCTCAACTTTAAATCGGAAAATGAACCTTCCCTCATTTTAGTAGGTCTACTATGGATCTAAATCTTTTATACATAAGAGCTATGATTTCCTTGTGAAGAGTATCCGAGAGGCGGCTTTTTCATAAAGTTAGTGTTAAACTAGTTAAAAATTGGTTCTATCTGAAAATCGGCATTGAAACCGGTTCAAAACTGATTTAAGGCCAAGAATCAGGAACCAAACCGATCTGGAGTGAACCAACTTGGATTCAATTGGGTAAGGCAGGTTCAATTTGATTCTGCGTTGAATCGACCTGATTGCTCACCCGCTAACTTTAAGGATCTGTCGAGACAAATGTAACTTGCCATTTACACAACAGACAAGCCGGAAAAAAGCCAAGGAAAAGGGAACAAAAGAAGAAAAAGAAGTGTGTAGAAAATAAGTTTCGACTATTACACGATAATGATTTGGACGATTTTTAATTAGTTTTGTCCATTACTCACCAACCGCCACAAGGTTTTTGTGTGACCTACGCATCGTGCAAACCTTGAAACACTAAACTTGATCGTTGTCGACACCCAAAAAGAACTAATTTTTTGTTATAATCGATAAATGATAAACCTAGTTGATAATAGCAATTTAAAAGTCATCAATAAATAAAACAGTCGATAATTTGGAGAGAATTGACAACTCTGATAGTGTTATCGACAGCAAATATCAATTATCAGCGAGAACCTTCACTGGAGATGAACTCATCAACGTGAAACTGCCGAGTAGCGATATTTTTTATATGTAAATTTTTTTGTGGATAAGTGTTATTAGATAATATGACATTGTGTATTTTCTTGTAACCACTTATAGGATTAAGAAGTTATTTCTTTTTTTATAACCGTAATGTAACCTCCATTTATAACTGCTGGTAGAGTGTTATAAAAAACTCCAAGTGTACTTTTTGTAAAGCCCAACCAATCAAAGAACTCAACGTTCTCGCAAACTATCTTTATTATTACTTTTCTACAATTTAAATGATTGGACGCAATTGCCTCTAGTTTTTGTACCTTTAAAATGTTTTGTCATTTACTTTCCTATTCAAAATCAATAAAGGACCTTCACAACATTTGTCAATTTATATGGATTCATCCTTATTCTTGAATGATATTTTATCGATAGTTTTTAGTGAAACATCTTTTTAAAACTTAGATTATTTTCTCTGTTTTTGTCGAATACTTCTTATACCTGGTATAATAATTTAACACCTAATTCCGAGTGCAGTTGGGCAAAAATGGAAAGAACATGACATTCTCAATTTAATAGAACATATATGAAGTATTGGTCGCTGATTTGGCTAGACTTTTGAATACAATAGTAAGTCGGTCAAATAGTTTAATGCTCGGTTTAATAAGGTTAAAAATAGATGCCTCACTTCACTTGTAGATAAAACATTCACGAATTTGGTTTACAATGGGTTAAAATTTAATATGTGAGAAAGATTTGAGGCCAAGACTTTGCCGATTTATTTCAATTTTCAAGGAGGTGTCGAAGTAGGAGCAATTGTTAAAAGACATAGAGATAAAGCCTTCCAAAATAAATGTTACGAAAATGGTGCTCAACAAGCCTTATATTTGTCGATTCTTAAAACCTGCCAAAAGAAAAGAAAAAAGGATGGTTACGGCTAAAGACACTCAAGCTTTCATTCGACACTAAATAAGTTGGACAAAATCTTCGATTTTCTCTTAAAAGATGGCCCGATAAAATTAATGGAAGGCCAAATTTTCCCAAGTAAAGAAGATTTAGTAAACAAAAAATATTGCAAGTGACACCGTTCATGGAACCATAGCACAATTGATTGTATTTTTTTTTTCAAGAAAACAGTTCAAGAAACAGTACGCCAAGGAAAAAATCAAATTTGCCGATGAGGCATACAATGACCCTTGATAATCTAATTCAATAGAAATATATCATTCCATTCTTTTAAAATGGGGTATATATTGCCACCCAAAAATGACTAATTTTTTGTTATAATCGACAAGTGACAAACTTAATCGATAATAGCAGTTTGGTAAGCGGAAGTCATTGATGAATAGAATAGTCGACAACTTAAAAAGAATTGACAATTCTAATGAAGTTATTGACAGCAAATATTAGTTATCGACGAAAACCTTCATCAAGAATGAAGTCACCAACATCGATATCAACGTGTAACTGTGGAGTAACTTTTTTTTTTCTGATATTTAACTCCTTGTGGTTAGCTATTGCTATATAATAGGAGATTATGTAACTTTTTGTAACCATCGATAGGATAATTAAGTTATTTCTTCTTCAATAACTATTATATGTAACCTCCGTTTATAATAGTTGGTAGAAGGTTATAAATGCTTCGAGTGTACTCTTTATAAAGCTCCAATCAACCAAAGAACTTAATGTTTACTTTCTTTTAATTTGAATGATTGGTCATGATTGCCTCTAGCTTTAGTACCTTTAAATTTTTTTCTCATTTACTTTCATGTCCAAAATTAACAAATGACCGTTCGCAACCATTATTGATTCATATTAATCCATTCATACGCTTGTAAGATATTTCATCGACACTTTACGGTGAAACGACTAGGTAAAGGCTATGCGGACCAAGCGTGGCCTCTCCAGAAGGACCGATTTGTATAGGTGGGGGGAATCATTCAAACTGGAATCCACAAGTCGGATTAAGCTTAACTCAGGAGAGCAGTCACAGCTCAAACGTGCTGCCTCGGACGATTATGATGTGCTTTTGGAATATCAACGTCATTATCTGTCCAATTCCATCAGGAGCTTACAGCTCTTTGGACAAAACTTACGCAATGATTGATGTTAGCTGGGAAGACATAAGCATCTCCCAAACGCACCTGCAAGACAATGGAATTAATGGGAGGAAAGAAGAAGAAGTTGGGGTTTAGTTCGAGGAAGTACTTTGAGGTGGGTGGAGATGGACAGTGCTGGCGATGTACGAAGTGAAGACAACAGACAGGGACAACACTAATCAAATCGACTCCTGTGTGCGCCAATCTCGTAATCAATCTGATGGCTTGTCGAGTCACGGCGTGTTCTAGAAGAAGTTGTCCTTGTGATTGGAACGATTGACGCCATATTAACGTTCTAGCGATTGTCTGTGTCTTGTAAGTTGTATCTGCCAATTGCTGAGATGGACCCAAGGTGTAAGTTCCAATTTAAAACTGAAGCAAATGAATTTGTTTCATTTTTTCGGTTAGTTCTGCGAGAAGCTGGATATGAATTGGGTTTATAAGTAAATCGCATATTTATGGACTGGGATATAGGAACCTCTCAATACTACTATTGACAGTCGTGCCGAGACAATTATGCTATCTCACGGTATGTGGCCCTTCTCTTGGCCTTTCAAAAGGATTATCTCTTAGGCTCTATTCCAATTTTCATGGAAAATGAATAACTTGAAAAATAACTTCCTAAAAATGATTGCTTATATCGATTACAAAAATGAACGAATAAAAAATACTTTTATTGTTTAAGAAAATGTTTAGACATAAATTGGTGTCAGTAATAAAAATATTTTTTTCATCGACTAATCATTTCAAACGGTGCAAGTGATCAATTTAATGAAAGTATTCTTCAAATCCTTTGTTTCGCATATTTAGTCCCAGAAAACAGTAATCTATTCAATGAGGCTTTCAAGCTTCTAAAACTTTCTAATCACCAGAATCCATAAAGTGGCAAGTAGAGAGCATACTTGTGAAACCAACTCATCATTGTTAGATATATGTTAGAGATATCGATCTTCCTTGATTGATTACGTTGAAGATATCGATCTTCCCCGATTGATAATGTTAGAGATATCGATCCTCCCTAATTGATTATACTTGATCTTATTTGATATTATAATATTTTGTTACTTTAGATAGTTATCTAGAACGGTTTATAAATAGGTTTTTGTATCATCAGTATTAGATATACAAAAATATACAGAGATTCTATTTTCCGCTTTATTCTTAACATGGTATCAGATGTAGAGGTCCTAAGTTCAAGTCTTTTTGGGCCCCATCTCCCCAATTAATATGTTAAAGAGACCAGACTAAGCACACCTTCATAAGGCTTATTAGAGTAATTAAATATTAAATCACGTATTCATCTAAAAGCTTAAACTTTTAGAACAGTTGGTTTTGGTCCCACTAAAATCTCACAATCATATTGAAAAAACGATCTAATTCTGAACTTACAATGACATTATGATATATATTATTTTTCCATATCATTATCAATAAGTATCCCTAGTTTAGGAGTTTATCATGAGCCATAACAATTGCTTTTATAATGATTACCTTCCTTCATTTCATTACTTTTTTAGTCCTCGATGTTGCAAATGGAGGGCAATGGACAATAAAATGGAATGATGGTTGGTTCTTTTTGAAGCATACTTTAATTTCAGGTGGTATTTTTCCCAGATCAACTTTTGCCATGTAAACTACACAATCTTAATCATTGTACGGATCAATCAACCTCGAGATTGATCTCGAAGAGTTATCTTCTCTGAACATATTTTTTTTTCCTATATTAGTTTAGGATCTTTATAAGGTCCACTGATTGAAAAAGTAATAATTATGGCCACTATTGGATTTGTGGTAGCGTACTATTTTTTGCCAGGGTGTAAGTGTACTAAACAATTTAGTCTTTCTTAAGAAACCATTGGCGGACCAACAAAATCCTCAGGTAATTTATCTAAATACTTGTTATAAAGGTTTACACTTCTGGCAGTAAGTAACATAAAGGTCAAAGTCCACTTTTATTCCCCAAACTTGCATACACACACATCAATTAAGTCATTAGAATTTTAATTTGTTTAATTAAGTCCTTAAATTTTTAATTTATCTAATCAAGTTCTTGAACTTGCATAGCATTTCTAATCAAGCCCTTCTAACTCTAAACCTATTTGATTGGAGCTAACATATCTATTGGATCCGGCAAGAATTTGGAGAATGGACAAGTTAGTTTTAGGCTCCATTCGTTTTATAGAAAACAACTTCCAAAAAATTGTTTTCTAGATTGTCCGGCATTCAGTTCGCAGAAAATAGACTAGTCAAGGAAAATATTTTACACCAATGTAAAAAACACTTTAAAAATTGGGGAAAATGTTTTTCGCTTTTCAGTTTCTTCTTTCACCTCACTTTCTTTCACCAAACACATTTTACCTTTTTTACTTTCTTTTTCTTTTTTTCTTTTTTTAAAAAATTGAGTTTTTAGTTTTTTTTCTTTTTCTTTTCGTTCTTTTTCTTTTTCTTTTTTGTTTCTTCCTTGGCCGGTCACCAGCCATGGCGACGGCCGACAACTGGCCACAAGCAAGGCTAGCAAGGCTTGAGCTTGTTGGCCTTAGGCGAGGGAGGCAAAGCCTCGCTTGTGGCCGATTGTCAACCGTCACTGTGGCTAGCAACCTGTCAAGGAAGAAAGAAAAGAAAAAAAAAAGATAAATAAAGGAAAGAAAAGAAATATAAAAAATTATTCAAAAATAAAAAAATAATTAAAACTTCTATTTTAAAAAAAATAAAATTACAAATTATTAAAAGAAGTGCAAGGAGGAAAATCAAATGTTGAATGACGGAAAATATTTTCCTGTTTATTTTTAGTTCTTAGCCGAACACCAAAAAATATTGTCATTTTCTTGGAACATGACTTTCCGGAAAACTTTTTCAAAAAACGTGATATTTTTCGCGAAACGAATAAAGCCTTAATTCATTAAAACCCAAAGTTGGAGGATGGACTAAATTAGAAATGGCCTACTCGACAGGAAATTATGCGGAAATTCATGGACCAAAAGTGGACTTTTATCTTAACACAAAAGCACAAAAATGGAAAAGAACAAAGGAGGCCTAATTTTGGAAGGGCTTGGAAGAAGAACCAACTTGGTGGAAGCATCGCGCCCAAAATGACTCCAAAGTTGTCGAGCTGCTCCTCTTGATTTCACCACTCCCTCCGGCCAATCCACTTTATGAATTCACTAAAAACCCACCATGGAATTTAGCTCACAACAGCATGGACCAACACATGGATTCGTGCAAATGGTTTGGGGATTGCTAACCTTCTTCTGATTTCTGCCAAGCCAATTTATTCAATCTTATGCACACTCATTTGTCCACGTGACGGCACGTGCGCCATCCTTTCCGGCTGCCTCCTTTGCCACCTTCTTGCAATTGTAATGATTATATCCCATGGCATCTTTTCTTTTCTCATTTAGCGGTAAGAAGATGTCCGGGTCACATTCCCAGGCGATCTTACTCGTGCCGACCTGGTGCATTCAACAGTTTACTCTTAAAATTCTCTCAACGCGCTAGTATCCCAGACCATGTGAGCAATCGAGCAATAGCAAACTTTCCTTAATTGGTTGCCCGATGAGTGCCTTAAAAGATGCTTACAAAATCTTTTACAAAGTAACCCATAATTAACCTTTAATTTAGTGGAGGCAATGAAGCCAAAATCATGTTTCCCTGCGCTGTTTGCTCATCAGAACTTAGAAAGTGCGTTTAGCCACTTGACAATTAACATGACCTTTATTTTTTGGGAAAATTCCAAAAAAAAGCCCAAAGTGAAGTCATTTTCTCAGATAAGGACTTGAAGTTGACATTGTATCGAATAAGGGCCCAAAGTAGTCTAATCGTTTCAAATAAGGGTTTGAAGTAGCCAAATCGTCTCAAATAAAGACCTTTGCCCAGCTGGTGACTATTCCGTCGTCGGAAAATGGGTATTTTAGTAAAAAAAATTATAAGTATATTTTTTTTATTTTTTTTACTTTCTTTGTCTTTTCCTTTTCATTTCCTTTTTTTTTCTTTTTTTTTTCTTTTTTCTTCTTCCCTTCCCAGTCGTCACTGCGCCTCGCCAGCATCGGGTGAGGGTTGCCCAGCCCGCATCAGGCAAGGGTCGCCCTCACCGGCATCAGGCGAGGGGGAGGGTTACCCTTGCCGGATCTGGCAAGGGTCGCCCTCGCCCGCCCATCCCAAGCGAGGGCTGTCCTCGCCGACGTTGAGTGAGGGCCGCCCAACCTGTGTCGTGTTAGGGTCACCCTCGCCTAATATGGCGAGGGTCGCCTTGCCTGGTCTGGGCAAGTTAGGGCGACCCTCGCCAGATCCAGCGAGAGCGGCCCTCGCCCAACATCAACAAGGGCGACCCTTGCCCTCCTAGGTAAGGGCGGCCTCCGCTTAAGGCCGGCAACCTCCACTGACCCCGACAATGGTCGGCAAAGGGAAGTGAGGAAAAAAGAAAAGAAAAGGAAAACAAAACAAAAAAAGGAAAAAAGGAAAAAAGAAAGAAAAAAAAATCAAAAAAGTAAAAGACGAAAATACCCTTTGACCAGTGAGGTTAGGTTCTTATTTGATACTAATATGGCCACTTCGTGCCATTATTTGAGACAAGATTTACTTCAGACCTTTATTTGAGAAAATGAGGGTACATCAAGCTCTTATTTGACACAAGGTCCACTTCGGGCGCTTATTTGAGAAAATGACTTCACTTCGGGCCTTTTTTGGAATTTTCTCTTATTTTTTTAGTAGTTTTGTACTCCACGTAATTTACTTAGATTATCGTGAAAAAGAAAAACAGAAGAAAAGACTTTGAATGGGAGTTTTAAATGTCTTAATTAAAATAAAGTTGGATTATAATGTCATGAAGGGTGAAACTTGGCAAGCTTTAGGAGTAACGTGGGGACGAGGGTCTAATGCGAGAAATAGTCTCGGGAGTGGTATTTTATGAAAACTTCTTTTCAAAAGGAACTTATTCTTGAAAAACAAAAGTCCATAAGTTAACTCTGTATCCCAATCTGTAGGAGCAATATAATTAAATTGCGCATCATAAATCAATATTGATAATATTTATTATTGTTAGTAGCAAATTGAGAATTTCCATTGGACTAGAAAAGAAAAAGATTGGTTGTCTTTTTCTCGCAATATAACTTGTTTCTCTTTTACAGTAATATATTGCAATTTCCACGTAGCAAGTGGCCCAAGTTCCGTCAAACGAGAATTAAGCGGTACAGACATCTACTTGTGGTCCTAACAAGACATGGTGATTAGTTGCATTAGACTCTTGTTCCCAAACCCTAGAATTGTTAATCTCTATCGAATTGATATCAATACACTGAATGTAGATATAGCGGCAAAAGAAAATGAGCTAAAAATAGATATGCCTAGCGTCCTCATGCACCTATGATAGATTCACTCCGTAGGCCATACATGGCCTAATAGTGGTGGTTGGACATGGCGACGAGTCTACCTAAGATGTCGTAACAGTGAAAATGGGACCATCCATGCTATTCACCAAACCTTGCGCAAACCGAATTTTCACATCTTTGCACCCAATTTTGGCAGAAACTGGAAACACTATCCCCGTCTAAATGCTAATCGCCGCACGAATTTTGGTTATCATAAACTAGATGACAATTTACGAGAAATTCTAGACATGGTGTAAATACATTGTCCATACAGAGACTGTATCGTCCATCAAAAAATACTTGTTTTTACTCGGATTCACATGGACCGGATTTACTACAGCCATTAATAAGGCAGGCCCCACATGAGCGTCCCGCGTGCACCCACATAATCATCATATGGGATTATATACAAGTAGTTTCCTTTTGTCAATGATGGAAATGCCGGCGCACCATTTTCTTTTGGTATGGCCCCCTGATATGCCTGCGCACAGAGGCGTGCTTGCATGCCACCCCCACATCAACCCATATAAACTGGAAAAGGAATGTCTCCCAAAAAGTTCATGGCGTCCACTAACTCATTTGCTTGGCCTAAACAAGTCGAGTTCATGCGTGATCCTGCGTGTTGATGGAGAGTGGAGAGACATTATGTTTGCCAAATGACGCACTACTTAGTTCAAAAGCTGGTAGCAGCTTCATGTGTATATAATCGTAGGAAGATGAAGAAGTGGTGGAAGTAGTTTCCTTTCCATTACGTGTGGATTTCAGATTAATCCTATCGAAAACATGTGCTTCAAATTTGATTCGTGAAGATAATAATTAGATGACATCCCTAACGTGGGTCGTTTGAATTTGTGGGTAAGGCTTTAACGGGAATCAGGACAGCATGCCTGCACTTTTGGCCCATCCCCACGCTTACATCTAGTTTCGTGACCAAAGATCAAGCAATCGAAAGATCAATAGAAAATGGTTCGGACACTGAGACAAGCGACAATTCAGATAATGCATGCTTCATCCATCCCACAATTCTTCTGTTCAACGATTTGTCGATGAAAATCTTCTCCGTGTCACAATTATCCTCATGAATTGGAAATTCCCTGCGATTCTCACAGCACGTTTCCACTCGGGAAAGAATTGGATTTCAGGCATTTTTTGAATTATAATGCAGGAATTACAATGTCTAACATCAAATGCGGAGATAGTCTACATCTACTCAGCTATTTACCAGACATACTGTGGCTACTCCAGCTTCAATCTGCTATCAAATTTGAGCTCGCCGTGAATGGTTGAACCACTTTTACTAACGACAAACAGTGATGACTTTATCCGAGAATGCACAAACTCCTTTAGCTTCCCTCTCGCAGCACAATACAAATGAATTTTCGACCATGGTCCAGCAGCTAATTCCGGTTATAGCCAATCCCGTGAGAATTTGTAGACCCATTTCTCTCTCATAATACACACTCTGGTCATCTCTCCACAATAAACTCTTGGATTTCGATCCCCGTATGCCGGGCACCTCCCTGTGTCCTCAATACCACTTCATCTCCAACCTTCAGAGAAGTCACAGGAATTGCTGCTGGGCTTTTGGGCCCATCTCCTGCAAGAAGGAGCACCATTTGTGTTATATTATGTACAAGCCAACCAAGGAATAGAAAAACAAGAAGATTCTGGAGTTTGGATGGTGATGAGGGAAAAGGACCTGGACAAGGACTGACTAACGCAACTGTTTCTGCATTTTGTAGTAAAATGGTGTAATGAATTTCACTGTCTAGGTCGATCTGCAATTACAAAACGACATCTTAACATGTGTAAGTAGGAAATGACTGGCCACATATGCACACTGAAAGTTGTAAGACCAAATGATAGGATTTTTATCAAGGAAGACAAGCATGTTAAATGTGTTCCAGAATGAGGACTGCATCATCAACACTTGATATGCACTGGGTGGGTCTGGACCACTTGCTCAGAGTAACAGACATACAACTTGTTTTATTATTCTCTCAGCAGCCAATGCATGATGACTCAAGGTCAAACCTTTGCCTCCACGAGAATTAGGGGTCTAGACTCTATTTTCACGCGTCCAACAACTGCTGTTCTTTGACGTCCTCTTTGATCAATGATGATTACTTCTTTGCCTGCTTTTAGCTCAGATAGATAGCATGTTCTACCCCCTGGAACAGCAACATAGGCATGAACAGGTCCCTATGCATTCAAAAGAAAAATTTCATAACTAAGACTTCAGATGCACGATTATGTCACAATCAGACTGTCTCACTAAAAAGAAACCACTATTTTCAATCATGGCAAAATTGAACAGAAAGAATCTAATGTTGCAGCAAAAGGAAAAGGGATTGTTTCGACTCTCAAAGAACTCAGAAATTCAATTATTGAAGGGAAATCAGAACTTAATTATAGAAAAGTATAATTCCCTAATTAAGTACATGCCGAAAACAATTACATCTATTTTTATGAAATAATGAAATAGCTCAACTCTCATACTGTAGCTCAATTTTTACATGAAATCGCCATGATTAACCAGAAGTAACAAAAATAATGGTCTGCCAAACTGGACTGAGATCCTAAGATGCAGTGTTAGTAGTAAATTATGCAAAATTGCTTTCCAATAAACTTATGTGTCACCCAGTAAAAAAGGCTCACTTAAGGAACTTAGACCTAACTACAGAAGAATTGTCAGGTAACTGCTGCACTTACAGCATTGACTCTGAATGGTCTGCTGGAAATATAATCTGATTCCATGCATTCTGAATGAACAAGGAAGAGCCCTCTAGCAAATGATCCAACCTATAAAGAACCACATTCTGTTGGAGAACATTAATTAATAAAAACAATATACAGAAAACTAAGTCTAGCCAGAGTGGTCAAAAGGAATGAACCAGAAGCCCTTCACCAGGTTTCATGAGACAACACAGATCAACACACACTCGATCACCCATTCCTGCTGTATGAACTCCAGTAATAACTGCCTTCTCTAAGCTCAACATATTTTTGACCTCATCCCTTCTATCAAAGTAGGCCTAGCATTCCAAATCAAGGTCAGAAGCATTTCATGAATATTAAGTGATGCCTGTTGAAGCGCTTATATTACCTTTAGATCAAGTACAGAATTGACATCCTCGACTTTGAGAACAACTCCACCCAGACCATGTTCCAATGCCTATAGAACCACAAAATAATCTGTCAAGTTAAAATGCATATATAGAACCAGAAACAGAAAGAATAATAACAACATGCCAAAGCATGTTGAGTTGGTGGTACTTAAAAATATGATTGTGGGAGAAAGACAGACATCATAGTATGTCTCCTATTGGACATACCTCGAGGAAAATCTGTGCTTCGGAGAGATTTCTTGAGATGGCAAATACAGTCTTTCGGCTTCCTTGGAATGTTGCAACAATATTTTCTGCAGGTATTACCTGATAAGGGCAAAACTCAATATTGGAGTCCGACCATAACTAGCTTCTTCTCTTGAGCTATGAGTGAATTTGGAAAATCTCCTAGAAATTAATAATATAGAGTACATGGTTCCCAATTCTGAAAAAAAAAAGTCAACGCCACAAATGGCGCAACTGCAATCAAATGCTGAGTGAACTGGAAAAGAAATTGTCAATGGCATCCAGAAGCAATTGAAGAATCTCCGAGCAAGGCGATATCCTGAAAGATAAGTGGGAGCATGATAAAACCAGAAGGACAGTACTGCAATCTCATCAATCACAAGATTTCAAGTGTCATTTTATAGCCCCACACCAGCTTACAGATTAAAATATGTTTGTGGCATAATGGACCATGATTACTTCTAAGTAAGATCCCTCGTCAGTGGACTTTCCTAAGTAAACTTATATTTAAGTGAATAATCTTTTCAGTAAAACTCTACATACATGATTTCAAAGTACTACTATGCATTCCTCTCGCAAGTGCTCTTGAGAATAATTTTTCTCATGTCAGCAGATAGTCCCCACAACTCATCAAGAAACAATTAGACACAATTTCCTGAGCACAGACAGCGCACGGATAAGTTGCAATAAGTAGAAAACAAGAAGAGAGTACATTTGAAGACAAGATTTTCTTCGAATTGCATCACTGATGTACCTGCCAGTCCGCAAAATCTATAACAACAATCTGAGCCTGCTCACTCTCGAGTTGGAGCTTCTGTACATCTTCTGGGGATACAACTTTCCTCACCATGGCAACCCTTTTCTTCTCAACATCCAAAATATCTCCCTCTTCAACAAAGAGAGGATTTATCAAAGCAAGTGCTGTATCCTCCATTTAGGAAGGCAAAAAACAAGAATTTGCAAAGTATTAGCTTTTCCCGACTATTTGAACCATGAGCTAATTAAAGAGTTAATGATAATGAAACATGGCTCCTAGGCATATGCACTTCATTTGACTGTTCCCTCCTTGCCCAAACATGTATGGAGGACGAATGCCCACTATGAGAAAATAGTTTACGCAGCAATTCGCATCACATGTTACATGTTTATGCTTACTTGGTGTCACCCCCCAATCAAGCAACTCAGTGGTTGACTACCCACTTGTCTAATTCCAATCTTGTCTCCCCTCGATCCATTCACTCAACCAATTGATAAAACAACACAACAATGTGGGGGAAAAAAGCAGTATGCATCAAAAAGAAGCTTACACGACCACTCATCGGCGAGTCCCTGATTCTGGGACGAGAACAAGAACGTGTTCCATCCTCTCTCGACCGCGGCCGTCATCACCTGGTTGTTCTCCGTCCAAACCCAAACCTCCTTCGCTCGCTCATACTCGGCCGAAGCGACCAACGACGAAGAAGAAGCACGAGGCATGGCCTCCGAACAACAACTCGCGAGCAACTTCGCCTTGCTGTGAATGGGACCAATTCTTTCGAGCAGAGAAGCTTTCCGAGTCACGAATCTGCATCTATCCCAGTTCACTGCATGACTCGCCAGTTCAAAAAAGCACGATCAAATGGAACTTAAACGTGGGCCCGGAAGTCAAACTTGGGTAAGGAGTACGTGAAAGCAGAAAGAGGAAGCAAGAATGAACGAACCCGTTTCAGGCGCGAGAGGGGTGATGCGTGCACCGACTGCCACCGGGTAAGCAGAAGAGAGCACAATCCTCGTCATCATCATCATCATCATCTTCGCATTCTCTCAGATTCTCTGCAAGTCGCGCCATCTCCATGTTATTCGGTTCGGGCCTAAAATTCAAGACCCATCATTTCAATGGTGACTGGGCTTCGACAAGAATGTTGGACTTCGAGACTCAAGTTGGGGTCAACAGTTTGTTTACGAAGGGTTGGTAGAGCAGGTGTCTTTTAAGGAATATGGACATTGGGTTGTTCTATTTGTGCATACATGGTCATTCTAGTGAGAAGAAAGGATTTACTATTTTTTTATGGAGTTAGTTTGGACTGAATCACGCCAAATCTTGTGCATATTTTATTTTATAGATTATAGTTAGGTCTGCCGTGAATGTGAAATAATCCTTATACAATCACCTTAGGATAAGTGACATGCGTAGCTAAAACTAATTCTATAATCAAATTCTTCAATATGCCAATCATATGACGGTGAATGTGTAATTTATCTTTTTCTCCCACGATGGATTTCTTATTTTATTGCTTTCTTGTTCAGTTTATGCTTGTCCAATCGGTGCAGCGGACCGATGTCGATCATGTGTTGCAAACCGTACAAGTTGTGTGCAACTCCTTGAAATTGGGTGAGGTTCTGTGATAGACAAAATCGATCATTTGCTACGCTAAATCTACTAGCATGTTTTGTCATTAGTACAACTTGTTAATATACCTCACGAACTGTTGGATCGAGGAAGACTTGATACAAATTCTGGTAAGTAAAGGTGAGCATGGTTTTAGGTTCTACCTTGAAACTGATAACCTGATCAATGGAAACCTGTAGATTCTAGGTTCCAAGATATGCAGAGTAAGTTCTAGGTTCTAAAAATTAAGTAACCTATTTCAACGGGTAGGTTC
Organism: Syzygium aqueum; assembly: GCA_031216185.1. Classification (NCBI taxonomy): domain Eukaryota; kingdom Viridiplantae; phylum Streptophyta; class Magnoliopsida; order Myrtales; family Myrtaceae; genus Syzygium; species Syzygium aqueum. The sequence goes on from CM062240.1 coordinate 811,981, forward strand.
CAAGTTCTACCTGAAACCTGAATCTGTTTTCTCGTGATCCTATGGTATTTCATGACATTAGATGATGAGTGTATGATATGGAATCATTAGTTTTAGCATTCATTTTATGACTTGTTATTGTTTCATATCCTCTGTATGTCTAAATATAAGTTATGATTGGTAGATCATAGCAATAAGTGGTAGTCATTAAATGTGATTATTCAATACAATTTTTCAATTAATAATACAGGTGAAACCTGAATAGACTCTAGAATTGACCCTCGAACCTATGATAAAGTAAGTTCCAAATTCCAAAAAATGATAAACCTATTATCATAGGTGAAACCTATATGAAACATGGAGCTGTTTACCCCTAGTATCGATTCACGCAATAATTTCTCATTTTAGTTATATTTATTTGATCCGTAATTTCAGGAAAACTAGTCTTTGGTATTCTCTTTGATGAATGATAAGCTTGTTCAGTATGGTTGCGTTCATTTTTGTTTTGTTTAACTAAAAATGCAATAAAAAAAAAGAACTTGTTAGACCTTGGAACCTATGTCAAGGTAGGCTCTAGGTTCTAAGTTCCGACACATAGGTTATAGGTTCAAAAAAATGGAGAACCTATATTCAATGGTAGGTTCCAGATTCCATGTGGAATTTATAAGAAAAATGGAACTGCTCACCCTTACTGATAAGTAGCCTAAATATGAGATTTATTTGCATTTGGTGGCGTAGCCGCCCGGGCCCAATCCACGCTTCCCCTCTCAACCAACAAATCAACCAAATAGTTTCAGCACGGATGCGCCAAGTTCAAGCATCAACATTACGGACCAATTTTTGGAACAGAAGATGCTTGAGTTCACCCTTGACATCATTTCTTGGTTTTGCAAAGAGCATCTTTAAACGCAAAAAAGATGTGCTCCGGAACAAACTTTCCTTGTGCGCTCTTATGAAACAAGCTGCTAAAAAGCAAAACCGAGCCCGGCCGTCTTTGCCATGGTAACTGCTGTATTCACCGAGCTTATTTTGTTCAGAGTTATCGCAGAAATCCGTTCTTGATTGCATACTCGTGCTGATATAAGACTAAAACATGCCAAGAATGAAACCGTTGGGCCACGTTAGACTCGATTTATTCGTCTCTTCTGAGCCCAGTTCACCAAATGCCGAAGCTCCGAAACTCCCAGAAAACTGAACAGGCAGAAAACAGTTGTAAATTCTAACCTGATGCTGGATAGATCGAAACAGCAAACCAACCGTGTTATTCCAAAGTCCCAACGATCTACATCGTACTAGTGTCTACAACTCTATTGTGAACTTGAAGAGCATGACATGCTCATATGACTTCCCAGGATACAAAATCTCCGAGGGAAAGTTGGGGTGATGCACCGAATCCGGGAATTTTTGAGTCTCCAGGCAAAGTGCAGAGTGTTTCTTGTAAACGAACCCGCCCTTGCCCTTGATCTCCTTTATCATGTTACTCGTGTAGAACTGCACACCCGGCTGGTTCGTCACTAACTCCATGACTCTCCCTGACTTCTTGTCCCTTACTATTGCCGCCCTGTGCAGTTTCATGCCCTGAGCATTGTCGAGCACGTAGTTGATATCGTAACCATTTGGGAGCTTGTTTATTCGGCTTCCTATGGTGCGAGGTTTGAGAAAGTCGTAAGGGGTTCCTTTCACGGGAATGATCTTTCCAGTGGGGATGAGATGGCTATCACAAGGTGTGATCTGGGAGGCGAAGATCTGCACTTCTTCTGATAGGATGTCGCCGCTGTTCTGGCCGCCGAGGTTCCAGTAGGTGTGTTGCGCAAGATTCACCGGAGTGGCCTTGTTCAGAGCTTTTGCTTTCATCGATATGCTCAAGTGGTTTTCACTCAAGATTGTGTAGGTTACAGAGACTTGGAGGTCACCGGGAAATCCTGCATGTTTAAATGGACTAAAATGGGTGAACCAGTTTTCTCGGTTTACAACACGGATGAGAAGTCATTGATATAGAGAACAGACAATCGTATTCAATTGATTATGCGAACCTTCTTCGCCATTGTGACTGAAATAACTGAAGACGATCTGAGGAGTGTGACCACCCTTTTGATACCTGGTGACTTTCCAAACTACGTCGCTGAATCCTTTCGGACCACCTAGCATTTTCACAAGTTGATGCAGGACGAGAGATTATATCTCCTAACTAAATATGCTTTGCTGATCAAGTCGCATACAGAGTAGTTGCAGAAAAACTAGAAAATAGACCAACTTCATACCGTGGAGCATGTTATTTCCTTCATTGGGAATAAGTTTGTAGCGGGTGCCGTTTAGAGTGAACTGAGCATTCGCTATTCGGTTAGCAACCCGACCGACCACGGAACCAAAGTAGGCTGAATCGTTCTGCAGATAAGAGAAACAAAAGAAAACACCAATCCATTCTGTGTCAAATTTTTCGAAAAAAAAGATTTATGCTCACTCTTTGCTTGCTGTCATAATAAGGGAATTTTGGTACGAGTTTCTCTGAGAAGAAAAGTATTATCAGAATTCACCAGTACTCTGGATTCCTATGCGATTCTAGAAATTAAGTAGAAATTTCTTGTCTCTTTGTTCAATCTTTTCCAGAAGACATTAGACCAAGTATCATATCGCTGAATTAATTGATGAGCAGGCGATGACTGCACACATTGCGCACATGTACGGTCGCTATATTTATTTTGATGCTCATTAGCAATCGAATTTAACTCCTGAAAAAACCCATTATTGTTACATGGTCTTCTTATGAGTATTTGATTATTTTAAAGAAGTCTCAGATCGCCGAAACCGAATGAAAACAAGGAAAGCCACCAACAAATCACCACATTATTTAAGGGGTCAAAACAGAGAGGAGGTACTACATGCAGAGTTCTTGAGCTATCACAGCTCATTCCTCGGGTGAGCAAGTTTTCTTTTCTTCTTAAGTCTGAGCTGATCTACAGGATGGCCACATCAACATCTAGGCAGATCTATTATAACGAAGGGAAAAAGCCACAAAAAATCTCAAACTTTACCTCATGTGACACATTTATCCCGAATTTTTTTTGTGACACCAAAAACTCTAAATTTTGCTTTTTGTGATACATTTACCTCAATATATTTAGTCCATGGGCATTTTCGTCTTTTTTTGCTTTTTTTTTATTTCCCGCGAGGGGGCCTCGCCGGATCCGGCGAGGGGGGTCCTCGCCGGCGTCGGGTGAGGGTCGACCTCGCCTGAGTCGGGCGAGGGCCGCCCTCGCTTGCCCGGGCGAGGGCGAACCTCACCCTACGCCGGCAAGGGCCGCTCTCGACGGATCTGGCGAGGGCAACCCTCGCTGGACGCCGGCGAGGGCTCCCTCGCGGGAAATAAAATAAAAAATAAAAAAGACAAAAATGCTCATGGATTAAATACATTGGGGTAAATGTGTCACAAAAAGTAAAGTTTGGAGTTTTTAGTATCACGAAAAAAAGTTCAAGATAAATATGTCACAAGAGGTAAAATTTGAAATTTTTGGTGGCTTTTTCCCATAACGAATGAATGATATTGGAAAATACTTACACTAGGACAATAGGTACAGCTGTTTAGCTCTTAAAATATGGCAACGAGCAGATCTTCTATTGTATAATTTATATCATAATCTGTCTCTATCTCTGTCTCTGTCTCTGTCTCTGCCTCTCTCTCTGTCTCTCTTTCTCTCTCTCTCGCGTGCGCGCAGAGTCAACAATGACGACTAAGTAGCAATGATGGGGAATACAGTTAACAATGAGGACCTGAAGAAGCAAAGATGGGGAATATGGCATAGCGTTCCATTGAAGAGAGAGAGACAAAGAGCTCACCTTGTAGTCATTGACAGAATCGAATCCCAGAACAACATCATCAAGGTTTCCTGAGGTACATTGAAAGAAAACCAACAAGAAGTAGAGTTGATGAACAAAATCAAAACAACGATAGACCCTGTAAAAGCAAGTAGAGAGAGAGAGAAAGAGAGAGAGAGAGTTAATTCACTGACCATTTTTGTCAGGGAGAAGAAGAGACATGATAGTTGCTCCCCAATTAGTGAGCCTCAAAGAGATATTCCCTTTCTTAAGCTCATAGATTCCAACCTGTCCGTCTTTCGCAAACCCGTGCCTGCGATCTCTCCCCAAGACTCCATTGACAAACAGAAGAGCAAGCACAACAACAACAGAGAATAGCACAGAAACCTTGGTCATCTTTTTGCGGAGAACTGACCAAGTATTTGATGGGAGGCTCATTCACTGAGAACTGAAGCCACTTGGGGCTATATAAAGTTGGATGCCAAGAATGGGTCTCTCGTTTTCACAGAGAGAGACAGTCCAAAAGTTGTGAATAAAGATAGTGAGAACGGGTGAGAGCTGAAACGGGGATAAGCCAGTAGTTTTTTCTGACTTGGGAGGCCACATGTTCAATAGTTCTCTTCTGAAAGTTCCAGTTTTGGACACATTGATACAGTACAGAGGACGAAGCATCTTTCGTGGATGGGGCCAAACGCGACAAAGCGAGGGTCAGAGATTAAGCACGCACTTTGGGTGGCGAGCGGTTCCTGTCTCGGACTTCTTGATTCAGTGGTCCACTCGCAATCGCACAACAAAACTCAATGTGGGCTTTTTTGTTTTTTTTTTAATCAGTTGCAATGTGCCCTCTCATTGACCCCGCCCAAAGTCGGCTTTGAGCTTCAACCACATGACAAGCATGATCGATTTTAGAGAGCAAATTAGGTCAAATAAGTGATGCATATATATGCAATAGGACAGCTCAGAAATATATTGCATGTAAAAGTATGTATGTGACAAAGTTCCGGCAAGAATGTAATTGTAGCTTAAGTGAAAGGCACATCGAAATATAGCTTTGAAACATATTTTTTAGCTACCTCCCTATTTCTTTTCACATATATAGATAATAGGGTTAATACCACGAAAAATTCCAAACTGATAAATTTGTGACAAATTTACTCAAAACTAATTTTTTGATCATAAAAAACCCTAAACTGGTACATCTATGACAAATTTACTCTTCGTTAGTTTCCGATAAATTTTATTGGCAAATTGCTAAGTTAAATGACACGTGACAGTTAATGGGTATACTAGTTTGGGGTTTTATCCTCTGTTTGTCATAGTTATACTAGTTTGTGATTTTTTTGTATTAATCAAATTTAACAGAGGGTGAATTTATTACGAATGTACCAATTTGTAGTTTTTAGTAGAAAAAAAATAGTTTTTGGTAAATTTATCATAGGTGTACTAGTTTGGGGTAAATTTTTCACAAGTATATCAGTTTGGGATTTTTCGTTGTATTAATCATAGATAATAATCAATCTACCATCCATGAAGAGTCATGTGTTAAGACTTGCGAGCAAATTTCACTTGATTGAACGCTAGGGTTACATTGTAAATGATTCTAGAAGGAGCGGAAACTTGTCAAAATCCCAAATCCCAAAATCTTGGCAGGAAAAATATAATTCGCTTGAGGAAAACCCCTGTTTTTCTGGCCAAAACAATACCATTTTTTTGTCTAAATATGAAAAAAATTCGATTGATCGAGCTGTGAAATTTTGAGAGTATCTAAGAAAAACAACAATGGCCAAGTTGGGCAGATGCCGAAATCACACAATGCCTATGAAATCTAGGCGGGTTTGACTGTCGTTAATGAAAGAGCCGTATGGTTGGCTTCAACTATGGATCAAGCCACACTGAGCTGCTCATCGACGCACCAGGAAAAGTACAGTATCGATGAATAGAATAGGAGTTGGCACTCCGCTAGTCTACATTGGCAAAGGCAAAATATATCGAGACTTGCGCATCAACATGCGAAGGCCAAGTTGTGACCCAGTAAGGTTTTATGTCGATCTTCGAATTTTGCGTTCTTCTTTAGAAAAGTGGAAGAGTTGATGAAAGGCGAAAAAGGTCCGACGACGCCTGCCGATGGCTAGGCGCACTGCCTCTAATCTGTACTCATATAGAGAGAGAGGATGCCCCGGGGGAAGGGTTGGCCGTTGCAACCCTCCTCTCTCTCTCTCTCTCTCCGCCGCGTGTGTAAGGGAATTTTGATGCAGAGCAAGTTGCAAGTGATTCCCGAGACTAAATCAATCGTTTGAAGCCTAAACTAGCAATTTCTAGATTGCGCTTAAATTGTTTGTGTGTAGGGAATTTTCTGGACTAAATCAACCGTTAGAAGCCTAAGCGAGCAAATTTCGGAGTGCCCCTTAATTGAGAAATCAAGATTTGCGTCCTTGATGCACTTCACTAGTATTAAGCTGTCTTATTTAGGTAGAGAATATTTATGATTTACGTATATAATTAGGGATGTTTAGTTTCCTTTATTTTATTGTCAACATTGTCAACACTAGTTTACTTGTGTTGCAATGAGTCTGGTGACTATGTAAAATAGGTGGTGTAGGCTATTGGTCAGTTCATTCATTCGGTCATATTTCAATACAATTTGAGAGAGACTCTTGATTTATCTTTTAGTTTACCTTCAATTGGCAATGCTTTTGGACTCAAGTCATATACTTATTTCCTTCTCGTTTCTTGGTGAGAGTTTACCTTCAGTTGGCAAAGCTTTGGACTCAAGTCATATACTTATTTCCTTCTCGTTTCTTGCCCCTCACCTTCACCCCCCCCCCCTCCCATCTCTCTCTCTCTCTCTCTAGGATGTAGTTTTCTGAGAAAAAAAAAATTCGGGACAGATTTGGGACTTGACCTAAAGTTGGGGGTTTTCAGGGAATTAGTCCCTTAAACAAATGCACTCATTTGGCTCTAACATGAACTTCAGCAATTGGTCCATACATTCGATGGAAATACCAACGTGAATAGACAAAGATACAATAAAACTATCCGATTTCACAAAAGAAAATCTAAGGACAGCATTGAACAATTGAAACAAGTCCAGGAACCATGTCATCACCTCTGAACATAACGAAAATCAATAATCATATCGTAAATCCGCTCTTGAAATATATATTGATTTCTTCAATCAGTATCCAAAACCAGGTTTCCTAGAGTGGGACAGCAACCGCCGCCCGGCCACACACAAGGAGTCGAGAGCAAAACGTATGGGCTGGGTGGGCATAGAACCATCAATAGCGACGGCCTCTATGCAGCAGGGCCACTATACCGAAAGATGGTCTTTCTTCTTAGGTTTGTTCCACGGGATATGATAGTGCTAGAACCCACAAAAGTGTCCTCGTCTGTGGACACTTTGTAATGTAATGAGCGAAACTTAGAATGCTAAGCAATAAGTAACGTCACATCAACATGTCAACAAGCAACCTGCATTCATGTTCCTTTATCCTAAGTGTCCTCTTATTGTTGTCAGGAGAGTGACCTACAACATCGCTCTTGACCATGTAAATTCATAGTAAATAAGTCATAAAAAAATTTTAAATTATGTCTATTGTAACACATTTATTCTAAACTTTTTTTTTACATCAATAATCTCAAACTATCTGCACTATGACATATTTATTTTAAACCTTTTTTTGTGACATAAAAAACTACAAATCTATACCTATGTGACATGTTTACTCTCATCCGACAAGGTTCCATTAGATAATTTTTTAGGCAAAACAACATTGTTTTTATTTTACTCAGGCCACATGTCAAGACCAAAGAGTGCCACATCATCAATCCAAAAGAGTAGTCACGTCATTGATCCAAAGGGGCTCATCGAAGCCGTTAGATTTCAAGAGGACTCATTCTGTACCATCAGATTTGCTTGATAAAGATTGATGCCCTCAATCGATGAATAGAGCCAATCTACATCATTGGATTTATGTAACAATGATCAACATCCCTTGCCGTTAGATCAAGTTCATCTCTACTATTGAATCGATATGAGGATTGACATCATCTACCGTTAAATCGTGTTAAAGATTAATGGTTATAATTAGAGAAACTTTTGTATGAATAGGGGAGCCCTCTCTCTCATTTGTATCACTTTCTCATTTTATCAATTCAAACTTTCTCTAGAGTTTCTCTCTCTACTTTCCCTCTAAGAATTCCCTCCCTTGAGTGTGAGAGTGAGAGTGGGAGAAAGGCTTACCTAGGCCAAACAAGGTAAATTGAGGTCTTAGTGTCACACAGTTCATGATCGAAATATTCACCCCACGACAAGTAGTATCGGAGCTACCAACACCAAGGCTCTCCAAGAAAGGTCGTTTAAGAAAAGGAGATCCGTGGTAGATCCAAGAAGAGTGGAGTTTTGACGGACGTCATGTCCACTCTCAAGGAAAGGCTCGCTATAATGAAGGCCAACATGATTGATATGTTGGACGGTCTCAATGAGGTGAAGGGGTGGATCAATGAAGTAGAGGAGACACTCCAAGCGGACGCAACGAACATTGTGAATTGGGCCACGGTCCCTTTGATCAAGAAGACCAATCGAGTTCCTCAAAGCCGCGGTTGAAGCTTTGAAGTTGAAAGTCCGAGCTCAAGAAGGATATATCTCACGAAGCCAAAATCGAGGCTTTGCGGCTTGAGGTGCAAGAGCTCAAAACTGAGCTAGTCTTGTGCAAGGCCAGTGGGATCCGTTCAAGTGGAACCCAAGGTGCATGTACCGAGGCGCAAGGAGTTTAGGGGCAACCGGTCTATGAAGGAAGTGGGCAACTTCATATTTTGGTGCTATCGGCATGCAAGAAATGCAAGAAGAGAACCCTAAGGTAAGAACCGCTTCCATGTTTCCAATCCATAATGCAGTGCTTTGGTGGCGTTGTAAGTGCAACGAGATCAAGCGAGGTGCTGATCCCATCGATACTTGGATGATTTCATCAAAGAATTTCGGGACCAATTCTTCCCTGAGTTCGCCCAATTCAAGGCCCGTAGAAAACTTCGCCGGCTCAAGCAAAAAAGGTATGGTTCAAGAATATGTAAGTTCACCGAGTGTCGTTGGGCGTTCAAAGTATCTCGAAGGCTCTTACCATGACCAAATCTCTTGTGGAATTCACCAAACCCAACTCCTCCAAAGCAAAGGATGAAGGGAAAAGTAGGGGAGAGCGGGGAAGAACGGGAAGAGAATGCCCATTGAAGCCCCCTAACGGCAGGTGGAACCGACCTCAAGGTTGGTCATCCAAGGAGAAAGAAAAGAGACGGCCCAAGTGTTTCTTTTGTGCTGGTCCTCATTGGGCTAGCCAATGGAGGAAAACTTTCAGCACTCATGGCAGATGGTATCAACGGGAAGGAAGAAACTCGCCTCGGGTCATTGAAGATCCTCAATGCAATCAAGGGCCAATCTTCAACCAAGAAGAAAGGCCTAATGTTTGCCGATGTGTACATTGCCGGAGCCAAGACGAATGCCTTGGTGGACACCGTTGCCTCCCACCTTTTCATTTCCGAAGTCATGACCAAGAAACTTGGCCTAAAGGTGGAGAGAGCGGGAGGATGGCTAAAAACCGTCAACTCCAAAGAGATTCCTATGAGGGGGACTTGCTCGGGCGCATTGGCACATGGCAACGCAAGGAAATGCTCGAGGTAATTCCCCTTGATAACTATGAGTTTGTCATAGGGATAGATTTCCTTCGATTGAATACAAACCCTATATGCTGTACTTTACAATGCTTAGTATCTATATCCCGACAATCTGGAAAACCTATCAAATACCTCTCGGCAGTACAACTAGCCAAGGGGGTGAGGAAGAACAAGGAGACTTATGTTGCCGCCCTCAAGTTCGAGGAAGACAAAGGAGAAAAGGGGGAACTCCCTCCCAAAGTGGGAACCTTGCTTGAGTTGGTGCTCGATGCTCGCCCCTTGCCATGGCTCCGTATTGAATGGCGCCATCTGAAGTGGAGGAACTTCGATGATAACTACTTGATGCCGGATTCATTCGGCCCTCTAAGGCACCATTTGATGCTCCCGTCCTCTTCCAAAAGAAGTAAGATGGATCTCTTCGGCTATGTATTGACTACCGAGCGCTAAACAAGCTAACGATGAAGAACAAGTATCCCATTTCAATCATAGCCAACTTATTCAACTTGGAGGTGCCCGATGGCTTTCCAAAGTCGATCTAAGGTCGGGCTACTATCAAGTCTGAATAGACAAGGGGGATGAGGCAAAAACCGCTTGTGTGACACGGTATGAATACATTAAGTTCCTCGTGATGCCCTTCAGTCTTACCAACGCACGGGCTATGTTTTGTACTCTCATGAACAAGGGATTACAACATTTTTTTGATCAATTCGTTGTTGTTTACCTTGATATAATAGCAGTCTATAGCCAGACATTGAAGGAGCACACCGAGCATTTGTGCCAAGTCTTTAAGGTGCTAAAAAAGAATGAGTTGTTCGTTAAGAAGGAGAAATGCTCATTCGCCCAATCGGAGGTGACTTTCTTTTGGATTATACCATTGGCAATGGTACCATCAGGATGGATCAAAAGAGGGTGAATTCCATTCTCAAGTGGCAACCGCCAACCAAGGTACCCGAACTCCGGTCATTTCATGGGTTGGCCAATTATTATCGACGGTTCATCCGTGGGTACTCCCACATTACAATGCCCTAAACCAAATTATTGAAGAAGGGCAGATCATTGGACTGGAGTGGGCAACATTATGAAACCTTTGAGGCATTGAAAAAGGCTATCTTAGCATTACTTGACCATTCCAAGCCATTTGAAGTCGACACGGATGCCTCAGACCTTGCCGTTGGAGGGGTCCTCATGCAAGATACCCATCCTATTGCTTATGAAAGCCGGAAGCTCAATGAGACGGAAAGGCACTTTACTATCCCAGAAAAAGAGATGACGGTCATAGTGCATTGCTTGAGGACTTGACGAAACTACCATCTCCTGTGATCGAGATTCATGGTTCGGACTAACAACATCGCCACAAGCTACTTCCAAACTCAAAAGAAGCTATCCCCCAAGCAAGCTCAATGGCAAGACTTTCTTGCCGAGTTCGACTTCACCTTCGAGTATAAGGCCAGCAAGACTAAATCGGTGGCGGATGCTCTAAGCTGACGGTCCGAACTCAAAGCCCTGAGTCTCCCACAAAGTACCTTCGCAGATTACATGCAACAAGGTATGTCCCACGTATCACATGCAACAAGGTATGTCGCATGATCCCTATGCTATGAATCTCCTAGAAAATGTCAAGCAGGGTAAGAGCGGAGATTTTGGCAAGAGGATGGCCTCCTGTACACCAAGGGCAATCGCTTTTATGTCATGTACCATGCACGCTTCGGAGAGAAGTCATGATGGAATGCCACAAACTCCAAATGAGCGGGCCATCCAGGCATGCATCAAATGCTTGCCTTTGTAGAGGAGAATTATTATTGGCCTCGCTTGCGCGAGAATGTGGAGGCGTATGTAAGGACTTGTCTTGTGTGCCAACAAGACAAAGTTGAGCACAAAGTGTCGGCGGGTCTCTTGGAACCTCTCCCCATTCCCGAGCACCCATGGGAGAGCATCTCCTTGGGTTTCATCATCGGAATGCCCCAGTCCGACAGATTCGACACCATCATGGTAATAGTGGATCGATTCTCTAAGTACGCCACGTTCATCCCAGCTACTAGAGAGTGCCCCGGGGAGGAAACCGCCCAATTGTTCCTAAAGAACGTTGTGAAGTATTGGAGATTACCAAAAAATATTGTTAGTGATCGAGATAGCTAAGTCATTGGCAAGTTTTGGAGGGAATTCTACGAGCTACTTGGGTTAGATTTGAACTTCTCCACAAGCATGCATCCTCAAACCGACGGACAAACAGAGCAGACCAATACATTCGTTGAACTCTATTCACGGCATTTCGTGAGCACAAGCCAAAAGAATTGGCGTAAACTACTTGATGTGGCACAATTTCCGTTCAACTTACACAAGAATGAGTTGACCGGCCGAAGTCCGTTAGAGATGGTGATGTGCCACCAACTGCTCACCCCAAATTTCATAGCCATTGGGTACAAAGGTAATAGTTCTTCCGCCTTCATGTTTGCTAAGGAGTGGCCAGAGGAGATTGATCTTGCCCCGATCGTGTCTTCACAAGGCAACCAAACAAATGAAGAAATTTGCTGATAAGAATAGGAGACCGGCCGAATATCAAGTTGGAGACCTTGTTCTCGTAAAGCTCCACTTGCTACAAAAGACAAGGAGCCAACTCCACAAAGGCCTCCTTCGGTGCTATGAGGTTCCCTTCCGAATTATGAAACGAGTCGGGAAGGTTGCCTACAAGTTTGAGCTTCCTCCAAAGTTTAAGTACCATCTAGTATTTCATGTAAGTATATGCTCAACCTGTACTACGAAAACATGGATAATCCCGAGCGCACAAAGTCCCATCAAGCACTGATCGAAATTCTAGTCACACAAGATCGGGAAGTTGAATCCATAATCGCTGAAAGATATGTCCATTGAAAACATTATCCTCGTCTTCGTGAATATATGGTGAAGTGGAAAAGGCTACTCGAAAGCGAAGCAAGTTGGGAATCGGCGAAATCTCTATGGCAATTCCCTAATCAAATCCAATGTTTCCACAACGAGACAACGACGGTGTCTTTGGATTTAGTGGGATAGAGTGTCACGGACTGAAAAGCACCACGTCATTAATCTAAAAGTCACCACGTTATCTACTGAAAGGGGCTCATCAAAGCCATTAGATTTTTAGAGGACTCAATCTCTACCATCAGATTTGCCTGACGAGGATTAATGCCTTCAACCATTGGATAGGGTCAATCTCCATGGTTCAATTAATGTGACGATGATCAATATATCCCACCGTTATATCAAGTAGATCTCTATAATCATATCAATTAGACAAGGATTGACATCATTTACCGTTAGATCGCGTAAAAGAACAATGGTTATAATTAAAGGGAATTTTGTATTAATACGGAAGCCATACCCCTCATTTGTATCACCTACTTTAATTGAACAATACAAGCATTCTTTAAAGTTTCTCTCTCTACTCTCTCTCTCTCTCTAAGAATTCCCTTCCTTGTGTGTGAGAGTAAGGCTTACTTCGGCCAAGTAAGGTGAATCTAGGTCTAAGTGCCATATAGTTCATGATCGAAAGAATCGTCACGTGATACACGTGAGTGCTATGTCAACATTATTTGCTTGTTGATATCCATGTGAGCAATTTTTAACAATTCTCATTAACAAAACTTTCGAAGGACAAATATATCACACAAGTACTAATTTGGGATTTTCGGTATCACAAAAAATAATTTATGATAAATATGTCACAATGGGTTTCAATGGCTTTTACCCTTTCAAATACGATGGCCCTTGAGCTAGTATATATAAGATTTTACCTTGCATTCCATTTCCATAACAAAAGTACCAAAGTTCAACAATGAAACAAACTCCTTTGAATAAATATTTAAACAGCTCGTATTGTGTTGCCTAGGAGCGGCGTACCTCATATAAAGAAACTTCCCAACTTTTACCATCTTGATGGGACTACAATGACATGTTCGCTGACACCAGATTTCGGTTGCCGGTGTTGCAGAATATGACTCAAACTAAACATTTCACAGCGGATGCTGAGATCAATAGAGTAGGCGCCAAGATGACACAAAAGGAGAGGAAGGTTTTCAAATACATAAGTTTTCAATTGTTCCATGAGCTGTGTACAAGGACCTCTGAAACAAATAAACAGAATTAAACAAGTTCCCCATTGAGGCACAAACCTTAAGATCTCCACCTCTCAAACTTCTATCAAGAAAAGCAGAAGATAACTCACATGATCAGTACACACAAACAAGACATGCTAGAACCTACGTATGGCTATACATTGACAGAAAGAAATGACAAAGGAAGAGGAAGCAATCCATATAAAACCACTTTAATCGGCCAGTTATCCCTTCAAAGATTCAAGGAAGAGTCCCATCATCTTCTACATCCTGGTTTCTCTTAAATTTGGCATAATGCATGACAATCAGAACCTTCTCCATCCTGGTTTCTCTGAAATGGCATAATGCACGACAAACAGAAAACCAGACATTAACATAGACACGATGAACAGAGAAATGACTAGCGTATGAAACAGCCAATCACATACGAAACTAATTATTCTAGCAAAGGGAAAGAAAGTGTTGCCCCAACACAAGCGAAAACAAAAGCTAGTGTTGCCCAAACAAAAACAAAAAACAAAGTGACGACTAAGAGTCCAGCTAAGACAGATTACAAATATAGCCAGTTCTTTTTCTTTTTCTTTTTTTGTGGCCAACAGCATTTGCAGAACGATGCTTTTACCCAAATGTCACCAGAAAAAAAAAATTCTAAATAATTACATCCCAAACAAATGATGCAAGTGTGCCTGTAATTGGAAGCACTGCTAACTCATTATCCCAGGCTGAGCATGGGCTGTGCAGGCAGGCGGGCTTTTGCCATCATTTGGCCTGTCCCGACCATTTTCGGGCCTGGGCCTTTCCGGCCCCAGATGCTGGCCTGGAGGGACTGAGCCATTCCAGGCCGGTTGGTCCAGGCTAAAGCCCGAAATCTAAAAAAAACACACATTTCTTGAAAAGTCAAAATCTTGATGCAATCTGTTCTAAAACTGGAACTGTGTTCCCCACTACTTCTTTAGAAAAAGATTCGAGTAGAAGGACTCTAACTATGTGCTCATATATCTTCTACAATAAACAGAAATTAAAAAAGCAGATTTATAAACAACAATGACCCAAGTACACTAACAAAAGGGGGAAGAGACCAGATCTATACATTTTATTGTACAGCAAACCCATTAAAGAGTGTCTGTGCACAACGAGAGAGAGCGACAAGTCTTAAGATATTGAGGGAGGTGACAGGTTCAGTGGTTCGTGGGCCAGTTGCAAGCAAGTTAGGGCAGAGAGAGGTTAAGTGTTAAGGAGATCAAGAGAGTCAGAACCATAGAAGGTGCGAGGGAGAAAAAAGTTGACGGGGAAGCGTTGTACTAGGGTTTTTTAGACTTAAAAGTAGATATATGTATTCTACATGTAGTTAGGGCCAGTCCGGACAATTAGGTATCATGTACCTAAAGCCTGAAAGACCGGACCGACCTGAATTAAAAGACAAATTTATTTCAGGCCCGGTGGCCTGGCTCGAGCCTATCAGAGCCAGAAAAAGACTAGGCCAGTCTGGGGGGTCTGATCCAGGGTTTTGGACAGCCGGGCATATTTGCTCAGCTATCAAATTGTTGTACTCGTAACAAATCTGTGTTGTCCACCCAGATAGAAGTTAACAACTGTCAACAGTTACTAAGATAAAAAATGGTTCACCAATTTAGCAACAGTATTCAAAATGCACACAACCAATAGCATCAAAAGAAATGTCTTACCATTACTATCTCTAGACGACAACAATGATCTGTCATTTCTGCTTCCACCTTTTCCATTTACTTGGACTTGCTTCTGCATGCGTGGTGACATTGAGGTCAACTTTCCATTGTTCGAAGAAGGCAGAGAATGCCTCCTGACAAAACCATTTTCAACCCCATCTTGACTGATCCTTGCAGATTCATGTGCTCTCAGCTTTGCCTTTGCAGATTCAGTTGCAGCCATGTAGCTAGGCAACGTAGAAGTATTCAATGAAACGTTCTCTGAGAATTCCTGTTTCGCTGGGAAAGACATCCTCCTCTTGGTCTTCTGGCTCATCTTGGCAACATTATCTTCCTTCAGAGTCAGCCCCTCATGCAATGCCAAAGTGTCATCACCCTTTTCATCATTTGTGGATAAATGGGCTTCAATTGCAGGGGAATCATCAAGAAGCACATCGACAGACTCACCAACAGGCACAGGTTTTGGAGGAGTTTCAGACTGAATTAGTGAGGAATCTCCAACAACTGCCATATTTTCAACAATTTGTAGTTCAGCACCATCTTCTACAACTTTCTCATCTTCATCGGGAGACTGGAAGGTTGAATCCATGAGAGTTGACTTTGGCTTCTTTGGCAGAGCTTCAGACTTTTCACGAGCCTCTTTACTGGCTGCAGCAACTTTTCTCAAATTCCCTTTTACCCTCTCAAGCTCATTTTGAGGCTGTTCTTGCGCCTGTTCTGGTTTATGATTTATAATCTTCCTTTGTCCACGGTTAGGCTTCTCAATATCAGGTGCAGGTTTCACTGAATTGTTGTCACCATTTGAAATGGGGACTCTTCGGCTAACACGCTTTGTCCTGTTTCGCTCAGTTTCACCAGATGGAGCACCGCTCTGGTGCTTCTGAAACCTTGACCCAGTGGCTTTCTTTTGTTGTGGAAGAGGTCCCCAAAAGCGGGTTGATGACCAGCGTTCCAACCAGTTGTCAGTTGAGTTTGGTTCAACCGGATCATAATGGATATTCAGGGGCATAGCAGTAGTTGATGAAAGAAGCTAAAGCAGGAATATGGCACAAGCTTTAGTACAAATACAAAAACGTGAAACAACTATGTGTAGTTAGAACAAACTCTAATAGATGCCTAGCATAGACTCTAAGTTGACACAACCATGATATGATTCTTACGTTCACCTCACGTGTGAGCATGCTAAACTTAACCTACTTAGCGGAGCATTTAACTTTCGGAAATAACAGACAGTAAAACAGCTTGAGCCATATACAACCTGGGACTAAGAGCTTCACACGGTTATTTGTAGGAAAAGTCATGCCTCCACAAACTTCTGTGCTACTTTAAGGCGAAGCATATTTTCAAATTGTATTAGGCCTGCATTTGGATACGTACTTGAACTGACATTCATTGAACAATGTACAACTCTCCGTCATAAAGTACCGGACTTTATCCCTCAATGTGTGCCCTTATATTCATTGTCATAAATATGTAAAGTTCAATACTTGGATAGCAAAAAGATCTCACTGGATCTTGTTCATTGGGTCAAAAGATACTCAAGAAAAAGTACAATTAATGCTTTTGAATAAGTAATAAGGGAATTTCAAAGTACCTTACAGATGAAAGAATTCTTCAGTAGCTTCTCTGGCTTGTAGTTAGTACTTATATCATATGACTTCACATGAGGTGCATCCTGAAGAAAAACAATGGAAACATGACATGGAGAACTGGAGATTAAAAATGTAAAACTATGAGCCACACATTATGTGACTCGCACTCTGAAATCAACTTTCATATAGTCGCAAAATATGATTTCCATATACAGCATCCTCAACTTTAATAAGACGTGCAGGTTCATGTCGAGCAAAGCTTCTTATAAATTCTAAAGAAAAGAGAAGAAGAAAACAGGCGATACAAGGTGTTTCTGGCTGTAGCATTTGCAATGGTATGAAACCAAGATGATAATCTATAGTAAGGTCGCCCTTTTTCTAGCTTGTTCTCTTTGATTTGGAAATATTTGTGCACTGAACTCCTGAATTAATAATAAGACAGAATATTTTACGTATGGAAACAATCTAACAATTCTTGCTATCCACTGGTAAGATTTGCAGCAAACTGCATGCTTCAACCCACAAATCCCCTATTCCCGATAAAGGAGAATCGGGAGCAAAATTCCATATTGAATTGTCTCAACTGCCTCAAGAATATTTACCAGACATCTTTGAATGCACTTGAAGCCCCCAGAGGAACATTCTTACCTTTCGACCACGAATCAACCTTTGGAGATTGACGATGCCCCGCATGCAGACTAGAGTAGCGATAGCTTGTCGCCTAACTAGGTGTCCACGAATAAGTGCCTGCAGTCTTATTATGCCCTTTAAAACACGAAATGCACGACGTGCCTGCACAAGTTATAGCTAAATCATTTAAGCAAAATGTTGATATAGCTTCCCAAGGATGGACTAAGAGTAGAGAGAGCATCACCAAGTAGCCCCTAAAAGTTGCCTGCACTTTTGAAGCAGCCTTTTCTTGCCTGATTATCTCAGCAGCACTCATGTCTAATCGTTCAAAACCCACATTATCCCCTCCAGACAATAAGGGAACCACATTCTGTCCTACTTCATGATTGTCTCCCCTTTCTATTTCTTCCGTCCTTTTGCCAGTGAGAGGCAATTCATCTGGAAGAGCACGAGATTGTGGAGCCAAATCTTCAGTTGACGCATCAAAGGCTGCAATTGGCTCTTTTTCTGTCGCGGTTTTCTTCACAAGAAATTGTTTTCACATATTAGTACTTGATCGCACTTTGCAGGTAACAGTAAATAAATTGCAACAGGGTTAACCCATATCTGCATTTAGAGTTCAGACTACAGAAGAGCAGCTGAGCAACAGTGACATGAAGAAGAAACAGGAACCACCAAATGCCATGTACTATCACTAAATTGGGTTATAAAATTGAATAATGACCACTGATTGATAATGTTTCAAGAAAGGCACACGATGACAGAGAAATGGATGCTACACACTTGTACCAAGGCTAGCAGACAACTTTACTTCAACCAGAAGGACAACTTCTTTGCCATTGTGAAACAGGCTATTTCACCAAGAACTTAGTTGAACTAAGGACCGTGCATTGTAATTGAGCCAGAAGCTGATGGTTTTATTTCAATTAGACGGAGATTTCCTAGCCATTGTGAAACAAGTCAACTCAACTGAGAACCTCAGTTGCGATACAGAGAATACAGTGTAGTAGAGCAAACAACCAGGCCACACATGGCAGCATGACAGTCTACCTTACACATCGTTAGGATGCCAAATGTTATAAATTTCCATATTTTCAAGATACATTTACAAATCGAAAAGGGGAAGAGTGTTTGAAGGGCAAAGACTTTAAACGGACAAGAAGTCTGCTTGTTGCAAATATGTAAAGTGGACGGATATATGTCTGGTTAAATCAATTTTTCCCTGAGCTACTCATCTAGAATCCTACGTTTCCTATTGTTTTAGGAACTTCTTTTTGCCTACAGTAGAAACTGCAAAAAGTAAACCTTACCTTTGGGACAGTTGGAAGTAAAGATCTAGCAAAAAACTGGGTAAAGTAATTCTTACCTTGACCAACCTAGATTTGGATGATTTCTTCCCGAAAAGTACTTGCCTGATCCATTTACCTCCTGATTTGCCCATTGAATACAAATCCTAGTCACCACCAACACGTACGCCTGCAAAATTCGACAGATGTGGAGAGCCATGAGAATGAAACAACAAGAAGACTTAACAGACTTAGGTATTGCACCAGATTCTGGAAAAGCACAGCCACATTACAAAACCTCTACCCAATAGCAATATCCAAAATAGAAGTTTGCCAAACTGAAACTTGCGGCGTTCCGCAACATGAACAACAACAACAACACTTCCTTCACACCATAATAGGTGAATTAGCTACTCGATATAGCAGTACGAAATAGGGAGGAAAGAGAAATTGCAACCTCTGTGAGCTCACATTATGCATTCTAACCTCACTAAGCATTACATGTCAGGGCCAATTAACCGAGTAGAAGTGAAAGATCAAATTCGGGAGAAGCCCAGAAGACAGATCCAACGAGCATCACCCCCTAGAACAACAGGCACCATAAGCAGTAACCCCTCAACCGTTACCACCGAAAGGACCCCAACGCAAGAGCAGAAAATCAGAAAAACGCACCTCACCCCCCCCCCCCCCAAAAAAAAAAAAAACCCAAGCACAGCTTCACAAACCCAAGAACGCAAACGACGCAGGAACTCAACCAAACAAACAGCCACGCTCCACCAGAAACACACACACAAGAAACACAAAAACAACGGGCCAATTCGCAGAAGGGTCGGCGAACTCCGGCATCAAACGCGAAGGCGAAAGCCACGCATCAAGATCCGAACTCACTGGGTATGTGCAGGCAAGGTTTTTGCAGTACCGCAAGCAATGCTAGGTAGATCTGAGACAAACCTGAGAGGCAAGAGAGAGAGAGAGAGAGAGAGAGAGAGAGAGAGACACTACTGGTGATATACAGTGAAGAACGAAGGTGGAGAGTGAGAAGTGTACCGCTCTCCTCGCTGCGGATGTAAATTGCCTCTTGCTCTTTCATGCCTGTTCTTTTCTTTTTTCTTTTTTTGGTCGGAACTTTGCGCTTTGGTGTTGGATTTGGACGAAAGATTCTGTCCTGTTTTTTCTTACTTCTTTTTCTTTTGTGGGAATTACTGAAAAGCTCCGTGAAATATCGTTCGGACAAAAAACGGTGGTCAAATTATTTAAAATATCGCAGAATTGAGGAATTAGGAGACATGAAGAGGGAGTGGTTGGGAATGGTGGGAAAGTCTACTCTAGGATTAGGTTGCTTTCTAATTAAATGAGATGCTCCTGAAAATGACTTTAGTGAAAATTTTAACTGATGAAAAATCGTCATCCATGAGGTAAAGAAAGTTTTGCTTTTCGAGCACCGTTGGAATTAAATCCTAAAATTTACCGGACGTGAAAGATCGTGTGCTGTTAAGATTGTCTCGAAAAGTGGATCGGTCGAGATGTGCAAAAAAAATCTATCTACTCTTGTCGAAAAACAAAAGGCATATTGTCTCGAAGACTGACACGACATTCATAAAAAACATGGAAGGAAAGTTCACCTGAAATTTCCTTCACTATTGATATCATTTCATTTTAAGGTCGATACCACAAAAAATTTAAAATTAGTACGCATGTGACAAATTTATCCAAATTTATTTTTTTACGGCAAAAAACTCCAAACTAGTATACATGTGATAAATTTACCCTTTACTAGTTTTCGTTAAATTTTACCGTCAAATTACTGAGTTGGATGATATACGACAGTTGACGGGTGTACCCATTTAGGGTATAGATTTATCAATTTATGATTTTTCGTGGCATTAATCAAATGTAACGAATGGTAAATTTGTTACAAGTGTACCGATTTAGGATTTTTTATGGTCAAAAAATTAATTTGAGATAAATTTATTACAGGTGTACCAGTTTGAGATTTTTTGTGGTAAAAAAATTAGTTTTTGATAAATTTATCACTGATGTACCAATTTGAGATTTTTCATGGTATTGACCTTCATTTTAATGGCTAAAATAGTTATCAACTCGAAAAACTCTCATGGTCCTGACTTTTAAAAAAAATATATAATTCCTCACTAGCTTTTACCACAAGTCAAGTCGAATACCTAGTAATGTCGGTATCATCAACAATAAACTATTTTTCGATTGATAGGTCTCTTTCCCCACGTCTACATAAAAGCATAAATGAAGGGATAATTGAGGAATAGCAAAATTCATAATCACAAATACCCATTGCATAGAAGCCACAAATGTGTGATCCAAATATCCATTGGGGATAATCTCTTGCCATTTCCGCCATCACCTCATAGAAAACGAATGGATAATGACACAAATTGTATTTAAACATTAGTCCAATATAAAATGAGGTCCCTGAACTTTTAATTTATTCAATATGATCCACGAACTTTATCACAATGTGTAATGTAATCTTTGAACTTTTCATTTGTTCAATATGGTTGCTGGACTTTTGGTATATATATGTTAAATATTATCCTTCCATTAATTCAAGTTCAGGGACATTTACCAAAGTCTAGGAACCACATTGAACAAATTAAAATTCGAGGACTATATTGCACATTGAACTAAAATTCAAAAATCACTTGTGTCTCCCTTATACGAAAGCTACCCACATCTTTATAATAAATATAATAAAAATAAAAAATAGAAAAAGAGAGTAGGTTGCCAAGTTGAAGAGGAAGGGGATTCAACCTCCCGGTCTCACTATAAACGTTGGTCATCTTTGGTCGTAAGATTCTTGGGACCGCCTAATTCGTGGTTCACTCAACTTTGAATGTATATTGAGGATTATTATTAATGTTAGATCATTGCATCTATGTCGTGTTCAATAGAAAAACCACAGCTAAAGTTAAGATGTCGCTAGAGACCACCTACAACCTGTTGTCTTCTCATATCTAATTGGAATAACAATGATGAACATGGGATGTTTTGTAAAAGTAATTTGGCTCATATTTTCTCTTTTCTTGCTTGCAATCAATTTAAGTCAAAACTTTTGGTGGAGGGCACGGTGTGTTGTAAACTGGGTACTGATTGGTAAGTCGGTTACAAGACACTATGCGAAGCACAAGCCAACTAGCAAAAGCCAAAGCTCCCCTCCTATCACTTCCGGGCGTGGGTGGCTACTATACTAGCCTACCCAGAAAGTAGCCAATCAAAATTAACGTAGAGTATATCCTCTCCACCCAAGAGGTCCCTAAGTTTCCTCCCGCTGTTTTTCTTCCCGAGAGAGAAGAAATACGAAGATAACTTATGAGGAGATCTCTCCACCATACCGGAAAATTTCTTTCTCTTGTCTCCCCTTGAGCCTTTTAAGGACCTGCTTAGGTCCACTCTTCCCCTTCTTTCAAATTGATTTTTTAGCAATTTTCTCATTTCCATTTGACATCTTACAAAAACGAGTGTTAACAACAATAATGTCATTGAGGCGGTCGTTTCTCCGAAGGGAAAAAGTTTATTAGAGTCAGAACTCGAGTGGGCAGCATACATATATGGTTTCTATTTGCATTTGAATCGTGTGGAAAGTTGAATTGAGCATTAATTATTGGCATTGGTTAGCATGATTTTGTACTTCGTTTCTTCTCAATGAAGTAGTCTCATCTCCACTTGTTTACACAAAAAATGATCAGTTTGTCGACACGGGCAAGCATGTGACCAACACATGAACATAAATAATCACGTGACTAATGTACGAGGATTATCATGCACGTGACATCTTGCCGTTGGCCAAAAGGTTAATTTTAATATTTATAAACCAATAACAACACACATCGGTAATACATATTGACGGAAATTGCCAATCAATTGTTGGTATATGATGACGAATGACTATCGATATTGATACTAATGAGTAAAGCGCAGCAAAACATCAAAACCCTTTGAAGGCATGAGGAACATGGGAAGATAGTTGCAATACAAGGGGACAAAGCGACTAAGGATCGAAAAGCAATCGACATGTATATCCTTGCATGCTTTGGATAATAATTACTTGGGAGGAACAAGGTTATAAAAGCAATTATCATTCAAAGGCAAGATCATGGAGCGACAAGCTCACGAGGTAATTGTCGAAGAGCAGTTACCACTTGGAGCAAAGTCATGGAATGATTATGGTTTGGAGCAAGATTGTAGGACAACAAGGAACAATTGGCATGCGCTTTGAAAGGAACAACTGTTTAAGAACGAAAGAGATATGAGCACAAGACTTTTGGAAATGGAGAAGCATAGAGGTAACTGTTGAATTCCGGCGTATATCTTTATCATGAGTGCTGTGTCGTCGATTAAATTTCAGTATAGGTTGTTTACACTCAATTATTTCATCGAGTCTGTATCTTCTAGTCTATGTCATTCATTAAATCCTAGCATGCTTTGTGTTTGTACAGCCCTATTCTAATTCAAGATGTGTTTGGTATCTTTTGCCTGTGATATTTCATGTTTGGAGTTGGCACCAAACCTTATGTTTCCTTAAATAAAAATTGAAGAACAACTTTTGGTGAAGGATATTTTGTCGTGGGATAAATTCCAAAGAAACACTTCCATATTTGAAAGAATTTATTTGTTTGAAAGATGCGAGGCGAAAGCGCATTGTGAAACATCTATACCACGTCAACACACGCTCCAGCAAACGAACTTGAAGTAATAATTAATTCATACCATAGTCAATTATTTTAAAATAGAATTATGTAGAGGCGAAGCATCATTACTCTGTCACATGCCAACATGACAAAATTAGTCTGGTAAATGGTAATTTTCAAGTAATGGTATGGCCAAGCTGCATTGGAAATTTTACCCAATTAGTCATAAATCTATTATGTAAATGCCAAATCATTCATAAATTATTCAATTTGATCAATTTAGTTCTAAATCTTTATGCGAGCTAGATTAGTAAAATTGAAAAGTTTAAAACTGAATTAATATTCGTACAATAAATTTATGTCCGATTGAATAAATTTCCCAAATTGCACTCCCAGAGTTAAAAGCTTGTTAGTCTTGTACACGATCCATTTTGTCACCTCTACACTCGGTAAAAGCCTCTGGACCGTTTACGAGGCGATATCATCGTTGCAGCTTGGCTTTCGTATTCCAATCGTTGTCGCAATCATGGAAAGCCATCATTAGTTGACATTGGGCCTCGTAGTCATTATTAGTCGATATCATTGAAAACACCATCGCCGTTTGCTTTTCTATCCACTTTGAAAGCCCCAAACGACCGAACGTTTTGATACTTCAAAAAAATAAAGAGTGTGATGGGATGGGAGACGGCGAGTTATAGGGACATGTTTGCGTTTGAATGGCAGCAAAATAAATTAGGGTTCAATGGATACTTTTTTCCGAAACATAGCGCATTTTGAAAAATTCACATAAGATTCCCGGAAGAAATCCGATGGCTAGCGGAGGCGATGGCCATGCCGATCCCCTCCGTCCAAACCAACTAAAACCGGGAAACGGCTCGGTTTGATGAGGGCATTCGCGCTAAATCTTTAGAAAGATGCACGTTTTTGACTAGTAGGAAGTGTTCCTTTGATGGAATGCTAAGATTGGGTTTTGTTTTCTTCTATTAGCTGTGCACCGACACCGCTTTTTTGTGTAAAGACTCTGTTTTCCATTCGGGCTCTTTGATAATTCAGCTGACAACCCAGATGGGACCAAGGTGGGCATTGAACGTGAAGTTAATAAAAAAAATGCAAAATAGTTGAGAAAGATAAATATGAATAATGTATTTATGTATTGATTGCTGAACTTCTACACGAATAATTCATCTGTTTCGGAAATAGACATAGCTTGTCTTTCTCGTGGAGAATCAAATACATTGTTCCTATGTTCCCTTTTTCCGCATCACTTGATAAAATAAATCACCAGTAAATAATTTCAAAATCAACAAAAAAATATTTATGATCAAATTTCAAGATAAAGAATTTCCGCATTTCGAAAATCTAAATTTGCCGCCTCCAAGAACGTCCACAGCGTTTGGATCTTAGGGGCCAAACTTGACACCCAAGGGACCGCATCAAGAACCCCACGACTGAACTGGTCATACCCATGACCAAGGGCCCTGGACTTAGGCTTCCGCACCAATGACCATGAGAGTCGAACTCCATACGATGGCACCCAGACCTCAGAATTTAGCACGTGGACCCAAGATGCTGACGGGCGATCTCAAGATCTAGAAGCTTGGACATGGGACGCTGATACCCGGACCTGGGACGCAAACACCCGGACAGGAGACTCTTAAGGGCTCAAGTCATGTCCAGATGCTTGGGTTTCAAGTCCTCGCTCCAAGGTCCCGAGTCAAAGGCACCAGGCTCTTGGGTCTACCTGCAGAATTGTGGCTCGAGCTTTTGAGGTCCCAGACCAAGCGTCAAGGTTCGTAAAGTAGACCGCATAGCCCCAACTTCACGAGAAAATTATTGGGTACTTTCGGACTATGCTAGTCCATTTCACATATATCATTAAATCATGTAGTGGGATCAACATGATCTAGTTGCACACGTGAAGTGAGCTAATATAAACTGAAAGTACCCACAAAAAGCTAATTCAGGGGATTAAGTTCCAAAGTCTAAGCATCGAGATATCCAATCTAAGTGTCATCGTCCAACCCTCAAATGGTACTTGACATAATAACAGATCCGAATTATGACACTTGAACAAGAATTACTAGCCCCACCCTCAAGATCTTGGTCCAAGTGCTAGGGCACAGGGTCAAGGGGTCCCGGTCCAACCCCCCCAGGGGACCGGGTCTGGCACCTCCCAAGTCCATGGCTTCTGAGGTCGTGCACCAAACTCAGGTCTAACTCTCAAAAACATGTGTATTTTTTTGACAATAGATATCTGCAAATGACTTGCTCGTTTGAAGAGTACACCAAACACCATAAAAAGGAAAACCATTTTCCCTGAAGATAACTAATTTGAAGACTCCAACCAAAAAAGAGAAAACTAATTTTAAGACATTCTAAAAAGCTTAAGTGGTATGATGAAGAGGGACATGTAGCATCTGAAAGAAAAAAGCTGAATAAAATTCTTCCTATTTGATTCGAAAAGTTTTTCCACTGAGACTAGAATTAAATGAACCATGAGTTTCTTAAAGGCATCCATGTAATGAAAGTGATCAGTGAAGATTTGCTCAAATTTATCAGGGTAACAAATATATATTCAGAAACAGGTGGACCTAGGTTACTGCATATCATATAATCCACTACAACAATCTAAAGTATGGTGCTTGGCAAGAGATAATCGAAATGCATGGCCTTCGATCAATAATTTGCAAAACTCAGACCTGAGCAGGGATCTGGCCATTCAACAGCGATACTTCTTTCACACTCTTCGACGGGCAAGCAAATATTGGCACTGCTGAAGTAGACCATTTAGTACAACACCACAATTCCTCAAGAAAGACTGTGGGACCCACACAGACAAGAATTTGATGTTACAGATCGATCCTAGAGTTGAGAAAAATTTAACTCCCAGAGTACCTGAAATATTTTCACGCCGTAGTACCGCAACTGCAGCAGTTCAATCTATACAGTGGCTAAAGGCCTGTCCAACAGTAGAAATATTAACAAAACGCTGTCCAACAGAGTAACAACTGTGCGTTATTAGAAAATAGAACCAACAAAAAGATGCTAAAACATGATATTGATGACGTATTCAGATAGCAAAAATGGTTATGGCCACGGATCAAGTGCTATAGGTGTCCTTAGTTTATAGATAAGGAAACTGAGAAGGGTTCTCACATATAACTCGCTAGTGTTGAAGTTGATCCCAAATCTGATTTAGTAGATCGGATCGTTTCATGTAAGAGAATGTCGACACTTTGGATATCTCTCTGGAATATCTACGGAAAATTTCTATGGGCGCAATTCTAATTTTCAAGCCAGGAGAAGAATAAGGGGAAGGACATTTGGGTTCCTCAAATGACTTGCAAGTCTCTATATGTTAAACCATCCCAGGTAGTGCCTCCGTGAAAGATATAGGGTTCTTCTTCATCCTCAGATCCTAGGAAGAACAGTAGCTTACCAAAATAGCAAGATAATACTGTTGGTTGTAATTCTCAATGGATGAGTATGGCAATGGTAAATGACGATGCAATTCTCTTAGATAATGCTTTCACTGTGCATAACTCTAGTTATAAAACTCTGTCCATTCTGTTATGAAAAAGGTTGATAAGCAGAATGCTCTTCCTGCTGTGAATTCTATTGATGCTGATGAAATGCTTAAGGTTGTGTTGTGAATGCAGACAAGATCAAGGAAGACAGAAATAATTGGTATGAATGGCACTCCCAAAGTGTTAAGTCCATCCACCTCCACACCTTTTTCATGACAAAAATTTCTGAATGCCATATTAGGGGCTTTCCAAGCCCCATAAAATGGAGGGAGGAACAGAAACCGGTTTCTCGTTTGTGGAGGTCAACATGAAGCTTGTCACTTCTCTTTTTTCGCATAGATAGCAAACGGTGCATAACCACGAGTCACACGTGCTGGGTAGAATATCTTTGAATAATTTTGCAGTATCGGTCATTGCCCAAGAAACCTTGGTTAGTGGCCAAAGGTTACAATGTGATCCATGAAGATTCCAGCAATGGTGTAGAAACTTCTGGTTTGTTTGGTCACTATTTATTTGGAAACTTCTTTACTAAGATGAACAATAAGAATGATGGACATGTCAAGAGGAAATTTGACGTGGCTCTTATTTCTGGTGATTGGTTTTTCTTATTTCCTGCATCATAGTTCATGTTGCTTCCCACTTATGCCTGAAATGGTCTCTCGTAAGAAGCCTTTTAGATACTTCCAATTTCTTGACCAATAGTCCGGATATTCTTGCTGCTGAAGGAATCTTGGAATCAACCTATTGGATATGCTATGTTTCAATTGCTCAACCTTGTACTGGACATCCTACTTTGCAATTTTTCTCCAAGCACATAAGATTATAGCACGTGCTTAAGGAATTCAACTACAAGCATTTCATTGCATTTCCTAGAAAGTGCAGACTTTGGAAGACCAACAGTTGTCTTTGCAGCTATATCTAATTCAGCTCATTCTCCTCATTCTCATATTCTTGAGTCAAAAAAGAAGATTAAAACAGAATTGAATCAGTTAAAACAAGCAGAGGAGTTGTTTTGAAACAAAAGCGAAGAGATACTTAAGCTTGGTGACCACAACACTTTTTTCTCCACAAAGTTATCAAGCATAATACTTCAAAGGATACTTTACATGGACTCACTACTTTCATGCGGTTACCTCACTTGATGGAATTGTCCATGAAGCAGTATCTTTCTATCAGGATTTACTTGGTAAAAAGGACTCTGTATCGACTGGAAGGTCTATTTCTCATCTGCAATCTATTTTTAGTTTTCAACTTGATGAAGCTTCTTGTGATCATATGGTTTCTCCAATAACTAGAGATGAGAAAAAGACTAACTTAAGGGGTACAACAGCAGAAAAGACACTTGGCGTGATGGTTATACAGCTCACTTCTTCAAGGTGGCTTGGTCTATTGATGGTGAAGATTTTGTGAATACTATCCAAGACTTCCTCAGGCGTAGCAAACTGCTTGCTGCCATTAATACCACTGTCATTGCTTCAGACCTTAAGACTCCTGATGCTTCCAAAATGAGTGACTTCAGGCCTGTTTCCTGATATAATGTCATCTGATGCATCACAACAATTTTACGCAATAGATTGAAGAAAACTCTGCCTGATTTTGTTCACTGAAGGAAGAAATACAATTGAAAAACATTATATGAGTTCACAAACTTGTTTGAAGTCATCATCTACAGCAAATTTCTTCAAGTCGTTCTTGAAAGTGGATCTCATGAAGGCCTTCAATAGCATGAACTGGGAACTAACATCAAATTTTTTTTGTGACATTAATGTTTTTATTGCTTGTATTGTAGCTTGTAGCTTGCATGTTTTGACACAGCTTTTTTATGATGATTTATTGAAGTCTTGAAGGTTTTCAAGAGGAAAAGGGCATAAGACAGAGAGAGCCTTTGTCTCCTTATGTCTTTGTTTTCTTTATTAATGTCTAGTCTGAAATGCATGGTACATCTTCACCCTCTTTGTCCGAAAGTTAAACTCACTCATTTGGCTTTTGCTGATGATATTCTGATTTTCACAAAAGGAAGGCCCGAGGACCTTAGAGAAATCTTGACAAGGTGTAGAAATTCAACATTATGTCTGGTTTGAAGGTTGATCCTCGAGAGTGAAATTTTTAACTGCATGGATTTCAGAAAGATAAATTGCAACTGTTGTTTCAGCTCAGTGGAATTAGAAAGGGAAGCTTTTGGTTCAGCTAGGTATCTTGGTTTGCTCTCCTTCCTGGAAAGCTGTCTCTCAACGATTTTCAGGCTTTAAGTTATGGAATCACGATCAGAATACGCAGCTGGACTTGTAAAAGACTCACTTATGCCGGGAGATTGAAATTAATTAAATCTGTCATCCAGAGTATTGCTAGGTATTCAAATAATGTTTTCATCCTTCCAAACAAATTAATGCACATGATTGAACAACAGTGCAGTGCTTTTCTCTGGCATTGCTTAAACCCAATTACTGTGGGAGCTAAGTTCAAATGGGAGGATGTTTGTCTTCCAAAGAGAGAGGGTGGTCTAGGTGTCAAGAATCTATCTCGCTGGAACTCTACTTGCGTTACAAAGTTTCAATGGTTGAATCAATGCTTATATAGGCTGAAAGATGACAACTTCTGGATTGTCAAAACTATGCTTAGGGTGAACTCTGGTGAAGATCACTGGAGATGGTTCTGCCACCTTTTTTAGTTTGAACTTGAATGCTGCGGTTTCGGTTATAATCAAAGATGATACTTGGCACTGGCCTATAGTAAGAACTTAAAACATGTTGAGGATTCAGAATGAGGTGACTGATTCGGAATGAAATGACTGCATTAAGTATTTAGCACAAGAAACTCAAAAATAGTTCACAGAGTCATATCCTCGGTGGGCTCAAAGATAGTACTCATGTAAAGCTTCTTTTACTAACTACGATTTTTCTTTGGCAGGGAATGAAAGTTATATCCTCGGTGGTGGAATTTGTAAAATAAAGTAAGCACCCACTCTTTTGCTTCAAGTTTAAATGTAAGGAACCCGATTAATCGCTTATTTTTTTCTTTTACAATGACATTGACGACTGTGGTAATTTAATGCATGTATTCTATAAAATAGTGGGAGTGGTTTCAAACAAAAACCTGTGCATATATTAAGTCTATGTGATGATTCTTCAATAATATCCATGCACCACTCAGATCTTAAATTTTTGTCCTTTTATGTTTTAATATGTATTGAGCACCTCATTTTCTAGAATCAGTTCGCATGGTCATTGTTATAGCCCGAGATATTAAGTTTTGACATGAACAGAAAGTGTAAGAGTAAAAAGACATGTTTTCCTCACAACACAAACTGTTGAACTCATACATTTTTATTGAGGAAAGCCCATGTGAAGCATCAAAAGAGCACTAGTTCTACTATAAATTCACAAGATCTAGAGACGACTTTATCAAGTACATGACATGTGGAGCATCAACAAGAGCACTAGTTCTACTACAAATTCAGGAGATCTAGAGAAGACTTTCTCAGGTACATGACATTGGCTACAACGAGCCAGTATTAAAGTATGTGCCAATCCTCAGGCATCACATGTACAAAAGGCTAACAGCTATCTAAAGGAAGGTGCAAACATAATTCAGGTTTAGTTTCTACACACAGGTGTATGAATTAATGTACAAGCAAATTGTAGAGTGAACTAAACTATGGTTACTTGTATGGTGGCAAAATCTTAATTAGGAAAATTTCAAAGTTGAAATATCAAGCATAAAGTATCAAAATTGAAATTTCTTGTCGCATTTTTTTATTTTGTGTTGCTGCTGTAATGCCTGAGGAAATACATGTACCATAGCAATTGAACTCTTTTATCACATAAAACCGGTATCTGCCAATTTTAAAATAAAAAAAGGCATTTTGAAGTGTTCTTCCACATTAGATTGATTTTTAACCACAAAGTACACTGACCGTATATTCTCAATTATTCTCTGTTATTTAGACAATAAACTTTCACAAAATTTCAAAGAAAAATAATGAGATTAGTGATAATAATTAGAAATGATACTCATAACAAAACATTAGTTATTTAGGGCATGTTTGGTTCAACTTTGAAAATGCTACTTGGGAGAATGCAAATACCTTTGGGTGAAAGCCTATTAGGAAAAGGCAAATGGTGTTTGGTAAAAATATTTTGTAAAGCTACTTTGGTCAAAATATGGTGTTTGGTAAATTTTTTTTATAAATGAACTTTGAGAATTATTTTATTTATTAAAAAAAAAACAAAACCTACCTAATGCCGGAGCCGATCGCCGGCCACCGGCCGCCGGAGCCCAAGGTCGGGCGACCCCCGGCGAGCCAGATCCGCCGCCGCCGGGGGTCGCCCGAGGCCAGGCGCGGCCGCCTGGGTCGCGCGACCTCGGGCGACGGCCGCGTGGGTCGCGCGACCCCCGCGGCGGCCGCCTGAGGTCGCGCGACCCCCGCGGCGGCCGCCTGAGGTCGCGCGACCCAGGCGGCCATCGCCTGGGTCGTGCGACCCCCGCCGAGGGTCGCCTGGCCTCGGGCGACCCCCGGCGGCGGCGGATCTGGCTCGCCGAGGGTCACCTGGCCTCGGGCGACCCCCGGCGACCGCCTGGGGTCGCGCGACCCAGGCGGCCCTCGCCCGAGGTCGCGCGACCCTCGGCGAGGGTCGCCTGGCCGCGGGCGACCGCCGACGGCGGCGGATCTGGCTCGCCGGGGGTCGCCCGAGGCCAGGTGACCTCGCCGGCCCTTCCCCCTCGCCGGCCATCGTCGCCGGCCGCCGTCGCCCGCCCTTCTGTGAAGGAGATGACCCTTAAAAAAAAAAGAGTATGAACAGTAGCATTCGTGGAATGCTGAAAGCCCAAGGCTGGTCCGGACCAGCCTTGGGCTTTCAGCATTTGGAATGCTAGCATTTGGCCAATGCTAGGCCAAATGCTGAACCAAACACCTCAGCATTTTGGGAAGGGGCTTTCGAGGCCCAAAGCCCCTTCCCAAAGCTGAACCAAACATGCCCTTAGTAATCAAGTGGAATGAATTGTTCATGCAAGGCATTAACTCTGTATCGGCATTTTGGCAATAAAAGAAAAAAAAATCAACATAATCACTGATATAAAAGGTGCAAGTAGAAAAAATTGAAAAATGCACTTTGCTATAGTTATAAGTAATTTATTTGTTTAGGAAATTTTTTTGAATTAATATGCTTTTGAATATATATAAAGATCGACTTAATTGTGATTGAATAGATAGACATGTTAAAGAAAAGAAGATATCCAAGTGATATTCGTGTAGTGAAAGTCTAAAACTTGCCAATGGTCTGCCTTTTTACAAAAAAATACGCAATTAGTATTGTAATTAATGTGCTGAAAATAACTATGGTTAACAAGGAGAGGTTAAAAAGTGTGGTTAAGTGGGCCCACTTGTGGATGAGAGTTCGTACATAGTCGGTGTATGGAAGATTTTCCCATATGATGATCTACAAATTTGATATATCTCATGGGAAAAGCAGAATTGTCCACTAGAAACACAGCATTACCTGGATTTGAATGTTAAAACTATTCCAACTCAAAGGCCTCCTCCGAATCTGACAGAGGCAAGAGGATGCAATTTCCAAGAATATGTCCATTCAGGCACACATAGAAGTCAGTTGAGTCTGAATAAGCACCAAGCCTACAGCTGGCACTCTGAGGTATCATTTTTGCTTCCCGCATGCTCCAGAGCTTAGCTTTGCAATAAGGACACAACTCTGTCGGGTGAAGCTGGGCTCCCCTCTGAATCAGCATTCTCTTAACCGTTGACATCGAGAATGACTTGAAAACCCCACGAAAAAATCCCACATCCCCCTCATCCCCTTGGTCTAGATGCTCGCAAGGATCAGACACATAGAGAACATCGCTTTTGCATTGTGGCATGAGAAAGCTCTTCCCCGATGTCCTGGAAAACCGGGTACGGTAAACAAAGTGACCAGGCACTTGGACATTATTAAAGAGGCCATCCTTACTGCACCCTGAACAGTAGATTAGCAGCTTTGCCAATGCTCTCCAGTTCCCATCAATACTGTGGCTACCACTAGATTGCAAATCGAGCATCATTTTAGGAGCTCTCGTACGGCAAAATTCCTTCCATAAGACTCGTTTAGCAAGATCATCAAACCACTTGCACACGAGAGACAGGGTGGCAATTGCTTTAGGATTCCAATTCATCTGTTGGAATACTAAGAAAATCACATCCTCGCTTAGATGTCCTTTCGTGCACCGACAACTCGACGAGTGTATGCAGCGATATTGCTTCACGAGAAACATCTCGTCGACCTAATAAGACGAACAAAGAAAGACTCTTCATTCTAATCGCACACCAAACATATTAACAAATTCCTCCTACAGACCGACATAGTGACTCGCGACTACGACACGACCACCACCGCAATGCATTCACCACGCAGCACATCACTATTTCAGGCGTTCCCAACGTGAGCTCATAAACCGAACTCGACAACAGTGGACACGGTCTCCTCCGAATTCCAAGATGCATACCAAAAATAGCCCGGACCATCGCAACTCAGCGGACGCGACTAAACCCAATTCACCCAGATAGGAAATCAGATGACCCAGATCGTTTACCTTCCCTCCGGCGGCGAGATAGGCGAGACTAGGGTTTGCGAGCTTGAACAAACGACCTCGAAATCTGGGGTCGAATCAGAGAGGCGCAGCGGGGCAGAGGCAGAGGAGAATATCCCGATCGTGCGCGAGGGGCGAACCGGAGCGCGACACGAGAGAGACCCAGCGAAGAAGACGAAGGCCCAGATTACGTGGGCGGCGGGTGCTTCGCCTGCGCAGCATCACATGGCGGATTGAGCTCGTGGGTACCCGCAAGATTCGCACAAATTCAAGCAAGAACGATGGTGGCTGGGAAGGAGGAGGAGGAGGAGGAGGAGTTGGAAGGGAGAGGGAATCGACGGAAACCGTGCAAGCAGAAGGAGTCGAATCAACTGCAGAAGAAGAAGATGAGGAAGAAGATGAGTGCGCCTGGTGCTGCTGCGGTGAGTTGACTCGGTTCGAGTGGTACTTCGAAGGGGACAAAAGAAGATGAGTGCGTCTGCTGCTGCTGCAGTGAGCCGACTCGGTTCAAGTGGGTACTTCGAAGGGGACAAAAGAAGCGCATTAATTAAAAAAAAAGAGTTAATATCATGAAAAACTCCAAATTAATATATTTATGATAAATTTACTCCAAATTAATTTTTTGATCACAAAAAATTTTAAATTGGTATATTTATGATAATTTTACCCCGAACTATTTTTTTTACCATAAAAAATCCCATACTGGTATACCTGTGACAATTTTACCCCTGAACTAATTTTTGGCCACAAAAAATCTCAAAATGGTACATCTGTGACAAATTTACTCTCCGTTAATTTCCGTTTAAATTTTACCGTCAAATTGTAAAGTTTAATGATATGTGTTAATTGACATGTATACTGATTTTGTGTTTTACCCCTCTATTTGTCACAAGTTTACCAATTTGTGATTTTTTATGATATTAATATAATTTAACGGACACTAACATAGGGTAAATTTGTCATAAATGTACCAGTTTGGGGTTTTTAGTGATCAAAGAATTAGTTTCGGGGGTAAAATTGTCACAGGTGTACCAGTGTAGGGTTTTTAGTGGTTAAATAAATAGTTCGGAGTAAAATTGTCATACGTATACCAGTTTAGGGTTTTTAGTGGTCAAAAAAATAGTTCGGGGTAAATTTGTTACATATGTACTGGTTTGGGGTTTTTTGTAGTAAAAAAAATAGTTCGGGGTAAAATTGTCATAAGTGTACCAGTTTAGGGTTTTTCGTGGTATTAACCAAAAAAAGAAAAATCTAGAATAATATCTCATAAAATAATATCTCAAGGGCTTTTCTTAGGGTACGCATGACAACGATTCTATGCTCGGAAACTGATTCTGTTAAGAAATAATTATATTTTATTCTGTGCCCGGAAACTGATTCTGAGCATTTGAAGGCGTTTAGTAACGGTCCTAAAATTTCTATTCCTGAAATAGTAAAAGAACATAAATGCATTTGGTAAAGGTATAAACTTTATTTTTATTAATAATATTTTAAATATTTTAATATTTCTTTCTTTTCTTTTTTTCTTCTCTTCCTTCTTGGCCATGGCCAGTAAAATATTTTTTAACTAACAATACTTTTATTAAAAATAATTTTTTTATTTTTTTTGGCCATGGTCGGTAAAAAATTTCTTTATTAATAATACTTTTATTTAAAAAATAATTTTTTTTATTATTTTTGGTCATGGCCAGTAAAATTTTTTTATTAATAATATCTTTTTTCTTTTTTTCACTATGGCCTGATTGCTGGCCATGGCTGGTAAAAAATTTTTTTTATTAAAATTTTTGTATTAATAATATTTTTTATTAAAATATTTTAATAAAAAGTATTTTATTCCTTTTTTTGGCATAGCCTAGTAGCTAGCTATGGCCGATAAGATATTTTTTTATTAATAATATATTTTTTTCATGGCCTAGTCGCTGGCCATGGCTAGTAAAATAATTTTTTTTGTTCATGGTAGGTAAAATTTTTTTGTAATAAATTTTTTTATTAATAACATTTTTTTATTAAGATATTTTAATCTCGTTAGATACAGTAAGGGTGGCCCTCGCGCCGGACATTAGA
Source organism: Syzygium aqueum (assembly GCA_031216185.1). Taxonomy (NCBI): domain Eukaryota; kingdom Viridiplantae; phylum Streptophyta; class Magnoliopsida; order Myrtales; family Myrtaceae; genus Syzygium; species Syzygium aqueum. The sequence goes on from CM062240.1 coordinate 847,546, forward strand.
AGCTACATTAAAAATCAAGAAAAAGAAGAAGAAAAAAAAATTGATTATCATTTTTATTCCCAAAATCAAGAAACTACTTTTTTTTTATTCTTGATTCTGCTCCAAAATTGATTATGGGCACAAATTTACAAGAATTTATAAAAAAATTTAACAAATGAATTTCTATTCCAAAACTGATTCTGAAAACAAAAAAATAGAAATTTTCACTATTTAGCTAGTTGCCAAACATGCTCTTATTCTTCTTTTTCCTTTTTTTTTTTGACTTTTCTTTCCTTCTTTCTCTAATAGCGTAAAATCTATATTCTTATAGTTCTATAATTATGATCTGCAATTCAATTTTGAGAATTTAATGTTGGTTTCTTTAATGCAAGTAAAAACACTATCCTACAATAGTAGTGGGCTGATTGATCCAACCAAATTTTAGATTTATGATAGTCATATTTATTGTCTACGTATAAAATTAAATTCCGAACCGTATATTGAGGTTAAATATGTCATCCGATAGGTCTTGATTAATTATTGGATGGGACTTCATGGAATATTCATGTATTATGGTAGAGGAACATTGATAAAAAGTTTTTTGAAAGGGCTCGAAATGTCTCGATGAGGACGTTTGAAGAGACGATAACAACAAAAGCAACCAAGCTTATCACATTACGTAGGGTCGACTATATGAATCCTATCACGTCGTTGCATTGGATTAGTTATTTTCTTTTCACTAATCATAATTAACTGCTCTTTTTTTTTCTTTTAGAGTCAGCATTGCCCTTAGGCATGCACAGTTTTCTTTTGAGCCGTACAAATTTTGTGCTGCGTTACGTCGTAAATTTTTTTTAAATAAATCGAAGGTTCAATCTCAGGCTTTGTCGAGAGATTTATCCTCTCAATTTTGCTGATGACAGAGCAACAATAAGGAATGAGAGGCATCCATGTCTTAAGCCATTCCAACAACTAATAACACAGATAAACACGATTGAGATCTTTCCTCTCTTTTTGTATTTTTGGCCCACAGCCTCCCATAATAAAGCTTATCCACAAATTAGTATGAGAGACAATAAATAAATGCTTACAGAACTTTGAATTAATATATAATATTATCTCTAAATTTTTAATTTATTTAACGTGATCGTTCACTTTTAATTTAATGTGCAATGTGATCAATAAATATTTATTTTGTTCAATGTAATCTTGGAACTTTTGAATTTAATCCTTAAACTATATAAAAAAAAGCCAATGTCATTTTTCTATTAATTCAAGTAACATTGAACATTTACATACAATTTATAGACTAAATTGAACATATTTAAAAAATTCAGAAACTCAGAGACGATGTTGCATATTGAACAAAAATTCAGAGACCACATCGAATAAATCGAAAATTCAGACACGGTATTGAATCAAAATTTAGGGGTCATTTATCTCATTTGCCCAACCATCCGAATATGAGAATGGCGCGTGCATTGCACGTGCCCCCGGAAACTGGTCCACTGAAAATACCCCGTTCGTCCTCCTCCTCCTTCTCCGCCGCCGCCGCCTCCACCGCCGTCGTCTTCCTCCTCCGCTTCCTTTCCCATGGGCTATTACAGGCGACTAGCTTCTTCGCATGCCCTAAAATCACTGAAATGCCCCTCTCTCCTGTCCAGGCTCTCCCCGTCGCCTGCCAGATTCGACTCGCTCCACCGCCGATCAGGCGGTGCTGCCGCCTCCGCCTCCGCCGCCTTCTCCCCTGGTCTCGGCTTTGGCTACGGCTACGGCTACGGCTTCTGTTCCCACTCTCGCTCGAACCTCAGGGAGAACGCCATCGACTTGGGCCAGTACCCTCCGGAGAGGATCAGGAACTTCTCCATAATCGCGCACGTCGACCATGGCAAGTCCACGCTCGCCGATCGCCTCCTGGAGCTCACGGGGACCATCAAGAAGGGCCACGGTCAGCCTCAGTACCTCGACAAGCTGCAGGTGTTTTGTTTATTGCTTTACACATCGTTGCTTTCCTGTCTAAGAATTTTAGTCGTCGAGGTTTGTCTTTCAATGCCGAAAAGGAAAGGAATTGGAAATGGCTGAGGGTTTTGAATAAGTAGCAGAAAATGTCTTTTCTTTTGGGTGGTAGAATTCGATGGAAGCTATCAATTATGGCCTAATTCGCGCAAGTATCGATTGTTCTAGGTAGAGAGGGAAAGGGGAATAACGGTGAAAGCTCAGACCGCGACGATGTTCTATGATTACAACCTGGATGGCCTTAAAGCGGATGAGGGACTTGAAGCTCAACCCTTCCTGCTTAATCTTATCGACACGCCCGGTCATGTCGATTTTAGCTACGAGGTGTCGAGATCGCTTGCGGCTTGCCAGGGTGCCCTTCTGGTCGTGGATGCTGCCCAAGGTGTTCAGGCGCAAACTGTCGCTAATTTTTATCTTGCGTTCGAGTCTGGCCTCGCGATAATACCTGTAATAAACAAAATAGACCAGCTGACTGCTGACCCTGAACGCGTCAAAGCCCAATTGATGTCAATGTTTGATCTTGACCCGAGTGATGCTCTTCTGACTTCTGCCAAGACTGGACAAGGTCTTGAGCAGGTGCTTCCGGCTGTCGTAGAGCGCATACCTCCTCCTCCTGGGAAGAATAATTCACCTTTGCGAATGCTTCTATTAGATTCCTACTATGATGAATATAAAGGAGTGATCTGCCATGTGGCTGTAGTTGATGGTGCTGTGCGGAAGGGGGATAAAATTTCCTCAGCTGGAACTGGTCAGTCTTATGAAATACTGGATATCGGCGTTATGCATCCTGAACTGACCCCTACTGGAGTCCTTTTAACTGGACAAGTGGGTTATATTGTTAGTGGAATGCGGTCAACCAAAGAAGCACGGATAGGAGACACTCTGTATCATAGCCGAAACACTGTGGAGCCCCTTCCAGGTAGATATCTTTAGCTTTAGCTTCATATCTTGATTTGTTTTTTCTATCTAGAGAGCCGCGCCAGCATCCATTGAAGTCTTAAACTCTACCAGTTCTACACCACACTTATTTTTATCAGAATTTTTTCTGTGGCTCGTAAGTGGTTATGAAACATGACCTGCTTTACGGTCTTGGAAAGAAGATCAGAATCTTTCTGATACTTTACTATATTGCTGCAGTAATCACTGTATTAAGGGTGAGTGGAACATCTTAATATGCATGCAATGGACTGGTTGGTCCTTGACTCTGGGAGAATTAATTTGTTAAAGAATATTATATAATTAAATTACATATATCAACGTGAAAAGTCTGGTAATTGCATGATGTGTTACCATGCCGTGCTTGTCAAAGAGAAGATGTATATTGTGGAGAACTGAGGCTGTAATGTTTATTGGAAGAATATATATAGAGCTTCGGTGGAATTTTCTCCTATTTAAAGATTTCTATGTCTTTTCTTTGAATAGCATCGCTTCTGTTTGGGACTTTGTTTCTACATGAAATGATCAGAGTGCTAAACCATCAGTTGAGAACTTGAGGTCACAATTTGAACTTGTTATGTATCTTTCTTCATCTTTTGGATTACTAAGAAAATTATATGAAAGCTTTTGTACACTTTGTCCTAGGGACCTACAATCTTTTGAAAACCAGACCAAACTGGCTAGTTTACCACTTTGGTAGGAATTTTGGCTTGAGGTTTGGTGTCACTTGTGCTTTGAACCAACTATGGTTGAAAGTTAGATTGAACCCACATTGACTGTGTCAAAATGGGGTAGTTTAACTGGATTAAATATCTGTTTGAGCAGGTTCTGTTGAGAAAGAATAAAATGTAATGACGACTATCTATTTAGTGATTTGAACGATGGATTTACCCTTCAGGTTACTCCAACCCCTCAATTTCAGTAAATTGTTAAAATATTTGATGCAGAACACTAATTAAATATAGAGAATGCTTCTGTGAAGATTTAAACGCCAGATCTGGGAACCCATAAATTCGTTGGATACCTATGATCCACCATTGAGCCACCTCTTTCTATGTGTTGTTGTATTAAGATAGTTACTTGGAAAAAGTCCAAATCACCTATCAGCAAGGTAGTCAAAATCACATTTTCAATTAGAATCGGATGGTATGTCTCCATATCGGATGGTAGTCAGAATCTTAAAATTGTAGGAGAAACATTTCAATCTGGTAAAGACGATCTTTAAAGTTGATTTCACTTGGTTCTTTGAAGAACCATTAGGAGGACCATCCTTTAACTGAAAAACTATAGGCTAAAGTTTTGAGTTCCTGTCAATTAGAACATTTTTATCTCTCTGAACAGAGAAGTGAACATCACTAGGGAAGCTCTTCAATTTACTTTCCTTTTATTAAACTGATCTTATGAAAAAACCAATTTTGCTTAAGGTGGTTGTCTATTTGTTATTAATCTGTGAAAAAGTCAGTATACGCCAGACTTACTGCTGTTTTGATATAGAAAGCCCATTGTCACATCACGTACCTCACTAATAGAATTAATCAAAAGTTACCTCAAAGTTTCATCTTGATGATATATTAAAATTTGAATTTGAGCATTTAACAAAGTTTTTCACGTCTTAGATGTAAATGGACATTTTCTTGTAATTGTAGTTTTAGGTGAATTTTGCATTGAAAGCATGTGATATTTTAAACTGTGAATTTTATTTTGCGGCATAAAGTTTAGGCAGTGTCTTTATTAATTTGAAAGTAAGGTAGTGATGGAAATTGGGCCTATTTAGAGGTACATAATCTGTAATCTTTCCCAAATTATTTTGTGGTATATCTTTCTGATGAACTAGTCACTTGAGCAGTTTAAACACTGGTCCAGTAGTGAAAACATCCGTAAGTAGGTGAGAGTGCAGAAATAAATTGCGTGAGTCTATAGACTAATTTCTCAAAATAACAGTTGCATTACAGTTGTTTCCCCTCATATAAACTGTAATCCCTCAACTTTCTGTGGAATAATCTTTCTTCTAGTGTAATGGGCGCTGTCTTAAGGAATGTGAAGGAAGCTGATATAAGTGTTATGTGGACTACATATTCTTCTCTGGTTACTGGAAGCATTGGACTCAGTTTGGTGACTTACTTGTAATTGGATCAATGGATAGTCCTGTTTCATGCTCTAATCCATCTCTGTTTGGATTTAGAGTTTCTTATCCTTGCAGTTTGCCTTTATTGATGGTTCTAGTCGGTCCTAAATTCAGGTTTCAAGCCCGCAAAGCACATGGTTTTCTCTGGTCTTTATCCAGCTGATGGTTCCGATTTTGAGGCACTTAACCATGCAATAGAAAGGCTTACATGCAATGATGCCAGCGTCTCAATTAGCAAAGAGAGTAGTACAGCCCTTGGCCTTGGTTTCAGGTATGGAATCAACTCCGACATGACAACATGTTCTTCTGATTGCCAATGAAGCAGCTCAGTTCTACTTTTATATAATTTTATCGGTTCCAATCCATCGGGTGTTTCGATGATGATTCTTTGCTTTTCTTGCAGGTGTGGTTTCCTAGGTTTGCTTCACATGGATGTTTTTCATCAGCGGCTTGAACAGGTATTCTCCCTCGTTCTTTGTTATTTTATTCTAAAGGTAAACTTGGCAATTTATTACAGTAAACTTACTGGAAGAACATGTAAACTTTGTACTCTAGTGAGGTCTGTGAAGTTTCTCTCTTGATGGGTCAATATGGTGCCTCTATGTTCATGGGGAAGCCTGAACATCTTCGCCTATAATCAAATGGGCTGATGAGAAAACACTTCAGAGAATGTTTTGGTCAAAATACCAGGGATTCATTGCTTGCAAATGGAATTCTGCATTATATTATAGTACGTGAAGGTGGTATTTTAAGGGGGCTATACTCATCACTATTTAAGTGGCTATTTTCTTTGTTTAATCCACTTCCACTTTTTTTTTCTGTCAATTGATGTTTTGCATTCATGTTGGTGTTAACAATTCATGTCACTTTGTTTATTGCTAAACTAACCTATATCCTATCCGGCATGATAAGAATTAATCTTCATTGTTGAAAACATTCCAAATCGTGTCATTTTCAAGTTAGTTGTGTTTGTGTTGTGCTGATAAATATCTCTTGTGTCATGTCTTTTTCTCATTACCTATCAGAAAATGTTCCCCTGGGCACCGACCCACTCTTGTTCATGATGTTGTTTTCCTCAATCATGTATTTTGTGGTCATAAGTTCAGATAACTTCTCTTTCTTTCCCTTCATTTTTCATTAAAACACTTAATAATTACTCCAATGTTGATTTCTTTTTCCAGTTGCATCCCTTTCCATTTCATTGTTAACATTTCTTACTTAAAAGGGAAATTGCTTATTATATATTATGTGCCCTAACTAAATGCAAATATTGAGGCCAGAATCTTAGGAAACAAAACATATGATTTCCTCTGCATGACTCAATAACTTCATTAAATTGACTTTTTTATCTCCCATAAGTTTGTAGACTAAGTTGATTTTTTTTATTTAATCGTAAGTTTATAAATTTCTTAGATAGGCCATGTTATTTGAAGTCAAGTCGATAACTAACACCTGATGAATATGAATGTTCTTTTAATGAAGCACAAACTAAATCTCATGTTCCTGAAAAAAAAAACTAAATAAACTTTACGAATGATAGAACTTGTTTAAAAAATAAAAGTATCATTTCATATCTAATAATATGCAACATTTACAAAAATAAAATCCAGATACCCTGTGTCATTAAAAAAAAATAATACAGATACTCTATGATTTTTGCAAGTTACGTGGTTTATCATGCAAATCCTTTTATGGCTATTGTAACACTATGTCTCCCTTTCAAGAATATATAAATCACAATTAACTGATTGTACTCTACATATCAACCTGTGAATCTGTGATGACTTCTTTTTCTCTTCTTTTACTTGTTATTTGTTATTAATGATCGTTACCAAATAGCGGTGTGTTTTTTTCGATGGAACTACATTATATACACTACTAGTGAATATGTTTTGATGGAGATGGGTGTGATTGGTGTGTGGTGCTGGAATCAGATATGACTATCTATTTGATGGTAGATGTGTCGTTAGGAAAAGACTACCTGTGGAATTCCAGATTTTCATGGCGGTTAATAGAATAGGAGTAAAAAATGGGCAGCCCGGTGAATGAAGCTCCTACGATGCTCAATTCTGGGGAAGGTTCAGACCACTTTGGGTCTAAAGTATGTAGCCTTACCATGCAATTATGTCAAGAGGCCATGACTCAATACTGTGATCTCCAGGTCACATGGTGACAACTTTAACATTTCGCCAAGGCTCCCCTTCAGTGGATAGAATAGGAGTGCTTAAAAACTACTTTTTATCTGGTGATAAGTGCACTAGAATCCTAAAACTTGTTACGAAAGTGCAATTGAATTCTAAAACTTTCAAAAAGTGCAATTAAGTCCTAAAACTCGTCATATTGATGCAATCAAGTCCTTTCGTTAACTCTATTCAATTTTACTAACAGAAAATATTAACTTGGCTTTTTTTTTAAATTATTTTCTTTATCCTACATGATGCTAATGTGGCTAAAATAAAATCGTTTTTGGTCCAAATCTGATTTTTTAATACAAATTTTATTTAATATATATTAAAAAATAAATGAATTTTAAAAAATACAAGAAAAAGAGAGGAAAACGTAGGCAAGGGCTTGCAGCCCTCGCTGCTACCTCCGCCCCACCATCGCTGGAAAGGGCCGGTGATGGTGAGGGGATGGCCGGCGGGAGTCGTCGGGCCTCGGCCAAGGGCCAGTGACCCTCGCCGACTACAGGCAAGAGCCCGACGACCCCCACAGACCATTCTCCCACCATCCCTTCCTGGTGATGGTGGGGCTCGCTTGAGTTTTCCTTTTTTATGTGTTTTTTAATTGGCTTATTTTTATTGTAATGTAAATAAAATTTGTATAAAAAAATCAGATTTAGACCAAAACGTCATTATTTTAGCATTATGTTTCATGTTTTAGCCACGTCATCGCCACATAGGAAAGAGAAAATTACAAAAAAGCCACGTTATCATTTTCCGTTAGTTAAGTTGGATGGAGATAACAGAATGACTCGATTGCATCAATTTGACAAGTTTTAGGATTTTATTGCACTTTTTGAAAGTTTTAGCACTCAATTGTACTTTTGTAATAAGTTTTAAGATTTCCAGTGCACTTATCCCTTTTATCTGCAACAATCCTAGGGCATTTAGCATTGCTTCCGTTAATTTGGAGATTTTGTGTCATGTTGTTCAATGGCTCTATGATTATAGTGGGACAGTTGAGGTTGATCAACCTTTTTTTATCAAAGTTAATCCCTCTTATTATTATTGCTCCTTTTTCATATCAATTTGGAAATGTGTCATTTCAGGAGCATGGAGCTCATGTCATTTCAACTGTTCCAACTGTGCCATATATTTTCGAATATTCTGATGGAAGGTATAAGACTAATTTATCGTGCCTCTTTCTGTTGTGTGTTTTTGCATTTAGCTTAACTGTTTGGTAGATTCATCTCTCTCTCTCTCTCTCTCTCTCTCTCTCTCTCTCTCTCTCTGTAGCAAATTAGAAGTTCAGAATCCTGCCTTGTTGCCGTCAAATCCCAAAAGTCGAGTGACAGCCTGCTGGGAACCTACAGTTATAGCTACCATTATTATTCCTAGTGAGTAAGCTCTCATACTCCCCTTAATGCATAATCAGTATTTCTTTCAACATTGGGAAGTGCATTATCATTTGCACTTCTGATTTGCATCTGCTATCTGCCTGAAGCTATGTTGGATCTGTTATCACACTTTGCTCTGAGAGGAGAGGTCAGCAGCTGGAATACTCATTCATTGACAGGTAAATACTGTTTCAAACCATTGCCTTTTGGCTGGATCATGAAGATTGCCCTTGATTGTAACATTATCGATATCTATTGTTTAGATTGCTGTGCGGCTGTGTGTGCTGAACTATTTGAGTTAAGTGCAAAAATTGAATTTAAACGATAGAATCTTTCTGCTCCACAGATTAACAAGCCATTCTGCTTAGAGAAATCTACACTGATTGACCTATAAAACCCTGACCTTTTAATTTGGACTTCAAGGGGAAAATAGTGATAGCTTGGTGAATTTTCACGTGCATGCATTGAACTGACAGTAGGAGCAAATTCTTCCACCTCTCTCTCTCTCTCTCTCTCTCTCTCGTGCTGGTATGCTATTTTCAGTTCACACCATCTCCTTTTTGGGGAAGGGGGTGAATCACTATTAAATGTTGTAAATGACTGTTTTTAGCACTATTCACCTGTTTACTCCGGAAGATGGTTTCTAGTGCACGTGTTTTCTATTTCTTGTTTTGTTTCACTTTTGCATGAGATTGATCCTTTTGAGTTTGACATATGCAGCCAACGGGTCTTTATGAAGTACCGCTTACCTTTGAGAGAGATTGTTGTCGACTTTTATAATGAACTCAAGAGTTTAACATCTGGATATGCTTCATTTGACTATGAGGATTCAGAGTAAGTGAAATCTGTTTATGTGTTTGGGTCTGTTACATGAATGATTGAACTTGTGAGGATCGTGATTTCAAATATTCTACGCACTTTTATTCTGTTAATGTTAACTAACATAATAGCAGTGGTGTGATGGCCCCATGGGCTCTCTTTTGGTGCTTGGTTGTTGTCCATTTCTTGGCAAAACATCAAGTTACAACTGCTCTAGATAAGCCTTTGTGCTGCTGCTGTTACTATCCCCAATAAGAATTGGGCATGTCGCACATCCCAATTGTTTGGAGTTGGGCAGGGCAGGGGCAAGCAGGGAAGGAAGGAAAGAAAGAAAAGAAAGGAGAAAAGGGAGGGAGAGTAGGGGTGTTTTAAAGAGAGAAGGACGGGGTTGGGGACGAGGGGGGGGGGGTGTTTTGATGGGGCACTTGCTGAGCTGATATACCTTTCTCCTATGTGAAGTGCTATGATATGGCAAATGGAACCTTGTTAGTGAATTTTGAAAGACCTGCAGCTTGTAGCACAATTACCTCCGTAGTGTATGGTGTTGCTTAATGGCTGTTTTCCATCAGAAAAGGAACATATGGCTAGATTGTACGCTTGAAGGTTTAAATAGTAGAGATATATTAGCTGAAGGAAAAGGTCAAGTGCTAGAGTCTTGAATATGTGTATCACTTTGAGCGTTTGACCTCTTTGATGGGTTGGTTCAGCTATCAGCAATCCGATTTAGTGAAGCTTGATATTCTCTTGAATGGACAAACTGTTGATGCCATGGCAACAATAGTTCATACCTTGAAGGCACAGCGTGTTGGCCGTGAATTAGTTGAGAAGCTGAAGAAATTTATAGATAGGTATATGATTTAGTTTTCTTGATTTGCTTTCTATTTTGTTTGGTGGTATTATTTTGGCGCAGTCTCTTATTATCTCAGTTTTGATCAGACAAATGTTCGAGATAATCATACAAGCTGCGATTGGATCGAAGGTCATTGCAAGGGAGATGTAAGTATTGAAATCGCTTATTACTTCTGATATTGTTGTGGGCTCCCAGCCAGAGGGACTAACCTACGTGTGTGAAATGGGCTTCCAATGAGTAAAATAATATGTGCTTCATTATACTTGATTGTTGCCTTTGTACCTTTAATTGTGACCAGAAAAATATTTTGCCTCTGTAAAAAACTTGCCAAATTTTTGTACTGGTTTACATTTTGAAGAACATTGAAACTTGCCTCACAGTAACCACATATAATAGTGGGTCCTCCCAATAGTTGAAAATTATTAATGAAAACCAAAAGAGACCCAAAAACTAATGCTGGGGGAAGAGCTTCAAGCTGTCAAATGCAAAACAAAAAACACTTTACTTGATGTCCTCCATACCAGGTACACATTGTTATATAAACCCTAAAGCTCTCTTTTATTGTTAGCTCACTTTGATGGATGAGCAGAGAAGCTTCAAATCCCTCATTGCTATGAGATGCTATAATGTTCAATCCCACTTGTCCCTTCTCAGGATTCTTGCCAAGTGTGGATAGTAATGCAATCGGCTGATTTTTTTTATTCTATTTTTTTCTGTATGTCTGGGAGGTGACTCTTCATGTGAATGATAACTTGTTGTGGGATTGTGTTGGATGGTTAAAGTTGGTTGTGTCTCAATTGGGGATATTAGAAACATGAATATGATTTTCTTTTCAGTTGGTAATGTGACGCTGGGAGTTCAAATGATCTCCTGAGACATGTCTTCATTCTGTCACTTTTAAAATGTTAATACTGATCGCTACATTACTTGGTTGGAAGAAAGCGCATCAGTATCTGGAAAGTTCATTTGAAAACCATAGCAATTGGTATTACCATTCTAATAGGTCTACTTTTCTGATGGTAATTGATCTACTTTTCAGATAGTAATTATGCAGACACGATGTAGTTTTGCTGTTACAGTAGATAAATAATGCATCAAGTGCATGAAGTAAAATACTTTGCCCCCACTAAGATTTTATCATTGGTCTGTACCTGCCCTGCTTCCAGCTAAAGCTGTCTGAATTTTCTGGCTCGTACTAAAGTTTGATGTCACAAGTAGTTAGAGGACATTGTTCTTGAGTGGCTTTGATTCATGTAGTGCACGTGTTTGGGTTTAGGATATCTGCCATGAGAAAGAACGTTCTTGCCAAGTGTTATGGTGGGGATGTTACGCGGAAGAGAAAGCTTTTGGAGAAGCAAAAGGAAGGAAAGAAGAGAATGAAACGTGTTGGTTCTGTTGATATACCTCAAGAGGCCTTCCATGAAATCTTGAAGGTGACATAGAGGACCATTGAAGTTATCTAAAGGTAGGAGCCCCCTTGCTGTGCCAGTGCTCCCATTCAATATGCATTAATATTTATGTTTTCCACTGAAAGGTTTTGGGTTCAACTTCTTCTCGACAAATTTACCAAGTTTGTTGTGGTGAACTGCTTTCAGTCTTTGGTCGCCGCTGTGTGAACACTCCTTGTTTGCGGGATTGTGGCGTGGAGAAAACAAAATGAATGCAATTTCAACAGCTTCTCTGAGATGGAAACTGAAGAGGCAAGTCTGATGTTTGTTTGCTGACAAACATTATTCTTGATATCTCAGAAGGTTTTAACATGTCCTGGAAGGCAGCCACTTTTCTATCCTGTGATCGTACTCCAAGTTCATTTTTTTGACACTCATCTAGCGAGTTTGGCCGGGCAGAAAACTGCAGAGTTGGGTCTTAAAACACCACCTCTGAGGTGGACAGGCAATTTTGCTGTGAAGTCTTTTCTCTCATTCTTGTATCAATTGTAATCGTGATTGGGAAGCATTTTGGGTTCTTTCTATCTCCGTGGGTGGGCGATGGTGAATTCAATTTGTTATTTATCCTGTCCCTGTGGTACCCTTAACATTTACATAAATCTTTGTTATGTAGCAGGAATAGATTACAGTATCTGTGACGTATTGTATTGTTGGCAATCCAGTAATGCCCATCAACAGAAGAAACGATCGTGTAATCAAATAACGATGCCTCAATTGTACAAAACTTGTGGGCAGAATTTTTGAATATGATTCATGTTTTGGAGAATAAACTGTCACCTAGAGGTGATTTTTCGTAAAATATAGATAATTATTGCTTGCACTGTCACTAGAAGAAAATTTTTCTACAGCCTACCTTCTCTATGTTCGATTTGGTGGTAATGTTTACATATTAAGGAATGGTCAAAGTGTACGTGTAGGCTATAAAGATGTGTCGGCACAATTGCTTTTACGCACGGACAGCTTTTGCTTTTAAGGTTCTTGAGTACTCATGTTCGAGTGAAGCTATTGATTGCGTGCCAAAACCTATCAATGATAACAGTTTGAACACCCTATGTTTTTTCTTTTTGCTGTTTACTATGTCATATAAACTCAAAAAAGAATTGACATATGCATGTAGATTGGAGTGCAAACAAATTGAAGTTCAGCTTTGTTTAGAACTGTGGACTTAAAGCCCAAATTGTTTTTAGCTACTTCATTGATGTAGGTGCTTGCGGTGGGTGCAATATTATGGATATCATATCAAAGATAGAACAGAATTGACTTTATCTTGATTTCCCACCAAGGCAAAAATTCTGACACTTCGTCAATTTATTCTTAGGGTGGGTTAGGGATATATAAAATTCATTTCCAAGGAAAATGGTTAGTTTTAATTTGTTTGGTGGTTTCGGAAAAGTGATTTTCTTCTTGCTGGAAAGAAAAGCCATTTTTCCCAAATATAAATTTGAAATACATACGTGAAGAGATATAAAAATACATACTTATTGTAACTGAACTTTACATTGTGGCAATGTTACGTACCATTTTATTTGAAACTTTGCATATCTTTCAGAAATTTCGGTATGCAAGTTGTAGCTTGGAGTTATAACCATAATGTCGTCTATTGTCATCATTTTGATCTTTCAATAACTTTGGCACTACATGCACGCGGGCGCACCTCATGTTCGTATCTGACTTGTACACGATAATTGGGAATGCCTTCGTTGAGACATCGTATTCTGCTTCCAGTCAAGCATTTGGGGTTCCCTTAATATCAGGAAAACTAACTGAGAAGGATTGTCAGCCATTAACGGATCGAATGTTGCAAAGATTAGTAGTTGGACTTCAAAGATTTTTATCTTTGCCAGATGGGCTGCTGTTATTGGTGCCAAGTGCTTGTGCTTCCTTAAAAGGGTTTGCAAAGGAATAGGAAGCAAGTATATTTCCTTTTTGTGAAGGGCACTGCTAAAAATTCAGAGGAGGCTAGAGTTGCTTGGAAGTTACATGTTTCCCTAGGAAAGAAGGTGGTTTGCGACTTAAAAACTTAAACCAGTTTTGAATATAACTTGTATTTTAAGATATGCGTGGCTGATTATGGTTAAAGCAGACTCCATTTGGGTTGTCTGGATTGAAGCTTATAAATTAAAGGGGAAGAGTCTATGGTCACTTCCCAATCACAATTCACAACTGCTGCTTCTTATGCTTGGAGGGCTGTTATGAAAATAAGGAAGTTTCCTAGTGTTGACACCTATTTTTAATATACCCAAAATCAATTAAATAAATTTAGGAGTTAATTTTCTTTAATTCTTAAAACAAAAAAATTTCAATTTAAAATGCATTGCATATAAAAATTAGGTACATTTTATGTTAATAAGGTCTCTTAGTGTGTCTAATATTTTCAAAAAAAAAATCGCGCTGGGCCGGGTCGGAGCCGAGCCGACCGGGCCCGTTTTCCCTTTTTCCTTTTCTTTTTCTTTCCCCGTGCAAGCCCGGCCCACTCTCCTTTTCTTTTTTCTCCCCCCCCCCCCCGCGTGATCCTTCCTTCTCCCCCCGCGCCAGTCACTCTCTCCTCCCCTGTTCTCTTTTGTTTGCGACGACAACGTGACGCATAGCGGCGCCACTCCTCGCCGTCGCTATCTGGCCAGAGGAAGGCTGAGCAGGCACACCGACGGTACTGGCAATAATTGCCAGTCCCGTCCTCCCCGTTTTCTTGGCTCATCTTATCCCTTTCTCCCTCTCGGTTCCCTGTGCTTCCTGTTCTTCCTCAGCCGCAGTAGACTGACGCCCCCCCTCTGCACCGGCCTATGGCCATGGTTTGCGAGGCGTAGGCCGGCATAGGCCGTCGTCACGCCGACATAGAGAAGCCAAGCCGTGGCCCGATGCCACTATAAATCTAGAGAGAGACGATGAGGAGCCGGTCGGCCGGAGAGAGAGAAAAAAACAGAGAGAGTGAGTGAGAGAAAAACAGAGAGAGTGAGTGAGAGAAAAACAGAGAGAGAAACAGAGAGAAAGAAAGTGAGCCGGAGGCCTGCCGGAGCAAGAAAGATAACCGGCAGCTTCACTGTCGTCCACGAATTAGCTGGAAAGTCCTCCCAAGCGCTGTCGACCGATGAGCTCCCTCCCAACCGAGAAACCCCCTGCCTTGCTCTGTTTTTTTTTTTTTTGCACAGTCGGGCCGGGACTTGTGCCAGCCGTGTCGCACGATTCCTGGCCCCGTGCCGTCGCTAGCCCCGACTCCCACTCTCCATCGGGACTAAGCCTCAGTCATCGAAGTTGGCCAGGTCGTCGGAGGAGGTCGGAATCCCCCGTTTTTCCACGCACCCCCTAGGCGTTCGACGAAATGTCTCAACGAGGCTAGTTTTTGTTCTGTCCTCAGTCGGCCAACGGTGGTCCAACGGCGGCTCAGGTGAGTGGCACAGCCCAGGGGTGATTCTAGTTGGGCGGTTTGAGGGTGGCGTAGGCCTGGGTCAGCCGGCGGACGGCCAATTTTGGCCCCACCGGCGTCCCCTTTCCGCGGGTCTGTGAGTTCGGATCGGATTCGACCCAGATCAACATATCCGACCAGGGTCAACTCCCGGGTGGGATCTGTTGACTCGGGTCGGTTCCGACTAACTCGGATCAACAGATCTTACCCAGGTCAACACCCGGGTGGGATCCGTTAACCCGAGTCGGTTTCGACCCGATTCGAATTGATCGATCCGACTCGGGTCAACGCCCGGGTCGAATCCGAACGACCCGACTCATTTTTATATTATATGGTATTATTATTTTAATTTTTTTTTTCCGTTCTTCTCTATTTTATTATTATTTTTAATTTTTTTTTAAAAAAATCAATTTTAAATTATGCGGTATATTTGAGTGTTTTTTTATAAACAACGCTCAAGGAAGTGCGAGCAAGACTATTTTTATCTCGTTTTGTAGGGTTTTTGACTTGTAAACCTGGAGATAATTGCAGAATATTTTCCTTCATGACCTTGACTTGGACAGTCACCTTTGTTAAACCATTGACCAAGCCAGCATTACAACCCTGAAGAAGACCTCTCAGATTAGCAGCGTCGTACTGCTTGCGAGAAAACTCAGACCCTTGTTGATGTGATAACGGTTAGATTGAGTGTTTTCAACGTTCCTGCATTAATGGACAAGACAAATAGCCCTTTTCAATGAGAGTGAGTGGAAAGTCTTTTCTGACTGAAAGTCCCCCGTTCAGCATCTCGAGAAGTCCACATTGTGAGCGAAAATTGTCTCAATTGATAATTACCCTTGGGATGTTTGGTGATGCAAACATGGTAAAATCATCATGCATGAACTTTCAAATACACATTCTGGAATAGCCTAGTTTGTCTATCCCTGATGAAGGCATGCATGTTTGTGCTAATCATCTTTGACAACTCAGATTTTTAATCCTCAATGGTAGAACACAAAAAATTCAAGCGCTGTAAAAGCCCTCCTTATCACCCCAAGGGAGATGCCCCGAAAAAGGTTGGTTATTCAGCAGATGATACATTAAACCTCCGGGTAAGGAACCTTGGATATTTCATTAGATTTCTTTTCAAACTACTCGGAAGGTAAACTAGGTTCCTTTGAAAAAGAAATGCACCTTGACTTACAGTTAAGAGATTTCATACGATATTCTAGAATAGACTTTTGTTTATTTCTTCGATAAATTCGTATGTCTTTGTACAAGAAAATTTGTCTGATAGGAAACATGCCCTTAAGAGACAGGAACGTGGCCAGGTGCTCATTGTTTGAGTCTTTCCAAGACTTGTTGGCGAGGACCCACTAGGCAAACCAACAAATCCTTGGGCGAGGACCACCAGGTACTCATTGTTTGAGTCTTTCCAAGACCTACTGGCGAGGACCCACCAGGTAAACCAACAAATCCTCGGGCGAGGACCCCCAGGTGCTCATTTGTTTCGGTCTTTCCAAGACCTACTGGTGAGGATCCACCAAGCAAATCAACAAATCCTCGGGTGAGGACCCCCAAGTGCTCATTTGTTTCAGTTTTTTCAAGACCTGCTGGCGAGGACCTACCAGGCAAACCAACAAATTCTCGGGCGAGGACCCTCAGGTGCTCATTTGTTTCAGTCTTTCCAAGACCTGCTGGCGAGAACCCACCAGGCAAACCAACAAATCCTCTGGCGAGGACCCCCAGGTGCTCATTTGTTTCAGTCTTTCCAAGACCTACTAGCAAGGACCCACCAGGCAAACCAACAAATCTTTGGGCGAGGATCCCCAGGTGCTCATTTGTTTCAGTCTTTCCAAGACCTGCTGGCGAGGACCCACCAGACAAACCAACAAATCCTTGGGCGAAGACCCCCAAATGCTCATTATCGAGTCTTTCCAAGACCTGTTGGCGAAGACCCACCAGGCAAACCATCCAATCCTCGGGCGAGGACTCCCAGGTATTTTGAGAAACGAAACCCAGTCAAGGCGACCGAAGAAAGGTTTGATCCCAAGACAAATGAAATCCAGCTAGCGACCGAAGATAAATTCGGGTCCTATGTAAGTGATTTCCCCAATTGAGGCAACAGAAGGTAGATTCGGGTCTGAGACAAATGAAATCCAGTCAGGGTGACCGAAGATAAGTTCGAGTCCTAGACAAATGATTTTCCTAGTCAAGGCGACCAAAGAAAGGTTCGGGTCCTGGACAAACGAAATCCAGTCAAGGCAACCGAAGATAGGTTTGGGTCCTAGGCAAGCAATTTCCCCAGTCAAGGCGACCGAAGAGAAGTTCGGGTCCTAGACAAATAATTTCTCTTGTCAAGACAATCGAAGATAGGTTCGAGTCCTAGACGAAGGAAATTTAGTCGAGATGACCGAAGATAGGTTCGAGATCTTGACGCACAATATCAACTATCTAGAATTACTCTACCATTCGGCAAGGTAAGTAACTCTAGGTATGTTTTTATTTACTTTAGCATGCATCATCTTATCGCATCATAAAAATGGGACTCACAGTCTTGTCAAAAATAACATTCATTGAGCATACATGGACCAAATTTAAGTGTCATTTTGTCTTTGAATATAACCTCTGTGAGCTCAATCTCTACGAGCTCACCTTCAAAGAAGGGCAGCTGTTGACACCTATTTTTAATTTGCCCAAAATCAATTACATAAAATTTAGGAGTTAATTTTCTTTAATTCCTAAAACAAAAAATTTCAATTTAAAATGCATTGCATATAGATATTAGGTACATTTTATGTTAATAGGGTCTCTTAGTGTGTTTAATATTTTCAAAAAAAAAAAATCGCGCTAGGCCGGATCGGAGCCGGCCGACCCGGCCCATTTTCCCTTTTTCCTTTTCTTTTTCTTCCTCCGTGCAGACCTGGCCCACTCTCCTTTTCTTTTTTCTTTCCCTCCGCGTGAGCTGGGCCCGGCCCAGCCTAGCCATTTCTTCCTTCTCCCCACGCGCCGGTCGCTCTCTCCTCCCCTGTTCATGACGACAGCGTGACGCACGGCGGCACCGCTCCTCACCGTCGCTATCTAGCTAGAGGAAGGCTGAGCAGGCATGCCAACGGGACTGGCATTAAATGCCAGTCCCGTCCTTCCTGTTTTCCCGGCTTCTCTTATCCCTTTCTCCCTCTCGGTTCCCTGTGGTCCCCGTTCTTCCTCAGCCGCAGTAGACTGACGCCCCCCTCTGCACCGGCCTATGGCCGCGGTTCGTGGGGCATAGGCCGGTGCAGGTCATCATCACGCCGACGTAGAGAAGCCGAGCAGTGGCCCAATGCCACTATAAATCCAAAGAGAGATGGTAAGGAGTCGATCGGCCGGAGAGAGAGAAAAAAATAGAGAGAGTGAGAGAAAAACAGAGAGAGAGAGAGAAACAGAGAGAAAGAGAGTAAGCCGAAGGCCCGCTGGAGCAAGAAAGACAACTGGCAGCGTCACCGTCGTCCACAAATTAGCTGGAAAGCCGTCCCGAGTGTCGTTGATCGATGAACTCCCCTCCAGCTAAGAAACCCCCTGCCTTGCTTTGTTTTTTTTGGCACGGTCGGGTCGGGACTCGCGTCGGTCATGTCGCGCGATTCCCAGCCTGTGCTGTCACCGGTCCCGACTCCCACTCTTTGTCGAGACCAAGCCTTAGTCGTCAGAGTCGGCCAGATCGCCGGAGGTCGGAATCCCCCGTTTTTCCACGCCCCCGCTAGGCGTTTGACGAAATGTCTCAACGAGGCTAGTTTTTGTTCCGTCGTCGGTCGGCCAACGGCGGTCTGACGGCGGCTCAGGTGAGTGGCACGGCCTAGGAGCGGTCCTAGTCGGGCGGTTTGAGGGCGGCGCAGGCCTGGGTCAGCCAGCGGACGACCAATTTTGGCCCTGCCGGCGTCCCCTTTCCGCGGGTCTGTGAGTTTGGGTCGGATTCGACTTGAATCAACCGATCTGACCCGGGTCAACTTCCGGGTTAGATCTGTTGACTTGAGTCAGGTCCGACCGATCCGGATTGATAGATCCGACCAGGGTCAACACCCGGGTTGGATTCATTGACCTGGGTCGATTCCAACTCGATCCGGATTGACCGATTCGACTCGAGTCAACGCCCGGGTTGGATCCGTTGACCCGGGTCAGATCCGACTGACCCGAATCTGCGACCCGACCTGTTTTTATATTATATTATATTATTATTTAATTTTTTTAAAAATAATATTTCAAAATTTTTTTCCCATTCTTCTCTATTTTATTTTCATTTTTTTTAAAAAATAATTTTTTTAAAAAAATCAAATTTTAAATTATGCGGTATATTTGAGTGTTTTTAACTTATTATGCATTTTTTTAATCTCATAAATCGCATATTTAGTTAGATAAACCTACTGTTGCTGTCATCGTGCATGTTTTCCAATTAAAGTACAATCGCATGAGCTGTTAAGTTTTGAATGTCATCTGACTTAGGTTAGAATCTCAAGTTATATGTCTACTTTGACTGCTAATCGTTTCTGATTATACACTCGTTTGATTACCTCACATGTTAGGAGAAAAGTCCTAAAATCAATCTAAATTGCTTGACAAATATTTTTTAAAAAAATAAACAGGGTAAAAAGGTACCGAAAGGGCATTAGTTATTCAACTAATATAACCAAGTCCCTGAATACAGTTAATCTCTGGTTTGTAGGAATATGGTGATTCTCCCATCACCCTATTTGGGTTTTTAATCGACCTACCCCAAATCGATTAGTGGTGACTCTTTGATGTAAACCACTTGCATATTAAAAACTTAAACCCTAAGTCGCGATATGATATAGGTTTGGGAGAGCCCGGGTTAAGTCCTGAACCTAGACATAGCGCGTACCAGGTGTGACCTCCTTTCTTTTCGTTAGGCCAATGAAAAGTGCTTTTCAAGGGAGGTCGGTCACGACACCTAGGCCTTTGATAGGGCATATAATTGGTAATCGCATGAATACTTTTCTCTGGCACGATTATTGGCATCATGATGGGCCACTTCTTGATAAATATGGTTGGAGGGTTGCTCAGGGTGTCGAATTATTTTGTCAAGCGAAGGTAGCTGCCAGTACTGCTGATATGGGTTGTATGTGGTCAAATGCAAGACTTGATTGCCTGGTACACATACAGTAGGGGCGATTCTCTTTCCTGGTGATAGAGATGATAAAGTGCCTTTGGAATGCTGATCCAAAATGAGAAATGTTTCAGTTAGTAGTGCCTGTCTATAATGAGACAAAAGATGCCAAAAGTGAGTCGGCATCACTAGTTCTAGTTTCATCTTGATGCGGGAGCATCGGGCTCTATCAATAAACCCTCAAGATCCACTTATGTCTCGTCAATTAGGAATTTCCAAAACAAAACTGCAACCTTCATTAGGGCTCACGAGAATCGGAATGAAATCACGTAAAGGGGCTTTGATAATGTTGGACAATTCAACAGCTGTAACCGTGAAAATTTTCTTCTCAAAGGTGAATACAAACGAGTCGAAGCTTGGAAAATGCATATTGGAATAAAACGAAGTCATGAGGTTAGGAAAAATTTCGTCTCGCATGGAGGAGAAAAATTTCTAGTTAAGATTTTCATGCGGTAGTCAACTCATTTGACATGTAACCTACTTCAAACATATCAATTTAATAACCATCTATGCTCATAGTACGACCATATAAATGCGAATAATAACATATCCCGATCCGACATATACAAATTTGTTAATCCCCTAAATTTGAGGTACAATTTAGTCCCCAAATTTACACCCTTAGATAATTGGTACCTCAGTAATCAAGTAATAATGACTAAAGATTTAGCCGAATCCTCTATTCCCTTCAACTTTAATACCTTTTTCGTTGGTTGGAAACTTTAATACCCTAGGATATGGAAAATCATACATAGAAAAACCTTGATCACATCTCTTTCTCTCCCTCTCTTTGGGTCTTGGCCTCCGTCATGCTCGCTAGAGGAAGAATTAATGCAACAACCATTTAAAGGAGATAAACTTACCGATACGAGAAATTTTGTTTAGTGAAAGTAGAGTAGAATCAGAATGGTTGACATTTTATCAGCAAGGCCACTAATAAAAAGGTCCTCTTGCTTGCTTTCTTTCTGGACTTTGAGATTTAGAATTGATATATCAATTAATTAATCATTCAAGTGCCCATCTTAGACATGGGATCGGAAATCAGAGGACGATTCAACTGTTAGAAAAGGTCAGACAAAAGGTGTACAAGAGCGTTGTGAACGTAATTTAGCCGGCCGTCTCCATGTGGCGGGATAACCAATAGGCCGTCTCCAAACGGTTGACAATTTATCAGCAAGGCCACTAATAAAAAGGCCCTCTTGCTTGCTTTCTTTATGGACTTTGAGATTTAGAATTGATATATCAATTAATTAATCATTCAAGTGCCCATCCTAGACATGGGACCGGAAACCAGAAGACGATTTAACTGTTAGAAAAGGTCATAGGAAAGGTGTCCAAGAGCGTTGTGAACGTAATTTAGCCGGCCGTCTCCATGTGGCGAGAAAACCAATAGGCCGTCTCCGAACGGTTGACATTTTATCAGCAAGGCCACTAATAAAAAGGCCCTCTTGCTTGCTTTCTTTATGGACTTTGAGACTTAGAATTGATATATCAATTAATTAATCATTCAAGTGCCCATCCTAGACATGGGACCGGAAACCAGAGGACGATTCAACTGTTAGAAAAGGTCAAAGGAAAGGTGTACAAGAGC
Source organism: Syzygium aqueum (assembly GCA_031216185.1). Classification (NCBI taxonomy): domain Eukaryota; kingdom Viridiplantae; phylum Streptophyta; class Magnoliopsida; order Myrtales; family Myrtaceae; genus Syzygium; species Syzygium aqueum. The sequence continues at coordinate 869,406 of CM062240.1, forward strand.
ATTATGAACGTAATTTAGCCGGCCGTCTCCATGTGGCGAGATAACCAATAGGCCGTCTCCGAACGGTTGACATTTTATCAGCAAGGCCACTAATAAAAAGGCCCTCTTGCTTGCTTTCTTTATGGACTTTGAAACTTAGAATTGATATATCAATTAATTAATCATTCAAGTGCCCATCCTAGACATGGGATCAAAAACCAGAGCACGATTCAACCGTAAAAAAAGGTCAGATGAAAGGTGTACAAGAGCGTTGTGAATGTAATTTAGTCGGCCGTCTCCATGTGGCGAGATAACCAATAGGCCGTCTCCAAACGGTTGACATTTTATCAGCAAGGCCACTAATAAAAAGGCCCTCTTGCTTGCTTTCTTTATGGACTTTGAGATTTAGAATTGATATATCAATTAATTAATCATTCAAGTGCCCATCCTAGACATGGGACCGGAAACCAGAGGACGATTCAACTGTTAGAAAAGGTCAAAGGAAAGGTGTACAAGAGCGTTGTGAACGTAATTTAGCCGGCCGTCTCCATGTGGCGAGATAACCAATAGGCCGTCTCTGAACGGTTGACATTTTATCAGCAAGGCCACTAATAAAAAGGCCCTCTTGCTTGTTTTCTTTATGGACTTTGAGACTTGGAATTGATATATCAATTAATTAATCATTCAAGTGCCCATCCTAGACATGGGATCGAAAACCAGAGGATGATTCAATTGTAAAAAAAGGTTAGACGAAAGGTGTACAAGAGCGTTGTGAACGTAATTTAGTCGGCCGTATCCATGTGGAGGGATAACCAATAGGCCGTCTCCAAACGGTTGACATTTTATCAGCAAGGCCACTAATAAAAAGGCCCTCTTGCTTGCTTTCTTTATGGACTTTGAGATTTAGAATTGATATATCAATTAATTAATCATTCAAGTGCCCATCCTAGACATGGGACCGGAAACCAGAGGACGATTCAACTGTTAGAAAAGGTCAAAGGAAAGGTGTACAAGAGCGTTGTGAATGTAATTTAGCCGGCCGTCTCCATGTGGCGGGATAACTAATAGGCCGTCTCCGAACAGTTGACATTTTATCAGCAAGGCTACTAATAAAAAGGCCCTCTTGCATGCTTTCTTTATGGACTTTGAAACTTAGAATTGATATATCAATTAATTAATCATTCAAGTGCCAATCCTAGACATGGGATCGAAAACCAGAGGACGATTCAACTGTTAGAAAAGGTCAGACGAAAGGTGTACAAGACAATTGTGAACGTAATTTAGCCGGCCATCTCCATGTGGCGGGATAACCAATAGGCCCTCTCCAAACGGTTGACATTTTATCAGCAAGGCCACTAATAAAAATGCCCTCTTGCTTGCTTTTTTTATGGACTTTGAGATTTAGAATTGATATATCAATTAATTAATCATTCAAGTGCCTATCCTAGACATGGGACCGGAAACCAGAGGACGATTCAACTGTTAGAAAAGGTCAAAGGAAAGGTGTACAAGAGCGTTGTGAACGTAATTTAGCCAGACGTCTCCATGTGGCGGGATAACCAATAGGCCGTCTCCGAACGGTTGACATTTTATCAGCAAGGCCACTAATAAAAAGGCCCTCTTGCTTGCTTTCTTTATGGACTTTGAGACTTAGAATTGATATATCAATTAATTAATCATTCAAGTGCCCATCCTAGACATGGGATCGAAAACCAGAGGACGATTCAACTGTTAGAAAAGGTCAGACGAAAGGTGTACAAGAGCGTTGTGAATGTAATTTAGCCGGCTGTCTCCATGTGGCGGGATAACCAATAGGCCGTCTCCAAACGGTTGACATTTTATCAGCAAGGCCACTAATAAAAAGGCCCTCTTGCTTGCTTGCTTTCTTTATGGACTTTGAGATTTAGAATTGATATATCAATTAATTAATCATTCAAGTGCCCATCCTAGACATGGGACCGGAAACCAGAGGACGATTCAACTGTTAGAAAAGGTCAGGCGAAAGGTGTACAAGAGCGTTGTGAACGTATTTAGCCGGCCGTCTCCATGTGGTGGGATAACCAATAGGCCGTCTCCGAACAGTTGACAGCAAGGCCACTAATAAAAAGGCCCTCTTGCTTGCTTTCTTTATGGACTTTGAGACTTAGAATTGATATATCAATTAATTAATCATTCAAGTGCCCATCCTAGACATGGGACCGGAAACTAGAGGACGATTCAACTGTTAAAAAAGGTCAGACGAAAGGTGTACAAGAGTGTTGTGAACGTAATTTAGCCGTCTTAATGTGGCGAGATAACCAATAGGCCGTCTCCGAATCCAATACACATATTCTCACTGTCTTTTGGACCGTCTACGTGTATATATAAGTCCTCACTTTTGAATGTCATACAAGTGGTAAACGATATCAGCTGTTGAAAATGGCCCCTCTTTCCAAGCTTCTCTTGATGAGTTTCATCAGCTGTGTTGTGTTGGTGCCCTACGGAGAAGCGTCTGGTGAAGATCACAAGGCAAAACGAAATTCATATTACTGTGTCTTGGATTTGATTTCGACGTTAGAAAGTTTTGATGTTCATTTCGACTGTGCCGATGAGTATGTTTTGCTGATTGAGACAGGTGTATGTCGTGTACATGGGTGGACTTCCCAAACAAGCGGACTTCTTGGCAACATCGGTGCACACCAGCATGCTACAAGAAGTAGTTGGCAGGTTAATATGCTTTGTACTTTCTTGTCAAGTTCTCTAGAACATTACGAAACTATATACGTACATTTGATACTTACTACACTTGGTCTATTCTATCAAACCAACCAACAACACATTTTTGGCATTAGTATTATCTCCGGGTAGTGCCTAACGTGCTCTGGGCACCTCAACTTTCTCCTACAGAATACGATGTAAGAGGAACTTCAATTTATTCGAACGGGTAAAAGATAGGTCTATTCTACATGAGGAATGCCCAAAAACTTACTTTAATGATACCGACCACCTAAATAATTCTAATACCAACCGCGTGATTCCTAATAACCGATCACACATAACATGAATTCTCCCACGGTGTACAATTTTACTAAACGTCTTTTCTGTGATTGCATTTCGAGCTTTACATTGGATTTATCATTTGTAATAGCGAGACAATGTGGGATTCAAAAGGTCCTTATAGCTAGACATGGGTCATCTCTGTACTGATCATAACCAAGTTTAACCCCGTCATTTGACCATTTTCTTCTGCAGTCGCGCATCTGAGTCGTTAGTTCACAGCTATTCGAGGAGCTTCCATGGATTCGCTGCCAGACTCACTGAAGATGAAATGGCAAAAATCGCAGGTGCAAAATAATACCTAAGTTCCATGGACAATAACAATCCATGCATGACATCGTTCAATATATTGTAATAATTCGTCAACCCATGTGTAAATCTCATCAGGAATGGAAGGAGTAGTGTCGGTGTTCCCAAGTGAGAGGCATCAACTTCAAACGACGAGGTCATGGGACTTCCTGGGCTTCTCTCAGAGCGTGCAAAGACTACCGACTGAGAGTGACCTCATTGTTGGAATGCTTGATACGGGCATCTGGCCTGAAAGTGACAGCTTTAACGACGGAGGGTTTGGCCCTCCTCCAGCCAAATGGAAGGGCACTTGCCAAACCTCCAACTTCACTTGCAATAAGTACTACATTATGCATTTTTATCTTTGTTTATGTAATATAAGTAGTATTTGTGCATCAATTGTATTAGAATTGAATTTACAGCTGCAGGCACTCTGATTGTTGACACGTGCTGTAATGCTGTGTAATGCGACAGTTGACAGAAGCTAATTTCTCTTTCCTGGGTTGATTGTTTTGTAGTAAAATCATTGGAGCCAAATACTACAGGCAAAACACCACATATTTACCGGGGGATTTAGCTTCGCCTAGGGACACCGAGGGTCACGGATCTCACGTGTCGTCAATAGCAGCCGGTGGCTCAGTGAGCGGGACAAGCCTATTCGGCCTCGGCTCTGGGACAGCCCGAGGAGGAGTCCCTTCTGCCCGCATCGCCGTTTACAAAGTGTGCTGGACTGATGGCTGCTACGGCGCAGACATGCTCGCCGCATTTGATGACGCCATCGCAGATGGAGTGGACATCATCTCCATCTCCATTAGCTCAAGCGTTCCCCGTGATTACTTTGCGAACTCAATCGCAATCGGATCTTTCCATGCGATGAAGCAAGGCATACTCACATCAGCGGCAGCTGGGAACTCTGGCCCTAAACCAGCATCGACCACAAACTTTTCCCCTTGGTTTCTCTCGGTCGCGGCTAGCACAATAGATCGAAAGTTTGTCGACGAAGTTCTGTTAGGAAACGGAAAGTCTTATGAGGTAAAAAAACCCTACGAATGACTAATTGTCACTTCAACTACAAATATGAATTCATACATTTCTTCTAGTATATCTGCACTACTAAATGGTAGTATATAGTTAGCACTTACTCATAACGTGATTCTTATGTATAGGGAGTCGCAATCAACACTTTCGACCTCAACAACACGATGTACCCCATGATATATGGGGGAGATGTCCCAAATATTGCACAAGGATTTAATTCAACCCAATCAAGGTATATTATATATACATTGGAGAGAGATTGAATTATCACTATGCATGAAATTAATACGCGTAGTATATATACCTTGTAGGCTTTGCCTCAAGAATTCTCTAAACAGCTCTTTGGTGAAAGGTAAGATCGTGTTGTGTGATTCCCTCAATTCCGGCAATGCCGCTTTAACGGCGGGCGCTGCCGGCTCAATAATGCAAGGCTTGGGAGTCCTGGACGTTGCGTTGACCTTCCCAGTGCCTGCCTCCTTCTTGAACGCAGCCGATGGAAGTGAAGTTTCTGACTACATGAACTCAACTAGGTGAAGCGTTTGCAATCTCAACTGATTTTAACTTACTGAAACAAAAAATGTGAACCGATTTGTGGTCAGACACTTACCAGAGGATGAATAATGTTGGGAACTTTATTTTCTTTTTCTACTAGAAATTCTACAGCAACCATATTTAAGAGCACACAGACCATAGATTCTTTGGCTCCGGCGGTTGTTTCGTTCTCATCAAGAGGCCCAAGCCCAATTGCCAGGGACATTCTCAAGGTATGATCGGACCGTGGAGGTGATTTGTTTCATCAATTACAGATTGAATAGGAATTTGTTCAATTAATTATAACAGCCAGTGTGGACATTCATGTATGTTGTGTGTAGCCCGATCTCGCCGCCCCAGGCGTGGACATTCTAGCAGCATGGTCACCTACTTCGACCGTGACCGGGTTATCAGGTGACCCGAGGCATGTTTCGTACAATATACTATCTGGCACCTCCATGGCTTGCCCCCACGCCACCGGCGCGGCCGCATATGTCAAAACGATACATCCGACGTGGTCTCCGGCAGCTATTAAGTCAGCCCTGATGACGACAGGTAATGACTGAAATTGCATTGGAGATGAAGAGTTAACAAAAACCGTGGATGATCTTTTAAATTTGCATGTCACAACGTTTCGTGCAAAGAACCTTAATCGCATTTTATTGCTCAAATCACTACCAACAGATGGACAACAATGAAATTTAATTGCGAGAGATATAATGGGTCTTAAAATACACAATCGATATATTTTAACCAGCTACAAGTTTTGCATGGATGATTCTCTCACTACACCTTCTGGCTTTTGCAGCTTCTCCAATGAGTCCTCTCAAGAATACCGACGCCGAATTCGCGTATGGAGCTGGTAACATAAACCCTTTGAAAGCAGCGAACCCGGGATTAGTGTACGATGCCAAGGAGGCAGATTATGTGCAATTCTTGTGCGGACAAGGTTACAACACCAGCAACTTAAGACTCATCACCGGCGACCAAAGCAACTGCTCAGACGTAAAAAATGCAACCGTGTGGGACTTGAATTTGCCGACTTTTGCGCTATCGACTCAGACCAAAGGCTCCAATATCACAGGAGTCTTCCACAGGACCATCACTAACGTGGGCAATGCGACTTCTACTTACAAGGCCACGGTGACGGCTCCTCAAGGATTCATTGTTCGAGTCGAACCACAAACACTCACGTTTGAGTCTATCCTACAGCAGCAGAGTTTCGTGGTGACCGTCGAGGCAATCTTGGACGTGGATATGATTTCAGCGTCTCTGGTGTGGGATGATGGTCTTCATCAAGTGAGGAGTCCAATAGTTGCATTTGTTGTTTCCTCCTAGATTAACATCTGGAGTAAGGGCGCACATAATTTGGAGCTATGGAACAAAGTGTTATTAGGGCGCACAATGTGGAATCTTATCAATCATCCATCTTCTTCACTTTGGAGCTCCTGGGTCCACAGTACAAAATGCAGAGGAACCCCATTTTTGCAGATGGACATGAAGGGTAGTATGGCTTGGAGTTGGCGATGTCTTCTCAAACTACGTCATGTCCTAACCCTAGTCATGTTTAATCCAAGATATTGCTGTCAGGATGTCTTAGATGAACTTAGACACGAGAGTTCGGTTGTGGAGTGGTATAACTTAATACGGAATAGCGGCGTTAGCAAACATAATTTTATTGGTTGGCTAGTATGTAGGGATAGGCTTCCGACAGCAGAGATCATATCACGGTGGATGACCTTAGTCGATGTTCAATGTACCTTCTGTAGGGCAAGTATAGAGAACACGACTCACCTTTTCTTTCAATGCGAATAGACAGGTAGCATCTGGCGCAATATTCTTGCACAACATGGAATTAGGCGTAATGTATGGGGATGGAATGAGGAGCTTCAATGGATGGTTAGAGCAATAAGAGGCAAAGATTTGGCAGCGAAACTCCTCAAAATATCTTTCCTAGTGACTGTATATTGCACTTGGATGGAGCGCAACCATAGGCGGCTTCAAAACAATCCAACTGGTATTCAGATTATTTTGACGAAGGTGCGGAAAAATGTAAAAGGTAGAGCTTTGCTATACCAAAAAATCAAACCTTCGCAAGCTAACTTTGCTCTGGCTACTTTATGGTGACTTCCTACCTCAATATTCTCGAATTATTAGTACTAGTTGTAATGCCGGGAAATGCCCCTAAGCTGCCGTACATAATCTGTTATATACTACTTACATTTTACACAAAAAAAAAATCTCGAGTAAGGGAAAATTTTAAATAAGGACATGAAGTAGAGCTGTTTTTTCAAAAAATAGTCCAAAGTGAAATTGTGAATCTGAGATATATGTTTTAGTTTTAAATAAGAGCTTGAAGTGGCTATCTTAGTCTCAAATAAGGGCCGAGTAAGCACTTGCATCTCACATGCCGCTGTGTCGGGGGCATTCTTGTCAGGGAACAGGTTTTTTTTTTTCTTATTTTTCTATGTTAATCTTCTTCTTCCTCTTTATTCTTCGGGCCAACTCTCTGGTTCACCTTCTTCTTTGCTGAACACGACCATTTCTTCACCAATCGCACGAGCTGATCCATGAGGATGGCTTGGGCTTGGACGGTGGTAGTGGCAAGCAGCTGGAGGATGTAACAAGTCTAACGACGCCGCCGATCCCAAAATCAAGCCAAGCTAGATTTTAGCGGGGATTCGTAACTAGCGGCGAGAAGTTTGTTCAGAATCACAATAAGTGGGAAAGAGCAGACAACTATGTAATCCTTTGTTTTTGAGTTCGGCTCTGCTTTTGTGCTTTCATTATTTTTCTGCTCTCTAGCCTCAATCCAATATTTGAGATCATGTAGCATTGACACTGATACGTGAAATGTGACATAGCACGACAGGACACGACACGCGACAAGCCATTTCTCAAAAATAGAGAATTCCGACACGTTGGAATACGTTGTATATTAAATATATATTTTTATATATACATGATAAATTGTTATTTTTAAATTTGTTTCGATCCACAAATAAAATAAATAATAATAAAAAGCCTCGAATTTACTTTGTGACTTGGAAAAATCAATAATAAAAAAATAATGGCGTGTGCCGGGAGGGAGAGGAGGAGGAGTCATCTGCCAGAGGAGTTCTTGGTCCACGAAAAGGAGAATCGTGCTGGGTTCAGGGTCCGAGGGTGGGGATGGAGGATGCGAAGGAAGAAGATGAGAAATGGTGAGGAAATAGATGCAATCGGTGTTCCTCTTCAAGGCCTTCTCCTTGGCGGATGTCATTAGTTTGAGCGAAGAAGTCAAATCGCAAATGGAGAGGGGAAGGGAGTAAAGAGCGCAAGTGAAGGCACTATGAAGATGAGAACAGAACACTAGGATTTTCTTTCACCCTTTACTTTCTTTTTTGTTTCTTTTTATAAATTTACAATTTGCCCCCTAATTTTTTGAAAATTTATAAAATTGACCCAGTGTGTCGGAATCGCGTGTCGGGATTTCGAACTCGTGTGTCGTGAGTGTGTCTGGCGCGTTGACCGCGTGTTGGATATGCGACTCTTGTTGACCACATGCTGAAACGTGCCGGAGCGTGTCAGACGCGTGTCGGCCTCCTGAACGTGTCCTTGCTACATAGGTTTAGGAAGATACGTGTGATCGAACTTTTCCTTGAACAAGATAATAAAATGGAAGAGAAGAGGCGTGCAAATATGTCCCTCTTTCTCTGATTTTGATTTTCTTTATGACTAGTTTTCTTCCTCAACAACTCCGAAGGGGAAAACCGTAAAATTGAACGTACTACGGCAAGGCATAGATGCCATGTGAAAGTGAAAAGGCTTTTACAAAACCGATCATCTAAACGAGGACCGAATCTCTACCGGTGTTCTTCCCTTCGTCTCCGGGAACAAGAAACGTCACGAAAGCAACCGTAAGAGCAGTCGATACGGTGAAGATAGTGAAAGTCACTGTTAAGAATGTGGGAAAACAACTCAGAACTAGACACACACTAATACCCAATCATGCACATACCATATGAAGCAATTGAATTATATCAGTTGAGACGTACCTCCCGTGCTCCAATTCAACAGCAAATGTTGCTAATGTTGCTACGCTCCCAACGAGACCCTTAAGTGATAATATAGTCGGAATTCTTCCAACCTTGTGCATTTCATCTAATATTTTCTTTTCTGCGCGTCGAGTGTCAGAAAAAAATCCGTTCCTATGCTCGATCCAGACCTATACTATTAGACAGTTTCTGATCATGCTCAACTCTTAGAAAGTGTCGTGCCATGACCGAACATCCTTAAACGTGTTGTGCGTGTGATGGGCCATGGCCATGCTTGAGAGCTCCGAGACATGGTAGCCATTGCTGCAACTGAGAAGAGAGAGAACGGCCACAACGTCGATCCAAGGATGGATAGAGGATTGGTCATCAATGATGCCAGTATAAAGGCTCAGCGGTGACTTCATGAATACATATTTTACATCCATTTGGAATAGAGACCAGTACTTAACTGGGACAACAGTAAGAAGACTGCGGACAAGCTTTGTATCGGTCCACATGCTTTCTAACTTCGCTTTAAATCCACGCTCCTTTTGTTTGGCGCACATTCCTTGGGTATGTTATATTGCTTTTATATGGGGAGGACATGATTATTCCTAGCGATGATCATAATGGCATTTCAAAACACTCGAGTAATTTCTTAGTCAACAACAATTTGAGATGAAAAATCTTGGGCGTTTTCTACATCTCTTTCGAAACTCAAGTTGATCTCTTTTCAAATCACCTTAAATTTGAAGGAATGCTAAATATATATATATATATATATATATAGGAGATATTGTAAATTTGATGGGGACGTTAAATATATATTTAGGAGATTCTGTAAATTTCCTCCCTCATCAGTCAAATCTCACATGCCATGGTCAAAAAAAAATTCTCGTGCTGCTTTTAATCCAGCTTGCACGTGAGAGGAAGTGTTGACATATTGTCAACATCACTTGACAATGGGTCGTTGTCGTGACCCTAAAATATTTTTACCATTTTTCGGGCTAATGGATTATTAAGACTAAACCTAACTCGGGCCCTTCCAAGCCCTACCAATTCGCAACTTAGGGTTTAAGTCTTTAACGTGCAAATGATTTCATGCTTGGAGTCGCCACTAATCAATTTACGGTAGGTCGATTAGAAACCTAAATAAAACATATGGATATATGTTTTATTCTTACGAATCAGAGATTCTAAATCCGGAGACTTGATTACGCTATATTTAGTCTAACGCCCTTTCAGTACCTTTTCTTTTCAAAAATATTTTTGGCAGGCAGTTTGGATCCATTTCAACTTAATTACTAACATGTGAGTGCGCAAACCACCAATTTAATACCCATAAAAGTATTAAATAAATTGCAAATTGGAGGAATTACTTACCTCGAACCAACGCAAGCATCTGCATTGTTAGCTAGAAAATCACATCAATCAACCCTAATATGATTTCTAATTAACAAGCAATTCACTCAATTTTTGGATTTTCAATTTTTTAAAATGAAACCTAGTCTATATGCAATGACGTGCAAAAATTGACATGCGAATTAATGCAACCTAGCATGCAAACTATATGTTATACGACGACGTGACCTATTTCTAATGACAGAACGAATGATTATTTTTTGTATTTTCTGATGAAATTCGGAATTATGAAAATGCCTAAAATAACGTGCAACCTAATAACTTCCTCTTTTGGGTATTTCTAATGAAATTCGGAATAATAAAAATGTCTAAACTAATTTTTTGGTAACAAAAAACCCCAAACTGATATAGTTGTGACAAATTTACCAATCATTAAATTGGATTAATGTCACGAAAAATCATAAAATAATACACATGTGATAGACAGAGGATAAAACTCCAAACTAGTACACCCGTTAACTGCCATGTATCATCCAAATCAGAAATTTGACCGTAAAATTTAACAAAAATTAACAAAGGATAAAATTACCACATATGTACAAGTTTGGAGTTTTCATGATTAAAAAATTAGTTTTTGGTAAATTTGTCATAAGTGTACCAGTTTGAGGTTTTTCATGATATTAATCCTACATTAAAACACAACTTGTATTTTGAGGAATATATGGCTGATCATGGTTAAAGTAGGCTCTTTTTGGATTTCTTGGAATGAAGTTTATAAATTAAAGGGGAAGAATATGGTCACTTCCCATCACAACTACTGCTTCTTATGCTTGCAGGCTAGGAAGCACGGACACTCTCCGGGGGCCTCTGCGTTGATGTTGGACGTGACCGACATGTGGTCAATAGGTGTCAAACATCCGACATGTGTTCAACGCTTGGGACACGCTAGTGACATGCGAGTCCAACATCTCGGCACACCATTCTGACACACACGAGGTCAAATTTAAACAAATTCAATAAATTAGGGGTCAAAATGTAAATCTATCAAAAATATATATACTGAAGTCATATACCCAGCCACCCGAAAATTATTATACCCAGCCAGCCCCAAAAAAACCTAATCATAAATTAGGTGGAATGTGGGTTGCTTGTTTTTTTTCTCTCCAAGTTTTATGGATTATTGGGATGGAATGTAGTTGAATTTATCAATTCGAAACAATGAATGATATTAACAAATGGTGGATTGATATTTTTAGTGTAAGTCTAGGCTCTTTTTTATTATTTATTTATGGATTTGAATCAAATTAATTTGATTGAAATAATCATAAAAATGATAATTTATCATGTATATATAAAAATAAATATTTAATATACAATGTGTTCTAATGTGTTGGAATTCTCTATATTTTGAGAAATAATGTGTCGGCGTGTTGTGTCTTGTTGTGTCACGTATTCGTGTTGATGTCGGTACTACTTAACTTGTAGGGCTATTTTGAAAATAAGGTGGTTTTCTAGGACTTTGATTGAGCATATCATTGGGCGTTGCATGAATGCTTTTCTCTGGCATGACTATTGACATCTTGATAGGCCTCTTCTTGATAAATCCGGTTAGAGGTTGTCCACGATGCTTGATTACCTTGTCAAGCAAAAGGTAGCTGCTATAACTGTTGATATGGTGGATGTGGGCAGATGCAAGATCTGTTTGCCTAGTACATACATTCAAGCTACTATATGTGGGATTCTCTTTTCGGGTGATGGAGATGATAAAATGGTTTCCAACGGTGCTCGAGATAAGAAATTTTGCAGTTAGTAATGCCTACTTTGTATTGAAACATAAGAGGCCAAAAAAGTGAGATGGCACCATCTGTTCTGGTTTTCTCTTAATATACCTAACCACTCCTTTTCGTGGCTACTCATCCATAATAGGAAGCCTATAAGGATAGAATGGTGTCTTGGCATTTTAATGTTGATCCTGTCTGCTGTCTTTGTGGTGCTACAAATGAAACAAGGGACCATCTGCTCATTGATTGCCCCTTTCTTGAGAGCTATATGGGGCCTATGTTCTTCAGCTGTTCATCTTTCCAGGGCAGGTTCATGGGAAGAGGAACTGGACTCGTCATCAATTCATTTTAAGGGCAAATCCTTTGGTTGATTCTTGTATAAACTAGCTTGAAATGCCTTTCATTACCATATATGGAGAGCTAGGAATCTAGAATTCATAAGTCTCATAGCTATTCAAGTTGTGAGACTGTTCATGCTATCAAATGTGATGCAAAGTATAAATTGTCAGAAGGGAGGAAGGTTGCTGTTCGTTCTAGTGCTCACAATTGTCTTTGCTGGAATTGGGGATTGTAAAACCTTGTAATCACATAATGAATTATGCGAATGCAAATGATCATGTATTAATTTTTTATTTTTGGCAAATATTGTTAGATATATGCCCTAAAGTAATTATGTAATCGTTACATGTTAGGGATTTCAATTGTACTATTTATTTAATGGCAAAGGCATATTCATTCATTGTCCCATTTATATGAATGAGTTAATAAGATCAGTTGCGACTAAACCTATTCTAAAGTATTAAGAATATGTCTGATAGGTTCAAAGTTAGACTAAGTCTTTAAATAGTTTCCAGTCGATTGGATCATTGAGAGAATATTGAAGATCCCATTGAGACCAGTGTGTTCTCAAGCCTCACCATTAAGTATTGGATACTTAAGGGAATGATGAGTCACAAGTCATTGGATATTGTGATACTCGAGTTAGAACACAAGTGCTTGTATCGAACAAGTTCACTGAACATGACATACTCGGAACGATTAACAACATGGAAGCTTTTAACGGGGTCAATGACTAATCGTTCAGGCTCTAGTCTTGTGTAAAATCCTTAGACCCGAGACATAGTGTTGACTTATATTTTGGATGGCTATGGTTCATAAGTGCGCATATTGACGCTTTGTTAAATGCTTTTTATTTTCAAAAAATCTTTTTTTTAGGAAGCATGAGAAAGCCCAGCCCTCAGAATTTTTCCTTGAATGATATTGTCTTTTCATGGTTGGATATCATTACCAGGCTAGTTTGGTATACTTCAACTTGCCCTCAAAATAAGAAAAATTTTCCATGAATTTGCAGCAAGCAAAATGATTTCACGTGACTGGCCCATCACAATGGTCAAACGCCCAATTTATCAACTATGAAGCATTGAATTACAAACTTTGAAACCGCTGTTTTAGAGTGTTTTTCAAGTAGCACGATGACTGACTCACTTATCATGAACCGACATGGAATTAAAAATATAATAGGTAAGAGTGTAGGGAACTTACTTGACCAACGAGAGATGAATGACAATTACATAGACATGCGCATGAATCGTGAGTTTAAATCTTAATTTATCTACCCTAAAGGCTTTTGCAAAATGAAATGATGAACAGAATGACATGTCGCAATCTCGCGCACAATCATCATGACTAGTCGCAGCCTCGCATACCATAGTCATGACTAGTCGGGTCCAATCACTTCGGCTCGGTTCGGTCGACAAGGGCAACCTCCATGCGTTGTAGCCTCACGTGTATGAGGACGACCCTTCAGCCATTTTTTTTTGGAAAAATTTTCGAAATCCAAATGGGATAACCTTTAGCGAAGTCTTACTGCCAAGGTTAAAGAACTATCTAAATACCATCTTAGAACTAAGGGTGTGACCCAGGTTCGGTCACAGGTTGTGTGTGGTGTAGTGCAAATACTGTAAATCATGCACAATAATTATATGCAAACACTACTTCAATAGTACGAAAATTAAACCAAATCCCAATCCACCAAACCTGCAAAACAAAGGGTTAGCCAATCATTACTCCCCTTATAATTCTCATCCTACAAAAACATTTAACATCTAAGAATAAGAATTCAATCAAATTTTGTCAAATCGAGTGATTTTTTCCATGAAAATTTTCTGGCCTAAGTCTTCCTTAAATTTTCAAAAAAATTCAAGTTTGTCCCCAACAGAGTTGCCAAGCTATCGCAACCTAAAAAAAGATCGGCGTTTCGATCTTAGGCTAATGGATTACTAGATTAATTAAATTAACTAACCTAGCTCGAGTTCTCCCAAACTTTACCAAATCGCAACTTAGGTCCAATTGTGAACATGTAAATATTTTCAATAGGAGTCGCCACTAATTATTTAAGGTAGGTTGATTAGAAACCTAAATAAAATAGCGGGAGTACTATTTTATTCCTACGAACCAGAAATCATAGATTCGGGGACTTGGTTTCACTAAATTTCTTAACGCCCTTTCGGTACCAATTTCAAGAAAAATACTCAATTTGACAATTTGAAAAAATTCTGATTTAAAGTTCAAAGGAGCAAAAATTTCTTTTTGATTTTCTTTTATTTAAATGAAAACTAACCTATATGTAATGACGTGCAAAAATTGACATGCGATTAATGCAACCTAACATACAAACTATATGTCATGCGATGACGTGACCTATTTCTAATGACAGGCATATTATTTTTTTGTATTTTTTTAAATGAAATTCGGAATTAAAAATGCCAATTACCTAAACATGCAATTCTAATCTAAAGAAATTAACCTATTCCAGCGCAATCTTTTTTGGTATTTTTTTTTATGAAAATTCGAAATTAAAATCAAGTAAAAATAATAATAACCGCTTAATTTTTCGAATTAAGTTTCGATCTGAAACCTGACAGATTGATCCTAAAATTCGAAATACCCTCTATGGAAATAATTCTATCTATATGGAAATAATTCTATCTAAAGCCTGATAGATAGATTTATTTCCACGTGTGCGGTTGCGGATTAGGAAATTTTCCTGATCGATCACATCTTGAAAAATTTAGATATATCAAATATCTTGGATATATTCAAAGTATTTTTAAAAATTCTAAATCCTATCCAAATTTAGCAAGTAGATATCCAAAGTTTCAAAAAGAAAATAAAATCCTAATTGGAATATTGCATATTATCTAAATATGCAAAATCAGATATCCATAAACACAAACTAGGCAACTAAATATTCAAATTAAATAGGATGTGGTAATTAGCTAATTTGTGAAATTTTCTTTCCTAATTTGAATTTGCGACGATCGGGATTGCAGGTCGATGGTGCGTCTAGAGCGGCAGCGGTAGCTCATGGCGTGTCACGGTGCACCGACGGTGTGGGTTGGCGAGCGGCACGGCGGTGCACGAACGATGGCGTGGGGTCGAGAGCAACGGCGGTGGTGTCTCGTCAGTGTTACTCAAGGACAGCAAGATGGTGTTTAGCAGGGGATCTCCACAGCTTGGACTAGTTCTTGGTGGGCTTGGATGCTTAGCCGACTATGGTGGCTGGTTGGGACGCTTTAATCACAAAGGAATCAAGACTGCTCAAGAACTTGGTGGATCTCCTGGACGTTCGCTGCTGTAGTTGCTGTTGATTGGTCGCTGGTAAAGAAGAAACAAGCAAGAGTCATCACGTGAAGGTGGAGATCGTAGGATTAGCTGGGCTGCTGCTTCGATAAGTCTTCACTACGGTCAAAACTTGCAAGAGAGAAAAACTGAACGTGGCTGTTTGTGGAGCGGTGCTGGACGATTAGGGCTCAGTCACACCTTCATGCTCCCAACTCTCAAGTCTTTTTCTTGATTTTTCTCTTGACGGTAGCCTCCCCTTTTGACTTTTCTCCTCTCTTGTGGGCGAGTGCAGAATATGGAAATCTTTTGCTCTCCACCTTGACTTTTCAACTTTTGCTTTTGCTTTCTCTTCTTTCGCTAGTGGGTCTCACTTTTTGCATGCCGATTCTTTCTTTTTCTCACGTTCTCTCTCTCTCTACCGTGTATCAATTTTTGTGGGCTCCGAGTTCTTCGAAAAATCTGTTCTCCCCAAAATTCTGAGGCCCCCCTCCTCCTTTTATATACTTTTTTCACCAAAAAATCTTTGGACGCATGCATATTTTCTTTCCTCTTTCTTTAATTTCACATGCGGCCAAAAGATTTTAATGATATTTTCTCAATATCTCCTAATCCGATGCGCCACACGTGCAATAACGAATTGGGCCGAATCTTTAATTCACACGGGCTTGATCCAATTAAGCCCATCCGCCACCAGTCCGATGGAAATGCAACTACTAAATGCTATGTAATTTAACTTTAATATTTTTGTTAGGGACTAAAATTTAATCCCTAATTTTCTATGCAATTAATCACTAAATGGTTAGTCAAAATTTATGTGTCTTTTCTTTTTCCTTTCCTTTTCTTTTTTTTTTCCTTCATCTTTAACCTCAAACAAAAAAAAATTCAGGAAGTGTGAATTTGGTAAGGCATATTAAATTGAAATTAAATTCATAAGTTTGTATCTATAATTTTTTTCTTTATAATTTCTTACTATATCAATTAGAAATAGTACAAAAAATTCTTCTTGCGTTTTATTTTTTATATATTTCAAGTGATCATATTGATTTATGAATCGCCATGCACATATAATATCTCTCATCTTATATATAAAATATACTAATTTTGTAAATTAATCTGTTAAATTAAATTGGCAAGCAGGACGTGTAGAAATTGTTGATTAGCTGTACTTCAATCTTAGGTAACAAGCCTGCGTTAGACCCCATCAGTTTGCCTATCCACTTGCAACCAAAAATAAGAAAGACACGACAATAATATAATGTCTTTTTCACGAGACATTTAAATGTAGAAAAAAGTGGTTAGCATGAAAATTCATGCATATAAAAGAAAGTCTTTCATTTAGCATTTATGTTTTTTTTAATCAAAATGAAGCATTTATGTTACATGTCACGTTATTGTGGTATCAATTACAATATAACAATCCATTGTTGGTCCAATGAAGATGAAGGAAAAAAAAAAGGAAAGGAAAGGAAAAAGAAAAGAAAAGAAAAACTAAAAAAATTCGAAAAATATTAAAAAATTAGTTCGGGGTAAAATTATCATAAGTGTATCAGTTTGGGGTTTTTGGTGGTCAAAAAAATAGTTTGAGGTAAAATTATCACAGATGTACCAGTTTGGAGTTTTTTATGATCAAAAAAATAGTTTGGGGTAAATCGGTCACAAGTGTACCGGTTCAGGATTCTTCGTGGTATTAACCTTAACGTTTATTCGATTAAGATTGCATTATATGATGAGTCAGATTTGTCTCATGTTTGAATTGTTGCTTTTGTGACTAGCAAGTCTCACCAAAACCTCAAACTAGTAACACATATTTCAAAACTGTCTAGATGAGGTGTTCAGGACTAGAGCAAATATTAGTGTGCTGGTGATAAGTTTGAATGAGGATATTTACACAGTTTAATATAGTAGTCATGTATGCGATTATTGTGCCTTTTATACATTATAATGAGTTAGCAATAATGATTAAGCAAAACAATGTTTCGTTAACTCGCAAAAGGATTGGCTATAATCTAGTAAGTTTTTTTTGTCTTTTGATTTGATTATACGTAATATTGGGTAAATTAAATAATCCTCCATAGATTATTGTAAGTAACGCCACTTTCCAGTCATCCTGTTCCCAGGAAATGCTTTTGTTGTGAAGAGTTGACCGTCATTCTCCCATAAAATGACAGTACCGTTAGTTAATCATTTTCTCATTTATTAAATATCCCTAACAAAGGAAAGTATCCTATAAAAATCTTTAATAATTAAATGGTGGCTATCTCTTCGTTCACTGAGCAAATTGTTAGAGTGCGGGGCGAGGTCCAGCTGTCTCATATACATTCGCAGAAAATGGAAATGGAAAGCATGACATGCATGGAAAAAGTAATCTAATCTTCGAAAAGGTCCTTATAAAGACGAACAACTTTCGCTTCAACGTGGACGCTTCTCCTTATGTTCTCTCGTGTTCTTGCTGGAGTCCCAATTCGCCCCGCTTCTTGCTCTCCCATGATCTTCAAGACCCTGTTCAAATTTGATTCTAGGTTCGTCCTTTCCCGCTCTCTCTCTCTCTCTCGTCTTCTTGTTCTTGTTCTTCCAATTGGTGTCTCCTTTCATTTTTCGCTTGGAACTGATGGGGAAGCAGTCGCGTACGTCTTGTTTAGCCGGTGACGGAGCTGCCCGGCCATCCCCAGATCGGCTAGATGTTCTCCCCTTTCTTTTCTGGTTTTCTGAGTCGTCCTCCCTTCTGGGCTTCAAAGACAACTATTCGTTCTGCGCTTCTCTCTCTTTATCCAATGATTACGACGACAAGGACGAAGCGAGTTGAGCTTCGGGGCACTTTTTCTCTCATTCTAGTCTCCAATAAAGAACGCAAAACGATAATTCAAAGCCATTCTTGCTTCATATTCATTTATTAGATCTGACTCTTTCTGTCAACCATCATGATCTCGATTCTGGAACCACCATGCAATCTAATCGTTTTCGTCGTTAAAGATCATTGTCGTATTGATGGGATTTGTCTGTTTCATCTTCAAAGCTAGCTTTGCTTGCTTTTCTTTTTCATCATAATTTTGGTTATGACGGCCATTTGCTTTGATTATTCTTATTCATTGATTGCAGTTTCTTGATTTGGCGGTCGTCGTGTGCATTCTGACTCTGTGAGACAAAAATAAATTTGTTGAGTTGCTTTCGACTTGTTTGTGTACAGGATGTGCACGTCGAAGACAAGATGGAGTTGTCGTCAACTGGTCTGGTTGTGAGAGCAGTACGCAAAGTTCAAATTGATTAGGCAACCCTACAACTTGATCATTTGTATTTTGGACTCTATAATCTGTAAACCATCATTTGATTATCTTACTACCAATGGCGGAGCAGGATTAAGATGCGCAATCCGAAACAAATCTTCTCTTAAAATTCTTATTCTCTATGTATATAAATAAGCTCCCACTTTTGATTGTCATATGAGCAGGAAAACAACATTAGCTGTTGAAAGTGGCTACTCAAATGGCACCTCTTTGCAAACTTGCCTTGATGAGTTTCATCAGCTGTGTTGTGTTGGTGCCCTTTGGAGGAGCGTCCGGTGAAGATCACAAGGTAAATACATTCTTATTACTGTGTCTGAGTTGAATTCAAAGTTAGCAAGTTTTCATGTTGATTTCAATTGTGTCGATGAGTATGCTTTGTTGATTGGGACAGGTTTATGTGGTGTACATGGGGGGACTTCCCAAACAAGCAGACTTCTTGGCGACGTCGGTACACACCAGCATGCTACAAGAAGTTGTTGGCAGGTTGATATGCTTTGTAATTTTTCATCGAGTTCTCGGAAGCATTGTAAAACTATATACGTACATTTGATACTAACTTCACTTGGTCTATTCTATCAAAGCAACCAACGACACATTTTTTGCATTAGTATTATCACCAGGTATCACCGGGTAGTGCCTAACGTGCTCCGTGTTACTCAACTTTCTCCTACATAATACGGTGTTAGATAAACTTCAATTCATTCAAACGAGTAAAAGATTGGTCTATCCTACAGGAGGAATGCCCAACAACTTAAATTAATAATACCCAGCACCTAGGTAATTCGAATCTCAACCATACGATCGCTAATAACCTTTCACATAATTTTAATTCTCTCATGGGGAACGATTTTACTCAACGTCT
This sequence comes from Syzygium aqueum, assembly GCA_031216185.1. Lineage (NCBI taxonomy): Eukaryota > Viridiplantae > Streptophyta > Magnoliopsida > Myrtales > Myrtaceae > Syzygium > Syzygium aqueum. The sequence goes on from CM062240.1 coordinate 889,204, forward strand.
TTTCTATGATTGCATTTAGAGCTATGCATTGGCTTTATCATTTCGAAGTGTGATACAATGTGGGATTCAAAAGGTCCTTATAGCTAGACATGGATCGTCTTAGTACTGATTATAACCAAGTTTAACCCCATCATTCAATCATTTTCTTCTGCAGTCGCGCATCGGAGTCGTTAGTACACAGCTATTCAAGGAGCTTCAACGGATTCTCTGCCATACTCACTGAAGACGAAGTGGCAAAAATTGCAGGTGCAAAATAATACCTAAGTTCCATGGACAATAACAATCCATGCATGACATCGTTCAATATATTGTAATAATTCGTCAACCCATATATGAATCTCATCAGGAATGGAAGGAGTAGTGTCGGTGTTCCCAAGTGAGAGGCATCAACTTCAAACGACGAGGTCATGGGACTTCCTGGGCTTCTCTCAGAGCGTGCAAAGACTGCCGACCGAGAGTGACCTCATTGTTGGAATGCTTGATACGGGCATCTGGCCTGAAAGTGACAGCTTTAACGACGAAGGGTTTGGCCCTCCTCCAGCCAAATGGAAGGGCACTTGCCAAACCTCCAACTTCACTTGCAATAAGTACTACATTATGCATTGTTATCTTTGTTTATGTAATATAAGTAGTATTTGTGCATCAATTGTATTAGAATTGAATTTACAGCTGAAGGCACTCTGATTGTTGACACATGCTGTAACGCTGTGTAATGTGATAGTTGACAGAAGCTAATTTCTCTTTCCTGGGTTGATTGTTTTGTAGTAAAATCATTGGAGCCAAATATTACAGGCAAAACACCACATATTTGCCGGGGGATTTAGCTTCACCTAGGGACACCGAGGGTCACGGATCTCACACATCGTCAATAGCAGCCGGTGGCTTGGTGAGCGGAACAAGCTTATTCGGCCTCCGCTCTGGGACAGCCCGAGGAGGAGTCCCATCTGCCCGCATCGCCGTGTACAAAGTGTGCTGGGCTGACCACTGCGATGATGCAGACATGCTCACCGCGTTTGATGATGCCATAGCGGACGGAGTGGACATCATCTCCATCTCCATCGTCCCATTTGAACCCCGCGATTACTTTATGGACTCAATTGCGATCGGATCTTTCCACGCGATGAAGCATGGCATACTCACATCAGTGGCGGCTGGGAACTATGGCCCTAAACCAGGGACGACCACAAACTTTTCCCCTTGGTTTCTCTCGGTCGCGGCTAGCACGATAGATCGGAAGTTTGTCAGCAAAGTTCTGTTAGGAAATGGAAAGTCTTACGAGGTAAAAAAACCTATAAATGACTAATTTTCACTTCAAATTCATATCTGAATTCATCCATTTCTTCTAGTATATTTGCACCACTAAATGGTAGTATAAGTTAGCACTTACTCATAATGCGATTCTTTTATATAGGGCGTCTCAATCAATACTTTCGAACTCAACAACACAATGTACCCCATGATATATGGAGGAGATGCCCCAAATATTGCACAAGGATTTAATTCTACCGAATCAAGGTGTACATGTGTGTGTGTTTATATATGTTAGAGAGAGAGATTGAATTATCGCTATGCATGAAATTAATGGACATAGTATATGTACTTTGTAGGCTCTGCGCTACGAATTCTTTGGACAGCTCTTTGGTGAAAGGTAAGATCGTCTTTTGTGATTCCCTCAATGCCGTCGATGACGCGCTATCAGCGGGCACCACCGCACTATCAGCGGGCGCTGCCGGCTCAATAATGGTAGGCTTGGTAGTCACAGACGAGGCGTTTGCCTTCCCAGTGGCTGCCTCCTTCTTGAACGTAGCCGATGGAAGTGAAGTTTATGACTACCTGAAATCAACTAGGTAAAGCGTTTTGCAATCTCAACCAGTTTTAGCTTACTGAAAAAAAAAGTACGAACCAATTCGTGGTCAGACGATTACCAGAGAGTGAATAATGTCGGGAACTTTTTTCTTTTCCTGCTAGAGATTCTATGGCAACCATATTTAAGAGCACAGAGACCATAGATTCGTTGGCTCCGGCGGTTGTTTCGTTCTCGTCAAGAGGCCCAAGCCCAATTGCCAGGGACATTCTCAAGGTATGATCGGACCGTGGAGGTGACTTGTTTCATCAATTACGAATTGAGTAGGAATTTGTTCAATTAATTGTAATAGCCAGTATCGACTTTCATATTTGTTGTGTGTAGCCCGATCTCACTGCCCCAGGCGTGGACATTCTAGCAGCGTGGTCGCCGGCTTCGACCGTGACCGAGTTATCAGATGACCCGAGGCACGTTTCGTACAATATAATTTCTGGCACCTCCATGGCTTGCCCTCACGCCACCGGCGTGGCCGCATACGTCAAAACGATACATCCGACATGGTCTCCAGCAGCTATTAAGTCTGCCCTGATGACAACAGGTAGTGCCTGAAATTGCATCGGAGTTGCAACTGAGAAGAGTTCACAAAAACCGTGGATGGTCTTTTAAAATTGCATGTCACAACATTTCACGCAAAGAACCTTCATCGAATTTTATTGCTCAACATTGAAATTTAATTGCAAGAGATATGATGGTTCGTGGAATACACAATCCATATATTTTAACCAGCTACGAGTTTTGCATGGGCGATTCTCTCAGTACACCTTCTGGCTTTCGCAGCTTCTCCAATGAGTCCTCTCAAGAATACCGATGCTGAATTCGCGTACGGAGCTGGTCACATAAACCCTTTGAAAGCAGCGAACCCAGGTTTAGTGTACGATGCCGAGGAGGCAGATTATGTGCAATTCTTGTGCGGACAAGGTTACAACACCAGCAACCTGAGACTTATCACTGGCGATCAAAGCAGCTGCTCAGATGTCAACAATGTGACTGTGTGGGACTTGAATTTACCGACTTTCACGATATTGGCTCAGACCAAAGGCTCCAATATCACAGGAGTCTTCCACAGGACTGTCACTAATGTGGGCAATGCGACTTCTACTTACAAGGCCACTGTGACAGCTCCTCAAGGATTCACCGTTCGAGTCGAACCACAAACCCTCACGTTTGAGTCTGTCCTACAGAGGCAGAGTTTCGTGGTGACAGTCGAGGCAATCTTGGACGCGGATATGATTTCTGCGTCTCTGTGGTGGGATGATGGTCTTCATCAAGTGAGGAGTCCAATAGTTGCATTTGTGATTTCCCCCTAGACTAACCTCTGGATTAATTTAATTTACATGCATAGCATGTGTGATAATATCTTACACACCCTACGTTCATCGCCATTGATCTCTGAGGTGCAACTGAACTTCAATGGAAGAAAGTGATGGACCAGATAATAAAAGGAACACTCGTCTTTTGATTGTAGAGGAAAGCTCCTTAATTAGTTCCAGTTAAAGCTGTTGAAGAATTAATTCTGGTCAGGTGTTTTTAACTCGTGCTCTTACTAGCTTTCCTAGGAAGTTTGTATCTTTAAATGTGGTTGAGTATTAACCTTGGTGTTTCTCTGTAGGCTGTTTGGTTCAGTTTTTTCAATAGGCTTTCGGCCTTAGAAAACTTTTGAGTGTTTGGCAAACTATTTTATCACATCTTTGGCCAAGTACTGGCATTGGGAATGCTACTTCACCAATGAATGTAAATATGCCACTTGTCTTTTTCGCCCTCGAAATCTTACTAAAAGTCCACTTTAGCCCCGTTAAAAGATAAAACCCTACTTCTATTCCTTCCTTGCTTGCTTGCCTTGCTCTGTACCCTCGACGCTTTCACCTTGCTCTGTACCCTCACTCGCTTGTCACCCTCACCTCGCCTGCTTGTTCACTTCGCTCGATTGCTTAGTTCCCTTCCCTCGCTTGCATCTCTCTGCAGGTTCCTCTCTCTCTCCCTCCCTCCCTAGTGGATCTGCTTTCGCTTCACTCTGGTCTTTCATTCTTATTTCTTTGATTTATGTTTCTTTGATTTCCTGCTTTAGTGTGTTAAGAAATGTTGCCGATTAGTTGAAATCATTGTGTAGCTTGAATTCCCTACAATAGTTCGGCAACGATTTCCCAAGACTACCTCATTTCCCTCCCAATCCACCATAAAACCCTGTTTTTTAGGTTGTTATCCTTCGTCGTCATCTTCCTCGTCATCATCACTTGCCTCTGCAACTCCATTTTCCCTGCAAGCTTTAAGCTCCATTAATGGTGAGAACTGGCTCCCTCGCATTCCCTCTCCTGCTCCTCAAATTTCCCTACGATACTTCAAAGTTTCTGGGCAAAGCTATGCAACTTGTGGTGTTGGGAAATCATTGTCCGGCCAACAATAGTTCAATAATAATTCGAGGATATCACCCACTTAGCTGAAAACTAGGGGGAGCCGAATCATAAGAAGCAAAATTTTTAGGGTCATTGAGAATGCTTATTTGTGTGTTAAGAAATGCATGTGTACGTTCAAATGTGTTCATGGTAAAACTTGTTTGTTTGTGCCTCTCAAATTTGTTCATATCACTTTACTAGTAGATGGCAAGTAAGGCATTTTGGAGCTTGCAAGATGTAGAAACCTTTTGTGAGTTGTGCATTGAACAAATTGAAAAAGGCAATCGTCCAGCAAACAACAAAAGGAATGAATGGACAGTCATTATTAGCAAGCTTGAGGAGCTAATAGGCAAAAAGTATAAAATTAAATGAAGAGTAAGTGGGATAATTTTAAGAAAGAATGGAAAAGATAGAGACATTGGTTTATAGTGAAACAAGACTAGGATGTGATTCAAGGAAAAAAACCGTTGATGCGAGCGATGAATGGTGGGAAAAAAAATTCAAAGTTTTATCTCTTCCTCATTTACTTTTGTGTTTAGTTCATCTTCAATGATACAACTTATGCAAATTCTATATTATTACAAGCCAATCCTAAGTTTAAGGTTTTTTGGAAGAAAGGCAACATCATGATCTTATAGTTTTGCCTTTACCAAAAAAAAAATGATCTTATAGTTTTGTTAGATAGAATGTTCACACCTACGGTTGCTAATGGAGGAATCACATAGAATCCTAGACAAGGTTTATGTATTGATGAGGATGTTGTTGAGGCCACACAACCTGGTATCGACGATGGTGTAGGATCTATTGATGAAAATTTGGAGTCTCATGTAAGTGAAATCATTGTTGAACCAATTGGAACCCATAGCTGTTAAAGAGTGGCCATACTTCAATAAGGCAAACTCGAGGAAAGAAAGAAAAGAGATTGGCCATGGCACAGCAGCTAGGAACACAAATTAACAGGCTTTGTTTAGCTATTAAATTAAGGAACATCGTTGTTGCTGCTACATCTTAGGCAAATGAGGGATGCAGTCCTTATAAGGATCTCGTAGATATGCTAGATACCATACTTGAAATTGTGCAAGATGAAAAGTTATACTTTTTTGCAATCTCTATTTTAAAGAAAAGAAAGACAATAGGCAAGGCTTCATGAGCTTAAAGAGCGATGTACTATAAGTCAAGTATCTTAAGTATGAGTTTGAAGAGAGTCATAATTAGGATGTTAGCATCTTTTATGAACTCTTTGATATGCTACTTTGTTTTTATGTGAGATCTCTATTTGCATTACATGTAAACCCAATTTCTTTTATGTTTTAATGTGAGAATTGTATCCAGTTGGTTTTCTCTTTTTGTGGTTGAGTCGCACGCGCGCGCACACACACATATATTTCTTTTGATAGATAATCAAGATTATTCATTGTTTCTCTTATACTCTAATAACTCTATATCTTATTACTTTAAGCAATTATGGATGGTTCTCTTGAAAGGGAAAATCATGAAAAAGAGGAAAATGGATATTGGGATCTTGTCTCAATCTCAGCCGCTTCAATTGGTTATCAAGCAACATACATTGCGGCCCCATATTTTAACATATCTATGAAGAAAAATTGACATAAAAAAGGAGCATGAAATATTACCTATAAGTGACAATGAAGATCCAATAAGATGTATGAAGACTATTCATGCAGCTTGTTGCTGCTGTAAAATATGCTTTAGAATAGTAGTATTAGTTAAACAAAAAAAACCATTGAAAGTATGAAAAAATCTCCAGAATGCCAATAAATGGTTAAGAATATTTTCTGTGTGTTGAAAATTCTACTGGTCCCCACAACACTACCATTTTTTCCCTTTTTCATTCTATTTTTTTCTTCTTTTTTTTATTTTTTTTTTGGTTGTGACCGACAACCCTTGTTAGCCACTAGATGAGGTCGAAGAATCATGGCCCCTCGCTTGTAGCTGGCGAGGGTCGCTGGTATAGTCTTGAACCTTTTAATGATCCACGTCATCACTATCCATGTCAGGTAGGACGGCCAACGAATTTCAGGACTAAATATGTACATCGTCAAAATGTTTAGTACTAAATTAACTAAATTAAAATGTTTAAGACTTAATTAGCATCCACACAATAGGTTCAGGACTTTTCTGGTAATTTTCCCACTTTTATGACCTAATGTATATTCATAACGAACCCTATATAATGCCATTAAGAGTGAAATTACATGATAAAAAAAGTTGATGTTTTAGGAGTCTAATTGAAGAATGTGTTATGGAATGCTTAGAATGGATAATTACATTCTATTGCACGATCTTTTCATTGTAGTCTAAGATTGTGTTGTTGTCAAGGAGTGAAATTTGTTATAGAATGCTTCGAATGGATAGTTGAATCTCACCTAATGAACGATTTCGATGCGATTTAATTCAATTTCACTAGGTTGTCCCCTAAACACGTATGATTCTACAAGTCAAATCCCAATTCTGATTGCATTGCCCGTAATGCTTAACCAAAAAACAGAATTAATTAAGAATTAGATGAGATTCCATTTTCGTGTCATTATAGATTTTTAGCTCTCATTTTCATTCAATTTAGATCACCATTGCTTCTATTTAGGCATCTAATTTTCAAAGAAATTTCAAGGCTACTTTTAGATAGATGGAAAATTACCAAAAAAGTCATAAACCTATTGTAATTATGATAATTCAATTGAGTCCTAAAATTTTTACTTATCTGCTAATTCAGTCCATCCGATCAATTTTGGCCGACTGATACTAACGTAGATAATTTTTAATAATATTTTAATATATTTTTAAAAAATTTTAATTATTATTTTTAAAATTTTTTCCCTCCTTCCTCTAGCCGATCGCCGGATTGAGGCGAGGGCCGATAAGGTCGACCTTGCCGACCACTAGCAAGGCAAACCTCACCGGCCAGAGGAAGAAGGAAGGGAAAAAAACAAAAAAGAAAAATTAATTAAAAATTTTGAGAAAAAATATTATTAAAAAATTTCACGTAAGCTTTTGCTATGTCACGTCAATGCCGGCCGGCTAAAATTAGCCGAATGGACCGAACTGGCACATATATAAAAGTTTTATGATTCAATTGGCACAAAAAAAATTTAGTACTGAATTGACATAATTGCAATAGATTTAGGACTTTTTTGGTAATTTTCCCCTTAGATGGCCCACATTGACTAAACTGATAAGATTTAATCAAGCGAAGAATCCGTAGCGTTATTATCGCATGATCTGTTCAACCTTGGTAGGCCTTGTTGACGTCCTACTCTTATGACCATCATGTGAGAACGGCAACTTTCTGTTGGCTTATGGAGTCCTGAAACTTTCTTCTAGACAAAGGACCTTCATTTCGTCACCTATGTGGCTACCTCACCGAGCGATGTACTCTTATAAAGATGAAATTGACACATCAGTCAATTTGTTCGGATAATGTTGACCATTACATTGTCGATTTGGGCAAGTCGAGGTCAACATACGCAAAGCTTAGATTTACCAGAGCGAGTGATTGTGAGCTGCTCTGGCCTTCACATGGACCTTCGGCCAAGTCGAGGTCGAACACACATAGTCGCACTGACCAAATTGGTTAGATAGTGAGCTCGGAAATTGCAGGTCGGGATCTTTTCAACTCATGGCCCAGCTTCAAAACCATGCGTGGCTACTTCTGCAGCTGCGACCTATGCATTTTCAACCAAATTTGCAGGAAGAAGTATTACAGAAACTTCCCCTTTGAACTCATATGTACTCCGCAGCAACCACAATACGGACTCTACAGGCAAGATGATCTCGCTCCAGTCCTGCTAGAAGGTTTGCTCTCCACACAAGCCACAAATGACTTAATCTGCAATACTGTAAAACAAATTTTTCACCGATGCATTGCCCGTATGTATTAATCTGAAAACATGGGCACTAGATGCAAATCAAGACTAGCCTGAGGCGACTAATATAGAAAGGAAAGGAACAAATGCTCAAACGCAGCACATCGTAAGCAAATGTTCCAGCACCGACCAAACAACAGCTTGACGAAAGCACGCTAAATCAGGAGAAACCAGCAACTGGCAAGATTCATGCGATAAACCCATAGCGACCCATCAATGTAAGAAAGCATTGGGGTATGATACAACTAGTTACATCTAGCAGTTAGCAATATACAATCATCTAGAATCAACTTGTACAGCTTGCAGGTGAATGCACTTTTACAGGGGCGACATTAACTTTGCTGCTCTACCTAAGAAAGAATTGACTTCATGCTTATATGTATATGATACGCGTACCCCCTATGTATATACATATACATATAACTTAATGGTCGAACGAACTGCTAATCTAACAAAACTGTACCAAGGCTCCATAGAATGTCCATAGAGAGTTCTCAAGTGGGTGACTCCGATAAAAGTAGAGTATGCCACCAGCCGCATGCAACCTTTCTTGGTATACAACCTTCCATGTTGACTTGCGAGGGAATATTGCGATCAATCACATCACCCAATCCAAGCTGCTTGGTTTATTTAGTCCATGGCCAAAGTAATGGAAATCAGCACATTAGACTGGAAGACGAAGAAAACTACTACAAATGGCACTCATCAATAAAACAATTCAAAAGGAAAGCTGCGAAGTTACCTGACCATATTTGTTCCATCCCCAGCAAAACACTTTTCCATCCTCTTCAAGACAGAAGCAAAGATAGTCATAATGCATGCTATGGCCGAAAGAGAATTATATAAATGTATAAATTAAATAGGCAAGTATTTAGCTAGAGGCATAGATAAACATAGTGAATGCAGTCTTAACAACAAAGGATGCTGAATTAAGAGATGGGCATGTAAAGTCACTGAAATAACAGGGAAGAAAAACCATTCTTAACATATAAAATTCATAAAAGGCCTGACGGCCTCTACCAGTCCCCCGGTTACACCCTTGGTTTTAAGCCACTGCTTAGTTAGTACTCAATAATGATGGAAAATAGCCAGAATGGCCAGTTAAACCAATTCGACTTGAAACCAGAGCCTAGTCCAGTCCAGATCATCTTATATATACCAGCTGAAGGTCGAATCGGTTAATAACTGCACCAACCTGGTTCAAACCGTTGAACTGGTACCACGTCAGACCGGATCTGTTTTTAGGGAAAAATATTAAATGGTTGTGTCTGCAAACCAGAAGGTGCTAAGACCTGACCTTTAGGATGTTGAGGAAGACACTCAAGTTGCATCCACTCTTGAGAAGTTACAGGCAAATAATTAATTTTCAAATGTATTTCCTTTCCTGCTTTGGAAAAATTGCTACATTGGCACACAGAGAACTCGAACACTGGAACTCTAGTTTAAAAACACAGGGCTTTACCATAAGGCATGCCTGTTTAACCTGTTGAGGTTAACCATGTACAACTGATTCGTCTGGTTTGGTCTTCAGTATGGTTTTCAAACATTGGCACTTAAGTTGAGACCCTGACGTTACATGGACTTCCACAACACTTTCTCTATTCTTGTTTTTTCGACATCTCAGGATGGCACCATAGTCCTATGTCTTGGTTAACAATTGTGACAAAGAGATGGTATCTGGAGTTGAAACCACACCAAAGGAGGCCAATTATGCAGTCCCACCTTGAAGAAATCCATGCAGGACAAAGAGGAACCAACAATCTAATTCTAGATCAGTAACAGAAGTGACCAAATACTTCCTACTTCCTTTGTTTGATGAGATCTCAAGGGAGAAAGAATTGAGGGTCTCTCTAAGAGCAAAGATAACATTCAATATTTGCGACATTCACTCGCTATTGACTCGTGAAATCCTACACCTGATTGTCTTCAAAATTCATCTGAAAGATTACCAATTTGTTTGTTCAAAAATAGAAGAAGAAGAAACAAAGTCACCGGCCAATTAACCTGTAATTAATGCAGTATGACGAGCTCCACAAGATAAAGCTTTTGCATTGATATTTTCCAAACTTGGAGCATCCAAGAGCCTGGGGAGAGTCTGATTTAGAAATACAGGAGACAATTAAGATCATATTTAAGTATGTCCACTAGTTGAAGAACAATATAAAACTTGGATTGGGGCTTTAGTCAGCTAAAATGGAAGGTTCCCCATACACCAAGTCAAAATGCCCGGTGGACTGAAAATATCATTTTGCTTATATGATAGCTACTTGGAACTCCATTAATCAGTAAGTTAAAGAAATTAATTATATTTCTATATAAAAAACAAACATTCATGTAACCAATTCTAGTGTACCTCAGCTTGATCTACCCCAGTTCCCAGTTGCCCAAACTGATTCCCGCCAAATGCATAGACATCACCATCAGCAGAAACACATACAGTATGCCAGAGCCCTGCAGATACTCCAACTATTCTGATGCCCAATAGAGAAGATACGCACGTTGGGCTCAATTCATCATCAGTACTCCCTTGCCCACACTAAAACCAAATAACATAAAAAAGAAAGAAACATTAATACTCTAAAAGACTAAGTGAAAAAGTCGCAACCAACTAATTTACATCAGACTAAACAGAGCTGTATATTCAAGAGAAATAGAACAAGTATTCCCTTTTATAGTGGCCCTCTTCTTGAACATATAGTGTGCTTTTTTCTCCACCATTTTCTACTTTACCTGCATGTTGAGCCCAGAAACAGTTAAGACTTCCTAAAGTGATGGCTACTTTCACCATCATAGCTGGAAGTGTTACGCACGCCACTATACTTAATGAGATCTGTATAAGTAGCAATGGAATATTGGACTCCGAATAAGACCATAAAGTCAGAAACACCAGAACCTTTTAGAAGTTTCTAGATTCATTCAAGCACAGCACATGCGAATATGTATTCGTGCCAAACAGAGGCTTTTCCGAAGCAGAAAATCTATCCTCTTAATACATAATAGAATTGCTGAAAGAGAGAGAACAAGACATAAAGCATTAGTTCATAATGACAACTATCATAGAAGAAGATATAACACATCTTATACAATCATCCCTTTCAAAAGTGATTAGCGTTCATGTACTATTAAAAGACTGCCATTTAGCTAAACTTCATAGTAAGGAAGGGTCAAACACATCATTCCCAAAAACAGAGCAACATGGGAAATTCTTTTAAAATGATGTCCGGGCATAGCCTGTCATAAAAGATCTACATACAATTCAAACAGCTAAAGCTTATTCTCAGGTTCACAGTGAAGCATGCCATTACATGACATGGACCTGGACCAACCACAAATTTTAAACTATTTAAGGAGGAGGAGGAGGAGGTAATTAGGTTAAAAGCATCATTGAATAGAGAGAGAGAGAGAGAGAGAGAGAGAGAGAGAGAGAGAGAGAGAGTATCAATTCTTTCATTATTGACAATTCACCTGTCCGTAGAGTCCCCAACCAAATGTAAGCAGCGCACCAGCATCTGTTAAAGGCAATAAACAATATCCATGTCAGTGTTGTAAAATTATGCTTATTGACAGGAGATCATTGCCACACATAACTTAGCACTCACTCACATTGCCAATACATAAGACAAGGCCAACAACGATCTAGATGGCAGATGCTACAGTAGTGACAGCAGATTAACTATCAATCATATAAAACTTTTCAATATCACAACCATCTCGGTCACAACTAAAAGACCTACTCCTACGTAATTGGCCATAGATTTAAATCACGATCTCACTGCCAGCCCAAGTCAACTAGAATATTGCCAACTCCAGATGAAAATTATTTTTGTAGGTTTGTCAAATATGTCGACCACCTTTAGTTGTGTTGTTTCGTACATACTTCGACTTTAAGTCCCATGGCTTCAAGATGATCCCAGTCTAATAATCTGACATTATCACTCTTTATCTGCTAAAAGAACCAATGCTTTCTCGGTTTTTCAAGAACTTATTGAGCACGCACCTGTTATTGCTGCACTATGTCGTCCACCACAAGCAATTTGCTTCACATAGCTCCCAGGAACTCTATAGTTCTGCCCGTCAGAACTCATGTTTCCTCTAGAAAAGCCCATAGATCTATCTTTTACATATGAAGAAGACTCAATACAAGGCACAGGATGTGGAGAGGACACCATTCGTATCCGAGATCCAAAACCAAGCTGTCCCTCGCCTCCATATCCCCAACCCCATACCTGACCTACATCTGGAATTTTCAGAACTAGGATTATGAGTATGGCAGTATAGATAATGGAATTCCTAAGATCAATTACTATTTCAATTAGGAAAAAAGTACAATCAAGATGTCATCGTGGGAGCCCAATAATGCCAGTTCTGCACAATTACCTGATAATGCAAGAGTATGGCGCCCACCTGCAGCAACAAGGGCAATCCTCACTCCTGGACTCAATGACACTAAACATGGTAATGCTGACAAAGTCTCATCAGCAGATGATGAGATTTCAGCTGCTTGCTTAGCTGTTGATATTCTCCTTCGCTTTGTACTTTCTTCTCCAGCACTTTTACTGTCTACCCCAGGTGAGCTTCCCCCACTTGACTTCGAGCCTTGAGATCGAGGGCTCACTTAAAAAGTGTTTAACCAAATATTAGTATATAACAATCCATAAACAGATTGATTGTGCTGACAGAGAAATCACCTTGCTCAGTCAAAAAATAAGTTTGCCTCTCCAGAGCTTCCTTTTCCGGGTTCCCCACAAGTGTTGGGTCACCAAAAACCTTCCCGGAAGGAACACATTCTTTCCACCCCCATGTATAAACTTCTCCACTATCTGCGCTTACCAGCTTAAGATGTTAATGAACTGAACCGCGCACATAAGAAACACCAAGAAACAGGGCAATCAAAAAAGCAAATATTTGGAAACTACTCATATACCAAAACTCCTGGTCGCTTGCCTGATATTTTTTGAAAATATCTGAAATATACTAGACAAACAAGAAAGGAGAAAAAGTTATTACCTGTAACAGCAACACAGTGGGCCCAACCAGCTGCAGCGTTTACCACAGAGGCATCAGTAGGAAGAGGAAAAGGCTCTGGCGTTTCCTTCTCGAATACAACAGCAGAAATGTAATCTTAAGGTAATCAGGAAATCAAAGATTAAAGTCAATGAACTAGAGCATCAAGTATTCGCTTTAAATACCCCATGCTTCCCAGATGTCACATAGCTCTGACCGAGATCATCTGTGGATCCCCACGTTATAAGCTTCCCCGAATCTGCTTAAATGAAAAATGTGCGAAAGAAACAACACAACTTACTCAGAAGAAATCCAAGAATCGAGCCTAAGCACCCTTTGTGAAGATGTTCAGAACATGGTCCAAAATCTCATCAACCAGAACACAATTCAGGAATAGAATCGACCAGAATTAGGGAGGTTGACCAAACTAAGTAAGAAGTAAGGTCTGCTAGGTAGAAATAGTCAGTTTCCGATGGGACTTCAAATCATAAAACAGAAGCAGACATTGGGGAACAGACCCAATTCACGTGACCAACTTCCGTGAAAGGTCATTGACAATGCAAACAACGAAAAACGAAATCAGCAACTTCCTAAAGAGCCAAAGCAGACGGAGAAAACTGTCAAGTTAAAGAAACTCCGCATTGACAGTTCGGGAACTAATCCTCAACGGAAGAGTCGCGCCCAAAGTAAAAAAATCATCACTTTATCAGAAATGTGGCTCCCGAAAGGGGAAAATCTCCAAAAATCAGCTATTGCAGCTTCTTCCCCATATCCCAGCAATCAAATTCCAATAGAACCAAATGCCAAAGGAGAAAAGACAGAGAGAGAAAGAACAAATTAAGAAGATTCGTCTTCCTCCACCTCCAATATATCATTGATTACCACTGCGAAGAAGCTGTTATCCTCACACTGCGCGCAGAGAGAGAGAGAGAGGGGGGGGGGGCGAGAACCTGAAATGGCCATGGCGAATCCACAACCGCCGCCGCAGACGTCCCTCCAGGCGGGGGCGGCGGCGGTGGCCCTCACCGGCACCGGCGACAGGAGCGGCGCTCTCTGAGGCAGAGCTCCGGGCAGGTAGCCCCACATGTGGACCGCCCTCTCGGGGACCTCCTCCATCTTCACGACTCCGTCTCCATCGCTCGTCCCCTCGCCATTCATCTCCCCAACGCCCCGCTCCATAGCGAGATGGGGACGGCAGGGCACGAGGACGACGACGAACTCAGCGTCTGGTTCTAGAGAGATTGAACAAGAGAGAGATAGAGAGAGAGAGAGAGAGAGAGTGTGTGTGTGTGTGTGTGGAAGTGAAGAAGGAAGGAGGAGGAGGAGGAGTGTCGTTGGTGGTGATGGTGCCGCTCGCGTGTTTTTGTGAGTGCCCTAAAATCGGAAATTTGGGCCCCCCCCCGCCCCGCTCCTCTCTCAGCGGTTTTTCGCGACCTGACGGGGCCGTATCATTTTCAGGAATATAGGGGACGCCACGTCGGATCGCTCGCGTGGGGTCCCCCCTCGTGCACACGTGGCGGCGTCCTGGCCGGTAGAACCCCCCGGCGATTCTCCGCCACGAGTTCCCCAGAAGTTTCTGGAAGCGCACGCCCCCCTCCTCCTCCTCCCCGCAGAAAACATTCCCGCGCCGGAGAACCGCGCGCCGTTTGAGCGGCGTGGCCCGATTGCCGCCGCGACACGTGTCCCGTCGCGCCCCCTGGTTTTTTGGGCCAATCACAGTGTTACGCCACGTGTCCGAATCGGCGTCCTCGGGGGTCTTCCTTCCTTTGGTTTTTTTTCTTTTTTCTTTTTTTGTTGTTTGGGTTTTGCTTTTGGAAGGGCACCCGGGACACGTCATCGGTGGGACCCAGCTATTACTCCGGCGTCCTTTTGTCGTACTTCCTTCTTGTTATTGTTTTTTTTGGGTCAGGACATTTAGTGTACTTCTGGAGTGCACGCTATTGGTGCGTGAACTTTCAAGGCTGTTCGGTTCGAGCCTTTAAAATTTCTCTTGCACTGTTCATGCCCTTCGAATCGGGAATTTCTTTCCACCAAAAAAATAATTTGGGAATTTCTCCCCAACAGTCGGACTGATAGGATAAAATAAGATCAAGTACATTCATTTTGCGGATCTCACATGTACTTCACATGTGGGTATGATAATATCAACGGCTGTCGGCTATAGATTTTCTTATATTCAACTTAAGTTAGATTTTCTCGGATCCAACTTAAGTTACATTCTTTTGCCCTAAAAGAACTTGAAGTAATATTTTAGAGCAATGGAAGTTCGCATGACCATATAAACGAAAGTCAACAAAAGTCAACTTGGAGTATTTTTCTGCACCATTTTGCAAAAAAAAAAAATGTGAGGACGGTCTAAGTAAAGAATAAGGAAAGTAGGTGTTGATAGGCAACACTAATCTGCCGTACCCGTGAGTCTATAAATTTTTACAATAGTGAATCTGACTATTATTATCTCATTTCCAGTTACAAAGCTCAGGCGCTTTTTTTTATTGGTAAAAGGGTAGGAGAGGTGATTAATGCAGCTATTCTCTCTATACATCACCATAAAAGAATCATACCCTTTACAAAATATTATGTTCAAGACATAGCTACTTAGTACAATAGGTGTACAAGCGCATTACTGCAATCCCGTCGCATGTCGCAAGACGGGAAGTGAGAAAGCAAATACCCAAAACACAAGCTGGTTAGAGAATGACTAATAATATGATTCGAATTTGTGACATCATGAAAGATAATGCGATTGTTTTAGTAATATGGTGTAAAATACTAGGGCGAGTTATGAAAAGCTGGTCAATCCATATAATTGCTGAGAATTCTCTTTCCGATTACAATGAGACGTCATAAAGTCTCCTCTGTATTTCCTATTTGGACCTCCTGCGCACCCATGTGAAAGGTTCTCAGAGTCTGATGTACATCTCCATTTTTGGGATAACCAAATTCCAATGCGCATATTTGTTGGCTTTAAAAAAGTTTATATTGGTAAGTTCTATATTCTCTGACCAAAAAACACGTTCCATATTCAACGCACTGAAGTTAAAGAAAATGAGCACAAAAAAACAAAGGGATAATGACACAAATAGTCTCTGAATTTTAGCCTAACGTACAATATGATCCCTGAACGTTTAATTTATTTAATGCAATCATTGAACTTTAACCTAATGTGCAATGTGACCTGTGAATTTTTAATTTATTCAATGTAGTCCTTGGACTTTTGGCATATGTTCATTATAATCCCTGAATTATATAAAAACGTTCAATGCAGTCCCTGAACTTGAATTAATGGAAGGACTAATTGAACATTTCCATATAATTCAAGAACTTAATCGAACATGTACCAAAAGTTCAGGGATGGCATCAAACAAATTAAAAATTCAAGGACCACATTACACATTGGGTTAAAGTTTAGGAGCGATATTGAATAAATTAAAAGCTTATGGACCAAATTTCACATTTAGCCCAAGTTCAAGGATTATTTTTGTCATTTTCTAAAAAAGAAGATATGGACATCAAGAAGAGAGAGTCCTTACCAAAAAAAAAAAAGACATCAAGAAGAGAGTGGATGGTGAACAAACTACGGTGAATGGCAAAATGATCGATTTTGTGAGATACCATTCCTCAAATCTCTTCTTTTATTGGTAGTATAGATAATTACGTGATCACACATGTCACTCGTATGTGTTATATGCCATTGCCATATAATTACGCACGTCATTCGTACAAGTCCTATCTGATCGACACGTCATCTCGCATAGTCATTCCCACATGTTGAATTCAATTGCCAAGTTATGACACATATCTTCTACTCATGTCATATTCGATTTCCATGTCGTTTTACATGTCATAAGCATGTGTCCAATTAGATACATACGTCATACACTCAAGTGATATTTGATTACCGCCTGTAATTTGCACATGCCATGTTTAGATTATCACATAGCACATGTCATATTTAATTACTGCATGTCATTTGCACCTATCATATTTACCACATGTCATTCGTACACATCATGTTCAATCACCGCATGTCATCTACGCATATTATATTTGATTGTTGCATGGCATTTACGCAATGTTTTGTTCAATCTCTGCATGTCATTCGCACTTGTCATACTTGATTATCACATGTCATTTGCACATATTATATTCGATAGCCCATGTCATTTGCACATGTCATGTTATCATTCATGTCATATTCGATCACCGCATGTCATTCAATCATCTTATTCAATTATTGTATATTCAATCTTGAATTCTATGTCATTCAATTATGCATTTTTTATCATTAAACATTTCTCATTCGACGTTACACATAATGTGTATCATATCGTAAAAAACACAATATGCAATGGTGTCACTATGGTACGCAAGATGATGCAATTTTTTCAACCTGATTACATATTGGCCAAAATTCAAATGTTGAAAAGTTTTCAATTGAATTAAGAAAATTGTAGGATAAAATGGGAATTGGGGTTTAATCAAAGTGGTGTGGCACCGAAAGGGCATTATGCAATGCTAATAAGTCCTTCGCATGACTGAACCCAAGACTTTGGCTTCTTGTTTAATCACTATGACTAGTCACTCTGCACAACTCACCTTGGTAGTTTATTTTCCTTGCAACTGCCTAGGTGAGTATATAATCAACCTAGGCTAAATGAATTGATTGGTTGCGACTCCTCCATGGTTTAGATTCATGTATTTGGTTTCGCAGCTAACTCGACTTAAGGTTTGGGAATACCCTAGGAATCAAGCCAATTATCCCGATTTTCAAAATTTCAAGGTGCTAAAGCAAGCCAAATCAAAGATGGAATATTTCGAAATTCAAATGCAAAGTTGGCTAGGATGCACATTACTCAGATAATGTTAGTGATCGGTTGCACCACATCAATCGTGTAACAGCTATATATATAATAGTTTCTCTGTCCTTAAGAGCCCTAGATGTGTGAAAAACATTTTATAGGCTATATGTTCTTTTATTCTTGACTTCCTCCAACAATTCTTATGATCAGTGGGTTTAAACATTATCACCACAACACCTTACCAAAAAAAAAAAACATTATCACCACAACAGATATACAAACTTAACTAACCAATAATTGCTATGATGCTCATATTCCTGACTCATTAATTAGAAGATTTTCTTCCAACCAGAGATTAAGGAAAACACGGACCATTTTTTATCATCTAGGATCAAGATTTTTGCAAGTCACTATATGTCGGAGGCTCTTTAAAAATCCAACTAATCTCCACCAGACGTGACAATCCGTCCCACATAATGTGATATTCAAGGTTTTTGAATATATAACTAATCTTGATTACATGTGGCAATCACCCAGTCTCACACATACAAATAATCACTGGAGACATAATTTTGTGCCACAAGGGTTGTCCAAGAGGATGCACAAGTACGACCATTGGAGGGCCATAGGCGAACAAGACGCTAATCGGTACGTTTGGTAAGATGATGGAGAATTTGACATACACATTGAAAGACTAAGCTATAGGCGCTTGTCAGCGGACACAGAATTTGCATACAACATAGAAAGAAAGGTGAAATGGGGACACCTCCAGTACTTTGATTCATTTGCGAAGTCCTTCCTCGTGCTTTCATTTAGGTTCACATATCTCCGGCAGTATGCCGATCTGTACACAACGTACATCACACGGGGTTTTATAATGTTCAAGGCCTAAAGATATCCACTGCATCATAAACTAGCAAATAAAAGGGAATACAAGTTTCTCGAGAAGCATGCCTACAGCTTATCTCTGATCGCAAGAAAATCTCGGTCACTTTGCAAAAGACGGGGTTTGGGGTTCAAGTGTATCATTGGTATTGGGTTTCGCACTCGCATTGGAGTGGGGTAGGGGTGATGGGCTTGTTCAATGAGCAGTAGTGTGTGTGACCAGCTCTGCAGTTGAAACCAAGCACTTTCCTGCGAGCGATCTCTAGTTTGCCAAAATTTAGTTCCGCTTTTAGCGGGTATGTCGAGTGCGTGCAAGCCCAACGCACCACGACTGCTTGATTGTTCGGGATCCATGTGAGATCCGCCGAAATCAAGGGTTGTGGTGGATCTTGCACGCCGGGAGTGATCCAACAGTGTATAAAGAGATTGGCCATTCAATTCGGGGGAGTTTCAATGATAGGAAACTTTTGTGTATCTCATTCGCGGGAAAGAACTCTGTATGTGGGTCCCATCATCGTATGGCTAGTATTGAATCACCAGAAAACTTTTTCAACTTCTATTATATATAAGCTTAATATCACGAAAAACTCCAAACTGGTATGTCTATCATAAATTTATCAAAAATTAAATTTTTAACCACCTGATATACTTGTGACAAATTTACTCTTCGTTAATTTCTGTTAGATTTACTGTCGAATTACTTAATTAAATGACACGCGACAATTTATGAGGTTTGGGGTTTTATCCTCTGTTTATCACAGTGTACTAGTTTGTGATTTTTTTTTTGTATTAATCTAATTTAACGAAGGATGAATTTATCATAAAATTACCAGTTTGAGATTTATTATGGTAAAAAAATTAGATTTGAGTAAATTTATTACATGTGTACCACTTTGGGATTTTTAGTAGTAAAAAAATTAGTTTTTGGTAAATTTGTCACATGTGTACCAATTTAGGGTTTTTCGTGGTATTAACCATTTTATATATGTAGCCTGTTTGTTTGGGTCTTATTTTAAGAAAAATGTACTTATGTTACTTTCCCATAAAGAGTATATTTCTTAATTTCAGAATAAAAGCATTCGACATGATGTTAAATAGCCTTAAATATGCCAAAGTGGGTTGGCTCAGCTAGTGAGATTTGAACTCTCTGCACACCATGCCCATGTTTGAATCCTGTTGCCAGCAGTCTCCTTAGGTAGGCGATTTAATAGCCATAAACATTTATACATACGATTCTTTGCGTGTTTATTTAGATTCAGGTTCTTTTTTTTTTGTTCCTTTTTAGCCACGAGTGATTCAAGGTATTATATGAAATGGTTAATACCATAAAAAACTATAAACTATTATACCTATGATAAATTACCCTAAACTAATATGGATTTTCACGTGGACTTGTCATGTCATTTAGTTTATTGCCATCTATCATCCAGCTAAGCGATTTTAAAGTAAAATTTGACGAAAGCTAAAAGTAGAACTAAAAATAGAAAGCAAAATCATTTAACTTGCTTTTTATTTCTTTAAACATTTCTTAATTAGAAAATCGTTGATTACATCAAATAAAAAATGTTTATTCATCATGATTTTCTCTAAAGGGTGTTTGTATTTCTAAATGCTAGTTATGCTTTTTACATATTTTGTTGCTCCATAAATCATGATATGTTTCATTGTAGAGCCATTAGTTTTTTTCTCCTCTTTTATGTTTAAAACTTAAAATGGTGAGAGGGGTGACCGGTGCTAACGATCCCTTTTGGGCAATAATTGCTCTGTACTACCTGCAATTTGAAGGTCTGAGAGCGATGATCTTGTCACTATAGACCCTACCAAGATGTTTAAAAGTCAGAAGTCTCTTTACACGAGGAATGCCATGGTTAGGCAATGCAAAACGAGCCAATTAAAGGTTTGCTTACAGTATGAATTAAACTCGTGATCTCATGGGAGCCATTTCGTGAATGAATATGAACTTAGTTAGAATTAACAAAAGCATCATATACTCTTTTTCTCAATTCAAACAATATCGTTACTGTTTATAAGACGTAAGTAAATTCTAATCATGGAAAGATGAATGAAAATTTTAAAGGGTCTAACAGTTCTAATGACATAATAGGTGAGGGATCAATTGAGATGTAGCTATTGTTGTTCCATTTAAATCCCTTGCAACAAAAAATGTAGGTTTTAAATAGAAGGCCGTGGTCCATTAGGCCCAAAATTTCCCACAATTAATCAGCTCGTAGGCTGGCGGGAACAGAAATTTTGTATCGTTATTAAATGAATTTCTGTTCCGGGAACAGAAATTTCGTGTTGTTATCAAACTCTACTTTTTGCTCAGAGACTAGTCCAGCAAAAGGAAATAGATTTTTCTATTTCTAACTAGAAATAGAGCCGAGGAAGAGAAATGTTTTCATTTGCATCTTTTATCTCTCGTTCAGACGAAAACAAACTAGACGTAGAAGGTTTGAATGACACGAATAATATGGCTAGATAATTGACACAATATGAATAAATTACGCACCTATATGTCGAAAGAGAAAAATATTTCAAAATTTGAAATTTTTTTGGAAAAGGTTATTTGTAAGATTAAAAAAATGATTTAAATTTTACGATTGAAATTGTGATAGATGAAATAAAATTATTAATTTTCATATTTTCCTATTAATAGAATATTCATTAAATAACTAATTGACTTTTTAATTTTTTATTTGTTTGGGAGGACGGGGAAGAAAAAATAAGATTGCAATTCCCCTTTTTTTTTGGGTCAAAGCAATTCCCTTTTAAAAGCAGGAAGTGTTTGTTTCCTTTATGATTAATATCACCAAAAACTCCAAACTGGTACACCTGTAACAATTTTACCCAAAATTAATTTTTTTACTATAAAAAATCCCAAATTAGTACACCTGTGACAAATTTATCCCAAACTAATATTTTGACCACTAAAAACCGTAAACTGGTACATTTGTGATAAATTTACCTTCCATTAGTTTCCGTTAAATTAGATTAATATCACAAAAAATCACAAACTAATACACTTATGACAAATAGAGGGTACTTATGATAAATAGAGGGTAAAACATAAAATGGGTACATCAGTCGACTGCCGCGTGTTATTTAACAAAGTAATTTGACAGTAAAATTTAACGGAAACAAATTAAGGGTAAATTTGTCATATGTATACCAGTTTGAAGTTTTTGGTAGTCAAAAAATTAGTTTGGAGTACAATTATTATAAGTGTACCTGTTTGGAGTTTTTGGTGGTGTTAACCCTTTGCTTTACCTAAGCGTATATATGGAAGTATTTTCCGTAGTTTTACACATGCGTGCCATTTTTGGTAGCATTGGAACAAGAAACTTAATGTTATCATAATTAGAGTAATTCCTATACTTGGGCTCCGTTTGTTAAAATGAATTATTTGAAAAACATTATTGTAAAAATAATCGATTGTATCGCTTATAAAAATAAATGAATGAAATTTTTCTTCATCGCCCATTAAAATGTTCATACATAAATTATTGTAGATAATGAAAGTATCTTTCATTGATCAATTATTTCAAATCATGTAAGCGATTATTTTTGGGATAATAATTTCCAAATCATTCATTTACTACGAAATAAACGGAGCCTTAATCAACTGATAATTCCAAATGCTTGGTATTTATTGATTGGCATGTGATGTGTCGGTGTTCCACCCGACTCGACCTGAACTGGAATGGAATCATGTTTGACCGGACCCAATACTTGAACCATATATATCCCAAATTGTCGGGTTGGGTCAGGTTTTTGGTTTATTGGTGTTGGTTTTGTAGTCACTCGCATCATTGACTATATTGATTTCATGGATGAACTTGATGTATCTAAAATCACATTGCTCTTTGCTCGCCAATGATGGCACAACACACGAGTCTCACCATCATTCTTTATAAGGTAATTAATATTCCTTTTTGCACAAGACTTGTGAATAAACGAATTGTTTATAAACAATGCCGCGTGTGTGGCGTGTGCTTTGGAAAGATTATGCTGTGTATAGTGCTTTTTTAGAATTCTTGAGAATGCAAGCGAGGAGGAAGACAAAAAAGAAAAGAAAAACCAAAACCCAACCCGGAGAACTACCCGAATTTCTTTTCTTAATACCCAAATCAATTGAGACCTGAACCAAACCAAACCGATTTTTTCGGGTATTTTCAGTTCGGATCAGCCCGTCCGGTTTGGGTAGGGTAAAATTGACACCCCTATAATTAGGGGTGTCAATGGGTCGGGTTGGGTCGGGTTTTCTTAATACCTAACCCGACCCTAAACCTACAGGGTCGTGCTTGACCCGCCCATACCCACCCAAGACCCTGTTCATAGTACACACCCAAGAGAGGGTCGGGTCGGGCCGGGCCCGAGACGACCTCCCATTCCGCCGTGCAAACGCCTCCACCTCTGCCACCTCCGCCACCTCCTCCTCCGACGTCCGTCTTCCACAGCCTATTCCAAAAGAGCAGCAAAAGCAAGAGAATCCACTCGGTAACCTCACCCCTGCCGCCCCCACAGCGACTGGAGCCTCGGCGGAGGAGTCCCCTCGCGACAGCCCCGAAGCCCCCATTGCCCGTGAAGCCAGTCATCCATTAGCCTAGCAGCTGAACGCAGTCGCTGTTTCGGGTGTCGGAGCTTAGGTTCGCGGCTAGCGGGGACTTGGTCCGGTCACGCAGCGCCCGCAGCTCACCAGATCTATCGAAGCTGGGGGACGCGGACGTTCCATCGTCGCCGGGCCACGAGGCGGCGGCAGCGACGGACGGCCGAGATTGGAGTGGCGTGGTGAGGGAGCGCTTGGTGGGCTACGATTGCTAGCGCCGTCGTGGCTTCTCTGAGCTTCGAAGCCATGGCGCCTCTTTGCTCATGCGATTAAGAACAGTCCTTCTGTTGGCTTAGATCTAGGGTTTCATCGTGAGAGAGGAGAGAGAAGGGAAAAGAGAGAGATTTATGGGTGGGTCCAAGGTGTCAATGGGTCGGGCCCGACCCTACCCAACCCTAATAATACCCATATCTAAAAGCCCTGTCAGAAAAAAACTAAGGCCCAATCTCAAAATATCCCAAAATTTAGGGTCGAGCCGGGTTAGCGCGGGTCGGGCCGGGCCGGCGCGGGCTTTTTTGACACCCCTACCTATAATGTGGAGCTCAACATAATTTCACCTTGATGGAACTACATGGCAGGTTGAAAACAGGGGGTTGACATTGCCAACCCCGAAGCAGCAAACCACCAGACTTTTAAGTGGTGGATGGCTGAGGGTTCGCCGAACCACTCTTTCCCGTTGAGCATTGACCGGGCAATGCAAAATGCAATTTGAGCCTTGCAAAAGCGGTGGGACGGGACGACGTCGTACCCCACGCAACATGGTTCGGGAGGCCCTTCACTGACCTACACAATGCTCTTGTTCAATCATTGGGATCGTATGGTTGCCAAGCTCGTGTGAGGTCCCAAACGAACGCCCAATAATTTGATATGATTGCTTTGTAGCCGAATCAGATGGGGAAAACATGTCGATCTTCAAGTGTACGGATGAGATCGGGCCAATTATGTCACTCTATTTGATCCTCCCCTCCATAATTCTACGTGGGACCTTATCGTCACCTTCTTCTTCTACTACTTTTTTTTTTCCATTTTCTTAATTGAAAATATTAATGCGTATTCATCGTATGAGCGCCTATTTTTTTTAACTGACAAGGGGTGGTTGCCCGACGGTACAGGCTGATAGTCCTGCATGCCCGATCCCGAGTTCAAGTTTTTATTATTAAAACTTAAACGGGCAAGAGGGGCTTCCAACATTAGCGATTTCTTCTGAGTAGATTATAAAGGTCCAACAACGTGAAATGTTTGAAATGAGCCATAGTCACACCGCACCACCGGCGGCCCAAATATTTGAGGTTAGCGAGCTCATCACCCCAGCCCTACAAAGATGATAGAAGTCAAGAATCTCTCTAACAAAATATGCCACAGTCAAGCAACACAATATTTGTTGTTTAGAGGTTTGCTCTTGACATGAATTAAACTTGTGACTTCGTATGGGCCATTTATTGAATGGATATTAATTAGTAGAATTAACAAAAGCATCCCATTTATTTCTTAGTATCTTATTTAAAAACTCCTCTTAATTTATACAATATCAATACCGTTTATTAGGTGTAAGTAGATTCTAATTATTGAAAGAGAAAAAATATTAAAGGCGATAATAGTTCTAATCACATAATATGAGAGGCTTCACTACTGATGCTATAGAGATATGTGGCCACTATTGAGTTGCAGTTTCATCCCCCACAGCGGAAAATGTAGGTTTTAAATATAAGAACCAGAGGTCTTTTAGGCCCAAAATTTCCCTCTATTAATACGAAGCTAGGAATAATCATAATCACGACAGACAGAAATTTTTTGCTATCAAAATAGTGGATTATGTTGTTTTTCTTTGAAAATAGAATATTACTAATTTTCAGCGATTTTTGACCAAAATTGAACGGAAGGAAGGACAACATTGAAAGTTCGCATAAAGCTTTAAGGCTAAATTGGCAAAATTAAAAAGTTTGATCAAATAAGCATTCGTACAATAGATTTATGACTGATTATATAATTTTTCCTATATAATTGTATATATTATAGTATTTCCCATATTTTTACACACAATTTTTTTGGTCGGAATACACACATTTAAGTGTGGCAGCATTGGAATGAGAAACTTAATGTTACCATCATATGTATAGTTGGCTCGTTTTGTGAATCCGAATGCTTGGTATTTGTTGATTGGTGTGTGATGGGTAGCTCTACATGACTTCTCTTTGATTCGAGATGGATGTGTTGGCTTTAGCATTGCCAAAGTCTTTTGGGGCCCTAAATTCTCATTGGCAAATGCAAACGGCGTTTGATAAAATTTTTGGGAGAGCTCTAAAGAGATGCAAATTGCATCTCCAAAACTCTTTAATGGCCTTTAGCGTAAGGAAGGTCCCGGAGTACTTTGGAATGCTGCATTTTCGGAATGCAAATGTAATTTTTTCTTCCAAATTTACCCTTGCTCAACTTTCATAATTCCCGAATATCCTTACCTAATGCGACGTCACTGGCGAGGTTTTAGTCCGCGGGGGGGCGACCAATGAGACTCCGGCGAGGTCAAATGTCGCTACCACAAGCCAAATCTAATGTCGGCAACCTCACCTAAGGTCGCCCAATACCAATCGACGGTCGCCTGAGGTTTGGCAACCTAGGCGGTGGTTGCCTGGGGTCGTTTGACCCAAGTAAGGCTGTCGAGCCAGATCTGGCTAGTCGACAACTAGATTTAGCCTCACCGGCCACTAAGCCCATGCCGGTTTTGATATTAAAAAAAAAGAAAAAAATGCTTTTCAAAATGTGATTTTATCAAGCACGATTTAGGCCAAAATTGTTTCTCAATGCACTTTAAAATTACAATTTACCAAATATTATTTATATTTTAAAAAATAATTTTAGCTTAAAGGCCTTTACATTTTTTGGGGGACATTTTCCCAAAATCGAAACATACGCATTGGGAGGTGGAAACAGGGAGTTGACAATTGCTGACTCCGAACCAGCAAGCCGCCAGATTTTTGAGTGGTAAATGGATGAGGGTTCGCTGAACCAACTTTCATGTGGACCATTGACCGGCCAATGCAAAATACGATGTGAGCCTTGCAAAGCAGTGGGACGGCGTTGTACCCCACGCAACATTGGGATCATGTGGCCAAACGACGACCAGTAATTTGATATGATTGCTTTGTAACCGACGCAGTTGGGGGAACATGTTAATCTTCAGGTGTAGGGAAAGATTGTGCCAATTATGTCACTCTGTTTGATCCTTCCCTTCTATCAAATCTTTGTAGGACCTTATCTTTACCTTCCTCTCCTTTTTTCTTTTTGATTTTCTTAATTAATTATTAATGCGCATTCATGGTATGAGCGCTTATTTATTTATTGACAAGGGCAGTTCCTTAGCAATACAGGCTGATAGTCTTATATGCGATGTCATGAGTTTGAGCCTTACTTGCTTTGATGAATGGGTTCGGCACTTGTAACATTTTGGTGAGGCTATTGACATGGAGTTGGCCTTTCTCAAGATAATGGAGCCAAGGTGGTGCCGAGTGGCAACGGCGGGTGTGGCACCCTCGAAATAAAGTATATATAGGGTGATCACACATATTGACTTTCCTCACGTTTCCCTTCTTAATAAAAAGGAAATTTCCATTTTTTGATAATCTTTGTCATGGAGAATTGATATTTTTTAATCTTATTCACACAATAATTTGATTAACGCCACACAAAAAATCTTCTTGAGTGAAGTTTTTGTGGTTGTGAGCTATTTTAGCCTATTTATTAGGGATTTTTATAGATTTCTTTCTAGTATAGAATCTTTCCTATTGTATATTTCCTAATTAGGGTTGTTATATGTCCTATATATATAACAGGATGAAACGTTGTAAATGTACAGAAAATATATTCATTGAATACAAAAAGAAGAGTTTTCTTCTACAGTTTTTACTATTTCCTAAGTTATTGTTCAAATTCTATCACCATGGCCAATCTCTCCAACTTCTCTAGAGGTTTGAAACTATTGGTTTACCATGACAATGACATTTGCGACAAATGAAGGATAGTGAATTCATTTGATTATAAAGTCAGAACTCAAGGGCATAGTGGTTGCAATTATTTTTCCATTTTTAGGCTAATTTTTAAACCAAATTTCTTCATACCTAATTACAATGAATGAGTCCGCCAAAAGAAAGAAACGATTACAATGCGAAACATTTGTGGCTGCTACTGTGAAAGCATACATGCCGAAAGCCATGCTTGTGCATCAAAATTCGTTAGTTCAAATATAATAACTCCATCCACAATTCTCTCCCTGTTATATAATGAATTCTAGTAAGCTGAATTCAAATAAAATTTTGTAATCTTGGCAAGTTGTGTTATTGGAAAGTACTTTATTTTTGTTAATTATGCCATTGAACTAATGCATGTTAAGTTCACTTTCAATTCATGTTACTTTCAAGTTTGTCATATAATTATGTATAAACATGCCAATTTCCATTAGAAATTGCCAATCCTAGAAGAGAAGAGGGAAAAGAAAAAACAAAAGCCATACTAAATTAACATGCAGGTGACCAATGCCCATTTAAAAACAATGTAAAAAATACCTATTAAACTTTCTATCGCTAAAATGGGACAAAATTTTAAAAAAATTCTATATACTAGTCTAGGTGACGAGTTAATGGAAATAAATTAAGATAATGTATGAAAGGATATGATAGCTATGCTAAAATCTTTGAGCCGTTCACATTTTATGCAAATTATTTATCATATGTTGTTCTTTAATCATATAAAATAGATAATACTTCGACTGAATTAATCCACAGATGCCAAAGCGGGACCCCTTGTAGTAGGTATATGGTTTGGGGATGAACTAGGTGAAAGTTTGTGGACCTGTAACAACCCGGTTCGATGAGGGTGGAGAGTGGTCACCAAAGCCAAAGGATTTGGACAATGAGTGGCTCCTAGCAGGTTTCTAAGATAGCAAAACGGGTAG
The DNA here is from genome assembly GCA_031216185.1 of Syzygium aqueum. Taxonomy (NCBI): domain Eukaryota; kingdom Viridiplantae; phylum Streptophyta; class Magnoliopsida; order Myrtales; family Myrtaceae; genus Syzygium; species Syzygium aqueum. Next base: position 917,581 of record CM062240.1, read on the forward strand.
GAATGAACTGAATTGTACATTGAACAAGGATGGGATGCCTCATGAGTTGGGATGCCCTGTGAGTATTCGGGATGTCTCGTGAGTCGAGATGAGTCCTAACCAGTTACAAGTATAAAATTACCTATATATATTTGTAAGCTTCATGACGAGTAGGGAAATATTCCCTGTGTATAGTGGTTAGCCATTATGTGATATATGTGCATCATGAAATAATGCCATTATCTTGCATTTGACTTAACGATCTTATGCAATGTTATTAATGATTTTTATCGGTAAATCATGATAAGAAAGATAATAACTCTTGCACTTGTCATACATGGGTATTTTATATTGCTTTGAATTCACGTTGTTCGTTGATACCGAGTTGAGTGCTAAGATGATCTTCTACCTTAGATTTAGAGATTTCATTTATTAAGATTCGACTTATCCCTTATATTTCAGTTTTGTAGGATGGATCACTCTTTACTATTGCGGTTCGGAGTTCCTACGTATTTTGATTGCGAATAGCAAGTTGTGCTTATACTTGAATCGATAGTAGTATATGCTAAGTGTAATCCCATTGTATGGGTTGACGGGGAGTACTTTGGACCACTTAGGGGTTTCGATGTTTCCCCTTGCTTCGATGGCGATGGCTTGTCGATGGACAAGTTGGTTGGTCCATAGAAAATAACTTGACTTTCGTACATGCGAGCCTTTAATGGTGGAGTGGAGTGAATATTTTAGGTGACCCCACTCTTTTCTCATGACTTATGTACTGTATTGTATTTGTTTGTGGTGTTAAAATAAAGAAGCATAAGTATATTAATTAAACTCATGCGATTTCTTATATGGGATGTTGTGAAAAATTTATTGTGCTTCTGCATGCATAATTATAATTATGAGTATAAATGAAAAGAACACGTGTCATGCATGACATTTTTGGGGCGTCATAGAGACAGAACATAAGCAAGTGAAGGCGAGCGAGCGACGGCAATGGTGAGCGAACGATAGTGATAGAGAGTCATTTTATTAGTGGGAGTCAAGGGTTGAACAACGGTGATGAACAACACCTAATTTGAGAGTCAAGTGTGTGGCATTGATTTTTCACCCAGGAGTCGTGTGACGTCATTTTTAGTAAGGGTGAGAAGTTTCAGGTTTCTTATAAATTTCACCTGAAACTTGGAACCTATTCTTAGGCACAGGTTCTTCATTTCTTAGAATCTGGAACCTACCCGTCTGAGCCTGAAGCTTGGAACCTACCATGTTACAGGTTCTAGGGTCTAGTAGGTTCTTTTTTTTATTGCATTTTTAGTTAAACAAAACAAAAATGAATGCAACAATACCGAACAAGCTTGTCATTCATCAAAGAGAATACAAAAGACTAGTTTTCCTGATATTACGGTTCAAATAAATATAACTAAAGAAGTCATTATGTGAATCAATACTAGGGTAGGTAGTTTCATGTTTCGTATATGTTCTACCTATGATAATAGGTTTCTCATTTTTTTGGAACTTGGAATCTACCCTATCACAGGTTCGAGGGTTAGTTCCAGAATCTACTCAAGTTCTACCTGTATTGTTAATTAAACAATTGCAATGAATCATCGCCTTTAATAACTACCATTTACTATTATGATCAACTAATCATAACTTATATTTAGACACACGAAGAATATAAAATATTAACAAATCATAAATTGAAAGCTCAGACTAGTGATTCCGGATCATACACTCATCATCTAATGCCATGAAACATCACAGGATTATGGGAAGATACGTTCAGATTTCAGGTTTCACCTACCTAGAGCTTGAAACCTACCCGTTAAAACAAGTTTATCAATTTTTGGAACCTAAAATCTACCCTACATACCTTGGAACTTGGAACATATAGGTTTCCATTGGTCAGGTTCTAAGGTTCTAGGGTAGAACTTGGAACCATGCTCACCCCTAGTTTTTAGGAAGGCCGGCTACATTGATTCATGCGACGTCATTTAGGATGTCCATGTGGATTAATTTTTATTAATAAAAAATGTCAACTTATGTTATAGGTTTTATTATAAAAGCCACGCAATATTTTTTGTCAGAATTCTTGTTAAAGGTACTTAAGTGATCGCTTTCTTCTCCAATTTAGCATTTAAGTAAGCAGGCGAAAACTTTTGGCACTAAGTAAGTACCATCGAAACTTTTGGCATTTCTAATGTCTTTATGCCCTATTTTGCTACAAAAATATATGTTGGTCAAGTGATTATATTATTATTTTCTTTGTGTTGAAGACAATGATTCGAATCTCCATTTGCGCAAAAGTGTTTTTTTTAATATAACATGTCGATCCACATTTATCACAAATAAAATCCTTTTACCATATTTAGGACATTTTTACAAAAAAAAATGAGTTTTCTCTAGCATAATTCGACACACATTTCCTCCATGATTAGTCTTTTTTTAATCATATTTACCACGTGCTATACACACTTGCATCAAAACCTAACTACTGAAAAGTACCATAAAAGAGGGGTGGTGATGTTTCATGGACAAATTGAAAACATGAGAACATTTATAAGTCTCTTGTGTTTTGATTTCTTCCATGTTATTCAAGAACACATTTATTACTTGGCGAGGACTCTTACCACATCGATGATACATGTATTGTCAAATTAGGTTCAATGCAATGAAGAGAACATTAATCGTGTGATGCATTTTTAAATCGGTGAACATTGGGATGCCATTATGATATTGAAACTGAGAACTAGATTGCGAACCAATCGGTTCTAGGTTTGCGGAACCGGGAATCAGATTGGTTTTCTTGGGAGACGGGCCGGTTATCCCCAGAACCAGACTTGATGCTCCGCCCCTAGTTGTCGATCTCTTTTAGAATACGTCGTGGAAATAAATCTTCCCTCTGTGTACAAGCTGCCATGGAAATTTTTTGCCTCTGCAGAAAAGCCACCATGGAAAAAGCTTTTTCCACTCCATAGTTGCATTGTTCGGCCGTCATATCAACTCGAATTGCTCGGAATAATTATCGGAGATACTTGATTAAAATTGACGAAAGTTCCAAGGCTCGATTAGATAAAATAAAACTTCAATGAGTTAGATCGAAAAATGTGCATCGGCTCGGAGAAGAAAAGTAGGATTTTACTTGATCGATACGTGTAAATAGAGGGACCCTTTTGGTATTTAGCAAAAAAAAAAGAGGGACCCTTTTGGAAGAGTAAAAAGAGAGACTAGTTAATTTAAATTAGGAAAATGTAAACATAGCACTCACTCAGCAGTGGAGATCAAACCTAAGCACCGACTTTCTCTATGAAGTTGGGTTTAGAAAATAACGATTACATGCAACTAATCTACATGTACAAACTTTTACTATTCTACACAGAAAACTTAATAAAGATGGATATTGGGAGCAAACTTTGCCTAGGAAATTATCTCAGCACACATATGTCCACTTCCTGTGCGAGAGCCATGTTTAGAAGACCTAAGTAACCTTAATGTTTACAGATATGTCCTGATTCATGTCTTCCCAAATGAAAAGCACAAGGCAATCTGCTAGAGAAAGTTCAAAAAACGCGTCGTAAATTGTGAGACACATCCATCGCAAGTCAACCATTCGATCCGAGCAACTATCTGAAGAAGCGTGGTAAGGCACTTTACTTTCATATCTTCCGCATCCAGCATTTTCCTTTGATAATTTCCTACCACTCGTCTTAATTTTCATAAGCTAGCGAGGAGGTGATAACAGGCTTCATGGGTTTCTGCATGGTTAGACTTATGGGTGAGCATCGGTCTACACAAAAACCGATTAATTCTGGTTGGTTCCTGCAGAAACCGATGTGATTCTTGGTTCCAAAAATTTGTATATGACAATAATTGGTCCGGTTTCCGGTTCTTTGTACGGAATAGGACCTAATTGGACTGATGGAACCGGCCCATCTACATACATGTATAGTGTTGGTATTTATCCGCCTATACAATATCAATTTTTCATTAAAAAAAACAGTTATATACATAAAGATGACACTCTGCTAATGAGAGGGAACGTAGGTGTTACTGTAGAATGCGAGAGTTCTGACTTTATAAATCCAGTAGCGGCTCATTTAGGCACAATGAAGTCCCACTGTTGTCTTGGTATTACTTTTCAGGTGAACTCTGGAGGAGTGTGAGTTGAAGTGAACAAGAGCATGATGCAAAGAGAAATTCTGCATTTCTTAGGTAAAATCACTGGATTTTTGTTGTGTTATTAGGTCGACTGCAAGTCCAATGGTCGCCCTAGAAGAAAATCTCAGCTGTTATTTCTTAACTTTTGCTTTGAACTCCTTTTTCTTTTCCCGGTTAAAACAGTGGTCTGTGCACTTCATAGAGTTGATCAAGCGCTCTACAAGGGTCCTTTAAGATAACTTCGATAGAGAATAACCTAAAAGATAATTTTCTGTTACGGCAGACAGTTTTTTGAACACTTGCTAGCCGTAAACTGAATAGAAAGCCTTTATTTTTCTGACAAGAAAAATTTAAAGAAAATAATTAAAGACAGAAAAATAAACAATGCACGGACTGGCCTACATTTCTTGCCCAGCAGGTCCGGTCCAGTTTTAGGGTCAACAGAGTTAGTTCTCGGTTTCACAAACTGGGAATCCACCTTGATTGGGTTGGTTCTGAATTTCAGAGTGTGAGCGGACCCACTTTGAAACCAATCACCCATAGTCAGACTTTTCTGGATCATGTCAAGGGGCTGCGGAGTCATGTTCTGAAATTGCTGTTGTACTTGTGATGACGAGGCAACATTAGGGACTACTGAACAGTTCATCTTGTTGTGGTTGCCACCATAACTCCCTGCTCTAGAAGGCATCGTCCCAAGAGCTTTCACGACGCGTGGCCTGGCCAATCCAGGAAGCAAAGAAGCCTCAGTTTGACTGGTTGATGAAACTCTTCGATACGTCGTCTCAAATGCTTCAGATATCTTCCTCATAAGGCTTGCTTTAACAGTCCTTGCAGCGTTCAACGGTTGCTCAAATGGATCTTCAATCTAACCAATCAGCAAAAGACAACAAAATAAAAAAATGAAATGATGATTAAGAAGTGATAGTAGTAGCTATTGGTGTTACTTTCTGTTTTTCCTTTTACAAAGAAACAGCGAAAAATGGTAATTACGAAGATCGCATGAGTCTGAGGCACCCAGTTGCTTAGCGCTTCCCACTTTCCTGTGTAGGGGCAAATTCCTAGATCTTTAGTCTTCCGACTTATGTCTGAAAACTGCCAAAAGACATGCATAAGACGAGGCACGATGCGTATCAAAGTTTCCATGTAATAGTCATATTATATCATAAGAACTAACATCACTTCAGACATTGGTCAAAAGCAAAGCATCAGAAAAACATGATCTGAAGAATGAAGTAACATAGGCAGAGCAAATATCAATCCTATGTTATTTTTATTATCTCCAGAACTGTATAGAGTTTCGTGGGGAATAGAATTGTCAAATATTACCTTAGAAAAGAAGGAAATTGAAAGCTTAGACAAGGAACTTCGGTTAACCGGCCTGTATCTGTTGGATTTCCACTTGGCTATGTTAGCAGCGCAAGTTTCTGTAATTTTCTGGACCACGTCAGCTCTTACACCTGCCACATTTTGCCGACCAAGTTAGCCACAGAATTGGCTCATATTTGACTCGCATAAATCATCAAACTATAGCAGACAATGGTTTAACTAAAACCCTTGGAACCTCCAACATACAAACAGTAACATTTGAAACGGCTCTTCGCATGTTTCATCTTGTTAACAGTAATGGACAAAGCATACATTGTTGTTATTTGAGGCTATAGGAGAGGAATATAATCAAGAGGAAAAGTATTATGATTTGAAAGAAAATGTTCGGGGTTATGAAAGTACTCATGAAAAGGGGAAACTGCGAATTGCCTTCGGACCGTGTGGTGGTGGCATTTTGGATTCTTAAGCCTCAAAATGCGGTTTTTCACTGAATAATCTGACATATGTTTCACTGAAGTATCACGTTGGCATATTTTGTTAAATTTTAAACCATTTAGGGGCTAAGATGTGACAAACGAAGAGTTCAGGGTCCAAACGGAAACAGAAGGAATAACTTAAGGGACAGATAGCTTCGATTTTATTTTATTTTTATTTGCTGTCCTGGAGTTATTAAACACTAGCTCGATAGCTCAGAGGTAAAATGCCGTTTTTTGAGAACTGAGAGAGGTATTTTCCCAAAATGAAATAACAACACCAACTAGGATGATATTCTGGTTGAGAAGAAAGAGTGCAAATATTTAGACATGTTAGGATAACAAGAACCATAATGTAACAACAGCCCTCGGCTAGGATATGATGTCTTGTATAGGGAAAACTAGACATGCTTTTGATGATAGAAAGTACCTTTAACTTTTAGATCTCTTCCTATATCTCCTGGATATATATCTTCTAGAGGAGGTAAAATTGCAGGCACACATGTCTGCAAGAAACCGTTAATTCGAGTCATCAACACAATTCCGAACAATCCATCCTGATACATCAGAATAGCTGAACTAAAGAGAATTGTTTCGCTTTCTCTAGGAAAGTGTTGTAAATAAATATTGTTCATTAATCAACAACAAAAAATATATAGTAAGGTCCCTCTAATCTAATCCCTAATTAACGGGAAGTTTCTAAATAAGAGCAAAGGTCAAGCCCGTGCTACAGACTCGGCGACAATGATGTCCGTGCCTTAATATGGTGCATTCACAACAGCTATTAGGAATTAGGAAGTTCTCCATTAAATTATTTATTTTGTTACAAAGCTTACCTGAAAATGAAAAATCACCAGTAAAGTGAGACCATATGAGCTAAAGCTCCCACACCTTGAATTGTTAATTTGCTGAGCCTTCGCCCATTCTTTAACCTGTCAAAAGAATGGCGTCATGTAATAAGATAGGAGCTAGCCCTGCTTCGCGTAAGCAGTGTAGATCCAGTATTATTTAGAACAGACCAATAAGACCATATCGCCAAAGCGTTCGTCTATGCCTTTGATCCATAATAAGAGCTTGGAATTCATCTGGCCCGACAGATTGTCAATTGAAACATCACAGGAAATGCCTCTGCTCCTAAACTTTACTATTGGAACTTTAACATGGGGGACGAATTCCAGCCTGTGAAATCGACCTGCCAAACATTGTTACGATGTTTAATGATTATTGAAACTCTTTTACTTGAAATATTAAACCGATTTAATAAGCAGAAACTCACTATGGCATTCGTTTCTGGAAACAAATTGCGTCACAAAATGTCATCTGAAATTTGCTAATGTTAATTTTAACATCTCTCTCGGTCAGAAGAAGAGTGACTTGGAGTCAAGAAGCGCCATGGGAATGAAGTGTAAACAGCAATACTAGATATTTGGCCCCCGGACACGTTTTATCTTGTTGAAACGTCTACTACCAAATGAAGGTAATGGGTTCTTGCGCAAAGCTAACACGAGTAGGTGGTTAAATGAATCTCACATATCATGTTTACATGTATGGCCAGGCAAGGTTGCAAAGTGTGAGATGCATTAGAGAGAAGCGCAAGAGTGAGCATAGAGCAGCGCACAGAAGTGACACAGACAAACTAGTACAAGGCCAAAAAGACTTGGTGTGAGAGAGACTCCAAAAGGTGGAAAGGCATATTCGTAGAAGGTGCAAAACTGAAATGCCCTAAAATTTATTATTTAAATTGCTAGAATCTTGTTGATATTGGTGCATTGTGACATCTCGTTCACCACAGTAGAGAGAGAGAGAGACAGAGAGACAGAGAGAGAGAGGAAAGGGGGAGGAGATTCATGAGAGATTAGTGAAACTGCTATAAACCTGGAAATCATGAAAAACTTGCTGTCGCATTTGCAATCTTTTTAGAAAATATATATGGGCATAATATTACCGATAAGTATCCACCGCAAATTTTCCAACATAAGCCGTTTCTTCTTTTTCGCAGCAGTTGAGGACATGTGTGAATCGTTGGGTAACTCAATGGAAATGTCCAAGTCCCCCCATCTCGTGGAAACACCAGAGACAAAATGATCCAAACGGTTCCACAATCGCACCTGTTTGAACAATGTCATAAACCTTTAATGCCCCGACATTCTGTATTTGTAAAACATTCAAATTCTACTCAGTACTCATTGCACCATCAAGTAAGAGATTCCTTTTTCAGCGCACGATTAAAATGTTCAATTTGAAAACCTAGCCAAAGGGAATGTGAAGACGCCCTAAACACATAACTATAGTACAACTTCAGAGAAGTGCAAGCCTTAAAGAGATGGGTCACATTTGGTAATTACAAAGATATGAATATCGTTAAATAGAAATGGAAAACCTGGGGAGAACTTAAGCTCTGAGATACATTTGAATGGTAAAATCTGCAGAACAAGCATGCACATGGAGCAGAATTTCCTGCAAGAGGACGCGAGCTATACACCAACACCACAAAACACACCTACCCACTAGATTGTAGCAAAAATACCTCGAAAAATATCCGTGGAATGAACGATAATTTGTAGCTCGTCAATAATTTGGTTTCGAGTCATCAGGTCCTTCTGTGATGGTTTAATTGCAGAAAGAATATCATCTAGTGTTTGCTCCAATACCATGCCGGCACTCATCTTTTAGCACTGCGGATCAGCAACGAAGAAGTTAAACATGTGGCGGGAGTCGTGTGGATGGGCATGGAAACTACTCAAACTCAGCCTCATGGCTGACTCAAACGAAGATAGTACAAGATCAATGAAAACCAACTCAGTCAGCTTCAACACATGGATTAACGAAGGAGACTACATGTCGGCTGAAATAAAGCAGCTCAGCGAATCGGACGTTACCTGGTTTATGGACGATGACGAAAGTGTAATCTGTGACTGGATCAAAGGAAAAAAGCCTTGGTTAATCACAGCAATGGTCGGAATCAAAGTGAACGAATGAATTTCGAGTGTGATTTCCTTTACGGCGAGATCTTGGACCGCTGGAGCAGGGCAGAACAGAGCAAATCCTAGGTCTCTTCCGGCGCCATCACTGGCGACGATGAAAAACAGTCAGCTACCTCCGAGATGACTAACAAGCCTGGAAGATCAGCTTTCAATAAACTTTTTTACTCTCAGATTCTCAACTCTTTCCGTGTACGGTGAAATGTTTCCAAGAGTAGCATCAACGGAGGACAAGAGAAAGAGAAGCAGTGTGCTGAAGATCCACGCCACGACCAATGGCGGAGGATGGAGATTATCATGATGGACAACGGAAGTGTGGTAATCGACCATAGATTCAATTTGGGCTTTAGTTGTTTCTTTCGGGCCCATATTTTGTTATGGGCTGCATTAAGATATGGAATGAAGGCAAAACTTGTGGGAAATATTTAATGGTTTCTTATCATCACGTCGTCATCATACGTGGCGGCGTTTATAATCTTAGCCAGATCCATTAAAAAGTTGACGCATATCCAAGTGACGTCGAAATTAAAAGATGAACAAGTAAAAGCTTGTAGGCTTGTCAACAAAAACAGTCATCTCTCTCATCATTCTTTACACACTTTCTCTCTCTCTTCTTTCAGTGTCTTCCCCTCTCTCTCTCTCTCTCTCTCTCTCTCTCTCTCTCTCTCTCTCTCTCTCTTACTTTACTTCAAATTTCACTCCAAACACCTCACATATCTCTCTCTCCTCTCTGTCTCGCAAAATTCTACTAGAAAACGACGGAAGCTTTGGTGGAGTCAGCGTCGGAGGGTTCGATTGCATGAGCTTCCCTCTGAAGAAGGAGGTCGCCGGAGTGAGAGATAGATGACGAAACGTTCGCATCTATGCAATCGCGGCTCTAGCCGGACGACCCAGAAGGGAGGTCAAAGTCAAAACTCCCTGTCGACGTCCTCGTCGTCATCTCGGCGTTCGCTAGCACTAACGTCGTCTTCTTCGTTGCCTGCCCGTCTGCTTCTGGCTCTCCTCTTCCTCCTCCTCCTCTGCCTCCGACATGTTGCCTACGTCCAACGAGGTGATTAGTTGAGCAGCTCCTTGGGAACGTCAACCCACGAGCATCGGTCGCCATCCTTATCTTCGTACGTGAGAACATTTTCAAAACCATTGAGAAGGGGCTCTCATTGAGGCTTTCTTCATTCTAAGAAAAAGAAAAAAAAAACAAAGCAGAAGAGACTCCCGGTGACTAAGAAATTACACTCGATGACCACTAATCGAATTCTAACATGCAAACTACATTGATTAATCTTCATATTCAATAGTAGAAAGTATTATTTCGCAAATAAATCTCATGAACAATTGTCGAACGGGTCATGTGCACTATCAACAAAAGTCTCATATTCAAAATCGATGCAATTTATTAATCCAAACTATAAACAACAATCAAGTACAGTATTGACCCTTCTAGATTTTCAGACACAAAATAGAGAAGAACAGGGATGGTTTTGTACCCTCTCGAGACCCGAACGACAACCGGCGAAGGCGAGTGACATTTGACGGCGGTGAAGAAAAAGGATCCGAAACTTGGATGTTCACTTTTTTTTCTCAAGCGATTTTCTCTCTCTTGGATGCACAAAATCAAGGGCATCTAAATGTCTCATAGTTAAGGGCAACAAATTTCAAGCACTAGTCAAGAGCAGCGGCAATGTAGGCTTACCGATGGGTGGTGCTCAACTAATCACCTCAATGGATGGAGGCAAGGTGCCAGGGGCAGGAGAGGAGGAGGAAGAGGAGAGACAGAAGCAAGACGAGTGGGTAACAAAGAAGAAGTTAGTGCTAATGAATGCGGAGATGGTGGCAAGGATGGGGACGACATCGACAGGGAGTTCGACTTTGCCCTCTCTTATGGGTCGTCCGACTAGAACCACGAGTACATGGATGCGAACATTTCATCGTCTGTCTCTCCCTCCGGCGACATCTTCTTCAAAGGGAAGCTCGTGCCATTGAGCCCCCTGACCCTGACTCCACCAAGCCTCCATCGTTTTCCAGCAATTGAGAGAGAGCGTTCGGCGGTGGTCACCTAAAGGTGGTCGTCGGATTTTGTGAGAGAGAGAGAGCACAATTAATGAGGAGACAGAGGACTACTCTTACTAACAAGCCTGCAAGCTTTTAAATTTTCATCTTTTGATTTCCACGTCACTTGGACGCGTGTCGCTTTTTTAATGGATCTAACTAAAATTATATATGCCACGTATGATAATGACGTGGTGGTTAGTTTTAAATTTTTCATCTTTTAATTTTTACATCACTTGGACACGTGTCACTTTTTTAATGGATTTGATTAGGATTACATATACCAGGTGTGCTGACGACGTGGTGATTTGAAATTACCGAATATTTTCTCCAAAACTTGGGTCAAGAGGGAACTCACGTTAATGGATCCATCCAAATTGGCTCCCATTCTTATTTTTGTCATTATCTTGCTATTTTTATTTACTAAAAATCACGTGTCAAACATTATCTTGCTATTTTTTTAATCACTACATATTAAATTAAAGTCAATATTTAAAGGGAAAGGAGAACGACAAAAATAATTATAGAGGATATAAATATAACTTGAGGATAATTGGTGAATGTAATCATGAATGTCGTTTGGAAGGTTTCAAAATTGTGAATTATCTACGACTACGGCTACACTTGCAATTTTATTTTTTTTGTAATAGATCTTAAAATAACGAAACTCAATCGCTTAAGTAGAAAGTCCGTTTTTAGAATTTCAAGGAGTTGCTTAAAACTGAAAGTCGATTGGTAATAATTTGTTTATTTTACCTATTTATCCGTACGGTAAAATTCTACTACTTTTATCCCTGAACTTACGCATTTTTTCCGATCCTTGAACTATTAATTTATACAATTAAGTCCTTGGACTTGAATAAATTTTTTAATCAAAACCCTGTGGCACTGGTATTGATCAATTTGAGCTAATGTGGTTATCGATCTCTACCGCAATATGGTGTGGAAAATTTTTTTGCCTCTGTGTACAAGCCGCCATGGTAAATTTTTGCCTTCGCAGACAAGCCACCACGGAAAAAGCTTCTTCCACTTCATACTTGGCATGGTCCAACAGCCATACCAACTAGAATTGACTGGAATTGATATCAGAAGGACTTGATCAGAAAATGTATGCGAGTTCATGAAGTTGATTGTAACATGTGCATCATTTCAGGGAAGAAAAGTAGAATTTTACTTAATTCATACGTGCAAAGAGAGAACGGTTCCTTCAAAGGAGGAGAGAATGACAATGATCCTTCTTTACAGAGTGAAAGAAACATAACACTCACTCAGGAGTCGAAATCAAACCTAAACACGGATTTTCACTTTGAAGTCGAGTTTAGAGGATCAACTGCATATTAACATGCGACTAATCTACATGTACAATTTGAAATTTTCATGATTTGGGCACATAAACTTTAAAGGAAACTAGTCATACACATCAATTTCTTTCAAGAGAACTTGGCAGAACTCATCCTCCTCCTTTTTACTATTCTACACAGTAAACTGAATTAAGATGGTAGCAAACTTTGTCAAGAAAATCATCTCAGCACACACAGTCCACTTCCTGTGGTGGAGCCATGTTTGGAAGATCTAGGTAACGTTAATGCTTACAGATGTGCCCTGATTTATGTCAATACCAAACGAAAAGCACAAAGCAATCTGCTAGAGAAAGTTCAAAAGTACGTTGAAAATTGCAGACATATCAAACGCAAAGCAGCCATTCGATACAAGCAACTATTTCAAGAAACTAGGGCAAGGTACTTTACTTTCATATCCTCCGAAGTCCAGCATTTTCCGTCGATAATTTCCTACCACTCATCTTGATTTTCAAAGCCAATCAAAAGGTGAGGATTTCTGCGATGGCTGGCTGTTCTGGACCTTGCCACGGTGTTGCAGACTCATGTTCTGAAAGTGCTGTTGTACTTGTGATGACGAGGCGGTGTCAAATACAACTGAACTGTTCAATTTATTGTGGTTGCCACCCGAACTCCCTGCTCTAGAAGGGGGAGTCATCCCAAGAGCTTTCAAAACGCGCGGCCTGGCGAGTCCAGGAAGCAAAGAAGCCTTAGTTTGATAGGTTGATGAAACTCTTTGATAAGTTGTCTCGAATGCTTCAGATATCTTCATCAAAAGGCTTGCTTTGACCGTCCTTGCAGCATTCTCCGATCGCTCAAATGGGTCCTCAATCTAACCAATCAGCAAAAGAAAAAAAAAAAAGAAAAAGAAATGATGAATAAGAAGTGATGTTAATAGCTATTGGTGTTACTTTTCTGTTTTCCCTTTTACAAAGAAACAGTGAAAAAATGGTAATTACAAAGATCGGATTAGCCTGACGCATCCATCTCATATTGCTCCTTAGCAATACCCAATTTCCTGTGTAGGGGCAAATTCCTAGATCTTTAGCCTTCCGACTTATGTCCGAAAACTGCCAAAAAAATGCATAAGACGAGGCATGATTCATATCAAAGTTTCCATGTAATGGTCAAATTATATCATAAGAACTAACATCACATCAGCCATTGGTAAAAAGCAAAAACATCATAAAAACATGATTCTGAAGAATGAAGAAGTAATTTAGGCAGAGCAAATATCAGTTCTAAGTTATTTTTGTCATCTCCTGAACTGCATCGAGTTTCATGGGGAATAATATTGTCAAATATTACCTTAGAAAAAAAGGAAACAAAAAGCTCAGACAAGGAACTATGGTTAACCGCCCTGTATCTGTTGGATTTCCACCTGGCTATGTTAGCAGTGCAAGTTTCTGTAATTTTCCGGACTACATCAGCTCTTACACCTGCCACAATTGCCGACCAAGTTAGCCACAGAATCTGTCTCATAGTTGGCGGATGAGTCCTCCAACTATAGCAAACAATGGTTTAACCAAAACCCTTGAAACCTCCAACATGCAAACAGCAATCTTTGAAACGGATCCTCGCTCGTTTTATCTTGTTAACAGTAATGGACAAAGCAAACATTGTTGTTATTTGAGGCTACAGGAGAGTAATATAATCAAGAGGAAAAGTGTTATGATTTGAAAAGGAGGATGCTTGGAGTTATGAAGGTACTCATGAAAAGGGGAAACTGCAAGTTGCATTCGAACTATGGCGGTAGTGGCATTTTTTATCCCTAAGCTTCAAAATGTAACTTTTTACAAAATAATCAACATATTTTTCACTGAAACATCATGTCAGCGGATTTCATTAACTTTTAACTCATTTAGGGGCAAAGATGTGGCAAATGAAGAGTTCAGGGTCCAAATAAAGACGGAAGGAATACCTTAAGGGTCAAATAGCTTCCATTTCTATTTTTAAAAAATAAATAGCTACATATGCTGACCTGGAGTTCTTATACATATTTTTTTTTGGTCGAATGGAGTTCTTATATAAACAGTTCGAAAGCTCATAGGTAAAATTTCCGCTTTTGAAAATTAAGAGAGGCATTTTCCCATAATGATATAACAAGACCCTGTAGGACAATTGTCTGATAGAGAAGAAAAACTAGAAAAATTAGACACCTTTCGATATTAAGAACCATAATGAAACAACAGCAGTCAGCTCGGATAAATTATGTCGTAGTGGGAAATTTAGACATGCTTTTAATGACAGAAAGTACCTTTGAGATCACTAACTATATCTCCTGGATATATATCTTTTAAAGGTGGTAAAATGGCAGGCTCACAAGTCTGCAAGAAACCATTCATAAAAGTTCACAAATCCGGAAGAACAGAGTATCCTGATAAATCAAAAGTAACCGAACTAAAGAGATTGGTTCCGCTTTCGCTAAGGGAAAGAACGTAAACAAATAATTTTCATTAATCAACAACAAAAAATATAAAGTAAGATCCCTCTCATCTAATCACTTTTTCAGTAAGAACTTTCTAAATATGAGCAAAGACTTGGCCGGTGCTACAGACTCAGAGACAACGATGTCGATACCTTATATAGTGCACTCACAGGAGCTAAAAAGGAATCAGCAAGTTCTCCATTAAGCAAGTTATTTTGTTACAAAGCTTACCTGAAAATGAAAAATGACCAGTAAAGTGAGACTATATGAGTTGAAGCTCCCAGAAAATGGATTGTTGATTTCCTGAGCCTTGGCCCATTCTTTAACCTATCAAAAGAATGGTATCGCGTAATAAGATAGGATCTAGCCCAGCTTTAGGTAAGCAATGTATATCCAGTATTATTTAGAACGGACCAACAAGACCATATCGCCAAAACGTTCGTCTATGCCTTTGATCCATAAGAAGAGCTTGGACTTCATCTGGCCTGACAGATTGTCAATTGAAACATCACAGGAAATGCTTCTGCTCTCAAACTTCACTATAGGAACTCTAGCATTGGAGATGAACTGGAGCTTCTGAAATCGACCTGCCAAACATTGTTTTATGATGTCTAATGAGTATCGTAATCTCCCTTAGTCACAACATCTCAAACCACTTCAATGCCCTTTGTTTCTGGTAAACAAGACGTTATCTAAAAATTGCTGATGTAAATCCAACATCTCTCTCTCAGTCAGGAGAAGAGTGACTAGAAAGTTGAAATCAAAGCATACTAGCCATGGGAATGAAGTGTAAACTGGAATACTAGATATTTGGCCGCCGGAGACGTTTTATCTTGTTGAAATGTCTCCTAGCAAATGAAGCTGTTGGATTCTTGTGTGAAGCTAATCCAAATAGTTGGTAAATGAACTTCACATGCCATGTTTACATGTATGGCCAGGCAAGGTTTTGAAGTGTAAGATGCATTAGAGAGAAGCGCAAGAAGCACAAGAGTGAGCATAGACCAATGCACAGAAGTGACACAGAGAAACTAGTGCAAAGCCAGAAAACTTGATGTAAGACTCGAAAAGGTGAAAAAGGATATTCGCAGAAGGTGCATCAATGCCCCTAAAAGTTATTATTTAAATTGCAAGACTTGTTGACGTTGGTGCATTGTAACATCTCGTTCACCATAGTAGCAATTTAAGCTTATCTTGTCAACTTTCACCTTTCACCATATGGAACAGAGAAGAAAATCAACAAGATATCAAGTGCCATTGTTAATTGTTAGTGCTTAGACTCTCTAATTACAAAGGCCAATCACAAATTCATATACTTAGAGTTTCTCTCATATCACATATCAGTGGTGACCATTTGAAGTAATAAGTTTTGTTTTGCTGGTAAATATTCTCCTGTAAAATAGAGAGAGAGAGAGAGAGAGAGAGGGGGGGGGGGGGGGGGAGGAGGAGTATCGTGAGAGATTAATGAAATAGGCAGAAACCTGGAAATGATGAAAAACTTGTTGTCGCCTTTGCAAGTTGTTGACAAATAGAAAAACTTAAAAGCGCATATTCAAGAAACGAGACAACTACAAACTTTCTGAAAGTATATATGCGCACAATATTACCTATTAGTCTCGACTGCAATAATGCCAACATAAACTTTTTCCGTTCTCTCGCGATAGTGGAGATGTATGAACCATTGGGTAACTCAATGGAGATGTCCAAGTCCCCCCATCTCGTGAAAAGACCAGAGACAAATGATCCAAATGGTTCCACAATTGCACCTGTTTAAACAATGTCATTAACCTTTAATGCCACAACATTCTGTATTTGTAACACATACAAATTCTACTCAGTGTCATTGCATTATCAAGTAGGATTTTTTATTCAGTGCACAATTACAACGTTATATCTCAAAACCAAGCTAAAGGCAACGTGAAGACACCCTAGATACATAACTATAGTACAACTTCAAAGAAGTGCAAGCCTTCCAGAGATGGGCCACACTTGGAATTATAAAGATTTCAACACTGTTAAATAGAAATGGAAACCTCGGGAGAACTTAATCTCTGAGATACATTTGAATGGTAAAATCCACAGAACAAGCATGCACATGGTGCAGAATTTCCTGCAAGAGGACACGCGCTATACACCAACACCGCAAAACACACCTACCCATGAATGTGAAGCAAAAATACCTCGAAAAATATCCGTAGAATGAACAATAGTTTGCAGCTCGTCAATAATTTGGTTTCGAGCGATCTGGTTCTCCCGTGACGGTTTAACTGCAAAAAGGATATCATCCAGCGTTCGCTCCAATACTCTGCTCCCACTCATCTTTTGGCACTGCGGATCAGTAACGAAGAAATTTAAACATATATGGAGGGAGTCGTGGATGGGCATGAGAACTACTCAAATAAATGAAATAACACATGTACCCTGCGCCTTGCACAGCAATGCTGATATCTTTTATCTTCAATACAAGTAAAACGAACACAATGGCACCAGTTTTTAAATCATTCCATTTAAGAGAAGCTCAAAAGCGGCTGGATCGATGGCCATCACAATTAGTCCATAACAAAGAGCGGCAAATCAATAATACTAGTAGGCACTCATCCTAGCAGTATAGCGAATTCCATTCTTTCCAATCAAATCTTTCAAAGTAAAAGTGCTCTGTGGAAAACTCAAAAGCAGCCATTGACTACATGAAAAAGGAAAATTTTCTTGAAATTTATTACTGTCCAACATATTTGTACAAATCCTTCAAGTGCAATCCCTTTTGCTTTTGTAACTGTAACTTCTAGCATGATAAGCACAAATCACTTGTGTGCATGACGTGTGGGAGAGTGGTTCTTGAAAAAGAGGATGGTGGAGAAAGTGGGGATGATGGAGATGATGTTATGATGAAGGTAATAGATCCATCAAATAACTATAACAGCCTCGTTTTGCAAGCCAAAATGCATATTAGCAGCAAGAAAAGAGTAATCAAAACTAATTGGCTCCCGGTCTTTTTAATTACCAGTAGACCTTTTTTTACCATGAACAGATTAGATAATTACGAATCATCTCATCATAGAACCCAAGAAAAAAGGAACCAGCAGCTTGCATTTGTCATGTTCATGACATTAAATAAATCAAATGCGAAAGACAACCAGCCCCATACAAAAAGGGTATACCCCAATTATGTTCTTCAGTGGAAATAACCATAATTAGCAATGATCACAGAAATTACTCATGAAATTCTCAAAAGAAGCTCGAGAAACAAATAAACGCCAGACCCACATTTTTTTTTTTTTTGCTGGGTAGAATCAAACCACACCGAGGAATGAACGAGTGATCCGCGAAAAGCAGCTCAAGTGCTTACACAAACACGATCATCTACTCAATATGGGTACTGAGCATTAGTGAAAGTAGTGGCCACAGACAAAAGAAAGACAAAGGAAAGAGAGAACAACGTAAGCCGAAGCAGTACCTGAGAAGCAGGAGCGCGTTGCTTTTGAAGTCAAGTTTGCGGGGTGACCCTTCCACTTCCTCTGCAGAAGGAAGACGATCACTGGGGTCAACGAGTAGTCCACAACCGTTCGATTGGCCAAACCAATCAGGACTAAGATCAGTGAAGCTTCTTTGTTATTAAAGCGGTAGAAGCCAAACGGGGCCCGCGTAGCTTAGCGAACACGTTTCGTGTTGTCCTTTTTGGGAAAATTACGCCCGTTATTTCTCAGTGTTTTCGCAATTCAACCTCAGTGTTTCAATATTTGCAAATTTCCTGCAATCTTTTCGAGTTTGGTTGCAGTCTCCTCCAGTTGACTCCACCGAATTATCTTTAGAACTTTGGTCACGTGCTCTCATTTAATTGGTTCGTGCTTTTACTATGAAGGGCCAAATCGGTGCACATAGTGCACAATTCCCTGCAAGAGGGACATGAGCTACACACCAACACCACGAAACACACATACCCACTAAATTGAAGCAATATAATACCTCGAAAAACATCCAAAGAATCAATATAGTTCGCAGCTCGTGAATAATTTGGTTCCGAGCTATTTGGTCCTCCGGTGAGGGTTTAATTGCATAAAGGATATGATCCAATGTTGGCTCCAATACTCTGCGAGCACTCATTTTCAAGCATTGCGGATTAGTAACAAAACGGTTTAAACATGTGGAATGAGTTGTGGAATAGTGGGAGAACTACTCAAAGAAATGAAATAACACACATACCCGGTGCCTTGCACAGCAATGTTGATATCTTCCAATTTAATGCAAGCAAAACGAACAAGTAGCACCAGTTTTTGGGATCATTCCATCTAAGAAAGGCTCAAAACTGCTGGATTCATGGCCATTGCAATTAGTCCATAACAAAGAGAGGCAAATTAATAATACCAGTAGGCACTCATCCTAGCAGTAGAACAAATTCCATTTTAAGGAAAATTTTCAAAGTGAAAGTGCTCTGTGGAAAATTCTGGAGCAGCCATTGACCACATGAAAATGAAAATTTTCTTGAAATTAACTACCGTCCAACGTTTATGTACAAAATCCTTCCACTGCAGTCCCTTTTGCTTTTATAACTGTAACTTCTAGCATGATAAGCCCAAATCACTGGTGTGCATGATGGATGAGGGAGTGGTTCTTGAAAGAGAGGATGATGGAGAAAGTGGGGATGATTGAGACTATGGTATGATAAAAGTAATCTATCCATCAAAATCACTATAACAGCCTCGTTTGGCTAGCTAAGTACAAATTAGCATAAAGAAAAGACTAATCAACACTAGAATAATCGAGAATTACGAATGAACTCATCATAGAACCCAGGAGAAAAAGGAACCAGCGGTTTGCATTCGTCATGTTCATGACATTAAATAAATCAAATGCGAAAGATAATTATCCCCATACAAAAAGGGGACACCCCAATTCTGTTCTTCATTGAAACAATCATTATAAACAATGTTCAAAATAATTACTCTTGGAATGGTCAAAAAGAAGCTCGAGAATCATCTTGATGTCAGACCCACTTTCTTTTGCTGGGTAGGATCAAACCCCGTTGAGAACAAACGAGTGATCCGCCCAAAGCAGATTAAGTGCTTGTACAAACACAATCATCCAGTCATTAGCGGGACTGTGCATCAGTCCAAAGTACTAGCCACGGACAAAGAAAAACAGAGGAAAGAGAGCAGTGTCAGTCGAAGCAGTACCTGACAAGGAGCGTGTAGCTTTTGCGGTCAAGATTGCAGTGCGACCCTTCCACGAAGACGATCGCTAGGTCAATGACGGTCAAACATTCGGTCCGCTGAAAATAAGGAATTGTCAAGCTACTTAATCATTGAGGATTACCTCCAAAAAACACATTTGGGGGCATATCTATCCCAAAGTAATTTTTGTACAATATAACATTTCAAATTAATTTATCCGTACTATATTTATTCTAAATTAATTTTTGAGTCACAAACACAAAAAATCTTAAACTGGTAATATGTGTCATATTTAACCAAAAGTAATTTTCTTGTTATCAAAAATCTAAAAGATTAGGGTAAATATGAGACAAATATATTAGTTTGGAATAAATCTAGCATGGGGTAGAGTTTGAGATTTTTTGTGACTCGAAAATTATTTTGGATAAATATGACACGAGTGTATCGGTTTAGGATATTTTGTAACGCGAAAATTATTTTTGATAAATGTAGCATGAATATACTAGTTTGGACTTTTGGGTGGTATTAACCCTATGAATCTCCCATAACTTAGGGGACAAGTCATAAACATATTGTGCTTGGTGTCAATTCAGTCATAAATCTTTCTATTATACCAATTTAATATTAAACCTTTCATGTTTTGCCAATCGAATCCATCTAGTCAATTTAGGCCGAAAATTACTGACTTATATACCGATTGTCTTGCGTGGTACGGCTAACGCTAACGTGGACAATTTATTTGTAATTTTCCTTACTTTTTTCTTTCCCTTTTCTCTTTGCAAGTGGCGAGTCGACAACCACAAGCCATGGTCGGTGAGAGCGGCCTCACCAAGCGTCACCTAGGCGGGGGTCAACCTCATTGGCCATGGCCTGTGTGGGTGGTGGTCAGCAACCGGCCATCAACAGAAAGAGAAGGGAAAAAAAAAGGAAAGGAAAATAATTCAAAAAAATTATTTAAAAATGTCAATGTCAGTATCGATTGTTCCACTTAGAACCGCTAGCCTCCACATCAGAGATTTTGGGCCTAAATTGGCCAAATGGAATCAATTGGCAAAATGTAAAAATGTTTATGACTAAATTAGTATAATTAAAATATTTTAAAATTGAATTTGCATAAATACTATATGTTTAAGACTTCTTTGGTACTTTTCCTATAACTTGGTCAACGAACTTTATGCGGTCTTCTCCAGAAGAGCTACTACACCCCTAATTTCCTAATTTCTCTGTGTTTTTGCAACCTGCCCTCACTGTTTCCATAGTTTCAATTTTCCGCAATTTTTTAAATTTATTTGCAATATCCTCACATCTATCCACCGAACTCTCTTTAGAACTTTTGTCACATACTCTCACTTGATTGAGTTATGCTTACAATGGATGTAAATCAATCTGATCAATTTGGGACAAAAAATAACCGTCTTCAATCTTCTGTTACCAGACACTCTGCTCCTACTTTGTAAATGACATTGTACAGCTTAAATTTAGAGAACCTACACTTGAAAACTATTTCTTTTTACAATCAAAGAGAGAGGCTGCAAAGAATAAATATTTTTAAAGTTAATAGGCAAAACAAAGGATTTTTAAACTAGAAGTATAGGTTTTGAGTCTAGAAGATGAAAGTGTAA
The DNA here is from genome assembly GCA_031216185.1 of Syzygium aqueum. Lineage (NCBI taxonomy): Eukaryota > Viridiplantae > Streptophyta > Magnoliopsida > Myrtales > Myrtaceae > Syzygium > Syzygium aqueum. The sequence continues at coordinate 939,093 of CM062240.1, forward strand.
ATAAAAGAAAAGCTGACGACAATTATGTTTTTAATTTGATTTTTATATTTTAGTCTTAAGATGATTAACTAGCATCATGCACACGTACTACTCGCGTGCCAAATTAGATAAAGTAAAATTGATTGGGCATGCGAGAAGTGTGGTTGTTATCTTTTGTCGGGGAAAAAGCTACCAAATATTCTAAATTATGTCAATTGTGATACATTTATCTTAATTTTTTTGATGACACAAAAAATCACAAATTTTTACTTGTATGACGCATTTACTCTTTGTCAAATTTCGATTAATGCGCATTGTTAAAAATCTTCCTACATGGACGCCGAAAGGCAAACGATGTTGACATGGCTTCCACATGACTTAAATAAAATGAAAACAACATTATTTTAATTAAAAAATCATATGATAGGACATTGACGGATGAAGGTAAATGTGTTGCATAGATACAAATTTGGCTCTTTTATGTCGCAAAAAAAAAAAGTTTAGTATGAATGTGTCACAGTAGGTATAATTTAGAGTTTTTGATGTCACAACACAAAGTTCACTATAAATGTGTTATTATGTACATAATTTAGGGCATTTGGTGACTTTTTCCCTTTTTGTTATGTTCCTTAGTTTCATTGTTTAGATTGGGAAATCAACCTGTCACGCCTCGGACCCCCTCTGAGCCCGTGACATCCTTACCTGGTCGATTAGTGCGACATCTCAAGTTATCGCTGACCTCAAATCCCCATTAGAGATTTACGATCACAGCGAACACAAACAATTAATCCCGGACAATTTAAAACTGGGAAATCAATTAGGGAAAATATACATTTTTCTTTTCATTCAAAACTTATAAAATATTCACAACTTACAACTAATCCATTTTACCACCATCGCACACACTTGTACACCATTCTACGCACCAACAACATTTCAAAAAGATCAATGACCTGGCTTTCTACTCCAAAAATGGTACTCATTCAAAAACCTACTCCAAACCTCTACACTAACCTCATCGATCCTTGCTCGGTATCCATTCCGAATCCAATTCCTCCTCACTCGAATCTAAACTCTCCGAACTTCCTTCAACGGTCTGATCATCTGAGGACTCCGGCTTCGCCTCAATCACAATCGGATGATTAATGTCGCCCGATTTAGCCGGAGCTGCTTTCTGATATTTCTCAATCAGAAAGTCAAAGAAATTAACATCGGGTACATAGTTAGGGTCATGTACTGCTGAAAAAGGGAGATTGTACTCTGGTTCTCCCCAAGACTCTTCCGACTCTTCTAGCTTGTCGGGTACGTCCTCAGGTTCGACCTCGGGCTCCTCTTCCCCTGGTTCCTCCTCGGGAATCGGTTCCAAATCGATGTCCATCGGGTCATCCTCCTCCTAGGATGCTTCAGCCTCTGGTTCATGTTTGGCCTTTGACGATGCCTGCGCGCCCAATGCTGGATGCATGATTGACTAGGCTATACTAGTTTCCATACTAGTCAACTTACCATCTATGAAGAGTACGGCTAATGGATCCCAATCACCCACTAAATCATATGGGACATCAAACCCCCTGATAGGCCCAAATACATCCCCGTCAGCATCTCTAAAGAACCAAGCCGTGTATACGTGGATCTTGAACAACGGTAGTCCTACCTTGGTAGTCTGCCTAATCCAGGTCGTGTCGTTTGGCATGGGAAACTTTGCTATTCCATTTTCAGTGTGCATCGGGACTCAAAAACGTGCTGGTAGTGGTGGTGGGGGATTCATGATTCCTGTCGGGGTTCTGAAATTTCTATTAAAACAACCGTGACGACACTTTTCAGCAAGTTCACCCATAAACCCTACCTAAATTATCACGTACCCTCCAGATAATTTCACAAATACAATCACATGCGCCAAATTTCAAGTAACATGCATAATACTTGTAATCACACACATAAAATTTCCCACGTCGTGCATTCCTTTCATTCTCATCCTCACTTTCCGCATTCCTCGCCAGTGTCCCGCGTTAACGTACACGCCCCAAGTACACTGCGATCATTCACTACATCCGGCCAACGTGTACGTTTACGCCTCAAGTTCTAATCTCGACCTGAGCATCACACGTTCCAAGCCCGATCCTAACTCAGCCCGCGTCAAATGCGACAGGCCTACGTGATTGGAACCCGAGCTTATAATGCCTCGGTCCAATTCCGGTCTCACCCAAGCTATCGTGCCTTGGACCAATTCTCCTGTGCCAAATGCAACAGACCTACGTAATCGCAACCTGAGTTTAGAATACTCGGCCCTATCCCAAACTCGCACTTTCGCACTTTCACACACTTTCCCACCATCACTTGCCACGCTACAATCTCAACCAAGCACATGCCCAACATACATTTACCATACACAACTGGCCAATCACACGTGGCCTGCATGCGCATTATTTACACATAACTCATACACATTCAGCATAGGACATGGCAATATCAATAATTAATTTAATCTAACTCACGTGTGCACTCAACAAGCATATCCAATCACCAAAATTACCCAACAGCATACTCAATTTAATCACCACAATTAATTATAATTTGAAAACACATCCGACGCATAAATTCTCATCTTTCTCCCATTAAACTGCGTCGGATTAATTCCGATCCTTCACGGAACTTTCTCGCCATACACCATCGGTTCTAAAGACCCAACTTGCATCCTGAACAAACCATCACAGCCCCGTAAAACAGTGATTCGCATCACGTGAACAGTATTTCACAGTTTCAATTTTATCTCAAATTGATCTTCAAAAATTCCCGAAATAATCCTCAAGGCCCGCCACACATTCCCGACCTAAAACCCCAACGTTTCTCACCCGAACAACTCCGATTTTAACCCAAAAAATCAAATTATCCATCGATATCCAATATCCTAAATCGGGTTTAGAGTATGACTTACCTAGTTCTAGACTAAATCGGCTAGAACGGGGAGCGGCGACACAATATCGGACACGACGGGGACTCACGGCGGCGGGCTGGCGGCGGCGGTCCGACGGCGGCGTGGGTCTTGCACGGCCGAGAATGGGTCACGGTGAGAGAGAGAAAAAGAGAGAGAGAGAGAGGGACGGCTGGTGGTGGCGGCTTGGGGTTGGTACGGCGGCTTGGGGTGGTCCGGGCGAGTGGTGGCGAGCGACGGCGAGGCGGTGGCGCATGGCATGGGGAAGAAATGGCCAAAGAAAACTCACGGTGGAGGAGAGGGGAGCTCACGACCAAGAAGGAAGAAAAGATGAGGAGAGAGAGAGATATTAGACCTAAATAGTGATCTTGACCTCAAATGGAGAAATTACTAAAATGCCCCTCTCAAACACTTTTGATCCGACGGTCCAGATTCGATCTAATCTTGATACGATGGTCTAGATCGAATCTTGCACAAAAATATCCAAGGGCATATTTATAATTTCTCAAAAAGTTCAAGGGCAAAATTGTCCCATCAAAATTTTAGGCAAAATTACCAAAAGACCCTTTTCCCTTAAAGCTTGCCCTTTAATAAATCCTAGGGGTATTTTGGTCACTTTCTCCATTTCTTGCCCAAATCGAAATTTTCCGAAGGGTTTAAGCTCACCAAAAATTGACACGTGTTACGTGCAGCGTCGTCCTAGCGTTTCATTGTGACTTCCTAATTTTCCGGTGTCCAATTTGAGCGAAAATTTCATAATTAAATTCTATTAAACGCAACTCGAGTGTTTCTCGAGCTAACGGGCGGCTTGCTAGGGAAATTCACAGAATCGACTCATGACTGATATTGAATCGAGTCACGTGCAACTCCGTTTGGTACGTAACGATCTCGATTGTCATTAAAATCGCAAAAATCAATAACTTGATCCGAGGGGTACGATTGTTTGGTATAATTTCAGGATCATTCGTCAAATCGTTTCGTGGTTTAACGGAATCACCCGCGATCCACTACTATGACAGTGGCAAACTGACTCCTAACTATCCTTGGATTGGCCAACAGTGGCTCAAAATATCACTTCTGCGATTTAATGGTCAAAATCCATTTACGATCGAATTTTCTTTTAGTCGCGCGAATTTAATTCCCTTATTAGCCTTTCCCTAATGGTTAGCATTCTCAGGAATGATCGGTTCCGGGCGAGAAATTTGCTACGAGCACATTTCATAAAACTCAGTTATTCAATAATTTTCAATTGGCGGAAATTTCGGAATGTCACACAACCTCCTTACATTTACAAGTTACTATGACAGATTAAAAGAAGATGTGAAGATCAATGGGAGACAATCTCGAAAAGAAATTAGCAGGGAAAAGTATTGAAAAAGTCATAAACCTTTTGCATTTGTGCCAATTTAGTTCTAAACCTTTTTTTTGTGTCAATTGAGTCATAAACCTTTTGTTTTTGTGTAATTAAGTCCTTTCGGCTAATTTAGCTGGATTTTGCTGTCATGGACACCGGTGGCTTGTCACTGGCGCTGATGTGGACTAAATTTAATAATATTTTAATATTTTTTTGCATTTTTATTTCTTATTTCTTTTTCCCCCTCCCTCTTCCTCCAACCGGTTGCCAAACCAGCGATCGGCCAGAGGCTGGCGAGGTCTGGTAAGCTATGTGCCAGCCTTTGATGAGCAACACCGGCCACTAGCAAGGCTCACCCTCGCCAGCAATGACGAAGGCAAGCCTTGCCTAACCTCCGACGAAGGCAAGCCTTGCCTAACCACCGACGAGGCTCGACCTCGCCAGATCTGATGAGGTCGGGCTCCTCTGGCCCTCGCAGCCTCTAGCCAGGGCCGGACAAGCCTTTCCTTCGGCTGGGAAGCCTCGCCTTCGCTGTTACGGGCGAGGGCGAGGCTTGCTAGTGGTCGGTGTTGCTCGTCAAAGGCCGGCGCATGGTTCACTAGAGGCCGGTCGTCAATCTAGTAACCAGCTGGAGAAAGAGGGAGGAGAAACAAAAAAAAGAAATAAAAATAAATAAAAATTCAAAAATATATGAAAATATTATTCAAATTTATTCACGTTAGTGCCGGTGACTGGCATCACGTTAACAAATCCAGCCAAAATTAGCCGAAAGGACTGAATTGTTACAAACACAATAGGTTTCTGACTTAATTGGCACAAAAAAAAAAGGTTTAGGACTAAATTGGCACAAATGCAAAAGGTTTATGATTTTTTCAACACTTTTCTCAAAATTAGCAGATGCTCATACTAGAAAAAGAAAATGCAAATAGAAAATTACACATATCATCAATCAAATTAATGCAAAAACAAGTGATAATAAAATAAACAGAGAAGGAAATAAATTGGTACTGAATTTACTTGGTTCTATCGATGAGACTACTCTACGGGATAACAATATAGAATTTCACTATACAATGGATAATATAACCATACTTGAGTCACTAGGATGCTCTTAGTGTTTTCTAAAATAATCTCAAACTGGTACACTTATGATAAATTTACCTCAAATTAATTTTTTGATCACAAAAAATCCCAAATTTGTACACTTATAATAATTTTACCCTTTGTAATTTCTGTTAAATTTTATCGTCAAATTTCTAAGTTGGATGACACTTGGTAGTTGATTGGTACACTAGTTTAAAATTTCACCCTCCGTTTGTCACAAGTGCACAAATTTATGATTTTTCATGATATTAATCCATGTTTTTGTATTAATCCAATTTAACAGAGGGTAAATTTGTCACAAATATATTAGTTTGGGGTTTTTAGTGATCAACAAATTAGTTTAGGGTAAATTTGTCACAGGTGTATCAATTTGGGGTTTTTCGTAGTAAAAAAATGAACTATGGGTAAATTTGTCACAGATGTACCAGTTTAAGATTTTTCGTGATATTAATCCTAGAAAATAATGGATTCAAAATACGAAATCCCTTTTAGGAGACCTACTCAAATTATGAAGTCACTCAACTAAGAAATATACTTGGATTGATACCTTTACGATTTTAAACTCAACACATATCTTCAACAATAATGCCATAGATGCAATCAAGGAATATAAGAGTTCATTTATTTTGTGAAAAATGTACCATTTTTGGAAAATACTTTTCAAGAATTCAATTTCCAAGTAAATCACTTTCTGTTTTGGTGTTTGGTTAAAACCTAAAAAACACCTGGAAAGTATTTTAAGTCGTTTGGTAAGAAAAATCTAATGGGGGAAATTATCAAAAAATTAATATTTTTTAATTAATTTTATTTTAAATAAATTTATATTTTTCTTTTCCTTTTTTCCTTTTCTTCTTCCTTGGCCGGTCACTAGCCACGGCTATAGGGCCAACGACCATCCATAGGTGAGCGCAAGCCTCGCCCAAGGTCGGTGAGACTCGAGCTTGCTAGCTCCTGGCAAGTTTGAGGCTCGTCACCAAAGGCTGAGCCTGGCGAGCTCGTTGGCAGTCGCTATGGTTGGCAATCCAAAAGAAAAAGGAGGAAAAGAAAAATAGAAAAGAAAAGAAAGAATAAAGATAAGAAAATAAAATTTTAAAACAATAAAAAAAATTCGATTTTTTAAGAAATAAAAAATAAACAATAATTAAAAATCCTATATATTTTTTTAAAAATTCTTTTATTAGAATGAACATTTCATTAAGTAAGGATCCGAGCCCGAGCGCCAAGAACTTCCACACGGCCTTTGTGGACCTAGGCCTGAGGGTTGGGACCAGAGCTCAAGCGTCGGGAACTCGAGCACGGTCTTTATATACCAGAGTTCGAGTGTCGAAGCATCAAGTACAGGCACCAGGGGTTTGGGCTCAGACACCAAGGTCCTAGGCCTCGGCCTCGATAAACTCGGGCCTGGCCCCAAAAGACCTGGTTTTGAATGTCGAGACCCATGAATCAACGTTGAGATTTCCGTGCCCAAAGGTAAAGTTTCGGGTCCAAGCGTTGATAGCTAGTCATATTTCGAAAAATGGTTTCCGATTCTTTCAAAGAGGAAATAATTTTCCTGATTTTAAAACCTTTTCCGTAATTAGGAAAACATTTTCCGCTGATTCATTTTTCTATACAAATCAAATGCCAAAAAATGTTTTTTACTAAACAAACAAACCTAAACCTACCTTGAACACAATTAGGAGGGTTGAATTAGATACATGATATATGCAATTAGTTGTTTTCGATAAAGCTCATAGATTTATTTTTGTACCCAATAAGAAGAAAAATAAATGTGAAGATACTGATTGTGGTGGTGATCTATTAGCCCAAAACCCTAGGCATGGGTGATGCGATAAAAGATATCTACAACACCTAATGTTTCAGCCTTGGCCCGGACACCAATATTGGCAACTCCATCGAGCAAACCGCTATTATGAGATTGTCGCCCTTGCCTCTCTTATTGTGCCCCAGCCAAGCCCTAAACGACTTTAAAATGGGTAAATTGACATTATTGATGTCATAACTTGTGTACGGCGATCACTTTGGTGTCATAACTTTTTTTTGGATCACTTTGGTGCTAACTTTTTTGAAAAACGATCACTTTAGTGTTAATGCTAACGTGGCTTGACGGAAATCCTACGTGGCGCTGACATGGCTCATCGAAAAAGTCCATAGCTCGCCGGAGAGGTCCAGTCAGCATTAAAAACCAAAAACGACGCCGTTTAGTCCGCTAACATGTACTTTTTTATAAAAATAAAATTTAAATTATATTAAAATAATTAAAAAAAAATAAAAAAGGAAAATACCACATGAAATTTAACTTTTTTCTATTTTTTTTCTTTCTTCTTCGGCGAGGGGGCGAGACTGCCCTCGCTGGTGTCGGGTGGCCCTCGCCCGACGCCGGCAAGGGTGGCCCTTGCCAGATCCGACGAGGGTAGTCTTGCCCGACGTCGGCGAGGGTTGCCCTCGCTGGAGAAGAAAGAAAAAAAATAGAAAAAGGAAAAAAATTAAAAAATTTGAAAAAAGCCACATAATTTCCACGTGTACAAGTCAGACTATTTTTTTAAAAATATAAATGCCACGTCAGCTTTTTGGCCGAAATTTTGCCCGGAGTTACTAAAATGATCTATTTTTTTTTCGATTTTAGCATTAAAGTGATATGAAAAAAGGTTATGGCACCAAAGTGATTGCCGTACACAAGTTATGGCACCGATAGTGTCCTTTTGCCCTTTAAAATGCGTCTAGCTAATTTTCAAAGATGCACAAATTCTCTTTGTCTAAGCATCAATTTAAACACGAGTTATGTAACATTAGGGATATAGATAATGCCCATGACACTACCTAATTCTTAGACTCTGGTTTTCAGATAATAGCTCTGTATATCTCTATAAATGTCCATGAGGGATAGGATTAAATATTTGAAAGCACAAGCACAGCACACCAAATAGATAGGGTAAGTCTACGGTTCCCATTAGGCATCGTGCTTCTACAAATCTTCAACATTCGATCGAAAAGCAAAAAATTACAACTCTACGTCCAAGTTGAGATCTGTTAAACGACAATGATTTGCTATATCTTAATCCAGAGGTAAAAGATTGTGAGGCCGTGTCATGTGGGGATTAGAGCCTAACCCATATATAGAGAAGAAAGGCTGAAGAAGTTGGAAATGTGCATTCATTCTCTTTTGGAAGGTGAGCTTATGTTGTGCCTCCACTGAATTTCATATCATTAGATGGAAAAGTCAAAATTAGAGTCATTCAAGCTTAGATCTATCGAATGGCTGAAATGCTTTGCATACAATTTGGGAATGTGCATTCATTTTCTTCTGGAAGGTGCAAGAACAGAGGAAAAGAGGCCTATCATATGACCATGTGCACCTTAAAAACCTGTGTCAGACCAGGCTGCAGGCAGAGCACCCTTTAGCAGACCTCGCTGGCTGGAGGGCTGCTGCAAACAAGAGAAGAGACACGAGACACCCCTTCTCTCCCCCCACTTTAAAACTCACCCCCCCCCCCCCACCCCCATTACCAGACAAAGTCCAACCAACCGTCCTTAACTTCCCCTTACACAAGCCAGGTTCTTCGTAGAAACCCCCTATTCCTTTGCCTCAGTTTCCATCTTTATTCACCTGTTACATCTCTCCCCTCTATCTCTCTGTGGATAGAGATTTATTGCACAATTGACATTCGAGTTGTTCATATTCTGTGAGCCTACAGCTAGACTTAGACTTTATATTGTCCTGAAACAGAGTTTCCTACCCATGATGGACAAGACAAAAAACTCTTATGGTCATACCACTAGTGGACCGGAAGCAAATAAAAAGAACTTAGTTGTCTCCGTTGTGTACACTCGAATCTATTTGCACCTTTTACTTATAATTAGTTTATGTATGCGAATTACAGTGGGCTGGAAATTGGCATAATCCTTAGTCATTTTTCTGTACTAAGGCACGTCTTCACATGCCGTGTAAATGAAATTCACGAGTGTCTATAAGCCTACGCAGAAGAACTTAAATGTCCAGCAAGTGGGTTCTCTCTGTCTCTCTCGGAACCCACACGGAGGAAACTAAGTCCCCAATACCTCAAGAACCACGTCAAGAGCATCGAAAGCAATCTGAGCAAGTTTCACATCCACGAATGGATAAAGCTTTTATGGGGTAACATAAATTCCTTCCCATGCACTGCAATGTCTCGCTTTCGTTCCCTGCAATGCAAGCGTGACAGAGACACCCGTAAAGTCGAGACTTGGGTCGGTGGATGGTTTCTTCCCATTTTCCTAATCAAGAAAAAAAAGTCGTAAAAACAAACAGCCCCACTTTGAGATCGCCGTGTATTCTGGAGGAACCGTCGGTATCACAAGGTCGTCCCCACAGAGACTCTCTCTCTCTCTCTCTCTCTCTCTCTCCCCACAGTGTGTGTACGTAATAACGTTACTATAATTACAAGCCAAGCTCTAGGGTTTTCGAAATTGATTTATTTAATTTCAGGATATATATATTGGTAGGGTTGTAGGTTGGTCGTCGTGAGTGTGTAATAGCAGCTACATGGCAAAAGTAATTGCAAGGAAATAAAAAATTAACACGGGACGCATTGGTAGTGGCCGCGATGTGTAATAATTAACGTGGTTCTCTTTGGCTGTGTGATTAAATGCGTATACAAATTCATTAGTATAATAATATAAATATCTTGTCTTGAATACTTAGTCAAACTGAGCTGATTCTCCGGAGTTGGTGGCTTTGCTTGGAGTCGAGAGAGAAGAGGCAACACATGTTTTTGGAACTATTTGGGAGTTGGAACCCAATCTTGTCCGTATTTTGTTAATGATGGGACAATAATAAACGAAGGTGAAAAGGGAATACACGTTGTGGTGTGTTTATCTTCTAGCTATTAGTCTTGTATGGGGCATCATTATATCTTGATTCCATTCAAGTTCCCAAAGCCAAGTCCTTCTGTATGATCTGAAGATGACAAGATGAAAATCACTGTGTAAACATGCTGATCATGTCCATCTGTCTTCAATATGTTCCGACTGTGAAGAGCAATCCTCAGTACTTGTGTCAAGTTGGGTTTTGTGGAGATATGTTATAGGATTAATAATAACTAGATAAGAGGGGTGTGATTGGTTTTTTGCAATTATCATTGTAAGATCTGTAGTTAGATCCACTGACATCGATCTCTCGATGAAACTTTATTTCCCTGATACCATGTAAGGCAAGAGTGCGAGCTAATACACGAGTTAGAAGAGAGCTAAACTCAACAGCGTAATGAGCACAAATTTACTTCTTGAGAGATTAATAGATCTTTCTTGGAATGACTAAATTGAGAATCAATCAATATTCCCAAAGAAAGGAGGCTTTTGCACAACAACTATTAGTTTGAACACATCAAAAAAAAAAAAAGGAAAAAGAAAATCAAAGCATTCAGTGAGAGTTCTTCGTTCTTCCAGCTTTCTCTTACGCTGTATCATTCTATTTCACCTTAGGAGGATCACCAAGTCTGAGCTCAAGGTCCAAGTCCTCCATGGAGCTAATCTTGAGCCCAATTTGAACATCTGATTTCAGAGGATAGCCACCAGTGGATGAACACGGATTAAGAACAGTTAGCCAAGATGATTCTGTTGTTTTTGGCCTTTTGAGACTAATTGCTTCACTGCCGCAAGAACTGGTGGCTGCTGGACGGCGGCCGAAGTTAGAACTCAACCCCACAGATAAATCGGTCACGCTGGACGAACCGTCAAAACACTCATATTCGTCCTCCCTTAAAATTTTTTGCATCTCGAGCCGGTTCTTGTCCGGCGAGCAGTGAACCTTCATGGTCTTCGGATCAAAAAGAACCTTATGCCCTTCCTTGACAAGGACAGAATAATAAGGAGAACAGACCAATTCTTCAGTAAGAGTTAGTTTTTTGTCGGATGATGATAAACCTAAAACCCTAGCTGAAAGGGCTGGTGTGAAATAGTTGCTAGGGTTTGAATTGAGGTCATTTTTGTGATCCAAACATGAAACAGCTTCGGACTGGAGCTGATAGGGACGAAGGGTACTAGAAAGACCTGGGTTCCGATTCTGGCTAGGGATTTCGTCGCTTTGATTGCTGAGAGGCGACTGTTTGAGCCTCGCCCTATCCCTCCGGTGCACATTCATGTGGCCTCCTAAAGCTTGAGCAGACCTGAACTCCCTACTGCAGAAGCTACATGAGTAAGACCTCGGAGGCCACACGCACCCGAAATCCTCGGCAAAAGCCTTCTCCTCCCATGAATCGCCGCTGATCGGTGTCATTGCCTGCCCATAGTGCGACTTGAGAAGTTGTTGAATCCCTGTGGTTGACATCGAACACTGAGCTTGCTTCATCAATCGGCGGATCACAAGGAGAAGAGAAGCACAGACTATCAAAGAGAGCTGTGTAATCTCGGTGCAAGAGTCTAGAGAAGACTCAGTTAAATATAGAGATGATCAATAAAGGAGAGGGAGTTTATTATTTGTCTGTGATCATATTGAATGCCACGAAAGCTACCCTCTCTCTCTCTCTCTCTCTCTCTCTCTCTCTCTCTCTCTGTGGGGAGAGAATCTGTTAAGAGAAAAGGCTGAGATGCAAAGGTCTTCTTACTAGCTTTGCGGTGTGAAATTGCTAGTTTGGCTTTTGCAGCGAAGCTATGTCTGTTGGATTTTTTTGGTCATTTTGGCTATACCGTCATTGTTATATGCATGATTTAGGCAATTTGCTGAAAAGGGGGGTCCCATTCGGAGCAACTGTCATGCACATGCATTTGATCCACATGCTCGGGGAACGAACCGCCCAATCAATCATCTGCGCTTAAAACATGTAATCATCCGATAACTGTCATTCTTGGACTTAATTATAGTTTAATTAAGTTTCCGTGGGTGATTAGTAGATGGGGTTACTTAGAAGACTCAACAAGCTGCTTTGAACTTGGGGGTGATTGCTAAATTATTATTTTAGGTGGGGAAAATAGACCCCTTAGTCAAGATCTTGCACGGGACAAATCGAGGACTTGGGCATTATATTGGATTTAACTCTGAAATCTTGACATAAAGTATCAAACACACAACAGGTTTTTCTTTAATTCCCAGCCGATAAAAGAAAACAAAATTAAAGCACTTCTAATTCTTGGGGTTTTGTGTTCTGGCCGAAAAAATTTAGGGTTTTGTTTTAGATCATGAACCACGGTTGGTACAGTAATTAAGGTTGTTAACTGTTATATATTGTTTCAATTATCGGTATACATACACGATTATACTATTGTGGTACAGGGAAACCCATTCTAGCCTAAAAATGAACAGTATAATGTATTTACTAGTGTTTTTTTTTTTGGTAAGGATGTATTTACTAGTGTTTGTGTGTGCATAATTTAAGGCCTAATTTTGACAACCTAATGATTGGGATGCGTTATCAAAGCGCAAGGGCTATATCTGATTGTTTGGGAAAATTGCCAAAAAACTCCTAAACCTATTGTAATTGTGTCAATTAAGTTCAAAATCTTTTTTTTTGGCCAATTAAGTCACAAACTTTTTTGCATTTGTGCCAATTCAATCTATCTAGTCAATTTTGGCCGGAAATCACTAGCATTGACGCCGACCGTTTTACATGGTGCAGTCGGCACTGACATGGACAATTTGTAATAATATTTTAATATTTTTTAGAATTATTTATTAATTTATTCTTTTTTACCTTTTTTTCTCTTTCTTTTTTTTTCTTCCCTTCTTCCTCTGTTGGTCGCTAAAGTTTGGCAACTAGCCAAAGGCGAGGGCCGACAAGGTTGACCTCATCAGCCCTTGGCAAGGCTCGACACCATTGTGGGCGAGTTTGACCTTGCCCAATAACGACAAGGTCGAGCCTTACCCTTGCCAGTGGTAGGTGAGGCCTCGCCTTTGGTCTGGCAATCGGCCAGAGGAAGAAGGGAAGAAAAAAAATGAAAAAGAAAGAAAAGAGAAAAATTAAAAATAAATAAATAAATAAAATTTATTAAATTATTATTAAAAATTGTCTAAGTTAGCGCTAGCCACGCCATGTAAGATGGGCTAAATTGGCACAAATGCAAAATATTTAGGATTCAATTGGCCCAAAACAAAATTAGAACTGAATTGACACAATTGCAAGAAGTTTAAGACTTTTTTGGTAATTCTCCCTTGGTCGCTCCTAAAAATATGAGATCTAAAATCGAAGTTTGATTTAGAGGGTTATATATGTATGCTTCAAGTGTCAATAATTGATGATGATTCAGCAGTTCTCGACAAAGTTTGAATGTAAATTTTGATAACAGGATTTATACTGTCACTGGATAATAATCCAAGAACTACAATTTTAACCGAATAATATAAAAGGACCAAACTTGAAATCACTTAGGCTTCTTACACTTTTATCAACGGTTAGTTTGGATGTATGTATTTGGCTATGAATTTTGCAATAATCAACTTCTATTTTAGTGCAATTCCAGTCTTTTCGATCGAGGCATTTGATCCATGTCCACCCTTCTTGGTGTGAATTCAAGTTAATGCATTGCTAACTAATTAAACTTATCGGAAAAGATCCATTACCATCTTCATTAATTCTAAGGTCGATTGATAATTAACTTACCTCCTCTACATTAATATCATATCGGTCTCTCATAAATCCAATTTCTTAGCACTAACCACACACGAAATCCTCATTGATAATAACCTCTCTCTCTCTCTCTCTCTCTCTCGCTCTCTCTCTGTCAAATTATTTCCACTGGAAGCTTCTGCAATGCATGAAATCATGAGAGGAGGTACTAGAAATTATATAGAGAGAGCGTTACTTTGCTGTCAAGATGAAGAATGTCGATGGTTTGAAGAATTGATTAGTTTAATTATCTCTTAATAATTTATTGGAGCTCAATAAATTGTGTGAACTATTTCAACGATTTCTTCAGACGGTCATCTTCATGATGTCACGCTTGAAGATTTTTTTTTTGGTCGAAAATAAAATCATTTCATTTCATCAAGATAAACTTCAGCACATACAAGGTTCCAAAGGGTTGCGGGAGGGTTAAAGACCCAATTATAGGGCAAAGATTTACACCTTTGAGTCTTAACAATCCAATCTGCCACCTGATTTTCTTCCCTATTACAGTGGGCTAAAAGAACATTAGGTAAATGGACTAGCAAAAGTTTGCATTCGGTAATAAGTGGAGTGGCTTCCCATGGAGAAATATCTAAGCCTAAAAGGCAATTAACCAAAATCAAGTTGTCAGATTCTAGCAGGTACCTCATGTTGTCTTCCTCCCTTCACGCATGAAGTAGCTTCAGAGTTTCAAGGCAAGCAAGGGTTTCCACATTGATAGCTGAACTTGCTCTCACCATTTTAGCGAATCCATCCACAATCTTCCCCGAGAAATCACGGCAAATACCAGCTATGGATCCTTCCGTTGAACCTGGACTGTAGGATCCGTCAATATTCCACTTGAGACTCCCTTTCTCCGGTGGTCGCCACGATTTAGGTGAGTGGCTATTCTTTGAGTTGGTATTCTTCTCCGGTTTAGTCCATCGGCAAATATTCTGGTGCATGGCCATTGCAGAACTCACCAGGTGTTGCGGATTTGGGGATTGACTTCGAAAAATGAAGTTGTTCCTCCATTTCCATATATACTAGAGAACCACTACTAGCAAGTCAAAGGAGATTGAGGTATTTTTGAAATTTAGTAGCCACTATTCGATCCTCGTAAGTCCTTGACTGGAGATTTGAATATGCAGGGCCGGGTTTGACCACACCTGATTTGTCCATGGGCAAAGTAGGAATAAGTGCTCGGCTGTCTCAACCTGTTGGTTACACAAACTACAGGTAGGTTCTTGAACAATACTCCTTTTAAATAAATTTTCCTTGGTAGGCAAAGCATTTTGGCACAGTCCCCACAAGAAAATTTTGATTTTTGGAATGGTTTTTGCCTGCCAAATCCTTGTCCATAGTTTTCGAGGGGTCTGATATAAGGTGGACGCTGAAGTTGCGATCTGTTTCTCGGTTTCTCCCCTTAGTTTGTTGTACCCACTCCTAACTGTATAGGACCTTGATCTAGTGTTGTTCCAAACCAACTTATCCTCCGTTGGTTGAGATCGCAGTGGAATTGAGAGGATTTCATTGGAGGTTTGTTCATCAAATAGAGCATGTAGGGTCTGTGTATTCCACATTGAATCTTGCTTTTGTATCATATCAGCTACCTTCTCTGGCTCTTCTCTGTTTGGTGGTCCCCCTATAATTCCTTTGGGTAGCCATTTATCCTCTCTAATTCTAATCTTTTCCCCATTTCCAACTGACCACATAATGGAGGGAAGAATAAGGCTTCACCACCCCCAAGATGGTCATGTCACCTTACCAGCATGTCTGAAATCACAATGAGGGAAGCAGAGTCCTTTTAAGTACCTGACTGCACAAAGATGTTGGATTCTGAGTCATTCTCCAGGCTTGTTTTCCCAACATAGCCTTATTAAAAGTGATGAGGCCTCTAAAGCCCAATCCTCCATTATCCTTTCTAAGTTTTAGCACATTCCATTTTCTCCAATGCAATCCTGATTTGCTTGCCCCATTTCTCCACTGAAAAGCAGCAATTTTCTGCTCAATAGCACGACAAATGGAGATAGGAACTTTGAAGATGGACATAGCGTACTGTGGGAGAGCTTGAATCACTACTTTAACGAGGATTTCTTTCCCTGCTTTAGATATCAACTTTTCTTTCCATCCTTCTAGCTTCATATTGACTCTCGCCATAATCCACGCAAACATTTGCTTCTTTGACTCACCCCAGTCAGAAGGAATTCCCAAATACTTGCCAGTTTTCTCTATAATCGGCACTCGCATCTCTGCAGCCATATTCTGCCTCAATCTTTGTGGGCAATCTTTACTAGCAAACAATCTAGATTTATTCAAATTAATAGCTTGACCCGAGGCATGGCAGTATTGATTCAAGATTGCAGCTACACTTTGGCACTCATTAATTGTTCCATCCAAGAAGAAGATTGAGTCATCCGCAAAGAGTAAGTGGGTCAAAGTTGGGCATGATCTATTTAATTGTATTCCTTTGATAATCCCATTCTCCAGTGCATTTTTCATCATAAAGGATAATACATTCACCACAGTGATCAATAAATATGGAGAAAGTGGGTCACTTTGGCGAAGACATCTTGAGGGATGAAAATAGGACAGTGGCTCTTCGTTCAACTTTACACTATTAGACACAGTTGTGTTGCATTGCATAACCCGTCTAACCCATTGAGCACTGAATCCCATTCTTAGCAAGCAAGCTTCCATAAAATCTCATTCGGCTCTCTCAAATGCCTTTTTTATATCAAGTTTAAGGACAGCCTGGAACTTCTTCTTTCTCTTTCTAATTCTAAGCTGATGTAACACTTCCTGGACAATTAAAATGTTATCCTGAATCTGTCTGCCACTTACAAATGCACTCTGCTCTTTCGAGATGAAATTTGGCATCCATGGTTTCAGTCTATTCGCCAAGACTTTTGAGATGATTTTATAAGCAAAGTTACATAAGCTAATGGGGCGGTATTGTTCCAGCTTCTCCGGGTTAGGGATCTTTGGGATAAGTGATATATGCGTTCTAGTTAACTCTGGGTTGAGAATCCCGGAGTTTAGAAATCTTTGTACTTTTTTGAACACCCCTTGTTTTAGATCTTCCCAGTGATGATGATAGAATTTCCCATGTAGTCCATCAGACCCTGGTGCTTTAGTGGCACCTAGTTGATGAGCAGCTTCCGTAACTTCTTTCATTGTCAGTTCTGCAGTTAAGACTTGGTTTATCTCCTCTCCCACTAAGTTAGGAACAAACTCCATTATAGGTTCAAAATGTCGAGGGCCCTCAGAGCTGTACAAAGTTCTGAAGAAATCCATTGTCTACTGTTTTAGTTGACTTAAGTCACGGATCCAAATCCCTTTTGAGTTTCTCAACATTGAGATCTTGTTCCATTGCCTTCTCTATATTGTAGTGGCATGAAAGTATTTTGTATTTTTATCCCCCCACTTTAGCCAGCTGATTCTCGATCGCAAACCCCAGTACATCTCCTCTTGTATCCATATCTTCTCTATTTCCTTTTTTAGGTACCACACTCTCTCTCCATCAATGAGGACTGTTTTGCTGTTAGTAAGTTCCTGAATTTCTTTCTTCATGGTCTTGATTCCCTTTTTTGCATTTGAGAATTTCCTCATACTCCACTCTTGCAGAGCTTTTGAAACTAGTTGTAGACGTCTGGATAGTTCCTCATTTTCTAGTTCAAAGGAATGCCAACTATTTCTAACAATCTGCTCACATTCAACATCTTCTAGCCAAAATATCCCAAATCTGAATTCTCTTTTCCTTCTCACTGATTTAGGAAATAAAGACAGCAATAAAGGACTATGATTTGAGCCAACTGCTGGGAGTGCAAATGCTTCAGCGTTGGGGAAGCTAACCCTCCAATCCATGGTACATAACACCCTATCAAGTTTCTCCTTAACCAAAGCCTCTCCTTCCCTGTGATTAGACCATGTGAAAGCACAACCTTTATTCTCCATATCCATCAACGAGAAAGCATGTAGGAAGTCTCGAAAAGCATTGAGTCTATAATGCTCGGCTATGCGTATCCCAACCTTCTCCCAATGATAAAGAATCTCATTGAAGTCTCCAATGCAAGCCTAGGGGAGGTGTTTCATGAGACTAATGCTATGTAATTTGTCCCATAAGAGAACTCTCTCATTAAACTGCGATGGTGCATGAACAAAGGTAAGTCGTATCTTCTGTTTACTCTCCTCGATCACACACTCCACATCTATAAAAAATTCTGAGTGTGACTCCACTTTTAAACAAACTTGGTCGTTCCAAAAAATAGCCGTACCTACTGCAATACCCACTAGATTTACTATGAAGCAATTCTGAAATTGTAGCTGTCTTTTGATTTGATGAAGCATTTATTTCTGATTTTTAGTTTCCATCAGAAACACCAAACTAGGCCTGAGCACGAGGGCTCTAAGTTCTCGAACTGTCAGTGGTGTGCCCAACCCCTGACAGTTCCAACTTATAAGATTCACTTGTAACCCGGAGGCTTGTTAGGGCTAGCACCAAAGCCCATTCACTTGCTTCTACTACAACATGAATAGGAGTTCCATCAAATTTGTCTCATCCACGGTATGTTGATTTGCCATCTTGGAATCATAAGGGCTGTAGTCACGTTTGAAGATGAACATTCCAATTGACTTGTATGGAGCATGTACAGTTAATTTGACAGTCCAATTGTTATACATTCAAAGGGTTTGGTTTTTTTTTTTTTTTTGCAAATCAATAGTTTTAGCTTGCCAAAATCTAGCGCAAGCCCACACATTTATACATGTGTAGATATATTTTAATAAATATTTCTTCCTCAAGGCTTGAAGCACATTTTCTCTCCCATGCCAAACACAGAGAACTGAAGATGATGATGAGACAGGTTCTTAGTCATCCTTTTGTTGTTCATATACCAACATTAAACTATTCATACATTCACATTCAGCATAATTTACTAAGAAAACATGACATAAGCGCTGACTAAATTCAAACTTGCTCGACCCGCATGATCATGGTGGGTCAGTACCGGAATGGAATCATCTGATGAGAAGCCTCTAAAGCAACTTGCAAAGAAAATGATTCCCTTTTTCATTAATGGACAGAAACCCTAGAATTCCAAGAACTAATTTTTTATAAATCGCATGGTTCAAACAGCATAAGGGATAAGAGAGATGGACCACGTGATTTACTTTTTTGCATGTTTGAATATCTAACCACCATAGGCTAAATTCTTTTATATTTAATTAAATATTGCTAAGTTTTGTCTCATAACAGATGGATATATTCCACCTAAAATGTCTCTATTATCAACTAGTGGAAGAAGGAAAACATATTAATTGGGACATAATGGCTCCCCCTCCCCCCTGAATTCTATGACTTGAGCACAAAGCAACAAGGAATTGACCATTTAAAATGGCCCTTTGGAAATATGTGACTTGAGAATTTCTTAAAAAATTGTTTGTTGAATATGACATTGATTGAAGTGCTTTTGTCAAATTATTGGACAAACTTCTATCGATTTGATTGGGTTTCTATATGATGGGTAGGGAAAAATCACTCGACCGGTCCTAAACTTATTGTACGAATATCAATTCAGTCCTAAATTTCTCCATTTTGTCAACTTAGTTCTAAACCTTTGCGCAAAATTTCAATATAGTTATTCCGATTAATTTTTACGAGAAATCGCTAACATGACGGTTTAGTTATCTGTACAATAGGTTTATGATTGATTGGACAATTTCCATTGATGGGTTGTGTTCTAGACTCATATTGTAGACGCATCAACGGTCAACTTTGTGTATTGAAGAAGATACACGAGATCTAGATGCATGCAATTATAGGTTTTTTTTCTCTTTTTTGGTGTTTATTTTTTCTACGATGATTATGTGTACGAACTATTTTATCGTGAAGGAGCTCAAAATGTCAATAGCTACACTACGCCTAGTATAGTAAAGGGTGTCGCGCAGATCAATATTCTAGACGAATCATGTACGGATAAGATACCATTTGGAAGTGTGGAGAAACATTCAAAATACGCGTATGCCCTCCCTACGAAAATAGGTATTGTTTGTTTATTCATCAAAGGGTCCTACTCCACATTAATGCAGAATTTCGAGAGACCGTGTTCTAATATAGATGACAAACCACATCATTGATTGACGAATAATTTAAGCATATATCACAAGCGGTCTTATCTCCTATTGATCCAATCTCTTGCTTATCGTATAATTTAGGGTGATCGAGGCCGCTTGTGGGAAATTTCTTTTACACTGATGGTGTATTCTATAAGTACTCTTTTGTCCAAGAGAATTAGAAGTAGCGTAGGGTAAAGGAATACTGTCTTTGTTTTAACCAGTTTTTGTTGCTCCCCTCATTAACTCGTTTCAGTTCAATGTGTAGTTGAATTTAATAGTGAATAGGGTCTTTCTTTGTCATTCGATCGTTCGTCACATTTAACATAAATTGGATAATGAGACATGACATTCTAAATCCATTTACTGAGTTGATCATGCGAATGGTCAGGAAGTTATCTCCTTCAGGCAGTATTTTTCATTTTCCAAGAGTGCGAGAGAATGGAATAAGATAACGAGACACTATTACCGAAATTAGAGATAAAAACAAATGGTACATACGAACGGTCGAAAAAGAAATGCTTAACTACTTGAATAGAACCCCGACAGTTGGTGCATTTGGCTAAAGTGTTGACGAAATTTGAGCTCAGAGATTGGAGATCGCTCGTTCGAATCCCACCAACTACTTGCAAACTGCTCAAGATCAAGGCCATTTGCACGAGCTAAATGCTTGTTATTAATTGGTTCATGGGGTTAAGAGAGTGTCCCATGGCCTTTGGGTAGCCGGGTCTGCATGCCCGTGCTCCGGATAAAAAACCGAATGGATAGATATCTCAAGCTCGACATAGCGTTATGGTGCCAAAGAGAAGAAAACCATGTAGTTACTTCCGTTGTCGTGCCAAGTGAACATCAACGTGAGCTCATCCAACGTGTATATATAGGATTGGCTCAAATAACAGCAGGACTTTATTTGGTGTGGACTATCTAGTGAGGTTGGAGGGTACGAAAACCCTTGTATAGTACTAGCAAAGTTCCATTTAATTTGGAATAGTCATCTAACCGAGCCCAATAGCTAGTGATTATGATATACAAGAACCTTCATGTTTGGTTAAATCTGTAAAGTTACATTCAATCGTCAGGAGAAGGATTAAGATAGGATAATAAATCCTCCATATTACTTATATCCTTGTGTTTCGGGAAAATACCAAATATAATGTTGGATCGATATAGTCATGTCTGATCATATTAACTGTCTGGTGTACCTAGGTTAGGAATGAAAGGAAAATAAAAGAATTCCATTAAATTATTGAATAAGGCCAAAATGAAAAAAGAGATCTAAGAAATACACGGCCACTACCGCGATGGTTGAGGTTCACACCTCAAATTTTGCATATATTTTTTAGAGTCTTTTAAGTTTGACTTAAGGCTGATGAGTGGTTGAGCTAGGTTTGACAAATGATATAAGAGGTATAAAACCCACTTTAAAACCACAAAATTGGATTTCTCTCGGTAAGACGAGTCTTTTGACACTTATGTTATCATCCAAAATCAACAATTAATATTTTACTCCTTGAGATTGATCGCTCGTTTCTTTTTTCACATAAAGGAAGTTTGCAATTTTTGAAATTTAATCGCAAATAATGAATCTAGAGATTGCAACCTTCCAACGCAACAAAAATCGAGATGATTGGATTTAGGCTTACGAGTTATCAGTTGTAATAAGTTAAACTTCAAATAAATTTTCTAACACTTGAAAAGGTCATGGGGTCCAAAACCTTACCAAGAAGTTTTGGAATCAAACGAAACTTTCCAAATCTCTAAGTTATGATATATAATGATTTATGAAAATGTCAAGTCGCTGAAACAAGATCTAATTCATAAACCCAAGCCTTAGGCCTCAACAGGGGCCAAAACCTTGGGTCTATGATTTCATGATTTACCTCTCAACATTGGGTTTGCTAGAAAGCTCTAGAGACGAGCATTCCAATGCTGCAAAAATCATACAAATTGGACAGTCGGATTTGAAAGTTATGGGACAAGACAGTCACATCCCTCTGGTTGAGGTGCGTACACCTCCGGTCGATGAATGCAAGGCTTGGCTCGAGTCAGCATTGCCTACGCAGAGACGATCCCGCATTCACTTTCGGTTTTGACGAGTCTTTGAGTTGGTCGTGCTCTCTTGAGTTTCTCTCACTTTCCAATGTTTGGTACAGGAAAATTATGAAACACATATTTCAGAAAAAAGTCCCGAGTATAACCTCGAGTCTCAAGCTCAAGAGCTTGGGTCTCAAGCACAAGTGCTGCAATCCCAAGACCGGGTGCTAGGGTCTCAAGCTTAGGTGCTAATGACTTGGGCCCAACCACCGAGAGACTGGCACTTGGTAGCTTATCGCAAGTGAGGGAGCCGGGATTTTGAGCTTGGCTATCAAGGGCTCAAGCACGGAGCTAGGTTCTTGGGCCCAGCTTTGAGGCACCTGGGTACCTAGGTCGAGGAGCTGAGGTCCTTACCGTAACCTCGGGGTACCTAGGCCCAATCGCTGGGGTCCTTGGTCTGAGCGCCGTAGTCCATTCCAAGTTTGGAAAACGATTATTGATTTTTAAAAGACGATATCATTCTCTTTAATTTAAACAATGGTTTTTCCGTTGATTACAAAAAATTTTCCTTAAATTAAAATTTCTAAACGATCCAAATACTGAAAAATGAGGAAAATGTTTTTCGACATTGAATTTTCCAATGAAAAAAAGAAAGGATGCAAATGCTCGATTGAATCTGGAATGATTTGACAATTAAAAGGGCCTCATGGGTTCGTGGGCTTAACTTTGACATCATCAGCAAAGAAATTTTCCTAAATGGGTTCGTGGCCCATGTCAACCTACTTTAAATTATGTGAGACAACGATTCATCATGTACACAACCAATTTTTTTCCCCATCTTATAAGAGAAGTGTGACCAAATAGGCCAAGCCTAATTGGCTCCTAACGAATTGGGAACCTGAACCCATCTTGTCTTTTCTGAGTTCTAAGTATCATAAGTTTAAATACATTTTATAGTCGATCATCAATGGCAGTCCAATCAATAGTATTCTACAATTAGCTTGTAAACCCGTAGTTGATAGTTAGTAATATCCAATTTGGTATTCAATAACAACCTAGCTTGTCCAATTTTATTTATAGATCTAATTGTCCTTCATTGGGAAAAAGATAGGAATATATTTAGCTAAAATCAGTGTGAATTACCTCCTGTTAAGAAAGGTATGATTTCATAGTTGACGACGTAAAATGGACTGAGATGTATGAGAGGTCAAACCTTTTCCAAGCCATTGAAATGAAATCAATACTCAATTGCTTAACCAATTAGTTGATTTATGAAAGAGACAGTAATTTACAATGAACACCATCTCCCGTGCCACGTACCAACTACCGGAAAAATCAAAATCCACCTTAATAGATGAACCCATCCATAACATGATACGGAACAAGGGAAATACTAGGGGTGTGTCAACCAGTTTGGTTTAGCCAGTTCAGCATGCCGAACTGGTCTTACTCGGTCGGTTTTAGGCTAGTTCACATGGGGACACGGAAATTAGTTTAGTTCCCTGGTAAGAAATTTAGGAGCCGGCCTAGACCGATTTGGCCCTTCGTTAGAACTGGTTTCAAGGCCGGTTGATTGATTTGCCAACACATGTTCAAGCACTATCGAGAAAATAAAAATGCTATGTATACCGCACGGATCCTCTCTTATGTTGGAAGACAAAAACAATCTACGTATTGTAAAGTTTTGGTAGAATGCTGGCCAATTGTTTTAAAAGATTAAATTATTAAATGAATACATGACTTAATATGTAAATATTCTAACACTCCCCATCATGTGTAGGAAATATATAATATGAGAGGAAATGAGCGGTATGAAAAGATTTGAACCCAAGCCTTCTACTATGATACTATGTAAAATTGGGTGGGCCACAGCCAATTATTCAGCGTGATTTAATATTTATATATTCTACTGTATAACACACGAGTTGTAGTGGAATGTTTACAATCCAATAGTAAGTTTCAAGAGGCTCTCTTTATTGAAGTAGAAATTCTGTTTACAATTATTTATAAAATTCTAGACTTATTGTACGAAGGCCAATTCAATCTTAAGCATTTTAATTCTGTTAATTTAGTCCTAAGCATTTTAACAATTCCCCAATTTAGTCCTACACTTTTCAATTGTGCAATTTAGTCCTTCACCTTTTGATGATTTGCCAATTTAGCCATAAACATTTTAACAATTTGTTGATGTAGTCCATCGGGCCAAATATACAAATAATAGGTTTAGGGCTAAATTGAAAAATCTTCGAAAAGTTTAGGACTAAATTGACGCAAAAAAAAATTAGGACTAAATGGGCATATCGTCAAAAAGCCTAGGACTCAATTAGCACAATTAAAAAGTTTGGAATTGAATTGGCTATCATATAATAAGTTTATGACTTTTTGAACAATTTTCTCTTCATGCATATGTCCCCTTTAATATTTGTGAAGAGTTAGAGATCATCATGACATTTTATGCATGCATGGATGATTAGGAGTCGTGGTAAGTGTAGAAATGCCCCAAAATCCAAAGAGGTAGACGTATGATGTTTATCAGTAAAACTACACTTCTGATTGGAGACTCCTTTAACGCCTTGGGCAATACAATGGAGAGTTTAAAAGAACTTTTTTTATTTGTTTTATATATATCCTTTTCCACATTAATATATTAGATTTTACAATTAACTATGATAATTAATGTGGCGAATAAAGATAGGGGCGAATCTATGGATTTGCACTAATTCATGCCAATTATGATGCTTGTCGGGAGTTGTTATTGTGGCATTAGTGGAGATTGAGATCATAATTGGCAATGGACTAAAGCCATTGAGTTATATATACAGTAAATGGTCACGTAAATTTTTAACTCAGGAATTAGAGGTCATTCTTGCGAACTCATCAACTACACGCAAACTATCTACATTAGAGCTATTTACATAGATTAAAAAACTTCAACCGGAGAAAACATGGATTAGAAATCTGAATTTAAAGAGCTTTGTGAGATTTTCAGGGTGCATGATTCTCTAAATATTTGGGTTTTTGCACCCATGCTTTTGAATTATAAGAAAAGAAAAGGTGTACCCGATTATCGAGGAATGGATGGATGCGTAACACGCTCGAAAAGTACTTTTTGAGTTCTAAGATGACTCCCAGATGTTATAATTACCAGTTGGACCTGCGAGTTGCGACAGGCACAAAAACAAATATCAACTATTTGTCAAAGTGTCGATGCTACTTATGCAAATAAAATTCTAGGGTCATGCCGTTGCTATTTATTATCTAGAATTAAAAACTTACTTATTATCATGTCAATATTGAAACCTAATCATGAGGCTGCAAATGTTGTTATTATCTAAATGGGATTTGAACTGGGATGGGATGGGATTGGATAGGATAAATGGGATTTGAAATACTCCAAATATTTCCTGGATTGTAAAAATATCCCATTATATGTTTAGTGCAACCTAAAATATGATTTGAAATCTTTAAAAAAACATCATTGAAAATCCGCAACCTAAGAGAGAATTGAAAATAGTTGAAAATCATTCTCATTTGAAAAGTTTTTATTTGAAATCCCATCTTCGATCGGTTCCTCTTGTACGCGAGACTCAAACCCTCTACCACTATAGTCAGCAAGCAACAGTCTCTAGAAAGTCAACCTCAGAATCATGATGACTCTCAATATACACGAATTCACAAAGTTTTGGTACAACCTTGTGAACACCGGGATGCACTTCCTATGGATCTTGTGGCCGGACTCCATCGCCGAAGAAAGCAGCGATGCTACCTCAGAGGATTTGAGGGAGGCAACAATGGTTGAAGGGTGAAATGTGGGGTGGGAGCGCAAGAGGAGATTATACTTCATTCACCGATAGGTAGAACTCGATGCTCGAGAGTATGGTCACAAAGTCGATAGTGTGCTAGTCGTTCTTCGTCAACCAACAAGTGAACAGCCACCTCATGAGTCATGCATGAGAGGTTGGGCTTGACGTGAAGGATGCATGCGATAGGGAGGTTGTGGAAAAGATGATCTATACAAACCGCTCACCATTATCGTCTTTAGACTCATTTTCACCCGCACTTGTCGGAACACAATCGCCAGGAGGCCGCGGTGATGATCAGCATGGTCAGAGGCGACAACTATCGTGCGGTGGTTAGAAGTGATGATGATCGGCTATCTCAGTGATGGTCCTTGTGCGGTGTCAGCTAAGCAACATCCGGATGCGTCACTTCGTTAGAAGATAACAAGAATTCTTAAAGTTATTTTTAAATTTTTTGTTTATTCCAAGTTTATCCTACTCCTTATGCCGAATTTCTTATTCGGCATTTTATTCGGATGTATATGGGTTTATCATATCCGATCTCAAGTCCAGACGGCTAAACACAACCTAATAGTTTTAGCATTCTTGCTATCGAATTGGGATAAGAGAAATCGTCTTTAAAGCTCTTTTCGTTTCACAAAAAACAACTTCCAGAAAAAATGTTTTTTGAATTTTCTAGCATTCGTTTCATGAAAAATAAATTAGTCATGGAAAACATTTTTTACAAATGAAATAAACACCTTCAAAAGTAAGGAAAATATTTTTCCGCTTTTTAGAAAGTGCAAAACATTTACCATATCTTCTTTCACCTCATTTTCTTTCAAATAACATATTTTCCTTGTTTATTTTTTAAAAAATCAAGCTTTTAATTATTTTTTCTTCTTTTCCCTTTTCTTTCTTTTCTTTTTGCTTTTGTCTCGGCCGGTCATTGGCCACAGCAGCGGCCAACGGCCAAGGAAGAAGAAAATAAGAAAAGGAAAAAAAAAGAAAACGAAAAAGAGAAAGAATAAATAATTAAAAAA
Organism: Syzygium aqueum; assembly: GCA_031216185.1. Taxonomy (NCBI): domain Eukaryota; kingdom Viridiplantae; phylum Streptophyta; class Magnoliopsida; order Myrtales; family Myrtaceae; genus Syzygium; species Syzygium aqueum. The sequence goes on from CM062240.1 coordinate 965,984, forward strand.
TTTGAATTTTTTGTTAATTTTCCCTAGAAAATCAAATCAGAGACTGAATGGCAAAAAACATTTTCCAGTTCATTTTTAGGTCTCAGCCGAACACCGGAAAATATTATCATTTTCATGTAAAATGACTTTACGGAAAACATTTTCTAGTCACATTTCCGCGAAATGAACGGAACCTAATATTTAATAGTTTTAGCATTCTTGCTGGCTGTTGCTTGAGATTGGAGTCACTCAACCGTTATGCGACCTCATCTCTATTATTGGTTTTATGGGTAGTTTACCATTGCACTGGCTCTTGGGATCTTGATTGCTATTGTTCATAAAATTTAGAACGCGTTAATGAACATGTTGAACAAGTAATGTAATGATGAGAAAAATATCATCCCACAGAGATTGAAGGTTAATAAACTAATTAAATATTAAAAATGGACTAATTCTAAAATTTATCTAACATATCAAAATAGAATTAAGAATAAATAAAAATTAACAATCTTATAAACTAAATTTCGAAACTAAAGGCAAAAAAAAAATTAAATAAAATATGTTAGAGCATATGATTTCACTATAACCGCTAGATATGAATTTCAGATCATTATGCTTACAAGAATAAATTCAAACATGTAATAGCGGAATTTCCTAGTATATTTACTATCCTATCTCTAAGTATAACAAATCTACTCAATTTATCAATTCACTATATCTCTATGTAAATTTAAATAAATATAAATGCATTAAAATCTGTGAATATTCTTGGTTTATGATAAATCTTTTAGACCACTTTATCACTGAAAACCACACAAATAATATGGTATATCTCTATCCACATTTAATTCATGCTTATAAATTATAAAGATCGATTGCATATTATCACTTCTCAATCTCAAACATGCATATCAAATTAGTCAAATGGTGGCAAGTCACTTAAAGGCATTAAACATAATAATATATAACTCACATGAATGAAATCACTTGCATAATATAAAAAGCATGAAATTTATATCATTATGGTCAGGCTACATCGTAGTCCTAACAAAAGAAAATTAGAACATAATGGAAGAAGAAACAGAAATATAAAGGGAGAAGAATAGCAGAAGTGCCAAAATTTATGTACGTCGTTCACTTTAGTGCCAAAAGTTTCTTTTAGATCACTTAAGTATCAAATTTTTTGAAAAACATCACTTCAATGCCAACTCCGATATATTTGGCCATAAATCTGACGCGACCTTTTTTTATTAGTTTCTTAAGCCGACGTGGCTTGTCAGAGAGTCTAGTCAGCATCTAATCCCTAAAACGACGCCGTTTAATACTCTTTCGTCTAAATAAGAATCATAAATCCCCAAATTGAAAGAGAATCCCCAATTTGCAACCTTAACCATGGGGGAAGAACACCCAATTGAAACCCTATTTAGATTTACCCCCAAAATTATGAGCTCAATCTTGCAAATGGACAGCAGCAGTTTTGGCAGCAACTCAAATTCGTTTCAACAAAGCGAACAAGAGGGTGAATGTTACTATTTTTGCGGGTTACCGAGTCCAATAAGAACATCTTGGACTTGGTTGAATCCCGGAAGAAGATTTAATGATTGTGCTAGATATAGAGAATGCTTGAAGTGCAAATATTTTAAATGGGTTGATGCGAAATTCTTTGGTCGAGCAACAAAGGTAATCTTGGAGCTACTTGACGGATGCCATCAACCTCCACCTACATTAATTGATGAATTGGATGATGTAGATTCAATGCAAGCTGAAATGAAGGCTTTAACATTTCTGGCCAATCACTTAAAGAAGGAAGTTTCAAGGATGAAAATAAAAAGGAAATGTTATTGAGCATTGATTGTGTTGTTATTCTGTTGTGTAGCCTATTTATGGTCAAATGTAAAGCGAATGATGAAAAGAAGTTTCTCAGTCTACCATAGTTGAAGATAAGTGGAATATGTACTTGTATTGGGTAATTTGTAAGAATAGTCGTATTAGTCTATTTTTGTATGGAACAAAAGTTTGCTGCAATCTATGGTGGAAATGAAAGGTTGAAATTAATTGGTTATGAGCATTTACAAAGGTTGAAATTCATTGGTTGTGAGCATTTACAAGTTCTCTTGCTTAGTTGTGTATTCTCAATTCTTATTTGCTTAGTTTTACTTGAGATGTTTGAATTTCTGCAATGGTTGCTAGTAATTGTTCGCTGTAGTTTTTGCTGGTAATGGGATGCTAGTTTACTGTAATTGTTGCTGCAAATGCTTGTCAAATGAAGGAGTGGTACTAAGTTCACAAGTCATCATTTTAGTATCATATGTTGTAAATAGCGATCGTTTGAGTGTCAAATTTTGCTAAAACTGATCACTTAAGTGCCAATCGTGGTAAAAAGTGATCACTTAAGTACTAGTTGTTGTTAAAAAGTGATTACTTAAGTTCTAATTGTTGATATGTTCGTTTCACTGGTACTGCACTAGTAATAAACACATAGTTGGTGTGCTTGCTTGCACCAGCTATGTGTTGGTATAGAGTGCATCTTGTGTTTGCACCAATATATAGCTAGTGCAAGCATAAGATGCCTATGTGCTGCACCGACACATAGCTGGTGGACTAGCGCACTAGTAGCTCGCACCTTGCACTTGCACATATAACTGCTGGTGCAAGCCCTACACCAGCCATCAAGTACCACAAGTACCAAGTCTTGCATAAGCCAAGCACTAACAACACCTCCACCAAGCCCTACACTAGCATAACCACCAGTACTAGCACCAAACCCTACATCAGCCAAACACCCTGAACACATTCACCAAGCCTTGTAAGGTGCAACCACCGGTACCACCCATACCACCACTGCAGCACTACCACCACTACACCACTACCACCAGTGCACTACCACTACACTAGCACCACCTATACCAAGCAAACAACACCACTACTGCACCAGTACAACCATAGCACCACCACCACCTATACCTGCTAAGCAACACCACCACTACTACTGCACCAGTACAGCTACAACACCACCACCACCTATACCGGTTAAGCAACACCACAACCACTGCACGAGCATAACCACATCACCACCACCACCACCACTACCATCACCACTTACACCAGCCAAGCAACACCACCACCATTATTGCACCACCACTACCTAACACCACCACGACCTAGATCAGCCAAGCACCACCACCACCACTATAGCACTACCACCACCTATACTAGCTAAGAACAACTAGCATAACTAGAATATCTAACAGAACTAGCACATCAGTAGCACAATTAGCATAACCAATAAGAAAATATGGAAATCTCAAAAGTATAGACAAAATAAATATTGGTCCATTGACATTACACTTAGTTTTTACATTTAGTCAACATGAATAACCAACTAAACATCCACATCCAAGGAATGGCCGCCTACCAAACAAAAACATTCAACTAACTCAGCACCGTACAATGTCAATCTCAAGAATCAATATGCACAAGCTCCCAACCAAAAATAAAAACTACCACATTTAACACCCTCTTATTAGTCAATATATACAATCCATCAGTTCCTTTTCATTTAAATGGACATTTGGCTTGATTCATGATCCTTGCACTCTTTCTAACTGGATATGTAGGTTCTTCAACTGATCTTTCTATCCCATATACCTTCTTCTTAGTAGCAGCAACGATTTTCTTTGTAGGCCATGTTATTTTATGAGAGCTCTCAGTAGGGTCATTGTTTGTGCCAAGATCACTTGGTTGATATGCAACTGGTGTTGGGTTCCTTATTGGTGGCTGTTTTGAAGCTGCACCCGATGTCTTCTTCTTTGGAGCAATGGTCTTTGGCGCCATCCCTCTTGTCTTTCTTCCTGCCACTTAGGTTCTTGTTTTGGGTGTAGCCATTGACTCTTGAGTTGGACCATCTTGAGAGATAACCACTTTCAAACTTCTCTCAAGCTACAACAACATAACCATATTGTCAATAAAAAGAAATACCATAAATAAATTAAATGCAGTAGTCCTATAAAATTTACATTCAAAATAGTCATTCCAGTACAATTGTCTGTAAAAAGACCATAATCATATTATCTTAGCCTTTTCTCGAGAGCCCCTCTTGTTTGCAATGGCGCCTCATTTTCAACAACTTTTGCAATTGGTCTTTTTCTCACATGATAAAGACAAATCAAAGTTAAACTTTAGCCAAAAAAAAAAATAACACAAACACCAATTATATAGCTTATGGGATATTTTCTCCCTGTCTATTTAACAATCTACTTAGTGATTGGCCCTTAGTCTAGCTCTTCAGTTGGCCCTTGCGTTGGCCCTTCAGCTAGCCCTTTAGCTAGCCCTACATCAGTTCCTTAAGCTGGCCCTCCAACTGGCCTTTTATTAGCCCTTACACCTAGCTCTACAGTAGGCCCTTTAATTAACCCTTGAGCTGGCCCTGCATCGGTCCCTATATATGGCTGTTGTTGATGTTGTTTTTTCAATGCATAACCCTTTTTATTGTGCCCTTTCTTTTGGCAATAGGAGCACCTCATCTTTGCACCAGTCCTGCTCATTCTTTGAATTGAGATCTCTCCCTCCTGCATTCTTTGTCTCTATTTTGGCCTTTCGATTTGCTTCTTTAGTGGCAAAGGTTTAGAAGTGTCGCGACCTAACCTCCGCAATGCACCACGTGTACAACCCAGGGGTTTGGTTAATGGATTACTATGCCCAAATCTAGCTATGGCTCTCCCAAGCCTATACCAATTTGCGACTTAGGTTCAAATTATTTAACATGCAAGATCATTTTATTTAGGAGTCGTCACTAATCCATTTTTTGTGGGTCGATTAGAAACCCAAGTAAATTATCGGGAGAATTACTTTACTCCTACGAATAAGAGATTATGGATTCAGGGACTTAATTATGCTATATTACTTTAACACCCTTTCGGTACCTTTCTCTTTTATTTCAAAAACAATATTTGCAAGCAACTTGGATTAATTTTAAACCTATCCACCAACATGCAAGGTGATCATATGGATGCGCAACCAATAATATAATACTCAATAAAGCAAATCAGTAAATAAATTGCAAAGATAAGGAGGAAAACTTATCTCGAAGCAACGAAAGCTTCTGCAATGTTAATTAGATAATCACATCAACAACCCTAATATAATTTCTAATTAACACGCAATTTCACTCAAATCCTTTTTTAGGGTTTTCTCTGATTCAATGAAAACTAAACCTTATGCAACGCATTCTACGTCTAACATGACATGCGACATACGATTTATTTAAATATCCTAATTCTAACAACAATTAAATGCCCTAAATCCTTAATGTGGCACGCAAATGAACCTAGACATGAGATTTCTAATGACGAGAATCAATTTATATGCAACTATTCTAATATGACATGCATGTGGTATTTTTTAGTTTAAATTCGGAATAAATAATTAACCTAATTTAAACATGTAATAATAATATCTAAGAAAAGAATCTAATCTATTCTAAGAAAATAATCAAAATTTATCCTCAACATGCAATATATTATCTACTCAAATTTTATCTAATCTTTTTGTATTTTTTTATGGAAAGACAATCAATTCAATTCAAACAAAAGACGGAAAAAAAATAGCAATGAACACGACACCCAATCACAGGAAATATTATTCATATCCATTTAAATTTAGAAACAATAGATTGATGAATCATATCTCAGGCATAAGGTTCGGATTGGTCAATCTTCTGCACAATCGCGAATCAAATCTCGGGGCGGGAGATCGTATTGACGATTTTCCGTGCAATCGTGAGTTATCTTTCGAGCATGAAATCGGATTGGCGATCATATGCATGTTGTGAAATTAGAAAAATTTCCAAATCACAAGTTTTGAAAATATTTTTGGATATGAAAATATCGACATGACATAATTGAGATCACAATAAACTTAAATTAGGCAACTTAATACATTGAAATTGAATCGAATAATGTATTACCTAATTCGAAATATTAAACAGATTATATTTCCAAATTTGAACGATGGATGGCTCGAGCTCAGTGAGCGGCGATAGTATCTCATGGCAATGGATGCTCGTGGTGGCTTCTTAGTGGTTGTCTAAGGCATTAGAGGATTGACTGTGATGATGTATCAGTCGAGGATTCTCGGTTTGCAGCTAGCAATGGACTTAGTGGGGCTCGTGACTTGAAGTGGTGGAGCTCATGATTTGAGGATGAGGGTGTCGAGACAACATTATTGTCAAATTTGAGCAAAAATCAGAGAGAAAACCAATCTATCGCTTGGACTTATGACTTTGACCAAAGATCAGCCCTTTCGTTTCGCTCACAGCAAAGTTGGTTTTTACAAGATAGGACACGCCAAGGAACCTGCAAAATAGAGTAATTTGAGCACGACAAAGACGACGACCGGTGATCTTTTGCTACTGTGAGCAACTGAATTTAACGGGGGCCAATGCCAAAGTTGATTGGCTTGTCGGGAACCAGAAATGTTTATAGGGAGTGCAGATCGCCAGAACAACAATGACGGAAGGAGATTGGCCCAATGAACAGCAACAAAACTTGTGGACTTCCAATGTTATGGACAACGAGTAAAACCCAGTGGCTGATGTACGGCAGTGATTTGCAGCCGCGGTGATGAAGCTTGGACTTGCTCGAGTCGAGCTCGTTGTTGGTGAGGAGCCAAGTTGCGGACGTGGAGTTTGCACCGAGCCTTCACGACTGAAAGCGAGACTTAAGCAAGTCACGCATGGATGCCGTCTCTCGCGATCTCAGTACGTGCGGTGCTACTCTCCTCTCTCTATCTTTGACCCTCTCTTCTCTCCATTGTGTCTCTCTATATTGTTGCCGTGTGTTATGACTTGTGTGGCCCCTTTTATTGCGAACCCTAGCACATCTATTTATAAGAGTTAGTCAGGGTTATCTTGCAAGAGTCGAGATGTATTATTTCCTAATTCTGATACTCAACTTAGGCAATTTTCTGATTATTTCCTCCAGTTGAATATTTATAGAACAATATGAATTATCTTCTAAGTATATTATTTAATAATTTGATAATTCAATTATTCAAACTTGCTCTACAATGCAAATTTCGACCATATATGTATTCAATGGGTTTGGACAAACATTTAATCTTTTAGGCTGAGTCCAATCAATTAAGCTCAAAACCATTCACTTAAGTCCATCCGCCAGTCCATTGCAAATGCAACTATATGAGCCTAATTACTGATGCAAGTGCTCCTAATCTATATGCAATATAACTAATATTTATTTTGTCTAATGGCTGAGATCGATCCTTAATTTTTATGCAATGAACAATTAACTGGGTCATCAAAATTTAGGTGTCAACAAGGGGTTTCATGATTTGTTGGCTCTCAGAATTTGTTACTTCCAATAGGTAGCATCATGAATTGGTACGAAGCAAGATATGTGTTTTTCTTGTACCAATTATCTAGGTAATCCTCTAGGTTTTGTTGCTTCAACTAGATGGCATAAATGGCATGTGCACAAGAAATTCCAGTTAGTTGTCAAGCTCAACATGAATACTTTCTCCTCTCTAGATGGACGGCATAGTTATCAGCATTGTTCATAATCTCATACCCATCATCGTCATTCCAAATTGCATGATAGAACTTACTAGTAGTTGTGTTTTTATCCAATCTCTTTGCAATCCTGGACCACATTGTCTAGTTCACTTTGTAGCTTCATCTCTTTATCTATGCAGCCTAGTCATGACCATAACTCGTATGTCTTCAAGCATGTTAATGATGGGTTTGCACCTAGCCTCTTGTACTCTATCATTGAAAGCTTCGCTAAAGTTGTTGTCAATGATATTGCACTTGAATTCTTTGCTGAAGAAGGCCCTACACCAATACTTAGGTTCTATTTGGAGCATTGCTTCAAAACCTTCATTTGATAGCTGAAGCAACCCCTATTTAGTTATTCTAAATCAGTCGTGTTTGTGCTCTTTGTTATATGCTAAAATTGCTTCTGCAGCTTATCCCCTTTATAATTCTTTGCCCAGTCTGCATATATATGCCTTGCACATATTCTATATTCTGCATATAGCATCAAATCAGCTAATGTAAGAACAAAGCCCTACAATAATTCAAACCAAAAAAATACTTGTAAGAAAAAATATGCGACAAATATTAAAAAGCCAATAGTTTTAAATGGCATTACCTTTTGGTGGTCGTTCATAAATGTCCAACCTTCCCCATTGGTTATCTTAAGGTCAGCCATTATATTTTTTAGAAACTAAAACCAAGTGTCCTTACTTTCTACCTTGACAATAGCCCAAGCTATTAGAAACATTTGATTATTGGCATCTCTCCCAACGACAGCCAACAACTCTCCCTTGCATAAACCCTTCAAGAAACACTCATCCAATCCTACAACTTTTCTACAACCAACAAAAAAATTCCCATTTGCATGCATCAAAGCAAACATAAAACCTATCGAACTTGGTCCTACAGTTAGACAATGACCTCTTAATAACCTCTACATATACTCTACTGGATGGGTTTTGAAGAATATATTCACACGCATAATTCCAAACCTAGCCATATTCTTCCTTGTATCAACCCAATAGTGTACTCATCACAATCTGCTTGGCCCTTTTGCATTGATTTATCGATACATTAAGCCCTACTTGCTCCTTCAACAACTGCTTCAACTGAGGATTCTTAATCTTGGGGTATCGCCTTGATAGTATTGAAGAAGTGCTTCGATAACCATATACTTGTTACCCTTTTATTGTCAAATATAATGGAATAAGTATGTTCCTCCTACAATAACCTAATTTGGAATGACGCGCTCTTCCTACTCAATACACCATAGATCTTCCATGAACAATTTGGTTGCAAGCACTTGGCTCTTACAAATTCTTTCGTATTTCTAATAAATTCAACACTCCTTTATTCAGCAATGGAGTTCTTGACAATAGCTTCTTTAAACAGTTTTGCATTATCAAATTTCATTCCTACGGACAAAATAGAATATACAGCAGTTGAATCACAGGAATGATGCTTACTTTTCCTTCTACGGACAGGTACTTCATCATCTTCAAGCTCGTTCTCAAAGATAGCACTCTCATCTTCATCGCCACTCTGTTCATATTAAGTCTGATTACCATCGGCTAGACCTTCTTCGTTCCTATTTACTAGTTGTGGTTCATGCGATTCTCTAAATGATGCAAATTTATTTCTCACAAAGTCTCTTTGCTTTTGCCTTGACAGTGCAAGTTCTTTATTCTCATCGTCATCAGTTTGGAAATTTATATTTGCCAAAATTTCATCATCCGATTCACTAGATTGAGTAACTTCCCAATTTAATCCGGTCAATTCTTCATCAGGTAAGTCTTCACTAGAAACTTGGGGACATCTCCTCGTTTGCCGAACTTTCTCTATATGACTTGCCTCGGTCTCCGGCCCCAGCTATTGCCCTTCATCCCCAACTTGAGTACATTCTCTTACTTCTCCTATTTCGATGCTCTCATCATCTTCATCATCTTCACAGTCATTGTAATACTCAACATAGACTTTAGCTTCCTCGCCATGAAGATAATAGTAAATAATATCTGTAGCTTCATCACTGCAGAATCTCAAGTCATCCTTCAAGCTCTCCCTAATAACACAATAATACAATTTATGTACTTTGCATCGTAAATAATGCACTATATCCCTCATAAATTCAATATATGATGGCCTTTTTACATAAAAAAAAAAGATAGTACCTTCATTTCTACTAGCATATTCCCATTACTCGTGCTAATAACAAATTCCCCACCATAGCAAACAATGGTGGCGACAACATTGTTCCCCATGCCTATGCCGCATTGAAAAAAAAACAAAATAATTAGCTTTTGGGACTACAACGTGCAAAAGCCAACAAGTTGCTCTAATTGTCTCGTTAGACTGAGTCAAGACCTTTGCAAGTTGTTTCAATGTACAGTGACACAATGAAATTTACCCAATGAAGAAGCAGATAACTGAGTTATAATGCACTAGATCAAAAATGTTCACATGTCTGTCGAATCTTGTAAGACATGTAGGAGTACATGTGAGTTCATAATTCATATGCTTGTGCTAGAACCTGACAAATAACATTTAGACTTGTAGTTTTTGAGTATGCTCTGATCATTCATGTTACTCAAATTAAACCCTCAGAACATAGCTAACTTTTGACAAGATTTTTTGTTATTAAATAGGGACAGATTGACACTTTTGTGAAGTTCAATCAGATTTCACATGTCCTTGGAGTGCATAGCCATTCTAGAGAGACTCTATCCACAAGGAATTCAATCCTTCCGTCGCCTACAGACTTGCTATTTGCTTTACTAATTCTTTGTTGTAGCTCTACAAGGGAGACAATTATATACATGTATAATTCGTTGTTTACTTGGCCTTATGTGAGTAAAATACAAGAAAGAGATGTGTGTATTACACTCTAGAGGATCCCGAAAGAAAACAAAATAATTAGCTTTTGGAACCACAATGCACAAAAGCCAACAAGTTCACATGGAGGATCCCACAATCGCAACTAAATGATTAAACAAATTGCCACTGTTGAAATAAAATAATTTCAATTGCTGTCGTTTAGTAGAAACGAAGCAACATGGCTAGCATCGAGCCTTAGTTTTGCCATCACAATTAGAACTTTAGGTCCCCACAATTATTATTTCGCAATTCCTTCTCTACTACTGTCATGCCTAATTTATCTCTCCTCTTGAGCCTTAATTTGGCTCTCGGAGCCATAATTGTGCCCTCGGGGCCCTAATTTTGCCATCCAATTAAGCCATGGAGAGAATATGACAAAAACTGAATGACCAAGAGTAAGAGATTGTTGACACCTAAATTTCGGCGCATCATTTAGTGTTAATTTGTATAGAAAATTAGGGATTAAATTTTAACCCTTAAACAAAAATATTTAAATTGCATAACATATAGTTTAGGTTCATTGCATTTTGCATCGGATTGGCGATGGCGAATGAGCTTAAAATTCATCGAACAAAACTCGGTTCGCTCATAATGCAAGGGCCGGGAATTTCAAGTCAAACGGGCTTGGTCGTTTTAATTTGGGTTTAATTTGATACGTTGAGTTTAATTAATTAAAGCCTAAGTTAATTCAGTCCATTTAGATGTTAATTAAAATTAAGCTCAAATCTAAGCCCATTAGGACTAGAAAGCCCGACTAATTGACCTAGGTTAGCATCATAAATATATCGTTATACCTCATAACCTAGGGGGTTCTCATAATTTCAGAAATCAGATTTTTTAGAGAGAGACTTGGAGAATTTTCGGAGAACGGAATTTCGGAGAGAAGGGGGAGCTAAAATAAGAAAGAAAATAAATAAAAGGGGAAGATATTCAGAGGAAATATTGTGCGTGGACATACATCCACGGCCACAAAAAGTCAAAAGGGAAAGGGGGCTTGGTTTTTTTAAAGAGAAAAACACACACCCACAGAAGGACGGAAGAGAAAGAAAGCAAGAGGAGAATTGGAGAGCTTTACAGAATACACAAACAAGATAAAAAGAGAGAAGATGGGTGGGTGCCAAGGGCCCATGACCAAGCTCCTCCTGGTCATGCCTTGCTCCCGCACCTCCGTCGCTTGAAGCTTACATCAGCTAGTCGTGACCCTCAACGGCAATCGCTTGCTGCTTTGTGCGACACTTGCTCCACCGCGGACGCCTACACCCAACCGAGACACTCCTGTCTTGAAGCCCTGTTGACGACCAGATGCTCCAATTCGACGATTCCCTTCACTGTTGCTGCTGTTCGCGAGTCGTCTAAATCGTGGAGATCCCCCGCTGCACTTCCAGGCCATGACGTAGCTTTGCATTGTTACGGAGCAGCAAGCCCAGCGAGTCACCACGGCTGCCGGACCTTCTTTTCACGATCTTGGAATTTTCTTTTATTGCAGGTTGGTTTGGGTTTTGCTGGGAGTCCAACAAATTTTCTTGTAGCACCGTGAGCAACGCTCATCATGGTTCCCCCGACTTGCCACCGAGAGAAGTCCACACTGCAAGATTCTCCTTCCTTGGCCGAGAACCGTCAACCAGTAATCTTCACCGAGCAGCCCCTTCAGCCAAGCCACCGAGAGCCTTCCATCGACGAAACAGCTGCTGTTCTTGCCGGAAGTCATCGGAAATCACCGCGCCGTTGTCGAACCGTCGCCCCGTTGGCGAGCCGTGATCCCGTCGTCGCCGGTTGTTCGATCCCGTTCCACAATCCCAATCTCGATTCAAATTTGGAAGTTATCCAAATTAGGTAAGATTATTGCCCAATATATATTTTCAGAATATTATAATTTCCTAGTTTGAATTGTTTGGAATATTGCATGAATATCTAGTAGATATTTAGATATATTTGGATAATGTTCTAGATATCCGCAATAGTTTGAGAATATTCAAATTAGGAAACTTTCCTAATTCGGCAACGTATCTGGACGACTATCCGACTTTAACGCTAAGGTCCGATACGCGGCGATACGGAAAATCATTATCCTATTCATAACCACTTGAATACGATAATGATTTTGATTCGCTTTCCAAATTTGAATGATCGACTATCCGTTAATATCTATAACCCTATAGACATGACCGATAGTTCGATTTTTGTGCCTAATCCAAGTTTGAAACAAATTTGGCGGATCGCGTGGTGGATTTGAACGTGGTTGCTATCCTTATTTGTGTGATTGTCTTTCCTTTTCAAATAAAACAGAAAATTCATAAAAAAAAAATCAATTAGATTTAAATTAGAATTTTTGCATGTTAGGTTTTGAATATATCCCGAATGATGATATAATTATTTAATTTAAATTGGGATCTAAGGTGGCATGTTTCCTAGTTTAAATTAGGTATTGTTTTAATTCTAATGGATTATTCATGTTATTTTATTATTCCGAAATTTAACAAAAATTCCAAAAAATAAATCATGTTAGGATAGTTTAAGTCATCATAGTTTGCATGTTAATTTAGGCATTTTTACTATTCCGAATTTTAAAAGAAAATATCAAAAAAAAGAAAGTCATTAGTCTGCATGTTATTTTAGGCATTTTTCATAATTCCGAATTTCATTAGAAAATGCAAAAAAAAAAATACATCATTGCATCCGTCATTAGAATTAAGTCACGTTGTTGCATGACATATAGTTTACACGCTAGGTTGCATTAATTCGCATGTCATTTTTGCACGTTGTTGCATATAGCTAGGTTTCATTTAAATAAGTGAAAATCTAAAAAAAAAAAAAGAATTGAGTGAGTTGCGTGTTAATTAGAAATCATATTAGGATTGTCTATATGATTTTTTTTTCATTAACAACGCGGATGCTCGCGTGGCATTCAGGTAAGTAATTCTCTTAAGCTTGCAACTTATTTAATGATTTCCTGAGTATTAAATTGGTGGTTTGCGCACTCACATGAACACCTCACATGTTAGTAATTAAGTTAAAATGGATCAAAATTGCCTGCCAAAACATTTTTAAAATGAAAAGGTACCGAAAGGGCGTTAGACTAGATCTAGCGTAACCAAGTCCCCGGGCTTAGAATCTCTGGTTCGTAGAAATAAAACACATCTCCCTATGTTTTATTTAGGTTTGTAATCAGCCTACCGTAAATTAATTAGTGGCGACTCCAAGTATGAAAACATTTGCATGTTAAGAACTTAAACTCTAAGTTGCGAATTGGTAGGGTTTGGGAAGGCCCGAGTTAAGATTAGTCTTAATAATTCATTAACCCAAATGAAATGAGAACAATTTTTTAGGGTCGCGACAGAGATGACACGTGAGTGGTGGCCAATGACGACGACGACAGAGCAAGTGACGATGGCAACCGATCAAGCGACTACAACGGGAACTTCATTCGCCTAAACGACGACCACACAAGACCTAATTTCATCCTTCATGGTGCGATGTCGTTTAATTAACCATGGGGAAACGACATCGCATTGCACGTCCAAGCCATGTAGGCAATGCAACGTCGTTTTTGAAGTCCACGTGGACTTTATTTTTTAAAAAATTTGCCAAGTCATTTACAAGATTTAATTAAAAAAGCCATGTATTAATTTTGGTTGGAATATCTAGCCGTTAGTACTTAAGTGATCGTTTTTCCTCTGATTTGGCACTTAAGAGCCTATTTGGCAACTTGTCAAATAGTAAAAATTTATGTTCTTTTGTTTTCAAAATCAGTTTGGGAGTAGAAATTCGTTTGTTAAATTTTTGTGCCCGGGCACAATTTTTCAAAAAATTGTCCTAAGAATCAGTTTTGGAACAAAATCAAGAAGCAAAAAAAAGTAGCTTTTTGATTTTGAAACAATTTTTCCATTTCTAATTCTTCTTCATTTTCTTCTTTTTTTTGGTTTGTTGTTCTTTGGCCTGCCACTCGCCACCCGCTGGCCATCGGCGATTGACCATAGGCTAAGGCTGGCGAAGGTGTCGCGACCCTCGCCGCCTGGGCGAGGGCGGCTCGCCGTAGCAACGGCAATGACTCGCCCAGCCAAGGCAAGGCCGACAACAAGGGCAGCGGCTAGGGCCGCAACGCCCTTGCTGGCCCTAGCCTATGGCTGGTTGCCGGTGCCGACGACCGGCCTTAGCCAAGGAAGAGAAGTGATAGAAAGGAAAAAAAAGAAAGAAAAATTCAAAAATTCAAAATATTATTAATAAAATGAAATTTTGTATAGTTACCAAGTGCATTTCCATTCTTTTTCTATTCTAAGAATAGAAACTTTGGACAGTTACCAAATGCCTTTAAATGTTTAGAAATTTTTTCTGGGCACAGAATAAAAAAGAATCATTTTTTACAAAATCTGTTCTCGAGCATAGAATGGTTACCATGTGCAACCTAAGTAAGCCGGTGAAAAATTTTGATACTAAAGTGAGTACCGTATATAACTTTTGGCACTTCTAGTGTTCTTCCCCCAAAATATAAATTAAACAAAACATCTTGAATTAAAGAACAAAAATTCAGTCGCCACTTTTATCTTCTCTTCAAAATACTTGAAAAACTCCCATAATAATAAAATTTACGGTCTAAAAGAAAACTAGCCATTCCCCAAGCTCTCAATGTTATCCTATGTATAGGATATCATTCAAGACTTCTATCACAAGACAATTGCTTCTTTTTTGCATAAAATTGGGAAATAAATCACGGAATTCCCGATTTGGTATCCACATTCTAACTTTACTCTAGGTGGTGTCTTCCTTTCCTTTTTTTTTTCAATTTTTTCCTTATTTTCTCAACGTCTCATTATTCTACATAAACAAGGAAAATTTGAGTAAATAGAAGGAAATCTAAATATTTTCTCACAATTATTACATTATTTGTTTCCTAAAATACATAAAAAAAAAACTTTGTATTTATAGAGTTCTCAGCTATCTAGGGGTGTTAGAATCAAACCGAAAAATTGAACAGAACTAAAACAAAAATTTCGTGCATTTTGATTCAATTTAGTTTTCGATTCAGATAATGACAATGTGTGAATGAACCAGAACCATATGGTTAGACCTGAGGATAAACTACAATGCCTCCCCACAAAACTTAACGAGGATCGACAAGTGGGTTAACAAAAAATACATCGCCTCACCCAACTCACTCAAGCTAGAAGTGATTGGAGACCTAATATGGAGAATTTGGAAAGGTCGGAACTAGCTGATATTCCAATTGCGTCGGTCATATCCAAGACAATTTGTGGACAATCGTGGGCTTGGTTGTTGCCTTATCCAATTCGTTGGCGATGCACCTTAAAGTTCTTTATCCTTGACTGATAGAATATTATTTTATACCTAGTGTTGAACTGTTTTATCCCAAACTTATCCTCTCGCAAACACAATCATCTTTAAGAGTGTATCTCACCATCATTCATATTAACTGCTCAACATTACGATCCAAAACTCAACATCGGCAGGTGCAATTTGCGAGCAAGTTGATTGATGATCTTCAGTGACAATACCAACGAAATGACACGTGATGACAAGATCAATAATCCTTCTATTTTTATCATTACCCAAAGACTCGCAAGTACACTAGCTTGATCTAGGTACCTCCAAGCCACCATGAGATAGCACTCACACTAATACTTGTTCACCCTAACTATCACAGCCCAATTTCTCGTCTTTGCCGACACAAATGAATCAATAATATATGTATAACTAATTTACCACTTCACATTTATCATGATGGATATTAGAACTAAATTTGGAATCATCAAAATTCCATGGGGATGTTTTCCCAGCACACTATACATTTCAAAATTGCGAAGGTGAGTGACCATGTTCTCTCTCTCTCACTAGATTTGGCATTAGCTAACTGATATATATATATATATATATATTGTCAACGAGGTCTCACGTCATCCCTAAAACAACTGAGGCTCATTTCGTTTTGCAGAAAATGTGACATTTCTAAAAAATATTTTCTGTAAAGTCATTTTCCAATGTTTTCTAGTGTTTGGCTAAAATATGAAATGAACTAGAAAATATTTTATACTGTTTGGTACGGAAAATCTGATTTTATTTTCCTCCGTGCTTTCATTTGAATAAAATTTTTATTTTTCTTTATTTATTTTATTTTCATTTTAAAAAAATCAAAATCAAAATTTTTTTTTCTTTTTCTTTTTTTTCCTTCTTCTGCCAGTTGTTTGCCATGATGACGATCGATGACTAGCCATAGGCCATGGACGATCTCGCCCAAAGCCAGCGAGGCTCAAGCTTGCCTATTGGCGACTGGCTGAAGAAGACGGAAAGAGAAAAGAAAACAAGAAAAAAAAAAGAAACAATAAAAAAATCAAAAAATAAATATTCGAAATTTATTTAAAAAGAAAAGAAAAATAAAGGAAAAATAAAAAACATATATATTTAAAGGAGTGAACGGAAGAAATTGTGCTTGTTATGGGCGAAAGAAAGATGAGAGAAAATGATTTCTTCCTTTCAAAAAGAGGAAATCATTTTCCCCATTTTTGAAGGTTTTTTTTTATTAATGAAAAATGTTTTCCTCGACTTGTTGTTTATTTCCTATGAACTAAAAGATGGAAATATTAGAAAACCTTTTCCTGTAACTTGTTTTCTGTTAAAGAAACGGAACCTTTGAAAAAGTTTTTTTCTTTTTTTGAAAAAGTTTAAAAAGCTGAAAAAAGTCACAAAATGTAAAAGGGAAAATATATGTGGAGGGCTAACACCGCCGTTGCATAGCTTCGTGTTGCCATCTAAAAGGCAAGAGTCGGTCACACAAAATTGTAGTTGCGAGCATAAGGTCCCACAACCCCAGCCCTGTTTTTCTTTTCTACTTTATGAATTTTTGAGTTTTTTAATTTTTTGAGTTTTTATCAAAGCTTACGATATTGGCTTGGAAGTCATGTCAACGGTATTTGTCCTCAATTTTAGGATTTGACTTGAATCCGTGCATCAATTGCAAACACAATAATATTTTGTTGAACTGAGTGATTGAAATCAAAGTCCGACAAGCAAACTGTAAATACCAGCTCAATTGAGTGACCCCTACACAAATTTAACCTTCTCCTTTAAACCATGCATATCTATTAATCGGCCAGTGCCCTTTTTCATCCCATATTATGAGCCAGGACTTTATAAGGTGATACGGGAGCATCAAATTCCATTGAAGATCCTTCGATATTTTATGCAAGTAAAGGAATATTTCAAACAACAAGATCGGATGGGTTCAATAAGGAGAAAGCGCCCAAGATGGAATTTCTATATATTGAGGAATAAATGCTCATTCAGCTGAATCAGTGGATGGAAGGTTAAATCCTAAATTAAGTATATTTTTTAAAATGAGTAGATGCCCTAGTTCAAGTTGGTTTCCTAATTTGGTATTTCCTAGTTTAGTATTTCCTAGTTCGATGGTTGCTAATTTAAAGTTTCCTAGTATAATGTTTTCTAGTTTAGTTTCGTAGTCCGTTTGTAAGTACGCAATATTTAGTTCGCAATTTTCGCTCGAGTGAGTGATTCCTTCGATTATTTATCCAAAGTTTGATTTTTTTTTCCTCCAATTTGTTGATTGTGAACCTTAAGGTCCCTGATTGGTAATACATCAAAACACTCCCTTGCCATCAATCACGTCCGGCAATCTCATCCAAACTTTTCAAGCATCGTTTACATGGTCCCATCGTGTGCGTGTGCACTGGTCAGAGGGGACACTCCATTGAGTGCATGTACTGTTGCTGGAAATTTAAACCGCACGAACCTCATCGTTTTCCTTTAACTTCTTCCCATGTAAATTGGTGGAAACGTGTCGTTCATCCGCAGCCTCTCTCTTGATCGTAGCGATCTCGTCAAATCTGTGGAAAAGTTTTCCACAATATCCGCACTAACCATCTTCGCGCGACACATGCCCTCTCCCCACTCCGTCTACACTGTCTCCTCCCATCTTTTGGAAGGGATGGAAACGGCATAGAATCTGTTGGCGGAGGAAGATACATCGTATCGTCGAACCATCGTCTCCAGTCTCGTCTCGTTGATCCTTCAAGCCGAGCGAGCGAGCGAGCGAGAGACCGCGAACATAGCTGGATGGAGTGCAGAGTTTCCAGCACCAGCGGTTTGTTCTTGGGTGTGTTCCGGAATTTGGTCTCCGTTCGATCTTGGCCGTGATCTGCCGATGATTTCTTGCGTTCCTGGGGGATTAGCGGAGACTGTTTATCTCCGAGCAGGGGTCTTCTCCGATTTCGAAATTCTTTAGCCGCTGTTACCCGTGCAAGAATCCATCTCTTCTGGGTTTTCTCTTCGCGTTTAGATGAGTCGGGCTCGGATGGATCCAAGTCACGACCCGCTCAAACCCTCCAGCACCAAGTTTCTCTTCAACCCGGATGCGCCGCGCGAAGTTCTCGCTCTCTGCTGGAGAATTACGTTGCTGAGTTGCCTCGCCGGTTCAATCTCGCTCGTCCTCTACTCGGCCTTCACCACCCGGCATACTCACTGGCTCCGGCTCCCGGAACTCCCCCGGCAACGAGCCCGAACTCCAGGACCCGACGGGGCCGGACCCACCAACATCTCCCACATCCTTTTCGGCATCGGAGGCTCCCTCCGCACCTGGCACGACCGCAGCCGCTACTCGTCCCTCTGGTGGGAGCAGAACTCCACCAGGGGATTCGTGTGGCTCGACGAGAAGCCCGCGGAGAATTACTCCTGGCCCGGGGGCTCGATCCCGTACCGGGTGTCCGAGGACGTGACCCGGTTCAAGTCCTCGAGCTCCAAGTCCGCCCCCCGCATAGCCCGGGTTGTCCTAGAGAGCTTTAGGCTCAACCTGCCCGACGTGAGGTGGTTCGTGATGGGGGACGACGACACGGTATTCTTCACGCAGAACTTGGCCACGGTGCTAGCGAAGTACGATCACCGTCAGATGTGGTACATCGGTGGCAACTCGGAGAGCGTGGAGCAGGACCTGATGCACGGGTACGGAATGGCCTTCGGCGGCGGCGGGTTCGCGATTAGCTACCCGCTGGCAGCCGAGCTGGCCGACATGCTCGACGGCTGCCTTGACAGGTACTCTCATTTCTACGGGTCCGATCAGAGGGTTTGGGCGTGCGTGCTCGAGGTCGGCGTGCCCCTCACCATCGAGCGCGGATTCCACCAGGTACGTTCGTTATCTTCACTAAGGCCTTCGTTTTTGCCGATGTTCTGATTTAATTGGAGGGTTTCGCAACTTAAGTGCCCCACTGTTTAGCCACTTCGAGATTATGAGGATGGTCGACAATTGCTTGAAAGTGATATGGACATGGCGCCACCGAGCATCAAAGATGGCCAAAGGTTTTCGCCTATTGGCCGACAGTTGAAAGATCCATCATGAAGGTGTTTTTTTGCTTGTGATTATGGATGCACCCACTTTGCGTGAGCCCATTGGATGATAATCGGGAATCATGTTTAGTCCGGGAAAATTGTCCAAAAAATACTAAAGTTATTATACGGAAATCAATTTAGTCTTACATTTTTAGATTGTGTCAATTTAGTCCTAAACCTTCCGACGATTTGCCAATTTAGTCGTAATCTTTTCAATTGTATCAATTTAGTTCTAAACATTTTGATAATTTACTAATTTACCTTTTAGCGATTTGCCTCCATTTGGCCAAATATTCAAATAATAGGTTTATGACTAAATTGGCACAATTAAAATATTTAGGATTGAATTGATTGTCGTACAGTAAGTTTAAGACTTTTTAAATAATTATCCTTGTTTAGTGCTAAATTAGAAATCTATAATAATTAATGGTTGTGATGGTGTGATGCATTGGTGATTGTTTTGTATGGGTTATGATGTGTTGTGGGTGGGCTCAATCTTGAGGGAAAATTGCCCAGCTAGTCTTATTGATTTTACTAATTTAATCCTAAACTTTTTCATAAACTTTCAATATAATCTTTCCAGTTAATTTTTATCATAAATCGCTGATGTGGCGGTCTAATTGTGCCGGCCGTGTACCTCAAATACCAATAGGTAAAAATGGACAAACAAGTCTAGATTTCTTTTGCTCTTCTCTAGTGAGGGGAAATGTAGGTGAAAGGGGGACATTGTACCTCAAATGCCAACTGGTCATACATCATTGGAGGGTCCTCCAACATTAAAGCATGTCCTTTCCTTTGGTATTGCCTTCCTGTTTTACTTTCTGACTTTTGTTAGGTATTGATAGAAAGCAAAGCCCTAATAACTACAAGCTCACCCAAAAGGGTGTCCTCTTCACGGTTTCGGGATTCTCATTTTGTCTCAATAACATCATTTACTCAAGCCGAAAGTGTGTCGATGCACCCAAAAGCAGTCTTGACATTTGAAGGAGTTGACCGCCATGAGTCACGTCCATCTCACATGGCCTATTTCGACGTCGAGCTCTAATTTCCATACGTATGTTATGCTTTGTCTTAAAACCGTAACCCTATCTCATTATTTAGAAAAGAAAATGGCAATTTGATTGTTTTAGTGAACAAGGAGAAAGAAAGAAGAATTTCCTTTGCATATTAGTTTTTTCTTTGAAAAGCATAATTATAGGCTGAGATTGTTCCAATGGACTGAAATGCTTGAAAAATTACACATGAAGTTTTTGTCGCTAGCCTTCTGTATTAGCACTCCCTTTTATTTTCTTACTTATCAGCGGAATTGCCTGGGTTCTGTTACATTTCTGCACAAGTATGTTCTTTTACTTGGCCCGATAAAAGGTATGTGAGATGAACGTGACTTGAAATCGTCCAGATTTCTCAATGTTAAGTTACTTTTGGTGCACATTTGACACATCTTGGGCGCGTAATTGAGGTATTTTGAGACAAACGGTATGTGAGATACTATGAAAATTTCAGAGGGGATGTCCTATCTTGTGAAGAATCGTAGGTTGGAAGCTTGTGTGACTGGTTCGTATAGTTATAGGTAAACCCGTTAGTTATGCCTTAAACGAAACATTCAGTGGATGTTATAGAACCCTTACTGTAACACAAAAAGGAACAGCTACACTAATTTCCCTTCACTGTTCTTGTAGTCATTAAGAAAAAGCTTAGAGGACACTCAGTTTTGCAGGGTATCAGCATTTGGCTATTTCTCTCGTCGTGTCCCATAGAATGTCTTGCCTAGACCCGGATCCATCGATCTAGAATGATAGCAACTATAGATCATGTAGTTCCCACTTGTGAGGCCAACACGATCAACAGTCATTATAGACCTGGTCCGTGTGGACTCCGGTCCAAACGAATATTTGCCAGCTAAGCTCTTAGATTATCAGAACAAGAAATTGATGGTACCTTTTTGTCATTTCCATGCATGTAGCCAAACGGTAACCGTAGAGATGAGTTTGTAAGATTACTTTCCCCAGCATGATATAGAAAGTTAATCCCTCTTAGGAAGTTTCACGTATGTCTCGCGTTTTCTGAACGGCAAAGAGAAAAGTTAGACGCAACTAATTCGTTTTGGGAAAAAGCTTTCAGATTGACATTAGAGGGGACTCGTATGGCATTTTAGCGGCACACCCAGTGGTGCCCCTCGTGTCGCTCCATCACCTGGACGATGTGGATCCGATATTGCCGCAGCAGACCCAGATAGACTCGTTGAAGGCCTTGATGAACCCGTACCGGATCGACCCAGCCCGGATTCTCCAACGGAGCCTTTGCTACGACCCAAAGCGAAAGTGGTCGATATCTATCTCATGGGGTTACACAATCCAGATCTATCCGTCACTGGTGACGGCAAACGTGTTAGAAACGCCGTTTCAGATGTTCAAGACCTGGAGGACTTGGGGCGATGGGCCATTCACGTTCAATACCCGGCCTGTGAGCTCCGACCCGTGTAGCCAGCCGGTTATCTATTTCGTGGATACGATTCGGGAGGTGGGTTGGACCGGGTCTTTGACCACTTATAAGAGATCCGATTTGAAAGGAGGCAGAGGCTGTAAGAGAGCAGATTACGATCGTGTGTTGGCAGTGCAGATGATTACGGTCTCGTCCATGAAGATGGCCCCGGACTATTGGAATAAGGTAATCCTTTTGGCTCTCTTCTTCCTAAGTACATAATAGCATATGGCCTGCAAACCCTCAAGCTTTAACAGACATTATACCCATTGAATTTCTGCTGAGCTCATTGACTCATTCACATTGTAACCAAGAGAAGCTGAGATAATGCACTTACTGTCACTTACAATTGTTGTGGGAACTTCTGTATGCAGGCACCACGCAGGCAGTGCTGTGAAATCATGGATCGGGGAAGCATAAGGAGCGGGAGCATGCATATTAGGATCAGAAAGTGTAAAGCACATGAGATGAGAGCATCGCCGTTTGACCCTTAGCAAAACAGGTTGATCCTATGCTGCATATAAAGATGAGTCAGAGCTACTTAGAGAGATGCCGAGAGAGCAATGAGATGTATGCAAACTCGGCTGATCGTTAGGACACGAACTTCTCAGACTGGTACCAGAGCAACACTGACGCGGAGCACTATGTACTTAGCGGACAAATAGATAAATCTCCTATGTGATGAGTGATGGTTACTTAGGAGTATTGACAATGTTGTCTATCACATACTGTTCGTCCTTTCATCACAGGGAGTTCCTGTTCGGCCAATGCCCGATCCCTTTCTTCGTCGACGGTCCCTTCCGCTCAATTCTCCAGAACCACAGAAGTAGTACAGTACCTAGCAGACATCGAATGCTATCTTTTTACTAATTAAATAGACAAGAAGTTAATTAATTTTCTGTTCAGTACTCGGATGTTCGCAAAAGCATATGTGCTCACCGGTAATTGCAGCTGCTGCCGGAGCAGCTAGCGACAGGCGTAATAAACGGGCTCCTGAAAGAAAAGGAAATAAGCTGAAACCCAACCACATTGCTTGCCCCAGTTTCTTTTGCAAGCCCATATACTCAATTTTTCAGCCCAAATGCCTCATTGTTGCAACTGGAGGTCGTGGAAGAGGAACGCGTAGGGTTAATATGTTCCAGAGTGCTCCATAAGAATTCGAAACCTTAATTAATTCATCTATTCGAAGAAATGTTCTTGGCCAAGCTATAATTTTGGACCAGTTTGAGTTTTAAGGTTTCCGGTTTGATTTTAGTAGTTATTGAGCTGGCAAATCGATTGAATAAGAAACTTTGAGGTGTAGCAAAACCATAAGATTTTACACCTTGGTTATGCAAACAGCACGCGAGTGCGAAACGTATTAAGGGGGACGAATCAAATCAAATCCCGACGAAAGCGTTGTCCAATCAAACGGGCAAGAATTCAATGTTGAATCAATCAACACACCGTGTTTATGCGAACAACAAACGTGTGCGGTAAATGGGCAGTAATTCAATCCCATCAAAGTAGTGTTCAATTCAACCGCATGATTCCAATGCCAAATCAATTAACACATCTATCTATGCGAAAAGCATCCTAGTGCGGAACAACTACTAAGGATGAATCCAATCCATCAAAGCAACGTTAAATTTCAATATCAACGTGCAATTCCAATCGATATACCATTTCGTCGCATCAGCACCTACATGAAAATCTTAGTGCGCAATTCTAATGATGTCCCATTTCATGCAATTTTATCACGACAGAGAATAATCCGAAGCAGTGTACAATTTAAGTTCAGCGTGTGATTTCAAAGCAGTATGCATCTTAATGACATCGTGCAATCTAAAAAACGACGAGTATATTCATGCATCTATGTGGTGCAATTGTAGTATCAATATACAAAATCACGACATGCTTCATTATAATGCAACATTCATTGCAAATCAGTGCTTCAAAAATTCAATCAATAACATTAAATGCATAGATCAAAATTTTCTAAAGATAGAGTTAGTTTAATCATTTTCAATAATTTCTACAATTCTTTAGAAAATACTTATCACACACATAAGGCCTCACTTCATGGATTGACGACCTTCGGGAGTCTCCACCCCTCACCCCTCCGATTCGACGGACTGATCCCATCAATGTTTGAGCCAAGGGTTAGCTTGTTTAATGAGATTATCTACATATATAGACACATCGATTTATGCTTCTCAATCCCCATAACTTCAGTTTAAGTTCAACAATATAAAAGCATCACCTCAATATTCAAGAGGATAATAGAATAAATGGTCTAAGAATTTTGGTCTAATATACAACGTCGTAACTTTTAATTTGTGCAATATAGTCCCTGAACTTTGATCTAATGTGTAATGTCCTCTCTAGACTTATAATTTGTTCAATGTAGTCATTGAACTATTGGGAAATATTTAATATCGTTCTTAAATTATATAAATATATTTAAAAGTTCATGGATGACATTAAATATTATATCAAAATTCAGAGACCATATTGAATAAATTAAAAGTCAAGGGACAACATCACACATTGGATTAAAGTTCAGGAACCACATTAAACAAATTAAAAGTCCATGAATAACATTACCCATTGGACCAAAATTCAAAGCCAATTTATGTCATTTTCCATGATCAAGATAGTAGCTACACTTATTTGAGTAGCACAACCACTTATTTTCTAACAAAAACATGCTATTTTATGAATTAGTTTGGACATAGTAATGATTTTTTTTCCTCACAAAAACTGTTTCAACATTATTTCAGCCTACGCATGCAAATTTTCTAATTTTAGACATACCTTGCCTAAAGGAGTTTAGACACTGCAAGAAAATCACCACAACCCGAATGAGCTTCAAGTGAGAGAGTTTTTCTATTCAAGAAAGCCAAAATCACAAAAGAGAGTTAAGAGAAAACTTACATTTAAGTGCAAATGAAATGAACCCTATATATTAAAAGAAAATGAACCCCTCTATTTACATGGAATTATTTAAGCCTGAGGAGAAGCTAGCCTTGTGCAAAGCCTTGCAAAAGGATATTTGGGCCTTGCAAAGAATCAAAATGGCCTTGCGCCACGTCGGCATGGTGCTGACGCAGGAGAAGGCCTCTCTTGCGACTACCACGCGGTACAAGTTGGCGGGCCTCAAAAGAGCCAAAAAAAAATATTTTTTTCTAAATTCAAATATGCAATTTCTTTTCTTTTGTCCACGTTTGATCGCGGGTTTCTCTCTCATCCGACATCCAATTTTCGCATCCACAAAAAGCTCACAACTCGAATAATTTTGAATTTGGTCTTATGTAGGGTGAGCTGTTTTAGGTTCCTTATAGGTTTCTCATTTTGTGGAACCTAAAACTTACCAGTTGAAACCTGCAACCTAGAACCTACCGTGTCACGAGTTCTCGCATAGGTTCCACGATCTAATGGGTTTTTTTTTTATTATTTATTTCATTTTTAGTTAAACAAAATAAAAATGAACGCAACAATGCAACAATATTGAATAAACTTGTCATTCACCAAAGAGAATACAAAAGATTAGTTTTCTTAACGTTATGATTCAAATAAATACAATTAAAATGAGAAGTCATTGCGTGAATTGATACTAGATGTGAGCAGTTTTATATTCCGTATAAGTTCCATCTAGAATCCACCCATGATAACAGGTTCCTCAATTTTTAAAATCTGAAACCTACTATATCACAGGTTTGAGAGTCAGTTCTAGGATCTACCCAAGTTTCATATGTATTATTAATTGAACAATTGCAATGGATCATTGTCTTTGATGACCATCACTTGCTGCTATGATCCATTGATCATAACCTATATTTAGACACATAAAAAGTATGAAATATCAACAAGGAAAGAAGAACACTAAAAATGCCGAAAGTTTTTTTCGGATTACTTAGGTGCCACCTTTTAAAAAAAAAACGATCAGTTAAGTGTCAACTCCGATATGGGTCATTGAAAATCTGACGTGGCTATATTTTATTAATTTCACAGTCCTACGACGTCGTTTTATTGTTTTGCCCAAATATAAACCCTAAATTAGACAATCAAGCTTTTTCCCAAATTCCCAAAATAAAAACCCTAATTCTCAAGAGCCACAAATTAGCTGAGGTCCTCTCATTACACTCAAGGGCATGGAGGTGAGTTTGGGTCTGGAGGATGTTGGTGAGGACGTATCGAGCAAGGGAAGACGCAATCTTTGGGTGGGTCAGGTGAGGCAGTTGGTCGAACAGGTTGTGGGCATCGTCGAGGGGAGGTAAGGGCCAGAGTTGGGGTCGATTTGGCATAACGAAGGCAAGGAGTCGTTTGGTCGAACAAGTTGTGGGCATCATCGGGTGGGAGGTGGTAGAACGAAGGCAAGGAGTGGGTAGTTCCTCCGGTCTGGATCCATGGATTTGTGGGTTTGGGTTTGATTACGGAATTTAAGTAGAGGAGAACATATTTTGTAAAGGAAATATGGTCCACTTTGAAGGTAAACTAGAGAGCTGAATAGAAGAAAGAAAACTTATTAGACGTTGTCACCATCATCGATTGACACCGTTTGTTGCTTCCAAGTCTTGCCGGTCGTGCCTCTCTTCTCCCTTGTTTTTCTGATCCAAGTGTTTGAAGTTTCTCGCACTTGCTTGATCCTCCTTCGCTGGCACCAATCACCAACGCTTGATGTTTTGTTTGAAGCCACGACATCTTTCCAACCTAAGATACTCGAGAACAATGGCTACTCTTCAAACCACAAAACTTGTTTCAAAATTGTCAAACATGGCTTGAATGAGAGAGAAAGAGAGATGAAATTGCTTTAAAATGACGTCGTTTCGTGATTAAAGGCCAACTCATTGTCCATTTGGACTTTTTTTTAAATGAAAAAGCCACCTAAGCATTAACATTTAATTAAAAAAAGTCATGTCATATTTTTGGCTGGAATTTTTAGCTAGAGGCAGTTAAGTGATCTCTCTTTTTTTTTTTTTGATTTGGCATTTAAGTGAACCGATGAAAACTTTTGGTACTAAACTGAGTGCAGTGCATAACTTTTCGCACTTCTAGTATTTTTCTCTCCATTAACAAGTCATAAAATGAAAACTCATACTAGTGGTTCCAGATTATACACTCATCACCTAATGCCATAAAATACCGTGGGATCACGCGAAGACTAGACCAAGAAAAAACACAAAAATCTTTTTTAGGTTTCAAGTTCCATGTTTCACTTACCTAGAATATGGAATTTACCCATCGAAACAGGTTCCCAAATTTTTGGAACCTGAAATCTACCCTGCATACCTCGGAACCTTGGAACTTATAGGTTCTTGCCGGTCAAATTCTTAAGTTCTAGGTTCTACCTTAGAACCATACTCAGCCTTAGTCTTATGTCCAAAAAAGTATAAGGATCATGGATTTTCGCGAGTCGGGCAAGATGAAACATCATGATATCTTCCTCGAAAAAACTCATATCAAAGTGATTCTTGTTGGAAATCTCACGTCCATTCTTGTTACAACAATTGTGATTTTCTGACTCCATTGAGATCATTTGGTCACGGTTAAATATCTTGATATCTAGCGATCCGATTATCTTATTTGATCAAATTTGGTGCCGTTGGAAAAAGTTGGTCAAGATCTCGATAAAAAAATTAGTGTCTACACCAGAGATAAGTTTTTGTTGCTTAAAGTCGATGAAATTAGTGCGCTAGCAAGAAAGTTTTATTGCAATGACTTGAGAGAGCAAGAGAAGGTGCATTTGCAGCCCCTATAAGCTTGATACTCCCCAACATTGTGAATAAAACAGG
This sequence comes from Syzygium aqueum, assembly GCA_031216185.1. Classification (NCBI taxonomy): domain Eukaryota; kingdom Viridiplantae; phylum Streptophyta; class Magnoliopsida; order Myrtales; family Myrtaceae; genus Syzygium; species Syzygium aqueum. Next base: position 993,986 of record CM062240.1, read on the forward strand.
TGACAAGCTGACAACCATTTCTGAGTTATGCCAAGGGTTGAAGTAGGGGAAGGTCATTGCTATATTATCCAGTGGATCTCTTAATTCGTTTGGTGCAAACTCTTTCAGGATCAACAGCAACAACTGAACGCACCTTTTTCAGCAATGAACATTGTTAGCAATAGGCGTAGGAACAAGATGGAGGATTGATGATCCAGCAGATTACCCCGTTACTTACATTGAGAAAAGACTTGCTGAGAAGCTCTATACATACTCGATTATTGTTGAATTCTAGGATATAAAAGAGCTCGCAGACGATTTCGATGATAGGCACGACAATATATGCGTGCTTTTTATTGATTGTTGTTTACTTGTAATTCAGCAATTTATATGATACTTGAGATTTTGCTTTACCTCTAAATTTCTATATCGATCTCTAGTCAAAAAAGTTGTTGGGAGCACGTGGTAGAAATCCGATACTTTCACCTAGGAGATTACTAAGAGAGAGTCCACATCCAATCGTCAATATATTCAGTTGGATCTAAATTTACTCAAAAGTTTATGACAATGAGTTATGGGTCATTTATGATATACTAACTACAAACATATCTCAACCTGAATATCCATCGACGTCCACCATTTTATCTTTAGTCAGTTTCTTCATATCGAACCATGAAGTCTATCACTGTGGCCCATATTGCTACACCAGAATCGGTAGCTTCAGCCTAATCTCTTTCATCAAGCGGGAACCATGAAGGCTGTCATTGGAAACCGCGTTGGCCACGGGATTGCTTTCATTAGATATTCATCAAACACCAGATCATATTGGAATAGATTTGGGGTGGAGCACTGATCAACCATAAATTATGATGTCATTTATTGAAAGCGCACAGTAGAAGCCCAAATACCTTCATCTAAATAGATTGTTAAAAGAGAGCATAATCCGAGCTTATCAATATATCCAGTTGGTCTAATAAAAAAGAAACATATGCAATTGGATTTACGTTTACTAAAAAATAAATGCGGGTTATGAATAAATTAAAATATATTAAATGCTTCATGCTATATTAATTATTTGGTACGTGACTTTCCTAACTCAATTTACACGTATATTTTAACAAAAAAGTTGATAGTGGAAATAATTCTAAGGTACATCACTGTGTAATATGGTTACAAGCGCTTCAAACTTCGTTACGATGAGAAATACCTTCACGACGTTTATGCACTTTGATAATGGTCCCCATGTCGTCAAGTTGGCATCGTGTATTTTGGCAGAAAGCATCTGATGTTGCTCAGAGAGATAAGAGTACACGGGGTGACTGGTCAAATACGGTGCCCGAGAGAAAGGCTGGAAGGCTCGTACTTTGGTGGGAAGGGGGGAGAATAAGCAGAGCAGAGCGGCATCGGCAGTCGACACTTCTTGTCGGGACTCGCGGACATCGACGTCTTCCCCCACCACCAGCCCACCGCCCTCTCCCACCAATGCGCACGCTACCCAACGCCACTTCTTTCCCCCAAGAAATATATTTAAAAGAAAGCAAATTGCAGGAATTGGGAAACTTCAAAAGAACTCTTGGAAAATGGCAAGAGCCGCCTCCGCATTTGTCCTTTAGGACCTACTCCCGTTGATTTTTGACACTCTCAACGTTATTACAAGATCGAGCGAAAGAAGTTTAAAAAAAACTCCAAATTATAATTATTGTGATACTTTTAATTTAATTTTTTTGGTATCATAAAAAACCTTTAACTATACCAATTGCGACCTAGTTATCCTAAACATATCTATTGACATAAAAAATTCCAAATTTGATTTTATGTGACAAATTTACCGTCAATCAATATTTCGTTTTATGATTTGTCAATTAAAAAAAGTCATTTTTATTTCACTTAGGGCGCCATGTCAACATTGCTCGCTTTCTAGCATTCATGTAGGTAGATTTTCAATGGTTCTTGTTAATGAAATTTTGACGGAGGGTAAATGTATCACTAGGTACAAGTCTAGGATTTTTTGTATTACAATTTTTTTTAACGGTAAATGTATAACAATGGGCATATTTTATGGATTTCAATGGTTTTTTTCTCTAAGATTAGTTGCAATTTATTATTAATAAATAAGGTCAGCACTTATTCTTTATTTGAAAAATATAAATGATTTGAAAAATATATATTTTTAAAAATGATTGTTGTTATTTCTTACAAAAATGAATGCAAGAAAATATTTTCATGCGAGCACAATGTGAACGAAAGATATTTCCATGCCAAATGTTTTAAAAGTTTAAACTAATAGATAAAAGTGTGTTTTAATATTTAAATAGTCTAACACTAATATCATGAGAGCACAGCATTATTGACGTGGATGCAACTTCTGACAATCAAGTTTTTGAATGGTTCAATTAGTAGACTTCCAACAATCAGGCTCGCAGATGGAATTAACATGGTATTATGTTGATGCAATGATTTTTTGTTCAGATGAAGTTACTAGGTCCGCAATATCGATGTTAGGATGTGTAATAGTGATATACACAGCTGTCAATACAGATTTGGAAAAGGAGTCCTATCTATATCATCAAATTTGGCATTAGTCTCAATGGGAGTTATAACAATATTGTTATTAGTGAGTCCCGTTTCAGAAAGAAGATTAGTGACGCATTTTGCTTGAGAAAGTAATAGCTTGAGGAATATAAAGAAATCTCTAAACCTAGAAAATAGCTGAGTCACCTAAAATTTTTCATTTCAAATTATTAACTGAAATGATACTGAGTTATGTAATGCTAGTATGATCATCTCCAGTAATAAGAATGTCAACGACATGTAATAATAGAAGTAGAATATACCCATGAGATGTTCTCCAAACAAAGCGAACATTGTCATAGTGACTGGATAAGAACAATGAATGATAATACCGTTTTGGGAAACAAACGTGAGAAACTTTATGTCTTTATATTTCATGGCATTATTAGTATGAAAAATCTTGATGTCTTGGTAAAAATGCGTTTTGATCATGACAACAAAATCACGACAGATATGAAGAAGTTCAAATTGATATTTCATAAGATAAAGCTATGTAAAATGAGAATGATCATAAACAAAACTCACAAAATAACAAGATCCTCTCATTGTGGGAGTGGAAGATGGTCCCCAAATGTCAGAATGAGTTAGATCAAAGGGCGCATAAGAGATAGATTCACAAAGATCAAATTGTAAAGCATTATGTTTTCCCAACTTGTATGGTAAGCAATCAAAATGTTTATTGTTAACAGACCTAAATGACCACTTGAAATTAAAGGACCTAATCTAGGAAAGGAAGCATGATTTAATCGACAATGCCAAGTTTTAGATCATGCAATGACAACATTGCTAGAATGAATTAGATCAAAGGGAGCACAAAAAGATAAATTTGCTAATATCAAATGGTAAAGCATTATGTTTTCCCAACTTATATGGCAAGAAATTAAACTATTTATTATCAATAGAAACTAAATGACCACTTGAAATAACTAATCTTAAAAAAGAAGCATTACCCAATCAAGAATGCCAAGTTTTAGATGATATTATAGCAACACAGTTAGCAAAAGTGTTAGGAAGCTTTAAAGAGATAAACTTGAATGCGTCCCACTTTACAACGTAACCCAATTGCGATATTCAGCAAACTTGCAAGCATCAGAAGCCGCTTCCCATGGTGGCTTAGATAAGTATTGTTGAACCTAGACAACATAACGGAGGATAAAAAGTTAATAATAGACTGACCTATCTCTTGATGCCTCATATGCAAATTTTCTAATAGCTGACATTGATGGGTAATATCTGGATTGGAGTATCGACTAACAAGTAGATCCTAGGCTTCCTTTGCTATATTGAGGCAACCAAATTGAAGTTTGATAAATCGAATTGAAGTGTTTCGAAACCACATGAGGATATGATGGTTCTTGTTATACCACTTCGCCAAGTTTTTAACAAGTTTCTCCTCAGTTAGCTGGTGCACGAATATAACCGATTATGTAACGCCAAAGTTTGCATCCTCTAAAAAAAAACTAGATATTTCTTGAACCCATAATATATGGCTTGATCCATTCAAAATGATCTAAATAGGTAGTGAGACTTCATAAGAGTCTCCAAGAACCCAAAATATATAAGCATGTAGATCTCAATCTCACTGATGCATGTGTGCTTGTGCCGTGATTTGCATTAGAGTCTCCAAGATCTGACTCGTTAGAGGACGTCGAGGCTGATGTTGGTGTTGATTTTGAGAAACAAGCCACCCAAAATGGAGGCGTGTGAGGCGCTTGAGTCCCACTCGTTAGTGGTGCTTGGATGTGCATGAGGGATTGTGCGACGGCCATGAAATTTCAGGATGTGGTTGGTTTGAGGACATTGAATCTAATCGCAGTGATGATTTTTAGAAACAAGCACCTGAAAGTGTTGGAACATCACTCAAGAGCTATCGGTTCGAAGGAAAACGGACACAGGCACGACTGACATAATGTTGTTATGACCACCTCTTTGTAAAATATTTAATGGATGTTTTTTCATATAACAAGAGCTCTGGTACCAATATAAAAATAAAGTGGATAATGTCTTATAATAAGAATAGATGCGTCCAATTATTGGTTTTACATTAAGACTATATAAAGTAACAGAATGTTACAATATCAATCATAATCAATCAAGATTGTCGAGGAAGATAATTCATAACCTTGATAGATAGATGAAATCAAGGAAAATATATCTCCAGTAGTGTATAAATGTTTGTTTTTCGTCCTATGATCACTTAAACTGTCATCTTAATAATAGAAACGACGTTAAATTCCAAAGCGACGCCGCCACTCCTGTTAAAGTGGCATTCCAAGCGAAACATTGGACGAAAGATCATTATTTGTAGCTTAATGAACGGTTAATTATCATCGAAACAATTTTAAAAGGTGAGGGCTTCTTGGAATAAAGTTAGGATACGATACGATAATCTAAAAATAGATAAAAAAGTGAGGCTTCTCCTGCATATATATTATTTGTGTTTTTACAAGATATAATTTTCGTTTCACGAGTCTGACGAAACTTGTGCCGCACAGGCCGCCGGCTAGGAGACACCCGCGAGAACTAGGCCTTTGTGAAAGCTTCTCTATTAAGAGTGTGGCACGAATCTTCATAACGCGCCCCTAGAACTGGAACTAACACTTGCTCCTCCATTGACCGATGTACACCAGCTAACCTTCGTCTCTCACACAAGGAAAGTTCTTACACGCCGCTAACAAAGCAGCCGCAAAAATGGAGTTATGTCATAACAGCAGGAAGAGCTAAAAGTGAAGCTGACCTCTGATCGTGTCTGAGGTACAAAAGCTCCTCTCTCTCTCTCTCTCTCTCTCTCTCTCTCTCTCTCTCTCTCTCTCTCTATAGATGCTCAGAAACGGTGCCAGAAACCTAGGTGTTCTTCGTGCGTTTCATCATTCTGCTTGCTCGGTCATGAAATATCTCAGTTTCAGGTGCGTACACGCTTTGCTTGTGACTATGACGAGCAGAGATTTCTTGTCAGATCTGAGGTTCAGGTGGGTTCTCTAGCTCATGAGTCGAGGGTTTCTCTATCCTGGGTCATGCTGGATCTAGAAATATCTCAAGAATAGGGCATCGACGCAAGAAAGAAGAACAAGAAACACCCATGTCTCCAATGTCCGATTCGAGCAACATGCACGCACAGCTGGGTTTTGTGCTGTAGTGGGTAAGGAGGAACAAATTAGGGAGATAAGGTATATTTTTTGGATTTTTATCAGTTGGATATTTGGGTTCCTCGCATTTACATCTTTGACGCACCTAGCAGCAAAGTAAAGGGAAGAAAAGGGAGGCAGCTGTGTGCAGAAATAATCTCTCTTATCTATTTTCGGAGATCCTTTTTTTGGTTGGGTCGACTGGTCGTTTATCGTTGTCTGACTCATCAGCGACCATAAGAGGGGCATAGTGACGGTTTATTTGCCTCTTGTTGCGATTGAATTCGGATGGCCAATCGGTGGTGGGCCGGGAACGCGGCGATGAGGGGTGCAGATCCGCCGCCGTTCCAGCTGAGTAACGCGGACGATGACCGCAGGGGCGGTATGAGCAGGGGCATACCTCCGATTAGAGAACAAGACTTCATGGACAGCGCCAATAACGCGAATGCCACACCCACCAACAGCAGCGGCACTAGCAAGACCAATCCAAACCCTAGTGAGGCCGACTCTCAGGATGATGACAGCCACGACAACGATGGAGCTGGCAATGACCCGGGAGGCTCCATCCACGAGACTCCTGAGCCCCGCAGCGGTAGTAGCAGTGGTGGGAGAAGCGGGCGAAGGCCCAGAGGCCGGCCTCCTGGTTCGAAGAACAAGCCGAAACCCCCTATTGTGGTCACCAAAGAGAGCCCTAACTCACTGCGTAGCCACATACTCGAAATCAGCAGCGGGAGCGACATCTCTGAGAGCATCGCGAACTTTGCACAGCGCAGACATAGAGGGGTTTCCGTGCTCAGCGGGAGCGGAATCGTGACTAACGTCACTCTTAGGCAGCCCACTGCACCTGGAGGAGTGATTGCTCTTCAAGGAAGATTCGAGATCTTGTCCCTGAATGGCGCGTTCTTGCCCGCCCCATCGCCGCCAGGGGCCACTAGGCTGACGGTCTATTTGTCGGGTGGGCAGGGCCAGGTAGTTGGGGGCACAGCGGTGGGCCCGTTGGTTGCGTCGGGGCCGGTAATGGTTGTCGCAGCCACGTTTAGTAATGCAACGTATGAGCAGCTGCCGGTGGAGGATGAGGCGGAGGAGGCGGCAGTGGGGGATGGTGGCGAGGCTATGCAATTGCAGCCGACATCGGTGGGATTGAGTCATCCTGGAAATAGCGGTAACCATAATTCTGGATCTCAGTCTTCTCAAGGATTAGCAAATCAACATCACGTATCATCTTCCATGCCGATGTTCAATTTGCCTCCTAATTTGATGCCTAACGGACAAGTGCCTCATGATATGTTCTGGGCCGCTCCTCGTCCCCCGCCTTCTTACTGAGTCATTGAGAGAGAGAGAGAGAGATAGACGGGCATGTTGTAGCTTAGGTTCATTTTCTTTGCTTATTTGTAATTTCTGCCTGTTGTTTGAAGATGGTCGACAAGATCTTCAAGGGAAATTGTCAAGGAAAGGCAGGACCCTTTGTTTATATTACTTGCAACTTCGTTTTTCTAGTGCATGTAATTTGTGCGTTGCCTTATTCTTTTTCCTCTCTGATCTATGTTGATGTTCTTTTAGAGAGAGAGAGAGAGAGAGAGAGAGAGAGAGAGAGAGAGAGAGAGAGAGTCTTATGTTCAAATTAGATTCAGGAAACGAAGTTGGATCGGAAAGAAAAGGCTCTCAAGTCTCAACCTTGAGAAAGTACTCCCTGCAAACTTCTCGACTGCCTCTCTGTAGGTATGTTTTCTTGGCTTCTTTGCACTTTGTTGTTACCGTGTGGCTCATGCGCTTATTGAGTGTTTCAATTCTTTTTGACTCAGAGAGAGGAATAGTTTTGGTTCATATGTATCTCGCCCAAGTATGTCACTTCGTTCTTGTTTGTCGCAAATGCCTTGTCATCATTGCCACTTGCCGCACTGTTGTTGCCACAGCGAGGGTTGGGATTTGCAACTGCAACTTGGGTATTGCATGGTCTACACATGCTGGGTCTTTTCGGGTATGATGGCAGTACGTGGCGTAAAGGCTCACCACTGGGTCGACAGATCTCACTGACATCTGTCGTGAGAAAGCTTCTTTCTTTATCTAATCTTTGTTATTTGCCTTTTAAAAAGGACCTTTAACAACTTAATGCTACATGGAAAGTACTGATCCTCCGAAGTTTCTATGACGAGAATAATCGATTATATGACCTTCATGGAAGGAAAATCATCGCATAACATCATTATTAGCAGACAGATTAACACCATATATATTTTAGTAGATGTACTTTTTAAGATGATGCATCTTTTATGAAAGTAAAAACTAGTCAAATGAAGTGAAAGCACCATTGTCTTTTCAACTGAGGAATTTTATTGAAAGAACTATTGATGGAATAACTTCTTTAGCAAGCAATGGAGAGTTTGAAGAAATTGAGGTAGTTACTTCCCTGATACTTTAGCCACTTAGGGTAATTACTTAGCACATACTACATATAACATTGCTCGGTATACATGATTCATTTTATCATCAGTGAAACCATTACTCCTAATTTATTGTCTGCTCGAGCAAAGATAAAGTTTTGACCATCATCCTATGCTATAATTTCCTACATGTTTTAGCTATCAGATAAAACCATATTATTACTATTGTCCCATTGCTATTTTGTATTGTTTCCTTATAGGTTGATCAGTTACAAATTGCAATAAATTTAGTTTCTTCGTGTGTAAGAATTTTAGCTGCTTTTAATCTTGGTCACACCCTCGTTATTAACTTGTTCATGAACCATAATTTCTCATGCATTTTTACCACTTGTACTCAAGGTCCCACAATTTGACTTAATGACCATGCTTTTACCTCCTAGGGGATCAATGATATGCTTTTTTGCATATAGAGACTACAACACTCCTTCCAAAAAATCTCGTAGCTTATGTGAAATAGTGATGCACACTTGCTTTAGCATGAAAAGGCAGGTTCAATTGGGTCTATATTCCATTTGATTGGACACTTCTGCAATTTTCTCTTACTCATGTCATATCGTTCGGGTACTAGAAAAAATTTGGTAGTCTATTGGCTCACATATTCCATTTATCTCAATGGAAAGTTCTCCAACTAATTGAAACCCTTCAATGAGATCACCATCCATATTTAAGAAAAACTAAGAGAAAGTGAGCATAATATATGTTATACATTTGTGTCATGTGATTAAGTCTTTTCCTTCTTCCTTTTCTGAAGTTATATGGTCAGATGATTGTGTAGTCACTGTTCCTCATTGTCTTTGTATCAAATGATTTAAGTTGCGTGTTGTGCGCTAGCAACATTACATCCTTAGGTTGCTATAGTGATTGGGAGGGAAGTAAATTAATGTTTGTGATTTGTTTGTGGTTGGAGTTGTCCGTGTGCAAATTGATGCAAGGACAAGTTCCTTTCTGGTTGTTATATGTATGTTGACCAAACTAAGGACAGGTGTGTGGATTATTCTTATCTTGGAGAAAAGATATTTGAGCGGTAGATTTGTTATGTATGTGGGTTGGTAGGTATTTCTCATCCGAATTGACTTTTGAGTGCAATTTGTTGAGGGATGCCCACCAAACGTTGGACTGGGTTTCACTATCAGGTGTGCTAATTAACGACTCTGCTTCTCAAGTGGAGATGAACTGGTTATTCATGTTTTGTTCATTGTTCCTACCCTATAATCTCCTTTACAGTCGAGCAAATAGGGTTCTCCTTTTCATCCCTCTTTCTCTTCCCGGCGATTGTAGCAAGTGAAATGCTCTCAAGTACGATGGACAATTAGAACTTTCAAACTGGGGTTGGTTTTGGTATATCAAATGAGTCCACATCAATGGCCATTTGAACACGATGGTTTTCTCGAAACATTAATCTTAATCTATACATGCGCACCCCCGAGCGCCTGCACATATGCCACCACCTTCTCAATTAAGAAAGGTTTGTGCTTTGTCTAATCTGCTATGATACGAGGAATTGTTCAAACTAATTGCACGAAATTGCAAGGCAAAAGAGTCTTGTTGTCCATCTCTAGTGGTAGAGTTGAGTTAATTTATGGAATAGCTGGTTTACTTATTGGGGTCGTTTTGTAATCTTGTACTTAATAAGGTATTGAAATTATGTAGAAAAGTCTTTAGTTAGCCTTTTTAGGCTTGTTGTATAGTTCCTGCCTTTCCTTTCTTGACCAAGTTTGGACATCCCTATGTCCTTATGTGGTCAGGTTTTGGTTCAGGCCTAGATTGTATATGGTGTATTGGAAAAGTAATATATTTTTTTACCTTACCAAAAAAAAAAAGAAATTATGTAGAAAGGAGCCCAGTAAATGGTAATAGAGAAAGTGACATACTGTCGAGCATTTTGGAGAGAATCCATGTCTTTTCCCAATCAAAATTGTGACTACTTTTAAAGCCTCGTTACTTAAATTCGGGCAGTCTGAACTGATGGTTACATAGGGTCAAATAGCTCATCATTTGATTGTAATATAGCCACGCGGAGCCCAAATCAGATGTCTATTTTATTTTTCTTATCACTACTATTTTCTTGTGCAAAATTGAAAAAAAAATCTGAATGGGATTGGAATTTATCTAACTCGCTAATGGAATGTTAGATTTAAGGCGCCAACAAAATATCGTGTGCTCACTGGACGAGTACTTAACGTAGCCCACCGGGTGTGAGTGGGGAAGCCCAGGACCAAAACAAACCTAAACTTAGGCCTTTTGAGAGGCCCTTTGATTGCAAACTAGTCGAGGTTTTCCTGAGGTCGAAGATAGATTGAGGAATCGCACTTATAATTTTCAGCTAGCAAACGAGTCTTGGACAAATAGACCAACCAAATGATCAGCTTGTCACTACTATTATTATATAAGTAGTTGCCAATCCACATTGTGGATGAAATGACCACCGCAATCAAGCCTCTACTTCAATTGTTTTATGAGAGACTCTCTAAAATCTTATCGCGAACAAGTCATTTGCTACTAGTTCTATATGTATATCCTCCTTATCGGGGAAAACTAGAACTTGAATTAATATCTTTAACTTTTAGAGATTCTGCCATCATTGGGCAATTTAATCTCATATTCATTTTCATTGATTTTGATGATTTTTACAGGCTGGGGAACATATGTATTTTTCCTGTTATTTGTTTTTCATTGCCACGCGACACCCTTCAATGCGAAAGCAAAATATGACCTTATCACCTTCAATAAGAACTTTGTTTCTCCCATATTTTTTTTTAGCTGTGAGTTTATGCTTAGCATTTGACTCCTTTACCTTCTTTTTTTCACCACGACTTGAATTAAATGAGCTTGATCATCCATATTACTTGATTCTGGTTGTCTCATAAGTTTTTGGTAGTTGCACTAAGCCCGATAGGTGATGCGACCTTTCCGTAGACAAAAATGAGTGATACTTCTGTTGACACTCAAAAATTGCCCAAGTTCTTGACTGTGGACTCGGACTACATATGACCAAGCAAGACATGGCTAAGATGAAATTTGCTAAGTCCTTTTGGTCAGCAACTACATATAGTTAAAAAAGGTGATGAGGAGTTGCCGATAGGCGACACGAGAGAAAATTACTAAGTGTTGAGCCACGAGATATCGGTAAGCCAAACTCAGCTATAGTGAAGATCGACAAATCAAGAGCGAGATAAGTGTTGGAGTCATGAGACCAACGATTTCAGACAGCACAATTACTAATTCATAGAGTTGAGAATCATGAAAGCTACTCATGATAGTGGTCGAGAGTTATGGGCCGTTATAATCATCAAGAAGAGAGTTTGCGAGCTGTGGAAGAAATCGTTAACGTAGGGGCAAGTGGTGAGGCCCTAATCGTCAAGCATTGAGTCTTTTGGTAACCGTTTGTAAATATATGTTGCTGAATTTTAGAAGTCAAGTAGGTTGTTACTTGCTTTCTTTGTAATTGTTATTAGCCGTTTCTAGTAACCATAAATATTAGGATTGTAATTCGAGGAAGGGATAACCAATCAATTAATGAACACCAATTGTTCTATTTTATTTTCTTGTTACTTTTATGTTTAAGTACCTTTTTTACATGGCTGGCCACGATTGCCTTTGGTCTTCATACCTTTAATTTTTTCGTCAATCCGCATTTCATGTCCAAGGATCAACAAAGGACTCTTCACATCTTTTATCGATTTTCATATTGATTAAAATTTAGAAAGATGCTTTGTCTAGAATTTTCGGTGCAGTGAACTTATTTGTTGATATAAGGAAACACCATGGTGAGAACCAGACCCAACAAGAGCTAGATAGTGCTGTTGGTAACAACAACCGAGCACCATCAACTGGGAATAAAGTTGCAGCACAACCGAGCCGCAGAAGAAAGCCAATGTGAAGGGGTAAACCTTCCTTGATGGCTCACTAAAGAGCAGTGGAGAGAAGTTGTACCAAACCCTCATATGGCGGCCACCATGAGAAGGTTATTTGAGGAGCAGTAGAATGACTTGGCTAATCGCATGATCAGCCACATGTCCGGCATGATCATGCTGATGGTTATTATTGTGAATTCGAGATGTAATTTAACATTTCCCACTTTAACTCAAGGTTTTTAGACTGAGAGGTGCTTGAGAAACAAAGAGATTCAAAGGTCAAACAAGCTTTTAATGTTTTAATTATGGAAGGTGCCATGGATAAGACCAACATGACTACGAAAATATCATTACTCATTTTATTTTTTTAGGTCGGACATTACTCAAGTTGGAAAGTTAGGAAAAGAGATTGCGAAGAAAGTGGATAGAGAAGTACCTAATTTATTTCTTTCTCCCGAATAACAAGTAACAAGAAGCGAGAGGAAAATGAAGGAGTTGAATTTAAGGAGGAAATTTTCCTTTTAGAATCCACATAAATCAATTTGTCCAAGTAAGAAAGTGATGAGAGAAATGACAATTATCATTTGTAAATGCTGTTGTACCTCTTATTCCACGAAATTTTATTTTGGATAATTATTTATTTTGTTCCTGACATTATATTGTTTTATCACTTGGGAAAAAACACATCATGTTTTCCGATCCTCTATCTTCATTTCCATTATGTATAAGGATAAATAGTATAACACTTTTTCTTTACCGGTAGTTACCATTCTTTGACATTTTTTGCAAACTATATTTTTATAAGTGCTAATTTATAATTTTATGTCCTCTTCCTTTCTGACCCTTCTATCTATAGTTTATCTACAACATAATATTGAACTTCCCTTCAATATTGTGCAAAGTTTCTTTCCTTACCTTGATCTCTCCTAGGGGCACAACCTATAACAAGAAGTTTCATAACATTCTGCCAACTTGAGGGAGTTTAATTTCCTTCAAGGGAAAAAAGTATTATGACCCTAATAGTAAGATTTTTTCCTCCAAGTAAATGATTATAGTTAGATTGGTGAACTAGGAAAAAAACCATAGCATACAAATGCATGTACATGCATATGAATGATCAAGAAAGACATAGATAGGTTCTTCATAATTAAGAACAAGATATCAAGAAAGAAAGAAATATATTTCTATTGGGTCAAGGCCACCTGTATAGGTCAAATGTCTGAATTTAACTGGTCAATAAAGCTTATACGATGTTTCATAGGTTTTCGGGTAGTTAGGTCTCAATGGCCATATTCGAGATTATTAATTTAAAAAAAAAGTTTCTAACTTCTATTCCATAAGATGCCCCATAGATTTGGATGATACCTGCGATGCTAATGGACCTAAGCCGACAAGGCTGAAGACGACCTACAAAATATCAATGATCGGTCATCACAACCTATTACAATAAGTTTTATAACATGGTGCAACGGTACTTTCCTTTTCTTGATCTCTTCAAGGAGCACAACCTATTCCACGAAGTTTTATAACATTCTCCCAACCTAAGCGAGTTAAATTTCCTTCAAGGGACAAAAGTATTATGACCATATTAATAAGATTGTTACCCCTAAAGGAAATCATATTAGTTAGATAAGTAAACTAGGAAAACAAGCACCATGGCAAGCATGTGCATGTACATGCATATGAATGATCAAGAGAGACAAATATAGGTTTTTGATAATAGAGAGCAAGATATCGAGAAAAGGAGAGATATGTTTTTACTGGATTATGGCCACCTGCACAGGTTAAATGTTTGAATTTAACCTGTTCATGGAGCTTGCACGATATTTCATAGGCCTTCAGGCAGCCAGGTCTCTATAGCCGTACCACAGATTATTTAAAAGAAAAGAGAAAAGAAAAAGCTTTTAACTTTTATTCCATAATATGCCCCCATAGATTCGGATTGATATCCATTTTATGATGCTAACGGGCCTAAGCCGATAAAGCTAAAGACGATGTTAAAAATATCAGTGACTAGTCATCACATTCATTTCTATACCGAAAAAATTATGGAGTACATCTTCTTATTCCAAGAATGATGAAATGGGAAAATCGTATAAACTCGCAAGATAGGTTTTGTGGCAAGGGACAAAGATCTTCTCCCCGCTTCTCTTTCGTTTTTCCTTTCAGATTTCAGGTAAAACGCTACAATAATTGCGACTTTGACAAGCGGAGACTCAGACACATCTAAAGCCAAAAGACACTAGGAATCATAAAAAAAGACAATAAAACGAAAGTCAGGTCTGTGTCTTAGGTTGTGTGGCTATTAACGGCTGCGAGATTTTAGCGTAAGAGATAAAATGCTCGAACGCCAACCTCAAGAAGGATCCACGAGGGAATGTGATATGGGCACTCCAAATTCTGCCACGTGTGATCGCTAGGCGATCAGCATTGTGTGGCCGTCAGGGAGTTTCAGATACCCCGTCGATTCCTGGACACACACCCGATCTATCCCAGCTATAAGTTATCCGCCTCTGCTCTTACACTCCCTTCTCAAAGCTTGCTCTTTAGTTGGGGGGTGGTGAGTGGTTCTCTGTTTCGCAGAAAGCTTCAGAAGCGAAGGAGAGACGTCCAGTCGTCGCCGGAGATGGCCACTGCCGTACCCACCGTCGGAACTGTTAACAGAGCTCCGGTAATCTCTCTCTCTCTCTCTCGTGCACGTAACTTGTGGAGATAGAAATTAGTAGTGCAAGATCGTCACGTGATACCTTGTTGTTACTGCTGTTGTCAAGGCATTTTCTTTCGTTCTTTCTTTTCAATGATTTGGTAAAGAAAATCCCTCTCTGGTTGAGCATGACACTACACGCATATGTCGATAGTTGGGAGATTGTGTTTATGTTCGTTGAGAAAATATGCGTTCAGGATATTATGCAACACTAGTTTTAGAGGGGGTCATACTTACCACTTAGCATGGATGAAGTTGATAAGCAACGCAGTCTGATTAGGAGTTTTTATCTGTCTCTTCCTTACAATCATAGTTAACCTTAAACTTTTTTCATTTTGGAACTCAATAGTTAGGCACTCGTCAATTAAATTTCACTTTTCTGTGATGGCCCTATTCATATCTTCTAATAAGGTGAACCTTTTACTTGGGAAATGTCAATATTTCTTTCACTTGACTTAGATATTAACTTAGAGTACCGTCCACTGGTCTTTCCGTGATATCTTCGGCTTTGGTTATGCCAGAAGCTGGAGCTCCGACGAAGTGACATCTATGCATGCCTCGTCGCTTTAAATACTTTGATCCTATTTCTAACTACTAGATCCAAACACACATAGGTCATTTCTCTGACCGAGTGTTAAAGTCATTTGAATCACCTTGGCGATTATAATGTTGAAATTGAATAGTAAACAGTGTAATCAAAACATTGGGGACTCTTTCCTCCTAACTTTAATTAATCAGTTATACCGATTCTATTTTCAATATTGATGGGGGAAAAATGTCCTCTAGTTCCTTAATCGATCATACACAATTGGCTCATGTTGACATTCATGGATGCTTTGACAAGAAGTTTGTGGATTCATTTTTTGATGAGTGGATGCTAATGCAGCTCAACCTAAATGGCTCGAACACCGGAGCATCGGCTCCAAGCTCAGCCTTCTTCGGAAGCAGCTTGAAGAAGATGACTCTGAAGCTCCCCAAGGTTGCCTCACCCTCCGGTGGCTTGCGAGTGTGCGCGATGGCAGACGACGAGGAGAAGCAGACCAAAAAGGACAAGTGGAGAGGGCTCGCATATGACACCTCGGATGACCAGCAGGACATCACCCGCGGGAAGGGAATGGTCGACTCCCTCTTCCAAGCTCCCATGGACGCCGGCACCCACTATGCCGTCATGAGCTCTTACGACTACATCAGCACCGGGCTCCGCCAGTAAGGAAGAAAAACATTCCCATTGATAATATTCTCTTTTACTTTTGGCCAAATTATTTTCTTAAAATGATTTCATTACCATTAAGCCTCATTAGATTTTTGTTCTTGATATTTGGTCAAGTGGTGCAACTGATTTATTGTATAAATTTTTGAATGAAGGTACGACTTTGATAACACCATGGGTGGATACTACATTGCACCAGCCTTCATGGACAAGCTTGTTGTTCATATCACCAAGAACTTCATGACCCTCCCTAACATCAAGGTCTGCCTCAAGTGATTTAGTTGATCTTGTTCTGTCGGTAAATTTCTGTCTAGGAATTAAACGAAACATGAATAAGATGTCCTCTTTCTGTACAGATTCCACTAATCCTTGGTATCTGGGGAGGCAAAGGTCAGGGAAAATCTTTCCAATGTGAGCTTGTCTTTGCCAAGATGGGAATCAAGTAAGTCACGCATATGTACTTTGTCACTTCGAAAAAGAATCAGGATGATTCTGAATTACCCATGATGTATCATTTTAAGATGTGGAAAATTACAAACTGAATTTATTACTGGTCTCCCAACTAAAAATAATTCAATTCTATCCTTTTTGGTTTGCATTTTAGCCCCATTATGATGAGTGCCGGAGAATTGGAAAGTGGCAATGCCGGAGAGCCTGCGAAACTGATCCGACAGAGGTACCGTGAAGCCGCCGACATCATCAAGAAAGGCAAGATGTGCTGCCTCTTCATCAATGATCTTGACGCCGGTGCCGGGCGTATGGGCGGGACCACCCAGTACACGGTCAACAATCAGATGGTCAATGCCACCCTCATGAACATCGCCGACAACCCCACCAATGTCCAGCTCCCCGGGATGTACAACAAAGAGGAGAACCCCCGCGTCCCGATCATCGTCACAGGGAACGACTTCTCCACGCTGTATGCACCTCTCATCCGTGACGGGCGTATGGAGAAGTTCTACTGGGCCCCAACCCGTGATGACCGCATCGGGGTCTGCAAGGGGATCTTCAGGACTGACAATGTGGCTGCTGAGGATGTTGTGAAGCTAGTTGATGCTTTCCCTGGACAATCCATTGGTGAGTATCCTCAAGCTCTCTTCACCTAGAAATTTATATGAGAGAACATACGTTTGACGATTAAGTTGGGGCTTGATCAGTATTCAAGTATAATTAATAATGCGATCGTACGAAATTTGGCAGATTTCTTTGGAGCCCTGAGGGCAAGAGTGTACGACGACGAGGTGAGGAAGTGGATATCGGGCGTCGGGGTGGACACCATCGGGAAGAAGCTGGTGAACTCAAAGGAAGGGCCTCCAACGTTCGACCAGCCGAAGATGACCCTCGAGAAGCTGTTGGAGTACGGCAACATGCTTGTCCAGGAGCAAGAGAACGTCAAGAGAGTCCAGTTGGCCGACAAGTACTTGAGCGAGGCCGCTCTTGGTGATGCCAACCAAGACGCCATGAACCGTGGCACTTTCTACGGTCAGTCACGTACAACTCTCTTTCCATTTTACGTCCATAAAAACATGTTTGCTTCTGTACACGCCCTGTAGATTTGGATATACAAAAACCTAGAATTGGATTCAAATTATAGCTTTTACTAAACATTAGTTGTCAGGTTTGAATGTCCATCACGTAGTAAACATCTTTTTTGTAAATCGGCCTTCGTTTATTGAAGGTACATTTGTTAACCCAAAAGAAGTTGTTCTTCTTATGAGTTCTTTGAAAAGGCATAATGTCAGACAAATGTGTGCGAAAACAAATTCTCGTTTTACTGATATCCTTCTGATTAATGTAATTGTTCCGGTTTGTTCTTGATCAGGCAAAGCAGCTCAGCAAGTAAATGTCCCCGTGCCCGAAGGATGCACCGACCCGAACGCGGCCAACTTTGACCCGACAGCAAGGAGTGATGATGGGAGCTGCCAATACACGTTTTAGAGAGAGGGAGAGATTTGAGTTAATCATGATTAAGATTGTGAGATCAGTGATCGAATCATCCGATACTTTACGCATTTCCTGCTTATTAAGAATGGGTTAATGTGTCTTATGATTTTGTGTCATGTAATTTCAATGTGTACAAAATCTGAATCACGGTGTGCTGTTTTCTCACTGCTTGCTGTCGCGAGTTCTCGGAGGAGACCAGGACGTCTCTTCTTACATTAGAGCCGAAAATACGATCCAACGAGTGAACACGAATAACTCTCGCTTTGGGTGTTTTGTCAATTGCCGGGAAACTTGAGCAATCGGCCTTTTCAACAATGGACTGCCACCGTGCTTGCCCACAGACAGCACACTATTGGCCCAATATTTGTTTTAAATTGGGCCTAATTTCAATAGTTCACTGTAATGTATCAGCCCAATTCATATGGGCCGAGCATATAAACGCAGAAAACGTAGTAACCATTTCAAATGAAATTTTAACTTATGAATAACATTGCAAGTTCTGTCCAATGTACGTATACGTACTCCCCTTCTTAAAACATAGTATCGTTATGTCCGTCCATACCACTCCAAGATACTTTGCTCCTTCTTGCTTGCTCCTTTCACTTCTTGAGAAGTTTTCGCGAGCCGCATGTTATCCAAGTTCTCTACCCAAGTGGTTGCTCCTTATCTTTATTGAATCGGCCTAGTTTGTAGGCGGAACACCAAAAGTAGTACTTTTAACTAGTTGGGGGTAGGTTGCATGTATGTATAGCATCATAACTCTCTGATTTTTTAATCTAATGTGGAAGTTCAGGTGTTATGTGTACAATTGCGCGATTCTCAAATCTGTTTTTCGCCTATCATGTACTACATAAACCCTTAACCATGTAAGATCCCATCTACTATATAGAGCTAAAACTCGAGACTGAGCGAATACTCACTCTTGTGCTCACAACATGATACTTCACTTTGCCTCAATGCTTTCCACACTACCACGTGGCAAAATACATGGCATATTTTTTTACACATGGCATAGCGAGCCCAATGAGAATGCTTGCTCCAATGCTCGACACATGATACTTCACTTTGCCTTTGTGCTTGCCACATGGCAAGACATTGTGGCATAGCTGTTTTGCCATGTAGTCTAATAAGCTTAATGATTATTGATAAGAGCATTTCAATAGGAGTCCTAAAACTTGTTGCAGAAAACACCCCGTGGCTTAAAATAAAAATAGTCCTGTGACATTGTCCACCCACTAGAAACTTTTGGAATTGATGGAAGGACACAGATGCATTGAACTTGCAAGTTTTAAGACTAATTGCACAAAAGGAAAGTTTAAAATTTCAGGTGCATTTGCTAGATGAGCTTTCCACAAATTAGTTTTATAGACTTTCACATATTTAGTTTGTTGAAAATGGTTAGTCAATAGAAAAGTATTTACAATCTAACAAAACACCCACATATCCTAAAGGAAGCAATCTTATTGCTTGCAACAGCACAAGTGTATATGGACGTTTAAATTTGTGTAATGCTGTTTCTATATTTTTTAAAGTTATAAAAGTATGTCGGATAAGGCAAAGTAAACTTATTGAAGTTACCCCTGCCGACTATCAAACTAATTATCCTATGCTCTAGCTTGTTCTCTCTTTATGTATGTGCAAGATATTTGATTACCATCTGATTATTATGCTACCCCAACTTGACTGGACGAAGCAAATCTGATACATGCAGGTACATATTCATTAAATAACTCCAAGTTGGTATAAAAAAAACAAAATAAATATCCGCACTGTGCACGAAACTCACGCAAGTTGTCTAGTTTTCTGCACAAGCTCATAGAAATGAAGGTTCGTTTTGATCGAGCTTTAATGATTCCCCCCAAACATAGGTGCTGTCGGCGTTGGCTACGCCATCCCAAATACTCGAAAGCTTCCAAAAACTTAGATGTTTATAATGTAATCAACATTGGACGATAAATCCTTTGAATGAATGGAAGTTTCAATTTGCTTATTTGCTTTTTCTTAAGAACTTTCTTATTTTGTTTTTCCAACTTTGATCCCCACTATATTTGATAAAGGAATGACAGAATTACTGAGAAACCTCTCGAAAACCTCTTTCCTATATGATATGTCGAGTTCCGATTGAAAGCTAACACATATGAGACTCATGATTTATATGATTGACTAGTTTAAGCATGAAATGTGAAACTGTCACGTTATTTAGTAAAAGAAATTAGTGCAATACCTTAGTGCATGTAACATTACTCATACTTGATACTCTATTACACGGTTGGGCAATGTCTTATTTTTTATGCCAAATATAGCTCTCTCCAAATTGATATAAGGCCTCCAAAATTCTTCTTGTGACTAGTTCCATAACAACTTCATGCGTACAAGAGTGGTTTAAACGCACCACTTACCAGAGGCAGCAAATAAGCAATGGCTCTTCCCGCTTTGTGCACGAGCTTCCTTCCCTCCTCAATCTGCCATCGCCAACCATCTCTCTTACTCTTTAGAAACCCTTTCTCCTCCTTCTCTGTTGGCACCGAATATGTAACGTGCACTTTAAACATTGAAGATCAAAAGATTGCTCGACGTTGAGCAAATTACCAGCCTAGTGTTTGGGACTGACTTTGTGCTGTCACTCAGTGTTGATTGCACGGTAATGACTTTTCCAACGCAAATCTCATCTTTACGATCTCATGTATGAGTAGAATTTTTTTTTTTTTTTTGGGTAGGACGATAAATCTATGAATTAAGTCAGAGGTTGAAGAAAGAAGTTAAGGGACTATTCAAAAGGGAAATGAATCAGGTTGCGAGGCTCGAGTTCGTTGATGCAATCCAAAGACTAGGGTTGGGATACCATTTTGATAGGGATGTCAAGAACGATTTGGGTATCATCTATAACGATAGAGAAGACACTTCGCCTTTGGAAGATCTGCATGCTACTTCCCTTCAATTTCGGCTACTTAGACAACATGGATACGGCACACAGCAAGGTCAGTGGCGATTAATAAACTTTTCTTATGGATAATTCAGATAATAAATTAATAGGATCCTCTCAAGACTTACTTTATCACTTTTGGACATATAGATGTGTTTCAAAGGTTTATGAACAAGATGGGAACCTTCAAGGAATCTCTTGAGAATGATGTAAAAGGACTTCTTGGTCTTTATGAAGCTTCTTTTCATGAATGGGAATGCAAAAACATACTGGATGAAGCTCGGGATTTCGCTTCTAAGCATCTAAAGAATCTGAAGCTCGATGAAATTCCGACTAGTTTGGCAAGACAAGTGCTTCATGCATTAGATATGCCGATCCACTGGAGGCCAAACAGGCTGGAGGTTCGGTGGTTCATGGACATGTATGAGAAACAACTTGACACGAACCCTTCTTTGCTAGAATTAGCTAAACTAGACTTCAATATAGTGCAATCCATCCACAGGAAGGAAGTTAGCCGAATGGCAAGGTATACACAAGCGCTCCATAAGACATAGATTCAGGTGATGCGAGGAAGTTTATGCTAAATATATTTTTATGGAGCTCAGCATGGATTATACAGGCAATAATCTGACTTTAGCTATCACCAAATTAATATCTATTTTTTTTTATTTCCAACGCTTAAATCTATCAGAATGTAAAATTTCGCGCTTAGTAATATATTAATCCTACAATTTGATGGAAGAAACACTATAGGCAATATGGTTTGAGAGGATGGGTTAATCAGTTATTACTTGACGAACATTATCTAGTCATGTAGAAATTTTTTTTCAGGTGGTGGATTGAACTAGGCGGGAACAAGATGACCTTCTCTAGAGACAGGCTAGTAGAACACTATTTTTGGTGCTCTTTACTGATTTTTGAACCACAGTATACAGTGTTTAGAGAAATGACAACAAAGATTGCTTATATGGTGACACTTACTGATGATGTTTATGACTTATTTGGGACGCCGGAAGAACTTGAGCTTTTAACAGCAATGATCGTCAGGTTCGTGTAATTTCGTTAATATCATTATTTTCCTAATAGCTATTATTGCCATAGAAACAATAGAGAATTAATCTGGACGAAACAAATCACAGGATCATGTCATTCCAAAATTATTTCAACGTCAGGCACCCTTTTTTATGTAATTTTGTGATATCAACTTTGTTAAATGGTCATAACCAGGTGGGACATCACATGCATTGATAAGCTTCCTCCAACAATAAGTACTTGTTTCTTGGCTTTATATAATATGACCAACGAAATCGGATATTGGGTGATGAGAGGGCGAGGCATCAACCCCATCCCTTACATGCAGAAAGTGGTATTTCATTTCTTTTTTTCCCTTAATTTGGTTCGAAGCAGAAAGTGATGTTTCTTTTGCTCTTCCCTTTTTTTTTTTGGGTCAAAGCAGAAAGCACTAATCTAGACTTGTTAGTGCTTTCACCTAGGAGGCTTATCGCTTCATAATCTAGTCAGAACCAAAGTATCATTATTCTTTTCAAGAGCAGCGTTAATCCTAGGTTAATTGACAACCTTCATATTTCGAATTATATATATATACATATATATATATATATATATATATATATATATATATACACACACATATGCTATTGCAGAAGATTGTCCCTCAATTTGGTCATCATAACAGTTTTCGAATTTCAATCGCAGTGGGCAGATGAATGCAAGGGCATACCTTAAAGAAGCTAACTGGTACAACAGTGGCTATAAACCAACACTGAAGGAGCACGTCAGCAATGCAGTAAATTCAATAGGAGGGCTCATTATACTACTAGGCAGCTACTTGCTTACCACGGGCGACTTGACAGGAGAGGCACTAGATTACGTCTCAAAAGTTCCTAGTCTCGTGCATTGTTCCGCCACGATTCTTCGGCTCAACAATGACCTGGGTACATCATCGGTAGGTTCACAGGCATTTCTGGAGCGTAATTCGTTGTTATACACATCAAACATCACTGTTGCACCTATCCTTCTTAACCCATATCTGTAATATGGATCCGTGACTTTATATTTGTCATTCGTCAATGTCCATGCTTAGTATGAATTGGCAAGAGGAGATAACTTGAAGGCACTAGAGTGCTATTTGAACGAAACCGGTGCTTCAGAAGAGGTTGCGCGGGGACTCATTGAGAACTTGGTGTGCGAGACCTCGAAGAGGATGAACAAAGACGCGTTTGACGACTACCCATTTTCATGTCTGAATTTTGCACGAGCATATCAGTGCTTTTACCAGTATGGAGATGGACATGGTGCACCCGGTCGCGAAACCAAGGACCACATTATGTCTGTTTTATTCAATCCCTTGCCCTTCGGGTAGCGGTACAATAACTACTTACTTTGTGATATCTAAGGTATCTAAGTGTTGCAGTTACTACTTGAAAGAATGTATGCACAAGTTTAATATATATTTGAAAGACTTCTTGAGAGAACTATGACTATACGTCTAGTTTTTCTGAGATTCATCATTTTGTTAGTCTTGATGTTGCAAACTCATTTGTCTCCTGGGGGCTTAAATTGATATTGATGACCTCTTAGGATGAGCAAAAGAAAAATCAAAATATGGTTCTGCTTATTTCGTGGAAAATGAATGATTTGAAAAATATTTTCATAAAAATTATTGCTTGTATTGCTTAAAATAATTAATCGCTGAAAAATATTTTTATTATCAACAGTAATTTAGATTTAAACATTTTCATGGTCGATAAAAACACACAGAAATAAGGCGGAAAATGAGCGGGCTAACAATTCGAAGGGCACGGGGTTAAATAAAACCAACATAATGTCTGTTTGTTTTAGATTTAGATTTGCTATAGACTTTTCATCAACAAATAGGTGTCGCGCAGATCATGCAGTTCGATGGCTCGGATTAGTATACCATTTGAGGTAGAAATCAAGAATGCATTGCAAGCCATTTTCAATGGCACAACCAATAGGGTTTGGGCTTTTGATGAAGATCTCCACGCCACATCGCTCTGATCCAGGCTTCTCCACCCACACGGGGTCCGTTCTAATTACTTTTTTACTCTTTTTACTGCTTCTTATTATTGAATACTCTTTATTATTAAGAGAAAAGACACCATAAGCATCATAACCTATAACTTATTTACGGTGTTTACTTGAGTGCGATAACTTTTTTTTCCAATCAATTGAATGCCATACAAATTTCCAATCAATAATCACTTGAGCAACATAATTTTTTAAAAATATTCACCGCAAGTACCATGCTCGTCAAATTTTGGGCACATGGGTGAACGTTTTAAAAAAACTATGCTATTCAAGTGATAATTTGAAAGTTATTGCACTCAAGTGTCCTTTTTTTTTAGAAATTATGGCACTTAAGTGGTTGGAAAAATATTATGATACTCAAGTGAACGTTGTAAAAAAATTATGACATTTTCCATATCCTTACCGCTCTTTATTTACATGGGGGACTTTCTTTTGGTATCCTTTTGGTAAATTGGACATCAGTTCAAGAAAATAACTTTAATTTTAACCAAACGTTTTTATACTATTTATGCTAAGCCCGTCCCTTGAACAATCTACCCATAAACGACGTAATCTCATTCATATTAATATATACTTATCATGCTAATAAATCATTGGATCAAACCCGGCCATTGAGCAATCAACCAATAACAACCTTAGTAGTCTGAATTCTCTTATGTTTTTATCCAGCGAACTTCAGTCTCGTTCGGGTTGTGGGTGAATTTGGGTCGAACAAGACGGACTTTTGCCAGGATAAAGTAATGGAACATCACTTATGGAATGCTTTAATGGTCTATGAACCGCAATTTGGAGCTTTCAAAGAGATGAGCACCAAGATCACACGTTTGATCATGTTGATGGACGATTTTATGACGTTTTTGACGCTCGTGGGAAGAACTTCAGCTCTTGATGAAATTCATTGATAGGTTTGTCCATTAGATCATCCTAATTTTCTCGAGATTTTATGTAGAACCTAATACTGAGTTAATACTAATGTCATGCTCATAATGAAAATGTTGGAGATGTGATATCTCTGAAATCGACAAGCTTACTCCAGCTATAATGATTTGTTTCCTTGCCATGTACAACACTAGCAATGAAAGTGGCTATTGGACCACGAAATAGTGAGGCTTCTAAAATAAATCTCGTTTTAAAAAAAAAAAAAACTCATTCACTACAATAGTAAATAAATATGACAAAATTATACCGTTAAAAAAAGATTCATTCCTAATGATTCTTTCTCCTAGAGCAACGAAAGCATGGCCAAATGAGAGAGATAAAATATGCAAAATGTTATTCGAATATATATACTATTTTGCGATGCGCAATTATAAATTATGTTGCTCATATGTCAAGGCTTGTTTGAAAGATTCATGATAAAATGCGAGCAGTTTCGAAGAATCAGTGAGGGGGATATGTTAAGGGGTTATTGAGCCTGTAAGAAGCATCTTTTCATGGATTCAAAGGTTAAGCCAACATGATGAAGCCAAGGCTTTCCCCTCTAACATGTCTGGGAAATGTCGAGGGGATGATAATATTTGGGCAAAGAAGATAAACATCACTGGAGGCCCAACAGATTGGGGGCCCAGATGGTTCATGGACACATATGAGGAAGATTAGCGTGGCTTGATTTGGCTAGGGATAATGACACAAATGGTATCTACACTTTAGTCCAATCTGCAATATGGTCCATGAACCTTAGCCCAATATGCAATGTGGTTCATGAATTTTTAATTTGTTCAATGTGATCTTTAGACTTTTGATACATGTTTAACTTAATTCCTGAACTATATAAAACTATTCAATGTTGTCCTTCAAGCAGTTCAAGTTTAGGGACAATATCAAATATATTTCATATAGAACATGTACAAAAAATCCAAGGACCACTTTAAATAAATTGAAAGTTTAGGGATCATATTTTATATTAGGCTACAGTTTATGTACTACATTGAATAAATTAAAAGTTTATGGACCACATTGCATATTGAGTCAAAGTTCAAGGACCATCTATATCATTTTTCCATTCAGTTAAGCTCGATTTCAACATAGTGCAATCAGTTTGTAGAGATGAAATCAGCAAATTAGCTAGGTACTTAAGCCTTGTAGAAGGACGTAGTCCTTCGGCCCACTACAGACCCAAAAAAAAAAGTCCTTCGGCCCACTAAATCTTGATTTTCGTTGAATGAATCAAGTCAATCTGACCCAATTTCTATGGCTAGTTAGCGATAATGACCCAATTTTTGTATAGCGCAAAAAAAAATCAACCCAATATCAGAAGAATTATCTGTAGGTGGGCCTCTTGAAATGAAGATCTGCAGGCCTTCCTCAGTCTACTGAGCCCAAGAGGTCCCTTCCAATGAATCTTTTTATTTCCTTTTATTTGCGAATACTCTTTATTTACCCTCTTGGTATATTGGACATCAGTTCAAGAAGATAACTTTAATTTCATCTAACGTTTTTGTATTTTATGTATCAAGCCCGTCCTTTGAACAATCTGCCCGTAAACAACGTAATATTATTCATTTTCATATTTACTTGTTATGCTAATAAAACTATTGGATCAATCCCGTCCATTTGAGCAATTTGACCAATAATAACCTTAGTAGTCTGAATTCTCATATAGACTGAAGTTAACAATCAAGCGAGGGGCAAATTGATTATTGTGAGTTTTTTGGAACCTTTTTGTGCACCAACGTGTAGCGGATGAAACAGTGTTTCTAGATGGCATATGCTATATAGAGCAAATATCTTCTATCGACTAAAATGTAAAAAGAGCAATGATAGGAGAGATTGTGGAGCAATTTATACGGTGATTCCACTTGGCTCGCTCCTCTCTCCCAATTCTAAGATCTTAATAACAAGGCCGCAATCCAATAATGCAGTATAGCGCTGCCCACCAAAGAAAGCCGACGATTGCCTGTACACCAAGCGACTATAGCTCACTCTATAGCTAAACACACCGCGGCTGACACTTAATGCAAGTATTACAATTATTATTGATATCAAAAGTTTTTCCCTCAAAATATTGGCACAAGAAGTAAGAACAAGTTGTAGAGTGCTCTGATCCACTGGTCACCTTCAGCTCTCATGTTGATGTTTTTATAGCCCTCCAAGCTTTCTTAGAACATTAGAGACTTCAAATAGGTCAAAGTCACTGTAACATAGGCAGTTCATAGCTCAGATTATTCACCTGGAGTTAATTAATGGATTTTACCAAAATAGACAAAACAATCTCTGCAAACTTGCCTGGCACTTACTCTACTCCGCGAAAAATAGTAAACCCTACCGTGTCTTCTCTGGAATGTCTCTCTACAAATTTTAAGACCTCAATTGGCTCCAAAGCACCAATTTAAATTTGAATCTATTCGATTTAGAGCTTGATCTTCTTTTCCGAGTACAGGAGCATCGTCCACTTTGTCTATTGCGTGAATCAAAACTTGGCAATTTCTCCCAATACCAATCTTTTCCCTTATACACTCAATTAGTTCTTCCAAGCTTATCCAAGTTGTTCTAATTCTATTTGTACCATCCAAGCATCTCCACGATCCCACTTCCTTTGCTTGTTCACCAAATTCCAAAGGTCCTTCTAACTCTAACATTTTCAACTTAGCATCTTATTCTCCATTTGCATAGTAAGGAAGCACTCCACTAGTACATATGTCCTTTTGTTAACTTCATCTGCATATAAGTAGAGAATATTTCATCTGCCCATCCAAACACACACATTAGTTCATAAAGAAAGTTTGGTCATCTTTAAAATACTTATAGTTTTCCCAACACGTTTTTAACTACATACATCATCTTCACATGAATCTCACTGATGAAAACCACAAGCAAATATGAAAAAAAAATGCCATTAAAATCACATTCATTCCTAGTGATTTTGTCATAGAGCAATGCATGATCAAATGAACAAGATAAATTCATTCTTCCAAATGTTTGTTTTTCAACATCTCCCATTCCTAGAACATGTCACAAAAGAAAATAACATTTTTTTTTACATACAACTATCTGGGGAATACATGCATTGGATGTTCGACATATCAATGCCCACTGTCGCCTACTAGAAAGTAGTTACAAATACTCTTACTATAATGTTTATTGAAGTACATTTTTGGGTAACGTAATATCATCTAACTAACAACATAAATTCGATTACCATGTCTTCTTACTATGTACAGATGAAAATTGCAATTGATTCAGAACATTTATGAGAAGATGCTGAAGTTGTTGAGGAAGAAAATTAGGCTGGCAGAATTAGCACTGAATAGCACCCATAAATGAGGAAAGGAAATCGCTCTGAATCTATTTTTTTCGCATTATAATTCCATCATTTCTCTCTAATCTTACTTAATATGTGTTCTTGCCCATGCTTTGCATGGATTTTATCTTAAAAATTCTTAAATAGTGATTAATTACCAAAAATTAATAGGATTACTACCACAAAAATTCCAAATTATGCTTGCTGTTATACAAATATCCCAAACTTTTTTTTTTTTGGTAACCCAGGGAACCCCCGCACAGCCGACAGTCGGGAGGTAAACTCTGGGGGCGACACGCGCTAACCACCACACACGTGCCACCAGTTAAGTCACCCTGCGGCGCTCGGGATTCGAACACTCAACCTTTTGCGAGAGGAAGAGTGCCCACGCCAGTAGCGCCACCCAGACGGGTGGTCCAAACTCTTTTTTGTATCACTAAAAACCTTAAACTTTCCCATTACAACACAAATACCCAAAACTTTTCTATGTGTACTAAAAAACTCCGAACTTATACCAATGTGACAAATATACCTTGGATGGAAATGAAATAGAGAGTATACATATCACACATGTATAAGTTTTGATTTTTTTTGTGACACCAAAAAATGTTATAAGTATTTGTGTCACAGTGGGCAAGTTTAGAGTTTTTGGTGAAATAAAAAAAAATTGGAGTATTTTTGTCACAGTAAACATAGTTTAAGGTTTTTTTTATGGTGTTTGCTCAAACTAAATGATTGTTTTAAACATTCTAATCCTATGAATATGCTGATGAATTTATGGTATTTTGTGTGGCCGAATTGATTTAATTATGTATGTTTGAATGTTATATAAATAGATATTGCAGAATATTTTTTGCTTACTATATTCATTGGGTTAATTTGTGTAGCAGAATAAATTTTATATGTGCATATGAATTATGATATAGGTAGACATTTCAAAATATTTGTATGCACATGATATTTCAAAAGATTTTCCTTTAATTTTCACTTTTTGGCAAAACTCTTAAATGTTTATTGGAAAGAGCCATTGAATTTAGTGCATCTAATGCCCAAAAGTTTATTTTACTATAATTTATATAGATGGATTTTATACATAGATAACTTAATAAGAAATTTACTTTTGCTATTTAGGTTTTACTTTTTTGCTATATATATATATATAGTATGTTGTTCATTTATTCTCAAATTTATGAGTAACTTACTATTATATACACGAAAATATTATTATGAAAAAAAATTTACTATTTAGATATTCAGAAGTGCATATACATACAAGCCCAGGCTAAGTGCAGGTGAAGGATCTAGTTATTATGTGATTCGAGGAACTTATATATTTCTCTTATGATTGAACAAATTTATCAATAAAAAGATGAAAATCATCACTATATATGTACAAATAAAAAAGTGTTTCTAAAGAATCGCATCTCATAATGGCACATTGGACTTTAGATGTGTAGAAAAGCCTCCTTCATACTGCAAACATTAGACTTGTTGCATTCTCCACAAAAAAAGTGCTGCAACATGTAACATTTTTTATGATCCTTTCACATTAATAATAATCATTTGTTAATTTACAAATTACAATTTCCCATAAAATGTGCCTTCATACTAAAGAGAACATGACTACATAAATCTCTTACAATGCTTACTCCCTCATTAATAATTATTGGGTTTGCAATAATATAGCTCTTTTCGGCATTTGTTCTTACGTAACAAGCAGGTTTGTGTCTCATTTTTTTTAGGGATAAGTGCATTGGAATTCCTAAAACATGTCGCGAAAATGAAATTAAATCCTAAAACTTTTAGAAAGTGCAGTTAAGCCATAAAACTTGTCAAATTTGCCCAATTAAGTCCTTCTGTTGATTACACAATTTACAAGTTTTAGAGACTCGATTGCCCTATCGTAAAAAGTTTTAAAATTTGATTGCACTTTTTGAAATTTTTAGTACTCGATTGCACTTTCACGACAAGTTTTAAGACTTAATTACACTTTTTGAAGGTCTCAGGGCTCGATTACATTTCATGATAAGTTTTAGGACTTTCAGTGCATTTGTGACATTTTTTTAATTAATTTGAGCGATATGGCGTGGGGTAATCAATATCACTAAGATCAAGCATCATTGCTCAACTAGAAAAGAAAAGCTCAGATCAAAACGGTAAAGAGTTGCACCGTTTACGACGCTTCCTCATTATCAAACCTACCTCACCTAAAAGAGAACAACACAAGAACACAACACAAACCCAATAATCAAGTATAGCTTGGTCAAAGATCTTGTTCCCCATTTGCGGCCATCAAGAGGCAAAATAAGACGAAATTGAATAGCAATCCCACATAACAATCTTCAAACCTACCAGGAATTCTTCCTACAAGGTTCCTACGACAGCCAAATTACAACTCCAGCCAAATGCAATTAGATGTCCCCCGAGATGAATTCCGAATCCTAAGTCGCATTCTCTGATTATTTTCCAACCTACTTTGTGTTTCGGGCAAGTCATGCCAAAAGGACGAAGCTTTGATTAGCTCGTTTACTGGTGGGGGAGGCATTAAGATTTTTGACTTGACTTGCAAGCTAATAGGAGTTCATTGACAAAGAAGCTTTCGCGAAGGTGTCTTTCTCGATTGGAATGATGATGTACACACAATGAGAAAAATTTATACCTAATTCTATTTTTCGTTCGGTATAAAATTCGTTAGGCTCTGAATATGACAATTTCCTGAGGAACCCATTTTTTTTTTAATAAGATCAGATTGAGTTCCGAACTCAACCACTTAACCAATTGAAAGGTTAGTCGCGATTATAATAGTCCATGGTCGCAGCGGTTTAGAACTAGAAGCAACCCAAATTTCAAACCGTGGGCTTTGGTTTCTCACGAAATTATCTGGTTGATTGGCGGATCCTACCTTAGTGTCTAAGCAAAAAGACAAGATCCTGAATAAATACTTTATTTAGGAAAAAGTTTGGGTAATCAAGGATTCATAATTGTAGAATGGAAGAATGTCGTACCGCTTCTCGTCGTCATGTCATGCCTAATCGTTAGGTGCGCAGACTATGTTTTGGCCCCTAGAGAATAGGAAAACCGCTAGCGGTTACGATAGTAGAGCCTTGCAAATTGAGGTACAACAACCATCCTTTGAAAATATGATTTGATTAAATGGCATATGTTTCATGTGGGGCAGGCTACTTCATTCATGCTTAGCGTCCTAAAATGTACAGATCCATTGGTTTCCTAATGACTATAATTAGTGTAGAGGTACATGACCTCAGATAACTCACAAGATATTTGAGCACCATTGGTGGACTACTCAAGAAATTTTCAAACTAACGACTCTAGATATTTCGGAGATATTCGAACTGCAAGTTGAGAAATAATTATATATGAGAAATTCCAACTTTGTTGTACGTTCACAGCCAGGGTTTGAGCTTCTCTGTGATTCAACTAAGATTCATTTCGACTCTGTGTTTCATCTTCGCTAATCAATTTAGTCCCAGACCTACTCTCAAAGTTTACAATGCGTTTGGTTTGGGTTTTGACGGAAAACCTTTGAAAAAATATAAAGGTCTTTAGGTGAAAGTTGTTTTCCAAAATGCAAATAGTGTTTGGTAAAGTGTAAATTAAAAAAACACATTGGGAAGTAATTTTAACTTAAATACCGTTTGAAAAAAATTCACTTTGTAAAGGGCTTTTGCTACTTTTTTTATAAAAAAAAAAATTCCCAAACTTTTTGCCAAAAGTCAACCGCTGCCGCCCGCCTCAACTAAGGTCATGCGACCTCAAGCAACATCGCTTGGGGTCCTAAGGTCATGCAACCTCAAGTAGCGTTGCCTTGGGTCGTTCAACCCCAGGCAATGTCACTTGGGGTTGGGGTTTGGCAACCTTAGGCGAGACTGGTGGTAGCGGCTTGCCTGTGGTTGAGGCTTTCACCGGCAGCATTAGGGTTTTCGAGGACATTTCCATAATTATGAAAGTATTGTGAGGGCAATATTGGAAGAAAAAAAATCTATTTGCATCCTGGAATGCTCAAAGCTCAAAACACCCCTGGACCTGCATTGAGCTAAAGGTTTTTGAAAATGAAATTGCATTTCCCTAAAATTCTCCAAAAATTTTGTCAAATGCCATTTGTATTTGCCTAAGAGACTTTGGAGCCCTAAAGGGCTTTGGCAAAGTGTTGCCAAACACATCCTTAGTCCTTTAACATACAGGTAAATGCTTTCCTAGGAAATTATGTATCTTGATTGTACTCTCATCCAAGTATGTTAGCATTGGAGTTCAAACGCAACACTCTCCCCCCTATTATTAGGTGTGCAATTTTTTTTACTTCTTGCTCAATTGTCATCGTAGAAGTTTACTCGGAGCCGCACTTTACTTGGGTCCTCTTGCCACGACAATCACTCTCCGCCCTTGTCTTTGGGTCACTACAAGTCCACTAACTTATTATGTATGGTTTGTCCCAAAATCACACATCTACTAGCGAGAATTAGACTTCAATACCATAATGTGACAACGTGGCTTAACTTGATCGAAGTATTATCACCTTTAGCTTGTCCCATATTATGGTTTTATCCTTTAGCATACAAGCAAATATATGTTAAATTGTTTGCCCTCCTGGCATTGCTTTTACTTGAGCATTTTTAACTAATGTTTTTTTTTTGGTAAGGGAATTTTTTTTAACTAATGTTTTTTTTTTTGGTAAGGGATTTTTTTAAACTAATGTTAAACTTGCCATTACGTTAAAAAACACTTCTTGTGAGTTAATTCTGATTTTACATGTACAACCCACACACACTCTCCTCCTGTTCGATGTGCAATTCATTTCTACCCCCCTCCCCCTCCACCTTCTAAAAACCTTATTTGGCCAATCTCGCCCCTATAATCAAACTCTTCCCTCGTCAGACTAGATTGTTACACTTCAAAAGTTACTAAGGATTGAATTAAGAGCACGTTGAGCATTGAGTAAAAAGTCTCTATTAACCCTTTCATTTGGGTATCGGAATCTCTTTGAACACTTGGCTAATCCTTAATAGATATTACAGTCCTCTCTTTTCCGCACATACCTAGTAATTATAAGAGATAATGTCTATATTTTTGGAGTATCTCACAAAAAGGTGCTAGTGTAGTGATTTTAACTCAATCTTTGAACGAGGATCGTCTACGTGCTTTTCATTTGAGTAGTCTCTCGAGTTAGTAAACTATGTGAACTTGGTTGAATTCTAACTTCTCCCAAACTTAGTTCACCTATTTCTACTGCCCCATAATAGATGAGTTCCACTCTCTCTTTAATATTATACATGATTGGCTATAGACGGTCCATCTCGTGACGGCTCCCTAGAAGAGTTTTCTATTTGTTTTTTCCTCACGGTCAACGTTTCCATGCTCAACCACTTCACCACCAGGTCGATCGCCAATTGGCGGCACCTGAGAGTACATAAATTGGGTGCAAATAGGTCGTTAGGGGAGAGAGGAGAAAACTAATTTCCTAGGAAAAGTGAATTCTGTTTGACCATGTTGAATGACTGAATAATTTTTACTTTTCCTTTCATTTAAAATTTTCATTTGGCGAATTCTAATTTTATTCTTAAACGGAAACACCAAACCTTTCACAGTATACAAATATTTACAAGTAAATTCGCATTTATTTCACAATTTTTTGAAATTTGAATAATATTTTGAAATAGTGCTAATATCACCAAAAATTCTAAATTGGTATACCTTGTCACATTTACCCTAAACTAATTTTTGTGTCACAAAAATCTCCAAATTGGCATACCCATGCCACATTTACCCCAAACTAATTTTTGTGTCATAAAGAACCCCCCCACCTATGCCACATTTATTGCAAATTGGCACACGCGTTCCATATTTACTTTGATTGTGGTAAATATGATATTTTTTTGGGTAAATATGCCATCGGTGTGCTAGTTGAAGGTAGGAATATACGAGTTTGGAGTTTTTTATGATAGAAAAATTAGTTTGGGATAAATGTGTTAGGGTGGTACCATCTTAGGGTAAATGTGTCATAAATGTACCGGTTTGAGAGTTTTTATAACACGAAAATTAATTTAAGATAAATGTGATCCGGATGTACTGGTTTGAGGTTTTTGATGGTATGATCCCTTTAAAGTTTAATAGGAAAATAAAAAATCAGCTTCTTACGTCTTAGAAAGCTGAACCAACTAGTTCGACCAAAAAAAAAAATGAACTTTCTTTTTCCTATCCTTAAACCTCTTCAGGCGTCAAGTGCTTAGTATGCGACTTATCGCACCAACCATCTAAATCATACACATTTCGGACGAAAGAATTAACAAAGAAAGTCATAAATCTATTGCAATTGTGTCAATTCAGTCATAAGCCTTTTTTTTGCCAATTGAATCCTAAACATTTTGCATTTATGCCAATTCAATCCATCCGGCCAACATTTGTGCCAATTTAGTCCATTCAGTCAAAATCGCTAACATGGATGACGACCATCCTACATGACATGACCGATGTTGATGTAAACAATTTTTAATATTATTGTTTTTATTATTTTTTGAATTTTGGATTTCTTTTAATTTTCTTTTCCTTCTCCTTTTTTTTCTTTCCTCCTTTCTATGGCCAATCATTGGATCCCAGCGATTGGCCAGAGGCAAGGGCGACCTCACTGGCCATGGTGAGGCAACCTCGCCTAGCGAAGGTGAGATCTAGGCGAGGTCAAGCCTTGCCAGTGGCTAACAAGGAGGGAAAGAAAAAAAGAAAAAAAATATAATATAAAATAAAATAAATTTTGAAAAAATAGTAAAATATTATTTAAAATTATTTACGTCAGCAAGGGTTCATGTTAGCAGTTTACGGTCAATTTTGGTTAGATAAACTGAATTAGCACAAATGCAAAAGGTTTAGGACTCAATTGGTAAAAAAAAAAGATTTATAACTCAATTGACACAATTATAATAGATTTAGGTTTTTTTTTATAATTTTTGCTATTTCCACGTCACATGTTGTACTCTTTCCTGCCATGGGAAAATGACAAGACTATTTATATAATTGTGAAATTGTACTTCAAAAAATATATAGTGCATTAACTATGACATGGCTTTTCCAAAACAGCATCGCTTCTCTACCAAGTAATTGGGAAGCTCATAAGAGTTATACCCAAGAAGAGAACAAATCATGCCAATGAGACCACATGATTTACTTTGCTAGCCCCCTAGAGAGTTCTCGTGGGCTATATAATCTATATATATACGTATATAATTTACTCTGCTATGGTGAAAAAAAATTAAAAAACTTAAAAATTCAGAAAATTAAAAAATTAAAAATTATGTGCATTAGTGTCAGCCATGCTACATTGGATGACCGGTGTTTACGTCAGCAATTGTCGGGTAAAATTAGCCAGAAAGATTACATTGACAAAACGTCGAAAGATTTAGAATTAAGTTGGCAAAATTGAAAATTTAAGGAAAAATTTAGGACTGAATTGGCATTTGTACAATAATTGCGGGACTTTTATGATAATTTTTCCTATATTATGTGATGGATCGTTCGCATGGTATCATCTACCACATCAAAGTCAGATTGTGTTGGGTAGCCATTTGTTAGGAAAACAATATGCTACACAATATATAAGCTACTTCCGGAAAACAATCCGAGAGAGAGAGAGATCTCATAGCCACGTGGGAAACATATTGAGACGTGATCGTTCCCATCCAACAACGTGGAGGCTACTGTGGTCACAAGTTAGATAAATTTTTTGAAACCTTACCACCTTGAAATAGTATGTTGGTAACCACATGCTCCTCGGTTACATCTAGGTAACCTAATAGATTCATCTAGACCCATTGCTACGCGTAAACGTGGAACAAGCTAATTAATTAAAGGTTTTCCTAATTTTTATTGTATTTTATTTTTTCCTCTGGGTTACAAAAGGCATTCCTAATTTCAGACCAAGTTTTAGGATTAATTTTTATCAATCTATGTCGCGCAAACGTGGCACGAAACCTTCCATGTATTATGAATTGACGAAACCCTTAGGCTGAGTTGAAACGCTATATAAGGTGGTTCGAGCTGATGAACCGCCTCATTCCTTTCTTGAACATGCAAAGTCAATAGCTATAGCGATTAGCGAGTTCATTCACGTCGCCTTACAATCCTATTGCCTATTCTCGTTCCTTAGCCAAGTCCATTAAGCAAAGACCCAAAACCATCATTTCTAAGTGTTGAACTACGAAGAGGAGGCCGATTATTCCGCAAAAGCAAGAAGTCGGGATGGCGTCAGTCCTTTCCGAGCTCGAAGGGACTCTCTTGAATGATCCGGACCCCTTTTCCTACTTCATGCTGGTGGCGTTCGAAGCATCCGGTGTGGTACGCTTCACGCTGCTGTTGTTACTATGGCCCGTGATTTGGCTGCTCGATGCATTCGGGAAAGAAGATGTCGGACTAAAGGTGATGACCTTCGTAGCGACGGCTGGAGTGCCCGAGTCGGAGATCAGATCAGTGGCGAGAGCCGTCCTGCCCAAGTTTTATATGGATGACTTGGACATGAATGCTTGGAGGGTGTATAGCTCACATGGAAAGAGAGTGGTGATGACAAAAACCCCGAGAGTCATGGTGGAGAGGTTTGCAAAGGAGCATTTGCAAGCCGACGAAGTGATCGGGAGCGAGATCATCGTGAATCGGTTTGGATACGCCACAGGTTTCATTAGGGGCGACAACAAGCGCTTCGCCGATCAAGTCAAGAAGTTCTTTGATGGTGAACAGCCGACTTTACGGTTAGGAAGGCCATCGTCGTCTCAGTCGGTTTTATCGTTATGCAAGGTGAGTTCGTCTACATCGTGATGATCAATTCGGCTTTTTCAGTAGTTTGGAAATGATGAAGATAATTTATGTAGTATTGTAAAATTTTCCTTCCACTTACAAATTAATCATATCTTTACTCCAACTTCCCGTTTTCGAAATTACATATATATATGATCACCTAACCGTGTACTTTCACATTAACTGTTTTCATTTTTACTTTCACTATGCCTAGTTGACTCTACTTACGACGATGTACTTCCATCGAAGTAAAACTGATTAATTATCACGTTCATCGTGTTCCTCTTATCAGGAAGAGTTGCATCCACCCTTCACCAGTCTTCAGAAGCACGATAACCAGCATCATATCTATCCTCACCCAGTGATCTTCCACGACGGTCGACTAGTGAAGCGCCCGACCCCATCCACCGCGCTCTTGATCCTCCTGTGGATTCCTTTCGGTGTGATCCTTGCGCTTATCCGCATTTCTACTGGAATAATTTTCCCCTTACAGATGATGCCCCATGTTTCCCGTATATTAGGAGGGAAAATCATCGTCAAAGGCAAGCCACCAAGATCGCCATCAGGCGGAGGCACCGGCTTGTTGTTTGCCTGCACGCACCGCACTCTGATGGATCCAGTTGTTTTATCCACCGTCTTAGGACGTAGAATCCCGGCGCTAACCTATTCTATCTCTAGGCTATCTGAGATATTATCGCCCATTCCAACCGTTCGATTGACGAGAGTACGAGAAGTAGATGCTCAAAAGATCGAACAAGAACTATGCAAGGGCGATCTAATAGTTTGTCCAGAGGGAACAACATGCAGAGAACCCTTCCTTTTGAGATTCAGCCCTCTTTTTGCGGAATTAACAGATAGAATAGTGCCTGTGGCCATGAACTACAGGGTCGGGTTCTTTCACGCGACGACGGCGAGGGGTTGGAAGGGGATGGACCCCATCTTCTTCTTCATGAACCCTAGGCCGGTCTACGAGGTTACGTTCTTGAACCAATTGCCGGTAGAGGCGACATGCTCGGCCGGTAAAAGCCCTTACGATGTCGCAAACTACGTCCAGAGAATATTAGCCGCGACGTTGGGGTTCGAGTGCACAAATTTCACTAGAAAGGACAAGTACAGAGT
The DNA here is from genome assembly GCA_031216185.1 of Syzygium aqueum. Taxonomy (NCBI): domain Eukaryota; kingdom Viridiplantae; phylum Streptophyta; class Magnoliopsida; order Myrtales; family Myrtaceae; genus Syzygium; species Syzygium aqueum. The sequence continues at coordinate 1,031,961 of CM062240.1, forward strand.
TCTTGCTGGAAATGATGGGACCGTGTCCTACACTTCCTTGGTTGATCAGATCAGGAAGGTGGTGAGCACATTCAAGCCCTTTATACAGTTCTAAGGCCGGGCGGGAAATATAAACCATATTCTTTTGTTTCCTTTTGGGTTATATTTTGTTCGTATAATTTATTATGAGTGGTGTTTTGTTTGCTCTATAGTGACATGCGTGGATGGGATTGCCTACTGCAATTTTTTTTTATTTCTATTTTCTGACTATTATTATTTCTGGAATTTTCATATAAATGTATGTGCATATGTTACTTGAGCACATGTTCTGGTTATGCTTATCATTGCAATTTTCAGATTTCTCAAATGTAACCATGCAAGTAGTACTCTCAACAACCTATACATCCTCACATACATGACTTCACTTCTGAACACCCGTTCTTAGAAGTATGTGTTGCGAACGTATGCGGAAGAGCAAAACACGGAACACAGAGATTTACGTGATTCGATCATAAGGTGATCTACGTCCACGGGCGAAGCAAATCAAGATTCTAAAATAATCAAAGAAAGTACAGTTTTCAGAAGTTGAAACAACGACTTAACAAAACTTCACGGCTCACAAAACTTTCTGAAAACAAAATTCTCTCAACTACAATGAAAAAACCTAGCCGCGGTATAAATAAAGCTCCCCAAAAAAATTTTCTCCTATGCATTGCGAACCAAATCTCAATTTTCTCTCCACCTTCAGGTCGCACAAAAAAATATGTCAAGTCGGGTCATAAACCGGATCGAGCACATAAAATTCAAGACATATTTAACAGTATGGCCACGCAATGCCTATGAGGAATTTCTTGGTTTAGGATCAGTTCTGCCTTTTCCGGAACAACGATTTGTTAAATCCTATATGGCACAACCGTATATATGTAACACATTCTTTTTTGTAACTAAAAGAACTTCATATATCTGTTTTCATCTTGAAAGGAATCATTATTAAAAAAAAACAAAACAAACAAAGATTTCTTTAGCCCTATTCTTGAGAGATGTAAGAATATAAGTACCTGTCCAAGTGCTTGTATAATTGCTTTTGGGGTTACATGTAATGCAGACCCAATGTTAAAGAACTATGCTAGTGAATATAGTCGAGGAAAAAAGTATAAAATCATAGGTAAAGTAATAAATAAATAACACAAAGCTGTAAAATTATTTTTTATTTGTTTTCCATTTCGTTTTACTTTAGCTGAAAATTTTAAAACTAATAAAAGGTGGACCGATTGGCATATGTGGCTTGCCCACATTTTTTCCCTTGGGCAGGCCTAGGTAGACCTCAAGAGATTCGGGCCCGGGTAGGTCCAGATCGAGCCCGCCCAGGCTCGCAGAATGAGCATGTTTGATTTTCAGTTATACCCATTCTTTTAGTTGTACACTTGCATCCCTATAATTATTCAATCTTTTCATGATTCAATATGTTGTCCTAAGATATTCGGTGGTATCACAGCACCATGTCATCATCTGATGTGGCGATCATTACTATGGTTAGATCCACTTAACAAGCGACACATGTCAATTTATGTGATATCAAGTTTTATATATATAATATAATTTTCCAGTAGATTGCATATTGTGAAAATCTGTAAATTTCTGACGTGTCCGCTTAAGTAAATGGTTGCAAAATTGAAATGTCCCGCCAAAGGACTCACTTCTTTGACTTTGTGCCCTTTTTTACGTTCTTTGCAAAACCGTCCTTCCACTCTACTATTCCTCGATTTCTTTTTTCATTTTAGAAGGAGAAATCTCGATGAGAACAATATTTTATTGTGGTTATCGACTAAAATTTAGATATAAGAATTACATTAAAAGTTAGTTTCCATCCATCCCTAGGACGCATCATCTTTTGTCGTTTTACAAAATTTCTACCACATAGGCTCAAGGGAGGTTTGATTGCGTTGACTCTAGTTTCGGTTCATTGCAAAGGTTGAGCACTCTAGCACGACCACTCAAACACTCTCATTCTTTGATCATGATAGTTTCTCTGTCTCATGTGGATGTTTTTAGATTTTGGGCAGATCTTTTGTAGTTGTTGATGAGTGATGATGGTAGTAATGCTTATATTCTGTCATGACCGAATAAAGGATGCACACCAAAAAAAATTTTTAAGTCACTAGCTTACACCACATATGTTTATTAAAAAGAAGAATCTTTCCCTATTTTCACAAATATTCAGTATATTATTCCTAGTCCTCCGTAGCTAACCGAACTTGTTCTATGAATGGGTATGGCTTCATCTTTTTAGAATTTAAACTTATTTTCACGTTATCTATTTTCTTTAAATGAGTATAATTTTTTTTAAATTATAGAGGCTCTAAAAGAAAATATTATCACGCATAACGTCGATAACGAATTTGACTTTTAAATCGGCATGACATTTCCTAATAATTTGAATTTGAATTTGAATTTTTTTTTTCACTTCATCTTTCTTCTTAAAATTATTGCATTTTTTTTAAATTGAAGAGGCTATAAGGATCATATCATCTTGCATAATGTTGATAAACAATTTGAATTCATAAATGGTTAAGTGCATTTGGTTGTGACATTTTTTTGTCAGAATTAGCTCCACAAAAAAGGTAAGAGCACAACTAATGTCTTTCAAGATATGGCATATATGACCATGAATTTGTCTAAATTTATCAATCATCATGAGAAGAAACCAGTAAAAATGTGCATCATTGAAGTTGTTGACGATTTCAAGTATACTTAAGGCAAGCCACAAATTATGACTGAAAATAGTGGAATTTTGAGACCTGCTACAAATGTATACACTCATGTCATTTATGAGAATTTCTAGGCCGAGTTCTTGTATGCTTTGTCTAAACGTGTTATGAGATCAGAAACTGATGGGCCATTGCACACTTATTTTGTGGGGATTGAAAGTAGTGAAAGAAGCATACTGTCCATTTTAGTCCAAGTGATTCCACCATTACATGTAGGCGCAAGTTATTTGAAATGAAAGGATATGCACATTTACACATGTTGTAACTGTCACAAGACTTTTATCACGATACATTATGAAGAGGTAGATAAAAACCGTAAAACAAGGGGCTCATTGTGATGACGTTGGACAAAACTCTCGTGATGCAGTTAAAGACATTGCATTGGAAGAGTTTGATGTGGTTGGCTTTGGGTATTATGAACTTCAGTGTGAATCATGATGCTATAGAAAAGATTGCAACTTCAACCTTGTTGCCCTTTTGCTCCCAAATCATGAACAAAATGCAATCTTTAACAAATAAAGATCATGTTCATTTGTTGGTGGAAAGTGATAAATTTGAGGAAGGGAGGGACGAGTAGCTTCCTTACTCATTGTTACCCCTCAGGTTTCAGCACGAATCGAAACCAATCTGCAGCGGGTCGTATGTGGAGCGGACGGGAATCACGCTATTTGCTTGCCAAATCAATCCCACTCGCACCCCGGTTGCGAACTCGTGTTGTTAACGTCGGGACCCTTGTTGCGCCGCTTGGTGAGGGGAATGAAACGTTTGATTGAGCTGCAGCCGGATCGGATTCCCTCGCCGTCTGAGAGGACTCTCTCCAGAACTGAGAGCTTGTCCATGTTCGCTGCCCGTTGGCTTTCCTATCCAATCAGTATCGAATTCCACGAAAACGGCAAGGGGGAAGACACGGTGGCCTCCCACCGGAGGCTGACCTGCTCCGAACAGCAACGGAGGGAACTTCGATATTTCTAAATAATGGAAAAACAAGAATAGAATTTGGTTTGGGCGGCAGTTTCGATTCACAGGCTAAAAACAGAACAAACTGCCAACCGTCTCCTCTCTCTCTCTCTCTGTGTCCGCATTCGCAGGGCCTTAAGAAAGCCATCCAAGTCTTCATCGCCATCTTCCTCAGAGAGACAGAGATTGCCAGGGTTCGCTTTTCTCTCTCTATCTCTCCCACATCCTCGCCAAAGTCGCATTCCGTTCGCCTGCATTTTGGAATCTTTCGCCACTTCTTTTGGTTCAAACGTCGGAAGCAAGCAACCCCGTTACCGGCTCTTCTGGGATTGCACAGTTTGGGTCCGGAATGGTGTTTCGCGTCAGATCCTAAGGGGGATCGCGCAACGATTCAAGTTCGACAGCTGAGAGTCAATGGTAATTTCTTCTCTTTTTTTTCCGTTTGGTCAAGTTTATGAACCAATGAGGCATTGTTAGTTGAATGATGTCGAAATCCATTCCTGGTTTCCGTTTCGTGCGTATTCAATGATTGCCTCGAATAATAAAAACTCCTTGAGATTAGCAAAAAGCGACCTGAAAGAGTTTGTACATTCTGGTTTGGAACGGCGAAGGACAGGCTGGTGAAGCTTCTGTGTGGCGGATTCACCAATGCCATTTCTCTTATCAAAGTTAGGTGGCTCCGCTTGTAGCTTGTAGACTTGTCATAAAAATTTGTGTTTGCTTCTTCTAAGTAATTCGCTTTATGTTTTAAAGAGAGAGAGAGCGAACAGTTTTGCGGAAATTCATGTTACGCCCTGTGGAGATTTTGCTGTTTACTGTCCAATTAGGAAGGAAATGAGGCAACTAAAAATTTTCAAAGACCAATTTAGAACTCTCTCTCTCTCTCTCTCTCTCTCTCTCTCTCTCTCTCTCTGTGCACCGCAGCGAAATGCACAGTGCCATGGATCTTTGCGTAGATCTCAGACATTCTTTGGTAAGTCAGCATGAGCAAAGGAGACTTTCTGACAGTCTGTTATGGGGCCCGTCTCAGAAAACTCCAAATGGTTCATTTATTGGTAATTTTGAAGAAAAAAGAAACACCGCCCATTTCTCTTGGAGAGTGGGAACTTGTGACTTCAGACATGCATTTGTTTGACTTTTCTAAATTAGATGACAAACGGAAGGAGAAATTAAGGAGGAACCCATTTTTGTGCTTAAGACAAATTAATGGAGCGGGGTTGATATAGCTCTACGCCGTGATTAGCTTGTTCATTACAGGTGATGACGGTAGGTGTAGAAGCTGGATGGGCCTCAGATTTCATAAGATCCCAACATCACTCGCTTTATAGACTCCAAAACTACAATGCCTTGTCGGACAGTGAAGATGTGATGGGGCGTAGAACTACATGATGTGTCGCTGGCTTTGTTGGATGGTTCATGTACGTGGATAGTAAGCAGGTAACCAATGGAGGCAGTGGACGGCCAGGAGATAATGCAGGGGTCAAGTCCCCGTGATGAGAAAATCTTTGTATCAGTTCGTCTCAGGCCCTTGAATCAGAAGGAGATTTCTAGTAATGATGTATCAGATTGGGAATGCATCAATGACAACACCATCATCTACAGAAACAATCTCTCTGTTTCAGAGCGGTCCATGTACCCAGCTTCCTATACATTTGGTAATTGAATCCCACTCATGAAGTTCTTTCCTTTCGGTCTTCTTTGCCTTTCTTGAGCACATTTTCATGTTATGTTGGATCCAGCAAATTTTTTGTCTTGATCCCACATCTTTAAATTCCGACAAATGTTTCTAATGATGAAATTTTTGATAAATGATTGGTCTCTGCATTCTTGGAAATCATCTTCGACTTAAGGAAGCATTATGTTCAGTATCTCTTAGTGTCATGTGTTCTCCATGTCGGCTGATATGCAGACAGAGTTTTTCGGTGTGATTGCTCTACAAGGCAAGTGTACGAGGAAGGAGCCAAGAAAGTTGCTCTTTCAGTTATCAGTGGGATAAATGGTAAACTTTAACCTCTTCTCCTTCCTTCCGAGGTTGTTTTGTTTTGTTGATATTTGCCTGAGATTGCAACCATCCGCTGCCCAATGTTGCAGCAAGTGTTTTTGCATATGGACAGACAAGTAGTGGTAAAACATACACCATGAGTGGAATTACTGAATACTCAATGGCAGATATATTCAGCTACATAGAGAAGGTAACATGTCGTATAATACTTAAAGATCTCCTCCATTTTCAGTTGCCACTTCTTCCTCAAACATTTGCTTGTTAATAAAGACATTCTCTTGTTTGTTGGTAGCACAAGGAAAGAGAATTTCTGCTGAAGTTTTCTGCGATGGAGATCTACAACGAGTCTGTGAGAGACCTCCTCAGCACAGATAGTACTCCACTGAGACTTCTAGATGATCCGGAGGTAAATTTCTTTATACTATGCTGAGGAACTATGAGCTCATCCAACATCACCGTGAGTGCTAGCTTTTTTGGCAGAGAGGGACTATAGTTGAGAAACTTACAGAGGAAACGCTGGAGGACTGGAGCCACTTCCGAGAACTTCTTTGTGTGTGTGAAGGTAAGGACTAAGGCTTCATCCAGTATTGTGTTGGATGAATATCATGGTTGCACAGTAAATCTTGCAGCACAACTAGTCTACGCAAGCTATCCTAAAATGCTTAGGCTGATCATTTGGATTTCAAAACAGCTCAAAGACAGGTTGGAGAGACTTGCCTTAATGAAGCTAGCTCAAGATCACATCAGATTCTCAGACTGGTAATGGTGAATTCTATCTGTTTTGCAGTTAATAGTTATTAACATGTCAAAGATTTATTGCTCATTGTTTCTGCTGCCAGACAATTGAAAGTTCAGCTCGTGAGTTCCTGGGGAAGGATAATTTAAGCACTCTTGCTGCTACAGTGGTATGAATCTCCAGTACTCCACTATAACCTGTAGACAGTTACCAGGAGAGTATTATAGTTTCTTTTGGCTGCAGAACTTCGTGGATCTAGCAGGAAGTGAGCGTGCATCTCAGTCATTATCAGCTGGTGCAAGATTGAAAGAGGGTTGCCACATAAATCGCAGTTTGCTGACTTTGGGAACAGTTATCCGCAAGCTGTGGTTGGCATTTTTCATTGTCTTCATCTTAGAGATCTTATAATTTAGTTGGACCATGTTCTAACATAAACATAGAGCACCACTACAATGCCTTTTCTGTGCCAAAGGTCCATTTCTTACACAATACTTGTTTTACCTACATAGACACATGATATACATATACAACGATATGAACAAGCAAGCCTTCTCCCACAAAATAGGACAGGCTATATGAATCCTGTTGTGCCATTTCGCTCTATTTAATATCCTCCGTTTGGTAAAATCTAGATACTGAGCTCTGTTTACACTTTCCATCCTCCATTTGGGGGGGGGGGGGGGGGGGGAATGTTTGGGTTTCTCAGTCATAAATTGGACTGTATAGTTGAAAATTATTGTTTTGAGAGTAGGGGATTAGTTTTCTGGGCTATTGACTAAGTTTTTAGCCTTCAGCTCCATATAGGTTATCATGCAGATTGTAGCATCAAGAAGATGAACTGTTTCTAAGCCAAAGAAGTCGAGAGACTTCGGAGTAGTAGCTTAGGTTTGTTTGGAGTGAGTTTGACTTTTTTACACTTAAAACAAATCAGTATCAACATGCATAGTTATTTAGACTTTTTATAATATATTTTTCTTATAACTCAATGTATCTTTTATTTTCTTTCTCAACGTTTTGAAGGAAAAGTACAAAAACCTTTCGCAATTCAAAACAGACCGTCCATGATGATGTTTCACCAAAGTTTTATCTTTGATTGTATGAACAGAACAGTTGCTAATATTAAGATCCTAGAAGAAATCGGGAGTTGGTGGAAGCATTGCAGTCTTAAGCTCTCTTTTCTTTCAATTTTATGATTATTGATCTAGAACTATTTTAATGGCTCCAGCAAGGGAAGAAATGGACATGTTCCTTTCCGAGATTCCAAACTGACTCGTATTCTGCAATCCTCACTGGGAGGAAATGCTAGAACTTCCATCATCTGTACAATGAGTCCTGCCCGAAGTCATGTTGAACAGTCAAGAAATACACTATTGTTCGCAAGTTGTGCTAAAGAGGTCGCCACAAATGCACAGGTTAATGTTGTTATGTCTGACAAAGCGTTGGTAAAGCATCTACAGAGAGAATTGGCTAGATTGGAGAGTGACCTGAGAAATCCAGGACTAGCCTCTGTTTCATCTGATTCTACTGTGCTGCTTCGAGAAAAGGATCTCCAAATTGAGAAGGTAATGATTCTGCATTAAGGCTTTTAATATTGCAATTTGATGTTTCTTATATCCTTTGAGGTTTCTCTCACCATGGAAAAGGGAGGTACTTGTGTGTAATTATCATACACAAACTAGGTGTATTTTACGCTGCTGTGTCAGAAAGTAAGTTATATATTTTTGTACCGATGGTGAATTCCACCAGTTCCATTAGGTTGATATCCTTCAGTGCACAATACATGCAATTTCCATCTCAAATGACATCTCTTGACGGATCTCATCCACTTGATAGTGTAAAAGTTGTAGTTTAACTTGGGAACTTAAGACTTAACAGAGAACTCTAAGAGCAATATATTCGCCTGACCTTTTTGACGTTCCCCTACAGAATGAATATTTGCCAGGATTGCAAATTTGCTTCATCTTGCTGACGCTAGCATGTCCATTTGGTTCATTTCTTACATTCTGCACCTTTGTGCAATTACCCACAGCTTCACCATTATGCTGTTAGCATTTATAGCTGTAACTTTCTCATCAGCTTTTCTTTTATGTGAGTTTCTTATTTCGGCTAAAGAGACATGTAGAGCTTTTTGAGTGAACGTTCTGATATTCCTGGATGTTCAACTGATGTTTTCTGCAATCCTTTTCCCTTCCAAAATTGTGATTTTATCCAATCATATTACGTTGTTCCTTTTTTCATATTCGTGACTTTTAAGTTTTGCCACGATGCAGGCATCTACGTCAGAGCTAAAGGCATACAAATCATCACTGTTTGTTGTAAATTTGGCATATAAAATTGGCTGGCCAGTAGGTTTATGCATTTTCCTTTGCTGGAATTGGTAATAACTTCGGCTGGTACCAAAATCAGTTGTAACTTGTGAAGAGCTAACTATTCAGCTTAATAAGCTACCTTCTTAATAGTTTTTTGTTGTGGCACTTTTAAGATTAAGTTTGTAAATCATGTCACCCCCTTCAAGTTCTATGAACAGTGAAGCATTTTGTTTTTTCCCTTTATAAATCAGGAAACCTCTTCATTATTTTAACACCTTATTTTCTGTGGTTGTATCCTCTCACAGCTCAAGAAAGAGATTGCAGAATTGTCTCTACAACGAGACCTTGCTCAGGCTGAGGTTGAGGATTTGCATCGATTGGTTGTGGATCACAAACTTTCGACTGTATGGGTAATTATACTGTGTTATATTACTTGATAGATTTGCCGTCCTCAACATATAACACCAATTATTCCTTAATGAATCGTTTTTACTTAATACTTCAGGTGGATGCATGCAGTGATTACCCTAAACTTCGTGTGCGAGATTCATGGGAAGTCAAGAGCCCAGTTTTAGATACTACAAACCAAGCAGAGAATAATGAGTATGCGGATGCTGGCATTAGAACATTTGATTCATGTCAGTATTCAGATCGACACAGTAGGAGTGATTCAGATGGGCATATAATCCACATTCCGGACTTTGAAGAGAACTCCTCACTATCTGACCTCTCTTCACAGATCTCAATTCAGATATCTCACTCCAGGCGAAATAGCATAGGTCCAGAGGACATTGGAGAATACATTGATGAAAATTCTGAGGACTTTTGCAGAGAAGTACGCTGCATTGAGATGGAAAAGCCAAACTTGAACTGCCACGGCAATGGTGATGCGTCATCAGTGGAGAAGGATGGCTTCTCAGACTATATTGTGTTTGAGGAAGGTGACAAGGAAAAACAGAAATTGGGACCACCAACTTTGGAGGAAACTAGACAATTAGACAGTGTTCCTCAAGATTATGTAGAACCTTATCTTGAAAAACCATATCTAACGATGCAGGCAAAAGAGTCACCTACATCCGGAAGTTTCAAGCTAGTTAAGAGTAAAAGTTGTGAGTCGGGCCCCGTGAATATTTCATTTTCAATTGAGGAGATGAAGATAAACCACAGCACACCACCTCTTCAATACGAAAAAGAATGTCCTGGAGGACCTGAGGGATGTCAGAGAAATTTTCCTTCATTGAAGTATGGTCCCCAAGAAAATTTACCTAGTAGTGGTTCTCATAATTCACCGGAGGATTCTGTGGATAATCAGCTTCAAGCAGAGATAATTCAGACGGTTGATAAATGTGACAGCAGTATGGCTTCCGCTTCCGAAATAGAGGAGTCCATTGCTCAGCAGGAGTATCAACCTGGTCAGCAAGGGGTGAGCTTTGTTTCCTTGCATTTCCTTGTTCCTTTTATCACAGGCATATTTGATCTATATAATGAAGGGGGGATTAATTATTCTGGAGGACCTCACAAATTTTTCATTTTCTCTATTAGATTTTATATATAACATAGGAGTTATTATGCTATGTCCATGTCAAAGAATGTTATATCTCTGCTATCTGATTCAAATAATTGGGTGCGACACCCCATGACTCAAGTGGATGGGAGTTGTACTGGGCTTCTTTAACATCGTGCTGGAAAACATGCTATGGACTGGGTACAGAAGCCATGGCTTTCAGGTGTTTAAAGTTTGTTTAACATTTTAAATTAGAAAATTTTGATTCTTCTAAAGATAGCTTTTCTATGCACAAATATATGATGACTGATGTCGTGATATTTCCCAGCTATGGTTTTAGCTGTATGAGTCTTGTCATACGTAATGTGGACATGCAAGTAAGTTAGGAGTACCATTCACTTGAATGTAAGTGCTTTATAATTTGGAGAGCTTACTTAGCGTTCGGTTACTACTGTTAGATATGGAAGTTTCGTGAACATGCACACATTTTGCTAAGTGTGGACTCTTTTTGATTGATAGGTACATGATTTAAAACCAAATTTGATTGCACCTACGGAACATGTTAAGGATGTCGGCTTGGATCCACTTAAAGATGATACTGAAGGTTCTTTGGAATGGTTTTCACATTTCAAAAACTTGCAAAAGGAGATAGTCAAACTGTGGAAAGAATGCAACGTTTCATTAGTCCACAGGAGCTATTTTTTCGTTCTGTTTAAAGGTGATATGGCAGATTCTATCTATATGGAGGTAGAGCTGAGGAGGTTGCTGTTTCTTAGGGAAAAATCTGCCCACTGTAATCAAGCTTTGGAAGATGGTCAGACTTTGACTGATGCTTTGAGGTACTGAATTTAAATTTTATGAAACCCTCGCTGCTTTTGTTAAATTCATGGTAGGATCATATTAAGTCTAGGATTTTATTGTGCTGAACAGCATACAAGATCTTCGTCGTGAGAGGCAGATGCTCGCCAAGAAGTTGAAAAAGAAGCTCACCAGGAAAGATAGAGAGATGCTCTTCCAAACTTGGGGGATTGGTTTGAATACAAAGCATAGATGTTCGCAGCTAGCCCATAAGTTGTGGTCCGACACAGAAGATATGGACCATATGGCCGAGAGTGCCAAAATTGTCGCAAAGCTTGTTGGTTTTGTTCAGCCAGAGGAAGCTTCCAAGGAGATGTTTGGCCTCAACTTTGCGCCTTGGCGATCAAGCACAAAACTTCGTAGGTGGAAAAGCACGACGATGTCTTTCTTGTGAAGCTTTGTTTTCGATAGTTTTACTTTTGCAGAATGGCAACGAAATTGTTCCTCCTGCCTGAGATGGTATGACTTCTTTTAACTGGTAATATATACGTGATTTAGACACAAGCCGTTGTACAAAAGCTTTGATTGACAAAAACAATTGTACAAAAGCTTTGTAATTTACTAATGAACAGATGAGGACTTGCAGGTCCTCTGACCGGTCTAGGCTCTTCGACATAAGCATTGGTGCCAGATTGATGTGAATTAGACTAATGAATAATGTTTTCATTTCTTCCATCCTCTTATATGTTTTTTGTATGTAAAAGCTTGTGGCTGATTAAATTAGTTATTTAGCTCATGACTCATGCGGCATGTGCTCTTTAACCGTGACTTCTCAACTTCATTTAAGCCATTTTTGTTTTGCTCTCGTGCTTTTCTAACCTCATTGGATTGAGGATATGCAGACTTAGATGCCTAAGACCGAAGAAAGAGTATTATGCATTGGGTGAATGGCATCATGTCAGTACATAACACAAGATAACAATTACATGAAATTATTTGTTTGCACACTTAGAGAGAGAGAGAGAGAGAGACAGAGAGACAGAGAGACAGAGAGAGAGAACTCGCGATATGGATTTAGTTGATCTGGTGGAACGAGTCAAGGAAATACTTGATGAAAATCACAATTGTTCGTTTTAACTACTAGTAAATAATTGTTGAGATTTTCAAGTTTATAAAAAAAATTTCATCATCCTACATAAAGAACATGTTTGAGATTTATCATTATACCATACCTGTCGTCGTCGTCTGTGGATTCAGGCATGTCAGTTTCTTCTGTATTGTACAGATTCTTTTCTTCTCCTATTACGTCCTTGAGATGGTCAACAAAACCTTGAGCACCCTTTTTGACTCCGACACATATACTAGTTGATCCCTATAACAATTTCCATCGCATCGAGGTGCCTAAACTCGAGTTCTTTGAGATGTTGCATTGCTTCTTGTTCAAAAATCACCTCCTCAAGGTCAGGCAGCTTCCCAATTTTCAAGATCATGAGGCTCGGAAACCAGTCTTTGGCGAACCTCAGACTAGTGCCTAGGAAAGAATTGGCCAAGAGCCTGAATATCCTCAGATTTTCAGGAGATCATCCAACTGGGCCATCATGTCCGTTTCCACCATCGAACCCGGCAGCGTCAAAACCCTGAGCGAGCCAGGCAAGAGCTCTGTCCAGTTGGGTTTTATGAGTTGGCCCAACGAGTAGAGCTCGATGAGGTTGTGATGGTGTTGAACCAAGGACAATGTTGGTAACGGACCTATCGCGAATGTCGTGGGGTTGGCTCCTTGGATCGCCCCTAAGGTCAAGGACTGGAGATTGGTGAGCCTGAAGCTAATCCAATCGGCTACTGTTATCCATGCAGCACCTGAGGTGTCCCTATCCGATTGTTGTAAGAAGAGCGTCAGCATGGTGAGCTTGGTCAAGCTCTGTGTGGTGCTTTATCAAGTTCTCCTTGACTTCACCGATAGCCCGCCTCGCTTAAAGTTTGGAATTCAGTCAAGGCCATGACATTGTTGCTACAAGCCTTGAGGTTGTCCTTCAAGCCGACGTTGAACCAGTTGACATGCAGTAGGGGTGTGTAACGGAAATCGCCCGAACCTAGGAACTATCCAAAATCGGCCGGTTCCCAAAGGCGCCGGTCCAATTCCTAGTTCCATAAAATTGGAACTAGTGACGGGTGGTCCGGTTCCTAGTTCCTGAGTGGGAACCAGACCAACCAAACTGCCTAGACCGAACCAATTTATTTTATTCTTTCATTTGTTAAAGAAAAGCAGTTTTATGTAAAACCTAATGAAACGCTTATGGGACTAAGGTCTGTGGTTAGGCACACCTGAGAAAAAGGGGACACTGAGAGTCCTCTGCGTATGGCAACTATTTTGTACCCGGAAACAGATACTGGTTAAAAATTATTCTTTATTATTCTGTGCCCGGGAACTGATTCTAAGAATTTGAAAACGTTTGGTAACGGCCCAAAATTTATATTCCTGAAATAGTAAAAGAATAGAAATGCATTTGGTAACGGCATAAAATTTCTTTTTATTAAAAATATTTTAATAATATTTTTAAATATTTTAATATTTCTTTCTTTTCTTTTTTTTTCTTCTCCTCCTTTTTGGCCATGGCTGGTAAAATAGTTTTTAATTAATAATAATTTTATTAAAAATAATTTTTCATATTTTTTTTGGCCATGGCCGGTAAAAAATTTCTTTATTAATAATAATTTTATTAAAAATAATTTTTTATTATTTTTTTCCATGGCACTTAAAATTTTTTTATAAATATTTTTTATTGAAAATATTTTTTTATTTTTTTTCCATGGCTTGGTCGCCGGCCATGGCCGGTAAAATATTTTTTTATTAAAATATTTTTTTTCTTTTTTTCCTATGGCCTGGTCGCCGGCCATGGCTAGTAAAATGTTTTTTTATTAACATTTTTTATTAATAATATTTTTTATTAAAATATTTTTTTCCTTTTTTTTCCATGGCCTAGTCACAGGCCATAGCCTGTAAAATATTTTTTTATTAAAAATATTGTTTTCTTTTTTTTTGCCATGGCCTGGTCGCTGGCCATGGCCAGTAAAATATTTTTTTATTAAAATAATTTTTTCATTTTTTTACCATATCGCCGGCCATGGCCAATAAAATATTTTTTCTATTAATAATATCTTTTTTTTGTATGGCCTAGTCGTTGGCCATGGTTGGTAAAATAATTTTTTTTTGTTCATGACCGGTAAAATATTTTATTATTAATAATATTTTTTATTAATAAAATTTTTTTATTAAAATATTTTAATCTCGCAAGATACGCCGAGGGTGACTCTCGCGCCTGACATTAGAAGCTACATTAAAAAAACCAAGAAAAAGAAGAAGAAAAAAAATTAATTCTCATGTTTGTTTCCAGAATCAAGAAGTTCCTTTTTTTAATTCTTGATTCTGCTCCAAAATTGATTATGGGCACAAATTTGCAAGAAATAGTGCCCAAAATCAAAAAATTTAACAAACGGATTTTTGTTCCAAAACTGATTCTGGGAACAAAAGAATAGAAATTTTTACTATTTGGCGAGTTGCCAAATAGACCCTAAAAGGAATTTCTCTTTCAATTCCCCCTCTCTCGGATTTCATCTTCCACAAGCTATCTCTCTCGAAAATCAGTCACTTTCTCTCTCACGTCCTCTCCAGCCTCATTGCCAACATCGCCAGTCTTCCATTGCGACCGTGACTTTACCCCGTTGTGCCTCTTTCTCAATCGTAGCGTGCCACCATCATCACCAGCCGCACAACAAAAGCGTACTCTGTTCGGCTCTGCCACATTGCCAAGAAGTCGTTGTTGATCGTTTCTCTACTGGCGTTAAGAAGTCCCTCGCCATACTACGTTGACGTGTACGCAAGGTTCGAGCCATCGTTCAAGCCTGTTTTGCCAATGCCAATGGCCATAGACAAGGCATCTAAGGTCTCGGCCCTTCATTCGATTGAGGCTCATCACCACAGACCTTAGTCCCGCAAGAGCATCCAAAGCATTATCAGTTCCACTGGATAGCTAGGGAACCGGACCGGTCCTAGGACTAGGTGGTCTGGTTCTTAGCTCCAGAAAATGGGGAATCGGTCCCACCGGTTTGGTTCCCGGGATACCGATCACTCCTTAGATGCAAGTGCCTCAATTTCCTTGCCTTCTAGAAGGAACTCGGCAGGGAAGTGAAGTTGGTGTGCTTTATGTCAATAGTCTCGAGATATTGCAAATCCGCAACCGGGCTTGGGTTCAAGTCTGACACCGTGGATCTCAATCCTAAGTAACTTAGGAGCACCAGCTTGGGGAGGAGGCATTGCAAGGGTGGCTTATACACACCCTCCAAGTCAAGCGCCTATATAAAAGTATTTATGTTATGAAAATTTAATTTGAGAAAAGTTAATTTAAAATCTCATGATATAGAATGTGTAGTTTTTATATTACACGAATAGTGCATGTTTTTTTAGGAAAATAAAAAGAAAATCTTTCCTTCCAAACAACAGAAAATATCTTACAATTCATTCCTAAACATAATTCAAATATCGAAAAATATTGTCATTTAAATCAAATAGAGCATTTGCGATGTTAGCACTGATTGCCCTTGCTCAACTCAATAAGCGGCCGCCCCTCGTGTAGTAAGAAAGTTTACTATAATATGAGGTACCAAAATTTTTTAGAGCTAGAAAAACTTTACATTTATAATAGTTTTATGCAAATAGTGTTATCTATAATGTGATCCCACATTTTACAGATGTGGATTTTAAAATAAAACCCGCCCTTTGACATTGACCCACATTTTCCCTCTTGAGCGACGGTTATTCCACTATAGAATTTTCCACGTTCGTACTTTTTTGTCAATAACTGCCCATTGGAAACCGCCTTGATGGAAGGCAATTTATAAAAGACAATTGATCATTTTCGTAAGAGCATGTCATGATCTAAACCAAACCCTCTCTCTCGGAAATATACCATCAGTTTACGAGGAGATTGGGTTAGTAAAGTACGCCCATAATTACTATCGAATCTACATGGATTTCCGTTGCACACAAACTCGAATAATGGCTAGAGGTTAGATTTATTTCACACCATGTGTTCGAACGTGATTTTGATTGATGATTGAATTCTCCTCTTCAATGCATGATTAGAATCGCTTGATTTTGTCCTGGTGACAAATCTCGGGCCGCAAACCCACATTTACATAGTTAACTCTAGGGGTGTGCAATGGGAACCACCCGAATTGGGACCAGACCGGTCGGTTCTGGGCGGGCCTAGGGGGTGTTAGTCCGGTCCCCGGTTCCCATTTTTGGAACCGGTGGACGGTCAATCCGGTTCCTGGTTCCATGGTGAGAATCGGACCGACCGGACCGATAAGACCGGACCGATCATTTATGCATATTTTTCAAAAATTAGCTAGTTATTTTTTTATCTTTTTCAAGGAATTTATTTGTTATTACTGATTTGCCAATTTTGTGAGCCATCAAGTTACTGCGAATGGGTTGGCTTTTTTATTTTTTGCCTCTCTAATAACACGTGTTTAAATTAGGGGATGTATATTTTTGGAAGCCCACATGAGACATATATATATTTTTTACAAGTATTTGATTCATTTGAACCGGACCGGTCAGTCCGATCCGGTCCCTGGTTCCAAGACTAGTCAGTCCAGTCCACGATCCCAAAAATTAGGAACCGGTCCTCTCGATCCGGTTTCCGATTCTTGGATCGGATCGAAAATCGATCACCCCTAATTAACTCGATTGACCGGTGTTTCCTAGGCAGTCGAGACGCCAGTTAGACCTGCTTTTGCTGTACGACTTCCGTGTGAGACAATAACTTAGTTTTATGCGAGACCCCTTAAAATCAACCAACCACTCTACCCGGCAACACAAGGAACAACCGTACCATTGAACGATTATTAGACTGCAAAGGTCAGCGGCATCCACGGCAAGTTTCTGAGTTTCCACCGTAGTCAGAAATTAGAAAATGGTTCTGATCTCCGAGTCCGGTCCGACCATCCATTTTCCTCTGCGGAACAACTATATCATCGAACAATGTGCAACGTATTCAAAATGTTTCTGATCTCTCTTCGTTTTTCCTTCTTCTCCCTTTTCTTTTTAACGAGAAAGCCGACCTTAATAATAGGTCTTATGTAGTTACTTTGGGACCCTTTCTTGAGATTTCCCAGGTGCACTATCAAAAAATGGATAATTGCAGGGATAGCAGTAGCAGCAATCACAAGGAGGTTCAATTGTCACTAAATGTCGAATAGGGTCTTCTGTAAACTTTGAATACTTCGACATGATAACCACAATCTAAATACTCGATATGTAATTCCTTTGTTGGTAATATATATTAGTACTTCCTTTTTTGGTAAGAAAGGAGCAAAATGTCTGGATATCATGATGACTCTCCTTGGCGCCGGTAACCTAAAAGATAAATGACTAGATCTATCTCAGGACGCGATCCAAGACGGTCAATTGGACATTCATTTAGATAAATCCTCTTGCATATTGGTCTCGATTGATTAAAACAATCAATGTAGTCTCAACAAGTCATTTAGGAAACAAAAGCTACTAAATAATCTTACTATCATTAGCATCACGCTATTGCGATGCTTAACTTTTTGAATGTCTGATATGGTGAATACATATTAGTTATAAATTACAAACCAATTCTAGAAACCCTCTTCAATTTGCTCCTATTGGAGGATGACATATCAACATGTTACCAATATATGTCCTTCCAAATTTTTCCCTCCCCTTTTCTTTTTCCTTTTTCCCCTTTTCCCCTGTTCTAGAAGTCCTTTCTCTCTTCTTCTTCACTCCAAACTCGCGATGGTTGAAGCTCCAATTTCTTTTCTCTCTTTTTCCTTTCACGAAATGTGAGATTATTTGAATAAATTAGAGATATTATAGATGTCGCGACTCTCAATTTGAGTTGCTGATGAGGCATTCGTAAATAGAATTAAGACATAAAATTATGCCCCGGGTTTTATGCCAATCCTCATAAACTAGTCTGTCCTACTGCCTCTATTCAAAGGTTTCCCTGTTCAGAACAGATGGTCCTCCTCGATGCGTGAGGTCATTTACGAGCAGCATTAAAGAAAAGCATGGCGCACACTCCCTTTTCCTCCTTCCACCCAAAGAAAAGAATAGACCAAAACCATTCCCTCCTCTCTTCTGATCCCTCCCTTCGATTTTTCCCAAAAATACCCTCTTCAAAACCACCACACAAACACAAATCACACCCTTCAATATATTGCACCTCTTCTGCCCCTCCTTCATGGCCTGTCTCTATGTCCTCACCCACCTTCTGCTTCTACACCTGACTCTCTTCCCTCCAACCCACGCTCTCTCCCCAGCAAACACACTCATTTTAGCCCTCAAAACCCAAGCAACCCCACATGGGCTGCTGCCAAGAGCTTCTCCCACGGACAAGCTCCCTTTCCACCACAACGTCACCCTCACTATCTCGCTCGCCGTGGGCTCGCCCCCGCAACGAGTCACCATGGTCCTCGACACCGGGAGCGAGCTCTCTTGGCTCCACTGCAAGAGATCGCTCGACCTCAACTCCGTCTTTGACCCGGCCTCCTCGAGAACCTACTCGCCCGTCCCTTGCTCCTCACTCACTTGCCTGACCAGGACCCGGGACCTGCCCGTACCGGCCTCCTGCGACCCGAACAAGCTCTGCCACACCGCCATCTCCTATGCGGACGCGTCCTCCATAGAGGGCAACCTCGCGTCCGAGACCATATCCGTCGGGTCGTCCTCCCGAGCCGGGTTCCTGTTCGGGTGCATGTACTCGGGCCAGAGCAGCAACAAAGAAGAGGACTCCAAGACCACCGGGTTGATGGGCATGAACCGCGGGTCGCTGTCTTTCGTCACTCAAATGGGCTTCTCCAAGTTCTCGTATTGTATCTCGGGCTTCGACTCGTCGGGGATTTTGCTCTTCGGCGACGCGAGCTTCACGTGGCTCAAGACATTGAATTACACTCCACTCGTCGAAATGTCCATTCCGCTGCCTTATTTCGACCGGGCCGCGTACACGGTCCAACTGGAGGGAATAAAGGTTTCAGATAAGCTCTTGGCCCTCCCGAAATCGGTCTTCGTGCCGGATCACACGGGGGCGGGCCAAACGATGATCGATTCGGGCACCCAATTCACCTTCCTTCTAGGGCCAGTCTATGCTGCGCTGAAGAACGAGTTCACACGGCAAACGGAGGGCGTGCTGCGGACCTTG
Organism: Syzygium aqueum; assembly: GCA_031216185.1. Taxonomy (NCBI): domain Eukaryota; kingdom Viridiplantae; phylum Streptophyta; class Magnoliopsida; order Myrtales; family Myrtaceae; genus Syzygium; species Syzygium aqueum. The sequence goes on from CM062240.1 coordinate 1,051,245, forward strand.
GAAGACCCGAATTTCGTGTTTGAAGGCGCGATGGACACGTGTTTTCTAATCGACCCGAACCAACGGGGTCTGCCTGGTTTGCCCCCGGTAAGCTTAATATTTCGAGGCGCGGAAATGAGTGTGTCGGACGAGAGGCTATTGTATCGGGTACCCAGTGCGACAAGGGGGAGCGATATGGTGTATTGCTTCACTTTTGGGAACTCCGACTTGTTGGGATTGGAGGCGTTCGTGATTGGTCATCATCATCAGCAGAACAAGTGGATGGAGTTTGATTTAGTCAAGTCAAGAGTTGGATTGGCCGATGTTAGGTGTGATATTGCCTGTCAATGGTTAGGGATCACTTCATAGTCTCAATTATATTGCATAAATCTGCAAAATATCGAGATTGATGTCAAATTGATATATCAAGCGATGTGGAAAACGATGCATGGATATTTGATCAAATGGGTCCTACTCAGAATCCAGTAAGAATCTGCCGCATCACTTGGCTCGTCGATTTTAGAAATAATTCTTAATATTTATAGCGTTTAGTTGGAAGATAACAGCCAGTGGTATATTTTTTAATGTTGTGGGCCTTCAGTTTCCAATCCATGGCTCACCTTGATGCAGTATTAATTGTTTCCGATGCCAAGGTGGCCCCTTGATCGGAGAGTCCGGGTATGGGGATTACAGGAAATGAGTTAGGATATCAAAATATATTATATTATTTCGATTTTAGATGGAGTGAAAATCATGAATTTTTTTAATTTGTCATTCGCTGTCCTGAGCCTCCGGGGAGTACGGTGGGTGTCTGAAACGCAGACAGATCTTTTCTCTTCTCCCATTCATGTCTCGGGTTAAGTAGCATTTCAGTTTTTCAATGAATCTGTGTCTTTCTTTTTCTCTTTGCATTTCAGTTCACTCAACTCGGATCGAGAAACAAAAGGAAACAAAGAAAATTAATTTAGGTTTTACATTTTCCTCAAAGCTATACGCAAATTACAACATAGAATAACTTTTTAAATTGAGTTGAATCAGATAACTTTGCTTTACTATTGCATCTTAACATGCAATGATTGCGTAACTAGCCAAATTAATTAGGAAAACGAATTGTTTAGAGCATCTATGTTTCCTCCCAAATTTGCAAAGGTTTATTTGTTTTTATATAATGAGGAAAACCTACCTTAAATTGATAAAATTTAAATGGTCCATCCTCGTTAGATTAGGACATAGTAAGCGGTTGCGACCTTTCCTGAGGAAGAATGCGATATCCTGAGGCAAGTTGACGAATGACTAAGTGGGCACAAATAATCCCTCAAGACAGGTAGCGCTACACCTAATATGGGCCATTATTGATTGCAATTTGATTTTCATAATTAATTCTATGATATGTTATGTGTTGGGAGTGTGTAGTAGAAGCTCGATACCTTCATTTGGAGAGATCACAATGAGAGAGCTCAAGTCTGAGCTTATCAACATATCCAGTTGAATCCGCATTCACTCTAAAACTTAAGCCAATGAGTTATAAGCCAACCATGATATATTAACTGCTTATCACCATATCAATTATCCGATGTGGGACTTCTCTAACGCAATTCACGCGTGTATCTCAACAATCTCTCCCTCACATATGAGTTCATTGTTAGGTTTGCTTCTCCTTAATTTAGGTATTCTTCTGCATCAGCTTATCTCAAGTTGAATTCCAAGTCATTGCAATGCACAATAACCTACATCTGCTTATGACAATTACCATCGTCAACTGCTAACTTAGGATTACATTACCCATAGTCTCTATCTCGTGTCACCAAACCAACTGTCCATGGTCATTTTTTGCCAGACCAACCATGATGACAATTTCCACTTGAAACAAGCATCAATCGTGAGATTTCCTTGTTGAGATATTCACCAAACATTGGGAACATATTGGAGGCCCACCAATCAATCATCGGCTATGCTACCATTTGTTGGGAGTGCGTAACAAAAGCCCGATACCCTCACCAAGGGAGATTGCTAAGAGAGAGCTCAAGTCTAAGCCTATTAACATATCTAGTTGAACCCATCTTCACTTAAAAGGTTAAACCAATGAGTTATGGACTAACTCGGATATATTAACCAGTTAACACCACATCAATTATCTGATGTGAGACTTTTCTAATACAGATCATATGTGTATCTCAACATTATGTAAGGTGCTCCAAAGAATTAATATGAAAATAAAGACACAGCGAGAGCTCTCTCATCTTGTTATGCTTTTGTTCAAAACTGATGTGATATCAACTCGACACCACATGAGCACCGTGAATAAACCTATGTGGTATTTTTCGCTTCAAAACAAAGATTAGTCGAAAAATGAACATCAATAGCAAGTACGTTCAATAGGGAACAGCCAATTGGAGTCCAGCGAACTCAAATGCAAGTAAATTCTAAAGTTCGGTAATTATTGATGACTGAATTTTAGGCTAATAACATTTGGCAGAAAATAGGCCTAACTACGTAGAGAAATGGGCTGCATCGGAAAGGGACAGAGATATCACGACGAATGCAGACTTTTTGATTTGCACTTATGCTTCATTTGTTTCACGAAAAATATTTTCTTCATTTTTCAGTGTTTAAATTGCTTAGGAAAATGAGTCACTGAAAAATATTTTCCTAATCAACATAAAAGATTTTCCTACCAAAACTTAAATGTAGGAAAATGACTTCTAATTTTTTAAAAGAAAATCATTTTCTAAAATGTGATAAAATATGGGTACTCGAATTAGAAACTCTACTGTTGAGCATAAGAACTCCAACACTTGTTCCCGTGCTCTTGGTAGCGGGGTAGGACCCTAGCATTGAGCCTGAGTCCATCGAGGTCGGGTCTAAGACCCCGACAAATTGGCTTGGGTCCATTGAAGTCAAGCTTGAGACACCGATGCTTGTGCCCAGAACACTAGGCCTAGTAATATGGAGGCTGGGCCTAAGTCCTTGGCGCCCATGCTCAAGTCCATCAAGGCTCAATGAATTTAGGTATGGCCACAAGGTCTCGAGGCTGACCTCGATGGACCTAGGTTTGGGCGCTAGGTTCGGGGCTCGACCTCAATGGACTTGGTCATGTGCATTGGTATTGGAGTCCTAGGCTTAGCCTCGATCGACCTAGACTTGATCACGATCTAGGGTGCTAAGGCCTTAGGCCCAGATCCTACCAAGGCCCAAAAGCCAAGGACTGAGGTCTGGCCTACATAGGCTGAGGCCTGGCCTCTATAGGCTGAGGCTGGGGAGTCAGGAAGTCGGGCACAGGAACTGAGATCTTTGGCTTGGTTTCAATGGATCCATGACTAATGCCCATGCTCATGCTTTGTGCTTGGAAGTAGGGGATTCGCGCTTGAGACCCTACTGCCTATGTTGGGTTTCGCTATCCATGCGCAAGCCACTAGGATCAGAAAATCTATATGTTTATTTTGAAAAATCAAATGAGATTTTCTTTATCAAACAACGAAAAAATATTTTCCAGTTCATTGTCAGATTGTGGCCAAATATCGAAAAATATTGTTATTTTTCTAAATTTTTGAAAAATATTTTCCAAAAAACTCACATTTTTTGGGAACTAAATAGAGCCTTAATACTGCTTAAAAAATTTGAGTACTAGGTTGTAAAGCATATGTTTATATCCGTCAAAATGATAGGGAAATTAAGAATATTAATTACGTCACCTCAGTATTTTCTTTTTGTTTTTTATGATAACCCAAATGTACCAGCGCAAAAGCCCAGTTTCTTGGATTGTCAATGGCCCACTGGAGCATCCTGCGAGCCTTGATAATTTGTTCAGTCCAAAAACTTGGGCCAATTTAGAAGGCCCCGACTGCTTGCAAGTAGTATTGAGATATAAATAATCAGCATTCAATTTCTAAATTGGATAATAAATTATCATACCCGGTGTTTGGTAATGTTGTCCAGACCGGATAAACCCGAATACATCCAGATAAAATACCAGATAAAAAATCTGGCCTAAAGGATGGGATAGACCCGGATTGGATATAAAATTTTAAAATTAACTTAACAATTCTCACATACCAAAAGAAACCCCGCTGGTGGCACCCACCACCACTCTGGCGGCCATCCATCGTGATGGTTCCTCACTCCAGTGTCTTCAAGTATCCTCGCTGATGTCCTTGCTCGCACCTCACTTGGAAGGCTAGGGCTCACCACCTCATTGGTGGCCCCTCTCTTTCTCAGTTGGTTTTCCAAAATTTTCACCATCACCGAATCATCTCTCCGTTTCTCTCTCTACTTCACTTTTAATTACTCATTCTCAGTCTCTATTGTTCCACGATCTCTCTTTTGGTTTACTCTAAACGAAGCATTCATCAATTATTTGATGAAATGCTAGAGAAAGATTCTCCTGGCCTTCAGCTTGAAATTTTGTTTAATGGAAGAGGTCATATTTGTTAAAAGTCGTCAAGCTCCTGAGGTCGATTTCCCAGAGATTGCTTGTTGGCGATAGAGAGTGAGAGAGTTTGAGTCATCACATGCACAAGGAGCCCATCGAAGACGGGATATTAAAACATTTTCAACGAGAAGGATTTTAAAAAAAATTCAATTCTATATTAGGTTGCAGATTTTCAAAGTTTTCAAATCCTATCTTTGATTATACCAAACATTTGATGAGATATTTCCACAATCTTGAGGATATTTGGAAGATTTCAAATCTCCTTTTATCCAATTCCAATTCAAATCTGGACGACCAAACGCACCCTAAACATGACCTTAGTTTGTCAATGAGTTGAAAGAGCAAGGATGGGGAGATTGAACATCCATGTAGTTTGTTCTTCCTTTTCATCTTAATTTATCTTCTTTCCATTTATAAAGCTATTGCATGGGAATGCAAATAACATATAAAAAATCATAATCGAGTTGAATTTGCGTTGAGTTTTGGGACACAATGTTGATATGGATAAATAAAAAAAAAAGAGGGTTAAGGCACTTTTGGAAAACCAAAGGTAACAAAATAAGATTGTCCTGTTTAAAGTTTCGTCGCCAAGGCAACAACAATTCGTCGTGTTTGTGCAATTTTGGCAGCAAAAGTTTGTTGCCTTCGATCGATTTTTAAAGCCAAATAGGGCATTAAAGGCAACAAAAAACTTTGTCCCCTTTGACAATCTTTTTGTCGCATTCAAATATTTTTATTATTGTCCCTTTGGACATCATATCGAACGTTTGTTTCTAATTAGAATCTGATTACAATTTTTTTGGTGTTCAAAGATTAGATTACAAAGTTCGAAAATTCATAATTTCACTAATTTAAATATTTATCAGTTGAACAAACAAATGGGCAGGTTAGCGGTTAATACCAAGAACTAACTTGAAATGTTGCAACTTTTATATTTTATTATAATAAGTTGATTTTTTACACAACAACATCAAGGGGCAGGTTAGCGGTTAGAACCGAGAGCCTGACCAGTTGGACTTCCACTTCCTACCTTTTAGAACTTCGAGTCCAGGGTCAATTCCATACCATAGCCCGAGAAATGACCCACCCAAGAACCGACCTGTTTTGTATAGGGGTGATTGATTCCAAGGTAGGTAGAATCCAGACCTAAAATCTAGAACTTGTCCTGTTATAATCAATTTTCGATTTTTGGAACCTGAAATCTACCCTATTTTTTCTAGTCCTTATTTTGGAAACTATTATGCTTTTCCAGTCCAGTTCCAGAGTCTATCCGAAAACTTATTATTATTATTTTTGGTTCCTTTTCAGGTTTCATTTTTTCACACAACATCTATGTTCAAGAACGCCACCACCTACGATCACAAAGACACTAACTGAGGGCCACCACCTACGACCATCTATGCCCACAACACGGAATAGACGGAGACAAGATAAAACGAGAACATGAGCGACGGCATAATTCATCAAAGGAACAAAACAACACATGAGCACTCCGATTTGGCCAAAAATGAAGAACACAAGGACAAAACTAGTTTAGACATTTTGACGAATAGATGGGGTGCATTGACTAAGAGAGAAAAACCGAACTGATTAAGGCTTCAACTTGTGTCGAGACTCATGACAATCAACGAACAACAACCCAAAACACCAACACACATGCGGAGGGGCCACGACTTGCACGAGCCGACTGACAATGAAGTCCGGTCCAACAAGCCTGAAATAGGGCACAAAAAGGGGTTGTCCGCAGGTCCCTACCCAGATTTGGCCAAAAAGGCACTGACGACGAGAAGTGACGAGTTGGGTTGCGTTCTTGCGGCCGTGCGGCAACTGAGAAGGCGACTCGTGAAGAGAGAGAATGAGAGAGATAGAGGAGGCGCTCGAGACTTTGGTCTAAAGTGATGCTAGGGTTTTTTTTTTACATTAGCTTAAAATTGTTTCTAAAATCGATCCAATTATCGGGTGGGTTTTTACTTGGAATCGGGAACCGGATCGGTTCCAATCGATTCCCAAAAACTGGAAGCGATTCAAACAGGAATAAGTTCCCGAACCTATTTTTCGGGTGGGCCGGTCCGATTCCTGGATAAACCCGGTCTGATTGCACATCCCTAGTTTTGTAGCCTTAGGTTTTTTTTTCCCATTTTTTAAAATTATTTATGTAAAATATGTGTTGAAATTTTTTTTATGTTATTATCAAATAAGCAAATCCAATGATCTTTTCAATTTCATCTTTTCGCAAACAAAATTCGATAAGCACCCCATGCATATATATTTAAAATACACTATGATCATATATAATTATAGATGGACATAATCAGAACTTAACAAAAATGAAGATGATTGGCCGGTAATCAATTAATGTCTTAGATTTTAAATTTGAATGCAACTATTGGTTAATGTTTAATATACCACTCATTTTTTTTCCTGATGACATATTAAATTAAATTAAATTAAAAGGAAATTGAAATTGTTACATGGAAGCAAACATGCACAACGTCCCCTATATGCAAGAAATTGACATTTGAAAGTTGAAGAATGTAAAGATATTACTTGCATGTGGTAAACATGCTTCTTGCCATGTTCAGTGTATTTTGGCTTTTGTTTAGAAGAATTTTCTTTTTCAGTATTTAACATTTATTGCTACAAAATTTAAGAAATTTGTAATTAGAAATATATTTATATTTCATTGATTGCTATATCCATCATGTGTGATACTAGTTGACAAAATTGAAATATATAGACAGTTTTGTTGCAACCTATGTTATATAGCATTGCCACGTTTCGCCATAATTTATAACAGCTAAAATTGATTTGCTGACAGCAACAAAGTTAATTAATTTATTAAAAAGATGTATTCATATGTATATATTAGAAAATAGCAACATAATTGCTAACCTATTAGCTAGTGTAAAGAAATGTTTAGAACTCGGAAGTAGCTTGCAACTCTAGTGAAGAGAACTTTATCAAGTCTATGAATAAGATTGATTAGATAGATATATAATAAAAGTCGGAATAACTATTACTTCCTATGATATGAAATACTAGTAGATTCTTAACTATGAGAAGTCAAACAAACTAGTTTTAAACGGTAGCTAATAATGACACTTGTTGTATATCCAATCATCCCACCAAATGTTCACATTTCAATAATGATACCAATAGTTGACTAAGTAAAATAAGTGTTCAATATCTATTTGCAATCTATGTGTTAGCATCAACTCTTTGTCTGCAATGACAAGCACAATTTATTTCTATTTACATCATGTACATATTTAAGATGTGATATTATCATATATCCTGTTCAAAGAAAATTTTCATTGCCGGTCCAGCCAAAGGCAATGAAATAATTCAATTTTGTGGACTTAGGGTACACCTAAGGTGATAAATTCAATAGTTTATCGCCTTAAATTGTAATCAATAGCGATAGGACTTATTTTTGTCACCTTAGGCATTCCCAAAGGTGACCCAAAAAAAAGATTTTTGTCCGGGGTAAGCCAAATGCAGAAAATTTTTAGGTTTGTCGCCTTAGAGTCGACCAAAGGAAAACAAAAACCTACTTTTTACATTTGTCGTCTTAAGTCATACCCAAAAGTGATGAAAAAAATGAGTTTGTCACCATAGGTTACACCCAAAGGCAACGAAGAAAAAAAATGATTTGTAGGCACGGAAGGTCTTTAAATTCAAAGTAGTCGATTGAAGCTGAAAAGATTCCCCTTAGGTTTATCCTAAGGTGAGAAAATTTTATATTTGTCACATAGGTTCAAAATTTTCCCTCCTCAATGGTGACAAAGATTGACAAAACTATCATTTTGTAGTTTTAGGTCTCACCTAAGGCTACAAAACCATGGTATTGTTGCTTAAGTTCAACCTAAGGTGACGAAATATCATGTTTGTCATTTTATTCGAAATTGTCCTAACTTTTATTGAATCAATGGTGATAAAGTATGAATTTTTTTGGTAAAGTTTTGATTTTAAGGCAGTGAAACTTTGACTTCGTTTCGTCAAGGGATGACCTAAGGTGACCAACATAACAATTTGTCACCTTTGGTCAACCCTAAACCAATTTGTGGTCTCTGAGTGATATTTTTTAGGGGTGAATAGTTCCTAGTTCGGTCCGGTTCAATCCAAGAACCGAAAACCGGACCGGGAGGATCGGTTCCCAGTTTCTAGGACCGGGGACCGGACCGGCTAATTTTGGCACCGTGGATTGGACCGGGTCAATGGTCCGGTCCGGTTCCAATGGGATTAATCACTTATTGGTAAAGGCAAGATTGAGAATTGGAGTTCCAATTAAAGTAACGTAGGCTTTAAAGAATTGGTGGGAGTGGAACTCGATCCTGTGACAAATGCGACGATGGTAACGGGCTTTTGCATAGACGTGTTCAAGGTTGCAGCTGATATGTTGCCCTATGAAGTAAAATTTGACTTCATCCCCTTTTCAAATTCAAACATATTGATGGCTGCAAGCTATTATGACGACCTGATATGCCAAGTTTATTGTTAGGTGATCTTGAATGAAACCAGTATTCATATTGTCTGTTTTTCAAGCGTGTGCAACCATAAAATGACATGCTCTGCTCCCATGCATGAATGACACCAGACAAATGGCACATCCAAGTACATAAACATTGGTCCGGTCCAATCCGGTTCCCACCCTAGAACTGGGAACCAGACCGCCAAGAAACCGGTTTCACTTTTAGGAATCTGGAACCGAATCAATATTCCCGAGAACCGGACCACATCGTTCGGTCCGGTCCGGTCCTAATTTGGGTGGCCCATTTTGCTCTTCCCTAATATTTTTGTTGCCTTAAGATGTTCTCCTTGTCGTGAGTGGGGGCTTATCTTGCTTTCTAAAGCCTTGGCTTCCTTCTTTCCGGGTTTGAACTTTCAGAATCAAGGTCATATGGGTATTGTTCACTTCATGTTTGAGATTCCCCGGATCGAAAAAAAAAATTTCACTTCATTAAAAACCCCCCATTTTAATTACCTCCAGTAATGCTAATAAAATTGGCAATTTAAGCCATCCGGTCTCGGAGCTTTCAAGTACCCCAACTGGAAAATAGCTTTCTGCACTTCTTCCATCGTAATCTCGTTTGTAAGGCTCATATTCATTTCTTCGAAAACAACAGGGGGGACATTCCTGCAGAATAGATTCTAAGTTTCGAGGTCTTACCGACGTATATAGATCTTTAAAGCAATCCAGCATCATGTCCTGTAGATCTTTTGGGTTTCAACACCACGTTGCATCCATTCTCTTTAATATAATAAGATTGTGATCATAACCTGTCACTTGTAGTGCAAAAGCTTCAGCTTCGAGATAAGTGATTCTCCACTCAAAAATGCATACAGCCCTATCAAACCTCTTCTTTACATGTTCCTCCCCTTCACGGCTATTAGCCCATGGGAAAGCGCAACCTTACTCTTCATATCCATCAATCCACAGGCGACAGATTTGCCAGATCTGTTCCTGACTTCGTCTACTATTCAGCTAGAAGCCCTAGGGAAAAAGTGAAGTAGTTCAGTTTGGGTTAGATTGTTTGAAAATAGTCAACGCCATCAAGAGTTTAGATCAACCTTTGTGGGAAGCCACTGCACTTGTCTTGGAGGTTTGTGACTTAATAGGCCGGCTTCCTAACGGCACCGTAGCCCATGTGGGGATAAGTTCTAACCAAGCTGCAAACTAAGTGCCTAAAGCCCGGAGACAGAATGTCCTTTATTTCCTCAAATTTGGTTGCCAACCCCCCTCAAGATCTTTGGAATTTTCTTTGTCTTGATGCCCCTTTGATGGGCTCTCTTGTTTAAGTACTCCCTTATTCAATAAAATTAGTTCTTCCGATCAAAAAAAGCCATGGCTTCTATAGTAACTAAGCACAGGTTAAATATGAAATTCACGTATCGAATGGACTATATGTCACGCCCCGAACCCCAACGGGCTCGCGACACCCCTTCAAGGGTCGTAAAGAACGCGACGTCCCAGGACGCGTCGCCGACCCAAACGAAATACGCGAGCGGAAGCGAATAAAAAAAACGACCCAGACAATTATCATGATGACAAAAGGATAGCACGAAACCATAATTGCATAACATCAAATAGTAGTCACTATTACAAAACGATAATCCAGGCTACAAACTTTTAAACCACAGTTTTCAAAAGGGGGCGGTGGTTGACAAGCTTATCTCCTCTACAAAAAGGCACTCAAAAGACAGGGTAATTTAATCTATCCTTCAATCCCTGTGGTACTCCGGCGGCATCTCCGAATCGATCACGGTCGCGGATCTGAAAGTGGTTATATAATAACCGTGAGAACGAGTCTCAATAAGCGACACCCTAAACCCCACCTAGGCTATTGCGTACCCAGACAAGTCAAACAGGCGAACCACCAAGCAATATAACAAAATCCACACGACAACTTACCTCGCCTCGGAACCCGAACAAACCCTGCACGTTAGTCTGAATATGATAATAACGAGAGTAATTCAACACTATGTCACATCACCCGGCACATACTTCCCACTCACAATCGGTCAATCATCCCAACAATCGCACGCGCCAAAAGCCATTCCAATCACACGCTCAACCAGCCAATCCAATCACACCCAACAGCCGTTTCAATCACACTCAAATCACATGCACGCGTCTAACCGATTTTTCCTCTCGCGGGCTCCCAAGCCGCCCAATCACTCAAACCAATGGCCGCCGTCCGCACGGCCCAAGCCATGTCAATCATATCATACCGGTGGCCGCCGTCCGCACGTCCCAAGCCACATAGTCAATCATCCCAATGACCGACGTAAACACGTCCCGGTCTATCACACCTTCAACGGGCCACCGTCCGCACGTCTCAAGCCCGCATCCAATTGGCCCATCGGCCGTTCATGCCTTCACACGGACCGCCGTCAACACGTCCCAAGTCCGTAGCCCTCCGATCGATCCGGGCTCAAACCGACAGGCAAGCACACGCCATCCAACGAATATAATTCAAGCCAATTATACCAACATTTAATAATCACAACTTAATTAAAAATCCACATTTCGCCACCTCAGCATGAAAATTCATCGTACAAGTCAGCCATACACAATTACCCAATTCAAACATACTAATCTAACTTAATTCAACTCACGCGATTATAATGTAAATCAACCAAGCTACGATACGCCCTAGCCATTCTAGTCCGAGACATGCCAATTAGATACCCAAAATACTAAGTAGGGCTTAGGATAGCACTTACCAAATTTTGGCCCGGGGAAAATCGACTCGGGCTCAAAATAGCCCGGGTGAACAGTACCAACCGGGCGCGGGCCACACGGGCACGGTGGCTGGACGGTGCGCCTGGTGCACGGGCGCGGTGGCCGGTCAGCGTGCCTGGTGCACGGGCGCGGCGAACGTGCGACGTGCACGGCACGGCGACGGGCGCGGGGCTCGGCAACGGGCGCGGCGACGGGCGCGGGGCTCGGCCACGGGCGCGGGGACGGGCGCGGGACTCGGCCACGGGCGCGGGACTCGGCTGGGGAGGCTCCGGCGCGGCGGCACAGCGGCTGGGGAGGCTCCGGTGCGGCGGCACAGCGGCTGGGAAGGCTCCGGCACGGCTGGACAGTGGCCGGAATGGCTCGGGGGTGGCGGAACAGTGGCTGGGGAGCTCCGGGAAGGGCAGCTCAGTGGCTGGGGAGCTCCGGGAATGACGGACAGTGGCTGGGGAGGCTCCGGCGCGGCTGGACAGTGGCCGGAACGGCTCGGGGGTGGCGGAACAGGGGCCAGGGAGGCTCGGGAATGGCAGGTAGCAGCTCCGGCGAGCTCAGCCACGCCCCAGGGAGGCTTGGTCGCGGCTGGGTTGCTGGCGGGGCTGGCCGGCTGGCGTGCCGGCGAGGCTGGCTGGTTGGCTGGTTCGGCGACGGTGGCGACGGCGACTGCAGCGGCTCACGGCGGCGAGCTGACGGACTGTCCACAGGAGGGAGAGAGAGTGGCTGAGGTGGGGGTGGCGCGGCCGGAGGGGAGCTCGGTGGCTACAGGGGCGGTGCACCGGCGTCGGGACGGCGCTGGGGAGCCGGCCGGACGACTGGACGACGGCCGGGGCTCGCCGAGCTCGGCGGCGAGCGGCGGCGAGCTGAGCTCGCACGCTCAGGCCGAGGGGAACACAGCGTCGGCCTGAGCTGCGCGGCGTCGTGGCGGCGCGGCGAACGTGCGAGGGAGGCGGCGACGTCGGGCGGAGGTGGAGGGTCGTCGAACAGAGGCTGAGGGTCGTTGGGCGGAGGCGGAGGCGGAGGCTGAGGCGGCGGGGAGGAGCTGTGGAAGTGGAGGGGAAGGGTTGTGGGGTGAACGGGGGAGGAAGGGGAGTGACCGGCGGGGCTGCAGGCGGCTGGCGAGCGGCGGCGCAGCCCGGTCGGGCGGCGGCGGCGTGGGGCGGTCGACGGGACTCAGTGGTCGGCATCGGCAGCAAGGAGGGGCAGACGCAGAAGCCGAGCAGTCGGGTTCGGGCGAGGGAGGGCGGAGAAGGAGAGAAAGAGAGAGAGAAAAGAGAGAGGGGAGGAGAGAGAAGAGGGAGAGAGAGAGAAGGGATGCATGGGGAAGGGGCATGCATGCAGACATGCAGAGGAGCGGCCAGTGCATGGCCGAGGCGCGCACCGGGGGAAAGAGAAAGGAGAGAGAGAGAGAGAGAGAGAGAGAGAGAGAGAGAGAGAGAGAGAGGAAGGGAAGGGAGAGAGAAGAGGGAGCGGCGTGCATGGGGAAGGGGGGGAACGTGCACGGGGAAGTGGCGCAGGCGTGCATGGGGATTGCGTGTACCGGGGGAAGAGAAAAGGAGAGAGAGAGAGAGAGAGAGAGAGAGAAGAAAAGGGAAGGGGAAGCGGCGAGCGCGCACCTGGACGTCGCGCGCGTCCAGGGGGGAGAGAGAGAGAGTGCGTGCGGGCAGAGGGAGGAGAGAGAGAGAGGCATATATGCACTCTCAAACGTGATCGGGTGGTCCGAAATCAACTCCGAAAATAGCCCTAGGGTTCAAATTAAATCCTAAAAAAATAATAATGGGCAAAGGCCAAAGTAAATGTGACATTCCCAATTTCGACCCATTTTTGGGATTTATAAAACGCGTAATTTGTCAGTGTGCTTATAGTAAAATCTCGCCCGGGAACTGATCACTCCCGGTAATCTTTTTAAATTAGAGATTTCGCTAGAATCGCACTCGATCGAATTTGACCGTTTTTAGACCCCAAACTTGATGGCCAATTTCCGGGAGTACCGGGTCGAAATAAATTGGACGGTGTCGATTTTTGTGTGGCCAGCGTCGGTATTATCGGGAATGTGCGAAAAATGGATTTTTCGACCGGGTGCGACTTCGGACTAGTGGACCTCCCTCGTAGTATATTTTCGGGTCATTTTATTTATAATTTACGTTGGCCCTTGCCCCTAGTATTTTTCTAGGATTTATTTGGACCATAGGATTATTTTCCGGGTTTGAATCGGACCGTTAGATTGCACTCGAATGTGCATTTATGTCTCTTTCTCTCTCCTCCCTCTGCCCGCACGCGTTACTTTCTCTCTCTCTCCCCCTCGGACGTGCACGACGTCCCCATGCAGCCCGCCCGTCCTCTCTCCTTTCTCTTTCTCTCTCTCTCTCTCTCTCTCTCTCTCTCTCTCTCTCTCTTTCCTTCTCTTCCCCCGGTACACGCTTCAGCCATGCACGCCGCGCGCCCCCTGCACGTCTGCGGCGTCCCTTCCCCATGCAAACCCTTCCCCTCCCCTCTCTCTCTCCTCTCTCCTTCTTTCTCTTTCTCTTCCTCTCTCTCTCTTCTCTTCTCCTTCGGCCTTCCTTCTTGCTGCACCGAAGGGCCCGGCTTCTGGTCTCGCCGACTGCGCACAGCCACTGGCCGCCCCGGCGACCGCCTCGCGCCGCCGTGACCGGCCGAGCTGCACCGCCGTCCGCCCGTCGACCGGCCGCTCCTCCTTCCTCCCCCGACCACCTCCTCAGCAGCCCCTCCCTCTGCAACTCCTCCCCGCCACCACCGCACCCCACTCAGCCTCCGCCCGACGACCAGCCGCCTCCGTCCGACGACCATCCGCCTCCGCCCGACGCCACCGTCCTCCCTCGCACCGTCGCCGCGCCGCCGCGTCGCCCAGCAGACCAGACCGGCACTGCTTTCCCCTCTGCCCGAGCGCGCGAGCTCGGCTCACCGCTGCTCGCCGCCGCGTCCGGCGAGCCCGGGCGACGTCCAGTCGTCCGGCCGGCTCCCCAGCGCCGTCCCGACGCCGGTGCACCGCCCCAGTCGCCGCCGTGCGCCCGCACAGCCACACCGCCCGCCCCCGGTCCACTCTCTCTCCCTCCTGTGGACAGTCCGTCAGCTCGCCGCCGCTCGCCGCCGCGCCCGGCGAGTCCCGACCGTCGCCCAGTCGTTCAGCCAGCCTCCCGGCGCCACCCCGACGTCTGAGCCCCACCACCGCCGCCGCCGTGCACCCCCACAGCCGCGCCACCCCACCCCAGCCTCTCTCTCCCTCTCTCAGCCGTCTCTCTCTCTTCCGGGGGCACTCCGACAGCTCGCCTGAGTCGCTGTGCCGCCGCGCCGGAGCTCCCCAGCCGCTGTCCGCCCCTTCCCGGAGCCAACCCAGCCGCGGCCAGGCCTCCCCGGGGCGTGGCTGAGCTCGCCTGAGCTGCTGCCCGCCACCCCCGAGCCGTCCCAGCCGCCGTGCCACCCCGCCGGAGCTTCCCCAGCCACGGTGCCACCCCGCCGGAGCCCCCCAGCCGCTGTGCCGCCGCGCCGGAGCTTCCCCAGCCAAGTCCCGCGCCTGTGGCCGAGCCCCGCGCCCGTCGCCGCGCCCGTGGCCGAGCACCGCGCCCGTCGCCGCGCCCGTGGCCGAGCCCCGCGCCCGTCGCCCGTCCCGCTCGGCCATTGGCCCGTGTGCCCGGCACACTGCCCGTTCAAGCCAAGACGTCGCCCGGCCCGTCGCCCGTCCCACTCGGCCGAGCGCCCCCGGGCACACCGCACGGCCACCGCGCCCGTGCACCAGGCGCACCGACCGGTCACCGTGCCCGTGTGGCCCGTTCCCGCGCCCGGTCCGATACTGTTCACTTGGGCCATTTCGGGCCCGAGTCGATTTTTCCCGGGCCAAAATTTGGTAAGTGACTTCCTAAACCTTACCTAGTACTTTGGGTATTATTTGACTTGTCTAGGGATTAATTAGTACCGATTTAGGGGTTAAACGTGGATTAGGGTCAATATTTGCATGTGCGGGATTGTCATATTAAATTGTGATATTTGTGGGGCTTACTTAGAGGCTATTTATGGGGTGCTAAATGACCGTATCGTCGTGGCGTGCGTGGGGGAAATTGACGTTTGATTGTGGTCGATTTGGATAATTTTATGTGCATATTAGTGGCTAATATTGGTGAGTCAATAATTGGCTTGTTGTGGCATTCGTGGGTGGATTTGATGTTCGTATGTTGCCAATTAAATGTCGAATTTGTGGGTTGGTGTGGCATGTCATGAATTGGATTGAATTGTGATTATGGATCGCTTGGTGTAATTGGCGTGAAATTGATTGAATTGAATGGCGTGTGCTTGCCTGTCGATTTGAAGCCCGGATCGATCGAAGGGCTACGGACTTGGGACGTGTTGACGGCGGTCCGTGTGAAGGCATGAACGGCCGTTGGGCCAAATGGATGCGGGCTTGAGACGTGTTGACGGTGGCCCGTTAAAGGTGTGATAGACCCGGACGTATTTACGTCGGTCATGGGAATGATTGATTATGTGGCTTGGGACGTGTTGACGGCGGCCACTGGATAGTATGATTGACATGGCTTGGGACGTGTTGACGGCGGCCATTGGTTTAAGTGATTGGGCGGCTTGTGAGCCCGTGAAAGGAAAGTTGGTTGGACGCGTGCATGCGACTTGAGTGTGATTGAAATGTGGCTGAATTGGCTGGTTGAACATGTGATTGGATTGGCTGGTTGAGCGTGTGATTGGATTGGCTGGTTGAGCGCGTGATTGGATTGGCTGGTTGAGCGTGTGATTTGATTGGCTGGTTGAGCGTGTGCTTGAAGTGGCTGGTTGAATGTGTGGTCTAATTAGTAGGGTGAATTGCATGCAAGTGTAGTTAGCGTTTGAGCAATTGCGATGTGCTATTTAGCTACTATTATTGCATTATCATGTTATGACTAATGTGCAGTGTTGGCATGGGCTTGATGGCCAGGTGAGTACAATAATGTGAATCTTTATATCTTACGGGGTAGATTGCATGTACGACTCGTCTGGGTACGCATTGGCCTACGTGGGGTATAGGGGGTTGCTTATTGAGACTCGTTCTCACGGTTATTATATAACCATTTCAGATCCGCGACCATAAGCGACTGAAGACGCTTCAAGGGTAACCCGAAGATCGAAGACGTGTCAAGTACTCAGTATTTTGAGTCCCCCTTTCTGTAGAGGAGTTAAGTTTGCGAACAATTGTCCCTTTTGAGGAAATATGGTCCTGTTGTTGTGGCCTAGCTTGGAGTCTGTCTTTTTGTGGACGTCGAATGTATCTGTCAAGTATAGGAATGTACAGTTATTTGTTTCGTGCTATTGCTGCCCCTTGTCATTATTAATTGTCCGGGTTGTTTCTATCTGTTTCCGCGCGTGCTTAATCTCTGATGTTTGGGTTGGGTCGGCGACGTGCCTGGGACGTCGCATTCAATGATCGACCATCGAGGGGTGTCGCGAGCTCGTTAGGGTTCGGGGCGTGACAGTAAATTAGAATAAAATGACTCGACAACACACTACGAGGGAGGTCTACTAGTCCGAAGTCGCACCCGGTCGAAAATTCATTTTTCGCACATTCCCGGCAATATTGACGCTGGCCGCAATAATATCGACACCGTCCAATTTATTTCGACCCGGAACTCCCGGAAATTGGCTGCCAAGTTTGGGGTCTAAAAACGGCTAAATTCGATCGAGTGCGATTATAATAAAAGTCTCTATTTTAAAAACGAAAACCCGAGAGTGATCAGTTTCCGGGCGAGATTTCATTATAAGCGCACTGACAAATTACACGTTCCATAAATCCCAGAAACGGGCCAAAATCCAGAATGTCACACTATACATTCTTTATAAACGATAAAGATGTTTTGTACTATCTATAAATTGATTTTTTTACTGAGACTCTCAAAGATAATAACCAATTATTTTAACATAATTATAAAATTAAAGTAAGAAATCATTGTAACCTCATTGTTGTTGTAAATTATGCTTGTTACCAAAGAAATGTTCCTTTTACAAAGAATGTATTGTTGAAGATGGTAAGTTGCTTCTCTACTTGTTGTCTTGGGTGCAAACCTTATTGAGAACATTCTCGGAGTAAGACTGTGAATGAAGTAGGCCAATATGAGAAAGTGCACCTTAGGATCAGCCGAGGAGGTGGACCAATCAAGGTATGCAAAAGGCTAACTCGGATACCATTTAACTGCTAGACAATGAAAAAATGTTACTTTTAAAGTAAAGATGCTAAATCCACTATCCTCAAAGTTTAAAGTGTAAGAATATAGTTTATCCAAAAGTTTAACTTTAACTTACTACAGAAACTAATAATCTGACAGACAAACCACTTGACATCTGTGCTAAAAGAAATTTTACTAAATGCACCACCCTCAAATTTAGTTTTACCTTAATAGGGAAACTGATGGTTTGATTGTGCATGTAAGAGTGGATTATTTATCTATACTATATATAATGCAATTTTACCCATCATGCAGCCTTAAACTTCTTCTATTAAATTACGTTAAATCCATGTCAATTATTTAAGGTGGACACAAAAAGGTGAGTATTGAATTCACTGGCCAAAGTTGCAAATTGCTGAGATCATAAATCTCTCAAATCCAATAAAAAAACACCTCATCCATGATGTTCAAAATCTAAATCCTGAGGCAAACAGCCTTCTCATCTATAATATTAAAATTTCTTTTTCAAAACAATAAAGAAATACTTGGTTTGGTTAATGAGGAGAAGCAGAATGAGAAGTTTCATTGCACAACGTTAAAAGCCGGATTAGTGAAGCATATAGAAAGGGGAAAAGGCAGTTATCAAGTCCCTCCTTACAACAGATCCTGATTCCATACAAAAGATCAAAGCTCTTGATTCCTCAATCTCTTATCAATCGAACATCTATTTCTAACATCGAAGATGACAAACTTGCAAATTAAATCTACTCCACAGAAAGATTGCTGATTGCAAATAGAAATTTGACCCTGAAATATAGCGTATTTGGCTAGCAAAAAGGGAGGCAATTGTATTTATCTGAGTATGTCTTCAAGGATAAGCAACCCCATATCAAATGCTGCGAGTTTTGGACCACATACTTCTTGCAGATATTTCATTGAACACCTCCCACTCATCTAGGTATTATTTCCCCTGTGCTTCTTTAGTTTTTGGCACCATAATGGAAGTTGATTGCTTTCTATGACCGTGTATGGACCGCTTCTTATCACATAACAAAGGCCAAGCACAATGTACTTATAGAGCGCATCTAGAACAACTTCATAATGGCCCACCATCCGAGACCTAGCAGTGCAAGTTCATGTTGACATTGGGTGATGTGGGTATCTCATGGCTTTTAGGTCCCCTACGGGAATCATTGCCCCATCATTTATTAGAGGGCAAACGTTAGGAACCCCGGCACGACAAGCACTAACCTAAGAGATTACAAAAGATGCGACTACACTGACATTTGATAAATGAATCTCCCACCTTCTGCTAATGTATTATGCGATGATGGTGGGGTCTAAAATGACACAAGTCATCCTTTCGGCTTTGGGGGAGATTGAGGGATGCAGATCTGAATTTTTTCCTAATCTAGTCGCGGTCTGTTGTTTCCATACATCGGATGACGATACATTGAGCTCACCCACATCAAATGAGAATCCCTAGCTAAATCTAATATCTCTCTGAGTCTCTCACCGCCCTCTACCCGGACCAACAAGTAGAGAACATAAAGAAAGAGGATGTGCTATTCGAAGATTCTTCCGTTCAAGACGAGAACAAGATAGCCTACTGATATACTTACAAGCTAGCTTCAAACAATTAGTAAATTCTCCTCTAGCTACCATATTGGGGGAAAATTGTTCAAAGAGTCCTCAATCTGTTGCATTTTGGCAAATTTAGTCCTAAATCTTTCAATTTTACAAATTAAGTCCTAAATCTTTTCACGTTTTGCCATTTGAGTCTATTTGGCCAATTTCAACCATAAATCACTTATGTAGACTCTAGTAATGTCACGTAGGATAATCAGTGTTGACATGGATAATTTTTCATAATTTTTTAAAAAGACATTTGAATTTTTATTTTTTATTTTACTTTTTTTTTTCTACCAATCCAGGCGAGGGCCGGTGACCCTCGTTGGCCATGGGGCGATGGTTGCAAAGCCCTCGACGGCCAACAAATGCTGCGAGGCCCTTGCTAGCTGTGAAGCCCTTGCCCCCAACCAGCAAGAGTTGGCTAGCCCTCGTCTGTGACCGGCAAGGGTTGATCGGCAAGGGTTGCCGGCCTTGGAAGAAAAAAATAACAAAGAAAGAAAAAAATTAAAATTAAAAAATGCAGAATTTTTTTAAAAAAAATTATAAAAGTTGTACACGCTAGTGCTGATTGTGCCACGTAGGACGCCAGTATTCACATTAGCAATTTTTTATTAAAATTGGCTAGATAGATTCAATTGGAAAAATGTAAAAAGGTTTAGGAATCAACTGGCAAAATTGCAAGATTTATGACTAAATTATCTAAAGTGCAATAGGTTTAGGACTATTTGGACATTTTGCCCACTACATTTGGTATTGCACCTGAGCCTATGTTTCGGACAGTGGGGGCTTGATTTGTATTTAGGCTCCGTTTATTTCGGGGAAAATAAATAATTTAGCAAATATTTTTCTAAAATTAACATTTGTATCCCTTTACAAAATGAATGAAAGAAAAAAGATTTTCATTGTTCAAGAAAATATTTAGACATAAAATTATTATCGTTAATGAGAATATCTTCCATTAACTAATTATTTGAAGCAATAAAGCCGGTTGTTTAAAAAAAAATCTTCTAAATCATTTATTTTCCACGAAACAAACAAAGCCTTAGTCATTGCACATAATTTACCCCCATGAAATGAAATTTTGCAACCGTTTAACATCTATTATCTCTCTCTCTCTCTCTCTCTCTCTCTATATATATATATATATATATATATATATATATAACCGGTTAAAAAACTCAGGCTTATTTTGTCCGGATGGTATGACTGTTAGCGCAAAAGCTTATTTTTAAGGAGGGCGGAGACGTCATGCCGTGCCAATCATCATCTGGTTTGGGGTCTCTGGATGGCGTGTCCTAAGCCATTGTTCAATGGTGTGTCCATTGGCCAGACTGGTGCTTCTGTTCTCTTCCCAAAGTTGATAAATAAGTCAGACAAAAAAAAAAGCACTTAAAAGAAGAATAGTAATATTGACAAAAATAATTGAGAACTGCCATCGATACGTGCTGGGCCCTGTGGAAATAAAGGGTTCAGAGTCTGACAATGGGTCCAAATTTATGAATTCTAGGCCAGTATGAGGCCCATTTGGAGTTTCTAGCATGCACAAGCATAGCATTAAGATAGAAATCATGGAGTTGGTGGTTATATGCAGACAAAGTGTGATATGACTTATTTTAGAAAATATGGGAGATTGTATGATTACATATCTCACTTTGTGGATGCTGAAAATTATTTTGAATATTTTATGTATTCATCAAACACCAATTATAGGAAATTGTTAAGAAAGTTTGGGTCAAAGTTGGAGTTTGAAAATGATATTGGATTTCCTTTATAAAGTGGAGAGATGAACACTCTCTTTTAGGAGACGTGTTGCATCTCTCCCTTGAACCCCATGTGATTCACTCTCACATGCAAAGTAGGATTGCCCGCCCACCCACCCTCTCACCCTCCTCTCTCTCTCTCTCACACATATTTTTTTACGTTTAGTCCAATTTTTAACATGACTTCTGGTTAATCCCACATCAATGCCCACTTAGTGTCACATCAACGTCAAGTGCCATTGAAAATATCAAACAAAGCCATGTCAGATTTTATTCATTACTCAAAATGAATAATGCAAACAAAGTATCTAATTATAGTCTCTTGACAAATTTTAAGACTTGATTACATAATTTAAAGCTCTAGAACCTGAATGCACATTCTCTATTAGTTCCACAATATCCAAAAGAAAAGGCATTTCCCCATTAAGCATGATCGATTATGCATTTGTGAGCAAAACACCTTTCTAGTCATGCACCTTACTTATGAGGAAATTAAGGATGTTTCATGGTCCATGAATGAAGATAAATCTCAGGGACCTGACGGATTGTCCTTAGTTTTTTACTTACTCTTGGTCAGCGGTTGGAGAAGACCTTACAAATGGAATTGCTGATTTTTTCAACTTTGGTAGGCTTTTGAAACGAGTGAATGCCACTGCAATTTCTCTGGTTTGAAAGGTGGAATAAGCCTCTAAAATGACTCATTTCAGGCCCATCTCTTGTTCTCATATTACTTACAAACGCATTACAAAGATTCTGGCTAACAGACTTGCACGAAAGCCTTGCTAGCATCATCAGTTTCAATCAGGCAGCCTTTGTGGAGGGTAGAAGCATTTCAGATAATGTCTTGTTGGGTCATAAATTGATAAAAAATTACCATAGGGCTGTTATATATCCTAGGGAATGATTATGGCTGACCTTATGAAAGAATTCGACTCCATTAATTGGAGTTTTTTGCTTGCTGTGTTCTCGAAGTTCTGAATATTACTTTAAAATTTATCTCTTGGATTGAGGGTTGCTTGACAAATCCTCGTTTCTCCATCTCTTTAAATGAAGGACTCGAGGGTTTCTCCATCTCTTTCGCAGATGATTGATAGAGCTGCTCTGTAGATGATGCGATGATATTTTCAATGGTGATAAGAAATCTTTGCAAGAAATACTAAATTTCTTTCGGGAGTTCAATTAGCTGTGTTAATTATGTTTTGAATTTTATGTACTCGGTCCGGTTCATCACTCGACTTGATATATTTTTTGTGTGATTCAAAAATGGAGAAAAAATTAAAATTTAATTCGTGACGCAGAGGGTTGGGCCGATAGGCCCAATCTAGAACAAGCGAAGAAACCTCTATAGCAGTCCGCTTAAGCTGAAGCAAGCAAATAAATGTTTCGGGGGGTTCGGGGGCTATGCCTTCGAGGAGATTTTTTAGAGAGCCCTATTTATATTGCGGCTAGGTTTTTCATTGATTAAAAGAGATTTTCATTTTGGAAGAGATTTGTGAGCCGTTGAGTTTTGTTAAGTTGTTTTTTGACTTCTGAAAACTATACTCTTTTTTATTATAGTGAAATCTTGTCTTGCCTCGCCCGTGAACGTAGATCACCTTGTGATCGAATCACGTAAATCCTTGTGTTTTGTATTTATTTTTCCACGTTTGTTTCGAACTCTGGTCTAATTTCAAGTCCTCAGAAAACTGAGATTGTCGTGGCTGGTATGGAGTTTGAATATAAGGCTGAATTGGCTGATAGGAGTGGATTCAAATTGGGTAAACTTCCTGGAAGGTATTATGGTCTGCCAGTAGTCTCAGGTAGGCTAAGTGACAGGGATGGCAAGCTTCTTCTTGGCAAAGTTACTCAAAGAATGACAACTTGAACAGTTAAGCATCTTACTAATGCATGGAGGATTCATCTGATACAAGTAGTCATCTTTAGCATGGCAATAAACTTTTGGAGTCAAGTAGTTATATTGCCAAAGGTTGTGAAGATGGTTGAAAGCATATGTAAGGCATACCTATGGAAAGGAAATCCCGAGAATGCAAAGAAGGGCCGAAGTCTCTTGGGAAGAAGTTTGTCTTCCTAGGTGTGAAAGAGGATAAGGTTTGAGGAAGTTGGTTCTCTGGAATTTGCTTGTATTCCTAGGAACCTAGGGAAGTTGCTACTGTGGGCTGGTTAGATTTGGGTGGCATGGGTGAGAGTTCTTTGCTTGACCCTGTTTCTATTTGATCTGTCCCCCAAGAATGACAGTAGATATGCTTGGACGAAGCTTCTCAAGGCAAGATCTGTCCTTAAACCACACGTTAGGCATCTTGTTAGTAATGGACAACATAGTTTTTTATGGAATGATCCTTGGCATCCTCATGGGGTGTTGTTGGATGTCCTCATAGAGTGATTTATGATGCTTTTTGGGGTTTCATTCTTTAGTAGCCGCTGTCATTAAGGGAGATAAGTGGGTCTGGCCTCCAACAAAATCAGGATTACTGGTGCAGATTGAAACAGTTTTATGTGGTACCATCCCTCCTTACTCTGCTCTTGAGGAAAAAGTTAATTTTACAGGCAAGATTCATGTGGTTTAATCCAGACTCGCTTAAATTCAGCTTTAGAGCTTGGCCCACTATCTTGAACAGGTTAAAAACCTTTGATAGGATGAAGAGGTGGCCCTCCATTGATGATAACTGTGTTTAATGCTGTTCTCTTCCTGTGTCCAAGGAACATTTGTTTTTTGAGTATGACTCCTCAAAGTTGCTTTTAAGCTGTGAAAACAAAAAATCAACTTTTTACCTTACCAAAAAAAAAAAACAAAAAATCGACTTTTATGATACCATTTTTATTGAACATCTCACAGCCGCAACATTTCAACTACAATAACTTATATGACATCTTGACATCAACAACGCAAAAGCGATAATAGTACACAGTACAACTGCAGGATAGATAGCAAAATGAGAAGGGTGCTTTCATCGGGCATGTAGTATGTGCAGAAATTAGAAAACATGGATTGATAAAGGAAGATAAAGCAAAATTTGACTTATGTTGAAAGTACGAGAGATTTATATGATCATATGATGGCTACGCGGATTCTTCCTTAAATTATCCTTCTTTGCACTGTTTTAAAACATATGGTTATTAATAGGTGAGTACCACTAATTGAAATTTTGGAGGCCAAAGTTTGAGATGAAAATTAATAGGGTTAATACTATAAAAAACACCAAACTGGTACACCTGTAACAAATTTTCCCAAAATTAATTTTTGACCATCAAAAATCCCAAACTAGTACATCTGTGACAAATTTATCCCAAACTAATTTTTTGATTAACAAAAATCTCAAAATGATACATTTATAACAAATTTACCCTCTATTAGTTTCCATTAAATTGGATTAATATCAAGAAAAAATCACAAACTGATATGTCTATAACAAACAGAGGGTAAAACTCTAAATTGATACACTTGTTAATTGCCATATGTCATCTAATTCAACAATTTGATTGTGAAATTTAATATAAACTAACGGAGGATAAATTTGTCACAGATTTACCGATTTTAGATTTTTTGTGGTTAAAAAAAAAGTTTTGGGTAAATTTATCATAAATATATTAGTTTAGAATTTTTCGTGATATTAATCCAAATTAATATTGGTTTACCTCCCTATAGAGAGATAATCGCTGTCTTTTAGGAGATGTGCTATATCTCTCCCCCTCACACATGTCAATTCTTTGAACCACTAATCCAGTCCCCATAAATTCATTCTCAATTAAATTTTTCATAAGCACCTTACAGCTACAACACGCTCATAAACACTACTGTTTATGGCACCTTTCAATATTACCAAAACGCACAAATTCTAAAACCCCACGATACAACTGTACCAAAGCACACATTGTAACCTGTGGAATTTGCTGTTTCATATATTTGCAGAAGAGTAATGATATGCAATACTAATACCGATGCGGAAAATTGGTATGCTAACTAATGTGATTGCAAGAGGTATTTAAACGATCTACCAATCAGAGTCGGTCCCATCAAACAGGGTGCTACGTTCTTAACATATTGTAGCTAGTGATCATCATTGTTCTAAGCGCAATCAATTAGCATGCGCAATGGCGGTAGCCAAAGCAAGAATCAGGCTGATCAAGTCTAAGCAAAATCCAACCCTTGTAATCTTTAAAGAACAATCAGCTGGATTGACACAGAAATCTATAGATCTTGAAAGTCAAAAGATACGCAACAGTCGAGCTTTTTGAGGTATCGCTTCAGGAACAACAAAATATCCTTTCAGATTTTGAGTCGTTAAAGCAAGCCACGCCTAAAAATTTTCTAAGGATGATTAGATAGTTGGGTTGACCATGGCATCCCATTCTTCTAATTTCCAATGATTGTTTCTGGCTCATGCTTGATGGGGACCCAATGATTAATATTCAAACCATGATAAATAATGGGGAGGCGTTCGAGTTTGATCGCCTTTACAAAGTGCATGAAAAGAAGAAATTGCCTAGAAAAACACAGCTTTCCAATTGCCCACCTTGACTCCTTGACAAATATGGGAATAGGGAAATTGATTACAAAAAGGTAGGAAAAAGAGCTTTGTTTGAAAGGGTTGCCATAAAGACGAGTGTCTTTGGAACAATTGCTAAGCAAACTTGTTTAAAAATTTCAAATTATAAAGTAATAATTATGTATGATACGAGAAAAATAGGGCTCTTTTTAACAAATTCTCATTTGGAGTTGCCTTAGGACACATGTTAAGCAATAAATGGGGGAAACATTGTGACTATTAACGATACGTTTAATAAGTTAAAAAGAAAATTATCTAAAAAGTTCTAAATTTACTTTATGGTAGTCAATTCACTTATATACTTTTAATTTACTCTTAAATATTTTAACGATTTTGCCAATAGAGTCATTCCAACTAATTTTGAATAGAAGTCATTGACATAGCGATCCAATAAGCGTTGGAGGTTCTACGTGGCACAACTGATGCCAATGTGAATGATTTTTGCAATTTTTATATTTTTTGAATCTTTTTTTTGAAATGCAATGCATATATTCTAGTTCATTTTTTTCATTTCCATCGTACAAGATTCTAATTATTAATGAGTATATGCAGGTGGAAAAGGAAAAAGTTTCATGAAAGAGCAGAAGGCACTCAAAGCTAAAGCTGAAAGTTAATTGTTGCATGCAAGCTAGCAAAAGCAACTTTGTTTAGTGGAGTTTGTTAAAAAAAGCGAAACACGAACAAATCCTCTTAATCATGGACCTAGTTGAAATCATCTCAGTCGCTTAACTTTGTTTGACCGCAGTGATCCTTAGATTCGCTATAAAAATTTTATTTCCTATTGATAGCACTCCGTTCACATTTTACTACATATGCTTTTGAAATTTTCAATTATCACCTTGGTTTTGAGATTTCTTTCAATAAGGTAACTTATTTGATTGTTTTGATAACGTCTCATATTCTGTGCTGAATGACAATTTTGATGCTCATTGTTAAGATTTCACATTTCTAAAGCACCATTCTTGGGAAATGAATGACATATATCACCACCTAAAGAATCTGATATCATTCCTAGGGCAACTGTATACTTAGAAGGAATTTTTTTCTAAATTTATGATGTTTTTTAGTACGTAGAGATTACAATCGAAAAAAAAATATACAGTAAACAACAGACCACTTTTCTTTTCCTTTTTTTTAACTCAACTTCAATATGGATTAATCTCACATATACACTTGATCTCTTAGTTAGTAAAAGGGAAAATGACACAAATGGTTAATGAACTTTGGTACAATGTGTAATATCATTCCTAAACTTTTAATTTATTCAATGTGGTCTCTGAACTTTAGTTCAATATGTAATGTCAATCCTGAACTTTTAAATTGTTCAATCCAGTCTCTAAAATTTTAGTACATGTTCAATTTGATTCGTAACCTATATAAAAATGTTCAAAGTAGTAATTCCATTAATCCAAGTTGATTTGGTTTCCAATCTAGTACATTTGGATAGCGAACAAAAAAAAGACATTTCACGTGAGTTATCTACGTAAGATATTCAACTCAAATAAAAATATAATAATCCTTTTAATATGTTTAATTTGTTTATTTTAGAAAAATAATATAATATATAATTTGTTTATGTTACGAACATATGCGGAAGAGCAAAACACGGAACACAGAGATTTACGTGGTTCGATCACAACGTGATCTACGTCCACGGGTGAAGCAAGACAAGATTCCACTATAATCAAAAGAAAGTACAATTTCAGAAGTTGAAACAACGATAAAAGCTCACGGCTCATAAAACTCTCTAGAAACACAATTCTCTTTATATATCAATGAGAAAATCTAGCCGTAGTATAAATAGGGCTCCCAAAAATTTTCCTCGGGGACTACGCCCCCGAAACCCCCGAAACATTGGTTCGTTTACTCCAGCTTGGGCGGTCCGCTATGGAGATTTGTTTGCTTGCTACGAGTTAGGCCTATCAGCCCAACCTCCCGTGTCATGAACCAAATCTCAATTTTCTCTTCATCTTCAAGTCGCACACAAAATATGTCAGGTTGGGTCATGAACCGGACCAAGTACATAAAATTCAAGACATATTTAATAGTTTAATTTGAAAAAATGATTACACATGCTATCTAATGACATGGATTATTACATCATAATTTGAGTTAAATAACTTACATGGATAATCCACATGTGCATTATTTTTTTGTCTACAGTTTAAACGTATTGGATTGAAATCAAATCAACAAGTTCCATTAACTTGAGTTAAGGGAATGATAACTTGAGTCTAGGAACTAGATTTAACATTTATCAAAAGTTCAAGAACAAATTAAAAATTTTAGGGATTACATTATACATTAGATTAAAGTTCAAAAACCATTTGTGTAATTATCCCTTAGTAAAATTGAGTAAGGTCTCTAATGTTGAGGGCTCTTTTTAAGTCCTAAGTATTTGTCCTATAGCGTGAAATTGCCCTTATTATGGTTTGCCAAAAGAAACAATAGCCTAGGTAAAATATTGCAAGTTCCAAGTTCTAACCTAAGATTCCTAAAATAATAATATAAAGCATCTTTAGGGAATTAGTAGTCATTAGATGTCAACTGTTCATCTAATTTTCTTTGGGCGGTTGTGTATTATGACAATTTGGATAAGAATTGCAACAAAATGCGCTCGAACCGTGTAACGTGCAATGCATAGGCAAAGGAACCACCACATTAACTAAGGAAAAAGAGTGAGAGGTAAAAGTAGTCATAATTGATATGGTCACTACAAATCAAAATTGACCAAATCTATTAATTTGCAACCAAATCGAAGGTCTTTAAATTAGACATTTATCGATACTAACTATGTGGGTCGCTTAAAGTTCGAAATAGAATTGGAAAAGCACCTTGAAAAATATTTTTGTGGTGCGAGCATGAGGATGTTAGGTCAAAGAAGTTCTATGTTAGGAAGGCAGTACAATATAAAACCATTAAAATACTTGTTGGTTTTGTCTTTTGAATAAAGGTGAGTATAATTAGACATGTTGACGGACCTAGACTCGAGCTCTCTCTTAATGATCTCCTTTGCGAAGATGCTGGGTTTATGATGCACAACCCATCAATTATGTAATCAAGCCCCTTTTAAAATGTACAAAAGAGGAAGACCTGCAACATAAAAGAAAAAAAAAAAAAGGTAACCAGTCTCACTGCAGCTATAGCCTGAAGAGTTTTCCACTATCCAGGCTTATAGAAGTCAAGGTGGTCCAGGCACTCGGTCAAACACCAAAACCTTGCCTGGCACATCCTGATACTTCACCAGAATCATCTTGCTAAGCGCATGAATCCAATTCTTTACCCGTCAATTTCACCAACCCTGCGATTTCTTTTGCATACATCGTGATGAGCTCGCAGGTTAAGAACTGTCAATTCTTTCTTAAAAAGCAAGTGGCGTTCTACTTCAAACGCTTAGATTAATGGGGGAGGTGACTTCAAATCCCATGATTGTTATCGTCACTTGAAGGCATTTTGATAATTCAAGAAAGCTTCAGTGGACACATGGGGCTTTGCCTATTAAAGCATCCAAGGAGACTCTCTCTCTCTCTCTCTCTCTTTCTCTCTCCCACGTTGGATCCCTCATCGCCAGAACCCAAACCGGCACGACTCCCTCATGATTCCGCAGTCTCTCTTTCTCGGCCTCCATAATTCCCACTAAAATAGCATTAAAGAAGAAACCCCGATTAATTTATTGGCATCTCTGAGCCAGGCACGGCAGATCCACGGCCTCACCCTGCCATGGTTGAACGGAATCTCTCTCTCTCTCTCTCTCTCTCTCTCTCTCTCTCTCTCTCTCTCTCTGTGTGTGTGCAGAAGTTGCAGCTGGAGATGGTAGAAACCAGGGAGGCCCCATTACGTTCAATCATGGAAACTTGTAAAAGCCCAGAGAGCTGAAACAGGTAAAGATGTGACAAAGGGAGGGAAGGAGAGAAGAGGGAATGCTGTTAATGCGATGATGATAGTGAAACTATCTATATTCTCTCTTTTTAGTAGCTCAGAGATAAACAGTGAAGTAGCAACATCAAGAACCCCACCTCCTTCAATGGAGAATCGTGGCACAAGAAAAAGGAAAATCCCAAAAAGGAAATGGAATGGGAAAATCACTTTATGTACATGTATAATAATACTAGCTATCTTGCTCTTCTTGGGTCCTTGGCCCAAGAATAAATCCCACCTAAATAGACCCACGGTGACAAAAACAGAGCAACAACAAAAAAACGGAGAAAAAAGAGAACTTGACTTTCTTTCTTCTCTTACGGATCTGGAAAAAGCCTCTCTTTCTTTCGTTTTCTTCAGGAATCGCCATACTCATGCCAGCAAATGAGCATCGTGACGCAACGCCTCATGATGTAGAACCGGGCTCTCTGCTCTCGCACCAGCCGAGCGCATTTCCTCGTGAAGGAACACCTCCTCCGCGACGACGCGGAGCTCTTCATGATTGAAGAAGTCGAGGAAGACGAGTAAGAAGAGGACGAGGACCGGCTCCTCGAAGACAACGATTCCTTCTTGGACAGCTTCCATTTCTCGTTGAAGCAGAACGGGGGCGCGGCATCGGCAGCTGCAGCCACAGCCAGGGAAGCCATGGAACTAGGGAAACAGAGGACCTTTCGGAGGGAAATTCAAGGAACGAATCTCGATACAACCCTCTGTTGGGAAGTAGCGGGAAGAGAACACGGAGCGGTACAGGGAGAGGAATTCAGAGGTACTGAGAGTCAGATGGAGGGGATGGTGGAGTGAGGGAAACACAGGTGGGTCGAGATGTGTATTTATAAGGGGAGTGAGAGAGAGAGAGAGAGAGAGCAGCGGGCATCACCTGGGCCTTGGGTGCCCCGAGGAGGCTGCCTTTTGTGTTTGATTTTTCTCTCTTCTCCCTAAACTTGGGCTGCTCGGGATAGAGAAAGGAAGTAGACCTGACCGGGCTCTCCTTTATCCTCTGTTTTTCTGTAATTTCCCACACGATGCGTCGCAGCACAAAACAGATTTAAATGTTTTGCGGTGGACGGGCAATATCTTAATCTCTTTTTTTATTTGACGGTCGTGGAGGGGTTGAAGAAAGGTCCGTTCGTCTCGCGAAAATTATGACATTTCTTGAAAATATTTTCTAAGAAGTCATAATATGGGAAATTGACAATATTTTTTGGTATTTAGCTTAAACCTAAAAATGATTTAGAAAATTATCCGCCGTTTGATATAGAAAATTTGATTTGATTTTCTTAGAAAGAATATCATAAATTCAGATTTTAAATTTTTTTATTTGTTCTTTTCTTTTATTATCGTTTTTCTTTTTCCTTTTATCTCTACCGGTCGCGACATGCATGGTGGAGCCTCAGGCAAGGTCAAACTTACCCAAGAGCGGTGGGCGAGCTCAAGACTCGGGCGAGGGTCCACCTTGCTAGCCTCAGGCGAACTCGACCTCACCAAATCCGACAAGCTCTAGACTCGCCTGTGGCTAGTCGCTGGCCATCGCCGTGTTCGGTGACCAGCTAAGGAAGAAGGTAAAAGAAAAAAATTAAAAAAAAATTGATTTTTAAAAATATATTTTTGTAAGAACAAACGCTTCTTAATCAAGGACCTAAGCCCGAGTGTCAAGGAATCACGCGTGGCCTTTATGGACCCGGGCCCTAGTGCTAGGGATTAGAGTTCGAGCGTCAGAGACTCGAGCCCGACCTTTATGGACCCGGGCCAGGGTGCCAAGGCATGGGGCATGGGCACTAGGGTTTTGAGCCTAACCTCAATGGACTCGAGCATGGGCACCAGGGGCCCAAACCTAGGCACCAAGGTCCTAAACCTGGCCTCAATAGACTTAGGTTTAGCCTCAATGGACTCGAGCCCAGGCGCAAGAGACCTAGTCCCGGCATCGTTGGACTCTGGCCTAGCCTTGATGTACCCAGCATGAGCATTAGAGACTTGAGAACCAGCTTTGGGGTTCCTGTGTTCAAACGTAAAAGTTTTGGGTTCAAGTGTCAATATCTAGTCATATTTTATAAAATGTTTTCCGACTTTTTCAAAGAGAATCAGTTTTTTTAAATTTAAGTATAGGTTTTCCGTTGACTCATTTTTCTAAGCGAACCAAATGTCGGAAATTGAGGAAAAATTTTTCTGTGAAACAAATGAAGCCAAATTCATAAATGTTTTTTTTTTTGGCTTGATTGATTTTCCTCTATCATTGATTTTACGAAGTTGCTCCAACCATCATTCTCGTTGGTAGGTTATATATATGGATATCAACACATATATGTTTAGTTATTTTTGCATAGGGGTGATGTCTAAACTTATAACCCACCATCAAAAGAGTGGTTGGACCAAACTTCCTACAGTTAAGGAATTAAGGAAAATGTAGCCTTTGTTTGTTTTTTTGGCTGAATACATTACTAGATACATAACATATCTCGTGAGAAAAACATATACAATATATGACGCAAAACAAAAGATATGTCTCGTAAATACTCCTTTCTTGTTGCATACATAATTTATTGTATGAACCTTATTATAAGTATGATACCACGTCACTTCACTATCGGATTTAACTACTTTTTATATGTATGTTTCTTCCTTCACCAATAAACTTAAATTTTTTAATTAGATTTTCTAGCATGGCGCTAGAGTCAACTCTCTCCATAGTCGATATCTTGAAAATTAAACTTTCTTTGTTGAGTACATTTAAAACATGACCTTGGAGCAATTGCTTGCATATCTAGTTTATGCCAATATGCTTTACAAGAGGACTAAGGAAGAAAGTCTTTAGTGAATATCAGAGACCATTATCGATCCACACGATGTATGTGTGCTACAATAATCCCATCTACTACTCCTACCCGACCTGACACGACCCATGTATGTAATTGACAACCCATTTTTGATCATTTTTGTTGCTCGCTAGCTATGTCAATCTGAAAATTATATTTTCTAGGAAAAACAGAAAAAAATATTCGTAAAAGAGGGAAAGAGCTTGATGTTCTGGGATAATTTTGCCTTTGTGAAAGTTGGATTGGTGGGCATTCGGTCGGGGCCTTTTTAGGGATAAGCATAGAGCACATTTTGACCGTTTATCGATTTAATTTGATGGCGATATATCATGATTGAACGAAGAAACATGACTTTGCCTACTCCTTTTATTTGTACGGTCTCTTTGATCTTAATAAACTTTAAGACCAAATCCGCAATTCTAATGAATGTGATGTCACAATCATAGTGATAGATCGTTTTCATCGAGGAAAATCCTCATGTAGTATTTATACCTTGGCAAAAGTAAATTGACGAAAGTAATACTAGCCATAAGAAGCTGGGAGTTTTTGTTTTCGACCCCTTACAATCATGAAAATTACCTAATCAGTTCTTAACAATCCAGTCGTAAAATTTTCAATTTTATCAATTTAATCGTAAATCTTTGCGCAAGATTCAAATATAATTTTTTCGTTTAATTTTTATCGAAAATCGCTGATGTAAAGATTTAGTCATCACCGATCATCTTACATGGTAAACCGTAACAAAAATTGGCTAGAATAATTGCATTAGAATTTCACGCAAAAGTTAAGAACTCAATTGATAAAATTAGAAAGTTTTCGATTGAATTGATATCCGTCAAATAGATTTATGATTTATAGGAGAAAAGTTCCAAAAATTTTGAGAAGATAATCGAGTCGAAGCCAAAACAAAAGGGCAGGGCATGGTCCTCGTCGGGCAGGGGACGGGGAAGGGATAGGAGATAGGGATTCGTGAACGCCTTCGTTTCCTCCCACGAGCCAGGATTTACTTTAAATGTTATATGTTTAAAGATATGAGTGGTTCTCATCGGGAGTTGCAATAAATTCGCGATCCAAAGTTGGTTTGACTCCTTGTCTTCCAGTTCGGAAAGACCCCTTCTGAGCATCTCAACTTTTTTGAGTCACCGACCACAGCGCCTGGATCTTAGCCAACATTGCACAAAAACGCTTTCATGGATGAGATTCAAAGGAAAAGGTTTGGCCAGTCCTCACTCCACATGTTCGGGATTCAATAGATTGTTCTTTTTATAATCCAAAAGCAAGAGCGCAAAAACCTATTGAATACCTTGGAAATTTCATGAACTGGTTAATTTGGACCTTTGGCCTTTGCCGGGGAGAGGCAAGTGGAGAGAGAGAAGTATTAGGATTTTAGATTTTTTGAGGTAATTTCTTATAAAGTCTAAGGGTATTTTAGTAAATTTGAGATAACCAGACCAACTTTAGTTTTGCCTCAAATTTGTGCAGCTCTTGTATTATTTTTATTATTATTATTTTTTCTAACTAGCTCTAGAAATATGCAAGTTGAATCATTATGAATTCCTTCGTCTCTTCTTTCTCGTCTTGCTTCTGTTCCTCATATTCCATGAATTTATTTTCATTATCTTTATACAAGAAAAAGACCTTGTAATGGCCGAGTGTCTCTTCAAATTGGTACGCCCAATCAATGGTTTATATAATCATGGTTTCGAAATAACGGAAGTCGTCAAGACTTTCCATTTTGGTAGTGTATGCTCTTTGTTATTCTGTTCTTTATTACTACAGTTTTTTTCTTTTTGTCAAAGTAACATTTCATTCACTTCCTCATAAATACAAAAGATAAACAACGCGTAGTCCAACTACAAATCAAGACAAATCCCAAAGAATTTTAAAACATAACAAACTCCAAATAAAAAAAATGAATAATTAGAATAATGTTAGGGGTTACACACTCAAAGAGCAGATATGTGATTTCTTCAAACCAAAATCGGTGGCCCATTACTAAATCCGTCTTCAGTAATGAGCACGCACTGAATTTTTCAATATGTTGCAATGGCTTTTTACCTTTCGGCGGCACGCGCCTAAATTCAATGTCCCAAACTGTAACAACCCGGATTTCAGGGATGGTGAGGGGATTGCATTGCTCTTGTCCCACGTTGCTTAAGGAGTGAGATTTTGGTGAGTTTATAAGGCTTGGCCCCTAACCCTTGTGCAACGCGTTTTAAAAACTGTGAAGACTTAGTGTCCAAAGCGGATAATATTACACAAGGAGTGACGCAGCGGAAGCATGGTGGGGCCGAGGTCCTTACAAATGGTATCAGAGCCAACTCCCGACTGTATGTGGGACCATAGTGAGGACTCTATGCTCGAAGGAGGGGAGAATGTAACGACCCGGATTTCGCGGATGGCGAGGGGATTGCATTGCTCTTGTCCCAAATTGCTTAGGGAGTGAGATCTTGTTGAGTTTATGAGGCTTGGCCCCTAAGTTTTGTGCAACGCGTTTTAAAAACTCTGAGGACTTAGTGTCCAAAGCGGACAATATTACACAAGCAGTGACGCAGCGGAAGCATGGTGGGGCCAAGGTCCTTACACAAACACCATTATCATTTAGAGTAACAAGGTTGAATGAGCACAGATTTGACACTCGTGAAAACGAAACCTCTCTAATATCCTTCGAAATTAGACTTGTACATCGACGAAACCTGAGAAAAGTGAAATCCCAAAATTATATATGCAAAAATCACCAAATCTAGATTAGATCGGGATAGAAACATTTCAAAACATGAGAGAAAAGCTTCCGGAACTAAACTAAATCAGAAGAGAAAAATTTCTCAAAACAAGAGGAAAGTAAGAAATGGAAATTAGAGAGCCAAATCAGCCAAGAAAAAGAAAAAAGGGGAGGGAAGGGAGAGATCTAACTCAAACCCTCCCCTCAATGCACAGATTGAAGAAGAAAGCCATGTGAAGATAAAAGGAAAAGGAGAGAACTCTAAGGAGGATAGAGAAAGAGCTTATAAGCTTAATTAAGCGGTCCCAAAGATGACTCTCTTAGAATTGGCTCTCCATTGCTATAGTCTTTTCTCTCAAGCTTATTGATCAAATTTCTTCAAGTTTTAGAATTAGGTCTAATTGGATTCCTAAAGAGTAAAATTAGTCTTTTTCTATTGCATATTGTACACTTAAATAATTAACTACTAACTTTATTCATGTCATGATTACCACCTCGCACTTTCATCGACAATGTATGTTATGACAGATGCTCTGGTAAATAATGTGAAAACAACAGCTAATGAGATTGAAGTGACGGACTTGGGCTTCCTCTTGTCATTTTCCTATTACGACGTCTTGGACTTTGGTGTAGTCCCAATGCACTGCAACTCAATTGCTAGGAAGTGAGCCATTGATATGTAGTTGATAGATTTGTTTCAAAGGTTACCTAATTTTTTTTATTATGAGAGAATATGATTAATATGACAAGCTCACATGTGAGAGGAAGATTTGCAAGATTCATGTGTTCTGATTGGTAGTGAAAATAGAGACTCACATCAAGTGATTAATGTGGGAAAAGTAGTTAAGTAGATAACTGGCTCGTAATTCGATTGTTCGAGCTTCCGACTTGCATTGAGCTCGAATAACTACGTTATAGAGTTTGAGATTGGGGCCTTTGTTAAGGTCACAATGGTACCTATGTTGACATAGAGACCCAGTAAACTTCATTGTTGTAACGTTGGATCACTTATTCTACATGCCACTTTACGACACAATTGTTCATGGAAATCACAACTAACATCGTTATGAAACTCTACCTAAGAATTTTAGATCATCCACTGTGCTCCTAACCTTGAATCTTGAGGCAATCTCCTATTTCAGCTAGTTCGATTCGAAAGTAACTCGAGCAGCCTTTCCCTCGTGTCATTACTGACATTGTCTGTTCAATTCCCTCGTACGTGTCAAGAATAATTGCGCCGTACCGAGCTCAGTGGAGGCACATGTACACACAGAGGCTTCTCGAATATCTATTGAATAGAAATGTCATCCGTGTGGCAAAATGACAAAACGCAGAGGCGACTTTTACACGAGACCAGAGCCGACATGCTATTTGCCAGTGAAATTGATCTTTCGGCAGTTTAGGACATGCGGTTCGGACAGGTCGCATTGCGTATGGATCGAAGAGTTGCGCCGTTTTGAGCTTTGAAGAAAGAGCGCTTTCGATTGGTTGTGGGATTGGACACACCTCTTTTATCATGGCTGTGGAAGCTTGATTGCGATGTGTAAGGAGCGACACGATCAGAAAAATATCATCGAAGTTAGCACACTTACAAGCATCTGCGTCATGTCCCACGATGCATGGATTCTCAGTGAAAAGTTTTTGCGATTACTAAGATGGTAACTTTTGTTTCTTCGACTTTTACTTTTATGTTGAAAGCTCAAGATCTTGAAAATAACTGAAAGTCGAAGTTTAGAGACGTTTATTTAAGTCTTGTAGCATCAAAACGAACTGACCTTCACAGTATAAGAACTAGAAGGAAGGATAAAAGTTTAATTTTTTACAATTTGCCTATAAGAACATAGGCTCAAATGTTTCCATCAATGAGATTTGGTACAATACCATAAGATGGATGGTGCTGCGGAAAAGATGAAGAACCACATGTAAAGATGAAGAAAGACAAATCCGATAATTCACATGCGGAATGACATTGAATAGGGTTTTGAGAATTGAAACTAAACTTTCAACCACGTTAACAAATTCCATCTTACTTAAGTAAAGGCGGATGAATGTGTATACAATCCAACCAGATAAATAAGTAAAGGTCGATGAATGTGTATACAATCCAACCAGATAAATAAGTAGGCTGTGTATGATTATCAGAACTAGGATAGGATAAGAGTTAATCCTGCTAGACATCCTTTTTACCGCAAAAATATCATTTCTGAAACATAGTCAAGATTTTCTATTCTTTGCTCTTCTACTCGATCCAATTTTTTGAACCATCTTAGTATTTCTTTTTTTGTTTTTAGTAAAGGCCATTATAAGTTATAAAACTTCTCATGAAAGTGTAATCGAATCCTAAATTTTTCAAAAAGTACAATCAAGTCATAAAACTTGTTAAATTGATGCAATCAA
Organism: Syzygium aqueum; assembly: GCA_031216185.1. Lineage (NCBI taxonomy): Eukaryota > Viridiplantae > Streptophyta > Magnoliopsida > Myrtales > Myrtaceae > Syzygium > Syzygium aqueum. The sequence continues at coordinate 1,088,831 of CM062240.1, forward strand.
GTTCTTCCATTAATGTCATCTAATTTGGCTAATGAAAAATGCTAATGTGGCCTTTTTTTTATTTTTTTTTCTCTCATACATGGTGCTGACATTGCTAAACCATGAAACATAAGGCTAAAGTGCTATTGTTTTTATCTATATCTTATTTTGTAGACCAAATTTTAGTTAAATTATATTATAACAGATGCTAAATTAAAAAACACAAAAAGGATTAAAAAAAATATGCAGGTCCTCACCGGCGCCGCCCCACCATCACCAATAAGTGGCCGTTTCAAGGCTCAGGTGGTGGCTGGCAACTCTTGCGAATCGGCGAGGGCAGGCGACCCTCACTCAATTTGGGTGAGTGGGGTCAGCGAGGATCATCAACCACGACTTGAGCCCTGACGACCCCCACCAGTCATTGCCCGACCATTGCTAGCCCTTTCTAGTAATGGTGGGGTAATGGCAATAAGGGTTGCAGGCCTTCCCATAGTTTTTTTCTGTTCCTTTTTTTTTTAATTTAGCCTTTTTTGTTTTTAATCTAATTTAACCAATATTTAGGTTCAAAAAATAGGTATTTCATGTTTTAACAACATCAACAACACGTAGGAGAGAGAAAATAAAAAAAAAGTCACATTTACATTTTGTGGTAACAAAGTTGGATGGAATTAACAAGAAGATTAGATTGCACAAATTTGACAAGTTTTAAAACTTGATTGTACTTTTTGAAAGTTTTAAATCTCAATTATACTTTCGTAACAAGTTTTAAAACTTTTATTATACTTATCCTTATCATTTTTTGGTCCGAAGAACAATTATAACATTCAAAAAAATGAGAGTGCGGGTGTTTTGTTTACTCTAGATAGGGTAGCACTTTTCAGAAGTTGATTGTTCTAATGTAAAAGAAGAGATGATATATTTAATGGATGTGAAAGTGGGTAATTTGTTCCAAGAAGTAACGGTCCACAATTTGTTTAAAGAATGACTCGGTTTGGGCCATCAGAGAATTCTAACTTAGGAACTGCGTAGGTCATCCTCTAAAAACACATCGGCCGTGTGCATATTTCTCAGGGTCGATGCCATCTACATAGGCAAAGGTCTATTTATGTATGAGAGTTGCAGGATGTTTCATAATCCTCCAAATAGCGGGCCTCTAGACCCTGCCCTTGGGTTAGCATAAAATATGATCCTATTTAGTTAGCTATGTTGCCACATTAATGGATCTAGACCCTACGATAGCTTACTTTGAGTAGGGAAGGAACTACTGTGAGAGATTTACCAACGTGGCGTCAAATTTGATCTCTTTCGTGCTCAAGTTACAATGCTATTATGTTTGGTGCATCCACTAGTGATTCCAATTACGCCTCACACGATTTATAAGGTTAGCAAAATATTTCACGGTCCGTTTGTCTACCTGAATTGGGAATTCTTTGTCAAAGCAATATGATTTTATTTAGTATATAACAACCAAAAATAATTCTTCTGAACTTCCAATTTGGCTGGAGTACTGACAAGGTTATAATGTATTAGCTATTAAGTAATCGTTACAACTATGATAGAATGGAGTTGCAACATAACAGTTGTTTAGTTTAAGGACAATTTTCCTTCTCTAAGTTTCAGTATGTATGCGATTTGGTCTTCTAAATATTATGTTATGCATCCAAGTCCTCTATTGTTATCGATTTGAATAGTTTGGTCCTCTAAGTTTCTTTTGTTCATTTAAATCCTCTAATGCTCTTGATTTGTGCAATCAAGTGCTTCCTTCATCCATGGTGATTAACAATATCTAATTAGGGGGGGTGTTTTTTTTTTTCTATATTTTCCAAATTTGTCTTTTGATAATTTGACACTAATTTGGTACCACTTTAGCATCGTGTTAACATATTCTACAACAATGAAATTTTACTTCACTAATTACTTTGACGGTTCAATGGGAGCCAGTAACCGAAGGTTTCAATTGCATAAATTAAGAAAGTTAGAAGACTCGATTGTAAAAAATAAAAGTTAGAGTATGAAATTGAACAAATCAAAAAGTTTGAGGACTCGATTGTAAAAAATAAAAGTTAGAGTATGAAACTGAACAAATCAAAAAGTTTGAGGACTTGATTGAACAAAATAAAAGTTAGAGGACCATAATCATTTATGTAATGAATCTACTACTTTGGTTGGTTTCAAATTGTAATAACAATGAAAGGAAGGAAAGGAGAAATTACACAAAATTCCTTAAACTTGGAAGAAGCACACGTTACCCCTAAACATTGAACTATTACGCTATATCCTCTTAAACTTTCATTTATTACAGTAATTAACTCTTTGTTATATTTTTCGTTACAACTTGTAATGCAAATGACTTTTAAAGAGTAAAAGTGTATTTTCATCTTTTTTTAAACCAAATCTCTTTTAACCATTGATTTCTATAAAAAAAAATAAAGAAAATGGAGAAAAATAAATAACTAAAGTCTACGTATAATAAATATCAGTAATAATCTATTAAAACTGTTAAATTTAATTATTACATTAATAGAATTAATAAGATAACTTTAGGAGAAAAAACACAATTAAGTAGCATGGAGATAAACCTCAACAACAAAAAGGTCAAATTACAAAAATTAGATATCCATTGTGTAGTTTTGAATGGTTAATTAATGCAACAAAAAAGATCGAACAAAAAAATTTAAAATCATCACCTTGAATTTAGTTGATTATGTCCTTTCATAAGTTTTTTTTCAAAATAAAATTGTATTCATTGCTCAAAATAATACATAAGAAGTGCATAAACTTCATAGCAAAGCAAATTAAAAGCAGAGTAAAGCCCATAATATCACAAAACAAAGCCAAATCTAGAAAACAAGGATGATCAACAAGCACCAGTAGTATTAAGCACATACATGTTTCACAAGAATGAATATGTTAAACAAAATAATTGGCGGCCAATCATTAGATTTCGTATGATGGTTAGATGAGCACTAATTGGGATTTCCTTCTATAGTAACTACGGCATTGCAGTTGGTGGAGCATGCCTAGGTTCGGTTTTCTCTACACTATTGTCATACGAAGACAATCAAAACATATTGAATATCTAACATTCGAAAGAGCAAATTTTCGTGATTTAGCGAGACACTAAAGCCCCTACGATGACCATTGAAGCCACACGCATAGGACTGTACACAGATAAAGTATAGGAGTATCAAATCCCCAAAAGTATATTTTTTAAACTCATAGATCTCGATCAGAAGAGGATAGCTCCCAAATATAAAGTTAGAATAGAAGAGTGCAAACTCTTATATCTAAAAGTAGACCGGCAAAAGAGAGCTCCCAAATTTAAATTGGGAGAGAATAAAAAATAAGAAAAGAACAAAAGAACAAGAGAGGGAGGAGAGGGTGAGAATAGCTCACTCTCGTCATGGATGATGGTTGAAGAAGACAATGAAGAGACAATAGAGAAAGGGAGAGAAAAAGACCTTTTGGCCGCAAGTCCTTTTTAGAGGACTCTTTTGTTTAAATTTGTTCATTAATCAAACGTTTCTTACATTGATTAACCCTTCGAATACACATAATGAATAATTAATTTGTGATTTGACCTTTCTACTTTGAGGCCTTTTCCCTCTTTATATAATTTGTGTTCTTTCTATATATCAAAATATCTTATTTAGTTCTATTAAACTGACTATTTTTTGCATTATTTTTATTTTATTTTATTTAGTCTTCTCCCAGTTTTTTTTATTCTTTCTTCTTTTTTAAAGCAATCAAAAGTAAAAGAGAGATTCCTCATAAAATTTTCATTTATTCATTTATGTAAGAAATTTATGCAACCATTTTTTAAAAAAATATATATTTCAAATGGTGAATTCTTGCGAAATAAATGGACCATAATTAATTAAATTTCAAGTGAGATAAATTAAAGCAATCGTCTGGACTCTTGAGAGGAGTCGCCACCAAAGGCGAAAAGTGCGAGAGTCACATGCGACACACATGCAAAAGGCATCACGGAGTGGGCCCACCCTTTTTGTTTTGGGTTAAGACCACGAAACACTTCAAACTAATATATTCGTAACAAATTTAACATAAACTAATTTTTTGACTATTAAAAATCTCAAACTGATATACCTGTAACAAACTTACTCTCCGTTAGTTTTCATTGAATTTTATTATTAAATTGATCAGTTAGATGACACGTAATAATTAATAAGTGCGCTAATTTTGAGTTTTACCCTTCATTTGTCATAGATATACCGGTTTGTGATTTTTCGTTGTGTTAATATAATTTAACGGAAACTAACGAAAGATAAAATTTTCACAAATATATCAATTTGAAGTTTTTTTATGGCAAATTTACCGGTTAGGGGTTTTTGGGGTATTACCCATTTGAGTTTTAGAGAGCGCCACTTCAATGTCTTTTTGCACACGTGTCAGTCGGCACAGTGGAAGCTTTGTGTCTCCGGGACTCAGACCGGAAGTATTTTACCGCTTTCGCGAGCGCCTCTGGCCAACACGTGTAACTAGGGAGATAGTGGATTTGCAAATTCTCATGGAGTCCTCTTAAACTAATCTCTCCACCTTTTTCGCACATCGCGAGCATCTTATGATTATCTTTATATTGTTTAAATGCAAGTATGACACTTTATTCGAAAAATAGAGATAAAAACAAAGAAATGTCAAATTGTGTCAACAATGACCCATAAATCCCACGTTAAATTCTAGTAGGGTTAAGTATAGTTTAATGCTTTCTCTTATATTCACCGTTCTGTCGGGAGACTGTTTTTATTCTTTTCTTCACAATAACTCGTTCTGCAAATTGATCGGACCACGATCTAACGCCAACCATGGTCTGCTTCGCTCGCTTATGGTGGCCTCTGTGTACCCATTTGACCGAAATCGACATGCAAATTTAATGAGTTCCGAAGATCTAAAAGTGGTCAACTTAACTAAGTGAGCTGGTGAATTCAACAAGCTCAAATTGAATGCAGAATAATAAGAACCCAATTCCAGTCGAAAAACCCTAGAAGACGTTCATCTCAAGTTGTTGTCAAAATAAGTTTTATCACAATTCAATTTTCCGTTCTTACATGTCAAGGACCACTAGTAATACTTATGCACTTGAAACAACTTATATCTAGAAGTCAGAACCCTTAGAACCAAACTTGAGATTTGCATTTTGGTTTGAATGAACTCGATGAAATATACATTTACTCTATTGTACATGTAAATATTCATTTACAGTCGTGTTAAGGTTCAAATTGGAGCAAGATAAATAGCTAGAGGTACTTTATTGAGTCATTTAAAAAATATATTTGGTACTTAAAAAAATTGACTGAAAAGTTATAGGACCGAATTCTGCTCCATTCGATAGGTTTAGAACTTCTAAATTCTAATTCACTAATTATCTTCTTCATAAGTTTAAAAGACTTTCTTGTTAAATATCAAGAGTGCAAAGCTCCACGAGTGTGGCTAGGGCCTGGATTTGAATGACACCGATTTGTACTTTAACAATTTCTTAGTGAAACTATAACGAAATATATGCCTTCTCAGACCTAGGTATCTACGATCGAGCCATGTAAATTCATGTATTCTTTATTCAGTACCATTCTCTCGCATCTCTCGCTTTTCCGCAATGCGAGATATACGGGAAGAGCATCTTAAACAGTGATGTCACAAAATAATTAATTGGCCAAATATGGTGAGTGATCGGAGGAAAGCTTTATGCTATCAAGTAATAGATTTACAAAATGACATGAATGCACGATTTAAGATGACATGGCAGTTTAAGAGAAAAATAAATGATAAGAAGAACCAATTTGACAAGACACGAATACTAACTCCGTCATTTTGAAGCCGACATAACTTGTTAATTCGTTTTGGCATTGCTTTAGAAAACAATTTTTGCTGCATAGTGATTGTCAAAATGGGCGTTGAACATAGATAAATCATCCCCTTGCTAATGAAGAAATCAGAAGCAATGACTAAACTCTTTCTATACCATATCAATAGCCATCTCTCTCGCTCAAACTTGGGATTCCTGAAACTTCACAACACTTGATTTTTTCTTATAAGTGTTTGCACCCTTTGCATTGCATGCAATGAACCAAATCAAGTTTCATCAGTAGATTGCTTAGGCCAGAATGTGGACCATCTTCTATGAACAGAACTTGAACAATTCTGTCTAAAAAAATCAGTGTTGTAGCTCGGTCAACAGACATTGTTCTTAGATAAGTTGCTCTATGAGATCTTTAAATTCACGATATGGTCGGAACACAGCGGACACTAATCATAGCAAGAATCCCTCTTTTCTCTGTTCTTTTGGGGTTAATGCATTTTATTTCAATTTTTGGTGGCTGTTTTGACCGGTCAATTTGTTTCAGTCCAGTCCAAAAAAAAAAAAAGTAAATCGATTTAGGGTGGGAATTTGTCGAATTCCGGCTTATCCACCACATGGAATGCTGAATTAACAATATGGTGGGAGGGCATCTAGGCTCATGGCATGACACACTTAATATATCTTCTTAGAAGAAACCCATGTGGCTGAGAAAACCATCGTAGCCAAGTCGTTCGCAACAACCTTTTTTGTTTTTCTCGAATTGAAATTTATATAGCCAAGTCGTTGGCAACAGCTTTCTGTTTTCTCTCGAATTAAAATTTTATCTTGATTCCTAGATTTTCAATGTCTCGCTCTTTGTCGGCATTCTAATGACATGGACATGTCAATCTATGACACGATCGAAAGCAGCTCGACGCCGTTTTGACGTGATGATTGAATGACCTGCACGATACAATTTACACTTCTGGATGATAGAGAAATTCCATACTCAAATGATTTTGGTTATGATTGGAAAAAGTTATCTTTCTTGGAGTTGGCTCTTCTAATAGGTCTTCTATCTAATTAACCAAAGAGGTTTCAATCTGAGGCAAAGAGAAGGCTATCAATAGCCGATAAATGGCCTCGTAATTAAGTTAATTCCCCCTCTATCAAGATTTTAACGAGGGTCATGATCTTCTTCGTCTCTGGTAGGAGGAGTTGGTAAATTACAGCCATTAATACTGCCCATTTTGATTTCAGTGAAGTATACATGTGATTGATATTCATAAATTGTGACGACCAATCAAACGTATGAACGACAAAAACTTCCTCCTACCAAGGATGAAGGAAAATGCAATCATTTCAATGGTAACAAGCAAGAGCGAGTGGACTTGCCGTAATCTTTTCCAGTAGAAACAGCTAGTATTAAATAACATTTGTATAAAACGAAAAATGTTAAGTTGATTTTGTTGTTTATGAGTGAAAACAAAGTTAAATGAATTCAAGCACAACCTAATAAATCTGGACCATGAGCTCTATGTGTGTTAATATAAAAATCCTATCTCAAAATGATAAATTGAAATCAACGAGAGTGGGAAACCTAAGTAATTTTAAGACTGAATTAATAAAAATGCAATAAATTTATGATTTTTTGAATAATTTTTCCACATAAAATTCATACTCTCATTGAAAGTTAATGCCTATACCTTAAATGGGGAGCCAAGTAGCACCCCCTAATGATAGCAAAAATCAATGGATCTTTGTCTTTCACATTATTCTTGCAGTTTTTTTTTTTGGTTAAAACATTATTCTTGCAGTTCTATGAGCAATAGTGTCGAAACCCTAATTATCAGCAATTCTCTCTTCCTCTCTCGCTCATGCAAGTGTTTTCGTTGTGCTTGCTTGCCCAAATGCAACATTCGTGAAGTGGTGAAGCTTAAGACGATCTCTATCAAAAATCGCTCTCGAAGACACGAAAAAAAAAAAAAAGAGAGCATGAATTCTGGGTCATCAGTTTCAGCTCTATAAGTGGAACAACTTCACTTAACCTTTTCTTGCGCGTAATAAATGATGAGACGAGAGAAAGTGGTAAGTCCCCCTTAAAGCGTGCCGTGTTCTTAGGACGGGGTGCACTACTTCTAAAAGAATTGAATTTTGTAACTAATATATATATATATATATATATATATATATATCTTTTGGTCAGAATATATATATGTGTATATATTTGCATGTGTTCCTTAAAGGTATCTTTGTTTCGTAGCAACTATTGACCAGTCAAAGTTCTTTGTTTTCGACTTTTGTTTTGGGGGTGGGTGACTGAATATGCGGCCCACCCGCCCAACGTAAAAAAGTATTCTCGTGATATGTACAATAAAATTTCGAAAAATAAATAGTTCATCATTATATATCTTTGCCATTTACTTCATCGATAAGATCCTATAGAGTTACCTGTAGTGAAATTCTAGTTCTCGATAAAGAAGATGTCATGCTCATATAGTCATGTTGATTTTATGCACCAAGAGTATGATAGCATATGCATACATTGATGTAGTTAATTTCCTTGTAGAAAGAAATTACTTTTTCTTGTCTATTGTCAGAATTAGCGGCCTTATTTAAGCTCTCAACTAAATGAATCAATAACCACTACTTATAATAGTACTCTAAATAAGAGAAAATTTATCTTTTATCATCTACCGTCCTAATCAATCAAGTCCTCTCGCAACTTTTGTTGATTATTGTTATATTCTGTGAAATTTCCCATCAAAATTCGGCGTCCGTTGCACTAGACTAGCTAAAAGTCTATTGCTAGATGTCTAAACGTCAATAATTATCCGACTTCATTTGTGTAACTAATCAAGATGATGATCTAAGACAGAGTAAGCAAGGTCAAACTTTTGTTGGACCACTTAAATTAGATAATGAGTTTTCAAACGAGGTCAAACTAAGGCCGAAAAGCAATGACAAACGAAGCAGTTCTCTTGAAGCCGAACGCAAGAAAAGAAGTGGGCTGATCTTGGTCCTAGCCGAGGCGTGAGGATGGACCTCGTGTCGGGGTCTCTAGGGCAAGAATATTCTCCTACGTCATACGAGACCATGTCCTCGTTACGGTTTTCCTGGGGCGGATGCTCGCGCACCATCAGCTCTCGTTGTCGTTTTGTTGTTTGAATGTAAGACAGTACAAGCTGAAACGACGTTTTGTCCTCATGTAGTCATGTGGGTTGAAAGTATCACATGCGCCCTCCATGTGTGCTACTGTTTTAGCATCTCCATTTTCAGGGCTTTATGTGACAGAGAGAGAGAGGGAGAGTCACACTGTTATTTTTCGGATAAAAATGTCCTGCCTTTTCTAACCGGTCACAAGAAGTAATGAGCGATTGTTTGAGTATTGATTACTCGTTTCACCTGTAATCACAAAGTTCAGGATTGTGAACTATATCGGTCACTACAAAAAAAACACTAGATTAACGACGAAATTTGCGACGGAAATTTTGGAAAAATCCGTCGCAAATCGAATTTGGGACGGATTTTGCGACGGAAAAAATTCCGTTGCAACTAGCGCGTCGCGAATTTTTGCGACGGAAAATTCAAAATTTTGTCGCAAATTTGCGACGAAAAAAAATTCGTTGCAAAATAGCCACGAATTGAATCCGTCGCAAATTTCCGACGGATTTAATCCGTCGCAAATTTCGTCGCAAATTCCGTCGCAAAATTCGTGGCAAATTTGCGACGGATTAAATCCATCGCAAATTTCGTCGCAAAAATCCGTTGCAAAATTCATCGTAAAATTCGTCGCAAATTTTGCGACGGATTTGTCCGTCGCAAAATTCGTCGCAAAAATCCGTCACAAATTTAGTGGCAAATTTGCGACGGATTTTTCCGTCACAAAAGGCCGCCGCAATTTCGTCGCAAATTTGCAACGAACTATGTCCGTCGCAAAATTCGTCGCAAATTTCTTCGCAAATTTGCGACAAACTCTATCGATCGGAAAACTCGTCGCAAAATCGTCGAAAAATTCGTCACGAATTGCATCGGAAAATTCGTCGCGAATTTCATAGCAAATTAGCGACAAACTTTAATAATAGCAAAATTCGGCTTAAAATATTTGTCGTTATTTTTACATCATTGCAGCCATAAATTGTTGTCCATATCAATCAAAGGAGAGAATAACATATAATTGAAACAAAAAAACGAACAAACCATACATTATGACAAACCAGCCACAATGACATATAATTAAAACAAATAACATAAGGAAAGTTTTATAGTTTGACATAATGCTATTTGATATCCAATCTTAGAATACCAAAGCATAACATGAACTAAAAGACGGGATAACTATAGAAGACGCAAAAAAAAACCATACAGAAGAAGACGCAGCCTTTGTACGATGGCAAGACACTAAAAGTAGTCATCTTTGTCGAGACCTGAGGAAATGTTGATACATAAATCAGTCTAGAATATAAAAAAAAGCGTTTATGCATGGATGTGGAACTAACTAGGTGTAAATGTTCATACATATCAATATGAGTGAAATTATGAAAAATCAAGATTGCTTACCTAAAAACGTCAACTGCAAAGGCTGGAGAAAATCATCATCACCATTATCATCATCATCATCATCAGCATCAGCATTCCCGGCATCAATGTGTTGGTCATCATTGTGCGCATCACCTATTGGATTGGTTGAAGATTCAGGAGGACCGTAATTGTGATTGATATTAAGGTGTTGCATAACCAATCTCATTTGTTCTTCCAAGTTATGTATTCGTTCATCCTTCTTAACAAGTAAATCATTCAGACGATTCACTTCTTGGGTCAATTACTCATCTTGTCGTGACCTCCTTCGACCAGTCCCGGCGGATGAACTTCCAGGACTATTCGGCATAAACATCCTTGACAACGATCCCAGCCCAAATATTTTGCTTTTTTTCGGCCCACCCGTTGCCTCCAGCCATAATGCCATATTATCAACTGGTGGCCGGGACTCAGGACAATCATCACTATCACTAGCACTGCTCATTACAAGTTTATCATAGTTGTCCTACATTAACAATATAGATAAAAATAAAATCACTATATAATATATATATATACACACCATCAATCAGCAAAGCATTCACGGTCAAACTTGTAGTTTACATATAAGCCAAAGCATAACTTTACATACCTTAACAGTTTTTGCTTGATCGCCAGTCTATGTCTTATCTTTCTTTTGAAATGTGCGTTCAAACGTAGCTGCAAATGTCGGTTCCGTCCCCAATTCATGTGCCTACAAAATATACACTTGAGTAATTAAATTAAATTAAGTTATAACGCATGTAACAGCCTTACCAGTAGTTTGCGATGCTCCGCAATGTTGATAGAGCCCCCAGCATATGTGACTGACCCCTCACTAGAACTAGAAGATTGATTCTTCTTATTCTGCTCACAGAGTTGCCGACTCTGTTCAGATGCCCAAAAGCTGTTAATTGCCACCCAATTATCAGCTGTAAAGAAAGACGGCTTCGCTTGCTTGCTCTTCGCTCTATTCATAACATTTCGCATAAAATCACTTATTTTCTTATCGAAAATTCTTCTCACTTCATTGTCTTCCCCTTCCTCCCACTTAAACTTTCGCTGCAATGAATAAAAATACAAATTGAAAATTATTATGATGATCACATATCCATAACCATGCACCAAACACATATAGATAGATTTTGTAAAGTTCATGTCGGGGAAAATATCCGGTTCTTTGGGTATCGAAAACTACAGAGTTGTTCTGGTCCCGTTACATCATTCTTGACCATCAATATACTACACCAAACTGAATTGACGAGAAAATAAAATATGTAAAACTTACCTTAAATTCATTCCACCACATTTCTTTCACTTCTTGTGGAACACTTCTGTAATTAATATACTGTCCCATCCAAAAGTTTCTTACTATTTTGTTCAATTCTTTCACAACAGACGTAGCATTCGTGAATCTGCATTCATACGAATATTGTGCAACATAGACAATTCAGTTGACATCAATATCTAAAGTCCTAAATATGACATATACTAAAATAAAAACGAAGCACTTACAAATCTCCAAATGGGCATATGAAGAATCGGTTATCTTCTTGACCGCTGTTTTCGTCAATATTCGATTGTTCCGCCGAATAATGGGGCGGAACGGAAGGAGAATGAGCTAAAGGAGATTGAACTGAAGAACGTTCAGTTCGCATGTGGTCAAGTCCCGTAACATGTTGTTGAGTATGGGAGGAAGGGCCAACGTGCCCATATTGTGACGGATCATATTGTGGTTGAGGGTTAGATGCCGGGATAGAAGAAGAGGAAAGGGACGGGAACGAGGACGAGGACGAGATATAGCCTTGTCTTCTAGCCATGTGACCTCCACGTTTATACTGACAAGTAGGAATGTTATGCGAATATGTAAAGAACTATTGACACGTATTACGAACACATAATGATGTACATGACGAAACTTACCATTTTGATGGAAAGACTGAGAAAATGTTTCCTTCAAATGAGCTAATGTCGAGTGTTTATGACGCACAATTTCCTACAAACAAATATACTATGAATCCCAATCATTTTTTATATGAAACATCAATGTATGAGCACGATATGGGTAGCCACAGGTATCAAACATCACTATATGAATCGCATTCATTTTGATTAAATTTTTTTTACCATGTACAAAAATTTAAATTTCACTGAAAGTGGGTGGCCACAAATATTCTAAGACATTCTGTAAAGTTTTGAAATTTTAAAATTTTAAGAATTTTTAAATTATTATCTTTAATATAATTTTTTTTCCGTGGAAAAAAAATTTCCATATTAAAATTGGGTGGCCACAGGTAGTCTAAGCTATTAGATAAAGTTTCCCAAATTTTATTCATTCTTTATTTTAATAATTCTTAGGGCACGTTAAAAAAATTAAATATAACTAAAAGTGGGTGGCCACACGTATTATAAGTCATTCCGTGAAATTTTGAAAATTTTTACATTTTAATTTTTGTTGCCATCTAAAGAAATTTAAATTTCACTGCAAGTTGATAGCCACATGTTTTCTAAGCAATTCTGTGCATTTTTTTCATTTTATATTTTTGTACTTTTTCTTCACAAAAAAAAGAAATTTCCTCACAATATGGGTGACCACATTTATGTGAGGCCTTTTTATCAGGTTATGAAAAGTTTTAATTTTTTTAAATTTTTTTCCCTGGAACGTTAAAAAATCTAAATTCCACTGAAAATGGGTAGGCACTATTAATTTTTGCAACCAAATTGATATCATGAAATTTAAATTTGTTAAAAATTTTTAAAAACTTTTACGATCAAATTTCATATTTTTTTTTGTCAACATATACCGTTTTTTAAATTTTTCATAATTTTGCAGGAATTTTTATAGAATTGTTTAATTTTCAAGCATTTTCTGTGAAAACGCTTAATTAACGCTAAATCATCCACATAATAAACAAATTAAACAGTCTACCATCGATCAAAGCCACATGTAATCCTGAAATCGACCCGTAATTTAACCAATGATCAGTAATCCTAAATAATCCCTAAACGAGTCAGACTAATTACCTAATTATACTAACTAGTAGTTAAAGAGTTGGCTTACTTGGTTCAAGGACAACAAAAACCGGCGGAATGGACAGTGGCGGTCCCGGCACGGGCGTGGGCGACGGCGGTGATGGTGACTACGTTGTCGGCGGCGGCTGGCCGGCGGCAACGGTCGCTGTAAAAACGGCGCAGGCGGCAACGGGTGGGGAGGGGGAGAGGAAGGGGCCGAGCTGGGGGCGAGGCAGGGGCAGGGAGGGGGTAGGGGGCAGGGGCGAGGGGCGGGGAGGGGGGCGGGGGGCGGCGGGGCGGGGACGAGGGGCCGGGGAGGGGGCGGGGCGGGGATGGGGAGGGGGCGAAGGGGCGGGGAGGGCGGCGGGGCGGGGCGAGGGGCTCGGCGGCGATGGGCGGGGGGCGGCTGGCCTGCGACCGGCGACGGGCGAGGGGCCTGCGGGGCTCGGCGGCGACGGGCGGGGGAGCTGCGACGGCGGACGGCTGGGCGGCGACGGCGACGGCGGGCGGGGGCGACGGCGGCGGGGGACCTGCAACTCAGAAGAGGAAAGGGGGGGATTGGCGTCGGAGAGGAGAAGAAAACGCGAGGAAGACAATGACATTTCGCAAATTTGCGACGGCCATTCTCGTCCGTCGCAAATTTGCGACGGACAAACATAATCCGTCGCAAATTTGAACGGACATGTTGTTCAGTCACAAATTTGCGACGGCCATACCCGTTTGTCGCAAATTTTTGTCGTCAGAAGAATTTGCGACGGCCGTTGAAGAACCGTCGCAAATTTGCGACGGAAATATGTTGCGATGGACAATTTGAGTCCATTGCAAATTTGCCACGGACATTTTTAAGTCCGTCGCAAATTTGCGACGGAAAATTTCAGTCCGTCGCAAATTTTTAACGGTTCGCAAATTTCCTCCAAGGAAATTTCCTCCTAAAATTTGCGACGGAAAACTTTAGTCCGTCACAAATTAGCGACGGAACACGCCCGTCCGTCGCAAATTTCGCGCGGTTTAAATTCCCACGCAAATTTGCATCCTCGGAAAATTTGCAACGGAGCACACTCCGTCCGTCGCAAATTTGTGACGGACCACACTGGTCCGTCGCAAATCTGCGACGGACAGGTTTGATTTTTGAGACGGATAAAAATTTGCAAAATTTCAACCGATAAATATTCCCTAGCAACATTTGCAACAGGCAAGTCTATATCGGTCGCAAATTTCGAACGGTAGAAATTCCATGGCAAAATTTGCAACGGATCAGTATATTCTATCCATAAAATTCGACGGACAGGTTTTCAGTCCATCACAAATTTGCACATACTAAATGATTGTTTTAAATTTGTTACGTCTTTTTTTCGGCTAAAAAATTAGCGTCTCATTGATATGGGTCCTAAATTTGCTATGTCTTTTTTTTCAATCCAAAATTTTGGCATCTCAAATTTTGCAATGGAAATTAGAATATCGGAAATGTTATGGCACGTTAATAATTTTTGAGTTGTCGTTTTTTTCAGTCTGAAATTTCAGATGATACATTAAAATAGAAAGAATAATCGACAATAACAATAATAAAAAAGCACAATAACAATAATAACAATAATGATAACAGTCCGAATAGCACTTGTAACATTGCTAATTACACATCCGTAGTGTTTTGTGACAACAATGTTAATCTTGGTCTTCGGCTTCCTGTTCGTCGTTGTCTTCGTCTTCGTCTCCATCGTCGTCTCCATCTTCATCTCCATCGTCGTCTTTGTCTTCGTCCTCGTCTTCGTCATATGTTTGCAAATCAGATTCGGAACATTCTGGTACATTTAATTCGTAAATTTCTGTTGGTTCCACATCTGTCATTGCTCCGGACGGATCTCGTAAAGTTGGTATGTCATATTCCTCAACTTTAACAGTGTTACACACTTCCTCTTGTTGGTAGGCTCTATCCTTCCAGTGTTCCTCGATTTTCCTCAATGCTTTGATTTTACATACAGCCCACCAATCTGCTTTGTCACGTTTCAAACTAGGATATGATGCATAACATACTTGAATTGCTTGTTGTGCTAAGACAAATGGTTCATACTTCATATACCTTTTCTTGTGATTTATTTCAACCAAATTGAATTTCGTATGCACCTTCATTCCTTTGACGGGGTCGAACCACGTGCACTTAAATAACACAACCCGCATCATTAATGGTCCAGGGTACTCTATCTCAATGATTTCATCCAACAAGCCATAAAAATCATCTTGCCAACTGTCACCATTGGATGACCGAACAGACACACTACTATTCATTGTGGATTTTCCCATTCCATACTCTTGAGTATGAAAATTATATCCATTTATGAAATATGCTGGCCAACTTCGAACTCTTAACTGTGGACCCCATGACAGATAATATAGCAATCCTTGCCCTCCAAATTCATCATACTTACTGTGAACCTAAGGTTAGACATGCAAAATTAATAATATATATTTTACTAAATGATGTATATAATTTTAATAACTTTGGTTTGATCCATAGGCAACTTACATATGTCTTGAACCATGCTGCAAATTATTCATCGCACAAACGGTCAAACTCATTTGGTTGTAGTCCAAACATTGAAGTTTGGAAAATCCTAATATTAAAAACCATATCATTATTAGCAAATATTTGACATGCAAAACATATATTTGCAAATTTACACTTACTTGAAGTATGACTTGACTTCTAAGCAGTTCAGTAAAATATAAGTATGGGCTGCATGCAATTCTTCGCCTGATAAGTAACGAAACTGACATGCGCCGCTTGGTCGACCAAGATAATTGAAAATAGAGAATGCCGTGCAATTGGGATCAATGTGGCCCTCATCATTTCTGCATGCTCTCCGCCTCTTGCACTGAACGTGTGGCTCAAAATAGTATGATGCAAATATTGTCACTTCTTTCGCAATATATGCATTACAAATTGAAGCTTTAATACGTGCCTTATTCTTCACTTTTTTCTTCAAATGATATAAGAATCTAGTTAAAACAAAAAGAAGCTTATCGGAATATATTACATGATAAACTAATTTAAACTGTATTTAAAAAAAAACATTACCTCTCAAATGGATACATCCATCGAAATTGGATGGGACCTGCAACTTTGGCCTTATAAGGCAAGTGAACTAAGAAATGCTCCATCGAATCAAAAAACGCCGGAGGAAATATCCTTTCTAAGTTGCAAAGAATAATTGGAGTATCTCTCTCTAGTTTTTCCATGTGCGATGCTTTTAACACTGTCGAGCAAATATCATGGAGAAAATTACTTAATTCTGTAATGGCGCCCCATACAAAGTTCGATAGAACTTCCTTAAAAGCTATTGGAAGTTGCCTTTCCATCAGGATGTGACAATTATGACTCTTCAAACCTGTCAACTTGCATTCATTCAAATAAGATGGGCCTTCCAATATGGTAGATCCCAAAATATACTGCGTTTTGTCCACTTATGTGTACTTCCGTACGCAAAAGTCGTGCTATGCGGGTTCTCAACAACAGGTGGACGCGTTCTTTCAGTCCTATTCTTGATGAACTCTCTCTTATTCCTTCTGAAAGGATGATTTGGCGGTAAAAATTGTCTGTGACAATCGAAATAGCTAAGCTTCTTTCCATGTTTTAATCTAAATGACTTTGACCTCTCCAAACATATCGGACATCCTAAGATCCCAGCTGTACTCCATCCAGATAACATTTCGTAAGCTGGAAAGTCATTTATCGTCCAAAGAAGGGCAGCCTTCATTACAAATGAGTGATCGGTAGAAACGTCATACGTAGGGACACCTTCAACCCAAAGCCGCTGTAACTCCTCAATCAATGGTTGCATATAAACATCTATCAACTTTTTCGGATTTTGCGGCCCTGTCACAATCAATGTCAAAAACATATAAGGTGTCTTCATGCACATACCCGGTGGAAGATTGTACGGCGTTAAGATAACTGGCCAGCATGAATAACTTTTTCCTGTTTTCCCAAATGGAGCAAATCCATCGGCATAGAAACCTAACCTGATGTTCCAAGGCTCCATTGCAAACTCAGGGTATGTTCTATCAAAATGTTGCCATGCCTCCGCATATGAAGGATGACACATTAGACCCTCTTCTGTTTCATGATTTGCATGCCAAGTCATGTGTTCAGCAGTGGCTTTAGACGCATAAAGCCTTTGCAATATGGGGATTAAGGGCAGATAAAACATTTGCTTGCATGCTCTACGCTTATGATTACGACCCGGCCTCCTGTTAATCTTGTACCTAGGTTGGCTACAGAATTTGCAAGATTCTGTATTTTCATCATCTCTCCAATATATCATATAACCTCTACTACATACATCAATTTTTACAACCGGAAGACCTAAGTTATCCACTAGCTTTTTCATATCATAAAAATCACTTGGCATGTTGTTATCATGAGGCAATGATTCCCGCATAACTTCAACAAAAGAGTTGAAGCAATCCGCAGACACATTATGCTCTGCCTTGATATTTAATAGTCGGGTTGTTACTGATAACTTCGTGTGGTTCTTACAACCTGCCCATAGAGGTTCATCTGCTGCTTTCAACACATCCCAGAACTGATTAGATTGAAAAGTTTCATTATACACATTCTCCTCAAAACCCGTTACTCCTACATCTTTCAATTGTGAAGCATGACTAGTATCCACTTGTTCACGTGTAGGAGTAAAACTAGTACTTGCATGATTTGATTTTGTGACAAAATTACAACTAGCTGCATCAATCACCATCCTTTCGTATGGGTTCAATTGCTCATAATAGCCACATTCTTCCCTAACTGATAATTGGTCACTTCTTCTATACCCTTCATCAGATATAAATAGTTCACCATGGGAAGTTCAATTATAATAGTTTAGAGTAAACCCAAATCTAGTAAAGTGTTCTCTAACTCGATCACACACAAAAAACTTACGATTACAGCACTTTTTACACGGACACCTTAACTTATTTCCATCCATCAACTCATATTTACTACTAGCAAAGTGTAAAAATAGTTCTAACCCAGTACGAAACTCATCTGTCAATCCTTGACGTCCAGGTAAGTTCTTATTATACATCCAAGCCCTTTCTCTTTGCATTGTGTCTGTATTAAAAAAAATTCTGGTAAAATATTTAAAATATCATATCTATTGTTCTTAATTAAAACTATAAAATTTTGGAAATTATAATTTTTGTTATTAACACAACAATTAATATGAAATTGCAAACATAGAAAAAATTACAATGTAAAGAAGACTTATCCAAATATTTGATTGAAATATTGATGAGAATTGCAAAGTCCACTTGGATTGCGAGACCTTCAATTAGGCACGAACCCAAAAAAGAAAAATCACTTAAGAATTATTTTTTAATAATTTTTAAAGTACGATGAAAACGGAAAAAATTCGTCGCAAATTTGCGACGAATAAATGAAAATTCCGTCGTAAATTTGCGACGGAAAGTGTTATCCGTCGCAAATTTGCGACGGAATACACAATCCGTTGCAAATTTGCAATGGATAACACTTTCCGTCGCAAATTTGAGACGGAATATACTATCCGTCGCAAATTTGCGACGGAAATTCATTTATCCGTCGCAAATTTGCGACGGATTCTAGTATCCGTCGCAAAACGGCGTGGCCGTTTGGCTCATTCGAACGCCGGCGAGGTGTCACCAGTCACCGGTTGTTAAACCAGTGATGCAGATACGAAAAAACACAAACATAAACATATATTAAAAAGAGAAAATTAGAATGCAACGACGATTAGTGACGAAGCTAGCAATTGTGCACTTACCGGTACAAAAGCTTCACTGAGATTAATATGTGCGTGCGCGGATTTTGCTAATTTCAGATATATGAAAGACGGACAAAAGCGACAGAGAGCGAAAGAGAACGAGAGAGAGCGAGAGAGAGCGAGAGAGAGATAATGATTGTATGTCACGGGTTGATAAACTACGAATTTGCGACGGATGTGTGTTTTCGTCGCAAATTTGTGATGGACGTACGTTGCCGTCGCAAATTTGCGACTGATTTTGCGGCTGTATTGTTTTCCGTTGCAAATTTGCGACGAAATTTTTTCTGTTGCAAATTTGCGACGGAGAGTATTTTTCGTCGCAAATTTGCGACGGAAAAAATTTCGTCGCAAATTTGCGACAGAATTTTTCTGTCGCAAATTTGCGACTGAAGATACAATACGTTGCAAATTTGCGACAGAAAAAATTTCGTCGCAAATGTCATGTTTTTTTGTAGTGTAAAGTTATGGGCATATGAACGTTAAAAAAGAGGGAGATAAGATTAGAAATAAACATTTCACTTGTGATTTATTACATAGAAGTGAATCAAATTGTGACAAATCTACAATTATAGTTCTCGAAAATGCCTTGAATAGATGTGTCATAAAATATTGTTGCGCAATCAATATTATTGATCATTTTTTAAATTATAAACGCAATATACCTTATTATCCTCGTTATATCTCCATGTTCCAAGACGAACTTTTACACCATATCCAGTTGATGCAAAAATGAAATTCCCCAAGTGAGTATGACCTTTTGACATGTATAAAAATGGAATAGATACCAAGTTTGGAAAATGTACACTTATCAATCAATTCATCTTGTTCATTGGATTATTCTTTAAGCATATTTCATAAGACACCAAGGGTTCAAATTTGAAATTATGAGTCATATCTAACTATAAAATTCTCAAAGGATGAAGTATATTATTTAGAAAAATAAACAACAACAAAAAACATTTGAAAATTTGGTAGGGGCATGCCCATGTAGCTCATCGAAGAAAATTCTTAGGACACAATCTAGTTAGAGTTTCAGTTTCAGCATGACTCAAAATTGTAATCTTGTGGGAAGAGATATACTTTTATCATTAAGCTGCCGTACTAGCTGCTCACAAGCCACATTTTTGTTTTAATTACATATGCTTGAATTGCTTTGAAATGTGGTCTCTCGGTCCAGCAGCCAATAAGTAACAAGTTGTGCCATCAAGCTAGAATCTTGAGAGACTTTGAAACTGTTTATTTAGGGCCTAATTCCCTTAAAAAAATGTCAACTTTAAGTCCAATCCCAATTTTACCCCAAACTTCTTTTTTATCTCAAAAGAATCCCCAATTTTTACTCTAGTTCTAAATTTGCCTCGCATTAAAAGATGGCCACTAGTTTCTTCAAAATTATCAATAACAAGGCTAGATAGAGATTCATTATCAGAACGTTGCGTCTTCATCAACACCCTCACCTTCATATGGAACAATAGCAGCCTCTTGAGGTTGATAATCTTGAAAAAAATCAATAGTGATTCTGGACATGTGGACAAACTTGGAATTATACTAAAACTTTGGGATATTTTTAGATAAAAAAAAAGTACAGGGTGAATTAAGATTGAACTGAAAGTTGGAGTTTTTAGGAGATGAGCCCATTCATTTAAGGGCATTTGATGCATATAATCAAGTTCACGAGAAAATATTTAATGAGTGTCATGTACCGTATTCTCATATAATTAGATGCTCGATAAGGATTAAGGTGACACGATAAATTGTAAGTTGCACTCTGTGTAAACTTATAATATGATATGCCAAGTCCATAGTTAATCACATGTGATGATTGCTCAATGGTTGGGTCTTGTAGCTGAGCTTCTTTTATTGTGAGTTTCCTTATAAAGGGAGCTTTATCCAAGTTCCTTGATGGTGAATCAAAAAGTCCTTTATCCTTGGTCAATGGGCTTCCTTTGAGCTTTGGTAGTGAACTTCTCCTATCCGAAAGCCTTTTATCCTTGGCTGGTGGTGTTCCATAGGCCTTGGTGGTGAACTTGTCATATCTTGGAGTCCTTTAACCTTAGCGGGTGGTTTGTTATTTAAGCCTTGGTGATGAGCCTCTTTTATTTCGATTTTTGTCCTTGGCTGGTGGCGTGTCTTTTATGCCTTGGTGGTGATCATCGTCTATCCCAACCTTAACATTTTAACTCAAAACACATTATCCATCATGGCATGCATCAATTTAGTATTAGAGCTTCAGGTTGAACTCATTTTGAGTGATTTCTTATGTCACCCATCTCATACTTTCATAAAGAAAAAAGGCCGATCTAGTTCCAAGAGGCTTGAATTTGGAGCAAGCACACAATGAAAGGCGTGATTGTGCCTTAGCGAATCTCCAGCAACAAATGAAGCGAGTCATCAACCTCTTGGAAAATCAAATAGACAGGAGCAACCAGTGAGACCTGCTGTTGATCTACCATGCCGTGATGATCAAGATCCTCATCCAAACTCTTGTGATGAATCCAACAACATTGGAGTCGACTCAGTGATTTGGATTACCGAGTCAAGAGAAGAAGAAGAAGAAGGCATGAGGAGAATGACCGTGAAGTCAAAGTGGAGGCACTAGAATTCGAGGGTAACCTTGATCGATACAACTTTCTTGATTGACTACATAATATTGAACGAGCATCCGGCTTGCACTCCTACTCAGATGAAAAATGGTACAAGGTTGTTGTTTTCAAGTTGAAGAAGTATGCTTTGCTTTGGTGAGAAAACTTGGAGAATCAGAAAGTTCGAGAAGGAAAGAGTCAAATCAAATATTGGGAAAAACTCAAGAAACTTAGGAAGAAGAGGTTCTTTCCCAACAACTACAAACAAGACTCATTCCTCAATATGAACTCCCTGAAAGAGCATGGAATGAGCGTTGAAGAATATATTAGGCAGTTCAAGTAACTCCTTATAAGGTGTGATGTACCAGAAATACCAGAGCAAACCATCGCTCATTTCCTTTGTGGATTAAACAGAGAAATTATCGATTTGGTTGAACTTCAACTATATTGGCCCTTCGAAGATGTATGCAAACTAGACATGAATGTAGAGAAACACCTAAAACATGGGGCAAAGGTTTGTCAACGAAATATTTGACAGGGACATCCTTCTTTGACGGTGTTTCTTCTAGCATGGTCAAGAATATGTTGACAACGGACAAAGACAAAGAGAAAACCACAAAGTATGTCAAAGAACTCCCCAAAAAGTTAAACGGTATTGTTCGAAAGTGCTTCAAGTGCCATGGTTATGGACACTTTCAAGGCAATTGCCTAATCAAAGGGATATGACTCTTCAAGAAACCGAGAAGATTGATATGGGGCTATAAGAAGCTGTGCAAGATGCTGATCAAATCAAGTCCGAATTTAAGGAGGAAGATGAAATCGTGGAGTACGCAGACAAGGAGAATTGCTCGTGATTAGGAGAACTTTGCATACCAAAGATTCCCCAAAGATGGTGGAAGCTGCACCAACGTGGCATCAACAACTATGCGTCAACAACTCCAATCAACAAGTTGAAGCTATCCACTTCCGAGCATCCCCAACCATACAAGTTGTAATGGCTAAACAAAAAGAATGATCTCCAGGTAACCAAACAAGCCTTGTATCATTTTAAATTGGGAAAAAATTATCGAGATAAGCTCTTATGTGATGTCATTCCTATGAATGCATGTCACTTATTATTGGGATGACCTTGGCAATTTGATAGAAAAATCGTCCATGATGGACTGAAAAACACTTATTCATTCTTGAAAAAATAAAAAAAATCACCCTTCCACCTTTAAGCCCATTCGTGAACCACAAAAATCAACCTGAAGAGGAAAACACTAGCATGGAAAATTTGTTCTTCAATGAAACACGAGTCTAGAGCCATTTGCAAGACGAAAGATTGTTTTTTCTTTACTTATGGTTGACAATCAAGAAAGTAAAATATACAGACCTCTACACCAAAAATTGCAACCCCGGATAGAACAGGTTGAAGATGTTTTTCCAACAGATTTGCCACTTGGATTACCTCCCATAAGAGAAATTGATCATCAAATCGATTTACTTCATAGTGCTAACCTGCCAAACAAATTTGCTTATCAATGCAATCCAAAGGAAACTAAGGAGCTACAATGACAAGTCGAAGCACTAATTGCAAGAGACTACATACGGAAAAGCGTAAGTCTTTGTTTGGTTCCAGCCCTACTTGTGCTGAAGATAGATAGTTCTTTGAGGATGTGTGTCGACAACCATGTTATTAATAACATCACAATCAAGTATAGGTACCCCATACCAAGACTTGACGACATGCTTGATAAGTTGCATTGATCAATAGTATTTTCGAATATCAATGTGAGGAATGGTCACCATCATATACGGATGAGAGAAGGAGATGAATGGAAAACAACTTTCAAGACTAAAGGAGTCCTTTAAGAGTAGCTAGTCATGCCATTTGGTTTGTTGCATGCTCCCAGGACCTTTATAAGACTCATGAACGGGGTCATTTGTTCTTTTATTGGTTGATTTGTTGTTTATTTCAACAACAATCTTGTTTATAGTAGGGATAGGGAGGAGCATGTATCTCATTTAAGACAGGGTCTTTGAAGTCTTGAGAAAATATAGGTTCCATGCAAAGATTGAGAAATGCCAATTCTTTTCAACAAGCATCACATTCTTGGGTTATGTATAGCTTCCAAGGATGGGATATTTGTTGATCAATCCAAGGTGGAAGCAATAAAGACTTGGCCAGATCCAAAATCAATTTTCGATTGAAGGAGCTTCCATGGATTTGCTTCTTTTTGTCGATGATTTGTGATGAATTTGATTACCGTCATGGCTCTAATTACGGAATCGAGACACGCCAATTGGGTGGAATTTCTTCGATCCTTTTTCTTTGTCTCAAATATAAACCTGGCAAAACTAATGTTGTAGTAGATGCTCTATCGAGAAGGTACTCAATGATCGCTGTTCTGGAATTTACGGTCCTTGGCATTAATTCGATTGAAGAATTATATGCTAAAGATCTAGAGTTCTTGCCCATCATCAACAACTACAAACATGGTGTTCATGCGCTTATTTGATTCGGGATGGATTTCTCTTTAAGGGAAATTGATTCTGAGTGCCAAAGAGTTCCTTTATAGATTAATTCAAGATGCGCATGGTGGAAGATTGGCAGGCTACTTCAAAATCAAAGAAACTCTTGCAATCTTTCAAAAAACATTTTTATTGGCCAAAAATGATTGGAGATGTACATGCAATTGTTTCTAGATGTTCAACGTGTCAAAGGGAAAAATGTCGTTTCCATGAAAGGCTTTACACTCCCCTTCTAGCACTGACGCAACCTTGGGAAGATGCAAGTATTGATTTTATTGTGTGTTGACACCTAAATTTTGATTAATCATTTAGGGTTTTATAGCGTAAAAATTAGGGTTTAATTTTTAACCCCTAAACCAAAAATATTCTCATTAAAATCCACAGCATATAGACATTAGGTGCATTTGCATTAATAGGGCCTATTAGGGCATATTCGTGTATAAAAAAAAATCAATCAAAAATCAAAAATTCGCAAAATAAAAAAAAAAATTTCAAAAAGATCGAAAATCCTCTCTCCCTTTTTGATTTGCGCACGGGCCGGCCCATCTTTCCCGTCGGCCCAGCCCGTGCACATGTCCTTCTTCCCCCCTTTCCAGTCAACATTGCAGAGGAGGAACGGACAGAACAGGGGACAGACAGAGAGAGCGAGACAGAGAGGCGGAAGCCGAAAGCAGAAGACGAACAGGCGCAGCAGCAGCAGCAGATGATGCAGAGGCCGGATGCAGAAGCCAGAGGTCAGAACGAGACCTGCATCAATAAGTTCTGCGGTCGTTTAGACGAAAACGGGTCTGCCTCGCCCCCGAGGAGAGGACCGGCTAATGGCAGGAGCGCGAATGGGGAAGGCGCGCTGATCCACGACTCTCCTGAGCTCGAAATGGAGAGAAAATGTCGCCGGAGAAGGTGGAGGAGGGGTGCAGCCTTCCCCTTCTCCGGGTATTTAGGAGGGAAGCAAGAGATCAGAGAAAGAGGGGGGAGAGGGAGAGCGAAACAGAGAGAGATCGAGCGAGAGTGTTCGACAGAGAGAGCGCGAGAGAGAGAGAGTTCGACAGAGAGGTCCGAGAGAGAGAGTGAAGCCGAGAGCGTCGGCGAAGGAGACCCGAGGCCGGCGAAGCTCCGGTGAGCCCCTTTTTCCCCGCGGTAGGTTTGGGTATTGTTTGGCCGTCTTCTTCGTTGGGTGCTTGAACCGAGGTCGATTTCCCGAGGATTTCGGTTCGGGGGCGTGCGAGGCAATCGGACGTACTCCGATCTGCCACGATTCGCCGCTCCCGAGCCAAATAGGGAGCGCCACAGCCCCCTATCCGGTCGGTTCTTCCTCCCCTGTTCTTTCCCTTCCCCTGTTCTGGTGCTCTGCTTTTGTTTGAGTTCACCGGCCGGAGCTCGCCGCCGTTCACCGGCGCGAGTCCCGGCCCGTGAGGCCTGGTGTTTGTTCCTACTCCCCTCTGCGACATGGTGTGCGAGTTCCGGTCAGTTTTGAGCGTTGAATGTGATGGAAATTCTTCGTCTTCTTCGCGCATGCCGAGTGTTCGACGCTTTGCCTAAATGAAACCCTCTGCATTTGTCTGTTCGTTTCCCCTGGTGCGTGCAAACGCCGGCCGACGGCCGAGCGTGGGCTCGGCGCCGGATCGAATGCCCCTCGTCGGGGCGGTGATATGAGCAAAAGTCGACGGCGGCCAAGCAAGGGCTCGGTCGCGCGTCTGCAGACCCCGACCGCGGAGGTTGGGGAGCCCGTGACTCAGGCGGAGCCGGCGACGGCAGCCAGCCCCCCGCCGGGGCTCGGGTCATCCCGGTCGGTCGCCGGTCACCACGACGGTGACGCGGACGGGCGAGTCATGCCGGCGAGGCGCGCCGGCGAGCGGCGTCCGGACATGCTGGGCGCGGTGTGGCGGCTATCAGGCGGGTCACGAGTCGGGCGGACCGGGTAGGGTTTCCGCGAGCCGGGTCGCCCGAACGGGTCGCGAACCGGGTAGGGTTTTAGTTCTATTTGGGCTGATATTGTAGATTTTTGGGCTTTAAATTGGTTGTTGGGCTCCGGGCTTTCATTTATTAAAAAAAATTTTCGAGCCGGGCCTTTTGTTTTTATGTTTTTATTTTAATTTTCGCCGTTCCGGGCTCAACAAATGAGCCCGGTTCGGACGTGGACCCGGGCCGGCGTGCCCGGGTCATTCCCGATCCGGGTCGGGTGTGGAGACCCGACCCAGATCCGGGTCTATCTCTTCTTTATTATTATTATTATTATCATTTCGAAAAAAAAAAAATTTTTAAAAAAAAATTTCAAATTTTTTTATTTTTTATTTTTTTTAGAAATTCTGCAAAAAAAAAAGATCAAAAACCAAAAAAAATTTCTTTGATTTTTTTTTTTTAAAAAAAATTTCGAAAAAAAAAATCAAAAAAATCAAAAAAAAATTTCTTCAAAAAAAAAATCGAAAACTGAAAATGAAATTTTTAATTTTAATTTTAATTTTTATTTTCAAAAAAAAATTATTAAAAAAATTAATTAAAAAAAATTTTCGAAAAAAAAAATTTTCAAAAATCCTTCAAAAAGATCAGAAAAGCCGAAAACCAAAAAAAAATATTTTTATTTTTATTTTATTTTATTTTATTTTATTTTATTTTTTTAAAAAAAAATTTCGAAAATCAAAAAATTAGAAGTTGGGTTCCCAATTTATGTTTGATTGCACTTTGCTCGATTTGCATGCTTCGAATTGCGAGTTTAATTTAAATTTGCATGTAGTCAATTATACAAGTTAGGTGTAGAAGTTAATTGTTGTTTTCCCGGGTTTAGTTAGGAGTGAAATTTTCAAGATTCTTGATTAGCGTAAACATGTTAGGTAGTGTTTGAACAAGGTTAGGTACCGAAAGGGCACTAATTGGTTAGTTAGTGTAATCAAGTCCCCGTACCCATTGAATCTCTGATTAGTAGAAGTGAAGCATTCTCCCATGGTTCACTTAGGTGTCTAATCAACCTACCAAAAATAGATTAGTGGCGACTCCTAATTGAAAATGATTTGCATGTTGACAACTTGAACTTAAGTCGCGAACTGGTATGGGCTTGGGAGAGCCCGAGCTAGGTTTAACTTAGTAATCCATTAGCCTTAACCCGTTAGGCGTCGGGGCCGGTTCGGGGAGGTCGCGACAGCTTGGCGACTCCGCTGGGGAGTTCTTAGTGGACTTAGGCCGTTTGTCTTGTTCAAAAACATCCCTAACGCGTTTGTTCTTGTCGTTGATTCCTTGTTTTGCAGGATTGAGAATGAATGTTTAGTTTTTAGATGTTCCAAGCATTGATTGTTCATAAACTGTTGTGCGTGCTTTGAATGTTTCAGCACTACACTTTTGCACACACAACCATGCCGCCGGACCCGGGCCGCGATAGGATATTTTAGGATGGTGCTAAGAAAGATACAACCTCGAACGCGAGACCGCGATGTAGAGGTTGCCTTTCTTTTCCCCGAAAAGTTCTTTCTTGGTGTCGTAAGCGTTTATCCTTGTCCGCGAGACCGCGTGACCATAGGGTATCTCTTTCAACTAAGCCGGAGTTAAGAGGACTTGACACCAACGCGAGACTGCGAGGATCAGATCACCCTCTTAATTTCACCTCGTGGTATCAGTTTAGATAGAAAGCAAACCCCACTTTCCATGCGTGTGCCTTTGTGTTTGCCATGGTTCTCGATAGAGTAAGCTTCTTTCCCACTGTTATGCAATTCATTTATTTCCTTTCGTTGGTCCATGGCAAATTAGGTCAGACGTTAATCTCAATTTATATGCGATGGGGAGAACCGATGTCCAATTCATTTCCACTCCCAAGAAAGAGCTCATAGCGTGGTGGGACCAGTTGGATCAGGATAGCCAAAGACAGGTCGAGGCGAGGATTGGCCGGCTCCTTCCGTTACTCAAGATCAGCATTCACTCCGGAGTCATGCAAGCAATACCCCACTTCTGGTGCCCTCAGACGTCAACATTCATATTTGGTGAGTTCGAGCTAACCCCGACCTTGGAAGAATATAGCATCGCCATTGGAATGCCTCTCGGAACCGAGCTTGTCAGGCCACCCATAGGTATAGACCCCATGTCCGAATTGTCGCAATTTTTGAGAGTTAGGGCCGAGGTGGTAAGGAAAGTCGTCAAAGCTAATTGTTATGCCTGTCCATTCTCATTTTTGGCCGAGTGTTTTTCAAATCAACCAATGGCTCAAAAGGGTAGGATTTTCATTCTAGCATTTGTCGGACTCATCATTTTTCCTCATCGTAAGAATGCCATAAACCCTTCAATCGCTTGGGTGGTCAAACACATGTGTGCTGGATTAAACTATGTCAACATGATTTTAGCCGAAACATTTTTGTCCCTCAACCATTTTAAACAAAACGGAGAAAAAACCATGCGAGCTTCCCTGGAAATTTTACAAATATGGTTTCTTTCTCACATAAGGGGGTTCGGGCACCTTATGCAATTGTTCCAAATAGATGAGTTTAGGCACCCGATACAGAGGTTCCAAGTCTTAGAAAAGCACTCCCCTGACAAGGAATACTCCCGTTGGATAAATTTCTTAAAGGACCCCGAACCCAAGGCATTTCTATGGCATGCTAAATGGTTCCAGGTCGAGGAAGCCCGCTTCGCTCATAAGTTCGCCAACCCGATCCCACTGCTCGGTCTTTCCGGCGCCACTTCCTATTACCCATATAGGGTGGCCCGCCAATACCGAGCCCTTCAAGAAGTGCCGCCACCGCTCAAGACGGAGATGTTTCAGGCCCGGTTCAACCGCACGGACTACGACTACTTCGACGAGATCCGGGCCATTGAGATTGCATGGAGCGAATGCCGTCCTGAAAAGGTTGTCGTGCCCAAGAAATTGGAAGGGGAAGAGGAGATCCACCACGCCTCCACATTCTACATCCGCACTCACCGGATTCCCACCATTTTACGACCGCTGGTCCCGGAAGTGACTGACAAGCCCACCCAGAAAGCGCAAATTGAGCATCTTGAAAAGAGGGTGGAAATGGACAAGACTCGCATCTCGAGGTTAACCCGAGAGAACAAGCGGCTTCGCAAAGCTGCAAATTCCCCGTCGCATATAAAATGAGTCGTCCCGAGAAGTCTGAAATGACAATTTCACTTAACCTCAATGTTTAGGAGGATTCTGTTATTTTTCTAGTTTCATTATTTAGGAAATTCTGTCTTTTGAAGTTTCAAGTTCTTGTAATTTCTCTCTTCCTAGTATCGAGATCTAGGAATCGTTATGTACCGTTCTCCGTTTCAATGTCAAGAGAATCTCAATTCTTAATGTCAAAGTTCTTATTTTATCTTAGTTCATTTGTTTTCTGTAATGTCTAAAAACAAAAAAAAAAAACTCTAAAATCGCAAATGTTTCGAAATTTCTTTCTCGAGGGACCTAGAACGCCTAGACCAGTGCCATGGGCCGACCTCTCGTAAAAACTGTATACTCACATGAGCTCATTTTTCAGGTAATCACAAGCCGCCAAATTGATCGCATCCAGCGTACCAAGAGAGGAATTGAGAGACCAAGAGGCCGGAGAAGGAGGTTTTCCCGTTTGACGGCCTGCCAACGTCCCATTTCTTCATTAGGGCAAAGCTACAGCTTCAAGGCAATCGCCAATCCGGACACGATCAAGGGCTACACAAATGAATATCGAGGAACAGAACGCCCGCTTCGCTGCCCTCGACGACAAGATCAATGGGCTTGCAACTCAGCTTGCCCAATTCGCCAGTGACATGAGGGCCGCATTAGCAGCACCAAATGCTGATCAAGTCTCACCTCCGGCTGTTCCTGAGCCAGTAGAGGGACCCCCAAGGAGGAATGTTACCGAAGAGGCGTTGGGATCTACGCCTGTAGTAGTCGAATTAGACCCTGTCTCGGAGGCCGTCACCGCTCGGTTGGAGGAAAAGCATAACAGAAGGTTCGCAAAGATAGAGGAGAAACTCCGGGCGCTACGCGGGTACGAAGAACACATGATCGAGGACTTATCTCGATATGCACAAATGAGCTTTCCCGAGAAGTTCAAGATTCCGGATTTCACCAAGTATGACGGGACCGGAGATCCAAAAATTCATCTGAAGTACTACTTGAACAGAATGGCGAGGTATGCGCAGAACGTCCCGTTAATGGTTCAAACTTTCCAAGAAAGCCTGACAGGACCCGCGTTGCAATGGTACGTATTGTCGGAGCCCGAAAAGTTCGAAAAATGGGAGGATCTAGCTGAGGCGTTCGTCCTACAGTACAAGTACAACACTGAGATAGCCCCCACGCGCGAGGTGCTGACGCGGACTGAAAAAAGGAGAAGTGAGTCCCTCAGGGCCTTCGCTCAAAGATGGCGTACTCTCGCCGCCCAAGTCCGACCCCCACTCAGTGAGAAGGAGTTGCTGGATCTCTTTCTCAAAGCCTTGCCTAACGATTTCTATCTAAAGTTAGTGGGTTCGGGATGTCTGACCTTCTCTCAGTTGGTTGATGTCGGGGAAAGGATAGAATGGGCCATCCATGACGGAAGATTGAACGAGGGAGCTAGTCGGAAGGTCCCGGGTAGAAGAGAAAAGGACGTCGAGATCGCGTATGTGCAAGCACCCGTTGCAACGAGACCCCATGCCGCTCAAGGCCCTTCTACGTTTCGAGAGAACGCACATCAGAATCATGAATTCAGGAGGAGAACACAAAGGCAGTTTACTCCCCTGCCTAGGCCATTGTCCAAGTTATTGCCCATGCTGCTGGAAAAAGACTTGGTAGCTAAAGAGGTACCTCGGGATAATCCTTCAAGATTCCCCGGATTTGATTTGTCAAAATCCTGTGAATTCCATAGAGGCGAAAGAGGGCACGATGTGGACAACTGCTTCATTCTCAAGGTCAAGGTGCAGAATCTGCTCGACAGAGGCATTTTATCCTTCAGGGAGCCAACCCCTAATGTTCAGCAAAATCCGTTGCCCAATCATACCGCCAGTGTCAACGTAGTAATCGAGAAGGGCGGCGAGGATAAGCACACATTTAATGTGGATGTTGACGGACTCTATGAAGTACTAGTGTCAGCCGGACACTTTGAGGCTGCGGGGGATATTCCAAAGGGAGAAAAGCTGAAACGTATCGCTCTGATGGTAGATATGGGGGTAATATACAGCATGAAGGAAGACGGTGCAACGACCATGACGGCTGCGGTTGAGGAAGGATTGAAGGACACGCCTGCCGAGCGTATAGAAACTGGCAGGCCAGTCGATGAGAGTGTGCTGGAGAGTCCAGTCGTGACCGCTGATGAAGAAGAAAGCTTGCGTGATGACCCCGAGTTTCAGATTAGCAGTGTGCATCGTGAATTCATAAGACTCGCTCGCGAAAGGGGGGAGATGGTTGACACCCTAGGTGAGCCTAGTGGCAAATTTGATTATCTCGTGAAGTATTCGCCGCCACCCAGCTTCTTCATAGACCCCAAGGACGTTGTTCCTGACGGGTGGGGAGGTATGGACGACCTGCTCGAGCCCTGCGAGGAAATGGTTGGCACAATTACCCCTATGGTAATTGACTTACCAGTCGAGGAGGATTCATGGATGCCGGATGAGGAGGATGTCGACCATTTAGTTGTCGACCTCTTGGCTGGGGAATTCGCTACCCTGGAGGTCGGTGATGGTGCCATCGAGCCAATCGTGATCGAGCTCCCTCCCGAGGACGAAGAGGACTTGATAATAGAGAAAACCCCAAATTATAACCCCAAGGCCGTCCCTTGGAGTTATGGGACGAATGAAATCGACACCATCACACGTTCGGGCCGCTGCTATGCGCCTGCTGGATTAGTCGAAAAGAAAGCGGTCTCGGACGAGGAAGCAAAGCAGTTCCTGGCCATTGTCAAAACGAGCGAATTCAATGTGGTGAATCAATTAAGGAAGATGCCCGCCCAGATCTCCCCCTTAGATCTTTTCAAAACGTCCGAGAAACACAAGAATGCACTGCTGAAGGTCCTCAATGAGGTGCATGTGCCAGAAGACATTGACGATAGCCAGCTGGAAGAGTTCGTAGGGTCTATTTTGTTGAAGGATCAAATCTCGTTCGCCGACGAAGACTTCCCTGTTGAAGGTCGCAACCACACCAAGGCACTACTTATTTCAGTAAAATGTCGTGATAGGATGGTGGCAAGAGTATTGATCGATAATGGATCCGCGTTGAATATTTGTCCACTCGCTACCCTTCGTCACTTGGGGGTAAGTGAAGAAAAGATGCTAGTATCCAAGTCTACCGTTCGCGCTTTCGACGGTATGAAAAAGGAAGTAATCGGCGAGGTTGAGTTGGAACTACTGATTGGTCCGGTCCTTTTCTTGGTTGGCTTCCAAGTCCTCGATATCCCTAGCGCCTTCAACTTTCTGCTGGGACGGCCGTGGATACATACCGCCGGAGCTGTGCCCTCAAGCCTGCACCAAAAAGTTAAATTCATCGTGGACGGGAGGTTAGTGACTGTGCATGGGGAGACGGACTTTAAAGTCTTTCAGGATACGGCAATCCCGTATGTAGAACCCGATGACAAGGCCGAATCGAGTTATCAAACCCTGGAGTTGGTCTCAACGGTACATGTGCCCGTTGGGACCATCATGCGAGACCCCGACGTAGCAAGACCTTCGCTCATGTCGAGCAGGATATTGCTTGAAAATGGACATGTCCCCGGAACCGGCCTGGGATTATATGGACAGGGTATCAGAAAGCCTCTCCAGGTCTCCAAGTGGCGCAGCAAGGCAGGCTTGGGCTATCACGGGAGCAATTCTGGCAACCGAGGAGGACAAGGCTGTGACGGAGAACGAGGTCGACAGGGAGGCCGCAGGGGCCGTGGTGGTCGTGGTAGCCATACTAGTTATGGCGGTCAAGCAGGCAACAAGGACCACGGCGGTTACGGAGTTTTAGTTAACCAAGGAAGTTGCGGAAGTCGAGGAAGTTTATTTGGGTTAGGGGAAGGTCAGAAGGGCCTACTTCTTCCAGAGTTGAAGGAAATCTTCCCGGGGCCACCCAAGCTGCTGCAGGAAGAGGAGGCCACTCTTAGTCTTGTCGACCTATTTGAGGGGGAATGCATTTGCACCATCACAGAAAATG
This sequence comes from Syzygium aqueum, assembly GCA_031216185.1. Classification (NCBI taxonomy): domain Eukaryota; kingdom Viridiplantae; phylum Streptophyta; class Magnoliopsida; order Myrtales; family Myrtaceae; genus Syzygium; species Syzygium aqueum. The sequence goes on from CM062240.1 coordinate 1,122,122, forward strand.
AAGAGGCCGAGTCTTCTGTTGCCACCACCAACCCTTTTGAGTAGGGATGCTGCTTTTCTTTCCCGTTTAGTCTTGTTGGAGTCTGTGTTTATCCATTTCATGGGAAGTTCGTTTAGGTCTAGGTGTTGTTTCTCCTTGTAATCAAAGTCCTGGACTGTGAGCCGTCGGTCCAAGACCTCGAGTCATGTAAACGGTCTTATCTCATTAATGAAGTCATGATCATGTTTTATTAAGAACGTGTGGAAGTGCCCAAACCAGACTGATGATGATGCTTTGAGGCCTGGACTTCCACACGCTTCCTGATTTCCAAAACCATTTGCAGATAGGGACGTCCAAGGATATGAGGACGGATCCCTCATTTTCAAAAATTCTTTCAAAATGATTTCAAAACACATGCACATCATTAGTTGCGATAACATTTGTTAATTCAGTTACTAACCTTCTCCATGGCATCTTAGGCGTAACATTTCGCATAATCATGGTAGGTGCATATGTGAGTCGGATTTGCTGGAAGAAAATCCTTCTGGGTCCGATGATGACAAGGATGACTACGATCAGAGAAGCATTGAGCAGGACTGGATTCGGCATGAGGAATCTAAGCCGTTGACCGCAGAGCCCACAGTTACAGTAAATCTGGGCGATTCAGAGAATGTCAAGGAGATCAAGATTGGGGCTGGCCTTTCTGAAATCAAGGCTAGGAGGATGGTCGACCTTTTAAAGGAATTCCGAGACGTGTTCGCTTGGTCATATGCAGATATGCCGGGGTTGGATAGAGAAATTGTAGAGCATGCTCTACCAACGGATCCGAATGTCCCGCCAAAGAAGCAAAGACTCAGAAGAACAAAGCCTGAATTATCCAAGAAAATCGAAGAGGAGGTCATGAAGTTGTTGAAAGTGGACTTCATAGAGGTATCGCACTATTCAGATTGGATCGCCAATGTGGTCCCTGTTACGAAGAAAGATGGTCGGGTTAGGGTTTGTATTGACTACCGTGATCTGAATCGAGCGAGCCCAAAGGATGATTTCCCGCTGCCTCACATCGATGTGTTGGTAGACAGCACCGCGGGATTCGAATTGTTTTCTTTTATGGATGGGTTTTCTGGCTACAATCAAATTCGGATGAAAGAAGAGGACAAAAGTAAGACCTCCTTCATTACTCCATGGGGGACCTTTTGCTACAAGGTGATGCCTTTCGGTTTAAAGAACGTTGGGGCAACGTACCAAAGAGCGATGGTCACCTTGTTTCATGATATGATGCATAAGGAAGTGGAGGTCTACGTAGACGACATGATTGCCAAATCCAGACAGGGAGAGGACCACATTGAGGTATTGCGGAAGCTATTCGACCGGCTTCGAAGGTTCAGGCTAAAACTTAACCCAGCCAAATGTGTGTTCGGGGCAAAGTCTGGAAAACTACTGGGGTTCATGGTCAGCAACCGAGGAATCGAAATCGACCCGTCGAAGGTCAAGGCTATTTGTGAGCTGAAACCCCCTTCAACTGTCAAAGAGGTTCGGAGTTTGCTGGGGAGACTGAACTACGTGGCGAGATTTATTTCTCAACTGTCTGAGACGGCTAGACCCCTTTTCAAGCTCCTAAAGAAGAACGCCAAAATTAAGTGGGACACCGATTGTCAAGAGGCATTTGAGAAGATCAAACAATATCTTTCCCATCCGCCAGTCCTGGTGCCACCCATCCCTAGAGTGCCTCTGATACTCTACTTAACCATTCATGAGGAATCGTTGGGAGCCTTGCTAGCTCAAAAGAGGCCAAGTGATGATAAGGAATGTGCGATATACTATCTCAGTAAGAAGTTTACTTCGTCCGAGATAAATTACTCCGGTGTTGAGAAGACGTGCGTGGCTTTGGTGTGGGTACTACACCGCTTGCGTCAATATACGCTCCATCATCGGATTTGGCTTGTAACTGAGAACGACCCCATCAAATACTTGTTGGAAAAGCCTGCACTAGTCGGGAAATTAGCGAAATGGCAGATTCTGGTGTCTGAATTCGACGTCCACAGCATGACACAGAAGTCCGTCAAGGGAAGAGCTATAGCTGATATGCTGGCAGAGAACTTTGAAAAGCCGAAAGAACTTGATCAGTTAGATCCTATAGAGGAACGCATTTCAGAGGTAGTGGACGATAAATGGACAATGTACTTCGACGGTGCTGTAAACCTGGCAGGTTCTGGGACTGGGGCAGTTCTCATCTCTCCAGCAGGTCAACATCACCCTGTAGCCGCCAAGTTGGTTTTCCCCTGTACCAACAACATCTCAGAATACGAGGCTTGCATACTTGGACTGCAGCTGGCTGTCGACATGAAAGTCAAGAAGCTACAAGTCTACGGCGATTCCGCCCTCATCATTCTTCAGACAGAAGGTCGATGGCGAACCCGTGACCTCAAGTTGATCCCTTACCACGAATTCCTGGAGGAATTAATAAAAGAATTTGAGGAGATTTCTTTTGAATATTTACCGCGATCACAAAATCAGTTCGCCGACGCCTTGGCCACGTTGTCGTCAATGCTACAAGTCATGGAAGGGTTAGACATCGAGCCACTGAAAATCGAAGTACTGACACGTCCAGCATATTGTTCGGCAATTACAAGTGAACCTGGCGAGAAGCCGCGGTATCACGACATCATGGAATATCTTCGAAGCGGCAAGTATCCTCCGGGAAGTGAGCTAACGGATCAGAAATACATAAGAAAGCTGTCATCGAAATTCTTCATCAGTGGCAATGCTCTTTACAAGAGAACCTTTGACTCAACTTTGTTGAAGTGCGTCGATGCCAGAGAAGCCAACCAGTTGATGAGGGAAATTCATGAAGGAGAGTGCGGTCCGCACATGAATGGCCATCTTTTAGCTAGAAAAATCATGAGGCTGGGTTATTTCTGGATGGCTATGGAGGCTGATTGTATTCGGCATGTTCGTTATTGTCATCGGTGTCAAATCTACGCGGACAAAATCAACGTACCGCCGAATGAGTTGCGCCAAATGTCTGAGCCATGGCCCTTCTCAATGTGGGGAATCGACATGATCGGGCCAATTAATCCTAAGGCCTCCAACGAACATCGCTTCATTTTGGTAGCCATCGATTACTTCACCAAGTGGATCGAGGCGAACTCATATGCCAATGTCACCGCCAAGAGCGTGGCCAGGTTTATTCGCCGTGATATCATCGCTCGCTATGGAGTCCCAGAAGCGATCATCACCGATAATGGCTCAAATCTGAACAACAAGATTGTAGATGGCTTACTCGACGAGTTCCATGTTCGTCACTTGAATTCCTCACCTTACCGTCCGCAAATGAATGGGGCTGTGGAGGCAGCCAATAAGAACATAAAGAAGATCCTGTCGAAGACCGCTGACAACTATCGAGATTGGCATGAACGGTTGCCTTATGCGCTGATGGCATATCGAACTTCGATCCGTACCTCGACTGGGGCAACCTCCTTCTCCCTTGTCTATGGTATGGAAGCAGTCTTACCCGTGGAAGTCGAGATCCCTTCATTAAGGATCCTCTCACAAGCTGGGCTTTCCGAAGAAGAGTGGATTCAGCAGAGATGGGATCAGTTGAACATGATCGATGAGAGGAGGCTAAAGGCTTTATGCCACGGCCAATGCTACCAGAAGCGAGTCGCAAAATCGTTCAATCGCAAAGTCCGGCCTCGACATTTTGAAGCCGGAGATCTCGTGCTAAGAAAAGTGTTACCTTTCACGCCAGAATCAGGTGGAAAATTCGCTCCAAATTATGATGGCCCGTATGTTGTTAGGAAAGCTCTACCTGGAGGTGCTTTGATTCTTGTAGAAATGGATGGCCGGGAGTTGCCAAAGCCTATAAACGCCGATTCGGTGAAAAAGTACTTTCCTTGAATGAAATCCGAGGCCCAAGAGCCATTTTCGACGCAATCCGAATCACTGTAGGATATTTGCATCATACATATCATGCATACATGCACGCATGTTTAAATTGAAGGTCCTAAACGAACAGCAGGTTGACTCACAAAAGACTGAACTGCCTTGGCAAGCATCCAACAAACCAAATGCAAAGGAGGAAGGTTACCAAGTCACTAAGCTGCAGGTAAGCACCCTCTGTCTTAATGCCAAAAGAAAGTCGAATGGAAATTTCCCTTTTTTTTTCTTTTTTTTTTCTTCAAAAAAAAAACAAAACAAAAAAAAAACAAAAACAAAAAAAAATAAAAAATATTTTACAAAAAGTTTCGAATGTCACCCTCATCTGAAGTCGTCTTGAGGCTTGGTGGAATATTCGCCTTGGATCCAAACTCCTCGCTGAGGGCAATCAACTCGTGTGATCCTGGCAAAACAAGAGGGAAAAACGTTAATCATGCCAAGTGAGAAGCACTTAGAGTAAAGAAAGACGAGCCTTTCCAGACACGTCCTATAAACACTCTGTGAGTTGAGTACGAAAAATCATGTCTTAAGGATGAGAGATTCATTCGCAAATAGTACATGAATCAAAATGAAGGGAGGCATTTCTTTCGTCAATCCTACACCCTACAGGTAACCATGGCTAAGTCCCATCGAGCCTACACGTGCGGAGAATTTTCACAGGGTACACCTGTCATGAACCACCTCACAATTGGGGCAAATTTGGGAGATTTTGGTTAGTATCATTCGGTGAAAAGATGAGAAAGATTTCTTTGCTCTCACTGGTATCAATCCTTTTTGTGGCGACTTCAGGTAAATCCTCGTGGAAGCTCGAAAAATCCCAAAATGAAGAAGAGCATTCATTTCTCTACCCAAACACTTACACCCTTTGTTCAGCCAAGTTGAGCCTGAATATTCATTTCTAAAACCCAACTGGTGATTATCCCCCTATACCGGGGCAAAGCATGTGATTTATCAAGATGATGGATGCTCGCAAACAAATGTGAAGAACGTCTCGAAAGTCCCTAAAAAAAAAAAGAGGGGGATTCGAATGAAAACTAGGAGGGCATGAAAAGCAGTGTGCCTGGTAAAAGCAAGGCCAATGCCCCTTAAAAAAAAAAACATTGCAAATGCAAAAGTCATTAGAGAATAGAGCAAAGCTCTTGTCGCGAAATGATCAATGGACTTTCAAGACAAATTAGACTTCAAGAGTTAAATGTCCCCGAAGGGATTCAGGTGATATGGTAATAATGCCGTGATGATCACCAACTTTCAAATCCCTCTTGAAAATTTCTGAGCCTTCCAAGCCTTTACCCAAACCAACATTACAACCCTTTCCCGAAGTCTCTTCTGATTGGGGTGATTCAAGTGAAAACAGGAACTCTACAAAGAGGATGCCGCTGAAAGAAGCGGATGCAAAATTATCTTATCTCATCTTAAGGATTCTTGACCTGTAAACCTGATGGAGATGCCAATTGACAATCATTCCATCCCCTAACCGATAAAGCTCATCCATTGTTGAAACCGTGATCAAACCTGCATCACAGTCCTAAAAAAAGACCTCTCTGATTGGTCAATGTGTACTTGTTGCGAATGATTCTCGAAGCCTTCGACATTGATAGTGCGAGGTACATTGGAAATCAAAATAGGTCCCACGTCAATGGACGGGACCAAACAACCTTCTTGAGAGCATGAGAGAAACCTTTTTCAACTAAGGGGCTCCTGCTTGGCGTGCTTAATGACCCCTTTTTACGAGCCAGGATCATTTCGACAAAATCTGTTTCTCGAGGGAGTTTGAGAATCAACGACGTTTTCTGAGCCCAACGGCAATTTTGTGATTTTAAATGATGCCAAGTGTTTTCTAAGCGATTGAGACTAATTTGATTTGCTCATACAGTCAACGCTTGGTCAGTAAAGCCATTCTCTTGATAACATCCTTCATGGCATCCGGAAGATATCAATCTCTCCTGGTATGCTTCTCCTGCCAGCGCACCGGCAATAACATATTTTGTTAGATGCGCAGTGACCATTTTGGGAATCCGTGTTGCTCGATGTAGTTACAGCATCAGAATTGCCCGGCGAGCTTTCGTAGCCCGGAGCGTCCCTTCGACCTGGCGAGCTTTCGCAGCCCAGAGTCCTTTTTCTTTGCCTGGCGAGCTTTCGTAGCCCGGAGCGTCTTTTTCTTTGCCCGGCGAGCTTTCGTAGCCCGGAGCGTCCCTTCGACCTGGCGAGCTTTCGCAGCCCAGAGTCTTTTTCTTTGCCCGGCGAGCTTTCGTAGCCCGGAGCGTCTTTTTCTTTGCCCGGCGAGCTTTCGTAGCCCGGAGCGTCCCTTCGATCTGGCGAGCTTTCGCAGCCCAGAGTCTTGTTCTTTGCCCGGCGAGCTTTCGTAGCCCGGAGCGTCTTTTTCTTTGCCCGGCGAGCTTTCGTAGCCCGGAGCGTCCCTTCGACCTGGCAAGCTTTCGCAGCCCAGAGTTTCATTCTTTACATAGCAAGACTTTATCTCTCATGCACCTTTTCATGCCCTCCATGAACAAAATTTAAGTGTCTCTTATCTTTGAAAGGAACCTCTACGAGCTCCCCTTCAAAGAGGGGCAGCTGTTGACACCTAAATTTTGATTAATCATTTAGGGTTTTATAGCGTAAAAATTAGGGTTTAATTTTTAACCCCTAAACCAAAAATATTCTCATTAAAATCCACAGCATATAGACATTAGGTGCATTTGCATTAATAGGGCCTATTAGGGCATATTCGTGTATAAAAAAAAATCAATCAAAAATCAAAAATTCGCAAAATAAAAAAAAAATTCAAAAAGATCGAAAATCCTCTCTCCCTTTTTGATTTGCGCACGGGCCGGCCCATCTTTCCCGTCGGCCCAGCCCGTGCGCGTGTCCTTCTTCCCCCCTTTCCAGTCAACATTGCAGAGGAGGAACGGACAGAACAGGGGACAGACAGAGAGAGCGAGACAGAGAGGCGGAAGCCGAAAGCAGAAGACGAACAGGCGCAGCAGCAGCAGCAGATGATGCAGAGGCTGGACGCAGAAGCCAGAGGTCAGAACGAGACCTGCATCAATAAGTTCTGCGGTCGTTTAGACGAAAACGGGTCTGCCTCGCCCCCGAGGAGAGGACCGGCTAATGGCAGGAGCACGAATGGGGAAGGCGCGCTGATCCACGACTCTCCTGAGCTCGAAATGGAGAGAAAATGTCGCCGGAGAAGGTGGAGGAGGGGTGCAGCCTTCCCCTTCTCCGGGTATTTAGGAGGGAAGCAAGAGATCAGAGAAAGGGGGGAGAGGGAGAGCGAAACAGAGAGAGATCGAGCGAGAGTGTTCGACAGAGAGAGCGCGAGAGAGAGAGAGTTCGACAGAGAGGTCCGAGAGAGAGAGTGAAGCCGAGAGTGTCGGCGAAGGAGACCCGAGGCCGGCGAAGCTCCGGTGAGCCCCTTTTTCCCCGCGGTAGGTTTGGGTATTGTTTGGCCGTCTTCTTCGTTGGGTGCTTGAACCGAGGCCGATTTCCCGAGGATTTCGGTTCGGGGGCGTGCGAGGCAATCGGACGTACTCCGATCTGCCACGATTCGCCGCTCCCGAGCCGAATAGGGAGCGCCATAGCCCCCTCTCCGGTCGGTTCTTCCTCCCCTGTTCTTTCCCTTCCCCTGTTCTGGTGCTCTGCTTTTGTTTGAGTTCACCGGCCGGAGCTCGCCGCCGTTCGCCGGCGCGAGTCCCGGCCCGTGAGGCCTGGTGTTTGTTCCTACTCCCCTCTGCGACATGGTGTGCGAGTTCCGGTCAGTTTTGAGCGTTGAATGTGATGGAAATTCTTCGTCTTCTTCGCGCATGCCGAGTGTTCGACGCTTTGCCTAAATGAAACCCTCTGCATTTGTCTGTTCGTTTCCCCTGGTGCGTGCAAACGCCGGCCGACGGCCGAACGTGGGCTCGGCGCTGGATCGAATGCCCCTCGTCGGGGCGGTGATATGAGCAAAAGTCGACGGCGGCCGAGCAAGGGCTCGGTCGCGCGTCTGCAGACCCCGACCGCGGAGGTTGGGGAGCCCGTGACTCAGGCGGAGCCGGTGACGGCAGCCAGCCCCCCGCCGGGGCTCGGGTCATCCCGGTCGGTCGCCGGTCACCACGATGGTGACGCGGACGGGCGAGTCATGCCGGCGAGGCGCGCCGGCGAGCGGCGTCCGAACATGCTGGGCGCGGTGTGGCGGCTATCAGGCGGGTCACGAGTCGGGCGGACCGGGTAGGGTTTCCGCGAGCCGAGTCGCCCGAACGGGTCGCGAACCGGGTAGGGTTTTAGTTCTATTTGGGTTGATATTGTAGATTTTTGGGCTTTAAATTGGTTGTTGGGCTCCGGGCTTTCATTTATTAAAAAAAATTTTCGGGCCGGGCCTTTTGTTTTTATGTTTTTATTTTAATTTTCGCCGTTCCGGGCTCAACAAATGAGCCCGGTTCGGACGTGGACCCGGGCCGGCGTGCCCGGGTCATTCCCGATCCGGGTCGGGTGTGGAGACCCGACCCGGATCCGGGTCTATCTCTTCTTTATTATTATTATTATTATCATTTCGAAAAAAAAAAAATTTAAAAAAAAAATTTCAAATTTTTTTATTTTTTATTTTTTTTAGAAATTCTGCAAAAAAAAAGATCAAAAACCAAAAAAAATTTCTTTGATTTTTTTTTTTTAAAAAAAATTTCGAAAAAAAAATCAAAAAAATCAAAAAAAAAAATTTCTTCGAAAAAAAAAAAATCGAAAACTGAAAATGAAATTTTTAATTTTAATTTTAATTTTAATTTTTATTTTCAAAAAAAAAATTATTAAAAAAAATTTTCGAAAAAAAAAATTTTCAAAAATCCTTCAAAAAGATCAGAAAAGCCGAAAACCAAAAAAAAAATATTTTTATTTTATTTTTTTTAAAAAAAAATTTCGAAAATCAAAAAATTAGAAGTTGGGTTCCCAATTTATGTTTGATTGCACTTTGCTCGATTTGCATGCTTCGAATTGCGAGTTTAATTTAAATTTGCATGTAGTCAATTATACAAGTTAGGTGTAGAAGTTAATTGTTGTTTTCCCGGGTTTAGTTAGGAGTGAAATTTTTAAGATTCTTGATTAGCGTAAACATGTTAGGTAGTGTTTGAACAAGGTTAGGTACCGAAAGGGCACTAATTGGTTAGTTAGTGTAATCAAGTCCCCGTACCCATTGAATCTCTGGTTAGTAGAAGTGAAGCATTCTCCCATGGTTCACTTAGGTGTCTAATCAACCTACCAAAAATAGATTAGTGGCGACTCCTAATTGAAAATGATTTGCATGTTGACAACTTGAACTTAAGTCGCGAACTGGTATGGGCTTGGGAGAGCCCGAGCTAGGTTTAACTTAGTAATCTATTAGCCTTAACCCGTTAGGCGTCGGGCCCGGTTCGGGGAGGTCGCGACATTGTGGCATCCCCAAAAACTAAAGGAAGAAAGATGCCATCATGGTGGTTGTTGATCCATTTTCGAAGATGGCACTGTTCATTTCTTATCATAAGACGGATGATGCTTCTCATGTGGTCGAGTTGTATTTTAAGGATTGTTTGTCTACATGGGGTTTCTAAGACTATTGTGTCGGATCGAGATTCCAAATTCCCAAGTTACTTTTGGAAGACTCTATGAAGAATGCTTGGCACTAAACTCCTATTTAACACAACTTGTCATCAATAAAAAAAAATGGTCAAACTGAGGTAACTAATTGCACCATCATCACTCTCCTTCTAGGTTTGGTGGGTAGGGCTTTGCAGGATTGGGATATTAAGGTTGTGCATGCCGAATTTGCTTATAACTTATTACCGAATTACATCGTTAGTCAATCACCTTTGAAGTTGTACATGGAATCAATCCTTTCAAACATATCGACATGATTCCCATTCCATCCAACTCGCAAGTCAACTATGAAGCTAAAGAGGTAGCCAAGGTGATTAAGAAGTTTATGAGCAGATTCAATCCAAGATTGAAAAAGTGATTGAGTCTTACAAAATGAAAGCTAACAAACATAGGAAAAAGGCCTAGTTTCAACTAGATCATCTCTTCGACCAAAAAAAAAACTAGGTCATCTTGTGTGGATACACTTGAATTAAGTGCTTGACCAATTAATATTTAATACTAGAAGCATTTTTATTGTAATTTACATGAAGAGGGGGCACACACAACCGATGGAGGTGACTCAACTTCAGTGCATGGAAAAAATTCCTTTGTCTTAATTGCTCCCATAAGGATACAGGAAAATTGCGTCCATGACATTCTCCCCACTCAATTCCACAATGCCCTCGTTCCGGGCTGCTTCATCGTTTCCTTTTGTTCCAAAACCATTGAAGCCACTTTCTTGGGACTTAGATGAATGACAATGCTCGCCCAACATAACATACCACTCCACTTCATTGATAGCTTTCCTAATCAAAATTGTTCGTGAATCCTACATCAAAGTTGGACTTGCACAGAGAAAGATATCTAGATTACTATAATCAATTCATCAATATTTTTGTCCCTAATTTCCGGAATAAATTTGTAAGTGTCAGAAAACTCAACTGTGCATACAAAATAAAGGCTGATCCAATAGTGAAGATGTAGCTTCTAGGTATCGGCTAAAGCAAGCAACTTAGGATCGGGAGTAGACCACTTTTCTACCGCGCCTTAGCTTTCTCAGCCTGCATTGATTAAGTCAATTAGATTCATAGAGATACACCAAGCTACTAATCAACACTAAGTGAAAATTTAGCAATGTGCCGAATCATCCTTCTAGGGTGTTTTTTTTTTCTTATATGGTTGCTGAGATTGAATGTATAAAGCCCACAGATATCACTTATCAGGTAGCTGAGAAGCTGACATACTATTGAAGAACTAACTTTTTTCTTTTTGGTCGAACTCGAAGAACTAACTTCAGGCGACCGGTTACTAAGGACGGCCAGCATTCTCAGTCTACATTAATTACTTTAGCGACGGGCTCGCGAGCCATACCCAGAAATGTCATTGGACGAACGCTTCGCAAAACATTTGCTAGTTCTCTTTGGCAGCAAGCGGATATGCGACAATGAGCAAGGGGCAATTAGCCGTCCCCAATGATCAATAGGGACAGGCGCTTGGGCTTCTAGGGGTTTGGCGACGACCCTGTCCCCTGTTATGATGTTTTTGGTGACAGATGATTGAAAACAGAGGAGGAGAAGCATTATAGAGTTCGAATATGGTAAAAAGATTAAGTCCATACGACTTTCTGTTACGTGTAGACAGCCGATTTGGGAGTTTAGGCTTCGTCACTGATACCTCTAGGCTTTACGTGCTTAGTCATATGAACCCGTTTTTCTGGTGCTTTTTTTGGAGGTAATCACCTACCTCCTTCGCCCAATCACAGTAGATAGTCATTAGGGCAAGTATTACTGTTTGAATTGCAATCGCACCAGATATCATGCTTCCCCAGATGCCCTACCACATATATCCAACTCAGGTTACTTTCAAATATAATAGCGAACAAGTTATTGATAGATGGAAAGCAAATCATTGGAGGCTTGGATACGTACCATGATCCCAAAGTGAAAGACCCATCCGAGGAGAACACCAATAGGAAGCCCAATGATGTAATAGCATCCCAAATTTATGTACGCAACATGTGCTTGCCGTCCCGATCCAACGGCAACTCCTAAGACATGGTTTTGAATTCTCGTTACAGATATTCACTCGACTTCCTCTCAAACTCAACTCTTTTAAGCCATTAAAGTGATTGAACATCGGGATGAACATACATATGTTGCACGTGACAGTCATTATGTGGTTGTAACTTTTTGGACATTATGAGTGCATTCTAAAAGGGCAATGGATGTGAAAATAAGCAATGTATATATAGAAAGACAATGTGTTGAAAATGACAAATTTTCTTCGTCGAGATTAAGAAGTGCTCTGGAGCATCTGTTAACAAAGTCCATATACATACACATCTGACAAAATCGGTTGAACACTGTTGAGCAGGATTGTAACCCCTAAAAGATAGGATGGTTTGTCCACTTCTTCGAGAACATCACTGGATGATGTATAGATGTAGCCAATTTTGTTGCGCAAAATCAATATGAGCTCACAAAAGAAGAGGCCAATTATAGTCGATTGAACCACCGAGACGATGGTGGCAACTTCGCGGCCTCGGCGTTTCCAGCTCGAAGTTCGTTGGCCACTCTCACTCTGTCCAAATTGTAATGAAATGATGAGCCCATTTTCCAGAAGTAAATTCCTTTGCTTATCATACAAATCAAATAATTTCTAATCAAGGAAATACCTAATTCGGAACCTAAACTTGAAGCGAAGTGAATAGGACAAAGTGACCTCGTTATCTTTCAGAAATTTGGAATTAAAAGGCAAATAGCGTATGGAAGAAAGCTGGCTTCAGAGTCTTCATCTCTAGTTATGATGTAACCTTTAGAAAAAAAAATCATTTGGAGATGTCAAACATGTATTATTATCCAAAGTTGGGTTTGTTGCAAGAGAAAAAAAATTGAACACAATTTTAGCCACAGTGTAAGGTGAACTAGTGAAAAATGCAAAATGATTTAAATGCAATATATTCGAGAGATCGAGAGAGAGAACCCGATGGCAGCAAGGAAGGAAAAAGGGATCGTCATCTCCCATCCGTTGATGCTCATGCTATGATTAGAATGAATAAATAGATGATTGAAAGTCTCAAGCAGGAAGTTTTTGAAGTGCAAGTAGGCGATTCTGATAAGTCTCCTAAGGCCGAGGAAAATTGGACATACCAGATTGGCAAGGCGTCCACCGCACCCGTAACGTTTTGCAAATAACCGGGCATCAAGATCAATATCCTGTAGTACCAATTCTCTAGGCTAATTGTGTGCCAAGATACAAGAAACCAAGTTATTGAAACTAGAAACAATCACCCGCATTCGCAGTTTGTTTACAAACAATCCGAAATTGGAATCAAGAACAAATATCTTAAATATTTCATAGAACTTCCTACTTCGTCATAGGTAATTGTCTTCAAGAGTTCAAAGGCATTCTACTCTTTGAGATTTAGATTCTCAGAGTGATGCCAATTTAATGCTAGACATTTACTTGCTATCACGCGGGTTATCGTACAAAGTATAATTAAAATGGAGCATAAAAAATATGAGCATGAAAAGTTGGGAGGCACCTTTTATTTTTATGTAGTAGTACGAATAAAAGGATGGTTAATAAACATTGTGAAATTGTTGACACCCAAAAATATTAACTCTTTTCAATTGACATAAGATCGATATAGAGATTTGTACATGTATTACTTTCCTTTCTTGCTAAGCTATTTCGTCAGTCGATTGAGTCAATTCTCAGTGAAACAAAAACTTAGTCAACAGAGAAGAGAAAATATAGCGGAGGACACAAACGACTGAATCAAAATGATCCATTAAATCACTCTATAAACAGCAAGGTCTTAAAGATTGTCAAAGATGAAGATACGTACCAGAGCATGACTCCAGAAGCAAGAGATAATTTGAAGAAGTCCCACAACCCCAAGAACGCCTCCACGGACCAACGGGTCCACGTCAAAGGACAAACCCCACAAGCCTAGTATAAGAACAACCCAAAGAACATAAGCCACCAAGAGAGATCCCATGCTACGCACAGGCCTACCACGCCGAAACCGAAGACATACATGCAGAGCCAACTTGCGACCGCATCACGACCAAGCCTGCCAGTGAGACCCAGGCCGTGACGGCCGTCTTGCGCTGGCTCTGTAGGAACTTGATCAGTGGGTACATTAGCGCAAAGCTGATGCAAAGAGGGATCAACCATAGGGCCAACACGCACGACAGCACCACTACGTCGTCGGCTTGGCCAAGGAGTTTTAGGAGTGGCGTTGTGAAAATGTAGATGGGCAGCGACGGCAAGCAACACAGGAAGAGCACAATCCACGACCTTTGCATGTAGATGCCGAGCTTGTGGTATCTCTTCGCGCCGAAGGCTTGACCGCAAAGTGTGTCTAGCGCGCTGGCCATGCCTACCTAGTTAATTTTTCCACGCCCAAAAAGGAAGTTCGTTAGATTTGCCATATACAAGTTGACGTTTAGTATTGTCGCATTTTCATTGCTTGCCCACTTAAATTGCAGGGGATTTTATACAGATCGTGTGCTTAAGATTTAGTTCAATTTTAAATTGGACCGACACTAATCAAGTGCAATAAAGTCACGTTTCCCTTATTTGGAAGGACATATTCGGGCAAGCTGGATTAGGCCGACTCGATATCGACCAAAGATGACTCAGCTTCAAATGTCAAGGAACCAAGACAGACCATCAACGACTTTTGACGGAGGAACGAGAACACAACTTAGAAAAAATGTGGAATCGACAAACTGAGACAAAACTATTCTCATCAAAGTAAGGCAAGCATCGAAACAAAAGAGTCCAATGAATTACCAGGAAGCCCACGTTGAAGCCCACTATTGTGGAGCTGGCGATCGTCATGGCGGTGAGCTTGACTTCTCCGAGGTGGCCGGCAAAGGCTTGGGTGATAACATCCATGGGGGACATCGCCACTCGAGTGAAGATGGCCGGCCCAGCTATCAGCCATAGCTTCTTCGTGTCGATCTACACTCTTGTCCCGAGCTTCTCCTCCTCCTCCTCCTCCATCGCATACCGACGATCAACAGGGTCCTGGTGGTCATTCTCCATTTGCCCAACAGGGGCTGGTTAACATCACCATTGTCGCGGACACTCACCATGAGAGAGAGAAAGAGGATCCGTGCGCGGCTTGAGATACAGAGGATCAGATTTAAGAGTAAGAACTTAAGAATCGTAAGGAATGCTAGGGTTTTAAATATTTGTGGCAATATCTTCTAAAGTCTGAGGGCATTTCTGCAACTCTTGTTTTATTTTTATTTTGTTCCTCTGACTATCTCTAGAAATATGCAACTTGAATAAATTATGAATTCCTTGGAGTCTTCTTTCTTGTCTTGCTTCTGTCCCTCATATTCCATGAGTTTGCTTTCATGATCTTTATCAAAGAAAAAGGCCTTGTTATGGCCGAGTCTCTCCTCAAATCGGTATCCCCAGTTAAGCCGTTAAGACTTTCCATTTCGATATTGTATGCTCTTTGTTTTTTTCTGTTCCCATTGCTATAGTTTAATCTCATGAGCTTACTGATCAAATTTCTTCTAGTTTTAGAATTAGGTCTCATTTTATTCCTAAAAAAGTAAAATTTGCCTTTTTCTATTACATGTACTGGTCGAAAACTTTCTTTGCACGTGCAGGCTTATTCAATTTTTTTGGGAAATTTTTAAAGATTTTCTCAATTTTTACGAGTTTTAAACTAAATCTAGAATGAAATTAACACTAAGATCTAATGAAACTAACTCAAAAACTAATTTCTAAACATTTCCTAATTTTTCTGAACATTTTTTAATTTTTCTAAATTTTTTTAATTTTTTTTAGTAATAAAATAAGCATTCTGGACCGGGTCCCCTGACCCGATCCGACTAGCTATCCGACCTGGCTCTCTGACTTGCCCGGGACCCCATTTGAATATTTTCCATTTTTCTTTCCTTTTCTGTTTTCTTTTCTTTTTTTTTTACTCTTCTATTTTCTTTTCAAATTTTTATTCTTTTTCTTCCTCCCCTTTGTACTGTTCAGTGTTCATCACCTCCTCCCTCATGTACTCACGGAGAGCCCTCATGTTTTCTTCAACCCTCACCGAGACCGCATTGGGAAAGCTCATCGCTAGCCGTCGGCTTGGGCTGCCAACGCCAACGACGGACGCTGGCGTTATGCCGTCACCGCTGGCCAACACTTCGGCAACCACACCAGCAACTTAAAGAAGCAACCACAACTCCCCACCGCCGACCAAAACTCACTTTCCGCCCATCCAACTTTTGGCTCCTACCACGTACATTTAACTCAAACAAAACAAGCACAGACAAACATAGAATAAGGATAAATGGCTAATGATTGCAGCCTCGAACCGAGCCGAACTGAGTCAGTTCCATTCTTGTTAAAATTCGGTTCTAGGCCTGAAGAAGTTCGTTGGCAAGTGCTTCAACTGTGGCAAGTCTGCACATCGAGCCAAAGACTGCAGAGCCAAGAAAAGACAGAAAACTCGGGCTAACGTGGTGGAAGAGATTTCCAATGGTGTTGACGATATCAATCTGACTGCTATGATATCAGAGTGTAATATGGTGGAAAACCCCAAGAAGTGATGAATTGATACTGGAACAACTCGTCATATCTGTGCAAACAGATCGATGTTCTCGTCCTACATAAGTGTGGGGGTGATGAAAAACTTTATATGGGTAATTCATTAACCTCTAAGATTGAAGGTGTCGGCTCTGAAGATGACATCTGGAAAGATTGTGACACTAAATAATGTTCTACATGTGCCAGATGTTCGCAAGAATTTAGTGTATAGATCTCTCCTTAGCAAGAACGGCTTCAAGTTGGTTTTTATATCTGATAAGTTTGTACTCTCCAAAAATGAGATGTATATAGGAAAGGGTTATCTGAGTGATGGTTTATTCAAGCTAAATGTAATGACTGTTGTAACCAAGGATGATTTGAATAAAGTTACTTCGTCTTATGTGCTTGAGTCTTCTAATATTTGACATGCTAGACTAGGACACATTAATTATAAGTCGATAAAGAAATTAATGAATATGGGACTGTTGCCGAAGCTTGATTGCCCAAGTGAGAAATGCCAAGTGTGTGTTAAATCTAAATTTTCTAATCCTCATTTCCATTCTGTAGACAATAGAATTACAAAACCTTTAGATTTAATACACACAGATATATGCGATTTGAAATCAATATTGTCAAGAGGTGGTAATAAATATTTTATCACATTTATAGATGACTGTTCAAGGTAATGTTATGTTTATTTGCTTATTAGCAAAGATGAGGTTGTGAATGGTTTTAAAACTTATAAATCTGAAGTTGAAACTCAGTTAAATAAGAAAATTAAAATGATAAGAAGTAATAGAGGAAGGGAATATGAATTTCCTTTTGAGGAAATTTGTATTGAGTTTGGTATCGTTCACTAAATAAATGCTCCTTATACACCACAATCAAACGGTGTGGCGGAAAGGAAAAATCGATCTCTAAAGGAAATATTGAATGCATTGTTGAACAATTCTGGTTTATCGTAAAATTTGTGGGGGGAAGCTATTTTAACAGCAAATTTTATTTTAAATAGAGTACCCCATAAGAAGACACAACAAACTTCCTATGAGAAATGGAAATGGAAAGGCATAATGCTTAACTTGAATTATCTTAAAGTGTGGGGGTGTTTGGCTAAAGTTGCAATTCCTAAGCCTAAAAAGGTTAAGATAAGACCAAAGACTGTTGACTGTATTTTTATCGGATATGCTCATAATAGCAATGCAGATCGTTTTCTTGTTCACAAGTTAGAGATCCCAGATATATATGTTAATATGATCATTGAATCAAGGGACGCTTCGTTCTTTGAAAATATATTTCCGTATAACATAGTATATGAGCCAATTGATAATAATAAGAGATCTCGAGATGCTATATCTAGAAGTGATCCTATGGAGGATGAACCTAGACGTAGTAAAAGACAAATGACTTCCACGTCTTTTGGACCTGATTTCTTAATGTATCTGTTAGAGAATAAGTCTCGGACATTCAAAGAAGCTGTGACATCGTTAGAAGCCCCGTTCTGGAAAGAAACTATCAATAGTGAAGTTGAATCCGTCTTGTCAAACCATACATGGGAATTGGTTAACCTTCCCCCTGATAATAAACCACTACAATGTAAGTGGATTTTCAAGAGAAAAATAAAAGCGGATGGTACTATTAATAAATATAAGGCTAGGCTTGTGGTAAAAGTATACAAGCAACGAGAAGGCCTGGATTATTTTGATACTTACTCACCTGTTACTAGAATTATATCTATAAGGATGTTAATTGCATAGCAGCGATGTATAGGCTTGAAATCCATCAAATGGATGTTAAAACGACTTTCTTAAATGGGGATTTGGAAGAAGAAATATATTTGGAACAACCCGAATGGTTTATTGTTCCAGGACAAGAGAAGAAAGTTTGTTAACTTATTAAGTCACTATATAGCTTAAAACAAGCGCCAAAACAATGGCATGCTAAATTCGACCAAGTCAAGTTGTCGAATGGTTTTAAAATTAATGAATGTGATAAATGTATATATGTTAAGAACACTTATAATGGTTTTGCCATTTTGTACTTATATGTAGACGACATGCTTATAATAGGCAGCGATAGTGAGGTTGTTAAGGCAAGCAAACGCATGCTCACAAGTAAATTTGATATGAAAGATATGAGAGTTGCAGATATTATTTTAAGAGTTAAAATCCATAAGACATATGGAGGATTAGCTCTATCACAATCCCATTATATTGAGAGATTCTTGGAAAGTGCAAGAATCTAAAAATTATATCAGTAAAGACTCCAATAGATGTTAATTTACATCTTTCAAAGAATACTGGTGAAAGCAAAGCTCAAAATGAGTGTGCTAGTATACTAGGCAGTCTAATATATGTAATGAATTGTACTAGGCCTGACATAGCTTTTACTGTGAGCAAGCTAAGTCAATTTACAATTAGTCCAAATAAAAATAATTGGAAAGCCATGAAACGTTTATTAGGCTACTTGAAGCATACTCAAGATTATGTTTTGCATTACACAGAATATCCGGCGGTACTTGAAGGATACTGTGATACAAATTGGATAACCGACACTAAAGATACAAAATCGACAAGTGGATATGTATTCATACTTGGTGGAGCGGTAGTGTCTTGGAAATCATCCAAACAAACTTGTATTGCTAGATCCACTATAGAATCAAAATTTATTGCTTTGGATAAAGCCGGTGAAGAAGCAGAATGGCTTCGAAATTTCTTGGAAGATATTCCTAATTGGCCTAAACCAGTGTTCGCTATATGTATACATTGTGACAGTCAAGCGGCAATAGGAAGGGCAAGGAATGTTATGTATAACGGTAAGTCTCGACACATACGTCGAAGACATGACACAGTAAGATAACTTCTTTCTAGTGGAATTATCATCATTGACTATGTGAAATCAAAAGATAATATTGTGGATCCATTGACAAAAGGCCTAACTAGAGAGATGGTTGCGAAAACATCAAGGGGAATTGGTTTAAGGCCTATAAACAAGTCATCATAGCGGAAACTCTACCTAATTGACTGGAGATCCCAAGATCTAGGTTCAAAGGGACAAATAAATTATGAAGATAGTGTTGAGTACTGTCAAATTTTTTACTCATTCCCAAATGAAGACAGTACTAATATGTGAAGGTTAAGCAAAAGCTTTTAATGATTTTGAATTGAGTATGTGATATACTATATGTTCAGAAATCACCTATGTGAGTGTGAAGTGAGGGCCGTTTCTGTGAGAATTGAAAAAGGCCGAATTCTCTAAAACGCTCATGAGATCAGGCGGTGTTCATGACCAAAACGAACACAACAGTGAGAACCAATTTTGTTCGAGAAATAGTTGTGTGATTTCTATTGTCTAGGCTTACACTAAAGGTCGACAGCTCAAAGACATCAAGTCTACTGATTGACCGAGTAAGTCCGATAGTTTTCACTAAAGGAAAGTTCAAAGTCTCAAACTACTTATCATAATGTAACATTTTCTCATGGAATAATCGCACATTGCATCTCATGTATACACGACGAGTCATGATATCAGAACTTTTCATTCATGTGGGGGATTATTGGGATTTTGGCATCCAAATCCCATAAAATTGAATGAAAAGTATATGGATGAAAGTATTCCACATATGATAGAAGAGGTGATGGGAAAGAGTTTATTTTGAGGAGCCTCTCAAATGGGTTTTGGCGCCAAGGGGTATCCCACTTTTGTGGAAGAGAGAGGACCTACGCCAAGCTAGGTCGGTCCCCCTGCGTGCGCGCCGCCGTAGCCGCCGCTCGTTCGGCCGGCTCGGTTCGGTTCCGGGCCATTCTCTATCGGTTTTTTATTTTCTCCAAACAGACACGTTGTTAGAAATTAATAAATTATTATTATTATTATTTAACAAACATGTCTGTTCATGAGGTTCGATTCAAGCGAACCTTTGCGACTGTTCATGAACCGAGCCGGTTCAGGTGAACCTTCGCTACTGTTCACGAATCGAACGGGAACCGCCAGCGAGCTTTCATTACTCGCAACTCTTCAATTTTCACCATATACATATATCCGAACGATTTAGTTCGGAAGTGATACTTCGTGGCATTTTTACATTCCCGCGAGATATTTTCCCGATACACTCGAGACATTTTTTCGCTTCATCATTATCATTTTGTGCGATTATTCTGCGAAATTGCGTTCGAAGGAGTCCTCTGAATACGTACCACTTCGGAGGAACGAGATCCGTTCTATCCTGGGAGACGATTGTCCAATATCCTCGGGTACTGATTGAGGGGCCAAATTCGTCTTAAGCATACGACGTTGCTTCGTTGGACTCGGATCAACATTCTGCTTATTTATTTGTACTGCTTTCAAGTTAGTTTTCCCGATATTTGATTTCAATTTCTGATATACAAACATAGCCGGACAACATAGAAAAGGTTCACTAAGTGTCAAAAAAGTGTTAGCCTCTGTTAACGGGGCCAGGCAATCACCGAATGGACTAAGTGTGCCCGGCACCCAACAGGCAGGAGAGAGGGATGCGAAAACAGAGGAGAAAAGTTAACACCCACCGGGTTCGTGGCTAATCGGGGCGAAATGCAGTAGCTGGAGGTTCAGCGGTGGCTCAGGCAAACCTCTAGAGAGTGAAAAAAGAGCTCACTCTTCTCCGGTTTCCCCCCAAACTCACTCTCGGTCTCCGTTTTTTCAACTCTCTCCCTTCTATTTTTTTGGCTCCCTATTTTTTTGTCCTTTTTACTTCCCAGCATGGATGGCACAACCCACGATTTAAAGCCTTGGGTCGGAAAGCTTTTCTTCATTTGCTTTTTTGTTTTTCCTATTTTGCTTTGTTTTTGTTTATTCATGAAAACGTGCATATCCCCTTTTCTTGTCCTTTCTCACTTGTTTTTTTATTTGTGAAAGTGTTGAAGGAGAGAGAAATAGACCCCCTTGTGTTAGTCCATGGAGAAGAAAGAAGAGGGCTTCATTCAATTTTTTGTCTTTTTCCTCCTTCACTCCTTTCTCCGTTTTTTCTCAGAATTGTGGCTGAACTCCAGTTTTTCTTTTTGGGTGTATAAAGTATATGGCAAGATAAGACCCCCTCGTCTATCTTTTGTGGCCAGAGCATGCGCATGATGTGTGACTCTTGTATGTATAAGTCCTAAATTCTATTAATGCGATACGGATGCTAAATGTACTGCAAATGCAAATAATGTGAATGATATTTTTCTTAAGCCTCATACCAGCCCATAATTTTCTATGCAACAAATTACTAAATTGGACGCCAAAATTTAAGTATCAATAGCCAACCGTCTTGCCTGGCCATAGGCCTCGGCCTCCTTAGCTAGGTAAGCTGAAGAGGTACCTATTTGGCCGGCAAGGGCAATCATTGGCCGAGCCCCAACTAGGGCTCTTTGAGCCCAAACAGCGATCGGGGCTTGGTTGGCCGACCTGGGCAAAGGATTGGCCTTGACTAGCCTCCGGCGGCCACTGTGAGGCCAACCTAGGCCAACTACTCTACCGGTAGACTTCAACGCTATCGACCGAGAGCCAAAATAAAACGACTTCATTCATACATTTTATCGAACACCTGGCGTGCTTGGAGAAAACAGAGGGTTTTCAACCTACTTGGGGCCAAGGTCTACTCTAGTGGCCATGACTCGTCACCGACAACAAATATGGACGGCGGGATTAGTGATTGTATGGGTCGGGATTCGCATGAAACAACTGATGCGAGTCCCAACCAATCTGCACAAAAAGCAAGGGAAAACAATGTCCAACAGGGGCCGAGAAGGAGTTACCAATTGGGGCTAATTCTGGGGGGTCGCCAATTGTTCTGCAGGCAATGGCGAGGCCGGCTAGCTTCCTCTTCAGTCCCTGTAAATACTCAGCTCGCACTTTTGCTCTTAATTTCTCTCAAATTTTCTCTGAACCTCTCTTTTTGCTTTATTTTTTGCCTACCTCTCTCTTCCTCGCCGGCTTATATGGCGGGCACCAACCGCTTGTCTCTACCTCAGAAGTCATCAATTTAATACTTTGCACCGACCTACTCTTCTCCATTGACTTTTGTGGCCAAATTTGCACGGTGGAGGGCTTCTCTGCGCTGTCCTAGGCGGTGGCCACTTGCAACGACCAGGGAGGAATGAGGAGAGAGGGGGAGGGGGGAGAGGGCCAAGTCGACCTAGCCCGATCTGAATTTTTTTTTTTAAATAGATTTTTTAAGAGACCCTATTAATGCAAATGTACCTAATGTCTATATGCCATGTAAATTTGCATTGAGTTATTTTAAGAAAAAAATGTCTACATTTGTATCTTAAAAAAGTCGAATGACCCAACGTAATATCTTTTTTGGTAGAAACAAATAGTGTTAAGCTGAAGTTAAATGAATTCGAACTTTACCTAAAAAACTTTGGGCCACGGGTTCTATATGCGTTCATATAAAATCCTATCTCAATGGGACCAATTGAAATCAAAGAGCGTGGGAAACCTTTATTACCACTGATTATTGTTCCGATCTACCATTTTAGAAATAAACTATTCTCCCAATTCACAAAAGAGAAATTCAATGAATTAGATTCACAAGAGATGCTAAATTATTAGGTACGCAAACAAAATTCATACTTCCATAGAAAGTCAACGCCTATTCCGTAGACATGGAGTCGTAAGTTGCACTCCTCTATAATAGCAAAATCAATGGATCTTTGTCTTTCACATATTCTTGCAATTCCATGAGCAAAAATGTCGAAACCCTAATTATTGGCAACTCCCCCTTCCTCTCTCTACCACGTAGACGTTTTTTGTCGTGCTTGCTTGCACAAATGCAACAATTGTGAAGTGGCGAGAACCGCTAGGCAATGGACCTACTTACCTTGCTTGTGGACTAGCAGCAAAGCTAACCCTTGTTTTATTGATTTGGTAGTTGCTACCGAGACGATTTCTTTATGCACAGTTTTAGAGATAGACTCTTATCTATGCTAACTATCTTTGAGCTAAGGAAGGAAGCGAGGGGCTTACTGGCCGTAAATGGTCTATGCAAAATCGCTCTCGAAGACCAAAAAATCATGAATTCTCTCGATCATCGGATGGTGGTGTCCGAGTGGAACAAATTCACTTAACCTTTTTTAACGTGTAATAAATGACGACATGAAAGTAAGTGGCAAGTCCCCCCTTAAAGCGTGCCGTGTTCTTTGGATGTGTGCCCAACTTCTAAAAGTATTGAATTTCGTAATTAATGTATATATATTATATTATATATTTTCATGTGTTACTCAGAGGTGTCTTTGTTTCGTAGCAGCAATTGACTAGTCAAAGTTTTCTTTCCCTTTTTTTCTTTTGTTTTTTTTTCTTTCGGGTGAATGATCAAGCGGCTCACCGACCCGATGTAAAAAAAATGAAAAGCAAAAAAAGTAAAGATGCCGAGATTGTACTATATATTGAACAAAGGGAGTCTCTGCTATAGGGATAGTGAGAAATAATGATGTGACTAGAAGATTTTTCACCTTTTTTTTTAAGAATTGGTGGAGCAATTTTTGGTGCTCCATTCAATTATTTTCATTTCATACGATGAAAATATTGGACAGTCACAAATATATTCCTAATTAGGAATTTAAAATGCAAGATAACACTTCTACCCTTACCTCCATCGTCAAAAGTTCAATTTCACCTTTAGTCAACCCATAAAATCTTCTAAAATTAAACTGTCAATGAATGTACCAACAAAGGTGGTCCATTTTGTTAACGAATTTAAAAGATTATATACTTTTTTTAAGCCTCAAATGAAATAATTTACATCACCAGCTGGTATTGCTAGATGTCTAGTCATCAATGATAATCGGGCTTTGTTTGTGTGAGTAATCAAGATGATGAACTAACATAGAGTAAGGTGCGAGGTTTGTTTAAGCTCACACACGAGATCGAGAAATCAGGGAATAGAATCAAACTTCTGTTGGACCACCTGATAATGAGTTTCGAATGTGAGGTCAAACGAAGGCCGAAAAGCAATGACAGACAGAACAGTTCTCTTGAAGCTGAACAAAAGAAAAGAAGTGGGCTCATCTTGTCCTAGCCATAGCCAAGGCGTGAGTAACAATATTCTCCGACATCATCCGAGACCATGTGCTCATTAGGGTTTTCACGCGGTTGTCGTTTTGTTGTTTGAATTTAAAGGTAGTACGAATTGAAACGACCTTCCGTCCTCGTGTAATCATGTGGGTCGAGAGGATCATGACATGCACCCTCCATGTGAGCTCCATGTTCTAGCATCCCCAAATTTCATGGGTTTATATGTCAGTGAGAGAGCCTCACAGTTGCAGGGACTGCCCAAATCGGAAATTGCTCAGATCAAATCAAATCGACCAGTTGAATCTGATTTTTGAGAGTGTCGGTTCGGTTCCTGATTCGAGTAGTCCAGTTTGCGGTCCCAAAGAGAAATCGGACTGGACCAACTATATAAAAAAATTTGATCAGTCACATGTTTTGATGGGTCTCTTCTTTTTTTCTTACTTCCATCATAGACGTTAGTAATAAAAGTATAGTCACATGTTTTGATTAATCAAACTTCGATTCATCATCTCATTAGCTTAAATTGTATGCTTATTTTTGTGATTATGTGTAATCGACATGGGGAATAAAATTTCAGTTTGACAACACATGGCATCAAGTAATGGAAAAAAAATGACCAGTTCCCGGTCCTTGGTAACCAATTTTGGGAACCGATCTGAATCCCCTTCTACCTTAGAACCAGACCAAACCAAAAATCAATCACTCCTAGTCACATTTCACCTGTAATTACAAATTTTGAGATTGCAAATTCCATAGTCACAACCTCTGAATTTGTCGAGAGTCGGGAAATCTCATCATACATGATAGCAACCGTAAAATATGGAGTTAGGATATTAAAGTTATGGGCGTAATGACGTAAAAAGAGAAGATAGGATTAAGAATGAACATTTCACTCATGATTTATTATAGAAAAGTGAATATGATTGTATAAATATACAATTATAAATCCCGAGATTGCCACAGATAGGTGTAGCATAAAATAATGTTGCGCATAAGTTAAATAAGAACCCCATATATCTTATTATCTTCATTATATGTCCATGTCTCAAGAGGAACTTTTACGCCGTATCTAGTTGATTCCAAAAACACAAATTCATGACTGAGGACTAGGGATGAGCAGTTCCAGGTTTCTTATAGATTCCACTTGAAACCTGAAACCTACCCTCAGATATAGGTTTCTCATTTTTTGCAACCTAAAACCTACCCATCGGAATTATGAATTTGGAACCTACCCTCAAGTACAGGTTTCAGGGTAGGTTCCAAGGTCTAATAGGTCTTTTTTATTTTATTTTTATTTTTTTTAGTTAAACAAAATAAAAATGAACACAACAATATTAAATAGGCTTTTCATTCACAAAAGAGAATGCAAAAAATTAATTTTCCTAGCATTACGGTTCAAATAAATATAATTAAAATGAGAAATTATTACTTGAATCGATACTAGAGGTGCATAGCTCCATATTCCGTACAAGTTCTACCTGAAACTAACCCATGAGAATAGGTTCCTTCATTTTTGAAATATGGAATCTATCTTATCACAAGTTCTAGGTCAGTTACAAGGTCTACCCAGGTTCCACCTATATTATTAATTGAACAATTACAATGAATCATCACATCTAATGACCATAATTTGTATTTAGACACATAAAAATTATGAAACATTAACAAGTCATAAAATAAAAGGTCAGATTAGTGATTTTAGATTGTATAATCATCATCTGATGCCATGAAATACCACAAGATCATACGAGAACATAAACAAAAAAAATATAAAACACTTGTTTAGGCTCCAGGTTCCAGGTTCTAGGTTTTAGATAGGTGAAATTGGGAACTTACCCGTCATAATAGATTATCCAAATTTTGGAACCTGGAACCTACCTTGCATGCCTTGGAACCTACCGGTTTCCACCAGTCAGGTTTTAGGTTTTACCCTTGAACTATGCTCACCCCTACTGAGGACGACCTTTTGACATATATAAAAATGGAATGGATACCTGTCGCGACCCTAAAAAATTTCACATTTTTTTCGGGCTAATGGATTATTAAGATTGAACTTAACTCGGGCCCTCCCAAGCTCTACCAATTCGCAACTTAGGGTTTAAGTTATTAACATGTAAATGTTTTCATGCTTGGAATCGACACTAATCATTTTATGGTAGGCTGATTAGAAACTTAAATAAAATATAGGGAGATATGTTTTATTCCTACGAACCAGAGATTCTAAGCCCGGGGACTTGATTACGCTAGATCTAGTCTAACGCCCTTTCGGTACCTTTTCATTTCAAAAAATATTTTGGCAGGCAATTTGGATCCATTTTAGCTTAATTACTAACATGTGAAGTGTTCATGCGTATGCGCAAACCACCAATTTAACACCCAGAAAAGCATTAAATAAATTGCGAGTTTAAGAGAACAACGTACCTGAATGCAATGCAAGCATCTGCATTGTTAGCGAAAAAATCATACAGGCAACCCTAATATGATCTCTAGTTAACAAGCAACTTATTCAATTTCCTTTTTTTTGGATTTTCACTTTATTTAAAAATGAAATCTAATCTATATGCAATGACGTGCAAAAATATGACATGCGAATTAATACAACCTAGCATGCAAACTATGTGTCATGCGACGATGTAACTTAATTCTAATGACGGATGCGATGATATATTTTTGGTATTTTTTTTAATGAAATTCGGAATAAAAACATGCCTAAATTAACATGCAACTTAATGACTTCTATTTTTGGTATTTTCTACTTAAAATTCGAAATTCAAAAATACCTAAGTTAACATGCAATCTATGATGACTTAATCTACCCTAGAATGATTTCTTCTTTTGGGATTTTTGATTAAAAATTCGAAATTATAAATTACTTAAATTAAAATGCAATCTATCCTAGTAAAACATGAAACAATTCACCATTTTTTGGGGTTTTTTTTATGAAAATTCGGAATAATAAAATAACGTGAATAATCCGTTAGGATTAAAACAGTACCTAATTTAAATTAGGAAACATGCCACATTAAGTCCTAATTTAAATTAAATACTTATCTCATCCTTCGGAATATATTCAAAAATTCTAGACATGCAAAACTCTAATTTAAATCTAGCTAATATTTTTGAATTTTCTGTTTATTTAAAAAAAGCAAGAAATTTAAACAAATAAGGATAGCAATCAATTCAAATCATCCACGCGATCCGCCAAATTTGTTTCAAATTCGGATTAGGCACAAAATTCGAACTATCAGTCATATCTATAGGGTTATAGATATTGACGAATAGTCGATCGTTCAAATTTGGAAAGCTAATGAAATTCATCATCGTATCTAAGTGATTATAGATAGGATGATAATTTCCCGTATCGCCACGTATCGGACCTTAGGGTTAAGGTCAAATAGTCGTCCAGATATGTTGCTAAATTAGAAAATTTTCCTAATTTGAATATTTGAAAATATTGCGGATATATAGAACATTATCCTAAGATATCTAAATATCTACACGATAATCACAAAATATTCAAACACATCAAATTAGGAATCTAAATATTTGAAAAGAATATTCAGAATATATCCACTTACCTAATTTGAAAATACTTCCAAATTTCGAATTGGATCGGGATCAGCTTGCAGATCGAGAATGGGACGACCGGCAACGGCAGGACGGCGATGACGACACTGACGATGCACAGCAACACCGGCAAGGCTGTTCGGTGGATTTGATGCGTGCGTGGGCGAGTGACTCCGAGCAGAAAATTTTAGGACTGCACGATTTCGGAAAAATGGGTGTAACTTTCTCAATACACGTCGGATTGACCCGATTCCAAAAGCCACAGATCAAGGACTCGTAGATCTACAACTTTCGTGTTTTGAGTTTCCACAAATAAGCTCTGTGGAGTGAGCGATTCTAGGAGGAAGTGGACGAGGCACTGTGTTTGTGGGGATGTTTGTAACTCGAAGGATATGGGAGGTCTTCAAGGATGTGAAGGCGTTGTTCAGCGTGGGAGGCGGCAACACGGCAACAAGGAGGAGCAGAGCAGCGACGGTGGGTGGAAGGTAGCGACGTCGATGGGCGGTTGAGGTGCGACGATAGCGGTGCGACGACGCGCGGCGTCCCCGGTGGTGATGGCGATGTCGCTTCTCTCTCTCCCTCTCTCTCACACTTGTGTTTCTCTAAAAATTTATGATCTGAAAATTATGAGAGCCCCCTTTGAAGTGAAGCCCCCCTCCTTTTTTATATGTAAAACAAAACAAAGCCCCCAAGGAAAGAACGTGATGCAGCTTCCAATTGTGGACGCATTGAAATATATATTTTTATTCTTGTCCTTCTTTTGTTATTTTCTTTCCCTTTCTTTAATTTCGCATGCGATCAAAAGATTTTAATGATATTTTCTCAATATCTCCTAATCCGATGTGCCACACGCGCAATAACGAGTTGGGCCAAATCTTTAATTCACAGGGGCTTGATCCAATTAAGCCCATCCGACACCAGTCCGATGCAAATGCAACTACTAAATGCTATGTAATTTAACTTTAATATTTTTTTTAGGGACTAAAAGTTAATCCCTAATTTTCTGTGCAATTAATCACTAAAATGGTTAGTCAAAATTTAGGTGTCAACAATACTAAATTTGGAAAATGTACACTTATCAATCAATTCATCTTGTTCATTGGTTATTCTTTAAGCATACACTACAAAAAACAAGGATTTAGCCACGGAAAATTAGTGATAAAAAATTTTTCGTCGCTAATTTCTGACGGAATTTGCAATGAAAACTAAACTCGTCACTAATTTATGACGAAAAAATATTCGTTGCTAATTTGCCACGGAAGTTGCGATGAAAAAAAATGATGAAAAAAAAATTAGCGATGAGAAAAATATTTGTCGCTAATTTGTGACGAAAAAAAATCGTCGCTAAAAGAGAAGGAAAAGGAAGAGGAGAAGAGGAGAAGCCGAGGCCGAGAAAGGTGGAAAAGATCATTGGAAATGCTTCTGCTTCTTGCTTATGCTTCGCTTTCATTTTCCTTGCAAAACATCATCATCTTCTTCATGGACAACTTCCCAAAACTTACAAAACCAATATCCTCCTCCTCCTCCTCCTTCGCCGCCACCGCCAATGAGTACGGTTTCTGCTATGAAAAAGAACGAGAACGCATGAAAAAAAAAAGGAGACAAGAGGCTATGATGATTCGCAAGAATACGGAGGAGAGAGGAAATGAAACCGGGTAAGCACCGAGAACCGGCCGTATCTTGGCGAGGTGGTCAAAACCGACAGAAACCATGGCGGGGTTCCTGTCAGTTGCCAGATCTAAGGCGAATCTGAGCCTCACTATCTTCCAACACTCCTAATCTCTTCTTTTTTGTCCCTCTTTTTCCCAGATGTGATTATACGAGTTATTCTTGTATTTTACTGTGATAAAAAGGTAGGTTCTTTCATAGCCCTTTTCTTGTATGAGCTGTAGTTGGCTTTTGATTTTGCAACTATGAAATTTTGGGTTCTCCTCCAACCTAGCGAAGATAAGCGATGATTCTTCAAAATCGTCTCTTTTAAGTTTCTTGAGTTGAGTTTGGGTTTTGGGTTTCTACATCAACAAGAAAGGACCAAGGTCGTCTCTTTTCTTCTTTCTTTGCTCTTGCATGAGTGGGATTCTGTTTGCTGCTCTTATTTTGTGGTACCAAGTTTGCCTTTGCACGTTGAAATTTCTAGCTTCATTTGATAGAAACTATCACGAATTGGTTTCCCGATTGATCGAGTCTGAAGAGCTCGCCAGAAAGATTGCCAGAGTCGGAAAAAAGAGATGACTTCGCTCGATGTTTTTCTTCGTTGCCCAAAGACGGCAAGGCCGAGCGGCGACCATGGCGAGGCCACTCGGCCTCCCCTAGATCTAGGCGAGGTCGAGCGGCCATGGCAAAGCCGCTTGTCGCAACCTAAAAAAATTGGGTTTTTCGATCTTAGGCTAATAGATTACTAGATCAATTAAATTATCTAACCTAGCTCGAGTTCTCCCAAACTCTACTAAATCGCAACTTAGGTCCAATTGTGAGCATGCAAATATTTTTAATGGGAGTCGTCACTAATCATTTAAGGTATGATGATTAGAAATAGAAACTTAAATAAAATAGCGGGAGTACTATTTTATTTTTGCGAACCAAAAATTATAGATTCGGGGACTTGGTTACGCTAGATTACCCTAACGCCCTTTCGGTACCAATTTCAAGAAAAATACTCAATTTGACAATTTTGATAAATCAGAAATTTTTTTGATTTTTACTTATTTAAATGAAAGCTAACCTATATGTAATGACGTGCAAAAATTGACATGCGATTAATACAACCTAACATGCAAACTATATGTCATACGACGACGTGACCTATTTCTAATGACGGGTATATTATTTTTTTGTATTTTTTTAAATGAAATTCGGAATTTAAAAAAATGCCATTTATCTAAGCATGCAATTTAAACTAAAGAAATTAACCTATTCTAATGCAATTTTTTTGGTATTTTTTTTATCGGAATTCGAAATTAAAATACCAATTATCTAAACATGCAATTAAAGAATTAACCTATTCTAGCGCAATCTTTTTTGGTATTTTTTTTATGAAAATTCAAAAATAAAATCAAGTAAAAAAATATATAACCGCTTAATCTTTCGAAATAAGTTTCAATCTGAAGCCTGACAAATCGATCCTAAAATTCAAAATACCCGCTATGGAAATAATTCTATCTAAAGCCTGATAGATAGATTTATTTCCACTTGTGCGGTTGTGGATTAAGAAATTTTCCTAATCGATCACATCTTGAAAAAGATAGATATCTCAAATATCTTGGATATATTCAAAGTATTTTTGAAAATTCTAAAATCTATCCAAATTTAGCAAGTAGATATCCAAAGTTTCAAAAAAGGAAATAAAATCCTAATTAGAATAATTCTTATTACCCAAATATGCAAAAGAAGATATCAATAAGCACGAATTAGGTAACAGAACATTCAATTCAAATCGGGATAAGATAATTACCTGATTTGCGCAAATAACTTTCTAAATTTGAATCGCATGGATCGGAACGATGTACAAGCGACGGTGCACGAGCAGCGGTGGCGTGTAGCGGCGGCGATGCACGAACGGCGGTGGCGTGTGGCGGCGGTGATGCACGAACGGTGGTGGCGTGCGGCAAGCGGCACGGCATCGCGGCGGTGATACGACGCGGTGGCACAGGCAAGAGGTGGCGAAGTTTTTTTTTTCTGTATGCTTTTTCTTCTTCTCTCTCTTCTGTCTTCTTGCCGAAAAGAGCCCCTCTCTATTAACTTCTCTTGTTCACGTTTTCCTCTCTGTAAAGGATGACTTCTCTCCTCTGCAAGCTCCTCTTGGTGAAGAACGTGAAGAATTTTCCCGTGAAGCTAGAAACCGTGTACCCAAAAGACCAGCCCCCTCTGTTCTTTTTTCTTCGTGAAGTCAAGCCCCCTTTCGTGGCCTTGTGTTTTTAGTGTTGTCCCTCCGACTTCTCCGAAATTTCTTTTTTTTTTTTCGAAAATTATCAGGCCCCCCCTTTTTATATGTAAAACAAAACAGAGCCCCCAAGGAAAGAACGTGATGCAACTTCCAATTGTGAATGCATTGAAATATATATTTTTATTCTTGTCCTTCTTTTGTTATTTTCTTTCCCTTTCTTTAATTTCGCATGCGACCAAAAGATTTTAATGATATTTTCTCAATGTCGCGACCCTAAAAAAATTACTCGATTTCTTTCGGGCTAATGGATTATTAAGATTGAACTTAACTCGGGCCCTCCCAAGCCCTACCAATTCGCAACTTAGGGTTTAAGTTCTTAATATGCAAATGTTTTCATGCTTGGAGTCGCCACTAATCATTTTACGGTAGGCTGATTAGAAACCTAAATAAAACATAGGGAGATATGTTCTATTCCTACGAACCAGAGATTCTAAACCCGGGGACTTGATTACGCTAGATCTAGTCTAACGTCCTTTCGGTACCATTTCATTTCAAAAATGTTTTGGTAGGCAGTTTGGATCCACTTTAACTTATGTCACTAACATGTGAGGTGTTCATACGGGTGCGCAAACCACCAATTTAACACTCAGAAATCAAAGCATTAAATAAATTGCAAGCTCGGGAGAACAACTTACCTCGAATCCAGCAAACATCTGCATTGTTAGCTAGAAAATCACATTAATCAACCCTAATATGATTTCTAATTAACAAGCAATTCACTCAATTTTTGGATTTTCATTTTTTTTAAATGAAACCTAGTCTATATGCAATGACGTGCAAAAATTGACATCCGAATTAATGCAACATAGCATGCAAACTATATGTCATGCGACGACGTAACCTAATTCTAATGACAGACGAATGAATTATTTTTGGTATTTTTCGATGAAATTCGGAATAAAAATATGTCTAAATTAACATGCAACCTATGATGATTTAACATATCCTAAAATGACTTATTTTTAGGATTTTTGTTAAAATTCGAAATAATAAATTGCTGAAATTAAGAATGCAATCTATCCTAATCTACCCTAAAACAATTCATTCCTTTTTTTTGGGTTTTCTTGAAAATTCGAAATTAAAAAAATAACGTGAATAATCCGTTAGGATTAAAACGATACTTAATTTAAACTAGGAAACATGCCACCTTAGGTCCTAATTTAAATTAAATATTCATATCATCCTTCGGGATATATTCAAAACCTAAACATGCAAAATTCTAATTTAAATATCAAAACAAATTTTTTTTTTGGTTTTCTTTTTATTTGAAAAGGAAAACAATTAAACAAATAAGGATAACAATCAAATTCGAATCAACCACGCGATCCACCAAAGTTGTTTCAAACTCGGATTAGGCACAAGATTCGAAATATCGGTCATATCTATAAGGTTATAGATATTAACGGATAGTCGATCATTCAAATTTGGAAAGAGGATAAAAATCATGATCGTATTCAAGTAGTTATGAATAGGATAATAATTTTCCGTATCGCCGCGTATCGGACCTTAGGGTTAAAGTCGGATAGTCGTCCAAATACGTTACTAAATTAGGAAAGTTTCCTAATTTTGAATATTTCCAACATTGCGGATATATCAAACATTATCTTTAGATATCTAAATATTCACGTGATATTCATGAAATATTCAAACATGCAAATCAGGAAACTAAATATTTGAAGAAAATATTCTGAAAATATCCACTTACCTAATTTGAAAATATTTCCAAATTCGAATTGCTTCGGGATGAGTTCGGGCTTGCGGATCGGCGATGACCGGCGCGTCGGAAACGGCGGCGCGGCGATACACGAGCAGCACTTCGGTTGGGCACGGTGGCGTGCGGCGGTGGCCCGCGGAACAGCAGCGGCGGTATTGAACGAGCTTGCGCGGGTAGATGGTAGCAGCGACGAGCGGTCTTCGGAAGTCGCGGAACCACAGCAGCTCACCACGGGAGGTCTCGAATCATGGTTGGCTTCTTGGCTCGACAACACCGAGGACTTGGGAAAATCTTACCAAAGAGGAGTTTCGTTCGCAATTGAAGATCACGGTGATAGGAAGAAGGACCGGAATATTTTTCGTGTGTCAATCCAGGTATCGGTACCGAAAGAAAAGAATTCGATACTCTTTTGTTTGCTCCACGCGCGACTTAACCAAGGACGTTCAGATCGTCCTTGCCTTTGTGTTCTTCGTGCGGCGACTCACCATCACAAGAAGCCTACTGTTCGGCTTCTTCTTGCGTGACCCTCAGCTTCTACGTTCTGTTCGGGAGGCAGCCCAAAAAAAAGGAAAAAACCCCCATAATTCTCCTTCCTTCGGAACATATATATGTGCCCCTTATTTCGTCCTTATGTGGAAGTCAACAATTCCACTTTTGACCGGACCCACCTTCCTTCGTCGCCAACCTCTTCTTCTTCGTCCTTTGACTTTTTTGGTTCCCACCACTCAAGCCAAACCAACCTTAAAGCCTCTCCCTTTCTCTGTATTTGTACATTGAAGAAGTAGAGGCACGGCAACAAGTCATCCACAATCTTCAGCAAGAATCCAGAATTCCACTAGCGTCTCTCTCCTCTTGCTTCACTGTGAAGAACGTCCTTCACTGCGGGGAACGTGAGTCCTCTTTTCGTGGCCGCGCTTCTCCGAATGTCCTCCGAAAATTCTCCGAGTCTCTCTAAAAAAATCTGATTCTTGAAATTATGTGAGAGTCTCCCTCTTTTCTGACCTAATGTTATGTTTATATAGCACTAATCTAGGTCAATTTAGATGGGCTTTATGTCCTAATAGGCTTAGGCTTGGGTTTAGATTTAATGGACTGAATTAACTTGGGCTTTTGATTAATTAAACTCAACATATCAAATTAAACCCAAATTAAAACGACCGAGCCCATTTGGCTTGAAATTCCCGGCCCTCGCATTCCGAGCGAGCCGAGTCTCGTTCAATGAAATTTAAGCTCATTCGCTACCGCCAATCCGACGCAAAATGCAATTAAATTAAAGTGAACCTAAACTATATGCTATGCAATTTAAATATTTTTGTTTAGGGGTTAAAATTTAACCCCTCATTTTCTATTCAATTAACACTAAATGATGCGCCAAAATTTAGGTGTCAACACTCAATATCTCCTAATCCGATGTGCCACACGCACAATAACGAGTTGGGCCAAATCTTTAATTCACATGGGCTTGATCCAATTAAGCCCATCCACCACCAGTTCGATACAAATGCAACTACTAAATGCTATGTAATTTAACTTTAATATATATTTTTTAGGAACTAAAATTTAATCTCTAATTTTCTGTGCAGTTAATCACTAAATGATTAGTCAAAATTTAGGTGTCAACACCGCTCGACCTCGCCCTCGCCCTCGCTAGCGTCGGTGAGGGCAAACCTGGCCCATGGCCGGCGAGGTCGAACTCGCCGGCCTTAGCTGGTTGCCGGTCGTCGATCCGGTGAAGAATAGAGGGAAAAAAATTTGAAAAAAAATTAGCAACGAATATATTTCATCGCTAAATTTTGCAACAACGAATTGGCGACAAAATTTTTTTCGTCGCAAATTCTTTTAGTGACGAATTTTTCCATTTTTTTCATGACAAAATTTGTCACTAAAACCTACTTTTTTTTGTAATGGTATTTCATAAGAAATCAAGGCTTCAAATTCAAAATTATGAGTCATATCTAACTATGAAATTCTCAAGGTATGAAATATATTCTATAATAAAATAAACGATAAATGGAAAAAGTATGTGAAAGTTTCGTAGGGACATGCCCATGTGGCTTGTCCTCACAAATGCTTAAGACGCAATTTAGTTACAGTTTCGGTTTCAGCATGACTCAAATTTGTAATCTCGTGAGAAAGACACAATTTAACTACCGTGCTAGGTGCACACAAGTCATATTTTTGTTTCAATATACATATGCTTGAGTTGCTTTTATTGCTTTGAAATGTGGTCTGTCCGTACAGCAGCCAATTGTTAACAAGCTGTGCCATCAAGCTAGAATCCAGAGATACGTTGATACTTTTTTTTTAGGGCTTGTGGTACATTTGATCAATTTCATGAGAAAATATTTAATGACACTTAGCATACCATGTTATCATTTGATTAGATGAATGATAAGAATTACGGTGACATGATGTGATTGTTATTGGCCCTCTGTGTCACCTAATGATAAGATCTATCGGACAGTTGATCACTTTTGATGATTGCTCGACGGATGGGTATTGCGGCCTAGCTCCCTTCCATTTTGGGTGCACTTTCTACTCAAAATTACTATGCGATCGATTAAACATGTTAATGGCATGCTAATTTAAAACATTGGTCATTCTCCATAGTTTACAATTCACAGCAATGTTAGGATCTCAGAGTCGTAAATCCAGTTAAGAATACCATAGGATATTGTCAATGTCATAAATAATCTCAGGGGCTCTGTACTACGGGCATAATCAAGAAGATATTTTTTTTGCTGGAATAATCATTACGAAATTGGGCTAACCATCTCTTTGTAAATTTTTAGGGTAATAATATAAAAAAACCTCAAACGGGTATACCTATAACAAATTTACCCTAAACAAATTTTTTGACCATCCAATACCCCAAATTGGTACATTTGTAACAGTTTAGTCCAAACTAATTTTTTGATCATCGAAAAGTCCCAAACGGGTACACTTATAGCAAATTTGCTCTCCATTAGTTTCATTTCAATTGGATTAATGCTGCGAAAAATCAAAAACTGGTAACATGTGATAAATTGAGGGTAAAACCCACAACTGGTATACCCGTCAATTGCCACGTGTCATACAACTCAATAATTTGACTGTAAAATTTAATAAAAATTAACGGAGAGTAAATTTGTCACAAATGTACTAATTTGTAGTTTTTCATTGTATTTATCCAAATTTTTATTTGGACCTTCATCAAAAATCAAGTTCGTTCATAAGCCTGAAAATGTCTATTGGATAAGCTGCGCAGGCCCAACAAACTGCCTTGAAAGCTCCCAGATAATTCCATTCGTGGACTCAATTTCACTCTAACTCGGGGAATTCAGCCCACTATAGCCCAATATTTTTTTGCGTTTATCTTTTCCTGGAATGAAATGAGGAGTTTGTACAACTTAGGTTTTCATGGTTCGGTTTGGAGAAAATTTTCAATCCACACCAAACTTATCGGTTTGGAAAAATCTCAACCTAAACCCATACCGGATCAATTAAATCACGTCTCAAACCAAACCAACAACTTTGGTCTAGCTCAATTGCAAATCATTAATATCAAGTTGACGCACAAGTAAAATAATCGATAAGCACGTTGCTTAATTTTTTAACAAAATAGAAAGAGAGGGATATCACAATATATAAATGAGAAAACAAACAAAAAGCCTTCTTCTAGATTCATGATCCTAGGAGAAGTACCCACTTCAACATGCTTTGAGCATCATACAGGAGAAAAGGATTATAGTTAATGTGAATTATTCGGTTTGGTTCGTCTCTATTGATTTTTTAACCGTCAAACAGAAATCAATAAACCAAACTTGTCGGTTCGATTCGATTAAATTTATTTGGTGCACACATGGGATTAGGTGCACTGGGTGTTAGACTTGCAACATAGATTGAGCTACTTAGAGTCTAATTCGATCATATATCGTATAGGTCTCATGTGAGATTTCTAAATCCAAAAGATTGGATGAACTGCATGAACATGCATTGCGTTCCTTTTATGATGTTTCAATTTAAATTTTAGGTCTTATTTTTTTTGTTGTATTTTACCGTCCTCTGATATCGTCTTTGATCGGGTTATAAAATATGGACGATTCCTTCATAAAACTATCGACATTACTCCTTTTCCTTTTAAAAAGACAAAAGCTTTTGCATGATCGATACATTTGTAAAGCACGATTTTTAAATATCTATGAATCCATTTGTAAAGGTGATTGATTGTCTCTTTTCTCTTACAATTTTTCATTTGGCAAAATGTTATGGGGAACATCTTTCGTCTAATTATTCATAAAATGTTGCAAGGGTCATGCACCAATTGAAATTGTAAAATGAGTAAGGGTGTGCAAAACGGACCACCCAAACTGAGAACCGCCCGAACCGGACTAAATCTGTCGGTTTTGTTCAGTTCCCGGGAGTGTCGGAACCGGACCGGACGCGACCG
Source organism: Syzygium aqueum (assembly GCA_031216185.1). Lineage (NCBI taxonomy): Eukaryota > Viridiplantae > Streptophyta > Magnoliopsida > Myrtales > Myrtaceae > Syzygium > Syzygium aqueum. The sequence goes on from CM062240.1 coordinate 1,159,850, forward strand.
ACTACATATACTTTTTTATTTTTTTATTTCTTAAAAAAATTAGTAAAATGTGAACTAAACCCTAAGTGAAGCGTGTTTTTTATTTGTTTTTTCAACTTGAAGATTATTGCATACATATCACTTAATTCAACACAAAAAGATGACATCGAGTATTGGAAAAAAAAAGTGACTAGATACATCGGACCGAAACAGGAACCCAAAAATGGGCAAAGCTAGGAAGACCAAGTTCCATTTAAATGTCGGAAAAAGGAGAAAATGGTACCTTTCATAAAACAATGTGAATTTTGAAAAATAACAAACTGAAAATGACAAAATGACAAAAAATTTGGGCAACTTGCTTTGATACCAACTGATTAGAAATGTTGAATGGATTCTTTTAAGAAACTTAAACCTTCTTGGCGAAAAGGTTTGCAAGCAAGCTTGTGTGGAAACAGATCAATTATGCAATGCAATTGCTTTTATCAAACAATTAGTAAAAGATTTGAAGAGATAGAAGATATTGCAAACAAAGTTATTGTGGTTCGGTCATCCTCTTGGCATGCGTCCACTCTCCCATACTAATAACAATAAATAAAGGTAGAATCACTAGTAAAGATTTTATAGTTTGTAAATGGTGCTGTTTCTAGATGAAGCTTAGTAGATAGTTCTTCGAATACAAGCGCCTCTAATACCATAAAACATTTTTTTCTCTAATTACAAATTGAAGCAACCCTTATAGAGAATACAATAGTATTTACACTGCTTCTACAAACAAGAACAAATGGAAGACGAATGCTCGGAGCATTAGACTAATTTTGGTCGTTCCCCCTATTGCTTTCCTTGCATTGAGTGCGATACCTCAAACGACCGTCTGCTATGCAGTGGCAGTTCCCAAATAAAGTCAATGCTGCTTCTGCATAGTCGTCATCTCTGTTGCTTTCGATCTTCTCCGGTTCACTTTCTGTGAATTCTTGATCTTGAAAGTAGTTGCTAGGCATCAATTTGAATTCAAGTCAAATTGGAAAGAGTCCAGGAACTCTTATCCAAGCACCTAAACATGTCACACGTCTTCTATAGCGAGAGCTGCTTTTGCTCACTGTCCTTCCAACCTATCATCCTTCACGATGAAACTAGCTATCCACGTTCTACTAGCTAATCCTCCTAACCGTTTTAACGTTTTCTGGTTCTACTCAGTTGTTCACCCTCTATTGGTCCATCCAAGCGTCAATGATATCTTCGTTCTACAGTGTGTTCAACTTCTATTCATGTCCATCCAGCTTTTAACACTTTCTATGTTATCTTCACACAGATGTTGAAATGGAACAAAATTTACCGGATAGAATTGACATTACATATAAACCAGAGCCACAAAACCAATTGGATGCAATAACACGTATAATTGTCAAATTGCAAAATGCCAATTTCTGTTTTTTTATCCTAATCGAAGAATTCAACCTCGAAATTCTCAAAACATAAAATGAATCTGGGCATGAAATTTATACACTAATCGTCGCACTAAGAGTAATAAAAGCTCCAAATCAGTTCCGCGAAAAAATGTAGATTCCGGAACACCCTTTTGATTCAAATATTCTAATTGCACACTTCAATGGCGAAATTCCTCACCACGTGGGTCAATCCTTGCATGAAGCTTGCAGCATATCCCCATTATGACATAGAAAACATTAACCTCAGATCAATTCCGAAATTGCACAACTTTGAAACATCATATTCCACAACTTATAAGCCATCAATTTAGACACAGTTCGTAGATTTTCTACTGGATTAAGCATCAACTAGGATTCTAAGTCTACATGCATATGCTTTGACGCCACAAGTTGAAAAATCATTGATCTGATACTCGTATTAGTATTTAGAATACTTAGATTTGAACCCAAAATACATACCTTGTTTAACCAATCTACGTCTTCGTATTGATTAGCATATATATATATATATATATATATATATATAAAACCACACAAATTCAAGACTCAGACTTCCTCAACTTCTCCTTTCTTAGATGGTCTTCATAGATAAACTAATGTGTTTTTCGATATATAGATTAACAGAGAAGACCCGGCCTAATCATAATATACATTCTAACATGCCCATGGATCATAATCGTTAAAGCACTGGCATACACTTCCTGTCCATGTACTGGGCTATCCAAATTTGTCTAATATATTTTATTTACTTTATAACAGCCTGTCTTTCACAAACTCAAGTATTATGAAATAACGTCAAGATATTGATATCCCAAGGAGAAATTGAAAAGAAAGGTTTATGAATTAGGAGATTGAAAGGGGAAACCATTTATCAGCCAATAAAACGAAAAGAGAAATCGTGAGCAGAGAAAACCTATAACCACAGACTATCCACGAAGTAAAAAACGTCGTCCCCCTCTATCATGTCGAAAAGCCCATAACGAACAGGCAAATATACAGACTTCAGGTGGTTGGGGCACTCAAACTCCTCTGCAAAAGCTCAGGGACACAACTCAAACATCACAAGCATTGCATAAAAAATGGTCGCAAATAACAAAGCTCCACATGGGACATCATCATATGGATCATGCCCACGAGCCTCACTCTCAACCCAACATGAAGTACAAGCAGAAATAAAGTAGTACAGCAGATCTAAGTTCTCTCAAAGCAGCAAAATCAAGAAAATGTTTCTTTATGGGTTCCAATGTGTTTTGAGTGGGACTTAAAGAGACGTTCATACATAGTTTGAGATGTAAGTACTATTTATAAGTTCAACAACCAACTTTTACCTCCATACATAATCTCCTGATGCTTCCTGCTACTCCGTCATGGTCTGGGAACGTGCGTTTTTACTTGCCCAGCCTTTGCGGTTTGAAATTTTGCAAAGAATAGCCAAATATTGCCACTGCAGCATCATCAAGATTCCCAATTTATCAAATAGGCTTTTTCTTGAGATGGGAGGGAGAGAGCGCCTTGTAAAAGGGCCATTAATCTCCCAATCTTAACCCCACTGATTACCTCTCCCAGAAAGAGCAAAAGAAAAGAGAGATCTGTGAATCTTGATGATGATGCAGGAGCAAACAGTGACTGATGTTTGGGTTGGGCCACCGATCGATCCATGCAAAAGAGAAAAGAAACCAAAAGGCAAAAAGAAAGAATGGAACTCGAGGCAAAACCCTAACCCTAACCGTAACTCTCTCTCTCTCTCTCTCTCTCTCTCTCTCTCTCTCTCTCTCTCTCTCTCTCTCTCTCTACTCATTTCATGAGGACAAGAGTAAAGTGAAATAAAGGACAGGAGAGAATTTTTTTAAAAAAACAAAACTTGTTTGTCTAGATATTTGAGAGAAAAAAAAAAAAGAATGACCCACCAGTGAAGAGGGCAAAAACAAGTTCACTGCTGATTTGTCTTTTGCTTGCACCCCCTGAATGAAAAACATCACAAGGTCACCGAGAGAAACCACCACCTTCGCGTTCATCTTTGAGTTAAAAAAACCAGAGGAAGGGCAACCAAATAAAACACACACATACACACAGCGAGCCAGAGAGAGAGAGAGAGAGACAGAGAGAGAGAGAGAGCGAGAGAGAGGGTTTTAAGAACTGTGGTTCTGTGAGAATACCTCGAAGGGTTCAATTTATAGAACAAAAATAAGGGTTCAGTTGAGAAACGAACGGGATACGGGGAGGATTTAGTTGTTGCGCAGAGAGAGAGAGGGGGGCAGAGAGAGTACCCACAACAGTTACACATCGTAATCCAAGGCACCAAATTTTGCCAACAGCTTTTAAAACCCAATCTGATTTCTCACAGGACCTGAATGGGGGAATAATCTTTCCTTACTTTTTCCTTTCCTCTGAGCAAGAAAGTGAAAACCGAACCAGTAATGGTGGCATTTTAGGTTATTTGGTTGGAGGAAGATGTTGCGTCTGGTACAAGCATTGATGGTGGGCTTCATTGGTCCCTCCATATAGCTTAGCTGTCCTCGGAGATGATCATGTCATAGCTATGGTTGCTTGTGTTGATCCCTCAATTGCCATTTTTGGTGCCCCTTTGAGCTGCCCCCCGAGTTCAGGGTCTTTTACGGGTCATGTCCATGTTTCAGAATGTGGTCTAATTAAGGTAGTGTGGTAATAAATGAAATCTTGACGAGGAGCTCTTCTCAATTAACTTTCCTCATACTTTCTGATGTAAAAGTGTCGATTGGATTGCTAGTGAACCAATGTGATGATGATTGCCAATCTACTTTAAATTAAAATGGATAGTAAATGTGAAAATTTGCTCGACTAAAGTGAAAAAGAAAAAAACGCATGGAGAACGCTTCTAATTCTTGGAATCTTCTCTAAAATAATAAAACCCTAATTTGTCTATCTTGTTACATTTAAGTTTGATAGAGGCCAAAGTGTGAAGTTAGATATGTTGTCTAATTAGCAGCTTAGAACATGTTGAATAAATTAAAAATGTTCAAGGATGCAAACAAACCAAAATAAAGTTGGGGATGCGACATTTAATGATAAAGCAAAAGAGGTTCCACTAAAATTTTGATATTATAGGACAATCTACGTGACTTTTATGTACACCCCACTATATAAAAACCGAAGGGGTGCTTCCAACGGAGTTTATCCCTCCCGTTTGATCAATCAAATGATCTACTCCCAATATATCTTCACTCTCTCCTCAGACCAATCTTCTCTAATATTTCTCTCCTCTGACCAATCAAATGATCTACTCCCAATATATCTTCACTCTCTCCTCAGACCAGTCTCTCTCTAATATATGTCTACTCTGACCAATCAAATAGTCATCTCTCTATTATCTCCCTCCTCTGACCAATCAAAAAACTCTCTCTTAAAGTTAATTGCAAATTATAATGTTCGTATTGTCTAACAACATGTTTTTTTAACTTGAGTATTATAACTAATAATAAAATTGAAACATTGAATTAAAATATGAGGGGTTGATCCATCGCGATCGGTGTGAATTGCTCTTACGATTATAAAAAATAAAGTAAGGAACATCTTATCTTATTATGTGAGTCGCACTATATAAGTTTTAGCAAAAAAAGAAAAAAAGAGTCCCACTATATAAAAATGAATGGGTATCTCTAACATAGGTGTGTTTCCAACTTTGCTTTATTACCCAAAATATCCATCTTTTGGACCAATCAAATAGCACTCTCTATAACCACTTAGGTTTGCCCTAGCGGCCACCTTTTCTACTTGGGAGGAGGAGGTGAGAGTCCGATTCCCCCACCTTTTAGGGAGGTTAGGAGTGGGGATATTTAGTTTCAAATATGGCTATCAACTCTCATACTCTACAAAGAGGCAAGATAAAAATTTGAAAGTAAGTTGAGAGTTTGAGTACGACAGACAAAGAAAAAAAATAGCACTCTCTAGAATACGTCTCTCCTCTTAACAATCTTTCTTTAATATCTCTTCATTCGGACCAATCAAATAAGTTTTTCTCTGATATCTCTCCACTTTGACCAATCAAATAACCTGCTCTCTTTCACTGTTAACTAAAATATCTCTTTCCTTCTAGCTATTAAATAGCCTTTATCTATTACCCAAATAGCCTTCTCTCTTAAAGTTGATTGTAAAATTATAAAATACTAAATTTAAAAATCGCTATCTATTTTTGTAAAATAAAAATATTAGAGATAATCAAACAAATTTATTCATAAAGATATTAAATTGACATATTTATATAATATTTATGTTTTCTTACAACATTTTTTAAGTTAACTATCATAATTGCAAACAAATTGAAACATGAAATTAAAAAATTAGGAGTTACCCGCCGGCACATCCGTTATAGAAAATAAAGTTAGTAACATCCTACCTATTATGTGAGCGTGAAATTGAAACATCAGATATGATTTCAATATTCATACTATTTTACTCTTGAAAGCACGTTAAATACATTTTGTGAGGTTCGCATAGCTAATGATTGGTCATTCGCGATCTACCTGAAATTACCTTGTTCTTTTTTATATTATTTTATTATTTGGGGGGGGGGGGGGCGTGGTGTTGAGTACATAACCATCTAATGAAACATAAAATTCACCCAATAAATAATACCACTTTCCATGTCACTTCGATATTATTATGGGCATTTGCTAGTTTGTATCTACAGGAATGAACTGAATAATATCTTATATAATATTCTTAAATCTGATGCAAGTATTGCAAAGTTCCACCCCATTTTATATTGGGCTAATTCCAAAAAGAAAGCACAAACTTTAAGTCGAGTGACAATTCTGACCCCAACTTTTTTTTGTCTCATAAAAATGTACCAACGTTAGGTTAAGTGACAATTATAGCCCCAACTTTTTTTTATCTTATAAAAAATCACCAGCTTTCACCCTTATCACAAATTTGACCTCCCGTTGACTTTCTCTCTCTCTCAAGTCACCTTGTTTAAGAAAAAATGTTATGGTTGTGAGCTTAATGAATCTCGTCCATGGTGCCTGTTGATAGGCGGTAGTCTACAACTTTAGATTACGACAAAAAAGATTCAATCTAGAGATCGTTTTGACTTACCGATAAAATGAAGGAGACGAGCAGTTTTGCCATTATTCTTCAAGACGTGGCTTAGAGAAGAAGACAATGAATAATGCTTTAAATCCACTCAGCAAGCCGCGTGAATTTATTGCTGAGGTGGAATAGTTAAGTTGGATAATTGATGGTTTTAAGTCAAGGAGGGCCAGATTTGGAATTTAAATGAAAGTTGGTGATTTTTTATGAGACAAAAAAAAGTTAGGGTCAAAATTGTCACTCAACCTAAAGTTTGTGCTTTTTTATGAGACAAAAAAAAGTTGGGGCCATAATTGTTACTCGACCTAAAGTTGATATATTTTTTTGGAATTAGGCCATTTTATATTTGGAATCGCTTAAAGGTCCCAAGAGCGTGACCCATCTAGCGAACAAACTTTCCTTAAAAAGACGAAACCATGTAAATTCATTCTAAATGAAACCTTGAACGTATGAGTTTCATAAGACTAATTTGGAAAAATTCAATAACATGGAGAAAACTTTAAGTTTCACGATTGCCTTACGAGACAAATTAAGCCATATCTAAGTTCGCTTAAGGGCAATCTAACGTATAATTTAATTATCTTAGTTTGGACAAACATGTAAAGGAAATTTATCACCGCTTTCATTCGACTTAGAAATCCAAAGCTACATAACAACAACAGCACAAAAGATCACCTCTAGGATAGTTCCACTAAGAAAATCTGACCCCGTACATCAAACTGTAACATAGAACATTGGGTAATCTTAAAAGTTATGAACTAGCTTTGTCTCCAAGTTGTATTGGTTTCTGCTTGGTGCATCAAACGGATCGCCCGGAGAAAAAAATGAGAGGAACGGGACGAGGTGGTGATGGTGACAACGGTGGTAAGATAGTCGGTTCAAATAAAAAGGGTGAAAACAACGTCCTTCATGGTCCGTCTTCCCGTGCTGGGTCTCCCATCCAGCTTCTCAATTTCTCCATTGTCCACGACTAGACGAGTCATGAAGTGCAAGCGCACAAGGTAGGTAGGAAGCTATCCTTGATAAAAAGACACAAGGGTCTAACTCGAAACAACACATCCAAAGAAACTCTACGCAGCCATCTTTGATATCTGAAAGTATTTCAGGGTAAACCGCGAGCCCAAGAGACTCCTTGAAACTTGAAGACAGAAGTTCCACCCCCGTGCTCAAACGGTGAAGAGACGTATTGCCATGAGAAGTATTGTGGTGATCCTAACTCCATCTAATATGCATCAAAGTGAGTATATTAACATAGTTCATTGAAGGCAAGCATAGGCAAGTCTATACAATCATAAGATGAAAGAACGTCATAATACAGTAAGTTTAATGGCCAGTGACAATTCCAAGCTCGGGTAGATCACTCCATAGGAGCGCTACTGGTACCTACCCAGCCAAACCGGAGACACCCGATCCCACTGTTTATATATCACGAATTGGGTACCTGTTGGCATTTGAGGGCACCCGCCCATATTCCACACCTCCTCCCTACACCCATAGGGGCGTCACCTAAGGTAGCGTCGCTCGATCGAAGCTATTGGTTTTGGCTAAGGACACTTTCAAGTACAATAAGCCAGCACTACTGATTCAAACGGTTTTACCAGTAAACCTTCAATATCAGAGGCAAATTTCATTCATTTAATCTCTTACATACATGAGACAAAATTAACTCATGCATTTCAAATCATCATGCCCAAGGAAATTTATGCCAAACACATGTAAACTCATTGAGACTCGCTATATGCTCAAATCAACTCATTTGGCTCGAAATAGAGAGTGTAGTAAATTAAGCATGAGATGATGACCCTGTTTATATTTTCAAGCTCAAATCAATCTAATTGGCTCAAAACAGAATAAATAAAACCCAACCTTGGAATCATCATTTTCTATTATTCCAATACAACTTATTAATAAGGTTTATACACACTCAAATTTGCATTAGAATAGGCGTAGCTATGCACGTCTCACAAACCGTGATTCTCTTGTAGTTTTGTACTCTTGTGGGTGGCGCTCAAGGTAATCGGGTGAAGAGTGAGGATGTGGAAGGGATAAATACAACTGAGTTATGGGAGTTGTGTTAGTACAATTGGTAGTAGAAGTTCTATGATGGAAAGAATATACCCATAGGAGCTCTGAAGGTGAGGTTCGTCTTTCATGCACAAACTAGTCGGAAGCCGATGCCGCTCTCCTGATGAAGTCATGGCAGGCTGAAACCAATTGTCGTACCTAAAGTATTTCGTATGTCTCACTCGATGTACTAGATGCCCATGCTATGTTGGGCATGGAACGATCCAATACAAGGAAGCTATTCGCCGTATTATTTTTTTGAACAACTAGGGCCTATTTGGTGATAGGCCAAATAATGCCTAATTCTATTCTTTTGTTCCGGAGAACAAAAAAAGAATAGAAATTCATTTGGCAAATTTTTTGCTCCCGGGCACAAATTTATTCCTAGAATCAGTCTTGGAACAGAATCAAGAATAAAAAAAAAAGGTTCATTATTGATTTTGGGAGTAAGAATCAGAAATGGAAAAGTATTTTTTTCTTCTTCTTCTTCTTTCCTGGCTTGTGGCTAGCGAAGGCGTCACGGCCCTCGCCAGTGGCTAGCGAGGGTGAGGGTTGGACCCTCATGGCCTAGGCAAAGGCCGCCCTTGCCGGATCTAGCAAGGGTTGGACCCTCGTAGCCTGGGTGAGGGTCGCCCTCGCCAATCCCTTGCCAAATCTAGTGAGGGCGGCTCGCGGGCTGGCGAGGGCGACGACGAGGGTGGCCCTCGCACAACGCCCTCACCGGCTATGGGTCAAGGAAGGAGAAGAAGAAAAAAATAAAAGGAAAAAAGGAAAACAAAAAAAAAGAAATATTAAAAAAATTCAAAAACAAGAAGAAAATTTGTGCAATTACCAAACACATTTCTGTTCTGTTTCTATTCTAAGAATATAAATTTTGGGCAATTACCAAACGATTTCAAATACTCAGAAACTATTTCCGCGAATAGAATAAAAAAAATCATTTCTAAGCAAACATTGTTTTTTGAAACATAATGATTACCAAACGCACCCTTAGTAAATGAGGGTTGGCTTGGTGTTAACAATGCGCCAGGCGTCGCACAAGCTATTTCACAGCTAAGGAACCGCTGGCCCTTGACACATAGAGAAAAGTGTTAGAAAAGTTTCAAACTTATTGTATTTTTTTTTTTTTTGTAACCCAGGGAACCCCCGCACGGCCGACAGCCGGGAGGTAAACCCTGGGAGCGACACATGCTAGCCACCACACACGTGCCACCGGTAAAGTTACCCTGCGGCGCCCGGGATTCGAACACTCAACTTTTTGCGAGAGGAAGAGTGCCCACGCCAGCAGCGCCACCCAGGCGGGTGGTCTCAAACTTATTGTATTTGTGCTAATTTAATCCTAAACTTTTTTAGGTGTCAATTTAGTCATAAACCTTTTAACATAGTGTCAATTAAGTCTTTGCGGCTAATTTTTCCTAAGTATTGCCAATGTGGATGTCAGCTGGATTACGTGGCACCGCCGATGCTGATGTGAATAATTTTTAATAATATATATTTTTTATTTTTTCTGGTTTTTTTATTCTTTTGTTTTTTCCTTCTTCCTCCTTTTGCTAATGACCGACCACCGGCCATGGCTGGGTAGGTTGGCCTTGCTTGGGCGAGGGTCATCGTCGACCGGCCAAGTAAGGTCAACCCTTGCCCACGCCAAGGCGCCTTGCCAAGCATCACCTTAGATCGAGCCCCGGCGTGGGCTCCCGTCGCCAAATTTGGCGAGGCCATCGTGGTCTGGGTGAGGGCCGGCCTTGCCAAATCTGGCAAAGGGAGCCCTTGCCTGGCTAGTCAACGATGACCCTTGCCTAATCGAGGCCAGTCCACCCGACCATCACCTATGGCCGTGGTTGGTCACTAGCAAAAGAAGGAATAAAGAAAAAAATGAGAAAAAAATATTGTTAAAAATTATCCACGTTAACACCGACAGAGTCACATAAGCTAGCCAACGTCCACATTAGCAATATGCATCCAAAAGTAGTCAAAATGATTGAATTGGCACTATGTCAAAAGGTTTAGGATTACATTGACGTTGATGCAATAGGTTTATGATTTTTTGGACACTTTTCCCGCTATGCATGTCAAGGTTCAGCCCAAAATGATCCAATTAGCTCAAAACAAAACCTAGCAATCCAAATATAGAATCACGGTTTTATCACTACAAGCACATTGGACACATCATATAACACATGAATAAGGTGTATATACATATTCAAATTTCCATTAGAACAGGCGTGGCTATGCATGCCACGGTTCAAGCTTTAAATGATTAATTTAACTCAAATAGAACCTATAGCAATGCAAACATGTAATCATGGTTTTATGCCATTTCAAAGTCATTACAGACATCATATAACATATGAATAAGGTGTATACATATTAAAATTTGCAGTAGAATAAGCGTAGCTATGCATTTTATGGTTTGAACCTAAAATAATCTAATTAGCTCAATCCAGTGTTTCAGAGAATTTGACATCCATGCATGGGTTTCTAAGCGTTGAAACTCATTGGACCTACCAAGTAATATGCCGATAAAGTTGATGAACACATGAAAAAGGGCTAGAAAAGGTCGTGGCCATGTATCAATATATTTCAAAGCTTAATCCCTAAACTAGCTAGAACAAGTGTTTAACATGAAATGGAAATTCTAGTCTAAAGTGCACGCATGATCATGGGAAAACCTTGCATGCATGTTTAGAATGGCTTATTACCTTCCTAATACCTATCTAAGTATTTGTGGTCATGCGTTAATTTCCAAATTACATAAATTAAATATTGGAATACAGAGAGGAACTCATACTGGACTTGTCAAACCGATGAATAAGCTACCACAGGACAAGATAAACTAAACGCTCTGCCTCTCCACCTTGTAATCACGCCCAAAGTAGAAAGAATAAGCCCTAATATCTAAAATTCCATGATTTATACATTGATCAAGCCATTGCATGCAAACTAGAAGGTGGGTGTAATCATCATTGGAAATTCCTGATATAATCTCTACAACAGCCCCTACTCCCCGGATAATTTGGCAATCATTGAAATTGGATTTTGACATGAGCAAGCAATTTCTTACCAGGAGGCATCCATGCAAAGATTAATCAATTTGAGCAAGCAAACAACTCTATATAAACCTTCCCCTGCCCATTTCTCAAATCTCACACCCGTCTTAACTCCCTCTCTCATATCACTTGCATGAAACTCAACTAGGGAGAACTCTGCCAAATCTCGCCCATACACCATTCTAACCTTTCCTTTAGCCCATTTTAAGCCTCCATCAAGCTTAGCAAGCCAGGGGAAAGCTTCCATCTAACTATGGAGGTGAAAAGGAACTCACATTCTTGGCCACCAACAAAAGGAAAACAAGCAAGCTCAGATTTGAGGTAAGGGAAGCCTCTTAGGTTGAGTATGCTTAGATCCCTCTTGTGGTCATCAAACCCTTAAGGCCACGTCTGGTCTGTTGGACTTTTTTGTAGGATAGGATAAGGTCTGATAGGATAAAGACCATAGTATAATGATAGGATTTGTAGTATCTTATAGAGTGTTTGGTAAATATATGGATATATAACATGGACATAACACAAATTCTTTTCTCTCTCCCCCTCGACCTTTGCACTATTGTCATCAACCCAAAATGGTAGCTGCCTTCTACCGCCACCAGTCAAGCCATTGTTGACTTCACTTCACCTCATTGTGTCATTGCCTCACCTTGCCTTCTTCCACCACCTCCTCACCTCTAAAGCTCATGAACACATCATACTTCTATGGATGAATTGAAGCAGAAGGCAGAATGCGTGGCTTGATTTCTTTGATTCCCACGAGAACAATGCGTGATTAAGTGATAGACTATGAAAAAGGTGGAAAAAGATGCACATGTTGTGACAAAGAAGGGATGATGAATGAAAGCTCCACTATCACACCAGATTTGGGTGAAGGTAGAGATGTTGATCGGGAAGCTCCAGTTGTGGAGTACAATAGTTTTATTTTAGATGACGATCGGCGGTGGTCGAAGGTGATGACAATCGCAAGATGGTAGCAGGCAATGATAGTCAGCTATTGCGGTGGTGGTCATCACATGGTAACTAGTCGAGAAGCTCCAATTGGGGAACACGATCGGTTGGCCGACGATGATTATTAAAGGTTACAACAACTGCTTAGACGGTTGGAGGTGGCAACAATCGGTTATTGCGGGGGTTCTCCTTGTGTGGTTGCCTGTGTATACTATGGACATGAAAAATTCTATCCGCAATTATCCCACCTTTACATGGATTTTTAATTCAAGTTATATCTCTCTTTTATCCGGCATTACCTGTGTGCGGTTGCCCCATGAGCCTATATTACTAACCACCAAATGTATCCTAAAAGCATAGCCTATATTACTAAATTAGTTTATTAAGTGATTTGTCGCTTTGTAAGTGGTTATTTAAGTTAGTGCCCGTGCAAAAGCCCAGCAGACTTTTGTCATAGCCATGTTAAGTTGGAATCTTAGAATGTTTATGATGTTCAAAGTGTTTTGATTCAGTGGTCTAAAATGGATTTTGTCAACAAGTGCCCCATGAGCATTTATCAAACACCTCAATAAAGAAAATTCATCATTTTCAATGCGTTGTTTTTCTAGTGTTATGTGTAGTGAGTCCATTGAAAATGAAAACATCTTATTTAAAATGGTCAACAGTGCCCGAGGCAGTCATTAACAATATCCTTTAAAATAGGAAATGATAAAATTATATATTATCGAGATATTAACCATATCATAACTAAAAAGACTGGATGTCGTATAGCTTTGACTATTTCAAATGTTAAAATATAATTCGAGAAAATAATAATAATAAAGAACCTTGTTGTGATCCGAGTGAAATTGGGTAAAACCGATTTGACCAGACCCAATCAGGAAATTTAGAGGTCTAAGGTCATGTTGGCCCAATTTTTTTCCTGGTTGAAAAAAAAAGTCCATTAGAGGCTTTCTCACGTCGAAGTTAAGGGAGACTGAGGGATAGTGGATGAAGCTGGGCAGCTCACGACGTCGGCGGGTGGGGCCTCGCGACAACGGGCGGCGCATGGCGAGGACTAGCAGGTGCACGACAAGCTTCCCCTACAACGAAAAAGAAACGGAGAGGAGAGGGGAGGAGAGAGAGAAAAGAAGATTATTAGAATTCAATTTTAGGGCTATTTCCCTAATCACAACTTTGATTAAAGAGTTATAAGCGACTTGCATCATTCACATGCAAATTAAATCAAAATTAAGTGTGGATTGTCCATGTTTAATGTGTAACCTATCAATTACTTTGCGGTGTGTGATGGAGAAAGTTTTTCTCCGATTAGGAAGGTAGGAAAATATGGCGTTCTGTATTAGGGAAAATGAGAGTCCGACGAATCATGATTCTGCACAACAATTATGGCCCACCCAAGACCACGTGAATTATTTTGGAAAACGGGAGACTTGTATAACCGGTCACCCGATCTGGTGAGGCGAGGCCAAGCATCACTGGATTTGCCACGAGGCCGGTGAGGCCAAGCCTTGCCTATGGCCGGTCGCCGGCTAAGGAAAAAGAAAACAAAAAAGAAAGAAAATACAAAAAACTAAAATAAAAATTAGTTTTTGAAAAAATAAAAATAAAATGTGTTATGTGTTATTTTTTATGTGAAAGAAAGTGAGGTGAAAGAAGATAAGAGCGGAAAACATTTTCCTCACTTTTCAAGGAATTTTTTCTATTGGTGGAAAACATTTTTCACGACTATTTTATTTCATTTTTTAAGGTATTTTTTCTATTGGTGGAAAACGTTTTTCACGACTAGTTTATTTCCGCAAAAAAAATGTCGGAAAATTCAAAAAACGTTTTCGTAGTTTAAGAGTCACTATCATATTGTTTACACCTAAATTTTGACTAACCATTTAGTGATTAATTGTACAAAAAATTAGGGATTAAATTTTAGTCCCTAATAAAAATATTAAAGTTAAATTACATAGCATTTAGTAGTTGCATTTGCATCGGACTGATGGCGGATGGGCTTAATTGAATCAAGCCCGTGTGAATTAAAGATTCAGCCCAACTCGTTATTGCGCATGTGGCACATCGGATTAGGAGATATTGAAAAAATATCATTAAAATCTTTTGGTCGCATGTGAAATTAAAGAAAGGGAAAGAAAATAACAAAAGAGGGAAAGAAGCAAAGGGAATTTGGTCAGGATAGGGGCATATATTCTGAATAATATATTGGACACTATCATGGAGGCCTTCACATCTTTCGGTGGCGTGGACACATGCGGTGAAGAACCTAAATTTGGCCATATTCTCTATTCTCAAAAAAAGGCAAGTGCAATATATGTTAAGATCAGAAAAGAAAGAAGTTATTGCACAATATATCTCAAATATCCCTAAGAGATTCTCTTTTTCTAAAAAGCCTAGGCCCTCTCACCTATAAAAAGGACTTCCAACGGACAAGAATAGGGACTCTCATAATTTTCAAGAATACAATTTCTGAGAGCACGAGAGAAACACGTGAGGGAATAGAGAGAGTAAGAGCAAGAAGTGAGAGAGAGAGAGAGAGAGCGGTGATCGCGGGTTGGTTCAACTGAGTTCGTGTCGTCCTGCCACCGTGCTGCCTCGCTCTCGTGCCGCCACGCCGTGCCTGCCTCGCACCTCGCCGCCGCATCACCCCGAGTCCCGACAATCTTCACAACCCCTAGGCGAGCTCCCACAGCAATTCTGGCGATCTTTCGGTCCAATCATGTGTCCCAGCTCCTTCTTTGCTAAGACACATCCTATCGCAATCCACGAGCCACCGTCCACCGTCCAAACTTAGAAAGCAAATATTCGAATTAGGTAAAAGTCTCATCTAATTTGTTTTCGATTACATTATTTCCTTGTTTAAAATATTACAATTTAGTGTGAATCTTTTAGTGATAATGCTATATCCATGAAATTCCCGAGTAAACTTTAAATTAGGAATTATTCCTAGTTTCACAACGTGCATATGATCGATAGTCCAATTTCATGCCCGAAATATGACTCGCGATCGCACGGAAAATTGTCAATCCGATCTCCCACCCGAGATATGATTCGCGATTGCGTAAAAAAATTTGGCCAATCCGATCTTCATGCCCGGGATACGATTTGTCAATCTATTTAAATGGATGTCAGTAATATTTTGTGATATGATGTCGTTTGATTTTTTTTAAATAAAGAAAATCCAAAAATATGTTAGTTAGGCTCTTAGGTGGTTGTCCTTCTTGTTTTTGGTTCGGTGGCCTTCTTTAGGCTTGTTGTATAATTCTTGCTAAGCCATCCTTGACCCCATTTGGACAACTCATGTCCTTGTTGGGTCGATGGATGCTTTTGGCGTTAGGTTGTACATAGTATTATGAAAAGTAATACATATTCTTACCTTTACCAAAAAAATATATATATGTTAGTTAGGATTTCAATTAAAAGTTTTACATGTTTAGGGAACTCTAAATGTATCTAGAAGATATGATAATTATTTAATTTGAATTAGGACTTGAGATGATTTATTTCCTGATTTAAATTAGGTGTTATTCTAATCCTAATAGATTATTTAGGTTATTTTAAGATTTCGAATTTTAATAAAAATCCCAAAAAAAAAGAATCACTTTAGGATAGATCAAATCGTTTTCTAGAATAGATTGTATGATAATTTAGGCATTTTTTAATTCCGAATTTCATTGGAAAATTACCCAAAAAAAAAATCTTTTGTCCGTCATTAGAATTATGTTACGTCGTCGCATGACATATAGTTTACATGTTAGGCTGTATTAATCGCACGTTAATTTTTGCACGTCATTACATATAGGTTAGTTTTCATTTAAATAAGTGAAAATAAAAAAAATATTAAGTGAACTGCTTGTTAATTAGAAATCATATTAGGATTATTGATGTGATTTTCTAGCTAACAATGCAGATGCTTACATTGCTTCGAGGTAAGTAATTCTTCCAATCTTGTAATTTATATAATGTTTTGATTATTGGGTGTTACTTTGGTGGTTTGCGCATCCGTATGATCATCTTACATGCTAGTGACTACGTTAAAATGGATCCAAACTGCCTGCATAAATATTTTTGGAAAGAAAATGTACCGAAAGGGCGTTAGACTAGATCTAGCGTAACCAAGTCCCCGAATTTAGAATCTCTGGTTCATAGGAATAAAACATATCTCCCTATGTTTTATTTAGGTTTGTAATCGACCTACCACAAATAGATTAGTGGCAACTCCAAGCAAGAAAATTTTTGTATGTTAAAAACTTAAACTCTAAGTTGCGAATTGATAGGGCTTGGGAGGGCCCGAGTTAAGCTTAGTCTTAATGATCCATTAACCTGAAAAATTTTAGGTCGCGACACATATAAAGTGAGTTTTAAACTAGTATTGCCGGTTGCCAATCATTCCAAAAAGGTATTATGCGATCCAAAAGGCCATTATTCCTAAAGAATAACGTTGCGGTCATCTTACCATCAAAACCCTATTCCCAAAAAGAAAAGGGACATCAACCAAGCAATAACATACTAAAATTCCCTTAAAAAATGTATCTATTCTTTTGTACAATGCCTAACCCTAAACTTGTATGGCCTAGTGCCCTACTAAAGAATCCCTTAATCATATTTTTTAAAAGATTTACTTAACAATTTAAGGAAACACCTTAGGCAAGTACCATAAGTGATTCCAAGGTGCTTCTTATCTGATGGAATTACTCAATTTTTAAAAGGCCAGTAGTGAGCAGTAGTATGTTGGTGCTCCATGTATGGAGAATATTGCCTGGACGATGAAAGAATTATATAAAGACAATATGTCAATATGGCATTTCAGAATAGTTCCAAAGCACACAAAATCATGGTGTATGACTTTTTGTTATTGTACTTTGCCACGCTGTGTGATGCAACCTTTTGAGAATCTTATTCTGCAAATTTGAAAAAATAATAGTATGTGACAATATCTCGCGGAGGTCATGCTTAAATTTATGTTGATAACTTTGAATAAACATCATCGGGCAGATGGGCAAGAATAATTCTTCCATTGAGAAGAAAAATATATTCATCACACCACTCGAGCTTCACGTCATCTAAGACTCAATTTAATAAGAGGCCAACCCATTTCAGAGAAATCTCCCTCCGACCATACTTGTTATTGATGGATAATGAGTTATGGATATTACCTCACATGCAAAAATAAACCAAAATTAAACACGTGTGCTTTCCGTTAAGCAAACGCGTCAAAATGGATAGAAGCCTCAATAACATTGCTAACACCCTTGCAAAGAGAGTTCCTTCATCATGTACTTCTATTTTTCATTGTTTTTGTGGTTCTATATCTATGAGATTTCACAGATTGTTTCATCTCTACTATTATAACCAGAAAAGTTGAGTTTTACCAAGTCCGTGTTCACCCTTGCAAAGGATGTTTTTTCCAGGATAGAAGGGTAAATCACTAACTGCCAAATTGCATTCCCGATCTGAGTAAATCCCGAACTTCTTGCCGACAATAACCATGCTCATGGTAGTTTCTAAGAAGTTTACTATTTCTCCCTTCAAAGAGCGCATAACCATGTTTATCCCTAACGCCGTTCGTGCAGCAATAGAAGTCATGTCCCCACTTATGATGTTGGGAGCCCATGGGAGAAAGTCGATACCTTCACTCAAAGAGATCATCAAGAGGAGCACAAGTTCAAGCCCACCAATATATATAGTTAGATACACATTCACTCAAAAGTTTAAACCAATGAATTATGAGCTAAACAAAATATATTAATTACTCTACACTACAATAATTTTCTAATGTATGACTTCTTTAACATAACTTACACGTACATCTCAACATGTGAGCTCAGTGTTAAGGTTTGATTCTCCTTAATCCAGGTATCCTTCTTTAACCCATCATATGTGAGTTCAGTGTCAAGGTTTGCTCTCCCTTAACCCAAGTATCCTTCTTCATTAGGATATCTCAACTTGAATATCCATCAACGCTCAACTTCATCATTAGCCTCTTTCTCTAGATCGAACAATGAAGTCTGTCATCGGACCCATGTTGCCACACCACAACGCCCACCGCCTAGAAACCACATTGGTCACCAGATTCCTTCCTTAAGATATTTACCAAACACTAGAATAGATTGAGGGTCCACCAATCAACCATAGACTTTAATACCAATTGTTGGGAGGGCACAGTAGAAGCTCGATACATTCATCTGAGGAGATTATCAAGAGGAAGCCCAAGTGCGAGCCCATCAACATATCTAGTGGGATCCACCTTAACTCAAAAGTTTAAATTAATAAGTTATAAGTCAACTGGGATATATTAATTGTTACAAACCACACTAAAAGAATCTCATGGGCTTGGGCCAGCCACCTAGGCTAGTGTCCGAATAATGGCTCAGCAAAGGGGTCGTGCCTTGACCATTTTTTATGAGCCCGACTCGGCACGAGCCTAAGGCCTGATACAGTCCATAGGCCATTGATACTTGGATTCAGCAAGGTTATCTAGAGTTGAAATCTTCCTTTAGGGCTAATGAAACAAAATGAGAGATGCCCTCACCGGACCAAGTGAGGGCCCACCTGATATCTATAATCAATTTCTGCTACTATTTGAAATTTAACTTATTATATTCCGCAAAGGTTTTTCATAATTCCCAAACAACCTATTCACATCATCTCTAAGTTGTATTGTTAGCCCCAACAAGAAGGTGTTAAGAGTGATTTTTCGTGACTGTTGTCGCCTAGAATGCAATGCTTTAGGATTAAATTAATAGATGTTGACACATATGGGGAAAATGTACCAAAAAAGTCCTAAACATATTGAATTGGTATCGATTCAATCGTAAACCTTTCAATAGAACCAATTTAGGATGCATTTGGTTCAGCATTTGGGAAAGCTAATGGGGAAATGTAATGGCCGTTAGCTTCAAGGGGTTTGGTAAAATGCAACTTTAGGGGAAATGCTCTTTGGTAAACATGGAAAGTCCTTTGGTATAACCATTTAAGTTTTTTAACTCTAATTTTTTTAAAATTGAAAAAAAATGACTTTAACTTTTGTATTTTGCATTGAGAATAATGTAAAAGAGACATATTAACAAATTTATAAATAAAAAAATCATATCAAAGTGGATCTTCTCAATTAAAAAGAGAGTAATTTCATTATAATAAACATGGTCACATACACCTCAACGAAAGAAATATCTTATTCTTAAATATTACAACCTCCACAACTATTACTTAAACTCATGGCTATTTTATCACATAAACGTGCCGTGTCAAGAAATGTATTATCATTTGAAGCACCCACCTCCTCATTTACAGTATCATGGTCAACTGATTATCCATACTCGAAATCCAAATCTACTGTTTCAAAATTCATATCCATGACGTCGTTTCTTCGTATATAATTATGCAGAGCCATCGTCGCTATGACAATTTACACTTGCTTTTGATATGGATAACTTGGCATAGTAGTTAAAATCTTCCACTTCTTTTTTAATATGCCAAATGCTCGCTCAATTTTTTAGCATAGCGAGGAACGGGCACGGTTGAACACTTTTCGATAATCCGTAAGTGCAGGGCCTTAGCAAAAGGTCAAATTGCATATACTGCTCAAGAGAGCCCCTTTCCATTATACAAAGCAAAGGCATCAACAAAGCAGGGCACCATAGAAGACAATAGGGTTATTCAAAGTGACATCGCGAAATCGCAAATGAAGATTGACAAGGTAGCTAAAAAATAAGTGAAATTTGCAACTATCAATACAAATTTCTACAAAAATCTCGACACGAATAGAGAAATCTTACCTAGAGAGAGGCAAGCGCGAGGGCAGGAGGGAATGCGACTTGAGGCACAAAAAAGGTAGAGTGAAGAGAGATGAGCGTTTTTAGGGTTTTTTGCTTATAAAAGGGCAAGAATGGAATTACCTTTAATAAATGAGGGTGGGATGGGAAACTGACATATTTTCATTAAACCAAGAAAGTAGCATTCTAAAAATGTTACTTCTCAAGGCACCTCCAGTCCTCTATTCCCTTAAAGACCTTTAAAGAGCTTTGCAGATGCAAGTGCATCTCCCTAAAGACCTCCAAAAAAACAAACCAAATGTTATTTGCATTTAGCCAAACTCCTTTAAAACCACAAAGCCCTTCCAAATGCTTAATCAAATGCATCCTTATCCCTAAACTTTTACACGTATTGTCGATTGAATCCATCCGATCAATTTTAGCTGGAAATCGTTGATATGAACATTAACCATTCTACGTAGCACAGCTTGCGTAACATAGACCGTTTTTAATTTTTAATTTTTTTTCAATTTTTTTAATTAATTTGTTCTTTACATTTTCCTTTTTTTATTTTCTTTTTTTCTTTTTTTTAATCCTTTCGTTTTCCTTTTTCCTTATTTCACTTCGCCATCGCTAGCATATGTGATGGCCGATAGAGGTTGTTGGCCGTCGAAGAGGGCAAGGACCGGGATGCCTTAGCCGGATCTAGCAAGGGGCAGCCTTGCCTAGCCCTCACCAACCCTTGCCCTCGCTAACGGCCGACGACCTCAACCAGTCATCATAGAGGTTGGTAACTGATGGAGGGAAATAAGGAAAAAAGAGAAAGGAAAGAAAAAAAGGAAAAAGGAAAAGAGAAGGAAAAAGAAAAGAGAAAATAAAAATATATAATTTTTTTTTATAAAAAGTCCATGTTAGCGCCAACCATCAATCGTGCCCATAAGATATCCAGCCGATATTCACGTCAGCAATTTCCTGCCTAAATTGACTAGATAGACTCAATTGGTTCCAATGTAATAAGGTTAAGGATTGAACTCATACCACTGTAATATGTTATAACTTTTTTTGTACTTTTTCCAAACATGTATGTTGATTGTGTAAAGCACATTAATTAACTTGAAGCATTAGTGTAAGGACATCGGCCCCACCACGCTTCCGCTGCACCACTCCTTGTGTAATATTGTCCGCTTTGGACACTAAGTCCTCGCGATTTTAAAATGTGTTCCAATTTTGTCCGTGTGTAAGTGTGGTTTGAGTGGAACGAGGATACGAGAATGTAGGATTGGTTAGAAAAGATCCGTCCTGAGGTATGTTCATTTACGCGGGACAATGCCGTCCCTGACGAGGTGATGATGCCCCGCCCGACGGGGTGTCGATGCCTGACGTAATCAGAAGACCGTTGCCTGATGTGTTTTACACGGGCACGGTAGAAGGAAAGTGTGTATAGAATTCCGTCCTAAGGCGTGTTCGTTTACGCGGGACGATGCCGTCCCTGATGAGGTGACGATGCTCGGCCCGACGGGGTGACGATGCTTGACAGGGTCAGAAAACCGTTGGTCTGATGCGTTTTACGCGGGTGTGGTAGTGGTGGAAGAGTTGAGAATGAACGGGAATTGGCTTGAGGTGCAAGGTTTGAAAAAGTGACGCATGATATGAGTTAGTGTGCAAGTGTGATTGTATCGCGTGATGTGATGCTTAATTATGGGGTAGAAATTGATAGGCACGGTATGAGACGTGCCCAAGTGATTTCTGTCTTATAATTAAGGCGTGTGTAACGACCCAGTCCGACGAGGACGGGGAGTGATCGCCGAGGTCCGAGGGCCTAGATAAGGAGAGGCTCCTGGCAAGCTTTTAGGATGGCAGGGGGCATGTCTCTGTCCCACATCGCTTAGAGGGGGAGTCCTGGCCTTGCTTATAAGGTTTGGCCCCTAACCCTTGTGTAACGCGTTTTAAAACCGTGAGGACTTAGTGTCCAAAGCGGACAATATTACACAAGGAGTGGCGCAGCGGAAGCGTAGTGGGGCCGAGGGTATCAGAGCCAGGTTCCCGACCGCATGTGGGGCCACAGCGAGGACGCTGAACTCGAAGGAGGGGAAAATGTAACGACCCGATCCGACGAGGGCGGGGAGTGATCGCCAGGGTCCAAGTGCCTGGACAAGGAGTGGCTCCTGGCAGGCTTTTAGGATGGCAGGGGGCATGTCTTTGTCCCACATCGCTTAGGGGGGAGTCTTGGCCTTGCTTATAAGGCTTGGCCCCTAACCCTTGTGTAAAGCGTTTTAAAACCGTGAGGACTTGGTATCCAAAGCAGACAATATTACGCAAGAAGTGGCGCAGCGGAAGCGTGATGGGACCGAGGTCCTTACAATTAGTATATGTTGATGGGGGCCAATACACTTCGAAATACTTATTGGATGATTTTCAAGTTATAAATTTATTCATCTTCGTCTAAGAGATGAACATGTATAAAAGATTTTCAGATCTTGAAAAGAAAAGTTGAAATGTATGGCAAGTTCAGCTTAGCTCATGAGTTGCCCCACTATGCAAACGTTGACTGTCCTGTGTGGCACTACTAATGCTAATGTCTTTTTTTATTTTTTAAATATCTTTTCAAATTTTATCGATCTTTTTTCCTTTTTCCTTTTCTTTTTTTCTTATCTTTTCCTTCTTTTCTTTTTTTCTTTTTCTTTTTTTTTTCCTTATTTCCCCGCACCATTGCCGGCATTTGTGATGCTCGACAAAGGTTGTCGGCCATTGAAGAGGGCAAGGGCTAGGGCACCCTTGCCCTAGCCAATGGCCGATGACCTCCATCGGCAATCACAGTGGCTGGCAACTGGCAAAGGGAAATAAGGAAAAAAAGAAAAGAAGGAAAATAGGTGAAAAAAAAGAAAAGGAAAAATTCAAAAAAAAATCAAAAAATCAAAAAATATCCACGTCAATACCAGTCGCGTAACGTAAGATAGCCAGCATCTACGTCAGCAATTTCCGGTCTAAATTGGTCGGATGGACTCAATTGGTACCAATATGAAAAAGGTTTAGGACTAAACTGATCTAATTGAAAGATTTATGATTGAATTAGTACCAACGCAATAATTTACAACTTTTTTGCACTTTTCCCCGACATGTCTATTGATTGTGTAGAGCAACAGTGATTAACTTACCACCTTAGTATATGTTGATGGGGACCGATATGCTCTGAAATTAGGATTAGATGATTTTCAATTTTTAAATTTGCACATCTTCATCTCAGAGATGCTCATGTATCAAAATCTAGAAAAGAAGATTTGAAATGTATAGCAAGTTGAGCTTAGCTTATGAGTTACCCCACTGTTGGGCGATCATTGACCGAGTCAAATTACGATCAATGGGCATCTAGACATTGGATGTTTATCCTGCGTCCCAACAATTCTTGAATATGGAACCAGGACAAAAAATTAGGGCTAATAATATGCCATCAAATTACTGTGGATTGGGTTGTCAAAGCTCAGTTCCCGTCAATTGGCTGTCTTAAGCCCCCCCTCCCCCATTATGGGTTTTATTATGTACTGATTCTGGACCTTGTAGTGCTTCTTCCGTGGTTTAGTAATGAAAGCTTCCTCTTTGACCAAAAGAAAAAATTAGGCCCGACAGCGTGTTTTGGATAAATTTTTGTTTTGTTTGTTTGATTTAAATATGACAATGCAACGTATTTCAACTTATTTTTATAATCCTAAACATTTCGAAATCCCACGGTGTATAGATATTGAAACGTACATTCACATGTATCCTTTTCATAATTTGTTGAAACTTTGACAAATTTGAATTTAATGAGAAAGCGAAAAAGGTACTTTTCCATAGATTCATATATAAACCAACCAGCCTGATCAAAACTGAAAAATGCAAGTGTGCGAAAAAGATCAGCTTAACTTGTGTTTTTTCCTTCTGTTTTGCACAAGTAAATAATCTGAATTTCATTTTCCCCTTCCACACTTCCTGAGGACTGCTCTGCTTTCATTGTTTAAGTTGTCAAAACAAGCAACCGCTGATTACATCAGAATTAGATGGCTAGGAAAGGGGAAAAAGAACAGAAACTCCTTCAGTTACACTTCCTAGTCTCATGAGGATGATCTCAAGAAGTCTTGGGACATCGTCAGTCAGAAATACAGAGGGAATACAAACACAAAACATCTAACGTAATATACGTAGCAAACCCAACACATCCCATATAAAGTCGCCAAGCTTAAGTGAAGCCTCTCCTGATACTTGGCATGTCAGGCGCAGGCTTCTCTCTGGGGGACGACAGCGAACAGTAGCTCGAGATCAGGAGGCTGGAAGAAGCCGTTCTTCGGGGGATCGCGCCTCTGTCCCTTGTGTGTCGCCTTCTTCCTCGGCGCCGGCGGCGGGAACGCTGTGTTGACGTGTATCTGACACCCTCTGTGCGTCGGCGTCCTGCACTGATCACCTTCCGCAAATAATAGCTCTTCCACCTCCATTGTCACACACCAGGGCTAGCTCAAAAAAACTCAGAGAAGTACAAGGTACGAGAAGAAGTCAAGTACGTCAAGTTTGGGGTCTCTGTGGATGAAGAGGAGGAGGTACAAGTAGAACAACAGCAGTAGCAGCAGCAGGGGCGGTGTTTGGGAAATGGAAGAGGGTGTGTGGTGATGATATGTGAGCTCAGTGCGGCTTGTCGCGGAAGCGGACATCCTTGACTTATCTCTCAACGTACGGTGGAAGCAACTAAAAGCTCATCCGACGTGGACTCCACGTGGCCACCTCCCGCCCGTCCGTCTGCTTACGTGGCACTCATCATTTGTCCTCGTCACTTGGGACTCTTTTCATTGATTAGCTTAAATTCACTTGAATTGTGTTCCTTTTTCTCATTTGGAAGCACTGTCCGGTTTCCACAACTTTACTCGTTCACAGGAACTTTTTTTCTCAAAGGGAACCAAAACAAAAGTTTCGTCTTTTCTTGTCTGAAGAACATGGTGACGAGTCCAAAATATTTAGATAGGCGATTCTCCTCATCAAGTCTAATGATCTTAATTCCCAAAATTTTCTCTTTTTGTTTTTCACAAACGAAGCGCTCGGTAACGAGTAAAATACAATTAACAGATAAAAACAAACGACTATTATATTATTGCAATTTTAGTTTTTCATTTTCAAAAAAAATTAAAAAGACGGATGTGTTATCATGAATAGTTCTTAGATGTTTCGCCTTAAATTACGATTAAAGTCAATCATAATATCAAAGTCTACCAAACCAAATGGGTAAATTGTCGGACGAGAGCCACATGATGTTTCCCTCCATTTGTTTGAAGCTGCTTCTGTTCTTTTTATTTTTGGCTTTTTCCCTTTTCTGTTTTTTCTCTTGCGAAAGAAGAAAAAGAAATGTCGCAAAGAAAAAAAATGAAAAAATAAATAAATAACAGGGGGGGCTCCATTTTCATGGGATGCTCATTGGGTGGGCCCGTCTGAGAGACGGGGCTTGATGATGGGGCCCAGGGGTGGGGGCCATTAGAAGATGTGGTGAGGAGCGGCGCACGCGTAAAAGGTTGGATGTTGACTTCGTGCTTATCGCCAAAAGCCTTAGTTGGAGCACCCCCACGCTCTCGAATTCACACTTTCACCCCCGCCTCCACTTCCTTTTTTCATCCGAGCCCCTATTTCATGGCCTTTTAGAGCGGGAATAATTACCATTATGTTTCCCTATTTTTTAATTTTTTATTTTCGAAAATAAGTTTAGAACAGAAATTTATTTTGTAAAATAATTTCATTTTTTTAAATTTCTGGGACAAATTTTGGCATAAAAATAAATTTGAAACAGAAATGAGAAGTTAAAATATTCTAATTTTATATTTCTAAAACAAAAATAGAATTAGCAACTCTCTTTTATTACTCACCCTTACCGTCCACGCCACTGGCCATCTGCCGCTGGCCCACTCGCTGCCCGCTGCCGACCTACCCGCTACCAACCGCCACTCGCCGGCCGTGCGCCGCCACCCATCACCGATCACCAGGAAGATAAATTTAAGAATAATCTATCAAACAAATTTTTATTCTGGGAACAAAAAATTTGTGTCGCTGTCAAACACTACTCTTTACTCAAAAACTCGTCTGGGGAAGAGAAATATTTTCATTCGTTCCGATTTTCATCTAAAAAATGTAAAGGATCGCACACTTCATTTGTTTCGCAGAAAATAAATGATTTAAAAAATATTTTCCAAAAAGTATTCGCTTGTATCGTTCGGAGTAATTAGTCAATAACGGATATTACTTTTCGTTCATTCATTTTTATAAGCAATGTAAGTGATTATTTTTATAATATTTTTCAAATCATTCTTTTTTCGCACAATAAACACTCCAGTAATGTGAAACGATTTTGCATTCATCCAATTCATCATGGATTCTAAATCCCAGCTTTTGGACCGTGCGGAGCCAAATGAAAGTCCACGTGGAATTTGCGAAACCTAATGATTATTTTCAAGGTGGCAAAGAAATATTTGTCTTCAAATTCGAAGTTGCCGCCCCACATTGCAAGGCAAACTATTATCGACTGCTGTTATGTGGAAAGTGCTCCTGAATTTCAGGGAGACATAGCTTGATAAGAGATTAGGATTCATTGGTAAATGAGAACGAGGATGAAGAAGATACGGTACCTTGCTTTATAATTTCGGATGATCAATTGCGTAATTCGTTCTTTTCACCTTCCCTTAAAAGATTAAGAAATGTTAATTTTGTATCCTTTTATGTGGGGAAGTAAGTGGTGCAATCGGATAGTCGATCTGCTCAAACCCTGATGAAACATAAATAGATTTCAAGTAGCCGGTAGAAGGTAGCGCGACAGGTTATTGATTAATAGCTAAATACCCATTTTCGATTTGGGATGGGTTTGGGATCTTATGGTTGGTTAACTTGATACTAAATTTGTCAAAATGGATCATAAACTTATTTTTTTAACCCATATTTTGATAGGCTAAATTGTTATAAAGATTAGTTATATTTAGTAAATGGGTTTATAGTGGTAAAGTAAAAAACAATATGGGCGTTAAATGAGTTTAAAACTTACTTAAACCCTACTTATTTTTATGACTCTCTCTCAATCTTTACTCGAGCTCTCACTCATTCATTCTACGCTTTCACCTCAATTTAAAGATGAATTTTCCTAAATTGGGTTAAATATGAAAGTATTTTAGTAATATGGGTTGGGTCGGGTATTGGTTACTAGATTTGTATTACATAGAAATGGATTAAAATGGGTTAAATTGGTCATTTTGAGTTGGATCATTTGTGACTCGACCCACACTTTTGATGGGTCTACCGACACAAATTTTGTATGAATTACCTCATAATATTATACTCCTGACATAATTTAAAGAACATACATGATTATTGTGAACCTCATAACGATATTAATTATAATCTAGCATTTTCTATAACCACACCAATTCTAGCATGGTTCACATTTTACGGTCCTCAGATTTAGCTTTCCATGACCTGTGTAAATTTTGAATAAATGGTTGTCTCCGTTATTTTGAGGTGGTTTATTAAGTATTTAGTCTGAAATATTTGTTTATTTAAAAAGTATCGTTGTGGGATGCAGGTACCTAACTACTTCATTGAGACGAATTTGAGATTTCGTGGCAAAAGCCACTGCGAATTGGAGCCAAAGTTTGAGGAATAACATATTGTCGACAGGATAGATTTGAGGTGCACTGTCCCACTACCATCTTAATTTATATGTCATCTCATGTTCATCCTTAACTTGAGAAATTAATAGGGAAAATATCAAAAACACACTCAATAGTCACTTACATCTCTTACTTTTGAAAATATCAATTATGTACGTACCCGAGTTTCACTAGTAGAGACTACTTGAAACCTTGACATGAATCGTTATTGTGTCCCCATTTATGAATTCCATTTCCTTTTTAAAGAAGTTCATCCCAAAACCTAAACTCTCTTATTGACCCAAAACACTCAAAACCAACTAAAAATCAGATCTCTCAAACTTTAAGCGAGAGTAATTAAGAGACCATGCCCTACCTTGAGGATATTATTCTGCGGATCTTGCCCAGTCTAAGTAAAAGATTGATCGACTAATACTAAGATGTTGCGGTAAAAATTCTATGCAATTGCAGCAGCAT
The DNA here is from genome assembly GCA_031216185.1 of Syzygium aqueum. Taxonomy (NCBI): domain Eukaryota; kingdom Viridiplantae; phylum Streptophyta; class Magnoliopsida; order Myrtales; family Myrtaceae; genus Syzygium; species Syzygium aqueum. The sequence goes on from CM062240.1 coordinate 1,188,274, forward strand.
TATTATTTGAGATGACTGTTGCCAGCAAAACCCTTTGCTGAGTTACCAAAGCTGCTTTATGTTTATCTCTAAATTTTGATTTTGTGAAATAGCTGCCATGTAACTTCTATACGTAGGTTGGACAACAGATTTACTAGGGGTTGGCATTAAAAAATGACCAACTTTGATTGATATTGATAAGTAGCAGGCTCAGTAAATGAGAGTAGAGTTTGATCAAAGCAGAAATCATCAATGACCAAAAAAAAAAAATCTACAAGCTATAAGCTCATTAATGGTGCAAGATGTCGATACAACAAGATGATGAGATTACTGCCGAGGTTGTCGACAAAATCCTTCACCAGTCGACAATTTGAAGAAATTGGATAAATCATAGATAAAGTCATCGATAGCAAGCAATTGCTGATTTTGCTAAGTATCGAAGCAGTGTCGTTAATACATAAAATAGAAGTTTGCCGACACATCAATCGAAGAGAGGTGGATTGACAAGAACACATGATTATCAGGTGATTATACTTGTACACTGGAAATTTGTAATTTTTTGTTATTAATAATCATTTGTTAGATTATAGAGGATTGTGTATGGAATCTTAGAAAGCATAACGACTATCAATAACCGTACCGTAGATAGTGTTAGGAAGTTATTCGTCAATTCAAAATCATAACTGTTTAGCTGCTAGTCTCACGTTGTACTCATTGAGAAAAAACATCAATCAACATCGACGGTCTTTAGCACATTTCCTTTCATTTTTACCTTCGTGTAGATTTTCTCTTTTCAGTACCTTTAAATCCCCGCATGTTTTGTTATTTACGTGACCTCTATTTACCGATGCTTGCACTTTAACATTTTTTACTTTTACAGTCATTCACACTCCCGTCCATAATTAACAAAAGGAAAAAAGCCACTAAAAGTAATAAATTATAACCACGATAACATATTTACCCTATTTTTTTGTGACACAAAAATCTCAAATTTGTGCTTGTATGACACATTTACCTTCTATCGAAATTCTATCAATTAGAACAATTAAAAATTTGTATGCACGGATGCCAAAAAGTAAATAGTATTGACATGACACCGACGCGACTTGGGTAAAATAAAAATGACGTTGTTTTGGCTGATAATCATCTTACGGAAATCTTGATATAGGGTAAATGTGTCACATAAGTACAAATTTGTGATTTTTTATGTCAAAAGAAAGAGGGAAGAGTTTTGGATTTTTGATGTCACAAAAAAAAAGTTTAAGATAAATGTATTACAATGAGCATATTTTAGAATTTTGTATGACTTTTTCCCTTAACAAAAACCCATTTTCTTCGGTTCTTTTCTAAATAGTCCCACCGTGAAATTTTACAACAATCATTGATTTTCACTTTTCGGTGAAATGCCAAGGCATTGTGAAATTGACATTCCATTTTCAGATGGGGATAGTTACCAAAAAAGTCCTATGGGCTTATTGTGTTTATACCAATTCAATTCTAAATATTTCAATTGTTTCAATTTAATCCTAAAATTTTTCATATTTTGTCAATTGAGTCTATGTGACCAATTTTGATTAGAAATCGCTGATGTTGGCAATTTTTTTTATAGAATTTTTTTTATTTTTTTCATTTTCTACTCTTTTCCTTTTTTTTTTTTTTGTTCACTGTGGTCATGTGAAGGTTGTCGGAGCTCACTGGCCACCGGAAGAGAGTCACAAAGCGCTCGCTGGCCGCTAGCAAGATTCACAACTCTTGTTTTGATCTAGGCAAGACCATCACGGCCGCGAGCGAGGCTACATTGCCCATAGCTCTGGCGACCCTAGGCAACTACAATGAACAAATGAAGAAAAAGAGAAGAAAATAAAAAATAACAACCAAAATTTTAAAATATTGAAAAATTAAAAAATTATCCATATCAGTGCCAGCCTAGGTTCACCGGCATACATATCATGATTTTCAACCAAAATCGATCAGATAAACTTAATTGGCCAAACGTGAAAAAATTTATGACTAAATTGACACAATTGAAATGTTTATAACTGAATTAGCACATATGTAATAAGTTTAAAACTTTTTGGTAATTATCTCTTTTCGGGAAAAGTGACGAGGTGTTCCCTCCCAGAAGGATCACGAATTGGCATGAAAGTTGGAGGTAGGTTTTACGGAACATCCCAGAAGTATCGCAGGTTCCATCACTTCTTAATTAGTCTTGACCACTTGCACTTCTTCAATTATCTGGTGTTACAGTCCTAACCTTCCTATAAACTCCGGAGTTATCCAGTAAGTGGTACATGCCAAAGATAATTAGGCTATTTTTATTTGTTCAACATGTTAAAGGTTGAGCGTATATCTCTATTTGATTGCGTATATTTTGATTAATATATTATCTTTCATAAAGCCTAATCAAATAGATAAAATTCGACAATTTTCAATTCTGCATGTTCTTATATGTACAGTTTATCCTTTTCAACTGTGACGTTGGTAAATTTTGTGAAGCTCACACTTTTAAATACACGTTTGATAACAATATAAATTTTCTATTCCTAAAACAGAAATTTATTTAATAACGATGTAGAATTTCTCTCTCTTGAGTGGCTAATGGGTGGATGGCTAGCGGCGGCAGGAGGCAAGCGGCATCAGGTGGCAACCGACAGTAGTCGGTGAAGGATGGCGAATGGTGGATGGAGCACAGCGATGAACGGTGGCAAAAGGTAGCCAACGGTGAGAGATAGTCGGCAGCAAAGGATGACAAGCGATGACGGACAACAAATAGCAATGGGAGACAAATGACGGCCGTCAACGAAGGACAACTACGAGAGGTGGGTGAGGATGACAGCGGCAAGAAGTGGCCAACATTGTGCACGAAGGACGGCTTCGAATGGTGGAAGACGGTGGGCAGCAGATGGCAGGCAGTCGGCAGAAGAAGGCGGCCTGTTAATAGCAAAAGCGAGCAATAAAAAGAGTTTTTATTTCTCATTTTTGTTTCAGAAATAGAAAAGTAGAAAATTTTTACTTCTTATTTATGTTTCAAACCTATTTCCGAAATCGAAATTTGTATCAAAAATAACAAAATGAAATTGCATCACCAAATGAAATTTTGTTCCAGATTTGTTTTAAAATATAGAAATATAGAAAAATAGAGAAACAAAATAGTGATCATGCAACTTTACCAAAAAAAAAAAAAATAGTGATCATGCACGTCCCTAGTCTATGGCCTCCCCCTCTCCAAAGTTTCCAGAGTTTAACTGTTTTTACTTCTCTTTCTACCAAAATTCTAAGGTATTAACAAAGACAAAGTAGCCATTAAGTTTAAAGGAATTAAAGCACCAACTTTTATAATTTGTTCAATTGGATCGTTTCGCTTTTTTTTTTTTTTATCGATTGAATCTTTGAACTATTTACTTTTTTGCTAAAAACTTTTTTGCTCAAATTAGTCAAACTATCAAAAAGTAATTAGAAATGCTACTGGCTGTTAAGCTGCTGTTAAGTGCCACGCTGGCACGCAACGTGGGGTCATGCATGGCAATTAAAACTTTTGAGATAAAAATATAAAAGAAAATAGTGTTTTTGGAAATTCGGAAAATGAAAATCTGAAGAAGAAAAAGATAAGTGGAATAAGAAAAAGGGAAAATACCACTAAAAATTCCAAACTATACCACTTATGACAAATTTACCCTAAACTTTTTTTATAACGTGAAAAATCCAAAACTATACCACTTGTTACACATTTACCCTATAATACTTTGGCCCAAGGGCATTTTCGTCTTTTTCCTTTTTTTTTTCCTTTCTCTCTTCCCTTGGCCATACATGGTAGAGGGAAGCCGGCGAGGGCGGTCCTCGCTGGCGTTAGGTTGGGTGAGGGCTGCCCTTGTCAAATCTAGCGAGGGCGACCCATGTTGGCGTCAGGCGAGGTAGCCCTCGCCTGCCCAGGTGAGGCCAAACCTCGCCAGTGTTGGGTGAGGGCGGCCCTCGCCAAATCCCGCGAGGGTAGCCCTTGCCCGACGTCGACGAAGGTAGCCCTCGCCAACATCGAGCAAGGGCGACCCTCGCCGGCGTTGCCTCCCCAAGTCAAGGCGACCCTTGTTCGACGCCGGCGAGGGTCGGCCTCACCCAACCCCCATGCTGGCAAGGGCTGCCCTTGTTAGCTTCTCTCCGCCATGGCCAGCGAAGGGAAGAGAGAGGAAAAGAAAAAAAATGAAAAAAAAAATAGAAAAAGGAAAAAGATGAAAATACCCATGGGCCAAATTATTATGGAGTAAATGTGTCACAAGTGACATAGTTTAGGATTTTTCGTGTTACAAAAAAATATTCAGAAAAATTTATTACAAGTGACATAATTTGAGGTTTTTCGTATTACAAAAAAAAGTTCAGGGTAAATTTGTTATAAGTAACATAGTTTGGGATTTTTGTGGTATTTTCCCTAAAAAAAATAAAGATGAACCAATAGCCGGGGCGCTCTCTCTCTCTCTCTCTCATTTTTTTAAAATTTTTTTTCCCATTCTTCTTTTATTCTTTAATCCACATTAATGAGTTGGAGGAGTATTTTGATGTGGCGCTAACTTGGATATCCATGCTATGATGTAACTTAGACGTGGTTTTGCTACATCAATGTTTTAGTCAATATGTTTGACGGCAGGACTAATGTAAGAAAAAACGTATAATTTAATAATTCAATTGGTTATAAAAAGGATCACATTGAATAAATTTTAAATAAATAACAGAAACTATTGATACCTTTATCCCAAATTTGAGTAGTTATTTCTTTCTCTTGCTCTTCCTTTTCAACCTGCTCCTTGTCCACTTTAGCAATTTAAGCTCTTATGGGATTGAGGTTCTTTATGAGCAACTTCTTGAAGCTGGCCCCAAATGTGGTCTCATTGGGCATAGGGCTAAGAAGTGTCTCTACAGTAATGAACAAGCAGGAAAGCTCGTTCCATGTTCGCAACCTGTTCATGAACGTCGCTTTCTCTTGCTCATTCCTTTCCTGACAAGTGCATGTACGCCGAACGCATTTATGCTTATCGAGGTTCCAAGAAATATATGTCCGTTTGTTATCGTTTCGATTGATGTGAATGCTATCCATTCGGGCGACCGAAATGATCCAGAATCTAATCCATGTACGTGGATATTTTCAAAAATGTTCAAAGGCAATCAGGAACGCTCCATGTGAATCGCCCAGTGGGTCAGCCAGAGAGCCTCATGCACAGTGGGATATTTTGTCTAACATAGTGAAAACGAATCCAAGGCAAGGAAAACTCCAAACTCCTCGCTTAGTTAAGTCCTTAGATGTTTGCAAGTCAAATGTTCCCTCGAAGAGAAAATGCACAGATTACATCGGTGAATCTTCTGTTACTTCTACCAAAGACAAGTTGAGGATTGTTAAACGTCGGTCGCATTCTCCAGGTGCCGATTCATCTGCTTGTGGTCATGCTCCGGCTCTTTCCACTCTTTGGAAGCTAGAATCAGGCTCACGAGTTTGAAGTCTGGCCAACGTTTTGATGATCCATCGGTCTATGTATGTGTTCTGTGAAGGTGCTTGGAATGAAAAGCAAAATTAGGCTGCTTGAAGAATAACGACTTTTGATTTAAAGGAAGTCCCTTTACATCATTTATCGCTAACTGCTAAAATGCATCCACGTTATAAGTAAATCTCGAACTTCTTGCCAATGGTAACCACGTTCACGGTAGTTTCTAAGCAGTTTACAAATTCTCTCTTTAAAGAGAACATAAACATAGAAGTTTTGCTCATAAATGATAGGGCCAAGTCTACCGAAAGTTCTAAAACTTATCATAAAAGTACATTTGAGTTTTAAAATTTTCAAAAAGTGCAATCAAGTTCTAAAACTTATCAAGTTAGTGCAATCAAATCTTTCTATTAACTTCATTCAATATGACAAATGGAAGATGCTAATAAGTTTTAGAATTTGATTGCACTTTTGAAAATTTTAAAATTCAATTATACTTTCGCCTGTCCTGTTCTTACCAGGCATGGAGAAGGGCTGTGTGTTAGGTATAATCGCTACTAGGTAAGAAGTGTGGACGCTTTAAAGTTTGGTCAAGTTTCCAAGAAATCTTTAAGTGGATCTAGAGTTGATCAAGAGTTGACTGAGGTTAGATCGATGGTATGCAAGACACAACGCGCATTTTAAATATTAAAATATCGTTGTACTTGTTAAAACGAGTGTTTTGACGTCCATATTTTCACATGAATCCCATAATCAACTTTTTACCCTTTGGATCCAATCGCTAGTTTTTTTTGCAGTGTTGGGAAGTTTGTCATTTCTCGATTTCAATTGCACATCTTGAAACTGAGGATCACAAGCATTCCAATGCAAGAAAAATTGGGTCAATCGAATATTAGCTGAGGAAGTTATCACCAATCAAATTTTGATTAGACTTTCTTATACCCAAAAAAAGGTCCTCGAGCCCAAAACTATGTCTAGATCTTTCGTAATTGAACACAACTTCCCATATCTTTTAAGTTATTGTAGATAATGATTTCCTTTTAAGTCGTCGAGACAATGTCCAATTCATGACTGAGCCTATGGTCTCAATATGGATCGATACGTCATGTTTGCGATCTTGCGATTTATCCCATTATATTGGGCTTGTTGGACATTATGAGCTTTCAAATGGCGTGAAGATCATGCAAATCATATGTTGCATGAGCACGAAATGGGCTCAACGAGTTGTTGAGCACAAGGTCGAGGAGTCTGAACCTCAAGCACCTCAATTTAAGGCTTGGGATTCCACTACAAAAAAATAACCTTTTTCCGACGAAATTTGCAACGAAAAATTTGGAGAAATTCGTTGGACCAACGAAATTTCTGACAAACAAAAATTCGTCGGTAATTCGTCGTCGTAAATTTTTCCGACAAAAAATATCAATTTTCGTTGGTAATTTGTGACGAAATTTTTTCGTCGCAAAATTCGTTGCAAAATTCATCATTAATTATTCGTTGCAAAAATCGTGGCAAAACTAGTGAGTAATTATCCGTTGCAAAATTCGTCGTTCATTTTTTTTTTGGTCAAAAAATTCGTGACAAAAATCGTGCCGGCGAGGGCTAGCCATAGCCAGCAAGCTTGGCCCTCGCCGTCAGCCCATGAGAGGCTAGCCCTCGCTAGCACTGGCGAGGGCTAGCCTCGTTGCCGGTGAGCTCGAGCTCGCCGGCCATGGCAAGCTCGGCCCTCGCCATGGCCGGCGAGGGCCAGCCTCGTCGCCGACGAGCTCGAGCTCGCCTAGATCTAGGTGAGTTCTGGGCGACCTCGAGCTCGCCGGCCATGGCGAGCTCAGCCCTCGCCATGGCCGATGAGGGCCAGAGTCGTCGCCAACGAGATCGAGGTCGCCCAGAACTCGCCCAGATCTAGGCGAGCTCGAGCTCGCTGGCTATGGCTAGGGCCTGGCTCACAGTGATCACGCTCAGCCTCGCCGCCTCGAACGCAACGGACACCGTCGCCTTCATCGGTCGAATGCTCGGCAACGGCGGGGGGGAGCCTGGGCCCGGCGATGGAGCAGTGCCGTCGTCGAAGGGACAGACGAAAACGAGGGCGCGGAGAGAGAGAGAGAGAGAGAGAGAGAGAGAGAGAGAGAGAGAGAGAGAGAGAGAGAGAGAGAGTGGAAATTGAGAATCGTTGCGGTAATTAATAAAGAGCGCGAAAATGTTGAATAAGGAAGGAGTAGGAAAAAGGCGCCTATTGAATTTCATTGCAAAATTCGTGGAAAATTTCCCACGAATTTTGCAACAAAAATTGTACACACTAAAATAATTGCCTGGAAAATTGAAATTCGTGAGAAAATTCTTTGAAAATTTTTCACGAATTTTGCGACAAAATTAGTACATGCGGCATCTTTCAAATTCATTGCAAAATTCGTGAGCAATTTCCAACAAATTTTCCCACGAATTTCAATTTTCCGGGCAATTATTTCAGTGTGTACAATTTTCGTTGCAAAATTCGTGGGAAATTTCCCACGAATTTTGCCATGAATTCAAAAAAATCCGATATTGTTCGGCGATTTTTAAATTCTTGGGAAAATTCGTTGGAAATTTTCCACGAATTTTGCAATGAATTTGAAAGATGCTGCATCTACTAATTTCGTAGCAAAATTCATGAGAAATTTCCAACGAATTTTCCCACAAATTTAAAAATCGCCGAACAAAACCGGGTTTTTTTGAATTCATGACAAAATTTGTGGGAAATTTCCCACAAATTTTACAACAAAAATTATACACACTGAAAAAATTGCCTGGAAAATTGAAATTCGTGAGAAAATTCGTTGAAAATCTCCCACGAATTTTGCAACGAATTTGAAAGATGTCGCATGTACTAATTTTGTCGCAAAATTTGTAGGAAATTCCCAATGAATTTTCCCATGAATTTAAAAAATGCCGAACAATGCTGGGTTGTTTTTGAATTTGTGACAAAATTTGTGGGAAATTTCCTGCGAATTTTTTCACGAATTTGAAAAAGGCGCCTATTGAATTTTATTGCAAAATTCGTGAGAAATTTCCCACGAATTTTGCAACGAAAATAGTACACACTGTAATAATTGCCCAGAAAATTGAAATTCGTGGGAAAAATCGTTAGAAATTTCCCACGAATTTTGCCACAAAAACTTTTTCGTCGCTAATTTCTAACAAATTTTGCGATGAAAAATTTTTCGTCACTAATTTCCGACAAATTTTACTTTTCGTTGCAAAAGTTGTCTCAAATTTGCGACGAAAAATTTTTCGTTGCAAATTTTCGTGGCATAAATCTAATTTTTTTGTAGTGTTCTCAATCCTTTGATCTCAGGAAAAACTGTAAATAGGGGCTCTCCACCCCTCGTTTGAGAAAATGGTAAGTTATTTTTCTAGTCCCTCTCTCTTGAATTTCTCCTACTTTGAAGTTGCTCTTACATTTCTCTTTTTCCGCGTGTTTTCCTTTATCATTGTTGGTACCAAGGTTCTCGCGCTTCTAAGATAAGTTTCCAACTCTCTTTAACTTTTGAATAGAAACAATGTTAGATCATTGTAATGTCTATTTTAATTGAAAAGTACATCGTTTTGTTGTTAGTCTTAAAATAAATAAATAAATCATGTTTTTAGGCTATCATAATGCCGGAATGAAATCCCGAGAGATATACAGTACTCCACCATGCTGTCAAAGTTATGCTAGAAATTATGCATGTTTCTAAGCCTCTTAAGATACTTTGTTGTATCATATATGTGGAATTATCACCCGCTTGGGTGGCGCTGCTGGCGCGGGCACTCTTCCTCTCGCAAAAGGTTGAGTGTTCGAATCCCGGGCGCCGCAGGGTGACTTAACCGGTGGCACGTGTGTGGTGACTAGCACATGTCGCCTCCAGGGTTTACCTCCCGGCTATCGGTCATGCGGGGGTTCCCTGGGTTACCAAAAAAATATATATATGTGGAATTTGGCCTTTATATTGTTGAATTAAAACGTTCATGCTGGCTATGCGAAAAGTGTACTAGAATGCTTGTGATTATTAATATGTCATGTCATTTCGTCATCATTTTTTAAATTTAATTTGCCAGGTCATGTTTTCCTCATATTTAAATCTTGATTTACCATATCATGTTATTTGTAATTATTATCATGTTATGTCATTTTTCTCGTCTTGTTTTGAAACATGGGTTTTTCACATTGTTGCTATGTCACGTCATTCTCTCGTAATGTTTAAAATTTGAATCTGCCATGTCACTGTCATATCATGTCCTTTTCTCATCTTCTAGTAGAATTTTGCATTCTAATTGACATTTGCATACACACTTTCGCAGACAAATGGAGTCACAACAATACACACAGAAAAAATGATCCGATATTCAATAACCGACTTTGAATAAGTATTTTGGCGACGGTTTAAAACTTGAAAATAAATCATCATGCATACTTGGAAAATTAAATGACAAACAATCTAGGATTTAACCCAGAAAAGAAGAAGAAGAAGACTGCGGTACCGAATGAGTATCGTGGGATGCCAATGCGTCCTATGCGTAACTAAAGCCCCACACTTAACTAATGCCCCACACTTACAAGTGCATTAGGCAACTTAACTTTCTCATCAGTCATCACTACTTAAGTCTTTAGGAATCAATTAGTAGCGACTCTTGTCTGGCGTTTAAGTTTATGATCTATCCTCCATCTCCATAGCTTAGTTGGCATCATTCACAATAAACAATCACTCTAAGCACGTCTGTCGGGCCAATGCGGCTTCATTTTACAAAAATCAAAGGGAAAATACCCAAAATCACACATTACTACATAGCTGGTGCATCAATTTTTGGGCATCGATTAAATTTATTCTAGGAAAAGAAAAGAAAGAGATGTTCGATCTTTTTTGGTGTTGTATTAAAACTAAAATATACTATAACAATCGAGTACCATTTATCGTATATATTTACTAAAATTTTGTTCGGAATATCAAGATACTAAAGTTGCACGCTGCTAGGTCCATCGTTAGTTCACTTGGGGAGTAGCCAGATGCTCAATTTGGACACTCCATTGCTGTCAAAAAGTAAAAGGTACCTGTAGTACGACATCGCCTGGATATTTACTAGTGGTATTGTCCACAAGTCCGATACTTTTCCTTTTGGAATGCCTTGGACTTTTACATATGCCGCACCCCGAATCCTACGGGAGTAGGGGTAATGACACGACCATTCTTTTCTCCACTTGAAGAAATGACCTCAAAAGCATGATAAGAAGAAAAAAAATAAGCAACCACATTCCAGCAAGTAATACATTTTTTCTAAACTCCATTGATTAATCGCATCAATGAACCATTGATTCATCTATGCTCAACAACTAACTATGGTCATGTTTAACACCGTGACAAAAGCAACCAATTTTACCCCATTGGCTAGCTTTACCATCTATATCAACTAGTAATTCGGGCCAAAATGATGTCTTAAAAGAGTATGAATACTCCCCTCTCAATAGGTTCTCATCATGGCTAGATCTATCATCTATATCACCTAGTAATTTGGCCTAGAAGGAGGTCTTGAAAGAGTATGCATCCTCCCCCTCAATGGGTCCTCATCATGCCGATATGAATAATATCAACTAATATCTTTCTCCAACAACCCGCAATCGATACTAGAAAGCCATTTAATAAATCAATTTTACAAACTAAATCATATAATCTTTCATAATTGCATTTATCAATCATAATGCATTTCATAAAAACATTTTGCAACCAAATATGTACAGCTTTTGGCAATTCCCTTCACAAAACATTTAACCAAAGCATTCGCAAATGGTCATTTCAAACTACTTCATAAGACTTTCCAATGCATTTTCAATTGACTAACAAAGTAATAAAAGTTTGATCCAATTTATGCAAGAAACATGTATACTATGTTATATTAGAACTTTACCAGTTTCAAAATATAAGTTTGTAAATTCATGGAAGAAATAGTACCACTCACTTAGGAAAATTGAAAACTAACCTATAGTGGTTATTCAAGCCGATGCACTTGAATTCCTATCAATTAATTGAAAAACTACATAAAAACAAACTGAGTAATACACTACTCTAATGAACAACTTGACTAAACTACACTTATTTGTTGATAAAACAACACTTACGTACTAACGATGAAACTCATTTATAACAAGGGTTAATATAATGAAAAACCCCAAACTGGTATACTTGTGATAATTTTACCCTAAATTAATTTTTTGACTATCAAAAACCCCAAACTAGTACACTTGTAACAAATTTACCCTAAGTTTATTTCCGTTAAATTTTATTGTCAAATTGCTTTGTTAAATGACACGGGACATTTAACTGATATATCAGTTTTATGTTTTACTCTCCATTTGTTATAGGTGCATCAATTTGTGATTTTTTGTGGCATTAATTCAATTTAACGAAAACTAACGGAAGATAAATTTATCACAAATGTACAAGTTTGGAGTTTTTAGTGATCAAAATATTAGTTTGGGATAAATTTGTCACAAGTATATCAGTTTAGGATTTTTTTTTTAAATTTGGGGTAAAATTGTCATAAGCGTATCAATTTTGGGTTTTTCATGGTATTAACCCTTATAACAAATGTTCATCTTTTTCCTTGCACGTAACTCGCACACAAAACTTCCGCAATTTCGTTCCATACGAACCATACTTCGAAATCGACTTTCGTCAAACTTCATAAATCCATAGTGTCTTTTTCTACCATTTCCATATAAATCTAAAGCTCAATAGCTTCTTAATCAAACATGGCAGTTCAAATCTACATAAACTCCAAATTTAAAACCTAACTACAAAAATTACTTCGATTAAACGAATAACAGACTCGAATACTTATACGGCATTCCAATTCCGAGTTGATTCGGCTTATCGGGGTCTCCAGATCGTGAACACGCGAAAATTTCCTCTCTTTCCATCGCGGACGAGCTCAACCCTCTTTTCCTTCTTATTATCGTCGCCACCGTTTTCTTTCTTTACCCGTTTTATGCTCACGCACGTCTAATGGTGAGAGAAGAAAGGAAATGGGCTGGGCTTGGCTTTGAGAGATATGGGCTGGTTTTTTTGGTCCCATCTATTACAATATACACATCACAATCGTCCCTTGAACCAATATGCTTCCAAACCTTCTTTTTGGGCGAGTTCGCCAAGAATGTGAGCTTACCCTCCTAATATATTTTAGGTTTGCCGGGCGCCTGTCCAAAATGAAGAGGACAAAATGTAAATTGCTCGATTTTCCTGTCAAAAATCTGCACGTAGAAAAGAAAGGAAATGGGAAAAATTACCCAAAAAGTTCAAAACTCATTGCACTTTTACCAATTCAATTTTAAATCTTTTAATTTTATCGATTGAGTTAACCCGGCTAATTTTCGGCCCTAACTCCAAAATAAAAAAAAATGAAAAGAAAATAAAAAAACCATAAAATTCAAAAAATTATTAAAATATTATTTACAAATATCTACGTCAGCACCAACCGTGCCATGTAGAACGGTCTGCATCTACGTTAGTCGGTCAAAATTGATTGGATGGACTTAACTGGTTAGAAATCAAAAGGTTTAAGACTCAATTGGTAAAATTAAAATGTTTAGGGCTGAATCGGAAAAAGTGCAATAGGTTTAAGAAATAATTTTTCAAAAAGAAAGTACCTGAAATAAAGAGACAAAATGAAAACGCTCGGTTTTTCCGACAAAAACATGGTCCGGTCGAACCGAACCGTCCGGTTCGCCCAAGCGTGCAGCCTCCAACTCCGAAAGCCCTCTGAACTGCACTTCCGTCTTCTTGGCCAAGTTCTGCTCCCGCATAGTGTCGTTCGCAGTGAAAAGACCAGAACACAGAGCTCAAAGAAGTCAAGACGCAGCGAGAAACCCTAATCCGTCGAGCGTCCTCTCCACGCTGCCGAGCTTGAGCAAGAACCCAGAATGCCTTTCGTATCGCACATACGGAGGCAGACCGATTACGGGCTCTTCCCACCCGCCACCCCCATCGTCATCGACAATGGAGCTTCCAATTTCCGCATTGGGTATCGCTGGAAAGACTCCAAATTTGTGAAGGAAGAGACGTTGACCGTATATTTTCTCCTCATTAATCTGTCGTGCCTTGGACTGTTTCAGGTGGGCAGGAGAGAACGATCCTCGTGTTGTTTTCCGGAACATTGTTCAGAGGCCTCGACACAAGTCCACCGGTACGTATTTTGGTATTTTTCTCCAAAGGGTACGACGGATGTTTATTACTTTTTGGTGGGTTTCGTTCTTGAGACCGGTTCCTTCTGTTGTTCAGTTGCGGTTTGCGTGATATCTTCTTTCGCTCTGTAAGCCGTTGAAAGTTCATCCTGGGGCTAAAATGCAGTAGATATGTAGACTTGCAATGGCACGTTGCGATTGTGACTTGATTGTTTTGAATCTTGCTGGGTCGAGTTTTTCTCATGGTTTTCTTGCTTCATAAAGTTGGAGTTTTTGGGTGGCCTTTCTTAAAGTGAGTAGATGTTGGGCTCTCGGTGTCACTACAGTGTTGCTCATGCTATGCCGTGTTTCTTTCGACTTAGGTGAGACTGTTACTGTTGTTGGCGACCACGATCCTGCTTTGATGAAGTACTTCGATTGCACTCGCTCTGGGCCACGCTCTGCTTTTGATAGCAACGTTGTTTATCAGTTTGAAATTATGGAATATGTAAGTGTCATGGTGACTTTCTTTCTCTAACAATCCACTCAAACGTCGATGGTCTTGAATTTTCCTTCTGCATAGAATGTACCCTATGATGTTAGTTATTGCTCACCTACATACGTTTTATCCTATTTATACGACTAATTTTGTTTGCTAAGAAAAATATCAGTATGTTGGATCATGAAATTGCTTCATATGTACAATAGCTGCAATTCTTGTCCACAAGCTTTAGCACTAATCTCCCTTACTTTTTGGCTTTCTGTTGCTACCAGGAAATGTCCATCACTTCCTTTATTTATCATAAATGACATTAGGAAACTGTTGGCCATTTAACTTGCTTGCACTAACAGGCTTATATTATCACCTTGTCAGATTTATTCTTCATACATAATGAATGCCGGACATAATGGCTTGTTAATTTCTTCTAGAGCATGCAAGCAGCCATTGCGATGTATCTCTATTTGTGTCATCAGATGACTTTCCTCTGTTAATTTTATCTGCTCAATGTATAAGTATGATTCATTTTAGCTATTGCCTATGATAGTATTGGTATCTCTATCAAGTTCAGATCAAGATATGATTGTTAGTTATTTTTTGTTTCGATAATCATTTAGAAATTTTGTTTCTTGTCAGAGTAAATCATTCTACATATGTTATGGTCGTTGTAAATTGTTCTGTGTCACATAAGGGTTATGTGCTCATCTTCAAAAGCATACTAAACATAGTTATTCTGAAATGATAGTTTTTGCATTTGTAGATTCTTGATTTTGGCTTTGACCGCTTGGGAGCAAATGGTTCAGAGGTATGCAATATCTAAATTCTTCCATATAATTCAATGTGTCCATATCTGTTCGTAACTTTGGTTAGTCAACTCATTAGCTTTAATAGCCTAAGAAGAAAAATATCATTGGCTTTTATATTCGGAAACTTTCAATAGAGAAGGAGGTACCCGGTAGACAGAGTTTCGGCTCTTGCAGGCATCCCACTTAATATCATATTGCATATTGATAGAATTGCAGCTCAGTATTTTTCATTTTTTATATATCAAAATTGGTCAATAGCAGTTTCACGTAAGAGATGTGCCTCCGTATTCAAATTGCTGATTAAGTAGAATGTGGATGAACTTTACTCGTGTTTTTTGTGTAGATATTTATTCCAAATCATATGCTTATTTGAAGTTGTGCAGATTGATCATCCTGTCCTGATCACAGAATGTGTGTGCAATCCTGTCTATTCACGCAGTAAAATGGCAGAACTTCTTTTTGAGACTTATGGAGTTCCATCAGTTGGTATGCCTCCAGGTTCCTTCTGTAACTAATAGACAATACGATATGGGCCTGTCACTTTTCCAAAATGTGATCTTTTATTTGCCATGTAACTTTTGGCTGCAAGTCATGTTTACCATATGATTGGCGCCATTATATTGCGCTCATATTGAGATGTTCTCATACTTCTCTGATTGCATTAAGATGACATGAGTATCTCCTATGGAGTTTGTTAACTGCAACAGATACAATTAGGGCGGATACATGGCAGGTATAGGGCGGATACAATTATACCAGCCATGGTGAATAGAAACATTTGAACAAAAAACACAAACGGTGTTAAGCTGTGTGAGAGAGAGAGAGGCATCAACTTAGCACAGTGACCAATGTGGTGGGGGTTGCTATGGTCCAAGTATGGTGCCTCTCTATCTGGTGTACAAGGGGACTAGTGACTACCGTGCCATTTCACCATTCTCAGGTGACTGCCCGGTGGTTGTCTCTCTTGGCTGGAGGGGATGGACGATCCCTCGAGTTGTTGCTAGTGGTGGTCACCAGATGGTTTCTTTTTTCCTTTTTATTTGAGCAGATCTTTTTCTCTATTTATTTAGATATGGTCTTATCTGGTCATATAATAAACAAGAAAAAGCATAAGTAAAAGGAATTCCTATTCTATCCTCTGCAGTTGAAAAAATTGGCAAAACTAAACGCAACCTCTAGGTTTGTCTGCATCATTGCATTTCTTTCTTCACTAATAACCCTGTCTGAATTTATCTGTATTTATTTTTCTAAGCATTTGGCGTGGATGCTGCATTCAGCTATAAATACAATCAGCAGCTTGGTGTCTGTACTAAGGATGGTCTTGCAATTTCCCCGGGGTTTACAACAACTCATGTTGTTCCTGTAAGTTTTAACCATTGCAATCATTTGAGATATGACGGGAAGTGGGGGTTTTTTTTGCTTTTTGTACAGTAGACAAAGTTACAACTGTCAAATAAACTAAGTGACTTCGACCAAAAAAAAAACTAAGTGACGAGAAATTTACCTTATTTTCCATCCATTGAATAACTGTGTTTATTCAATTATCCTGCAGTTTGTGGATGGAGAGCCAGTTTATAAAGGTTCCTGCAGAACGAATATTGGTGGTTATCATGTTACTGATTATTTCAAGCAGCTCCTTTCTCTCAAGTATCCTCATCACATGTAATGACAAACCAGCACAATGCTGCTTTTATCACCCCCCCCCCCCACCCCCTCCCCCTTCACTTTCTCTCTTCCGTCCCTCCTTTTTCCGGGTGAACTCTTATTTTATTCACGTGATATATAGGACAAGGTTTACTTGGGAAAAGGTTGAAGACCTGAAAATGGAGCACTGTTATATTGCACCAGACTATGCTTTAGAAGCTCAACTGTTTCAGGTAGTCGATTTGGCTTATTGTTTCCATGCCTCCTGCTTATCTCTGAATGTAGTTATTCTGACAGAAAGGGACAAAAGAAGCTGAAGAGAAGACCAGGTGCTGGCAACTTCCTTGGGTCCCACCAGTAGTTGAAGAAGGACCTTCGGAAGAAGAGTTGGCTAGAAGGGCAGCTATTAAGGAGAGACAAGGCCAACGTTTACGTGAAATGGCTGAAGCAAAGAGATCTTCTAGGATAAATGAACTGGAAAATGAATTGAGAGGGTTGGCTTTTCTCTTAAAGCAGCTTGAACAAGTGGGACAAGAAGACGCTCCATCTTTCTTGGCAGAGACTGGTTATGCATCAAAGCAGGAAATAGAATCTGCCCATGCTAAAGCAACACAATCTCTTCGAAAGGCAAAAGGGGAGCCAAAGGCTGAACAAGTTGACTCTGATGAGAAAATAGATCCTTCTGCCGATGAAAAGTTCACTCTTTTAAATGTACCTGACCACATGCTTTCTGCTGAGCAGGTATGCTTTTCTTTAAATGTATATATTGAACGTTTTCATCGAGTCCTTGCTACCTCCCAAATATTGCATTATCCATGTACAATTATGAAACGTTATTTTTTTTCAGTAGAATTGCTGCTGTTCAATGTTTCTCTTGAACCTTGGAGATTGTTGTTGTAATCCTTGAAAGGTATTGAGTGCCTTAATAGGAATTGCAGCAATGAGCCTTAAATCACTTTTTGCTGTCACTGCCAATGCTGACTATATTAACTTTTGGCTATTTCTCTTGTCAGCTGAAGGAAAAGAGGCGGCTGAATTTTCTTAAAACCACTACTGAGGGCCGGCAGCGTGCCAAACAGAAGCGCATGGAAGAGGAACTAGAAAGGGAAAGGAAAAATCGTGAAGATGAAGAAAGACGCTTGTATGTGCCATCATAAGTTTTTATTGATTCTCTTAGACAGATCTATGAAGGGTCTGTCGCCAATCAGAAGAAATTTGACCTTTGTAGTGCACTTGATTGCAGTAATGAAATAAGACTGGCAAAATAGAGGACGAATAACTATTTTTGTTGGTCTAATGAAAGGAGTAGCTATTATTATTTGTTCAAAAATTTAAATGACCCTGTAAGAAAGAAGTAGAGAGAAAACATAGAAAACGCATTACCATTCACTCTATCCCTCTGTTAACCTTTGCCAACCCAGCATCGTGTTGGCCGACCCCTAGCTGCCGACAAGGCCACTATTGATCATGCTGTGTCTCATTGTGGGTTGCTGATGGCCGTCCCACCATGTGTGGAGGGAGAAGTGTATGAGGGAATACTTTGTTCCATGCAGGGCATAGCACTATTTTATACAATTTCTGCTATAACATCACGCAGATATAATATGTACTAGCTACAATTGCAATGATAAACATGTATTAGATGTGAAATAGTCACTATTAGAGCCAAAAGTTGAATTCTGAGCATCTTTTGAGCTAAATGTGATTATTTGAGGGAAAATATCTTCTTAGGTGTGGAGAAAAAATCTGAGTTTTCTCTCTGCAGTGAGATTGCATCATAGGAAACTACATGAAATAGCTGTACAACATGGGTGGAGACTATCAGCTGTCATTTGCCTTATGAGTGCATTTGCATTTCTGTTCTCCCTATAATTTGGACCTATATTGAAAGAGGGTAGAGAAGATATTTTCCTTCCTATTGCCATCAATGAACTTGCTTATGTCTCCAAACAACAGAAATAGTTCCCTTTACTTGCTGTTGGTTGCCTTCACTTCTCTTATTCCAAAATTATGTTTTGAATTTTCAGAAGAGAGACAGCTTGCTTGTTCTCTTGTTGAGTTTGATTTTTATTTTTTATGGTTGTTGTGCCTTTGTTTTGAGCTATCCATTTGGATTTTTTGCAGAGCGAATCCAGTGCTTTATCTAGAACAGTTGCACGTCAAATATAAGGAGCTTTGTGAGAAAGTAGAACAACGTAAACGTTTTAAGACAAATGGTGGCAATACAAATGGGAATAATCTGTCTGGAGGTGTTGGTCGTGGCGAGCGATTGAATGCAGCCCAGAGGGAAAGGATGCGCCTTCTTACCACTGCTGCATTTGATCGGGGAAAAGGTGAAGATACTTTTGGTGCCAGAGATGAAGATTGGCAACTTTATAAACTGATGAGCAAAGATAATGATGACGATGATGATGAACCCGATCCAGAAGAAGCAGAGCTAACCCGAATCTCATCTAGGCTTCAGGTCAGTTTGCTATTGATTTGCATAGGTTTCTGTCGTCTGTGCAAATTTCTGTCTCCCTGTATATTATGTTTTGGCCAGGTCTTTTTCGAATTGGGAATAATATGACTGTTGGCTGTATCTGATTGTTCCTTGGAATCAATGTGGCAGGAGATCGACCCAACTTTTATTCCCAAGGTGGAATTAGGAACTTCCCAACAAATTGTCGAGGTCCCCAAATTCCGTCCGCTGACCAAGGAAGATTTTCAGGTCATTCTTGGAGTCGAGAGATTCAGGTGTCCTGAAATCCTGTTTAACCCAAACTTAGTTGGGATTGACCAGGCTGGATTGGATGAGATGGCTGGGGTTTCAATTAGGAGGTTGTCATGTGACTCTAAAGATGTTGGAGACAGATTAACCCAGTCTATCCTTATCACTGGCGGGAGTTGTCTTTTCCCGGGTATAAGCGAGCGTTTGGAAGCCGGAATCCGTATGATTCGCCCCTGTGGGTCCCCAATACGGGTGCTTAGAGCATCCGATCCGGTTCTTGATGCATGGCATGGAGCTTCCATGTATGCTTCCACCTTGCAATTTCCATCCCAAACGTTCACCCGCATGGATTATTATGAGAAGGGTGAAGATTGGCTCCGACGATATCAGGTGCGGTACTCACTATAGATCTTTTTATTTTTTCGCCGTTGCAGTGGACTGTAATTCCTGTAAATTTTCTGTGCGAGATGATCATTCTTACATTTTCTTGCGAGTAGCTCTTCTTCATATTTAAACTGTACATATATTCTAATTTATATCGTATACATTTGTTCTTGGCAACAGAAACTTTCTTATATGATCTTATGAGGAAGCTATTCTGTCTTGTCATGCAAATGGATAAATGATGTGAACTGTGAAGTCTTGAGTAGTGGAGATTATTAGCATGGGCAAATATTGGTAGTTGAGAGTCTTGAGACTTGGATGGCACGGAACTTCTAGAAAACAGATGGGGGGAAAATTTCAAAGAATGAAACAAGGAGAAAAGAGAAAAAAGAACCGAACTTTTAGCAGAGATTCTGGGGAGATAACATGAGACTATGCAAATCAAAAGTGATGTTTAAAAGTTACATTCCACAATTCATGCCGATGCTGTTCCTATCTAACCATCTAAGGCCTGGGAATTTCCCATCATGTGGAATTTCTATGAGACGAAGCGTGAATTGCTTGCCTTTGACTTGCTTGGGAGCTTAAACTAATCAGTGTGTGCGTAAACTAGCTCGAACACCCATTGATCAAGACTCGAAATCAAAAAGTTGCTCTACATGGGGGGAAAAATAGAACAGGTTTGTTTTTCATAGGAGCTGCTTGAAAGCATGCATCACAGCATAAAAAATGAATAGATAGGAAATAGGCACGGTGTTTGGAAACAACTAAACAGCATTTCAGTTTGGATAATCTTCCACCAAAAAGATGATGAAAACCAAACCAATACGATCCCGTTAAGAGTGACTCCAGTGCCAGTTGCTCCTATGCCATTGCTGTTGTAGGATCCAGGAATTCTCTCATGTCGTGCTAAACTCGCGATCATTCTTGAAAAAACTGTACAAGTGTAACAGAAAACGTTTTGTTCATTTATTTATACCAGACTATGCCGTCCGTCTGCGCAGGTTTGTGCAAAGATGGTCGGAAGATAAGAGATTCAGTTTCAAAGCCACTGACTATGAACCTATCTAAACATGCCTTTTGACACTTGGTTATAAACAGTAAGAGCCCAACAGGCAACAGACAAGCAGGATGTGAAAGTCTTTCCTTACCTACTTTCAACGATCATTAAAAATTCAACACAGAGGCCTTCAGGTCGATAGTGCATACACAATCCTGCCCTTCCAGCTCCTCAATAGCCACTGCCCATCTTCTTCAATCTCAAAGTCCTTATGGTAGCAAGATTTCAGCTTGTTCTTTTGCCAAGCTCACCATATCCCTATTCAGGGATAGCTGCCTCACCCAGCCCACAGGTTTTGCACGTGCCACATTTTGTTCATCTTGGACCTCTCGATCCTCTTCGAGCCTTCACAGGCGATGATATTCATTGCCCGCCTCCCAATTATCTCTCGCTCGATCAGCAAGCTCTGCGGCGCGTCACAAGGCATGGTTGCCTCAAGCATGTCAAAGATAGCTGAAAAATGGAAGAGCGCCTTCCGGAATGGCGTGGCAAAGAAGGGTACACCATGGCCACCATTTTTCGCTCCCTGAATGAAAATGTCGGGATTCATCTTTCTGATTAGATTCCGTACAACGTTTCATCGACTCTCCACTGTCTCAACGAGTATGTTCCTCAACTTTAACGGCATCCCAATCTTTTGCTATAGCGTTGAACTTGAAGGGGAAATTGTATAGTATTTGGCAAACTTCTCACAACTACGTCATATGCACAGCTCCATTGGTGCAGTTGATTTGGGTATTAGGTGATTTTCATAGCAGAAATTGAAAGTTACATGTTTGAACCCTTCAATTGCATGCAAACTACCCTAAATCAGAGCCATCTGCATAGTCTAAAGGTCTGAATTTAACCGATTAATGAGTTTTGCAGGGTGTTCCACCACTTCCGGTAGCCCAGTATCCACTTTCATGTCCCTAAATTGTTAACAAAAAATGCAAATTTGCTCCATCAACCCCACCAAGATGACTTAAAAGACAATCCTTCATGTAAAAGTCCCAAAAAACCTAAACTCTCAACCTAAGTCTGCCATTTCTCCCCCTACCTGCCATCGCCTCTGTCATGACTGATCGCTCCGCCGAAGCCACTCGTCTCGAGACATGACCAGCCTCCGCAAGAACCGTTGCGACAATCAAATCCAGGTCACCATGGGCTGTCGTGGCCTTGGATCAAGGTTGAGGTTGCGACGCCACGTGGACCTCGGATACATATGCCGTCATCATACTTCTCACGTTACTTTGCATTGTCATTCTTTTGTCCAATCACATATTGTCGAAAATTTCTGTTAAAAAGAAAAACTATTTCTAAATATACTCTGTTAAACCAAGATCATCACATATTCAGTGAAGTCAATAATTCATATGTTCATAAAAAACTCTCGATGCTGCAGTATATCCGAGGTCTTGTCTTTTTAGTGCCTCCCGAAGTCACCGGCTGCACGTTCTATCTACCACTTCAGGCCCATTTCATTTTGCAATGTTACATGCGAGATCATATTTAAACTACTTGCGACCAGATTGAAACCTTTTCTTGACAAATTGATCTCCCCTTTCCAAGCAGCTCTCAATCAAGGGACACTTCTCGGAGTAAAGAAACAATTGCCCCTGATTCTACCACTTGGAAAATGATCCTCGACAAAAGTCGGATAATCTTGAAAGGAACCTGCTTTATTGTTTCAATATGTTTGAATGACCCTGGAAATGAAAAAAAAGTAGGGATAGAATATAGAAAAGGGTTAATATCGTGAAAAACCCCAAATTGGTACACCTGTGATAAATTTACTCTACGTTAGTTTCCATTAATTTTTTCTGTCAAATTGTTGAGTTGAATGACACGTGACAGTTGATAGGTGTTTTGGTTTTGGGGTTTTACCTCTATTTATCATAGGTGTACCAATTTGTGGTATTTTGTGATATTAATCTAAATTAAAAAAAACTAACGAATAGTAAATTTGTGATCAATGTATCAGTTTGAGAATTTTGGTAGTTAAAAAATTAGTTTGGAATAAATATATCACATGTTAAGTTTTTAGTGATCAAAAAATTAGTTTTGGGTAGATTTATTATAAGTATATTAATTTGAAAATTTTGTGATATTAACCCCGTAGAAAATGTATTACCAACTTCTCTATCCCTCTCTTAACCACCGCCGACCCAGCATCGCGTTGGCCCACCACTATCTGCTGACAAGGCCAATATCGAGCATGCTGCGGCTCCTTGTGGGTTGCTGGTTGCCATCCCAGTTCCCACCATGAGTAGAGGGAGATGGAGGAGAGAGAGAAGTGTTGAGGGGACTACTCTGTTCCGTGTAGGCCGTAGCACTACTACACACAATAATGGTTATAACATTGCAATTATACATAACGTACTAGCTTGATTGCAATGGTGAACATGCAGTGGACAGTGAAATAGTCGATCATTGCAACCAAAAGTCGAGTTCGAGCATCTTGTGTGAAAAGTTTGATTGTTTGGGGAGAAAAGATCTTTTCAGGCGAGTAGAAAAAAATATGAGCTTTCTCTCTGCAGTGAGATTGGATAACAGGAAATTACATGGCATAGCTATACATTAGGGGTAAAGACAATCAGCTGTCATGTGCCTTATGAGTGCATTTGCGTTTATGTTCTTCCTATAATTTGGAAGGATGTTGAAAGAGGGTAAAGAAGATATTTCCTTCCTATTGCCATCAACAAACTTGCTTATGTATCTAAATAACAGATATAAGTCCCTCTACTTTAACTGCTCTTGGTTGCCTTCAGTTCTTCTTATTCGAGAATTATGTTTTGATTTTTCAGAAGAGAAATGGCTTGCCTTTTCTCTTGTTTACCGTTGAGTTTTTCTTTTGCTTTTTTATATATGTTGTACCTTTGTTTTGTCATTCGATTTTTTTGCAGATCGAATCCAGCGCTGTATCTATAGCAGTTGCACCTCAAATATAAGGAGCTGTATGAGAAAGTTGCACAACGTAAACGACTGGAGGTGTTGATCGTGGCGAGAGATTGAATGCAGCCCAGAGGGAAATGATGCACCTCAAATCGGGGGAATGGTGAAGTTACTTTTGGTGCCTGAGATGAAGATTAGCAACTTCATAAACCGATGAGCAAAGACAATGATGACGATGATGAACCCGATCCGGATGAAGCAGAGCTAACACGAATCTCATCTAGGCTTCAGGTCAGTTTGCTATCAATTCACATAGGTTTCTTTCATCTGTGCGAATTTTGGTCTCGGTTTTTCAGCCAAGTCTTTTTTGAAATGGGAATAATATGACTACTGGCTATATCTGACTGTCCCTTAGAATCGATGTGGCAGGAGATCGACCCAAATTTTATTCCCAAGGTGGAATTAGGAGCATCCCATCAAGTTTTCGAGGTCCCCTCGTCAGATTTTCAGGTCATTCTTGGAGCTGAGAGATTAAGGTGTCTTGAAATCCTGTTTAACCCAAACTTATTTGGAATTGACCAAACATGATTGGATAAGATAGCTGGATTTCAATTAAGAGGTTGTCGCGTGACCTACAGATGTCATGATAGATTAACCTAGCATATCCTATTTGTGATAATGAGCCCTCAAGCCCAGCCCAATATACCCTTTATATTCTGGCCACAAAGCTCCACCAACTGATTATACGAAAAAGAAAGAAAGAAAGAAAAGGGACAGACCAATCGAGAAGAGTGGAAAAAGAGGAAGGTGAGTTCGTCCGAGAACAGCAAAAAGGAACCGCATAGAGAAGAGAAATCTCATTATTCTTCTAATCGGGTAATTTTCAACGTTCGGTCATAAATTCCGAGTTATATGAGTTTTGAACTACAAAATCCAATTTTGGAGTTACTATGTTGTAGATTTATATAGAAATAAAGTACGCTTTGATTGGAACGAATTTCCGAAGTTTAGTGTGCAAGTTACGCCTAACGAACAATACGTATACCAGACAAAGATCAACATTTGCTATAAACAAATTTCTTTGTAAGTGCGTATGAGTCGTTTTGTCAACAATTAAGCATAGTTAAGTTGGGTCATTCATTAGAATAATATTTTACTCGGATTTGATATTGTTTTTCAATTAATTGATAGAAATATAAGTGCGTCGACTTGAGTAACCGCCGTAAGTTGGTTTATAATTTTTCCAAGTGAGTGGTGAACTCATGTCATGAAAGCGAAATAGGTTCGATATATTATGAGTTATAAACAAGCATGTTTGTTCCATGAAATCCGGATCAGGCAATTACTATGGCTTGGTATTTGTAAATGGTTGACAAATGTCTTAGAAAATATGTTGCAAAATGTTATATATACTAAATTGTGAACTTGGCTTATGAAATGGATTCTGAATAGTTTGAGAAACGCCTGGCGAAAAGAATTATGTTTGATGAACGGGTTAAGAAAGATTATATGTTTGGTTTGTAAAACCGTTTTGTGATTTGTGAGTTTGTGTTGGTGCTCAATATCGCTATGAGCTCATTGAAGAGTTTGTGGATATGCGCATACTAGTTTAGAATATCCTTGTGGGCCAAGCCACTGGTAATGTGATGCCCAAGGTCCACTCGTAATAATATTGTCCGCTTTAGGCCGGAGCCTGCACGATTTTGTTCTTCTAAGCTTAGCCCAAAAAAGGCCTCGTTACAAATTAGGACAAGTGCCACCACATATATGGCACTTCACCTCACCACACGCAAGCAATGTAGGATTTGGTTCATTCCTGTCTCTTTCGCCATCCTCAAAACCTATTAAGAACTACTCCTTGTCTAGGCCCTATGGCCCCGCAACCACTCCCTGCCCTTGTAGGATTGGGTCATTACAAGTAATATAGATGGAGACCTAACCAAGGGGAGAATCTTGGTTGCCTTGTCACGGAGCGTTATGTGTGATCATGGTTAGATATTTGAACACAAGTTTAGTCAATGGAGTGGACCATTGACATGTGATTTGAGTTTGGTCAATAGAGTGAACCATTGACTTGTGATTTGAGTTTGGTCAATGGAGTTGACCATTGACATATGATTTGAGATTAGTAGATGGAATGGATTATATATCGACAACTATCTGAGGAGGTGCCCGGTGCCGGTGCCCGATATATGCTGACATATATCGACGACTATTCAAAGAACGTATGAGTATACTTTCTGAAGCACAAATATGATGTGTTCGACCGATTCAAGAAATTTAAGGCATCGATCGAGAAATAGTCAGATAAACAAATCAAGTGCTTGAGAATCAATAACGACATGAAGTTTTATGATAAAAGTTTTACCGAGTTCTGTGAGAAAGAAGGGATCATGAGACACCACATAATTCCTGAGACACTATAGCAGAATGGCGTAGTAGAAACGAAAGAATAAAACTTTACTTGAGTGAGCTTAGTGCATGCTTTCAAATGAAGGATTAGGCAAGAAATTTTTTGCCGAAGCAATGAACATGGCCTATTACTTGGTTAACCGGTTTCCATTATATTATCTGCTATCGAGTGGAAGACTCCTGAGAAAATATGATCGGGGAAACCTGTTGATTACTCCAGATTACGAGTATTCAAAAGTCCTGCGTATGCTCATGCAAGTGATAATAAGCTTGAGTCGATAGTGAAAAAGAGCATATTTCTGGATTATGCACATGGCGTTAAAGGTTACCAGATGTGGTGCACTGATCTTAGATTACCCGATTTTCTAATCAGCTAAGATGTGATCTTCGACAAAACTGTAATGCTTCGATAGATGAGTCTTAACACACAACAAGCTGAGCAAATCCTTTTGATTTCTTCTATTTCTTCAATCATTGACTAAGAAATGGTGTTAATAGTGAGGTGAAGCTTTCAGGTGAAGACTCTAGAGACCTCGGAGGTAATAGAAGTAGAGATTGCATAGGGGGCCGCAGTTCCTGAAGTCAGTAACATTGAACACCTAGCATAACCACAACACATTATAGTCGCGAGCAGAAGGAGTAGGCAAATTAAATCACTAGTACTTAATGGTTCTACAGATATTGTTTATGCATTGACTGTAGTTGATGAGGTAGAGATAGATGAGCCTTTGCCTTACTTTAAGGCTATGGCTAGTTTTGAATTGTTGCAGTGACTAGGGGCTATGAGTTAAGAGATGGAATTGCTCGATCATAATCTGACATGAGAGATGGTCAAGATACCCAAGAGCCAAAAGATTGTTGAAAGCAAATGGGTTTTTAAACGGAAGGATAGCATTGTAGCGAGGTATAAGGCAAGACTTGTCTCGAAGGGGTATACACAACGGGAGAGCATATGTCCCATGTTCATTATTTTAGTGCATTGGGTAGTATTATGTATGCTATGGTATGCACTAGGCCCGATGCAAGCGTAATTAGTCGTTTTATGAAGCATTTTAGTAAAGCTCATTGGAAACTTGTGAAATGAATCCTCGTATACTTAAAGGGAATGGAAGACGTTAGTATAGTGTACCGAGTGGGCAGCAATGGTAGTAAGACCACAAGGTATGTAGATTTGGATAATGCAGGTGACTTGGATGAGTACAGATCTTTAGTAGGTTAATTGTTTATGCTAGCAGGAAGTGCAGTTAGTTGAAAAGAGTCCTTATAGGACCACGTTGCATTGTTTTCAATTGAAGCAAAATACATGGTACTGACCTTTATAGCAAATGAGGTGATATGATTAAGATGTTTGCTCTCGGAATTTGGGTTAAATCATAAAAGTGTTTATAACCAATGTGTGACATATCTGACATATAATTCAGTTTATCATGAGTGAACAAAACGTGTCATCATCAGGTTTTTGTAAAGAAGATCGCTACAGCAAAGAACTTGGCAAATATGATGACAAAGTCTGTTCTTTTGACGACTATAGAGAGTGTGCGCCTATTAGGGCATTGGAAAAGTAACATGGATGATGAGTACCGTGACTTAGCATCAAATGTTGAGCTAAGGTGGAAAACAGTTAAATTATGTTTTGAATTTGAGCTAATTAGTAAATCCCAACCCGATGTTAATCGGTAAAGTTTCGATTGTTGCTGAACGTGCAAAGCAAGGAATTCATCTTTGTCCCCAATTAGGAAAGGACAATTCGGCGAGAATATCAATATTGGATGTTTCATCGAAGGTTTGGCCAATTTCAACGTTTTGGGCACACATTCTATATCAGTGTGTGGAATCTTATAATGTGTACAGTGGCCGTCAACTTTCAAAGCCACGAAGCAAAGCGTCTGGGGCACAATAAAAATGGAAGGCCTACGTTTTGCTTCCTGCCACACCCGTACAAAAAGAAAAGAAAACTCCTTTATTTCTGTCGTGTGAGCGCCGCACAGTGAACAAACACAGCCGATTAGCACTTGCACAAAGGGGCCGCACAAGAAAAGGCCGTGAAGAGCAGCCGCACGAAGGAAGAAGACTAGCATACAGCGCGTTCTTGATTTCATGCGTTCTTTATTTCTTTTGTTTTTTATTGTTCCTAGTTATTTTTCTGGTGATTTCGCATTAACTTGATTTGCAAAATCCTATTGTTTTTGCGTTAATTTTACAACAGCTCATAAGATCATCTTAGATTCTCTCACGAGCTGCTCTTCTTCATATTTAAAAAGTACCCGTATGCTAATCTATACTGTGTACATTTGTTCTTGGCATTTTAGAAACCCTCTTATATCATATTAAGAGGAAGCTATTCTGTCTGTCATGCAAATCGATAATTGATTTCAACTGGGAACTGTGAGCAGGCACGGTGCTTCTTGAAACACGTAAGCGGGAATATTACGAGAAGGAAAGGAAGAGAAAAAAGAAAATTGATTTCAACTGAGAACCGAACGTGTAGCAGAGATTCTGGGGAGACATGCTAGTTCAACATGACACTATGCAAAACAAGAATGATGTTTAATTGTAGCATTGCACGATTCATGTTGATGCTTTTTCCGTCTAACAGTCCCAAGTCTGGGATTTCCCATCATTATGGAATTTCTCTGGAACAAGTGTGACTTGTCTGTCTCCGATTTGCTTGGTGTGTTTAACTAATCGATGTGTGTGTAAACTAGCTCGAACACCGATTAACAATAAGACTCAAGACCAAAAGTTGCTCTGCATGGGGAAGAATTTGAGCAGATTTGCTTCTCATAGAAGCTGCTTGAAAGCATGTATCAGAGCATCAAATATGAATGAACAGAAAATAAGCACGGTGTTTGGACTTCGGGATGGCCAACTCAAGGCAGAGATATCTCCGTAAGTGACTCTGAGCTCATGAAAATCTTATCCGTGAACCGAAAGATGAGCAATGGACCCAGATTGGATCTCAAAACAAACCACGCCAGTGATGATTGTAGCAGGATTTTCAAAACAAACCCCGCTTGTGATGATTGTAGCATGATTTTCCTCCATTGCAGACAACTTAATAGCATCTCGGTTCACACGAATCCAAACAAACTACAATAATAGTGATAATTGTAGCTTGATTTTTCTTCATTATGGACACAACCTAACAGCATCCCGGATCGCAGAATCTTCGACCATGAAGATAATGAAAAACCACAGCAATATGAGTCGTGTTAAGAGTGACTCCTATGCCAGTCGCTCCTATGCCATTGCTGGTGCAGAATCCAAGATTTCTCTCATGTCCCGCTAAACTTGCGATCATTGTCAACAAACTGCATAGAAACGTTTTGTTCATCTATTTTCATTAGACAAAACAGTTCTAACAATACAGTTCCCTCCAACATGCGCAAAGATGCAGGGAAGCTAAGAGATTCAATTTCAAAACCACTGATTGTGAACCTTACAGATCTAGAAATGCCTTCTGACTCTGCAATGGAAACAGTAAGAGCAGAAAAAGACTAGCAGGATGTGAAAATCTTTCCTTATCTACTTTTGACGGGCAATTTATACATTCACCTCCAGGTCGATAGCGCATAGATAATCCTGCCCTTCCAGCCCTGCAATAGCCACTGCCCATCTTCTTCAATCTCAAAATCTTTATGGTAGTAAGATTTTAACCTGTCCTTTGCCAAGCTCACCATATCCTTATCCAAGGGTAGCTGCCTAAACCCGGACCTCAGGTTTCGCAAGTGAGACATTTTGTATGTCTCTGGCCTCTCAATCCTCTCAGAGCCTTTGCAGGCAATGACATTCATCGCACGCCTCCCGAATATCTCTCGCTCAAGCAGCAACCTCTCTGGGGTATCACGAGGTACGGTCGCCTCGAGCATGTCAAACATAGCTGAAAAATGGAAGAGTGCTTCCCGGAACCGCGAAATGAAAAAGGGGACACCATGTTCACCATGTATGACTCCCTGAATGAAAACATGGGGATTCATCTTTTTTATCAGATTCAGTACAACATCTCGTGGACTCTCCTCCGCCAGCACCGTGTCATCGGGTATGTGACGTACTGTATTTGTGCAGTTCACGACAAGGATTTCATCGCTATGGATATTTAGCTCCTCAACTTTAATGGCATCCCAATTTTTCGCTATAGCATTAAACTTGAATGGGACATTGAAAGTTTTGGCGTAGCTCGCCAAGCGTCTTCCGGTTTCCTCAACGATTTCCTCTGGTTTAAGTCCTGGTTTTGGCCGGTCAATCCCAGTAATCCGAAGCTTAGGTGGTCCACCGGGCCTCAATGAGAGACGCTCTATAAGGCCAGGCCACTGGAAACCATAGAAAATTCCGAAATCAATGATGTGCAACTTGGGTGCCTCCCTGGCCACTTTCATTATCGTCTTGTTCGAGAAGGAAATTGAGAGCTTCCTAAAAGGACAAGCTGTGAGAAAGAGATGATGAGCCTTCAAGGCATCGAGAACCGATGTTGGCCTAGCCATGAGATCCTTGTATATCTGAGAGCCTGACCCGGTGAGGCGCGCCTCGAGACCATTCGCAAAATAGTGTGCCGTCCTTTGCATCCCGTCCCCTGTGGGAGACGCGTGCCTTCTGATCTGCTTGAGCAGCTCGCCTGCGCTTCCTCGATCATCCATAGTAACGGCTTGTGCACAAAGCGTCAAAAGAGTTCTCAAGTCGACCACATCCCTCTTGCGCCTGCCTTGCTGCTTGCCGCGGGCCTTCCCCTCGTTTGGCGTTTTCTGTTTGCCATTCAGCATCAGGTTCCATAGAGCTTCGCGAAGGGTAGCTTCGCTTCCATTACGATTGAGCAACACTGTATCGAACATCTCCGACCTCACAGTTGATTCAGTGTATACTGATAAATGCTTGCTCACCCTTCCTTCCTCTAAGTTCACATCCTCCTGCAAAGGATTTTTCTTTCCCCTGTATCCTCCAAGGTCGGCAAACACTTTCCCATCGTTCTCTAGATTTGCAACCAAACTTGTAGGCTCTTCAGTTTGTTCGTTAAAGGAAAATTCACCCCTCTCCGGATCAACTAGAATTTCATTTCCGAAAGCAAGCGACTCTCTCGCTTCTTCACCATTGCCCTTGAACTCGATAACAGACTCCCTTCCAATTAGTTCAGGCAAAGAAACGTCACTCACTGGAGATTCAGCACGTCCAGCGGTAGTGATACCATCATAGACACCACCCAATGACTGGCCAATTGACGATGAGATGGATTGAGACACCGTGGTGAGGACAGTATGCTCTTGTGACACACGGTTCGGCTCTGCCTCAACTAAGTTAATCTCACCACCGCTACTATTACACGAGCTCTCATTGGTTCGATTAGGTAACGGATGCTGATCCGCAGCTGGCGGATAACTCTCCCCAATGACCTCGTAGAGTGATTTCTCGGCTGCCTGGAGCGCCGTGGCCTCGTGACACCGGATGCTCTTCTCTTCTATGTCTTCCTCCATAAGCATCTGGTAAATGTACATGAGAGCTGCATCACCAAAATCATAGTCCTCGGCCAGTTCCTTCCCAAGGTTAGCGCCCAAAGGAGGCGTGTATGTGTACTTATTGAACATGTCGTCGATCGTGAGCCTACTAACAAGATCATTCTCTGGTAAATTCGAAATGGCGGCATCATCACTGTCATCGACTACATACCCATCAATGAAACTATTGAGTTCGTCTGGTGGTGGATCCATTTCTATACACTATGCTAGACTCAGAAGGACTTCAGAACATCAATAGCTCAAAAAGATCTCGAGAGAATTTGCACCAAAATTCGTCAACTCGCTATATAAACACACAAATGATTCCCCAAAATCGCGACTCAACCAAGCGTACAACTGGGTAAATATCTCGAAGCTTTTGTAGGAGCTGAAGTTCGGAGCTTGCATGTAGTTACGCAAAACGAAACAGAGAAGGCAATTTGAGTAGGAACTACAAGCTAATCTTGTTTCAAAATGAAACAGAACGAGATGGAAAACTTTCGTTGTGGAATCACTTCGAGGAACTGGGGTGGGGGGGCATTCAGCAAGATTTGACCTGGGTGAGTTTTGACCATAAATAGAAAGTTGCAAATCCTGGGTGAGAAAACAGCCAGTCGATTTCAGATTCCTCAGTATTATCCCACGTGGTTGACTCTGGAGAGGCGGACGTATACGTGTCCTCTGGTCAAATTACGTTCGTCCTCACGTCTCCTCCCCTCCCGAGTGTTATTATATCCCATGAAAGGAGACTTGTCGCTTGTTTGCTGGTTGCCAAAGAAGAAAAAAGCCCTTAAGATCATTAGACCGATTATAAGTTGCGTGTGGAATTTAAGAGCCAGTTTGGTACTATTATGTCGCTTGTTTGCTGGTTGCCAAAGAAGGAAAAAGCCCTTCAGATCATTAGACAGATAATAAGTTGCGTGTGAAATTTAAGAGTCAGTTTGGTACTATTATTTCTACAGCAGATACAATTAGGGGTGAGACCGACTTAACTCGATCAATTAAGGGAACTAGGCCAATCCCAAGCTCACTTGAATCTGTATTGTGCGAATTAGTCCTTAATCTTGATACTTTAGGGTTGATCCCGTTAAATTATGTGTTGAGTTGAAGCCCGCATGCATTATTCTAATCGGATTAGGATCAATAGCTCTTTGACACTTCGTGGTAAAATAAGGAGTACGCTTATAATACCTATTTTACTTATGGTGCAAAAAAGTCTTTGTCAGAGGAAAGAAATAAAATAAGGAGGAGGAGAGGGAGGAGGAGGGCTTTACCGTATGGAAGGTTTGCCTGCACAGTGGCCGTACAAAAAGGATTTTTTTTTTTTCCCATTGACTGCATAGCCGTATATAAAAAGAATAATCGCTGGCCTTTCTCCCAGTCAACAAGGAGCCGCAAAGAATAAGGATCTATTTAATAACATTTCTATTTCTAGAAATAATTTCTATTCAAAATTTTCTAAAAAGAAAATTTTGAGTAAAAAAACGTATTTAATAATTGCAAAAAATTTATATTCCAGGAGTAGAAAAAAAACAGAAATGCGTTTGGTAGGACATTAAAAATTTCTACTCCTAATTTTTTATTTAATTATAAAATTATCGGTGAAGACTTAACAATTCATATTTAGATAAAATTGAACTGAAAATAAAATAAGAATATATTATGATATAGAATTGGGTGATCTTAATACAATCATAAAGAAAATTACTTTTTGTAGACAAAGCAACTACCGGGTGGTGGTTGAGAAAATTATAGTTTAGGGGACTTAATAATTCACGTTTGGAAAAAATTGGACAAAAAATAGAATAATACTATATAAAATTGGATGAGCTTAATACAATCATAAATAAAATTACTCCTTATAAACAAATCAAATTCCAGGTTGTGGTCAATGAAATTATAATTTAGGGTGCAAGATTTTAGGATTTGGGGTTAGGGTTTTAGAATTTCGGTTTTGAGGTTTAGGGTTTTAGAGATTCGGGTTTTGGGTATTAGGGTTTGGGATTTAGGGTATAGGGTTTAAGGTTCGGGATTTTGTGGTTTTGCATTTTAAGATTTAGGTTTTAGGGTTTCGGATTTGGAGTTTTGGGGTTTAGGGTTTAGTGTTTCGGGTTTGGATTTTAGGTTTAGGATTTGAGGTTTGTAAGGTTTGGGGTTTTAGGGATTTGAGTTTTAGGGTTTGGGGTTTAGGGTTTTTGATTTTAGTGTTATGGGTTTTCAGGTTTGGGTTTTGAGGTTTAAAGTTTTGTAGTTTAGGATTTGAGGGTTATTGTTTAGAGTTTTAGGGTTTAGGATTTGGAATTTAAGGTTTAGTATGGGAATATCTTGTGAAAGAGAAAGAGTTGATCTTGTTTCTCTATTGTTTCTCTTTATGTTCCAAAAACAGAAAAGTAAATTTTTTTTTACTTCTTATTTCTATTTCAAATCTATTCCCTGACCACTTTTCTATTCCGGGGAACAAAAAAAGTAACTTACGTTATTAAACAGATTTCTATTCTTTTTCTGTTCCGGAGGACAAAAAAACAGAAAAATAGAGAAACAAAACCGTTACTAAACAGGCCCTAAGGGGCTGCCACATGAAGACCGAAAACAAGGAATCATACAATGGTTCTAGTTTTCAAACATACATGAGATCTCGCTTTGGGTTGAACACATGGTGATTTTGTGCCGTGAGTTGTATTCCATTCGAATTGTCTATTTATAAAATATTTGAGATTTGGGTGTAATCTAGGTGTAAGAAATATTCAAACTAATGAGTAAATTGTAACTCTGATTATAGTAGATTATTTATTACTAACTCTTCCCGCAAATGTAAATATCAACACTCGAACCAAACCATATAAATCGCTTGCGTCTTTAATTGTCCCTTGTTATTTCTCTAGTGATTTTACATTGACTTGATTTGCAAAATCCTACCATGGTTTATCCCGAACCAATATATATATTCCAAACCCTAGTATATAACCTAAAGTTCCAAGCCCTCCTCTTCTTTACCCGTTTTCCTCTCCCTCTCTCCAAGTCTCACTCTCACTCTCTCCCTTAAACTCATATTGTTCTCGACCTTTAGTGGCTCTCTCTCTCTCTCTCTCTCTCTCTCTCTCTCTCTCTCTCTCTCTCTCTCTCTCTCTCTCTCTCTCTCGCAACGACTCTCTCCCTGCTCATTATCTTCACCAGTCTCGGTCATCGGCAACGAAGACTATAGAATCTTAGCAATTTATATTGATCATCATTCACAATCAACATCTACATCTCAAAGGCAAGTGCCTCCATGCTCAGTTCTAATAAAAACAGAGGCTAGAAATCTTAACTTGAATGGCTACATTCATTTTACATCTTCGTTGACAATCACAGTAACAATTTCTTTTTGTTAGTGCTTGATTCTTCAAACGTGAATACCAAAAAACATCTTAATATTTGAAAAAACAATAACAAAACGGAGCTTGTAACTAGGGTTCCTATCATAATCTCTTTTCTCATACTCGAAACAAAGATGATAAATATGTGGATGTAATCGTGTGGCATTATGGGATCTTAATTCAACTCAGACAAATGAATTTGACAATCAGTAGCCTTGACTCTACCAAAGTTAAAGACTCATTTAAGAATGAAAAATGCCACATATTATTGATTGTTAAGAAAAGCATAAGCATATTCTCAATAGCTCTGAAATTTCAAAAAGTACATTTCTCCTTCCAAGAAATACAAAACATGAAATAAAAAAAAATCGATTGGTCCCAGATTGACCTTGAAATCAAATCTAAGGAGTCAATCCAGTCCTTAGTCCTAGGCTCAACAGGGTCAGTGCCCAATCATAAAAATTGGGGACTAACATTGTGCTTATTAGTCCCTGAGTTAGGTACCGAACTGGCCCACCCTAGACAATGCTGGCAATTATGGCAGGCGCAATTAGTTAAAGCCTCGAGTGATTTCTAACTCGAAAATTGAAAGTCCCTCATTCGAATCCCGCCAATTACGTGTAAACTGCATTGGATCGAAGCTATTTGCCTATGCCAAAGGTTTGAACTTCACCGGTTCATGAATCTCGCAAGGTGTTCCATTGTCTCCAAATAGCTGGGACTCTACTTCTATTCCACTATATCAGAAAAAAAGAATACAAATTTGCTCCCAAGCCCCATTCAACTCACTTAAATACGTAAAAATTCCAAAAACCCTAGTCTCACACCACCCAAAACCCCCAAGTCTGCCAACGCCTTCTCCCGCCACCGACCTACCACCTCCGCCATCTTGGACCACTCCAAGGAAGCTGCTCGTCACTATATCAGCCCCTTTCTATAATCAAAGTCTCCACGGGCTGTCGCGAACTTGGATCGAGGTCCCCATGCCATGGGGACCTAAGATGCATTCACCATCAACACACTTCTCATGTTGCTATGCATGGTCATTCTTTTGTCCAATCACATATTTGTCAGTAATTTTCGTTAAAAAATACTACTCCTTAATATGCTTTATTAAACCAAGATTATCGCATGTTCGGTGAAGTCAATAATAATTGCAACAAAAAAAGCACTTCTTCCAGCATATTTTCTTAATTGCGATTGATTTCTCTATCCTATAGTTTATTTATTTGTAAAATTTTTCTCAGTGCTGCAGTATGCCCTGGCCTTTTCTTTCTAGTGCCCCCCGAGGTCACCGGTTGCATGTTCTGTCTGCCACTTCAGGCAACGTCACTTACGACATCACATCCATTATACTTGCAAACAGATTGATACCTTATCTGGACAAATTGATCTGCCCTTTCCAAGCAGCTTTCACTCAAGGGACACTTCTCGGAGTATCAAAATTTGCCGCTCATTCTACCATATGGAAAGCCACTCTTGATAGTAGTGAGATAATCTTGAGAGGGACCTACTTTATTGTGGGTAAGGATGAAGAATATTACATATACTCGGTCTATATAGACCAACATAATCATAACTATTAAAGACCACATCATTTCATTCTAGTAACCGTAATCGATCTTGCATTTCATACGGCGCATGAGAAATAAAGTGCATGCTACGATTTGCACCGTTTGATTCAAGTGTTAAGGACTCCTAAATGTGTCTTACAGGGAGCTTGTTAGAAAAGGCAAGCACCAAAGCAATTGCAACTTGAATTAGCCTCATCTTCCGTGTGATCTACCTCCCCCAATTCATAATTTTAAAAGGTTAGGCCCAAGCTCAGGGTACCTACTGATGTTGTTTAGTACATGACCCTAATCATATCGTGAAGGGAAACTTTGGACCAACAAAGACATCTAAGACCCCCAAAAAAAATCCTGATTTTGATGATTTTATTTTTAGTACTTGTCCTATATCAAAATTCTTTTTTGTAGTTGATCTTTCAAATTAAAAGATGGACTCCATATTTGAAATATGACAAAAAGTTTGCACTACAGGCCTAGTGGATGTCGAGTGCCAATCCAGAGATGATGGGGTGAATGGGATCCATAGCAAAGCGGAAATCATGTCAAAAGTTGTGTTTCCTTTTTGTGAGAGCCGACGTTCAACCTCAGACTTTCAATGTTTTCTCATATGCTATTGTCTCCATTAAACTAAACCTATATAACAACTTGATTGTAAGGAACATTTCATCTTCCAACATTAGATTAGTAGGTCTCTCTCAAGTAGCTTTTAACGGTAGCATATCCACACAATTTTACTCGGTTTTGCTTCACAAGGAGAAGTAAGCCTTGGTGTCCTTAAAGTTCCATCTTTTTATGAACGAGGGAGCACTTGTTAAGTAACCAATTAAACAAAATTCACAATTTCCAATGCGCCGACTTATAATCGCTACTATCCACATTAAGTATATTTAATCAGATACTAGTCTACATGACCTTTATAATACAGCTTTGTGTCTTCTTCTACAAGAGGTTGGATAGGCTTTGTGTAAAGTGAGGGCCGTTCATAAACAGGCTGGTGGACCCATTTCCTCGTGTAGTCTCTCTTTTCTCATTTTCTTATTGCCGTGCAACATTTGCATTATGGCCTTGCAAGCTCGAAGCTTGACTCTTGTATGCTTCTATAACTCTCTGTCCTTTAAATTGTTTTGAGCCACTTTACCCCTACATTTGAACATGTTCCAGTTTGCTGAAAACTCTAAACTTAATGCAAAGCATAATCGTATAAATAGATGTGCTATAACTATTTAGGGGAATTATTTCATGCTAATTTCTGCCGTCGCATTTTGTATTACATGCTCCAGCGACTCAATTCCAGCTTATCAAAAATAAGAACTTAGAGACAAATTGCAGGTTACCAAAACCTATACGAAAAGATGAATTAGACTAAATTCAAAACCAGAATTAATAAGGACAACAAATCTTATAAGGAAATGTAAATGTGAGTGATATCCATGATTGTAACCCACCATTCTACCAAATATAAGAGTGGTCGGCGATTGGAGGAGGTTGGAGAAGTGGATAAAGTGTATTTTTCCTTGATACTTTTCATTTAAAAAAATTTTGAGCTTTTCCCTAATACTTTTCATTTAAATTAAATTCATGAGCTCCAAGACAGGCATATTAAGACAGCTGACAGCTGGCTAAACAAAGCTCCCACAAAACCGCTAAATTAGATTGATTTAAAGCTACTTCTAAGACCAATATTCCCCAAAAAGACAAAAAGAAAACAAGGAGCGACTGCTTCAGCAACTGATTGCAAAAGAGGGGAAATGGGCCGCACTATTGTCTTTTGGGAAGGTCCATTTGATATCTAAAAATTGCTCAACAACAGTCAGGCAAGTGGAAAATTTTAACTCAGAACCTGAAAAAGTTGGGTAGAGCCGGGTCTAAATCTTGGCTAAGTAAGCATCATGTAATAAGAGGAGTGGCTGCGATCCTTGTAAACCATCCCATGAGAGTGGTAACGAGCTCATTTGGTAGGAAAAACTCACTACTTTTGGGGTTATCATGCACTTGGAAGAGAATCTAGTAAGAGGAATAGATATAGTACTAGTTTCTTTCTTTGGTGCCGTAGTAAATAGGGGAGAAAATTTAATTTCTTTTCGTCTCTACAAAAAAAAAATGGGAGTAATTAATTGTGACATGTTCAGTTAAAAAAACTCCTTTTTGTAGTAAATCATCTATCAAGAAAAATTGAGAAGCATAACGCAACAACATGATTTTCCTACAACGATTGACCCATACTATTGCTATCCACGATGGAAGGGAGCATTTGCTTATTTATATATATTT
The DNA here is from genome assembly GCA_031216185.1 of Syzygium aqueum. Taxonomy (NCBI): domain Eukaryota; kingdom Viridiplantae; phylum Streptophyta; class Magnoliopsida; order Myrtales; family Myrtaceae; genus Syzygium; species Syzygium aqueum. Next base: position 1,226,952 of record CM062240.1, read on the forward strand.
AACAAACGAATCTTGCTAGGATTAGCATCGTAAGTCGACAACTTGGTTTTAGGTGAAGATCCAGAGAAATCTAGTGGTGCCACGGTGGTCCAGGCAGTAAGTCCAGGAAGGCTGTTAGTCCGTTGGTTTAGCCGTGTTCAAGGACCCTAGAACTTGGGGGCTTATGCTTGCTAGCAATATGAGTTTATTAAAAAGATCTATGTCTTCCTCTAGTTCTCTATCGCAGAGATCCACGGATCAAGGACCTATACATGGAGAAGAAATAAGAATAGAAGATTTTGACAAGTCTATAGAAAATTGGAAAATTCCTAAGGACCAGTTAAACGAAATATACAAACAATCCAGATTTGAGAAAATCTGGAAAAAATCTGACTATATAATTGCAACAGAAGAAAGAGATATACCCCTCTCTTCTTCCTTCGAAACTCTCCAGCTTTTTGATAAAAGCACTCTTAAAAAATATAGAGAAAAATATAATTATATTCAATTTGGATTAGTTCAAGTAGGAATAAAACCTCTTACCTGGGAAGGTTTAGATACATCAATTTTTCTAGCTTGAAGAGATACACGTCTCTTAGATTATCAGGATTCTATCCTAGGAATGGTCGAAACAAGCCTTTGTAATGATCCAATACACTTTGAATCTTCTCCTGACTTTACGGTGTCTCTCAAAGATAAAAACATTCTTAAATCTTTAACGGCAAAAGGACATTATTGGTGCCATAACTTGTGTATGGCGATCACTTTGGTGCCATAACTTTTTTTCGGATCACTTTGATATTAAAATCGGAAAAAATAGATCACTTTAGTGACTCCGGCCAAAAAGTTGACGTGGCATTTATATTTTTAAAAAAATATTCTAACTTGTACACGTGGAAATTATGTGGCTTTTTTTCGAAATTTTTTTTAATTTTTTCCTTTTTGATTTTTTTTTCTTTCTTCTCCGTCGTGGGCAACTCTCGCCGGATTCGGGCGAGATTGCCCTCGCCAGTGTTGGGCGAGGGCAGCCCTCGCCTAGGCCGGCGAGGTTCGCCCTTGCCCAACGCTGGCGAGGGCTTCCCTCGCCGGATCTGACGAGGGTAACCCTCGCCGACGTCAGGCGAGGGTCGCTCTCACCAAATCCGACGAGGGCAGCCCTCGCCTAGGTCAGCGAGGGTCGCCATCGCCCAACGTCGGCGAGGGCCACCCAACATCGGCGAGGGCCGCCCTCGCCGACGTCGAGCGATGGCGACCCCCAGGCGAGGGCCGCTCTCACTGGAGAAGAAAGAAAAAAATATAAAAAAGTTAAATTTTATGTGTTATTTTTCTTTTTTTAATTATTTTAATATAATTTAAATTTTATTTTCTCTAAAAAAGTACACGTCAATGGACTAAACGGCGTCGTTTTTGGTTTTTAATACTAACTGGACTTTCCGGCGAGTCATATCAGCGCCACGTAGGATTTCCAGCAAGTCACGTTAGCACTAATACTAAAGTAATCGTTTTTCAAAAAAATTAGTACTAAAGTGATCCGAAAAAAGGTTATTGCACCAAAGTGATCGCCGTATACAAGTTATGGCACCAATAGTATCCTTTTGCCAATCTTTAACTCTTCAAATCAAAATTCATAATTACAAGATAGCATATGGATCAATCCCATTAACCTTAGTTTATGGAGTTCATTATAAAGCAATGCTTTCTGCATTTGGTAGCAAAGCATTTAAACAAAGAAAAAAAGGAGAAACAGTCCTCATACAAATGGACCTCTCTAAAGCCAATCCAGTCGTTCCAACAACCATCAATTGGGATCAAGTGACTTTACCAGAACAATGGGAACCAGAAAACCCAGTTCCCCAACAAGTTGTTCATAATACTGACCCACTAATATCATACAATACTCTGAAGGAAGGGCAACTATCTAGTTTCCAGAAGATCTTTTCATTCAAGATGTGACCCTTCATTCCAAGCATCCTCTTCTAGAAGGTCAGTTGATCTTCATCCAAGTCTCCCTAGAATAATCACAATTCCCTTAAAGGAACTTGAAATCAAACAAACTTCTTCTTCCAAACCAAGAATCAATCTTCAAAATGCAAATATCAGTGGCCTTTATAATAGAAATGGAATCTCTGTGCTCGTTTATCAAGCCCAACCTGAACCTGAAATTGTCCTAGAAAGTTTTGACTCACCTCAACGTTCTCCTACACATTCACAAATGGTAGATTCTGAATTAAATATGTTAGAAATAGGATTCGAACCAAATAAAGCTTTCCTTAATGAAGAATTTAACTCCGAAGAAAACAAAAAAATTAGGGAATGGTTCTTTAATAAATTTTCCAGACAAGTCAAACAAATTTAAGAACAGTATTATAAGTACAAGTACAAACATGAAATTCATATATTCTTCTTTGATTGGTTTGAGGAACAATTCCTAGAACCAAAAGAAATTCTAGTTCTCAATCATAACTACAAGTGGAAATTAGATAATGACCAAATCATAGAATCCAATCACCCTCCACTTAGAAAGATCAAGATCCAACATAGAGAAAGTGAAATCATAGCGATTCCTTTTAGGATAACAACAGAAACCGATCCTCTACATATACAAAAAATTGTGCAACAAAACAACTATACAAATCAACACCTTCACACCATAGTTAAACAATTAGATAGAATAGAAAACTCTGTTCGCGTTAACCCATAGACTCTACCACAGACAAAACCTTTCAAAGCACCAATATTCAAAACATTTGAATTCCCCAAAACACTCAATCCTGAATTCCCCAAAGCCATAGAAGATAGAAAGAAATCCTTAGAAAAAGGAAAAGCTAGAATAAAAGATACAATAGGATCCTCCTTAATAATAGACACCCCGGGAATACAGCAATTAACAGTAAAAGACACTCCGGACCAAGCCCATATCCATACCCCTGACAATTCGGATACTGAATCTACACCTAAAATTAATAGACTATCATGGAAAGAACCACAAAAACTATACCACAGTAGAGCCACACCACCTGACATTGCATTAGAAGAATCATCCAAAATATTTCAGAATAAATACTCCCCTGATGCAATTTATGAATTGAACATAGATGGAGTAGCAGAAGCCAACATCATAAAAATTTTAAATCAAATGGTAATGCTTGCCAATGCTCATAAAACCCAACGAGAAACTTCTGATCATGTAGTAGCTAATATTTTAGTTGGTGGTTTCACAGGACAATTAAAAGGTTGGTGGGATAATTATCTCACCGATGAACAGAAATTCCAAATATTAACGGCTTATAAGATAGATGAAATAGGCCAAAGAATAATTGATGAAATAGAACAACCTATCCAAGATGTTGTCAGTACACTCATTTTCTCTATATCTCAATACTTCATTGGAGACCCCTCACACATCAGAGATAATAATCAAGATCTCTTATCCAACATGAAATGCAAACATCTAGGACATTTCGGAGAATATAAGGAGTTATTCTTCCAAAGAGTCTCTGTTAGGACAGATTGCAACAACCCTTCTTGTCACGCCCCGAACCCCAACAGGCTCGCGACATCCCTTCAACGATCGTATTGAACGCGACGTCCCAGGACGCGTCGCCGACCCAAACGAACTACACGAGCGGAAGCGAAATAAAACAACCTAGACAACTATCATGATGACAAAAGGATAGCACGAAACAATAATTGCATAACATCATAAAGTAGTCACTATTACAAAACAATAACCCAGGCTACCAATTTTAAACCACAATTTTCAAAAGGGGGCGGTGGTTGACAAGCTTGTCTCCTCTACAAAAAGGCACCCAAAAGACAGGGTAATTTGATCTATCCTTCAATCCCTGCGGTACTCTGGCGGCATCTCCGAATAGATCACGATCGCGGATCTAAAAGTGGTTATATAATAACCGTGAGAACGAGTCTCAATAAGCAACACCCTAAACCCTAGCTAGGCCAATGCGTACCCAGACAAGTTATACATGCAATCTACCCCATAACATATAAAATTCGCATCATTATACTTACCTTGCCATCAAACACATGCTAACACTGCAATGTTAGTCATAACATGGTAATGCAGTAATAGTAACTAAATAACACATCGAAATTGCTCAAACGCCAATCACACTTGCATGCAATTCATCTTACTAATTCGACCACACATTCGACCAGCCAATTTAATCACACGCTCAACCAGCCAATTCAGTGACACGTTCAACCAGCCAAATCAGTCACACTCAACCAACCAATTCAATCACACTCAATCGCATGCACGTGTCCAACCAACTTTCCTCTCACGGGCTCACAAGCCGTACAATTCGATCAATACCAATGGCCGTCGTCAACACGTTCCAAGTCATACCATTCCATCAATTCCAGTGGCCGCCGTCAACACGTCCCAAGCCACATCGTTCAATCAATTCCAGTGGCCGCCGTCAACACGTCCCAAGCCACGCTATTCAAGCAATTCCAATGACCGACGTAAACACGTTCCGGTCCAACACACCTTTAACAGGCCACCGTCAACACGTCTCAAGCCCGCATCCAATTGGCACATCGGCCATTCATGCCTTCACACGGACCGCCGTCAACACGTCCCAAGTCTGTAGCCCTCCGATCAATCCGAGCTTAAAATCAACAGGCAAGCACACGCCACTCAAACCCACTCGCTTCAATAACGAACAACCAATGCAAATCGCCACTAATCAAACATTAATTCACACACGAACTATCACACATTTAAGCCCTACTTCGAGCACCAATCGATCCCACAAATCATCACACAAAACGGCCCTTGAACCGGTACAATTTAGCCCACGTTTGCACCACAAATCAGCCACCACACTCAGCCATAAACAGCCACATTCAGCCACAAAGAACAAGGGAAACCCGAATACACAGATTCGGAGTAATTCTGGGCCAGCGCACAGTTCTGGAATTTCTTTTAAAATAAATAGTAATTCAACTCCAAAAATTCTGAAATTTGGATATATTGCATAAAACATCTTGATAAACATTTTCGATGAGAACTTGAAACCCAGTTCCAACCGTAAACACCTCGTTTTGATACTCAAAACCGGACAGAACCCGGTTCGCTCGAACAGCCCCTCAGACCATAAAAAATACAACTCATTCAGTACCCAAATCACTTTGGAAAGCTCTGAAATTTTTATATGTCATAGAAACAAGTGTTTTTAACAATTTTGTGAAGGACGTTTATTGAAATAAGGTCTGGAAAATTTTATAAAAATTTGGAAAGGCACAAGGGTCGGGTGAACAGTAAATCGGGCAGTTTTGTGATGGATTGAAAACCGACCTCCGAATGACCCCAAAAAAATTCCAAAACTTCTGAATTTAAAGTATGTTATACTCAAAGATGTTGGGAAAAAAATTCCATGAAGAACACTTCCTCAGATTCGGCCCACAATGATCACCAAAAAAATAATAAAGCACAGAGGTACAGTAGCAATCAGAAATCCGAGAATCATAAAACTTGCACCATTAAGCAAATGAAGTTTATACAACCACAAAACCAACCATGCACAGCCCCTAATCCATCCCTAGACATGCCATTGGTAACCCACTAGCCTAACCAAGGATTAGGAAGTCACTTACTAGGGAAAAACCTAAGCAAATCCAAGCAAGGAGAAGCAACAGCAACTCCAGCAGTGAGCTGAGCTCACAGTGGCTGGATGGGTGAGCGGCGGCTGTGGCTCGGCTTGGGAAGAAGCTAGGGTGGCAGGGGTGTGATGGTAGGGAGGAACGGCGCTCGGCGTGGCTGATTTGACGAGAAATGGGGCTGGTCGTGGTGCTGGAATGGAGAAGCAAGAAGCAGAAGCAGTAAAAACAGAAGCAACAGCAGCTGTCAAGAAGCAGTGGTGAAGCAGAAGCCACGAAGGAGCAAAAGTCCATGGGGGAGGAGTGGGTGGAGTCAGCAACGTGGAGGAGTCCATCATGGAAAGTCAGCAACAGCAACAGCAGGCCAGAAACAGAAGCAACGGGGCAGCAGCACGTAAAGGACGTGGGGGGGGAAACAGAGGAAAAATCAGCAAGCATGGGGCAGCATGGGTCAATGGTCAGCAAAGCACACGTGAAGGTGCAGCAAGAAGTCAGCAGCAAGTCAGCAGAAACAGAGGCAGAAACGGCATGGTGGGAGCAGTGGGCCTGGGGTGTTCGGCGGGAAGGGAGGAGTGGAGAGAGAGAGAGAAAGATGATGATGGCTTGCATGGGGAAGACCAAGAGGTAGGGTGCAAGGTTGGACAACAATGATGAGCTTACATGGGGAAGGGTTCGGGTGACAAGTGTCACCACCCTAGGATTTGCCAAAACCTACAAAAATCTAATAAACAAAACCCCAAAATTCGGAATGCTAAAGGGCTCAAGGGCAAACTCGTCATTTTCCTCCGATACCGAGTCGAATTGCCATTTTCCAACCGTATTAACCCTATGTATAAGTGGCCAACATAATTCGATGTTGTCCTTATAAGAACCATCCCGTAACTCACGAAAATCGGCCTCGAAGTCCGGATTAAATTTCACGATCAAAATTGCCAAACTTCCAATTTTCAAATCTCTCACTAACAGGCAGCCGTTTAGGAGTTACGCGTATCGACCTCGGGTTGTCCGAATCACGACGATCTCGATTGTCGAGAGAACGAGAGGAATTATCGCTAGTTCCGGAGACACGATCGTTTGGTTTAAGTTCGGGACTGGTTGGCCACGTGTATTCTCGGTCTTACAGAATCACCTGCTATCCGACTATACATCGTTGGCCTCGGCCAAATCGAGTTTGTTACCTTCCGAAGATCGGTCCATACTAGCCCAAAATAGTTCCTCGTCTTTTCTCGAAATCAGGCTTAATTCGCTATCGGGTCCCTGGTCCACGTACCTATTCCTAGTTAGCCATTCCCACTTGGTCAGTATCCCAAGAGTGATCAGTTCTGGGCGAGACTTACGAAAATGAAATATTGAATAAGACTCGTTCTATTCATTCCGGAGATTGAGTCGAATTTCGGGATGTTACACTTCTGGAAAGAAAAATTCCTAACTGGATTACCAACACTTATAGGAAATCTCATTCGCGAAAAAATTAGAGAAGAATACAGTGGCAGTATTCCATGCCATTTACTCTCCTATGGAGAATTAGTCTCTTACATCTATAGACAAGGTACACAAATGTGCACCTATATAAAATTACAAAGACAGCTTAAAGAAGAACAATCACTGTAACAGACTGAATTTTCGATCTTTTTCCCGGGATTTAGGAAATGAAGATTGATCAATGCACTATAGTGAGTCTCGCCCGGAACTGTGCACTTTCAGGATGCTGACCTTAGGGGTAAGGCTAGCACGAGATTGAGTTCGCACGACCAAAGAACTCGACCTGGGTTCGATCTTCGACCATATGGATTGACGAGGGAATGTTTTGAGCCAACAGAAACCGATCTAATTGATTGATCGTGTCCGAAGGAAACTAGCGATAGATCCTCGCAATTATATGATAATCAAGGTTGTCCTGGGTAGAGTAAACTTAAACGTGGTTTCACTTAGTGTCGATCACGGGTCAAGAGCGCGTAATCCCAATGAGCCACCCGTTAGCCAGAGATAAGCTAAAGTCGTGAGTGTTCAATTTTAGTCATTTCTTGAAATTCGGGCCCGGGAATCGAGAATTTTGAAAGTGACAATTTTGGACGGCCGATGACGTTTTTGGCTTGGCCAACCTTGGGGCCACCCATTTCTGCAAAAAAATGGATTTCGGTTCGGGACCAGGAAAATTACGGTTTTACCCCTGAGGACACCGATATTAGATTTTGAGGTTATTTTTCAAAACCGATGTCATTTTGGGGTGGCCACAAGCATTTAGAGTGGTTTCAGGCGAAAATTGAAATTTTGGCTCGGAAGTGAAAAATAATATTATTTTATTTCCGAAACTTTGCAGTCGATTTTCGAGGGCTTAAGAAGCTATTTTCACGATTCCGACGCCATATTATGTTGGCCACGCACATATGGAACGCGTATATGCGAAAATTGGAATTTCGCCCTGGGACCGGAAAAAGAACAGTTTTGCCCCTGGGCCAGTTTCAGTTCCGAATTTTGGGATAATTTTGGGGATAATTATTTGGATAATTCAGCCGGCAAATGACCGAAACGCCCCTCAATTATTTGGATGAGGATAAATGTGGGCCAAGTATTCAAGGGCATTTTGGGGATTTTGGAAAAAGTGGGTCAAATCACTTTTGACCCGCAAAAATATCTCCCTCTCTCTCTCTCTTCCTCCCCATCAGACCATTCTCTCTTCCTCTCTCTCCCGTGTTCTCCCCCTCTCTCTCTCTCACTTTCTTCATTTTCATTTTCCCTGCTGCTGTGGCTGCTGCTGTTCCGCCTGTTCCAACTTTTGTCCAGCCCATTTGTCTCGCCTTTGTTAGGTAAGTGACTCCCCCAATCGCCATTTAGGACCTCGGGTATTCTTAGGCTCGTTTAGGGTTCGGTTTAGGTGTTTTTCGTGGCTGTTTTGGGCTGATTCGGAGGCTGGTTGGCTTGGTGGTGTGTGTGGAATGATTTCCGGCTAGGCTGCTACTGCGTTGCCAGATTTTGCTATTTTTACTGTGATTTTTGTGGCCCGAATTTGAAGAAGTGTTCTTCATGGAAGTTGTTCCCAACATCTTGAAGTATAATTTATTTTAATTTGGGAATTTTTGTAAATCATTTGATGCCATTCGTAAGTCCACCTTTGGACCGAAATAAAACTGCCCGATTTACTGTTCACCAGACCTTCGGGTCTGTTCAAATTTTTATAAATTTTTCCAAGCCTATTTTCGAAATACTTCCTTCACAAAACTTGTTGGGGACATTTGTGGCTATAACATATAAACATTTCAAGGTTTTCCAAGATGATTTGGGTACCGAATGAGTTGTATTTTGATGGCCTGAGGGACTGTCTGAGCGAACCGGATTTCGTCTGAATTAGAGTGTCAAAACGAGGTATTTACGGTTAGAACTGGGTTTCGAGTTCTCATGAAAAATGTTCATCGCGATGTTTTGTACAACATATCGAAATTTCAGAATTTTTAGAATTTATTTACTATTTATTTCAAATGGATTTCGGCCACTGTGTAATTGCCAGTTTAGACCCGATTTTGTATATTCCGGGTTTTTCTCTCTCTCGGGCTGAATTTCGTGGCTGGTTGTTTGGTTGTCGTGGGCTGATTTGGAGACTGAGTTGGCGATGAAATTTTGAGGATTAGGAGGCTGAGTTAGGGTTGTGATATTAGGGATTAATCGGGAATTAAATGTGTGATAATTGGGTTTAATTGATTGATTGTGTAGTTGTTATTGCGGGCTGTTTTGGCATTGCTGTGGGCTGAATGTGGATTGGCCGTGTGCCATGTGTGAATGGCCGTGTGATGTGGTGATGTGCCTCGTGTGAGTGGGCGTGAGGTGTGATGGCGTGGTAGTGTGTTTGTGCAATGAATTTGTGTGTTAAATGCGTATGGTTATGTGGTGTTCGTGTGACGGGAATGTAAGTTGTGAAATGTGCGTGAGATGTGTATGTTTGGTTGTGCGACCGTTAGTCGTGTGTAAGTGTGATTTGAGTGGAACGAGGGTTCGGAAATGTAAGATTGGTTGGAAAGGTCCGTCCTGAGGCGTGTACGTTTACGCGGGACGATGCCGTCCCTGACAAGGTGTCGATGCCTGACGTGGTCAGAAGACCGTTGGCCTAATGCGTTTTACGCGGGCACTGTAGAAGGAAAATATGTGTAGGATTCCGTCCTGAGACGTGTACATTTACGCGGGACGATGCCGTCCCTGACGAGGTGACAATGCCCGGCCCGACGGGGTGATGATGCCTGACGAGGTGACAATGCTCGGCCCGACGGGGTGATGATGCCTGACGAGGTTAGAAGACCGTTGGCCTGATGCGTTTTACGCGGGCGCGGTAGTGGTGGAAGAGTTGAGAATGAGCGAGAATTGGCTTGAGGTGCGAGGTTTGAGAAAGTGACGCATGGTGTGAGTAGCGTGCGAGTGTGTTTGTATCGCGTAATGTGATGCTTAATTATGGGGTAGAAACTGCTAGGCACGGTATGGGACGTGCCCAAGTGGTTTCTGTCTTATAATTGAGGCACGTGCGCGTCTGTGATGTATTGCTGCGATGTGCTGGTTGTATTATTGTGTAACGTGCAGGAACGTGCATGATGGATTCCAGGTAGGGTCGTGTGTGATTGTTAGTATGGTTGATCGTTGCGTGAGATGCGTGTTCTGTCTGGCGGTACGTGAGTGCCTACGTGGGGTTTGGGGTTGTACACTTATTGAGATTCGTCTCACGGTTGTATAACCTCCACTTTTCAGACCCCCAGTCGTAAACCCGGGGAGTTCGCCTCCTCTTTTTGGAAGTATGTGGAGCTACAGGCGAATGTCCGGAGGTTCAAGCCCGAAGAATCAGGAGCAGAATGAAAGGCGATCCTAGGCTTTCCTTAGGGTATTTTTAGGGGTTGTTTAAATCGGGTTGTCCCATAGGGAAGCTAAGTTAACCAGACTATGATCTTTTGTTATGACGGTGATTTCGGATGCTAGCTTGCCATATATGTTTGTATATTTGGTGTTGTATGGATATGTTGTTGTTTGTCTGTTCTGTTGTTCTACCCCGTTGTTGTCATCTTTTTGCCCGGGGTTTTTTTTTTTTATCCGCTTCTGCATGTGGCTCTGATGTTTTGGGTTGGGTCGGCGATGTTCCTAGGACATCGCAATAATTCGACCGGAGTATGGGATGTCGCGAGCTCGTTGGGGTTCTGGGCGTGACAATCACGTACAAATAAAGGCTTTGGAGATTTCTATCCTCAATACGACCCTTCTTATGAAGAAAAGAAAAAACCAAAATGCAAAGGAAATTGTCCTCTTGAAAAACCAAAAAGAAAATTTAGCAAAAAGGAATTTAGCAAAAAAAAAAACCCCGAGATAAACCCAAAAGAAAATTTAATAAAAATTTTATTTGCTATACATGCAGGAAAAAAGGACACACTGCCAAATATTGCAGAATCAATAAAAGAATAAACGAGCTACAGATAGATGAAGATACATTATATCAATTAAATAACATATTTAATGCAACTGATGATGATACTTCTTCATAAGATTTTCTAGAAGAAGAATCAGGTCTTCAATTAAATGAAATAGAAACCTCTTCTGATTCTGAGGATGAAGAGAAAACCCCCGAAATAAACATGCTAACCAAAGAAAAAGAATTCCTAATGAATACTGCTGATTACATCAAAGACCCTGACGCAAAACAAGCCTATCTTGATAGACTCCAAGCCTCTATGAAAATCACTTCCAAAACAAGCAACCCCTATAATCTCAGAGATATTCTTAATCGAAACAAAAAACCTTCTTCTAGGCCAATAAACATAAATGACCTTCAAACCGAAATCAAACAACAGAAGATAGAAATATAAGCCCTTAAGGACACCCAAATAGAAATAAAAAATGAAATCTCCAAAATCAAAGAAAACATTGATAAAAGAAAAGAAAAACAAGAATCAAACAAAAGATGAAGCAACTGTTTCAGACCCAAATTTCTTAGTGTTATTAACAGAAATAACAACTAGGAAATGGATAATAAATATCACAATAAAAATCAACAATGAATTTATTATAAAAACAACGGCATTATTTGATACCAGTGCAGATCTCAATTGTATTAAAGAAGGACTTGTACCTACCAAATATTTTGAAAAAACCTCACAATCATTAGAATGAGCCACAGACAATAGACTTAATATTGAATATAAGTTACCAGAAGTATTAATATTAAAAGAAAACATGTCATACAAAACATCCTTCCTTCTTGTTAAAAATATGAGACAAAACGTTATATTAGGAACACCTTTCATACAACCCTTCAATGTAACCAATGAAGGTATACAAACACAAACCTTGAAAAATAAAATCACATTTAATTTTATCTCAAGGCCCCAGACTAGAAATATAAATACTCTTCAAGACCATTCAATCTCTGAAATAAATTGTCTTATAAAAGACAAAGAAAATCAACTTCAATTTTTACAAGAAGACTTAGATTACAAAAGAATAGAGAAAAACCTTCTGGAACCAAAAACAAAAAACAAAATAGAATCGCTATATAAAACCATTCAACAAAAAATATGTTCTAATTTACCTAATGCTTTTTGGCAAAGAAAACAACATATAATAGATCTACCTCATGAACCCAATTTCCTCGAAAATCAGATACCTACTAAGGCTAGACCTACACAAATGAACCAAGAAGTCTTAAAATTCTGCCAGGAAGAAATACAAGACCTTCCAAATAAAAGATTAATTAGAAAAAGCCAATCTCCATAGAGTTGCTCTACTTTCTATGTTAATAAAAATGCTGAACTAGAAAGAGGAGTACCCAAAATTATCATAAATTATAAACCATTAAATACAGCCTCGAGATGGATAAGATATCCAATTCCAAATAAAAAAGATTTGTTAAGTAGACTTTGCAAAGCCAAGATATTCTCCAAATTTGACATGAAATTAGGATTCTCCAAATACAAATTAGCGAAAAGGATAATATAAATTTGCATTCACAATTCCCTTCGGACAATACGAGTAGAATGTCTTGCCATTTGGTCTAAAAAATGCTCCCTCTAAATACCAGAGAATAATGAATGAGATATTTAATCCTTATTCTGATCATATCATTGTTTACATAGATGACATATTAATTTTCTCCTCTAATATAGAACAACATTTCAAACGTATTGCTTCTTTTATATCGGTCATTATTCACAATGGTTTATTTGTGTCACCAACAAAAGTTAAGCTTTTCCAAACTAGAATAAAATTCTTAGGCCATCATATACATCTTGGAACCATCATCCCAATAGAAAGATCTATACTTTTTGCTGATAAATTCCTTGATGAAATCAAAACAAAACACAACTACAAAGGTTCTTAGGAAGCCCAAATTATATTCTCGACTTCTTTCCCAAAATAAATATCATATGTAAACCTTTACATGATAGATTAACAAAGAATCCCCCACCTTGGACATCCATCCATACTGAACCATTCAGATAAATAAAAACGCACATTAAAGAAATTCCTTGTATTCATTTAGCTAGCCCATTCACATTCAAAATTGTTGAAATAGATGCTTCTGAAATAGGATATGGAGGAATTCTCAAACAAGTCAAGAATAATACAGAACAAGTTGTTCAGTTTATTTCCAAACATTGGAATCAAACCCAACAAAATTATTCTATTATTAAAAAAAAGATTTTAGTCATTATTGTTGAGGAAAACCCTAATAGATTTTGAAATTGACAAAACTCTCCATAATAACTTGTAATTCTGATACGAAGTTTCTTTCAGGTTATTATAGTCTAGAAGTTTAGATGAAATTTTCCAGACGCAAAAAATTTTCTAGACTCAGACGCTGAAGTCATTCAGACTTTGAAATTTTCCAGACGCAGACGCTGAAGTCCTTCGAACGTTGAAATTTTCCAGACGCTGAAAATTTTCTAGACTCAGACGCTGAAGTTTTTCAGACGCTAAAATTTTCCAAGCACAGAAAATTTTCCAGACTCAAACGCTGAAATTTTTCATACGCCAAATTTTGTAGACGTAGAAACAGAACACAACAGCTAGTGATCTGGCATGGATTTAACATAAGAAAGGTTTTGATTGACTCAATCTAAATCAATTTGATTGTCAATTAAAATACTATCACAACGGACTAATCTCTACTTATAAAAACCAAGATTCTGATTATATGGGCGACTAGAATCAGCGGGATTCAGAATCTGTGTCACGCCCCGAGCCCCAACGGTTCGCGACACCCCTTCAAAGGTCGTAAAGAACGCGACGTCCCAGGACGCGTCGCCGACCCAAACAAATTACGCAAGCGGAAGCGAAATAAAACAACCCTGACATCGAAAAGTATGACAAAGGGATAGGACAACGAAAACTTTAACAAGCATAAAACATAACCAGAAACCATAATAATCAAATATTAGGCCACTAGGGTTAGTTCCGCACAGTCATCAAAGAAGGGACAGGGGCTGGGTAGACTATTGACAGTACCAAGAAGGAGACTCTACCAAAAGAAAACTTCCTAACCTTACTCCTAAGCATCCCTACGGCGTCCAATCCGGATCGGATCCCAAGGAGTCTGAATCTGAATCCGAGTCTATCTCGATCGGGTCCTCCTCTGCATCTCCTTGCTCAGCTGCCATGGGCTCCTCTTCAGGCTCGGGCTCGGGCTCGGACTCCTCCTCAGGCTCAGGCTCGGGCTCGGGGATAGGTGCCGGCATCGGATCAGGATTCGTCGGGGGACTGTCGAGGTTGGACACCTCACCATCGGGAGCGAACTTATCCCAGGGCTCCCAGTTAACCGCATTCTCGTTGGTATGCTGTAACCTCTCAAAACCTCGAATTGGCCCTAAGTTCACCAACCTGACTCTATGGGACCACGCCAGGTAATCGTGACGCTCTAGCTACTCTAGTCCAACGTCTACCCAAACGTACGTGCGATGCCTAATGTAAGACTCTCCCGGGTTCGGACCCGGGTACACATCGTCCTCATGCAACGTATGCACGGGGACCCCAAAAAGCCTAGGTGGCACCATACTCAAGGACAGGGATCTGAAAATGATTATATAATAACCGTAAGAACGAGTCTCAATAAACGACACCCCAAACCCCACTTAGGCTATTGCGTACCCAAACAAGTCGAACAGGCGAATCACCAAGCAATATAACAAAATCCACACGACAAACTTACCTCGCCTCGGATCCTGAACCAACCCTGCACATTAGTCTGAATATGATAAAACCAGAATAATTCAACACTATATCACAATCACCTGGCACACACTTCCCACTCGCAATCAGTTAATCATTCCAGCAATCACACGCGCCATTAACCAATCCAATTAATCACATAGCACACACAGGCCCAGTCAACGTTCCTCTCACGGGCTCACAAGCCGCACAATCAATCAAACCAATGGCTGCCGTCAACACGTCCCAAGCCATACCAATCATACCATCCAGTGGCCGCCGTCAACACGTCCCAAGCCACAAATTAAGTCATTCCAATGACCAACGTAAATACGTCCCGGTCTATCACACCTTTAACGGGCCACCGTCAACACGTCTCAAGCCCGCATCCAATTGGCCCATTGGCTGTTCATGCCTTCACACGGACCGCCGTCAACACGTCCCAAGTCCGTAGCCCTCCGATCGATTTGGGCTCAAACCGACATGCAAGCACATGCCATTCAATGAATAAATTTCAAGCCAATTACACCAAACATTCAATAATCACAACTTAATTCAAAATTCACATTTCGCCACCTCGGCATACGAAATTCGTCATACAAGTCGGCCATGCACAATTATCCAATTCAAACATATTAATTTAGCCCAATTCAAATAACGCGGTTATAATGTAAATTAACCTAATTAAGACACGCCCTAGCCATTCTAACCCGAGACATGTCAATTAAATACCCAACATACTAGATAGGGCTTAGGATATTACTTAGCAAGCTTTGGCCCGGGAAAAATCGACTCGAGCCTAAAATGGCCCGAGTGAACAGTACCGGACTAGGCTCGGGTGCGGGCCACACGGGCACGGTGGCCGGACGGTGTGCCTAGTGCACGGGCATAGTGGCCGGGCGGCGTGCCCGGGGGCGCACGGCCGAGTGGGACGAGCGACGTGCGGGGCGACGGCTTGGCTTGAACGGGCAATGTGCCGAGCACACAGGCGAGCGGTCGAGCGGGAAGGGCGATGGGCCGAACAGCGGGCAGGCGGCCTGGGCGAGTAGGCGGCTGCTCGGCCACGGCCTGGGGGCTTGGCCGCGAGCTGGCTGGCCGGCCAGCAGGCTGGCTGGCTGGCCAACGGGCGGGGATGGCGGCGACGTCCGGTGGCAGCGGCGGCGACGTCCGGTGGCAGCGGCGGCGAGCTGAAAGGAGAGAGTGAGAGAGAGAGAGGGAAAGAGAGGGACAGAGAGAGAAGAAGAGAGAGAGTAGTCGGGGTTGAGGGAGAGGGGCGAACCAGCGGTGACGGAGTGGCACGGCGCAGCTGCTGGCGGGGTCGGGTGGCGCCGGGCTGGCCAGTTGGGGCGTCGGCGAGCGGCGGCGTTGGTGGCTGGTGGAGTGGCGTCGGGCGGAGGCGGAGGGTGGCCGAGTGACGGCTGTGGAGGCGAGGAGGAGCTGCAGAGGTGGAGGGGGCTGCGGATGGGGTGGACGGGGGAGGAAGGGAAGCGGCCGACGGGGCTGCCGGCGACTGGCGAGCGGCGGTGCAACACGGTCGGGCTACGGCGGTGTAAGGCAGACGGTTGGGCTCGTCGGTCGGCGTCGGCAGCAAGGAGAAGCAGAAGCAGAAGCCGAACGGGTTTGGGCGAGCGGGAAGGGAGAAGAAGGAGAGGAAGAAAAGAAAGAGAGGGAAGAGAAAAAAAAAGAAGAGAGAGAGAGTGTGTGTTGCATGGGGAAGGGGAAGATAGGCATGTAGGGGAAACGCGCGGGCGTGCATGGCTGTTGCGTGCATCGGGGAGAGAGAGAGAGAGAGAGAGAGAGAGAGAGAGAGAGAGAGAGAGAGAGAGAGAGAGAGAGAGGAAGCGGGACGTGCATGGGGACGTCGCGCGCGTCTAGGGGGGAAGAGAGAGAAGAGAGAGAGAAAAAGAAAAATAAATGTACTCTCGAGTACGATATAAGGGTCCGAATTCAAACCCAAAAATAATCCTAGGGTCCAAATTAAATCCTAGAAAATATTAAGGGGCAAGGTCCAAGTAAAAATAAAAATGAAATGACTCGAGAATACACTACAAGGGAAGTCTACTAGTCCAAAGTCGCACCCGGTCGAAAATCCACTTTTCACATATTCTTGGCAATACCAACGCTGGCCACAATAATATCGACACCGTCCAATTTATTTTGACCCGAAACTTCCAGAAATTGGCTGCCAAGTTTAGGGTAAAAAAAAACAGCCAAATTTGATCGAGTGCAATTCTAGCAAAAATTTCTATTTTAAAAAAAATAAGAACTTGAGAGTGATCAGTTCCCGGGCGAGATTTCATTATAAGCGCACTGACAAATTACACGTTTTATAAATCCCAAAAACGGGCCAAAATCCAGAATGTCACAATCTGTCACTCAACGGCTACTCAATTACTTCTTTACAAATCTGTTCTAGATGAAGATTGAAAGATGATCCTCTGAAAACTGTCCAACGGCTAGTTTGGAAGTGAAGGAGTATTTAAGGAGATCAACGAGCAGTAGAAGTACAACAGATTCAAGAATCATCAAGTCCAAAACCTAAGCTTATTCCAATTCTCTTTTCTTTCCTGAGCCCAACTTTAGAATCTTGAGGGACACTTTGTAAGAGTGTTTGTGTGAGATAGAGAGTCCTATCATACACAAGAGTATTATCACTCTAAATCTGTAATACCTCCTGATTACATAGTGAAATCCAGCCAGTAGGCTGTTAGCGTGGGAGAGTGGACGTAGGCTTGCTATAAGCCGAACCACTATAAATTCTGTGTGCAGTTTTTCTATCTCTTAATCTTTGCTTTACACACTGCACATTCAAGAGTACCGTCCTTTTAGAATCTGAATATTATTCAGATTCAAACTGTGTTTTATCATTTTCGCTAAAATTTGTTAAAATTGTTTAAAATCACCTATTCACCACTCTCTAGGTGATCCTTGCTAGTCACTTCATGTCACGCCCCGAACCCTAATGAGTTCACAACACCCCTCGATGGTCGATCATTGAATGCGACGTCCCAGGCACGTCGCCGACCCAACCCAAACATCAGAGATTAAGCACACGCGGAAACAAATAGAAACAACCCGGACAATTGATAATGACAAGGGGCAGCAATAGCAATAAACAAATAACTGAAATTTCTACACTTGACGAATACATACGACGTCCACAAAAGACAAACTCCAAGCTAGGCCACAACAACAGAACTATATTCTTCAAAAGGGACAATAGTTCACAATCTTAACTTCTCTACAAAAGGGGAAACTCAAAATACCGAGTACTTGACCCGTCTTCGATCTCCGAGATACCCTTGAAGTGTCTCTAGTTACTCATGTTCGCGGATCTGAAATGGTTATATAATAACCGTGAGAACGAGTCTCAATAAGCAACACCGTATACCCCACGTAGGCCAATGCGTACCCAGACAAGTCGTATATGCAATCTACCCCATAAGATATAAAATTCGCATTATTGAACTTACCTCGTCATCAAGCCCTTGCCAACACTGCACGTTAGTCATAATATGGTAATGCAATAATAGTAACTAAAAAGCACATCGCAGTTGCTCAAACGCCAACCACACTTGCATGCAATTCACCTTACTAATTAGATCACACATTCGACCAGCTATTTTAAGCACACGCTCAACCAGCCAATCCAATCACACGCTCAACCAGCCAATCCAATTACACTCAACAGCCATTTCAATCACACTCAAGTTGCATGCATGCGTCCAACCAACTTTCCTCTCACGGGCTCACCAGCCGCACAATCAATCAAACCAATGGCCGCCGTCCGCACGTCCCAAGCCATATCAATCATACCATCCCGTGGCCGCCGTCAACACGTCCTAAGCCACATAATCAATCATTCCAATGACCGACGTAAACACGTTCCGATCTATCACACCTTTAACGGGCCACCGTCCGCACTTCTCAAGCCTGCATCCATTTGGCCCATCGGCCGTTCATGCCTTCACACGGACCGCCGTCAACACGTCCCAAGTCCGTAGCCCTCAGATCGATCTGGGCTTAAAATCGACAGGCAAGCACACGCCATCCAATCAACCAATTTCACGCCAATTGCATCAAACATTTCATATTCACAACTCAGCCCAATTCACATTTCGCCACCTCAACATACGAACTCGACGTTCAAGTCGGCCACACACAATCATCTAATTCAACATATTATCTAACCAAATTCAAATAACGTAACTATAACGTAATATAATTAAATTAAAACACACCCTAGCCGTTCTAACCCACGACAATACGATCATTTAGCCCACCACAAATAGCCGTTAAATAATCCTCACAAATATCACAATTTAATATAACCATTTCGCACATACGAATGTTGACTCTAATCCCCGTTTAACCCCTAAACCGGTACTAATCAAACTCTAGACAAGCCTAATAATACCCAATGTACTAGGTAGGGTTTAGGAAGTCACTTACATA
Source organism: Syzygium aqueum (assembly GCA_031216185.1). Classification (NCBI taxonomy): domain Eukaryota; kingdom Viridiplantae; phylum Streptophyta; class Magnoliopsida; order Myrtales; family Myrtaceae; genus Syzygium; species Syzygium aqueum. The sequence continues at coordinate 1,246,176 of CM062240.1, forward strand.
AGTTTGGCCCGGAGAAAATCGGCTCGGGCCTAAAATGGCCAGGGTGAACAGTGTCGAACTAGGCGCGGGCGTGGGCCACACGGGCGCGGGGCTCGGCCACGGCGATTGGCCATGGGCACAGCCCTCGGCCACGGACTCGGCCACGGGCACGGGCGCGGGCGCGGGCATGGGCGCGGACGGGCGACAGGCCGGCTGGACGGGCGACGCGCCCGGGCGACGGGTACGGCGGTGGGCCACGACGGGCGAGCGGGGCGCGCGGCCGGTGCACGAGGGCCAGGGGTCGACCACGGCCTGGGCAAGCCCGGGCACGGCTGGGCTAGTGACCTGAGCTGCTGGTCGGTTGGTCGGCCGACTGGAGCTTGCTGGCCGGCTGGTTGCGGCGGCCACGACGACGGGAGGACGGCGGGCGTCGGCGACGAGAGGACGGTGGGCGACCAAGGGCGGTGCCGCACGACCTGAGACGGAGCTGGGTCGACAGTGGCTTGACGGCGAGGAGGAGTGGCGCTCGGCGGTGGACGGGCGGTGACTGGGCCAGCGAGAAGGGCGCAGCTAGCTCCAACGAGGGGCGCTACTCGCACCTTGCTGGGAGAATAGCCGGAAACGAGGGCTATGGGTGAGGCAGCGGCAGCGGGGTGGCACGGCGTGGATGGGGTGGGCTGGCGGCGACGGTCGCTCACGGCGGGGAGGACGGCGGCTGCGCCGATGGGAGGCGCGACTCGCATGCTGGCTGGACAGTCCAGCGATGGCAATCGTGGAGGGGTGGGGGACGACGGTGGCGGTGCTGCTCGGTTGGGAAGGAGCTGAGGTGGTGGCGGCGAGAAGGTGGTGGTTGAGGGGAGCCGAACCGACTAGGTGGCGCCGGACTGTGGCTGGCGTGGCGGCGATCGGGCGAGGCGAGCTGGCGCGAAGGAGAAGGGCGGTCAGTCGGGGCGAGCGGCGGGGCGAATGGCGTGGTGGCTGGCGAAGCGGCAGCGCGGCGGCGGCTGGTGGGGTCAATCAGGCGATCGACGGTCGGCGAGCTGGGCAGAACGAACGCAGAACCAGTCGGGCTGGGGGAGAAGCCAACGAAGAAGAAGAACCAGCAGAGGAGAGAGAAGAGGGAAGAGAAGAAAAGAGAGGAGAGAGAGAGTGAGTTGCATGTGTCAGATGGGGGGGCATGCGTGCATGTGATGGACGTGTGCATGCGGGGAAGGAGAGAGAGAGAGAGAGAGAGAGAGGAGAAACGAAGAAGGAGAGAAGAGAGAAGGTCAGTCTACATGGGGAAAAGAAGAAGTCAAACATGCAGTGGGGGCGCTCAGCTGCACAGGGAAGGCGTGCGCGCGGCAGAGGGAAGGAGCGAGAGAGAGAGAGAGAAGGTCAGCCTACATGGGGAAAAGAAGAAGTCAGACATGCAGTGGGGGCGCTCGGCTGCACGGGGAAGGCGTGCGCACGGCAGAGGGAAGGAGAGAGAGAGAGAGAGAGAGAGAGAGAGAGAGAGAGAGAGAGTCCATGCACTCGAGCGCGATCCAACGTTCGGAATTCAAATCCGAAAATGATCTTAGGGTCCAAATAATTCCTAGAATATAATAAGAGACAATGGCTACTAAAATTAAAGCAAACTAATCCGAGGGAGGTCTATTAATCCAAATTCGCACCCGGTTCGAAAATCCACTTTTCACACATTCCCGGCAATCTCGACGTTGGCCACAATAATATCGACACCGTCCAATTTATTTCGTCCCGAAACTTCTGAAAATTGACTGTCAAGTTCGGGGTCTAAATAACGGCCAAATCCGATTGAGTGAGATTCTAGCAAAATCTCTATTTTAAAAATAAGAACCCAAGAGTGATCAGTTCCCAGGCGAGATTTCATTATAAGCGCACTGACGAATTACACGTTTTATAAATCCCAAAAACAGCCAAAATTCGGAATGTCACACTTCAATTGTACTTTCCATATCAAAATTCCAAGGAGATTTGTTGAATAAAAAATTCCTCTTGCGTATTGATTGCAAATTAGCAAAAGATGCTTTACGAAAAGATATTTTAAATATAGCATCAAAACAAATCTTTGCTAGGTGGTAAGCCATACTTTCCATATTTGATTTTGATATAGAATTTTATAAATGGTTCTTCAAATTCATTACCTGATTTTCTCACAAGATAATTTTTAAAGGGGATACAATGCAACCAAAAAAGCCCTCCAAAGAGGGAAAAGGCAAAGCCAAAGCTGAAAACCCCAAATACTTAACTCCCATAAAATCATGGTTAGATACAGCCATCTCCGAATCTCCAAAACCCATAAAACCAAATACCATATCCACCCTTGCTAGAATAGCCGAAACACTTCCTAATGACAATCCCGAGAAAGAAGATATCGTGTTCTTATTCAAGAACATGAAGCCAAGACAATCACAACCATCATTGTTACCCATACAGGTATATACAAGAACTGCCACATCCTCCCTGGCTCCACAAAAGCCAAAAGGATTTCAAACCATAAAAAAAGGTTTCAAGTGAGGTGGTTATTGCGCCACAGGCTACCCCTCAAAAATCAAAATGTTTCCCCAAAAAACAAATTTCAAAATATAATCACAGTAGAAGATGATTTCTACCATGAAGATCCAATAAATTTTGCAAAAAATATATTTCCTAATAACTGGCTTTTCAAGCCCCACCATACAAACAAATCCCTTGCCTACTACGAACATGTATTAGTTGACACAGAATCAGCCAAGTTCACCCATTTCCAAAAAGATTCAAACGAAATCCTATATTCCATCATTGCCATAAACAGGATAATACACCTTCTGAATAGGAAACAACACCTCATTCCCATAAAAAGTTCAAACCAGAAAACCATTCTACTACATTTGCTCCTTCATATACTTATTGGGACTACCAACAAGCTTGGTGGAACACCTTCTTTAGACAAAATAAAGCCTACAAACACACATGGCTTGTCTTTTTCTTTGAAATATTCCAATCTCATAAACTTCCAAATTGGCTCAACACTTGGTGGAGCAATTTTGCCCCCATAGAAGAAATCATCCATCCAAGAATCAAATCAGTATATACTCTATTTAAAGAAAACTTTAAACCATCCATATATGAATCCCGATTCCCGATTCTCATGCATTACTTCATAAACTTCAAAGTCTCTTGGGTAACAGCATGGGAATTCGATTATAATGGATCACCGGAAAAACCTCATATATGAGTTCTAAGCCGGAAATACAAAACAAAATGGTGGGATGGATTCAAATTTGTACATCGCACCACAGACAGTCAATTCGCAATTGGCTGATAAACAGAATCCCTATCAAAATATAGAGCCATTCCAATTCATCCTTCTTACAACAAAAGTCTAAGTATATAGCAGAAATAGTAGCGGTACAAGACCAAACACAATGTCGCGACCTAAAAAATTTTCATTTTTCGGGCTAATGGATTATTAAGATTAAGCTTAACTCGGGCCATCCCAAGCCCTACCAATTCGCAACTTAGGGTTTAAGTTCTTAACATGCAAATATTTTCATGCTTGGAGTCGCCACTAATCAATTTGCGGTAAATCGATTAAAAACCTAAATAAAACATAGGGAGATATGTTTTATTCCTACGAACCAGAGATTCTAAGCCCGGGGATTTGATTACGCTAGATCTAATCTAATGCCCTTTCGGTACCTTTTCTTTTCAAAAAAATGTTTTGGCAGGCAGTTTGGATACATTTTAACTTAGTTACTAACATGTGAGGTTTTTATGCGGGTGTGCAAACCACCAATTTAACACCCAAGAAAGCGTTAAATAAATTACAAGTTTGAAAGAATGACTTACCTCGAAGCAACGCAAGCATCTGCATTGTTAGCTAGAAAATCACATCGACAATCCTAATATGATTTCTAATTAACAAGCAGTTCATTCTTTTTTTAGATTTTCACTTATTTAAATGAAACCTAATCTATATATAATGACATGCAAAAATCACGTGCGAATTAATGCAACCTATTATGCAAACTATATGTCATGCGACAACGTGACCTAATTCTAATGACGGACAAATGAATTATTTTTTTGGTATTTTTTAATGAAATTCGGAATAAAAATATGACTAAATTAACATGCAATCTATGATGACTTAACATATCCTAACATGACTTATTTTTGGGATTTTTGTTAAAATTCGAAATTATAAATTACTTGAATTAAGAATGCAATCTATCCTAATCTACCATGAAGCAATTCATTTTTTTTTTTGGTTTTCATGAAAATCCGAAATTAAAAAATAGCCTAAACAATCTATTAAGATTAGAATATTACTTAATTTAAACAAGGAAATAGATTATCTCAAGTCCTAATTTAAATTAAATAATTACTCTGTCTTCTAGATATATTTAGGATTCCCTAAATATGCAAAACTCTAATTCAAATCCTAACCAATATTTTTTTGAATTTTCTTTTTATTTGAAAAGGAAAAATAATTTAAACAAAGATAGCATCCACATTCAAAATGTCCACGCAATCCGCCAAATTTGTTTCAAACTCGGATTAGGCACAGAAATCGAACTAACGATCATATCTATAGGGTTATAGATATTGATGGAAAGTTGATTATTCAAATTTGGAAAGCAAATAAAAATTATTATCGTATCCAAGTGATTATGGATAGGATAATAATTTTCCGTATCGCCGCGTATCATACTTTAGGGATAAGGTCGGATAGTCGTCCAGATACATTGCTAAATTAGGAAATTTTCCAAATTTTGAATATTTTCAAACATTACGAATATAAGATAATTATCCTAATATATCTAATATTCCACACGATATTCACGAAATATTCAAACACTCAAATTAGGAAATTTAATATTATGAAAATATCGGATAATGTCCAATTACCTAATTTGCAAATAATCTCCAAATTTGAATCGATCGGGATCGAGTTTGCGGATTGGGATTGGGACAACCGACGACCACGGCGACGTCGGCACCGGCGGGATCAACGGCGGCGTGCTCGGTGAGGCCGAGGCGCGGCTCCGGCGACGGTTTGGCACGGCAGGTAAGCGTCGGTCCAGTACAGCAGGGGAGAGTCACGGCGAGATAGCAATGGTGTAGCTTGAGGAGAGCTCCGACAGATGGCTTCTAGCGTGGCTATGCTTCGGGCGGCTGTCCGGTGTGACTTGAGGAGTGGTGGTGACGCAGCAAGATGCAGCAGCCAGCGGCGGCTCATGGCAGCTAAAAGGGCAGCTGACTAAGCTTCGGCGCGACTGTGGACAATGGGGTGACTGGCGGCGGTAGGCAGAGGCGACGTGTCATAGTATCGGCGGCTGGGACAGCGTCACAACGGCACTGTGGGCAACTGTGGTGCTGTGGTGGTCGGCGAAGCAGGCGGCGCAAAGCTGTGTAGATCAGCGGCAGTGGCTGTTCCGATGGGGCTACTCAGCACGGGCATCCATGCAACGGTCTCCGGCGACTTGTAGGTGGCGGTTAACGACGTGGTTGCTTCGGGCAGGCACGGTTGCGAGCGTGTAGCGGCGACCGGCGAAGGGCTCCGGGAAGAAGCAGCGGCGGTGGCGCTACGTCAGCATGTGGCAGGCGCGGTTGGCGATCGGCAAGAGGGGCAACGGCGGCTGACGCGGAGGGGGGCGTCCGGCGTGGCTGCTCCAGCACTGATCTCTCTCTCTCTTTCTCACGAGTTTCTCTCGTGTTCTCTCAAAAATCAGATCTAAATTTGTCAGTCCCCCCTCAAAATCTGATCTAATGATGTATATATAACACTAATCTAGGTCAATTAGATGGACTCTCTAGTCCTAATGGGCTTAAGCTTGGGCTTAGGTTCTAATTTAATTTAAATGGGCTGAATTAATTTGAACTTTTAATTAATTAAGTATAATGGGCTGAATTAAGCTCAAATTAAAATAACCGAGCCCGTTTAACTTGTGATTTCCGACCCTGACCTTCCGAGCGTGCCGAGTCTCGTTCGATGAAATTTAAGCTCGTTCGCCATTGCCAATCTGATGCAATAATGCAATTAAATGAACCTAAACTATATGCTATGCAATTTAAATATTTTTGTTTAGGGGTTAGAATTTAATCCTTAATTTTCTATGCAAATTACACTAAATGATCGCCAAAATTTAGGTGTCAACACACAATTTGTTGCCATGCTAAAACAGATCATAGCAGAGATAGAACGATCTCAAGAAGATTCGTCCTCACACCCTAGTGGAAACACTAATGAAGATTACTGCTATGGAATAAACATTTTTGCAGACAAAGAATAAAGCCACAGACATATAAGAGGCCGAACACTATAGCAGAGCATGCCCTAACAACATACTATTCATGACCGTACACTATTCACTTTCTACTGTTCACTCCGCTATAAATACCGGGCCATTCTCACATAGAAGGTAGGTTTTCATTCTCCCATTTCCTCTCTTCCACTCTCACATTTCTCATTCCTTCTTTGAAGCCTCCTCGGACCTAAAGCACATTTTCATGTTCGAGTATCCTTGATCATAGTAAGTTTTCGAAAACACACTTTCGAATACTTTCATATATATCGAGTGTAAGGATCTATTACTCACACTTAGTAGTCAGATCTAAAACATTCCATATCCAGAAACAAGATTATCAACTCACATAGTTGTTTAATCATTGTTTCTCCTGAAAACTGGTACTCCTTCCAGATTTTTATTTGTTTTTATATATATACCACATGCATGGTTGGTTTTAGTTACTTTAGATTCTGCAACTTTCCATTTCATGTAATTTTAGTTCTGAACTTTCAATATATGTAATTTTCCATTTATATTTAATACAAATTCATACCACCTACATGGTTGGTTTCATTATTCTACTTTTTGTTTTATATATTGCTTATGCTCTTCTTATAATTTATAACTCTAGCACTTTCAATAGAGCTTTTTCTTACTCACAAATGTTCGAGATTATATTCAGTTTAATGTTCATATATATGCCATTCCTTTATTTAGTGAAGTTCAAATATACAATAACTTTGACTCTAGAGTTATTTTATGACATCATACAAACCTTTACAGAACTTTCTGAGTTCTTTAATTACTTTAGAGATATAGAACCTCTAGATTTCTTTCATTCAATTAATAAATCAAATAAATATAGATGCTTCAAATAATAACGAGAATCTTCTCATCTTACTTCTCTAAATAGATCCTCCGATCCTAACTCCTTTATGGTATATATATGTGTATATATATATATATATATATATATATATATATAACCTTAGAATAAGCCATAAGCCGGAGAAATTTCACCTACTTTACCTAACAAAGTTGTCGTTTCCATCTTAAGGAGTATGGGATTTGAATAAATTTAGTGGGAGATTCTATTTCATTCAAAAGACAAAATGAAATAGTTGTTAAGCGACAACGGCTAACAATTTATTTTTTTGCATAGATATTTCATTACTTTGAAAATGGTTACTACAAACCCACTTGCTGTTAGACTAGACAAGAATTGCTTGACAAGACCCAATTACACTGACTAGGTTAGGAATTTGGGAATTGTTCTCAATTTTGAGAAATCTAATATGTGATTGATCAGAACATGTCCAAATCCTTTTCTACGGGTGGGACACAACAGGAGTGCAAAACTTATGATAAGTGGCGTGAAGATAACCTAAAGTTAGGTTATACATGTTTGCTTCGATGAATAATGAATTACAGAAGAAGTATGAGACTATGGAAAGTGCTTGGTCGATTATCTCGCACTTGAAGGAAATTTTCAATGAGAATGGTTGAATCTCCAAGTATGAGATATCTAAGTGATTGTATCATATGAGGATGGCTGAGGGATCATCGGTAAATGATCATGTTCTAAAAATGATTTGGCATATTGAGGAGTTGGCTAAGCTAAATTTTATTATGAATAACAAATTAGCCGTGAATCTGATACTCTAGTTTTGCCCAATTCCTTCTCTAGATTTGTCTAGAACTTCCACATGCATAAAATGGAGAAAACTCTTGTTGAAATATGCGGTATGCTGGTGGTTTACAAGAAGGAAATGCACAACACAAAGCCCACTGTTATGACTACAGAGTAAGACTACTTTGAAGAAAAGGAAATGGAAGAGGCCTGTAAAATTAGTTTTACATCCAATGCCCAAGACTAAAAAAGGGAAATGTCATTATTGTGGCATCAATAGGCACTAGAAGAGAATTTGTAAGAAGTACCTCAAGAGCTTGAAGGTCAAGCCGAAGAACTAGCCTTGTGAAGGTACGGTGTCTATGCTTATTGAGACTAACTTACGGTTAGTTCTGAATCCAGCTTATGGGTTCTAGATTAGCTGTAACTTCACATATATGTATGTCTTTGCAGAATCTAGAAATAAGCAAGATGTTGGGGCTAAATGAGATTGCCTTGACATTTGTAAATGGAGCAAGAGTCGCTGTATTAGCTATAGAAACTTTTGTCTTTGCCCTCTGGGCATATATTTGTTTTAAATAATTGTCTGCATTATAAGAATGCGGTTCAAAATCTCATCTCTATACCTCATCTGAGTAATGAGAATTATGGATTTTCTTTTACTAATAACGTGTGTTCCATTTATCACAATAAGAGATGTATTGATTATGGTTTGTTAACTAATAATCTTTATACCATTATAATGTCTGATAATGTGATTACAAATGTCAATAAACAAAATAATATAAATGTTATAACCAATAAAAGGCCTACAGATAGTCTAAACCCAAAATATGTTTGATATCTCCGATTAGGTCATATTGAAGAAGATAGAATCATCAAGTTAGGTAAAGATGGATACATTGATCCATTTGGCTTTGAGCAGTACTCAACTTGCTAGGCATGTCTTCTAGGAAAAATGACAAAAGCGCCCTCTGTAGAGCATAGTGTGTAAGCTATTGACATACTGGATTTGATACATACGGATGTATGTGGACCGCTTAATGAAATAGCTAGAGGCGATTGTTCTTACTTCATTACCTTTACTAATGATCTATCATGGTATGGATATATGCATTTGATGAAGTATAAATCTAAATCCTTTGAAAAGTTCAAGGAATTCAAGGTTAAAGTTGAGAAACCAACGGGAAAGAGTGTTAAGGCTTTTCGATCTAATCGACGAGGTAAATACTTTAGTGCAGAATTCCAAAACCATCTTAAAGAAATTGACATTTTATCACAATTGACGCCTCCTAGAACTCTAGAACACAATGGTATATCTGAGAGAAGAAATCACACTTTATTAGATATGGTGTGATCTATGATCGGTTACATCGATTTGCCTATATCCTTTTGGGGATATACTCTTGAGACTGCTACATATTTACTGAACAGAGTGCTGACCAAGTCCATTCCAACTATGCCCCATGAGATATGGCATAGTAGGAAACTGAGTTTTAATCATATTAAGAGTTGGGGTTGTCTAGCTTATGTTAACAAGCTGAAAATGGACAAATTAGAGGCAAGATCTGAACAAAGGTCATTTCATTGGGCATCCTAAAGAAACCCTTGGATATTATTTCTATTTCACTCTGACCAAAGAGTTTCGATCACCAGACATGCTTCTTTTCTGGAGAAACAGTTCATCCAAGAAAGTGGAGCTAAGTGGAAAATAGATTCACAAGAAGAAAACAATGGAGTAGTAAACGATCAGGTTTAGACTCAGATCTCAGATTCAATGGGAGGTTTATATGCATCCTTCTCAGGAGGAGTTCGAGAATGTCTCATGCACATGTTCATTATGGACACTAGATTGAACATACTAAACATTTGTCCATTGTGAATGACAGCGATCAATCTAGAGATCCTAACATTTACGAGGAAGTGATGTCCGACATCGATTTCTGGTAAATGGCTAAAGGTCATGAAATCTAAATTGAATTTAATGTATTCCAACGATGTTTGGACTCTTATTGACCTACCCGATGGTATTGTACCAATTAGCTATAAACAGGTCTTCAAGAGGAAGATGAACGTTGATGGTCAAGTTGGAACTTACAAGGCACGGCTGGTGGTGAAAGGATAACGTTAAAAAAGAAGGGATTGATTATGACAAGACTTTCTCACAGATAGCCATGCTAAAATCTATTTGGATCATGTTGCACCTTGACTATGATATTCCAAATAGATGTCAAAACGGCTTTCCTAAATGGGTTCCTCATAGAAGGCATCTATATGAAACCACCAAGAATTTTTTAATCTAATAATGGTAATCAAAATGTGTGCAAGCTTAGGAGAGCTATTTATGGACTCAAACAAGCCTCCAAAAGTTGGAACATCCATTTTGATGATATAAAAAATTTGTTTGATTTCATCAAAAACTCCTATGAGCCTTGTGTATATAAAAAGGTTAGAGGGAATCCATGTATGTTGATGACATACTATTAATCAAGAGTGATATACCTATGATGTCATCGAACAAACTATTCTTGTTACGGAAATTCTCCATGAAAGATTTAAGAGAGGTAATCTATATTTTAGATATCAAGATTTATAGAGATAGATCGAGACGACTGATTGGCCTTTCACAATCTACGTACATAGATAAAGCGTTAATATGTTTTAACATTGAATATTCCAAAAGACGATTATTGTCTCCAAGGCATGAAATCCATCTTTCCAAAAATATGTGCCCCCAATACTCTTGAACAGAGAGAGTGGATGGAAAAAAGACCTTATGCATCAACTATTGGTAGCATAATGTATATTATGTTATGTACGAGACCTGCTATTGTGCATGCTATAAGCATTACTAGCATATATCAATTTGATCCGGGCAAAGAGCACTAAATAGCAGTCAAGACTATCCTGAAGTACTTACGAAGGACTAAGAATCTATTCTTGATATATGGAAAATGAGAGTTTAAAGTTGAAGCATATACTAATTCTGATTTTTAATCAGATCCTAATAATTACAAGTCTACGTCTGGATATGTCTTTACACTTAATGGTGGTGCAGTCGGTTGGAAAAGTTCCAAATAGAGCATAATTGCTGATCCCACCACTGAGGCAGAGTATGTAGCTGCTTCTGAAGTAGCAAAGGAAGCGGCTTGGATGAGAAATTCGTTTTAGAACTTAGAGTGGTTCCTCGATTGAATAACCGATTACATTATTGTGACAACAATGGGGCAATAGCTCAGGCTAAGGAACCAAGGTTTCACCCATAATCCAAGCACATTGAGAGTCGCTTCCATCTCATCAAAGAAATTGTTAGGAGAGGTGATCTCACATTGCAGAAAATAGCTTCAATGGAAAACATGGCGGATCCCTTCACTAAAGTGTTGCCACAGTCTTCTTTTGAAAGACACCTAAACAAGATGTGTTTGAGGTACGAGAAAGTTTAGCTTTAGTGCATATGGGAGATTGTTGGCTATATGCCCTAAAGCAACCATGTAATACTTACGTATTAGGGATTTTAGTTGTATTATTTAATGACAAAGACACATTCATTCATTGTCCTATTATATGAATGAGCCCACAAGATCAGTTGCGACTGAACTTATTCTTAAGGTATTAAGAATATGCGTGACAAGTTCAAAGTTAGACTAAGTCTTTTAACAGTTCCCGATCGATGGATTGTTGAGAGGATATTGATGATCCTGCTAAGACCGATGTGTTCTCAGGCTTCACTATTGAGTATTGAATACCTAAAAGAATAATGAGTCCCAAGTCATTGGGTATTGTGATATACGAGCTTGAATACAAGTGTTTGTATTGGACAAGTTCACTGAACATAACATACTCAAAATGATTAGCAGCATAGAAGCTTTTAGTACGGTTAATGACTAATCATTCAGGCTCTAGTCTTGCATAAAATCCTTACATTTGAGTAGGGATGAGCACGGTTCCAAGGTAGAACTGAAAATCGAAGAATCGAACCAGCGAATCCAGTTCAGTTCCCAATTATAGGGTGGGAGGTTCCAATTCCCGGTTCCAATTTTTAGGAACCGGGAACCGGACTCGGAACCGGAACCGGCGTTCTCTCCCCTACTAAAACCCCTAACTTTCTTAGTTTCTTCCCAATCTTGCCCTCGCTCGGTCACTCCTCCGTTGCGCTCTCTCCCCCGCTCCTCACACCCACGACTCAACGAGACCCTCTCGCCTCTCCTCGCTCCATTCGGCATCCGCCTCGACTCTTCCTCTGTCTTCATCAACTGCGGTCCGGCTCGTCCGCAGCGGAGGTGGGCTTCGCTTCAAGGCTTCAAGCGACATCCTCTGTCTTCGTCTTCATTCGGGCTCACGCGCCGCCGCACGAGCACCCTCTTGAGCTCTCCGCCTCGGCTCTTCCTCCTCTCGTCTCTCCGTAAGATCGGCACCGCTTCTCGCCGGACGTGGTTCCTCTCTGGGCAAGGTTCGTGTCAGCCTTTGAGTTTGTTTGTCTCTGTGTTATTTTCCAAATTCTGTTCGATTGCTCTACTGTAGAGGTTTCTCTGAGCATTGATTTGGGAGGAAACTTGTAGCTTGCGGACATAACTTCCTAGTTGTTTGCTTGGCCAGTGTTGTTTGTTTGATTTAGGAGGAAAATATTTTGAGTGTGTCTTAAGCCTTTGGGTTTGCAAATCCTTGCCGATCTTCCTTGGATCATATATGCTCTTCTTTCCTTGCATCCAGCAGTAGATGTGCGGCCATGCATTAGTTGGTACTGCAATGAGTGTCAGTGAGTGTACAAAATGGTCATTCTTAATCATGCAAGAACATAACAGAAGAATGTTTGATGGAACTGAAGCTTCCGCTTCTACGGTTTTGAGTTTTTCTTATTATAGCTTTGGTTGTCTCCTCTTTCTTAGTGATAGAAGAACCTTCAGAATGGCACTACTTTCCTTCAGAATTCTGTAAAACTCAGCCTTACGAACAGGAATTGGAAGGAATCAATAAACTCATCCTAATTTTCAAGTCTCTTAATTTATTTCTTTGGCAAAGGCCAGCACTTGCACTGGCACTTTCGTGCTCGGGGAGCTCCAAATGGTGATGACAGAGAAATTTAGTGCTTCTCGGATTTCACTAACACTCTTATATTTAGTTGTGAACAAGGGTCACCTTCATTCATCTCTCAATTTTACCCATCACAGACTGTCTAAATATTTTTTCCAGAGCTCCTTTCCCTCTCTACCAGTTTCCCCCTCGTTTCTATTCTCTGACAACTCTGTTTGTTGGCCTTGCCTTGCAAATGATAATTTGAAATTTGCCATGTAAACCTGTTTCATGAATGATATGGTGGTTGACTCCTATTACAAAGAAGAAGAGAAAACGTTTCTGGTATAACAAGTCTGGGTAGTAGTTGCTCCAAAATAAAAGAAGTCACATGCACAGTGAAAAATGAGAGCTTAGACCGGCAGTCTTGTCAATTTACTAGCAACATTCTTTCAATTACAGCCAGGCCTTTTCCCATTTCAAGGATGGATCTGGGAATGCCATGGAATCCAATGATGTCCAACTACTTGAACTGTTCAGGTTGTTGGTTGATCCTCGATACCACCAAAGGAAGGAAACACATTATTTACTGATGAGTCATCTTACAGCTGCAGTTTCTTGACCTTGTTTCTTCCAACGGAAAGCAGATAAACTATAATTGACTCATCGGCAACGTCTAAGTTCAAATGAACTTATTTGCTTGGAAATGCTTTAGTTTATCTTCTATGCCAGATCAGAAGTGATTTGAGAAGAGACTAATCTACACTCGACTATATATCAAAAGTTGACGTGATCAAACAAAACTCAAGCAGATTAATGCTTAGCTTCTGTAAGAGTTTGCTGTGTAAGAACTTTTCCTTGAATAAAATAGTGATGCCTATAGGACAACCGAGAAAAGGTTTTCTGTTCACATGGCTTCTTAAGCTTCTTTGGATGACCAGACCTAAGTGAGGAAGGTCATTTCCTAATCTGGTTTAACTGTTGCTTATTACCTGTCACACGAAGTCTTCTCCTCTCCCTTCAATCGAATCAGAGCTATTACAATCTTGTTATGCATCCTTATAAATTGGTCCATTTTGTAAATGTGTCTGCTCACAAATTGAATGACTATTCCATTGGCCTCTAGTTTGCAGTTGGATATAATAGAAGAGGACTTGAAGAGACGGAGTTGAAGAATTCAAAAGATAAATATGATGGTTCTGATTTACGACCTTTGTTGGACCGCCACAAATTCTTTGAAGTCGTAACTGCAGCTGTTAAGGATGCTATACCATATTCAATTGTAGATCTAAAAAAACCCTAAGGTAGAGCTCCCTCCCTCTCTCTCTCTCTCTCTCTCTCTCTCTCTCTCTCTCTCTCTCTCTCTCTCTCTCTCTCTCTCTCTCATGTTTATCTGACATCTTTTATTGCAGATTTCTGTTCTGGTTGAGCTGCTACCCCTTTTGGCTGTTTCGAGCGGGTTGAAGATTAAGATTGAATTGGGTGAATTAGGTCCTTCAGAGTTACCCTTTTCTTCCTTCAACTTCCTATCTTAGTTTTAGTGCGTAGTTGCAATTTTCATTATGTGCGCCGGTCTCTTTGATGTTGCGGGTGGTAATTTGTTCTCATGTTGTTTGCTTGGCCAATGTTGTTTGCTTGACTTATCAAGATAACATGTCAATGGAGGTGGAGGAATGTGAAGAGATGACTCCAATCACAGAATTGGAATTGTCGGGCGATGAAAATAAAGAAGAGCCATCCCATACCATGAGTGCAACAAACAAGGTACTTGGTCTTCCTCCTTGTACTAAGAAGTATACATCTAATTGTTGGAATCATTATGAGAGAATCAAAGATAAGGATGGAAAAACATATTTGGTGAAATGCTTTCATTGTAAGTTTGTGTTAAAGTACCGTGTTCCTAACGGTACTTCGCAATGAGGAAGCACTTGACAACGTGCAAGAAATTTCCTCGCAATGTAGATAAAAGGCAAAAATTCTTTGCACCACGTAGTGTAGACGTGGCTGGTAAGGCAGTGGGAGATTCGAGTACTGGTAGTGTCTTATCGACATGATCGTTTAATTAAGAACATTCTAGGGAAATGCTTGCTCGGTTCATCATAATTGATGAACAACCTTTTTCCTTGGTTGAGCGTGTCGGATTTTGTGAGATTGTCACTGAGTTACAACCTCTCTTTAAACATTTATCATGCTTTACAGCGGCTAGAGATTGCATGAAGTTGTATTTCTGTAAAAGAACTTATTTGATGACTTACTTTGGTAAAATTAATTCTAGAATCGCCCTCACGATTGATACATGGACTTCCATTCAAAATCTGATTATTTGTGTCTCACTGCACATTTTATTGATGAAAATTGGAAGTTGCATAAAAGAATCATCAATTTTGTGGTGATGCATAGTCACAAGGGTAGGAAATTGGGAAAATAGTGGAGAAATGCATCTTCGAGTGGGGAATAGAAAAAAAGGTGTCCACAATCACCATTGATAATGCTAGTTCGAATGATGTTGCAATTGCTTTTTTGAAGGAAAGACTTTCAAGAGAAAGGTTGTTCATCTTAGATGGTAGTGTTTTTACACATGAGGTGCACTGTTTATATATTAAATTTGATTGTTAGAGTTGGCTTGACTACAGTACGTGAATCTATTGCACGTATCCGAAATATGGTTAGGTATGTGAGGAGTTCTCCTATGAGGGCGAACACATTTCAATTTTGTATTGAGGGTGAAAGGATCACTTACAAGGGTTTGGTTATTCTTGACGTCGTCACTAGATGGAACTCCACTTACCACACGTTAGATACCGCCATAAAATTCAGAAAAGCTTTTGAAAGGATGGAAGAAGACGATCCATCTTTTGTGGGTGAGCTTAACGATGATCTTCCCAAAGATGATGATTGGAAAAATGTCATTGTTCTTTCGGAATTTCTAAAACAATTCTATGATGCCACCAATCGGATGTCGGAAAGTTCATATGTTACTTTAAATGATTACTTTGATGGGATAGCTCTTTTGTATAAATATCTAAAAGATGTGGCGGCGGATGCTTCGAATCTTAAACTTCAAACTATGGGTAGGAAAAGGAAAGGAAAATTGGACAAATATTATGGGAGTTTGGACAAAGTGAATATGATGGTGTTGATTACGGTTGTGTTAGATCCTAGAGCCAAGTTGAATTATGTGAATTTCTTGTATGGACAAATTTATGATGATGAATCGAAAGTTAATGAGATGCATTATAAGGTGAAGGACACGTTGGAGCATTTTGTATGAATTTTATCAGCAATCTTCTCTTGCTTCAAGTGATCGAAATTTTGGTGTCCAAGGTTTGAGTGCGAGTAGCAGTGGTTCTAATATCGATGTCAGTGGTAACGAAGTTGAGAAGAAGTATGACCCCCAAGCTTTTCGGAGAACCTTTATGCACTCGAATCAAACAGAGTGCGATGACAACAAATCTAAGCTTGATCGGGATCTTCAAGATAAAAATAAAAATATTCTTGATCTTGACCTTTTGATGTGGTTGAAGACTAGCGACTCAAAATATAATATATTATCTTTGATGGCTCGATATGTTTTGTCTATTCCCGTAACTACTGTTGCTTCATAGTCCACTTTTAGTACATCGGGTCGTGTGCTTGATGGCTTTCAAAGTTCTTTGACACCCAAAGTAGTGGAAGCTTTGATTTGTACTCAAGATTGGTTGAGAGCCATTCGTGTGTCGATTAATGTTGAAGAGTGCATAGAGAATGCAGAAAAATTTGAGTTGGGTAAGTGATGTTTTTATCTTTATATATTGTAATTCCTTTTATATATCTAATAAGTGACTATTTAATTTAGTTTATTTTTTTTATATATGGATTGTCTTAATGAGGAGATTATCGTCGGTAAATAGAGTTTACCAATTGAAGAATGAATATATGTGGTGACGCTTTCTAATACTTATTTTATTTTACTAGTAAATTAGATATGGATTGTCTTAATACTTTGATTTTCTTTGTTCTTATGTTTGTCCATTGTTGAAGGAGCAGCTGAGGTCGTGTTATGTGTGATTCTGCCAATGGTTTGTGCGTGCCTTTGACCACGTGGCTGTTTAAAGGAGGAAGAAATTTAATGGAGAATATGCCAAAGTGACTATGGTATATAGGGATCTTTCTGGGTCTATTCTATACATACTGTTAGTATTTCCATGTGACTGAGTTTCTGCTGACATGTTGGAGCTGGTCATTTCTGTGCATCATTCCTGTATGAACTGTACCCGACTTACAAGATAGATGAGTTTAAGAGGAAGCAAGACTTAGGTTATCAATATAATGCAGAAGTACATATTTGGATCCAATGGATTTTCAACAGAGAAATGAGTAATAGGCGTTTGGCAAAGGTGAAGAGAAGTCAACTTAGCTGCCAAATGATCTGCTACTAATCATGATGGATCATGGTTTGAAAACATGGAACAACTAGGACACTGTGCTTATGATAAGGTTTATTTTGTGTGTGATTTACGGTTCATACAATATCATTGACTTTAAGAGGGAAATTTTTGAAGAATGACTGATTTACATTTTCAAGCTTGTACTTCACCGGTCTTTATGGGTAATAGAGAAAGGTTGTAAGAAGCACACAGATGCGATGCTTATATATTCTAATATCTCCCTCAAAGCCATGGATGACCAGTTGCTGGCAGTTTTGTGATTGTAGTTTCCAAGAAGGCAAGAGCTCCAAATTTTTTAGAACCTTATGCTAGTCTTCCTATTTTGTTTGGCTGATAGAAAATTCTCCATGCAGCATGAATTTACCGTAACGTTCAAGTTTCAAATACCTAATAATATTGGAACAAGGATCGTGCATGGACAAAAAGTTCACTCTGAATGCTATACAATTGAGTGTGTCATTAGTAATTATAGGGAAAATTGCTCCTTGGCATCCTATTTTCTGAAATGATCAGGGATGGTGCTCTTATGGTCATGTTGGGTCATTTTTAGCATGGTTTACTTCATTTGCAATATTTTCAGTCGTGTGAGTCATTATACATGTGTTTTTATCGCTTGTGAATGTGAATGCTCTCTTACGTATTGTCCCAGGCTGATTGTTAAGTTGACTGTGCTCTGTTTGCTATCTATTCGTGATATTTCCTACCTTAGTGTTTCTTATCTGCCTGTAAAATGTTGGATTGCACCCGCTGTTTCATGTTTTCAAAAGCTAGGTCATGGTTAAAAGTGCGTGCAATCTTGAAACCATGATTGATCAGACTTTTGTGAATCACTAAATCATGTGCATTTCCACCTTTTGATAATATTTCCAGCTTCTGCTGGCTGTGGGAACCAAGCTGGAGCATGTTATTACACAATTGGCTCATGAAGTTGCTGAAAAGCATAGCGCAATAGAAGGGGAACCGGTTGTTCAACCGTCAGACGAACACTTTTGGTTTCAACGCCCCCGAATAGTCCTCTACTTGATCCATTTTATACTTTTCCAGAATGCTTTTGAGATTGCATTCTTCTTCTGGATCTGGGTAAGCCGTTTTGGGGGTATTGTATCTGAAGCCAATGGCGGTGGAGCAGGAATTTAGCTAGCAAGTTAACAGGATCTCATGGTTCCTTGTGTCTGCAGGTTCAATATGGCTTTGACTCCTGCATAATGGGACAAGTCCGTTACATTGTTCCGAGGCTTATTATTGGGTATAACCCATGATCCAATTTGATTTCTATATCTTCAAATAGTTGCATGATATTAGCAGAACAAAATGTTCATCCGCTTTCTCACTTTTGCATGGGCGTATTAAGTGTGTTCATTCAGGTACTCTGCAGTTACAGCACTCTGCCCCTATATGCCATAGTCGCTTAAATTTCTCCATTAAATTTCTTCAATTTCAGCACTCTGCCCCTATATTCAGTGTGGATCATGGTCGATTTCATGCTCTATACGTTCTTGCTGGTGTCACCACTGCAAATATTGTTTGTGGTTCTGTTGATTGCCATAAGCTGTCATTCCCAGGAACTTAATCCACAGTGACCCGTCTTGTGGTGCTGCATCTTCATAGAATGGTTAGGTGGCTGACACTTCCATGGTGCTGCTATTGGCTCGATCTCCGGTGTGGGCAACACCACACCATTATCATGTTATTATCGTTAACATTCCGCGTCCTGTTTGACCCAATTATCAACACTCAGCTTCCGTGTTTCTCCTCTTTCTGCCTTGCTTTTGTTGCCAGTGGTTCTCTTGGAGGTTTGATTGCCACTACACAACTAGTTCCTTTTAGTATTGCAGGTGGTGGAGGAGCTTGGAAGAGCAACTTGCTTTGATGACTAGAAACAAAAAATTGTCTACTTTGGAGGAGCTTGGAGGGGAGCATGTTATGTACTTTTTGTGGAGAAAAATGTGACATCTTGCCTTGGAGTTAAAGTCATGTGTTGCATCCCAACAATTACTATTTATACGTTCTATCCCCTTTCTATTAAGCGAAATGTTGCTTTCCAATAACTAGTCATTGTTGCGTTTATTTTCGTTTTGTTTAACTAAAATGAAATTAAAACAAAATAACTTGTTAGAATTTGGAACCGACCCTAGAACCTTTGACAGGATAGGTTCTAAATTTTACATTCCGACGGGCAAGTTCCAGATTTCAAAAATTGAGGAACCTATACTCAAGGATAGATTTTAGGGTCCAGGTGGAACCTGTGAGAAACTTGAAACCGCTTACCCTTACACCTGAGGCACACCCTTACACCTGAGGCACGGTGTTGACTTGTATTTTGATGGCTGTAGTTCACAAGTACACATATTAACACTTTGTCGAATCATCTCTATACTCGATAGAGATGGTAAGACTTCAAGACATCCACAACCGATGTTGGCCTAGCCAGGAGAGCCTTGTAAATCTGGGAGCCTGACCCAGGCGAGGTGTGCCTCTAGATCATTCGCAGGATAGGGAGCCATCCTTTGCATCCCATCCTTCGTGGGAGACGCGTGCCGTCTGATCTGGTTGAGCAGCTTGCCAGCACTTCCTTGACCGTCTCTAGTAACGGCTTGTGCACAGAGCATCAAAAGATTTCTCAAGTTGACCACATCCCTCTTGTGCCTGCCTTGCTTCTTGGCCCAGGCATTCCTCTGGTAGGCCAATCTGCATCATGTTCTGTAGAGCTTCACGAAGCTGCACTTAGCTTCCTTTACGATTGAGCAACACAATATCAAACATCTCCAACCTCACAGTTGATTCGGTGTAAACCAATGAATGCTTGCTCACCCTTCCATCTTCTAAGTTCACATCCTCCTGCAAAGAATTTTTCTTTCCTGTGTATCCTCCAAGGTTGGCAAACATGTTCTCGCTGTTCTCTAGTATTGAAACCAAACTTGTGGCCTGTTCTGTTGGTTCGATAAAGAAATATTCACCCCTCTCCGGATCAACTAGAATTTCATTTCCAAAAGTTCGCAACTGTCACTTCCTCACATTGCAGACTCACTTCCAATAAGTTCAGGCAAAGCAATGGCGCTAATTGGAGCTTCAGCACGTCCAGCGGTAGTGATGTCAACATTGACACCATCCCAAACATTCACCCAGATGGATTATTATGAGAAGGCTAAAGATTGTCTCTGAGGATCCCAGGTGCGGTACTAGCTACAGATCATTTTGTTTTTCCCCCCATCTGGTGCATTGTATTTCCTGTAAATCTTCTGAGCTCAGAAGATCATCTCTTAGATTCCCTCTCAAGCAGCTCTTCTTTGTATTTAAAAGTACCCGTATACTAATTTATATTGTGTACATTTGTTCTTGGCATTTTAGAAACTCTCTTATATCATCTTATGAGGAAGCTATTCTGTCTGTCATGCAAATCAATAATTGATTTGAACTGCGAACTGTGAGTATTGGATGCCACGGAGCTTCTTGAAATACGGAAGGGGGAAAATTACGGGAAGTAAAGAAGGAGAAAAAAGAAAAGAACTGAACATGTAGCAGAGATTCTGGAAAGATATGCTAGCTCAACATGACACTAGGCAATTCAGTGATGATGTTTAATAGTAGCATTGCACGATTCATGTTGATGCTTTTTCCATCTAACAGTCCCAAGTCTTGGATTTTCCGCCATTATGCAATTTCTCTAGACCAAGTGTGACTTGTCTGCCTCTGACTTGCTTGGGGTGTTGAACTAAACGATGTGTGTAAAATAGATCGAACATCGATTGACGATAAGACTCAAGACCAAAAGTTGCTCTGCATGGGGAAGAATTTGAGCAGGTTTGCTTTTCACAGGAGCTGCTTGAAAGAATGTATCAAAACTTAAAAAATGAATGAATAGAAAATAAGCACGGTGTTTGGACCTCAGGACAGCCAACTCAAGGCAGAGATATCTCTGTAAACGACTCTGAGCTCGTGAAAATCTTCTCCGCATACCAAAAGAGGAGCAATGGACCCAGATTGGATCTCAAAACAAACCACACCAGTGATGATTGTAGCAGGATTTTCAGAAAAAACCACGCTAGTGATGATTGTAGCAAGATTTTCCTCCATTGCAGACAACTTAATAGCTTCTCAGTTCACATGATTCCAAAACAAACCACAACAATAGTGATAATTGCAGCTTGATTTTCCTTGATTGTGGACACATCCTAAAAGCATCCCAGATCACGTAATCTTTGACCATGAAGATAATGAAAAACCACGGCAATATGCCTCGCGTTAAGAGTGACTCCTAGGCCATTGCTGGTGTAGAATCCTATATTTCTTTCATATCCCGCTAAACTTGCAATCATTGTCAACATACTGCATAGAAACGTTTTGGTCATCTAATTTCATCAGACAATATAGTTCTGACAATTCAGTTCCCTCCAACTTGCGCAAAGATGCAGGGAAGCTAAGAGATTCAATTTCAAAACCACCGATTGTGAACCTTACCTTGCATATCTGGAAATGCCTTCTGACACTAAGATAGAAACAGTAAGAGCCCAAACAGACAAGCAGGACGTGAAAATCTTTTCTTATCTACTTTCGACGGGCAATTTATACATTCATCTCCAGGTCGATAGCGCATCGATAATCCTGCCCTTCCAGCTCTGCAATAGCCACTGCCCATCTTCTTCAATCTCAAAATCGTAATGGTAGTAAGATTTCAACCTGTCCTTTGCCAAGCTCACCAGATCCTTATCCAAGGGTAGCTGCCTAAATCCGGCCCTCAGGTTTCGCATGTGTGACATTTTGTATGTCTCGGGTCTCTCAATCCTCTCCAAGCCTTCGCAGGCAATGACATTCATCGCATGCCTCCCAAGTATCTCTCGCTCAAGCCGCAACCTCTCTGGGGTGTCACGAGGTATGGTCGCCTCGAACATGTCAAAGACAGCTGAAAAATGGAAGAGTGCCTCCCGGAACCGCGAAACAAAAAGGGGGACACCATGGCCGCCATTTGAGACTCCCTCAATGAAAACATCGGGATTCATCTTTTTTATCAGATTCAGTACAACATCTCGTGGACTCTCCGCCAGCACCATGTCATCGAGTATGTTATGTAATCTATTTATGCAGTTCACGACAAGGATTTCATCGCTGTGGATATTTAGCTCCTCAACTTTAATGGCATCCCAATTTTTCGCTATAGCATTAAACTCGAATGGGACATTGAAAGTTTTGGCATAGCTCGCCAAGCGTCTCCCGGTTTCCTCAACCATTTCCTCTGGTTTAAATCCTGGTTGTGGCAGATCAATCCCAGTAATCCGAAGCTTAGGTGGTCCACCAGGTCTTGATGAGAGACGCTCTATAAGGCCAGGCCACCAGAAACCATGGAGGATTCCAAAATCAATGATGTGCAACTTGGGTGCCTCCCTGGCCATGTTCATTATCGTCTTGTTCGAGAAGAAATTGGAGAGCTTCCTAAATGGACATGCTGCGAGAAACAGATGATAACCCTTCAAGACATTGACAACCGATCTAGGCATAGCCATGAGAGCCTTGTGTATCTGAGAGCCTGACCCGGTGAGGCGTGCCTCAAGACCATTCGCAAAATAGTGTGCCATCCTTTGCATCCCGTCCCCTGTGGGAGACGCGTGCCTTCTGATCTGCTTGAGCAGCTCACCTGCGCTTCCTCGATTGCCCACAGTAACAGCTTCTGCACAAAGTGTCAAAGGAGTTCTCAAGTCGACCACATCCCTCTTGCGCCTGCCTTGCTTCTTGCTGCAGGCCTTCCACTCGTTCGGTGCTTTCAGTTTGCCATTCTGCATCAGGTTCTGTATAGCTTCACGAAGGGTAGCTTCACTTCCTTTAGGATTGAGCAACAATACATCGAACATCTCCGACCTCACAGTTGATTCGGTGTAAACTGATAAATGCTTGCTCATCCTTCCTTCCTCCAAGTTCACATCCTCCTGAAAAGGATTTTTCTTTCCCCTGTACCCTCCAAGGTCCGCAAACGTGTTCTCATCGTACTCTAGATCTGCAACCAAACTCTTAGGCTCTTCAGTTTGTTCGTTGAAGGAAAATTCACCCCTCTCTCGATCAACTAGAATTTCATTTCCAAAAGCAAGCGACTCTCTCGCTTCTTCACCATTGCCCTTGAACTGCAAAACAGACTCACTTCCAATTAGTTCAGGCAAAGAAGAGGCACTCACTGGAGATTGGGCACGTCCAGCGGTAGTGATACCATCATAGACACCACCCAATGACTGGCCAGTTGATGATGAGACGGATTTAGACACCGTGGTGAGGATGGTATGCTCTTGTGATTCACAATTCGGCTCTGACTCAACCAAGTTAATCGCACTAGTGCTACTATTAGACGAGCTCTCATTGGTTTGATTAGGTAACGGATGCTGATCTGCAGCTGGTGGATACCTCTCTCCAATGACATCGTAGAGTGATTTCTCGGCTTCCTCGAGCGCCGAGGCCTCGTGACACCCGATGCTCTTCTCTTCTATGTCTTCCTCCATAAGCATCTGGTTAATGTACTTGAGAGCTGCATCACTAAAATCGTAGTCCTCTGCCGGTTCCTTCCCGAGGTTAGCGCCCAAGGGAGGTGTGTATGTGTAGCTATAGGTGAAGTTACCGAACATGTCGTCGATCGTGAGCGTACTAACAAGATCATCATCTGGTAAAATCGAAGAGGCCGCATCATCGCCATCAGCGACTACATACCCATCAATGAAACTATTGAGTTCGTCTGGTGGTGGATCCATTTATATACAATATGCTAGACTCAGAAGGGCTTCAGAACATCAACTAGCTCAAAAAGATCTGGAAAGAATTTGTACCAAAATTCATCAACTCGCTGTATAAACACAGAAATGATTCCCCAAAACCGTGACCAAAACAAGCGCACAACTGGGTAGATATCTCGAAGCCTTTTTAATAGGAGCTAAAATCCGCAACAATGAAACAGCAAACGCAATTAGAGTAAGAAGTACAAGCTAACCTTGTTTGAAAATGAAACAGAACGAGATGGAAAACTGCCCCTTTTGGACTCTCTCCGAGGAGCTGGGGGTATTCAGCAAGATTTGAGTTTTTTCTTGAACCGATCAAATTTAGTTCCGAGAAAAGAGAAAAAGGAAAAACGATGTAAATCCTGGGAGAGAGAGAGGACAGCCAGTCGATTTCAGATTCCTCAGGATTATCCCATGCGACAGTACTTCTCCCCTGGTCAAACTGCTCAAGAGTGTGCAAAGGAATTAAAAATCGTTCGGACCGTTTGACACTGGACCGGACCGGTCCGGAACCAATGGTTCTCGTAAAGACTAATCTGGTTCTCGATTCTAATTTATTAAAACCGATGAGTACAGGTCTAATTTCCGGTTCTACGTGTGAAACCGCCCACTTGCCCGCCCCAACCGAATCGGTAATATATATATATATATATATATATATATATATATACACACAAAAACTTTAACCAAAATGAAAGAAAACATTTCTAAACAAATGAAAACCATAAAATCCATGATCTAAAGCTCGACTTTCAACTCCCATCAACTCACGGTTACGCTTTTAACCGTTCATCGCCTCCTCTCAATCTCGGTCACCTCCATTTGGGTGAAACTTGATGGGACCGGTTCTATAGACCCACTAGAGAACCGGACCAACGGTCCGATATTCTGGTGGATCCATAAAATCTACAAGCGATTCCCGATTCCAATTTTTTGGAACCGGTTCTTAGTGGACGGTTCCCAATTCCATATCGGGAATCGCCCGTCCAAATCACGCTTACCCCTAAAACTATGTTCGTCCTCACATCACCTCCGAGGAGTGCCTTTTTTCTTTTTTTAGGTATTGACCCACGAGTGTTTTTATATCACATGAAAGGATATTCGTCGCTTGTTTGCTGGTTGCCAAAGAAGAAAAAAAGCCCTTCAGATCGTTAGCCCTGCTATAAGTTGCGTGTGAGATTTAAGGGTCAAGTTTGATACGATTATTTTAGGGTTAATATTATGAAAAACCTTAAATTTGTACATATATAATAAATTTACCCTCAACTAATTTTTTTACCACAAAAAATCTTAAACTGATACATCTGTGATAAATTTATCCTCAGTTTTCATTAAATGTTACCACCAAATTACTGAGTTGGACGACATGTGGCAGTTGATAAGTATATCAGTTTGGGGTATGCGTTTGTCATAGATGTATCAATTCATGATTTTATATGATATTAATCTAATTAAACGAAGGGTAAATTTATCGCAAGTGTATTAGTTTGAGATTTTGGTGGTTAAAAAATTAATTTTTAGTAAATTTATCATAAATGTAACAATTTGTGATTTTTCATGATATTAATTCATTATTTTAACAATAGATATAATTATGAAAAAGGATGTTAGTCTTTTTTAAGTATTTGGCAAACTTTTTGCAATTATGGCAAATACAGTTGGTTAAAGCCTCGAGTGATTTCCAATTCAAAATTTGAAAGTCACTCGTTCGAATCCAACCAATTACGTACAAACTGCTTTTGATCGAAGCTATTTACTTATGCGAAAGGTATGAACTTCACCAGTTCATGAATCTCGCAAGCTGTTCCATGGCCACCTGATAGCTGGGACTCTACTTCTATTCCACTATATTAGAAAAAAGGAATACAAAATTTGCTCCTAGAGCCCCACTAAAATCACTTAAATAAGTAAAAATTCAAAAAAAAAAAAAAAACCTAGTCTCACACCACCCAAAACACCCAAGTATGCCAACACCTTCTCTCGCCGCCGGCCACCAACTCCACCATCTCGGACCACCCCAAGGAAGCCGCTCGTCACTACATCAGCCCCTTTCTACCATCAAGGTCAACGTGGGTTGTCGCGAACTTGGATTGAGGTCACGCCATGGGGACCTCGGATGCGTTCACCATCAACGCACTTCTCCTCCCGTTGCTCTGCGTGGTCATTCTTTTGCCCAATCAAATATTTGTCGATAATTTTCGTTAAAAGAAAACTACTACTTCACGTACTTTCTATTAAACCAAGATTATCACATATTCGGTGAAGTCAATAATAATTGCAACAAAAAAACAGCACTTCTTCCAGCATATTTTCTTCATTGTGATTGATTTCTCTATTCTATAATTTATTTGTTTGTAAAATTTCTCTCAGTGCCGCAGTATTCCCTGGCCTTTTCTTTCTAGTGCCACCCGAAGTCACCGGTTGCGCGTTCTGTCTGCCGCTTCATGCCCATTTCATTCTGCAAAGTCACTTACGACATTCCAATTATACAAATCAACACTAGGGACAGTATGGCTTGGAATTGGCGATGTCTCCTTAAATTGCTCCCTATTCTAACTTCGGTTATCCATAGCCCAGGGTATTGTTGCCGAGAAATTTATGACGAATTTAGACATGTGGGACCAACTGTGGAGTGGTATAACTTGATTTGGACTAGTGGAATAAACAAACAGAAATTTATTGGCTGGCTTGTTTGTAGAAACAGACTACCAATAGCGGAAATTATCGGCCAATGGATGACTTCAGTTGATATCCGATGTAACAGAAGACAGAACACATTTATTCTTCCGATGTGAGTGGATAGGCATCATTTGGCGCAGTATCCTTGCACAATATGGGATTAGGCGTCCTCTAAAAGGATAGAATAAGGAACTTCAATGTATGATTAGGGCAACAAAAGGCAAAGACTTGGCGGCAAAACTCCTCAAGGTATCATTTCTAGCAACTATATATGACATTTGGATGGAGCGCAAACGTATGCGATTTCAAAATAAGTCATCCGACATCCATATTATTATGGCTAATGTCCGTAAAACTGTAAGAGGTAGAGCTTTGCTCTTCCAAAAAATTAGACATTCCCAGACAAATGTTGCTTTGGCTACTATATGGAGGCTTCCTACCTTCATCTTTTTGAACTATTAACTCTATTGTAATGTTGGGGTATGCCCCTAACCTGCTGTTCTTCGTATGCTTTTATAATACTTACATTTTACATCAACAAAAAAAAAGTCACTTACGGCATCACACCCAAAATACTTGCAAGCAGATTGAACCCTTACTAGATTGTTGGAAAACATCCCAGTGGAATTTTGATGATCACCAAATTATCTTTGTTGCTAATGATTACAATGATGAATGCAGATAGTGAAACACGTTACTATTTTCAATGATCCTACCTATTGGCAAAGACAAGATGCCAGTCAAGATGGTGATCTTGAAAGTCTTTGGGACAGATGAAGTTGGAAGGATCATTTGATCCGGCCACTGTTAAGGCTATTAGTCTAAGAGTGGACGTAGGCATGATTATAAGCCGATCCACTATACATCATTGTGTGATCTACTTACTTCACTCTAATTTTTATTTTTGGTCAGATACTTCACTCTAATATACTTACTAGCATCACACATACTGTTCGATTTGCAATATCGTTTTGAGTGTCAATTGCTTGATATTCTGCAACAGTTTTAATACATCGACACTCAACCTATTCATTCCCCCTTCTAGGTTGCTTTGTTGAGCCCAACAATTAGTGTCAGAGCTTCTTTGTTTGTCTATTGAAGTGTATGACTTTTGAGCATAAAGATCTGCTTATATGGCTAACCTAATAAATGTCTTTGTTCCTGATTCTCTTACTCCTAAAGAGCCTCCTTATATCGATGGAACAAATTACGCATACTGGAAGCAGCGTATGCAAGCTTATCTAGAAGCAATTGATCTTCAGATGTGGTATGTGATTGAAAATGGTCCAGCAATTCTTGACAAAGCACCTGCTCGACGAGAAGTACAAGATCCAGCGGTTGTTGTAGCCGTTGCTACTGTTGAGCTTGAGGAAACTCAAAGAAGACAGGCTATTGATGCTAAAGCAAGGCATCTTCTTTGCTGCTCTCTTTCCCTTCTGAGTTTAACCGAATCTCTTCATGTGTTTCAGCTAAAGAAATATGGGTCGGCTCCAAGTAACATTTGAAGGAACCGATTGTGTGCAAGAAACAAAGTTGAATATCCTCTTAGGAAACTATAAGTTGTTTAAGATGAAATCTGACGAGACGGTTACTGAAATGTTCACATGGTTCACTGTCATCACAAATGGTCTTGCCAACCATGGGAAGATCTTCACTAATGCTAAGAAAATGAACGAGATCCTAAGGTCACACTACTAAAGGAGTGGAGTCAAGTGCAGACCTTTGTTCGTGAGACCATGAGGATTCAAGCTATCCCTACGGATGAGCTAATTGGAATTCTAGTGTCCTACGAGGCTAAACATCAAATTGAAGATCCAAGCTCAAAAGGTAAGAAAGTTATTGCTTCCACTTCTAATCACGGTGATGCAGGCGAACCTACAACATCATATGATGATGATGAAGACATGGCTCTCTTCACAAGAAGGTTCAAAAGCATAATGAGAAAAGGAAGCAATTACAAAGGAAGGAGGCAAGCAAAATACTCAGACGAGAAGAAACACCACAAAGCCAAAGATGAGTCCAAATCAAAAGAAGTAGTCTGCTACGAATGTCAAAAGCCTGGACACATCAAGCCCGATTGTCCTCTTCAAAAAAAGAAGAAAGGAAAGTATGAGAAGAAGAATCGTGCACACAAGACTAAAACCTAGAGTGACACCAAGTGCGAAAGTAGCAATGATCACGCCACCCTGTGTCTCATGGGTAATTCTAAAGTCGATGAGGAAATTGAAGTAGAATCCCTTGAACTCACTTGTAAAGAATTGCAAGATTTTCTAAAGGAAACTTTTGAACAACTCAAAAAATCTTCGGAAAGAATGTCGGAGTTAAAAAAATAAAAAGTTTTGAAGTTAACAATTGAGAACCTTTCTCAAAGAGTGTCTCTTGAAGAGATGAGAGATGAATTGCACGACCAAATGGAAAAGAATACTCTCTATCTAGACAAGAATTACTCTCTTAAAAAAGAGATTTCGAAAATCACTATAAGGTTCTCTCTTGGTTCCAAAATACTTGAGCACATCCTTCCAAATCAAATTGCTTACTATAGCAAGTCCGGTTTAGGATGTGAGGGAAATGAGAAGAAAGTGATCCTTTTCCAAAAGCAAATTATAGCAGTTCAAAGAAGCCTTGTATTCCTATTCAAGTTTACAAAGATCATATTGTCAGGCATTTCATTAAATCAACATATAGAAAGTTCCCTGACTGCTCTAGCTGCAATGAGGATGGTCATTCTAAGCATGACTGTTCGAAACAAGAAGCCAAGTCAAGGAGGGTGAACTGGAAGTTCAGATACACTAACAATCAAGGACCCAAGTTTGTCTGTGAACCAAAAAAGAAATAAATTTTCTCCTTGATGCAGGGAAAGAAGTCCAGCAAATGGTATTTGAACAGCGGATGTTCACTACTAACTGGAGATGCTAGTACCTTTCTACATATTACCCAAGTTGATGGTGGATCTATTACCATTGAAGGAAAAGACAAAGGAAGAATAGTTGGTAGAGGCACCATCAAGGTGAGAGAGCTAATCATTGATGATGTAGCATTGGTCAAAAGATTGAGACACAACTTGATAAGCATCAGTCTACTATGTGACAAAGGCTATGAGATCAACATCAAGAATGGTATTTGCACAAACAAAGGAAAATATCCATCACAGAACTTTTTTTCAAAAAAAGGTATGGAAATATTTATCTATTGAACATTGGCTGTGAATGTACTCACTATTTAATCTCTGTAAAAGAAAAACAAGAGATGTTGCATAGAAAACTTGGTCATGTCAGTTTGAAGCAAATAACTAAGCTAGCTTCAAAGGAATTGGTAAGAGGTCTTCAGAGAATGAGGTATGAAATGAATGAAATCTGCAATGCATGCTCGTTAAGTAAGCAAGTCAAAATTCCTTTTAAGTTCATAAACACTATTATGACTAACCAAGTATTGCACTTTTTTCATATGGACCTCTTCGGACCTCCGAGGAACACTAGCCTTGGAGGAAGCAAATATTGCCTAGTGTTTGTAGATGATTACTCCATATTCACATGGGTAATGTTCTTAGTTCACAAAGATGAAGCATGCAAATCTTTTGAGAAAATGGTACGAAAGATTCAAAATGAGAAAGGCTACAACATCACAAGCATCAAAATTGATCATGGTTGTTAATTTCAGAACAAAAGCTTTGCTGATTTCCGTAAAGAAAATGGAATCGGGCACAACTTCTCATCTCCATATACTTCACAACAGAATGGAGTAGTCGAAACGAAAAATAGATGTCTGCAAGATATGGCGAGAATAATGATGATTGAAAGTAGCCCTCCTGCTTACTTTTGGGCTGAAGCAATTGCAACATCATGCTGTATCATCAATAGGGCTTTTTTGCGTCCATTATTGGATAAAACACCCTATGAAGGAAGAAAACCAAATATATCCTATTTTCATATTTAGTTTTAACCAAGATCAAATGAAGTTATATTTCTTGACTATTCTACTACTAGCAAAGCATATCGTGTGTTTAACAAAGTTTTGCATGACGTAGAATAGTCTATCAATGTCAAGTTCAATGACAACATGATGAGAATCCAAAATCTCAATGAAGACCATGAGCCATCATCAATGCAGATCAAACAAACTTCTCAGAATCAACAGTTCAAATTATAAGAGGAAATCAAAATTGAAATGCTAAGGACTTGAGATTCCAAGCAATTCACCCAAAGGAACAAATCGTCGGTGATACTAAAGAAGGTGTACGAACCAGATCCTCGTTTCAACAAGTCATGAACTCACTTGCATTGATCTCTAAAGTAGAACCAAAGGGAATTGATGAAGTCATCAAAGATGAAATATGGATTGCAGCAATGCAAGAGGAGCTTCACCAATTCAAAGTCAATGAAGTCTGGAATTTAGTCCCTGGACCACAAGATCACCCAATCATTGGCACGAAATGGGTATTCAAAAACAAGATGAATGACGAGAAATATTATTAGGAACAAAGCTTGACTCATTGCAAAGGGATACTCTCAAGAAGAAAGTACTAGCTATGATGAAACTTATGCACCCATGGCAAGGTAGAAGCTATTTGCCTATTACTCTCTTATGCTTACGATCATGATTTCAAATTATATCAAATGGATGTTAAAAGTGCATTTCTAAATGGATACATAAAATAACAAGTATTTATTTAGCAACCCCTAGGGTTTGAAGATCCAAAGCATTGTGATCATGTTTATCAACTCAAGAAAGGCTTATACGGTCTAAAGAAAGCACCCAAAGCTTGGTATAAAAGGTTAAGCACATCCTTAGAGGAGAACGATTTTGAAAAATGTAAAGTGGATATCACTCTATTCGCCCAGAGGAATAGTAATGATATTTAATTGATACAAATTTATATTGATCATATCATTTTTGGTTCCCTTAATGAAAATTTATGCAACAATTTTGCGAGCATCATGAAGAACAAATTTGGAATGATTTTGATCAGAGAATTAAACTTCTTCCTTGGTCTACAAATCAAGCAATTAAAGGAATAAACTTTCATATTCTAAGAGAAATATTCGAAAGAACTTGTAAAGAAGTTTGGAGTAGAAAATTGCAACAAAGTGGCTACTCCTATGTCATCATCATTGAAACTGGACAAGATGAATCAGGTAAGTCTGTTGATCCAAAACTCTATAGAAACATGATCAGTTCATTATTATATCGAACAGCTTCCAAACCAGATATATATAATTCAGTGCATGCATTTGTGCCCGCTTTCAATCTGATCGTAAGAAATCGCAGCTCAAAGCTGTTAAGCGTATTATCAAATATGTTGCATCTTATCCCAAATTAGGACTATGGTATTATAAGAACTCGGATTTTATATTCCTTGGATATACATATGCTAATTTAGCAGGATGCAAAATAGATTTAAAAAAAAAACACATGTACTTGTCAAATGATGGGCAGTATGCTCGTCTCTTGGTTCTTAAAGAAGCAGAACTCGGCAGTACTATCTACAACCGAAGCTGAATATGTAGCACTAGGCAACTAATGTGCTCAAATTCTGCGGTTGCAACAACAGTTTAGTGATTATGCTGAAGAATGGTCAGGCACAATGATCAAATGTGACAATACGAGTGCAATCAACCTCACAAAGAATCTTATTATCGAGGGCTAAGCACATTGAATTCGTCACCGCTTTATTCGAGAACATGTGGGGAACGGAAGCATCTACATTGAGTTCATTGATTCTAAGCATCAATTGGCAGACATCTCCACAAAGCCTCTAGACAAAGTTGCATTCAAATTCATAAAAAATGAACTTGGCATCATCATTGAGGAAATAAGTCATCATCATTGCTCCTAGTTAGTATTACTGCCCAAGTACGCAAATGTTCAAAAAAAATCATCGTTACACTGTGCCTCTTTACCGTCCTAACAGTAGTGTCATTCCCGATTTTTTTTGCCTCTACAATGATTTATCTGAGTTATTAGAATTAATTAGGCAATTGATTGTTTTCCTGTTATCTCTCTCACCTTCACCCACGATCCCATTTTCAGCTATTTATACGCGATCATGGTGTTTCAATTGCCATCACGTTCGACGCTCTCAACGCTCTCAATCTCTCTATTTTAACTCACTCTGTCTCATAATCTTAATCAATTATCCTCTCTTCTCGACACTCTTCATTAATCCTTCAAACATGCCTCTAAAATCATCGAAAGGAACCAGCAAGCCAACTAATACGAACCTTCGGGTTCGCTTGGGCGTCTGTGTCCTCCTTGAAGCAGGAATTCATCTTCACATCTCATTGTTCATCTTATCCTCGTTATTTTCTATCCTTTCCACCCTTTTATCATCTCTCATCATTTTGCTGGGCTACTTTCATAGATCGGAATACTCTTAGCGGAAAGCTCGTGGTAAATGTTACTGGATACATTACTTCTTGGCATTTAGAAACTTTCTTATAATATCTTATGAAGAACCTATTCCGTCTGTGATGCAAATGGACAAGTGATTTGAACTGTGAAGTCTGGAGTAGTGGAGATTATTAGCATATAGACAGTATGTGGGCAGTTTAGTCTTGGATGGAACGGAACTTCTAGAAATACGGAAGGGGAAAATATTTACAAGAAGGAAAGGGGAAAAAAGAGAGAGAACAAACGTTTAGCAGAGATTCTGCAGAGGTAACTGATAGGTCACCATGAGACTGCAAATCAAGAATGATGTCTAAAATTGCACTGCACGATTCATTCTGATGCTGTTTCCATCTAACCATCCCAAGTCTGGGATTTTCCCACCATTATGGTATTTCTATAGACCAAGCATGAATTGTATGCGTTTGGCTTGCTCGGGAGGTTAAACTAACCGGTGTGTGTGTAAACCAGCTCGAACACCAATTGACCATACTAGATGGGGGAAAAAATTGAGCAGGTTTGCTTCTCATAGGATCTGCTTGAAAGGACGCATGACAGCATTAAAATGAATGAGCAGAAAATAAGCAAGGTGTTGGGACCTCAGGACGGCCAACTCAAAGGCAGAGACATTTCTGAAAGCCATTCTGAGCTCATGAAAATCTTATCCCCTAACCGAAACAGGAGAGATGGTCCCAGATCGGATCTCTAAACAGATCACATCGATGATGGTTGTAGCTTGATTTTTCTTCATTGCAGATACAAAATCGACAGCATCCCAGTTCACGCTGCACCATGAAGATAAAATGAAAACCACACAATTCACTTTGAGAGTGACTCCAAGACCAGTCGCTCCTGCGCCATAGCTGGTTTTGAATCCAGGATACATCTCATGTCACGCGAAACTTGCGTTCATTGGCAACAAACTGCACAAGTGAATCAGAAAAGCTTTGCTCATCAATTTTTATCGGACAATACAGTTCATTGTCTGTGCAATTTTGCGCACAAAATGAGGGAAGCTGAGATATTCAATTTCAAAACCACTGCCTAGGAACCTTACCTTTCATATGCAGAAATGCCTTTTGACACTGCGGTAGAAGCAGTACAAACCCAACAAACAAGCAGGATGCCAAAATCCTTCCTTATCTACTTTCGACGGGCAATTGTACATTCAACAATCAGGCATCCATGTCGATAGCGCATAGACAATCCTGCCCTTCCAGCCCTGCAATAGCCACTGCCCATCTTCTTCAGTCTCAAAATCCTTATGATAGTAAGATTTCAGCCTGTCCTTCGCCAAGCTCACCATATCCTTATCCAAAGGTAGCTGCCTAAACCCTGCCCTCAGGTTTCGCGCGTGCGACATTTTGTACGTCTCGGGCCTCTCGATCCTCTCCGAGCCTTCGCAGGCAATGACATTCATCGCCTTCCTCCCAAATATTTCACGCTCGAGCAGCAACCTCTCTGGGGCGTCACGAGGCACAGTTGCCTCGAGCATGTCAAAGATAGCTGAAAAATGGAAGAGCGCCTCCCGGAATCGCGTGGCAAAAAAGGGGACACCATGGCCACCATTTATGATTCCCAGGATGAAAACATTGGGATTCATTTTTCTGATCAGATTCAGTACGACATCTCGTGGACTCTCTGCCGTCACTGTTTCATCAAGTATATTGTGAATTCTAAATATGCAATTAACGACGAGGATTTCATCGCTCTGGATCTTTAGCTCCTCCACTTTAATGGTATCCCAATTCTTTGCTATA
Organism: Syzygium aqueum; assembly: GCA_031216185.1. Lineage (NCBI taxonomy): Eukaryota > Viridiplantae > Streptophyta > Magnoliopsida > Myrtales > Myrtaceae > Syzygium > Syzygium aqueum. The sequence continues at coordinate 1,281,072 of CM062240.1, forward strand.
GCATTGAACTTGAAGGGGACATCGAAAGTTTTGGCATAGCTCGCCAAGCGTCGACCAGTTTCCTCAACGATTTCCTCTGGTTTAAACCCTGGTTGTGGCAGATCAATCGCAGTAATCCGAAGCTTAGGTGGTCCACCAGGGCTTGACGAGAGACGCTCTATTAGGCCAGGCCATTGAAATCCATAGAGAATTCCAAAATCAACGATGTGCAACTTGGGTGCCTTCCCGGCCATATTCATTATCGTCTTGTTCGAGAAGAAATTGGAGAGCTTCTTAAATGGACAAGCTGCTAGAAAGAGATGATAAGCCTTCAAGACGTCCACAACCGATGTTGGCCTAGCCATGAGAGTCTTGTAAATCTGAGAGCCTGACCCGGCGAGGCGTGCCTCGAGACCATTCGCAAAATAGTGCGCCATTCTTTGCATCCCATCCCCTGTGGGAGACGTGTGCCTTCTGATCTGCTTGAGCAGCTCCCCTGCGCTTGCTCGATCATCCATAGTAATGGCTTGTGTACAAAGCGTCAAAAGAGTTCTCAAGTCGACCACATCCCTCTTGCGCCTGCCTTGCTTCTTGCCGCTGGCCTTCCTCTCGTTCTGCTCTTTCGGTGGGCCATTCTGCATCACATTCCGTAGAGATTCGCGAAGGGCAGCTTTGCTTCCTTTACGATTGAGCAACACAATATCAAACATCTCCGACCTCACAGTTGATTCGGTGTAAACTGATGAATGCTTGTTCATCCTTCCCTCTTCTAAGTTCACATCCTCCTGCAAAGGATTTTTCCTTCCCCTGTATCCACCAAAGTCGGCAAACATGTTCTCATCATTCTCTAGATTTAATACCAAACTTGTAGCCTCTTCAGTTGGTTCATTAACGGAAAATTCACCCCTCTCCAGATTAACTAGAATTTCATTTCCAAAAGCAAGCAGCTCTCTCGCTTCATCAGCATTGCCATTGAACTGCATAACAGACTCACTTTCAATAAGTTCAGGCAAAGCAATGGCTCCAGTGGTACTGATACTAACGTAGACACCATCCAATGACTCGCCAATTGACGATGAGATGGATTGAGACACCGTGGTGAGGACAGCATGCTCTTGTGATTCACAGTTCGGCTCTGACCTGACCCAGTTAATTGCACCAGCGCTACTACCACATGAGCTCTCGTTGGTTTGATTAGGTGACGGATGTTGATCTGCAGCTGGCGGATACCTCTCCCCAATAACTTCATAGAATGATTTCTCGGCTGCCTCGAGCGCTAAGGCCTCATGACACATGATGCTCTTCTCTTCTATGTCTTCCTCCATAAGCATCTGGTTTATGTACTTGAGAGCTGCATCACTAAAATCATAGTCCTCGGCCGGTTCCTTCCCAAGGTCAGCGCCCAAAGGAGGTGTGTACATGTAGCTATAGGTAGAGTTATTGAACATGTCGTCGATCGTGAGCTTACTAACAAGATCATCCTCTGGTAAAATCGAAAAGGCCAGATCATCACCATCATCGACTACATGCCCATCAATGAAACTATCAAGTTCGTCAGGTGGTCGATCCATTTCTATATAATATGCTGGACTCAGAAGTGCTTCATAACATCAATTGCTCAAAAAGGTCTTGAAAGAACTTGTACCAATATTCATCAAGTCGCTATATAAACAAACACAGATGATTCCCCAAAATGATTGATCAACTAAGCGTACAACTTGGTAAAAAGCTTGAAGCCTTTTCTTGGAGATAAAGTTCCAAGCTTGCATGTAGTTCAGCAAAATGAAACAGAGAATGCAATTTGAGGACAAAGTACAAGCTAATCTTGTTTCAAATTGAAACAGAACGAGATTGAAAACTTCCCTTTTAGGACTCTCTCCGAGGAACGGGGGATTCGGCAAGAGTCGGCCTTTTTTCTTGAACCGATCAAGTTTGGTTCCGAGAAAGAACAGCCAGGATTCGATTTCAGATTCCTCAGTGTTATCCCATGTGATAGTTGACTCCTGCGAGGCCTACATATACTTGTCCTCTGGTCCAATTACGTTTGTCCTTACGTCACTACCCACCAGTGTTTTTATGTTCCATGAAAGGAGACTTATCGCTTGTTTGTTTGGTTGTCGAAGAAGAAAAGAGCCCCGCGGATCATTAGATCGACTATAAGTTGCGTGTGAGATTCCATTTGGCACAATTATATAAAAAGTATTCGGCAAACTTCTCACAATTACGGCAAGCATAGTTGGTTAAAGTATCGAGTAAATTCTAACTCGGAAACTGAAAGTTACTCATTTGAATCCCACCAATTACGTGTAAATTGTTCTGGATTATAGCTATTTGCATATACCAAAGGTCTAAACTTCACATGTTCATGAATCTCGCAAGGTAGTCCATAGCCTTTAGGTAGCTAGGACTCCACTCCTGCTTTTTGTATTAAAAAAGAAAATGCAGATTTGCTCCCATAGCCCCAATAAGTTGACTTGAATATACCAATTTATGTAGACATCCAAAAACCCTAGTCTCACACCTCCCAAAACACCCGAGTCTGCCAACACTTTCTCCCTCGGCCGACCCCCATCTTCGCCATCTCAGGGCACTCCGAGGAAGCCGCTCGTCACTATATCGGCCCCTTTCTACAATCGAGGTCGTCGCGGGCTGTTGCGAACTTGGATTACATTCACCATCAACATACTTCTGGGATTACTTCAAACTGTGATTCTTTTGTCAAATCACATATTTGTCAAAAAATTTTCGTTTAAAAGAAAAACTACTTCTTCATATACTTTCTATTAAACCAAGATCATCACGCATTGAGTGAAGTCAATAATAATTGCAACTAAAAAAGTACTTCTTCTGTCATATTTGCTTCATTGTGATTGACTTCTCTATCCCATCCACCACTTCAGCCTCATCTCTTTCTGCAATGTTACTGACGAGATTATAGCTAAAACCAAAACAGATTGAAACCTCTTCTTGACAAATTGATCTCCCCTTTCCAAGCAGCTTTCATTCGAGGGACTCTTCTTGGAGTAAAAGAATTTGCCACTGATTCTACCATGTGGAATGCTATCTTGATGGCAGTGGAATAATCTCGCAAGGAACCTGCTTCATCTTGTGCAAGGAGAAAGGGTATTACGTGAACTTGGTCTATGCAAACCACCACAATCATAGCCAATTGAAGACCACGATCTTTTCATTCTAACGACCATGATCAATCTTGGATTTCATATGGCGCATGAGAAACAAACTGCAGGCTACAGGCTACAATTTGCACCATCGATTCGACAAAATGTTTAGGACTCGTAAATGCATCGTATACAGAGGGCATGTTAGAAGAGTCGAGCACCAAAGCAAGTGCAACCTAAATTGACCTCATCTTCACTGTGATATACGTCGGCCAATTCGTAATTTTAAAAGGTTAGGCCCAAAGCCCAGCGTACCTAGTGACGTGGTCTAGTACATGACCCTACTTATATCTTGAAGCGAAACTTTGGACCAACAAAGACATCTAAGACCCAAAAGGAAAACCATAATTTTGATGATTTTATTTTTAGTACTTGACCTATATCAAAATATATATATATATAAATTGAGTTGATCTTTCGAATTAAAAAAGACGATCTCTATATTTTAAATAATGAACGTGACAAAAAGCTTGCATTGCGCGCTTAGTGGATTTCGTGTTCCGATAGAGAGATGATGGGGTGGATGGGATCCATAGGAAAGCGGGAATCGTGTCAAAAGTCATGTTTTTTTTTTGTGAGAGCCGGTGTTCAGTCTCGGACTTTCACTATTTTCTCATATGCGATTGGCTCCATTAAACTAAACCTATATAATAACTTGATTGTAAGGAACATTTTTTCCTTCCAACATTAGATCGGTAGGTCTCCCTCAAGTAATTTTAAACGGTAGCTTATCGATGCAATTTTTATTCGGTTTTACTTCACGAGGAGAAGTAAGCCTCGGTGCCCTTGAAGTTTCATTTCTTATGAACGAGGGAGAATTTGTTAAGCAAGCAATTAAGAAATATTCACAATTTCCAATGCATTGACTTTAAATCGCTACCATCCGTTGTAAGTATAAATAATCAAACCCTGGTTTACACGACCTTTTTTTTTTATCGGTCCTACTCTATCTCTCTCTCACGATACACACTCAGACTTGCGCCCCGCCTCTTGTAAGGTGTGGACGTCGAAACCCACATCTTAACTACGCGACCCCACCCCTACCCCTCCTCCCGCGAAGGTGGGGATTCGAACTCCTCACCTCTCAATTTTCATGCGAGAACGGTGGCCACTGTTCACACGACCTTGATAATATAGCTTTTTGTGTCTTCTTCTACAGCAAGCTGGATATGCCTGTGCAAAGTGAGGGCAGTTCATAAACCGGCTGTTGGGCCCATTTCCTCATTTCACTCTCTCTTTTCTCATTTTGTTATAGCTGTGCAAATTTGCATTATGGACTTTGAATCTCGAAGCTTGACATTTGTATGCATTCATCACCTTGTCCTTCAAATTTGTTTGAGCCACTTTTACTCTTTGGACATGCTCCAGTTTGGGGTGAAAACTCTAAACGTGTTATAACTGAGCTACTCGATTCCATCTTATCAAAAAACAGACCGATTTAGTTGAGGTTCCGTTTCTTTTCGCGGAAAATAAATGATTTGGAAAGTATTTTTGCTATAATCGATCACTTGTATCGCTTGAAATACTTAGTCAATGGAGAATGTTTTCATTATCATCAACAATATACGTCTAAACATTTTTGTGGACAATGAAAATATTTTTCGTTTATTCATTTTCGTAAGCAATACAATCAATCGTTTTGGAAAAATTGTTTTCCAGATCATTTATTTTCCGCGGAACAAACGTGCCTAAAGTTCTACGATTAATGATTCAAAAATAAAACCTTCCTACAAAAATGAAAACACACAAAATTAACTAAATTCAATTAAGAAAGCACAAAACACAAAAGCCTGAAAATCTTATCTATCTAAATCATGAGGAAGGAACAATATTTAGACTCGTACAAATACTTGAACAGGCTTTTCGTTCCAATACAACTCTAAATGAGGTTCTACTTTGACTATTATACAAAGCATGAGGTAAAACATATTTGAATAGAACTATCATAAAATTTATAGATATAAAAAAATTAAAAAGCTAATAAAAAGATAGCATTTTTATTGATGTAGGAAGTGAATTGGAATGAAAAGATGTTCTAAAATCTGAGCAATAATGTAATTATGAAAACTTGTTAATAGTATCACTAGACTAATTTAACTTTGTTTGGGAGGTTGGAGGAAGTAGATTGAACAAATTGAAAGTTTATGGACTAAATTACACACTTCACAATAGTTTAGGGACTTGGGGTGACTTTCTCCCTTATTTGATCAAATAAAATGGCTATACGGAATATTTAGCAAGTAGTTTAAGAACCGCATTAAACAATTAAAAAATAAAAAATGACGTTGCACATTGAGCTAAAATTTAGGGATATCACTATCATTTTTCCAAAGAGAATTTAAAGTAGATTCAACCTCCGCGAAATTCGAGTTAGTCTCCGATCCAATTTCCAGTTGAAATAATATTGTGAGAACAGAATTGTGTCTAGGGCAAAAAGATCATACAAAATCAACGAATGAAATAATGTACATTGAATCGAATTTGATTAGAAGTAAACCTAAATGTTTGTTTATTGTGTTACTTCTTTTTTGTTTCTTTTTTCCTTACTTCTTTTTGGCGGAAAGTCGACGAGTTGGTTCAACAAAAATGCAGAAGAGGTTGATGGTGAAATGTTCAAGTAATGGTTGTTTTAAAATATGCGAATTGTGTTCGAAACAGTTTTAATAAGGAATGGAGAGCTCTTTCCTGATGTATTTTTAAAAGAGTCGCCACAATACGCCTAGTCAATTAAAATTGTGAAAAATAGCTCGAATCAAGTGTCTGTGTGTCACTTTTACAAGAAACATGAAAAGTACATATTCTGCACATATCATATTGTTCTGTATATTACAGTTAACATAATTCTACTAACTAAAAACGGAGCCATCTTTAATCCAATATTTTAAATTTGAAATCATTTTAGGTCAGATTGAAGCACAATTTTTTAGACAAGGAACAAACAAACCACGGAAAAATCCAAGTGACTCTTTCATAAGTCGGAGCAATCTTTTCATAAGCGTTTGCCCCTGATCCAATCGAGGGATAGGATCAATTATAGAAACATGAGTTAATCATACGATTTAATAGAAAACAAGGAAAAATACTCTCTTGACGGGTAAATAGATTGACCTTATAACAACAACAATTAATTACTATTGCTAAAATACAAGCTCGTATTTTATCTATATTAATTGTTCTTAATAATGAGAAACGATTGGAAAACATCGAGTCGACCGCCGGAGATACGGGTCTTAAAATCATAAACAAATAAATTAGGTAGACTTACTTTACTCCTCAATTGAGTCCAAATTCAAATTCAAATCCGAACTCAAACATAAATTGATGTTTTGGGGAAGAGCAAGAAAAGTTCTTGTCATTGGAGGTTGGAAGCTCATTTAATTTTGAGCCACTTTATCATATTCATTTTATCATACCGATTCTACTGCATGTTCTCGGAATTCATTCTCTAGCGAACTCCATTTTTACTATTCTGACGAATTCCTTATAATTTCTCTTTTTATTTTTTCGATCTCATTAGAAATCATATGAAGACAATTCCTATTTAATATACCTATTTGTGCAAGCAATTTACGATTAAGACGCAAACGTCTCTCATACAAATTGTGCATTAATCTACTATAACTATACTAAATAGAAACCAACGTCACGAAATCTTGGACCGGCTTTCTCATAGCTACCTAACAAGAAGTAATAATTACACATTAAAAACTGTAGTTTCAGCAGTAAAACACTCCACAAAATATCGCAGCATTAGTTTCATTCGTAGGGGTTAGAGATAATTAACGCCAAGATTTGAATGTCATGAGGCAATAAAAACAGGAAAATTACTAAAAAAATCTTAAACCTATTGCATTTATTTTTATCAATTAAGTCTCAAACGTTTTGCATTTGTGTCAATTCAGTTTATCATGTCAATTTTGATCAGAAATCACTGACATGGACGCCGGCCATCCTACATAGCACAGCCGACGCTGACTTGGATAATTTTTTTAATATTTTTAAATTTTTAATTTCTCTTTTCTTTTTTTTTCTTCCTTTTTCCTCTGGCCGGTTTCCGGACCATGTCAGCAATTTCCAACCAAGATTGGCCAAATGGGCTAAATTGGTACAAATGCAAAAAGTTTAAAACTCAATTGGCAGAAAAAAAAGATTTAGAACTGAATCAGTATAATTACGACAAATTTAAGACTTTTTTTTATGATTCTCCCAAATTAAAAACCCAAATCAAATCACCGCCACGATTTATAGCGGTTGAAGTAAAGATACCACAATAAATTGCCATAAATCTGGTGTTCTTCCAACAAAAAGGAGTCATTACTGCAAAAACGAAAACTTCAAGGACCCCCACCCAATAGTATTTTCCGCAATGAAAATTGCAAAATGACCCAAATAATTTATCATTTGCTTGAAAAGATGGCTGTGAGAGAGAGAGAGAGAGAGAGAGAGAGGAGGCCAGACTGGGATGATTGTCGTGAGATTATTAAATGACGTGAATCTCACGGACCATGTGAAGAAGATGCACATGCCTTTGGGAGTCTTCTTACGTAACAAAACGAAACTGCGTAAGGCGAGACGAAACCCAACACGAAATCATTGCGAAACTCCAGCTGCAACTGCGGACACCGATGATGAACGACGACCCAAAAGTCATCCTTTATTAAAATACCCGAAATTGGAATTCTTAAGATTCATCCCTCACATGACGTAACGTGCTGGGAAGGTCCATGTTCTTCTTCGTTGTTAGAGAGGGAGGGAGGGAGGGAGTGAGGGAAGGAGGGATTTTTTGTTACTTGCAGTAGTGGGGTTGTTGCCGGTGTCGCGTGAGCTGTTTGAGATTGTTGCTTGCGACGCAAAAGCTTGGAGATACAGAAAAGGAAGGAGCCTAAAGTCGTCGTCATGAAACTCACTCACACCATTTAAGAGGACTGTCAATGAACCATTGATGGAGAGAAAGTCACTGGTCTTGAGAAGCAAAAGCAGCCTTGCTATCCAAGGACAGAAAAAGTTGAAGATGCCACAAGACAACAGTTGGGGTAACCATATATCACCAGGAAGACAGAGAATCGTCGAATAAATGAATTGAATCACAAATTTACAGCACGTGGAAAGAACAAATTACATTAATTGTATCTCGAGTCGATGTGAACTTTACAAAAAATTCCATGATCTGAATTGAAGAAATGCGGCAAATTAACTTCTGTTAACAAAAGTGTTTTTCGATGAAAAAATTTACAGCTGCCGAGCTCCCTTGAGCAGGACCCGGCAAAGAATCATGTGAGTGAGAATTACACATGAATGATCTGTACAATTTCGGGAAATTAATGCCATCCTGTCAGACAATTCGTGACCTTTTGTACAACCTGCGCCGCGGCTCACATCCCTTCGATCACCATCCTGTCAGCCTGCTCGTTGGCTATCTTCGGAGCCGCGGGTTGATGCTTCCCCTGTTGCTTAGCTTGATGCTGAGACCAGTAAGCGTGGGCACACATGACGCGGTCAAGGAGGTCCTGGGGCACAGGCTCTCCCCTCCTCTGTTGGGGAGCGATGCTCGCAGTGTGGACCAATGTCTTCCATTTATCCTGCACGCAGTCCACAGAGAACATCAGAACAGTCGAAACATACGAACCTTCATATTTTGATGCAGATGGCATATGGATAATAACAGGGAACAGCTGATGGTGTCAAAAGTTATAACTGCTAACAGAAAAAAGATGGAAATGAATGAGCAAGAAGATGCAAAACCATGTAGCAACCAAAGTTTAAGTCCTGTGGATAAATGTGTGCATCTATCATCAACCATGGTGCACAAAAGATTCGCAGGTCGATCTGTGTGTGCATCACGGTCTCATCATCTGTTAACTACATACATATTACTTTCCAGGTGCAATTAGTAAGCGTGAAGAAATGTACCTTCAAGTCCACATACGTCCGGTGGTCTGCATTCTCAAAGGCACGTAATTTAACATCACGCCACCTGAAGAACCAAGCGTAGTCAGAACCCTATCTATAAACAACTAGAGTCTGTCCTAAAGACACGTCCGCTTAAACCAAATTAAGATATCCTATGTTACTGAGGAACAGACAGCAACACATTTATATAGAGAGAGAGCAGCGCACCTGCCAGTTCCAAGCTCCTCAACTGCCTGAACCAATGCTTCCACCTCAGACACAGAGAAAGGTCTCCTGATGCGACGCTGTGAAAGTTCAGAGCGCTTGTTTTTCTGGCTCAGTGGGACAACAGCTAGTGGCTCCAGGGGCATAGCGGTAAAAGGAACCAGAGCTCTCAAATCTGACATCTTTTTGTCAGATGAAACATCGGAATGCAGGGAAATGAGTTCAGGGCTAGTATCTACATCATTGCCGCTATTTGTTAGTGGAGGTGGGTCAGATGGAACATCAGAAACCCCTGGATCGGATATACAATTTTCCTGAGAACTGCAGAAAATGACGGCAAGAAATTAGAAGAATGTATGGCAGAGCAAGTCCATCTTGGTAGTAAATATTCGCAATTTAGAAGCAACTCGTTTATTTGTTTATTAATTTGAAAAAATTTAAAAGCAACTCTGGAGCACCTGGTTAAGAGTTCAGGCATGTCATATGGTACTGTCAGGGGAACATCTTCAGAAGCAATGGCTGGATTAACTTTTTGAAGGCTGGGCTCCAATGCGAAACCAAGATTATCAAGACTCTCTTTACAAGATATGCCTGTCTGCAACAATGTCCTGTTATCATCTCGAATCTTCTTTCCACGGAGCAGTATCCCAACATGCAATCCACTGCCAAGTATAGCACTCACTGCTTCCACTACAGTCCTCTGGCAAAAGACGGATAATACCATTTTAAGGCAGGTACATTTCACTTCAATAAAATAAATCTACTTGCTCAAGGAGAATACATTATGCAGAACCAAAAGCATGAATAGCAACAAGAAAATGTCACAAAGTGGAAATGATGCTGATTATAGGCACAAAAATTGAACTCCCACCAGTTAAAATAGACAGAAGTTACATAGTAAGCATGGTTTTAAGCATTCTCTTTTTCTTTTTCTACATATATGATAAAGTATCTCCACAATCAAAACCTTCTTTACTTCTAAGGAAGAATTGGCGAATGTCACAGTTCATACCTTCAGCGAACCTACAGTTGCAGTTTCAGGGACATCTATCAAAAGCTCAGGTATTCTGAAGGACTTGATGCTAAATTTCACTGTAAGAAAGCACATCAAATATATAAGTGCTTCATAAATCGCTAGATGCAATGGATCTATGAGGAGCACATTTGTTAGACATCCAATTACCATGAGAATCCTTCGCATGACTGGATGCTTGGCTACCAAAGACTGATGAGGGTGTTCCACTTTCTGCCAAAAAACAGATAAAATCAGTGAGATTATAGAAACTTGCAGTGTGCACATCGAAGAACAGGGGATTGTATATTGTCATAAATATAAATGTAAGAGCAGACCTCCATGCATCTTCGCAATTGAACCATTTCTGTCACTATTCATGTTCTTCTGTGGTGAACTAGAATTGCTTTCACCACTGAAGACTCCATCAAAAGTGACAATCGAGCTTCTGTCGACTAACTTCCTCCTCTTATAAAGGCAGCCACTGTTATACCTTTCGCGTTTGTAAAAAGTTCTCCTCTTGTGAGTAAAAGACTTCATCTCACCATCTGAAACATAGCAATCAAGAAAATCACCACTTGACCTTGTGCACATAGAAGGATCTCAGGAATTCTAGGAAGAAAGTGGATAAAAGCTCACCAGCTTTTGAAGTTTCGCAATCCTTCAACTTTGGAGCTGCCCTCCAGTATTTGGATGTCAGCAGCTTCCTTATTCTGCGGTCTCCTCCAATGCGTTGTGTATGCCTAAAAACTTTAATTTTGTTGCTACATTTATTAAACCTACGGAAGTTTTCGTCACCATCTCTACTGCCTATGTTAATGTTATTCCTACGCCTGGGAAAAGAGGCAACAGGATGAGGGTTCCCACAAAGTGGCTTCTGGACTTGATCACCTATGTTCATCATTGCAGGATACTTGCTAGAATTTTCGACTGAATCCTTCAAACATTCGCCCAAATTAACATCTCCAGTTCCTGGGTTCTCCACATCAAGACCAAAAGAGGGCCCAAAACCAGGAATCATCCCCGCTAAATTACTGGACATCCCATACCTGATCTTGTTTTTGCAAATTGCAGGCCTCAAACAACTATCCTTCTCTGATTTAGCAGAACCAGAAAATGTTGAAGTGGAGTCTAACAAGGCATCATGCTGAGATTGTGATTGTCGCAAGGAAAACTTCTGCTCATTGTTTTCTAAAGCACGTTCAGACACAAAGTTACTCTCTTCACAACTTGCTTGCTCAATGCACTCAGCTTTCAGTGGTTTATTCACGTCTTGCCTTTCCTGCTTAATGGCATCCTTACAAATGGCAAGCAGATGATTTTCTTCAGATGCATTGTTTGAAGCTGAAGAACTTTCACTCTCCTGCAACAACTTGCCAGCTAAAGAAGCAAGCAATTCAATTGCACAGATATAATTACCATCTGCCCGCTTTTTCTGCCGACCCCTCTGCTATAAGCAAAACCAAATTCAGTCATTGAACATTCTTGTGAGTAAAAATCAAACATTTAAAAATTGAATGAGGTACTTACTCTAGCCGATCTAGGAGCACGAGGGACGACAGGGACTTGAAAGCCAATTGTTCTATTATCCAGACTCTTCTTCATAACCATAGCTCAGGTACGCATGGCCGTCTCAAAACACTAAAAGGTCATGAAAGAGCTACATATCAGTAAATGCAGCAAAACCACCAAGAGAAAAGAAAGTGTAGTAGGATGACATTCAATGTCGACATCATAACATTGCAACGGATCATTTAAATATGACCATACTTCTGATATGTCATCAAATCCAAAAAGACATAGAGACAGCATTTGCTACATCCATTGGCTAATAGCCACCACAATTCTCTCAACTCGCTGCCTAAAGTAGTTGTTGACCATTGTGTAGTGAACAAGACCACCCGAGGGCCCATTCATAAAAATCAGAAATCAGCAAAAAGGACACAAAACTCATAATTGATCCTCACCCACAATAAAGTCAAAGCTCTCATTTATTTCTATGATACACAGAAATTCAAATTTCACAGAAATGTCAGCGCAACAAAATGTGCTGATCCTCCCGATTAAATTGCACGAGTCATGACAAGTTCAGATCTTGTATCACAATCAGATCCCTCATGACAATTCAACACCAGAAAATTCAACCATCCCAACGGTCTGTGGTGGTTGAGTAGCAGAATCGAGGACATAATGATCATAAATTGCAGAATTAAGCACCAACTCGGATCTCGGATTCTGCAGAAACTTCTCAGCGAGAATAGATTTCTACACCAACAAGCACGATCAAAGCTGTTCTTGGTTGATGTCGAATCAGACCGTATACCAATCAAATAGAAAGAACACAGAAAGTTTTGATTCCCGAGCCAGTCGATACGCGAGAAAGAATCTCCACGACCAACAGAACCCCACCTTCGGCAGCTCCAAAAGCTCCGTCGAATTCAAAAATAGTAGCTTCTGACGTAAAAACAAAAGACGAACAGCAACCCAGATGGAATCGAGCTTCGCCAAATCAGATCTCGATCCAAAACCCGATTTCGCAAACCGAATTCCCCAAAAACCCATGTCCTCAAAACCCCGAAAGACGTTTACCAAGTCCGACGAAAAATTCCCATCAGCCTTCGCAGAAGAAAAAATGCGAAAAACCAAAAACAAAAACAAAAAGGGGGGGAGAGACAATTCGCACGACCCATCCGAACAACAACAACAGATCAAAGACGAGGAGAAGATCGCGACGCCAAGAACTTAAAAAAGACGCGAACTCAGCACTCACCTCTCGATGCGATCGCGGCTTTCCGGAAGCTGTCCGATCGTGGGTTGGTGTGGTGCGATCGAGGTGCCCAAATTTTCAAAAAACAAAAAGAAAGAAGATAACGGTTTTCTCCTGGTGATTGAGCCAAAGGGAGGCAAAGATTTCCCCGGGGGGGGGGAGAATCTAATCCCAGTTTCGGACAATTCCGCACCAAGAAAAACAATAACCTCGTTCGCCGGAGGAGATCTAGACGGAATCGAAGGAACCCAGATCAGAACCAACCATCAAGAAATCCCTCTCTAAGTCTCTAAGTCACTCTCTAACCGCTAAGATCTCTCGTTGTCTTGGGCGCAATGGAATTCTTCCCTCTTGGGTTTATGTTAAAATATTGGAATAAGACAGAGACAAAAACCCCCTCCCCCCTCTCTCTCTCTCTCTCTCTCTTCTCCCCTATCTACGTATCTCTCTCTATCTATCTATCTCTCTCTTCTCCCTTCTTCCTCCTTCCTTCCGTATGACAAAAACCACCAACGATAAACAGTGCTAAAACCCACCACCTCCAAATATATACAAATCCAACTGCGTATTGACCACAGAACCGGACGAGCCGGTAAGCCCACCCCGTGACCGGCAGCAGCCGGTCACCACACCACAACCAACCAACCATAAACCTCCCTTGGACCAGCTCCCAACCGCAAAACCCCTCCTTAAATTCCCGGGCCGGATTGCCAGAGCGCCACGTGGCGGTCCGCGCGAGCGGGAGGGGGCCTCCTCTCTTTTGTCACGTTCCTTTTCCCCCCCCTTTTTCTTTTTTTATTTTTTTATTTCCCCTTATTTATTTTTTACTTTTATTTTGAGGGCGGGGCTGCTTCTTGCTCTTTTTAGGACAGGGATAATAATTGATAGAATGACTTGGACTCGAAAACCATGGCAATGGTCGGAGCAACAAACAACTGACGAGCGGCTTTTGGGTTTCTCAAAGACGTTGCTAGCATGTTTCTCTTCAAGAAACATAATATTTGTTCCCGGAATGTGCCGGGGGGGTGATTCATGTCGCGCTCTCTCGGGAAATTCCCTTGCAGAAGAAGAAGGCTCGACGTGAAATAACAATTATCGACAGGTATAACGGTGGTCGGAAAACTTGAAAATAATGAAAAGGAATTATATTTTTCGGTACTTTTCAATTGAAGGGTGAAGTGATGGGGATTTTCCCCAGGTATATACCCAACCGACCAAAAAAACAGAAGCGTGAGGTGAGATTTATGGAAATAATACAGAGAAGATGTTTGTAATTCTCATTTCAAATGCCGAAATTGTAGAAAAGATACAACTTGTTGATCACAACATCTAAACTAAGAATCTAAAATGAAGGACCAGTAGCATTTTTCCCGGCTTATGAAATGATAGCAAATTTTTGACGAGAAAATTATCCAAAAAATCCTAAACCTATTGTGCGGCGGCCAATTATGTCCAAAACATTTTAATTATGTCAACTTAGTTTTAAACCTTTTGATGATTTGTCAAAATAATCCTTTCGATCAAATTTTTCCGGAAATTGTTGATGTAGACACTAGTCGTCTTATACGGTATAGTCGGCGCTAAAGTACACGATTTTTTTTGCAATTGTTTAAAAAAAATTATGTTATTTTCATTTTCATTTTCATTTTCTTTCCTTTCTCTTAGTTTTTTTCCTATTTCCCTCCACCGGTCGCCAAGCGCCAGTGAAGGTGACTCTCACCAAATCTGGCGAGGTAGCCCTCAGAAAAAAGAAAAAATATCAAAAAAAATTAAAAAAATTTACAAATGATTCACATTGGCGCGAACTATGTCACGTAGAACGGCCGACGTTGACTGAACCACAATGTTAGCGATTTCCAACCAAAATTAGTCGAAAAGACTATTGACGTTTAGAACTGCATTGGCATAATAAACAATTTTAGAACTGAATTGGTCGTTCTACAATAAATTTAGGTTTTTTTTAACAATTACCACGAATTCCGACCCTTATTAATAGGAACAAAGGTTAAAAAGGTTATCTAGACCATCACCGAAATTTAAATTATTTAAAATTTGGCGTTCTAAGTGATTATTGCAACAAAACTCAACCGAATGTAAGATTATTGAGTAAGGAAATGACTTAACTAAAGTGGATCCACATAGCAAGTCAAGAAAACTCAGATGAAAATGGTGAGTAATCAAATTTGTAAATGAAACTTCATCTTTCCTTTTAAGCCTTGCTACGCAGGTAATGAACTTCGTCGGTTACCTTTCCTAAGCATGCCCTTGAAAGCATTTATTTCTGTATTTTTGCTCCATGTCCATTAGACATATATGCTTACATTTCGGCCCGATGGAAAAGTTCATTAACACAGTTTCCATCATCTAACTTTCACATTCTCCACCATCCTCAAACAAACCTGTTCAATATTGGTGATTTCATTTCGACCATCGAAAAGATTTATAGTTCCTATAAGCATAGACCTATATGATCCGTTTATCACTCGGATGCGTGGAAGGGGATGATCATACATCCGTGGAGATTATCAGTAGCTCTAAGAGTCAAAAGAAAATCAAACAAAAAAAAAATGGCGGTGTTATTTCCATTTCTTATATGGCTAAATGCACCCAATTTTCGCCAAAAGACAAAATTGACATCAATCATTCAATTGCCATTTAAAGTGGTGGCCCAAACTTATTTACTTTCCTTCTTTTCTTAGTTTTTCTATTTCTATGTAGGATCTAGTTGCCATAATTAAGATTTCATGTGTTTTTTTTTCCTTGTGGGTATGTTTATTAGAGGTACTGTGTTTTCAATTTATTGTTAGATTTTACTTGTGTACAAATTAGTTTTGTCGAAAAGAGAAATTTTGAAGAAACCTAATTCTTTCAATGTTGTCTAACAAATTTGTGGATTAGTTGACAAGTAGAATCTAGAAAATTTTTGACAGACACTATTTTAATGCAATCACTAATTTATAAACTTTCGCATTTGTCTTGTGTATCACCATCAAACTCTTTTTTATCTGTTAGCTTTTATACACATATGCATATAATGGGATGATCGATAAAACAAAAAAAAAAAACCTCTACAAAGAATTTTTAAAATAAACTCGTAGTTATATTCTCTAATGTGAAACTTTAAAAGATGAAATGTAATTAAATCACAACATTCGTACAGTAAGAAATGTGTTTTTTCTAAATGCCAGTGAGATCTCATCATTTTGGATTGACAAAAATTAATATCATCCATGAAGTGTTTTCAAATATTACCAAGATAAGAAAGGGTTTGATGATGATATGCCAAAAAAAAAAAGCTTACAAAGATAAGATTGTTTTACAAGATTGTCTATGTTAATCTCTGCATTCTACTTGACAATTAAACCATAAACTTGCTCGTCAACATAAAAAAGAAATAGATTTCTTGGAAATTGTTCTTTTCTACAAAACTTATTTTAAGGAAGTAAAATCTAAAAATAAAAATAAAAAATAATGCCTTTAATATACACGAGATAGCCACATTAAACAGACACAAAACATATGAAATGTTTAGTTATGACAACTTGATTCTGATTAAAAATAGAAAAAGAAGAAAAACAATAAATTTGAGGCTACCCCCTTAAATTGCAATTGAATGATTGATTGCAATTTTGTCTTGTCTTTTCACTGAAAAATGGGGTGAATTTAGTTATACAAGAAGTGGAAATAGCGCGACCCTCAAAAAATTAGTTATTATTGGCTATTTGTGCAGAATTGCCTAAGGAGACTACCGATGAGTTTGCAAGACATTCAAATAAGTAGAACGTGAGCTCAGAAAAGAGAATTTGCGTAACATTTTGTTGATGGGCCACAACTTTTAAATCAAGTGGAGTTACGAAATCATAATACCTATTTGAAAATCTCATTCGGTTCCTATTACCTAAGTTGAATTGGAAAACTTGTTCATGATCAATTTTCCACCTCAAAAATTCACTGTTTTTTCATGACTTTTGAGATCGCTATCTAGTCTGGACCTGTTTTTGGGCATTGTCCAGAGCTAATTTATTGTTGTATTTTATCATGTTTGCATTGTACTTCTTTTTTTGGGTACCTCACAGATTGTCATGATTTATTTATCATTGACAACTGTCCACTTTTGTTATGTTTTGTCATCACGAGTTCCATACTTGGTACTTTACAAGTGCTCCTAAGTATTAGCATGACCCTTGCACAAAAGAAACTAATAAAATCACTTACTCTTAACTACCAAGAATTCCGACCAAAATATATATATACACCAAGAAAATTTGCTAAGTTAACCTTTTTTTCTACGGCTTTCATCAGTGAAGTGATTAATGAGAGAAAGAAAAATTATAAAGTCGATTAGCTGATTAATGAGGTAAATAAACTTATAGAAATATGTGAAAGGAAAAACAAAATCATAAATAAAAGGGGAAAATTACCACGATCAATCTCACACATATTAAATGGATGTTAATTTAGTCTTCAACTTTTCAAATTTGCCGCCTTAGTCATAAACATTTTCGTAGAATTCCAATGTGGTCATTTTGATCAATTTTCGACGGAAATTGCTGATTTGGCAATGCAATCATCACTAGCCGTCGTCCCATGTGATACATTGCCACGTCAACGATTTTCCGGCAAAAATTAACAAGAAAGACTACGTTCGATATTTGTGCAAAGGTTTTGGACTAAATTGGTAAAATTGGAAGGTTTAGCATTGAGTTGATATCTGTATAATATGTTTAGGACTAATTGAACAATTTCCCCCTATTAAAAGTATAGAAAATACATTATGTTACTAAGAGATTTTTTAATTGCCACTAATGATTTGATACAACCATTTAACTTACACGAAAAATATCACCCAATCATTTGTATAAAAATTATACCATGACTCCAAGCCCATGCGCAGCATAAATATGCTACTAGGTGATTAGATAAGGGTCTGGTTAGCAAGTGCTCATATGACACCGGTCAATCATATATAACAAAGAAACGTTTTTATTTCCAATGTACTAATTACGCACGATAAATAAAGCTTTCAAATGACAAACTTTATTTACTAGGTTAACAAAATCCACGACAATAATTAATTGAGCATAATTTTCTCATGTAATTATGGCTAACAATTTCTAAGTCGGCGATGCTGCTTAATTTTATATTCCTTAGTGCCCCAATACTTTGGTTCTCCATATAGTCATGTCTCTATGTTCATGTCTATAAGTTATAAATATATATATTAATCCTGATATTTCAGGTTTTTAAAGCAAGGATGTGGATCCTCTACCCCACGCGATATTCTCTTGTTGTCTCAACATATCTCAACCCTTGATGCTTTAGCTCATTTACATGCATCAACAATTGAAAAGTGATTAAAATACTGCTACAAGATAGGGGATCTCCGTGCCCCGTAGCAATAGCGTCCACCATCCACATTGTGTACAATTCTAATATCATAGTACTAATCCAGCAAGACTAAATCAGGTGCGAAGTTTAGAGTTAACACATGCCCCCGATTTTTAGAGCAATGAAACATAAGGACAGTTGGTTAGAGAGTACAAATTCAACAATCATGATTAAGCACCGAGTCAAGAAACAAACACAAGACCTAGTTAGAAAGAAAAAAAAAATCAGACAAAATTGTACGGAATATCTATGAAGTGAAATACCGTAAAATGTAAATAATTAATTGGATCTTATTGATCATAAATCAAACAAAAGTCACTGACTTATGAAGAATATTGCATATGCTTCTAGCTAGTTTGAAGCTGCATGTTTTGTAGAGGTTATCAACATCGCATGGTTGCATAGCGGATTTCATTCTTGCTTCGGCGGTTAGAAATGGGAGAGTGGGAGCAGGGCAAGTGGCGCACCAAAACCACAATATCCGCTTCACATTTCGTGTATCCTTTGTGAACTATTTACTAATTGTCTAAATTGATAGAAGTTTTGCGCAACATTGACGCTCTACCGGACACCCAGTACACATTCAATACACTATCCAGAGTAAAATTGCTCAAAAAATTTGAAATTGCCAATTCATCAGTTCTTGATTGTCTTGCCGAGTCCATTTTACAGCTTTTTTTTTTTTTACTAAAACAAACCTCCCATCGCATAAAAAAGGTTCAATTACACAGAAAAACTAGGGCCTACACATAACTTGTGTCCATTCAATGTGTCGTGCATTTTAAAAAAAAAAACCATGTAGCTAGGTGAATTAACTTTCTAAAAGCAGCTAAAAGGTGTTGTAACCTTTCAATTTTTTCAATTTAGTCATATATCTGCCGGTGAAATTTCAATATAGTCTTTCCTATTAATTTTTATCGGAAATCGCTGGTGTGATACTCCATTCATGAGTAACAATACTACATGGCATGCTACCATATTAGTGATTTATAGCAAAAATTGGCCAAAATAATTAGATTGAAATTTCGCGCAAAAAATTTAGGATTAAATTGATATAATTGGAAAGTTTATGACTAAATTACCTATCACATGATTGGTTTAGGATTAATTGGACAATTTTCACCCCCCTAACAAATCAAAATTTCACCATCCATATGCATATAGGACACGCAAGTTCATGGTTTTATAATTGACTCCACGAGAAACCCTTAATGTTGAAGTGATTGAGTCGGAGCTGGAGCCAAGAGATCAAACACGTTTAAAACTTAAACAAGTCATGAAGAATGACTCTAGCTATACACGACCATGATAGTGATCAATCTCAAACTAATCCCCTTTCTAAAAGTCGAACTTATCTATAACAATAACTCGAACCTAAGATACTTTTCAATCGTGCTATGGCAGACAAGTCTAGGAAAACAGACGACATTTAAAATGTAAGAAAATACAAACAAAAATAAGGGAAAAAGAAAGAAATACGACAAACAAAAGGAGGGTATACCAATAGGGCAAGGGGCCACACCGGGGAAGTCCCAATCAGCAGCAATTCAAAAGGGCGTGGGGGGAAGCTCGTCTCGTGGGAGGGGCTGGTGCGACCAAAGTACAACCACCAATCTCTTCTTTTGGGTAAACCTGTGGTAGTTGAGTGACCATTCCCCCTTGAAGTTTATTCTCCCCCTCTTGGATCGGCATACAATAAAGCATATCCACCCTTTCTTCTTCGTCTCCCCAGTCTTCGCGGTCGCCGTCGATGGAAGAATCCATCTTAGATAGGTAAACCGTCGGGCTAATGGATTGATCTCGTGGACCGGAGAAGACGGGAGCCGAGATTAGGGCGGATGTTCCGAAAAGGAGTTATTTTGCATCCGATGGTGTCGGGAACTGAACACGTGTCCCGTGCCTGATCAGCGTAACGAGTTCATCCCCTCTCCTGTCAGATCGCATTTGCCTGTCGTGAAATTAAAAATCGCGTGTATAAAGTAAACTTTGTCGTTTGAGATTTAAGAGTAAGCGACGAGTAACTTTATAAGTAAGACTACGTGTGTTTCACAAAATATGAATAATTTGGAAAAAAAAAAGTTCCTAAAAAGAATCGCTTACATTGCTTTAAATAAAATTAGTTGATGACTAATATTTTCGTTATCGACAACAATTTACATTTAAATATTTTCGTAAAAGATGAAAATATTGTTTATTTATTTATTTTTATAAGTAATATAAATAATTATTTTTATAAAATTAAATTTTAAATTATTCATTTTTTCACAAAATAAACGCGTGTGATAAGCCTCCCAAATTAGGATACGAGGAAACATTTTTTTTTTATTATTTTTTTAGCTTGACTAGGCCATCTTCTTCTTTAATTATCCCAACGGTCATTCTTTACTGGTCTTATTGGAGGTGGCTATTATTCTTTTTTCATTAAATAAAAATAATATAATAAGGTCAACTTTTAGATTTTTTAAGGCATGATTGCCGAGACCGACGCTTCATCGTAATTAAAGAAACCATTAAATTAGTCCTCCCGGTCTAATAGATTCCAACAAAGTAAGTTGGGGCTGATAATGATTGAAGTTCTCACTCGGATCGATGAAATGTGAACTTAAAATTAAATGAAAGATAACGGAGGATCACGTTAATTAATCCATCATTAGCATTTCTCGGAAGTACCATTACAAAAGAAAATTTTGTGTGAACATCCCTTGTAAAAACCACAATAACCTAGAGCCGGAATATAATCATGCGAAATTAGTTCGTTAACATGTGCATATTATGGTCTAAAATAGGATAACCTACTCTTGTGATCGTGGACGGTAGTTAAGAGTTGTTCTTACCCAAAAAAAAAATAAAAAAAAGTAGTGTTAAATACATTCGAGTGCCATATATATCGAGAAAATGCTCTTATTGATCTCGAAAAATTAAATGAAATAGCGCCGGAGATATTAAGATTACATACCAAATGAATTTATAAATTGGGTTATTTACATTCGCCTGTTAACTTGAGTAACCACTTATATTTCATGATATCTCTTTATGAACTTTTTTGGCTGTTAATCTTAGTTTTTTTTTATTTTTGCAATTGTCTTGTGAAGATAATTTTTTAATTAAACCTTAACGGGTTGGCTGAAGCGTTCAAGCGCTCGGTGTGGATGAACCGATCTTTGTGTCCGAACCATAGCGTCATTCTCCACTTAAACAACTTAAAGAGATTACGCCTATCATCCTAGAGAGCCTTACCTGATGATGATGAGGGACTCAAAAGTGTATTCATAAAGACCAGTCGAGTCAAAGGTATGCTAAAGATGGAAGCCCAAACAAAATCCAAACACTTCAAATGAGAAATACAAACAAAAAATCGTAAATTAACACGTATTATTTAGGAATAAATATACTAAAAATCTTAAAACTTATCACGAAATGTAATTGAGTCATAAAACTTACAAAATGTACAATCAAGTTCTAAAATTTGTTAAATTGATGCATTTGAATCCTGGTGGGTTAATATTTGCTATTATAAGTAAACAGACGTGAAGGAACGAGGAGATCTCAAACCTTTGACATTTTCTGGTCACTGCCCTTCATAGAGTCGGTTCTAGTTGAGCAAGATTGATTGAAAAGTCTCCAAAGTCGAAGAAAGAGAGACGCGCAAGGCGTGGATTCAAAGGCTCTGGTTACGTGACCCTAACACAAAACCTCCCTAATATTTTAGCATTTGATTCGTACTTTTTTCTGAAAGCTTGAACTCGACGAATCCCACCAAAAGTAAAAGCTAATCGACCGCTCGATTCGGATCTTGAAGTTGCATTTTCATGGTCGGTTACCTTCCTTGAGGAGCACATTGGAACCGAATATTGTTTAGATGAAAATTTTAAAAAAAAAATAGAAAGAAAAGTCGCGCATCCGATCCCCAAACTTGCCTTATTTTTTCAATGCGTTTTCATGAATTTATAATTCGTACAATCAGGTTCATCTTCAAATTTGTAGAAATTTTTCCGATCTAGTCGATCCGTAGGCAACTCTAGCAAATCGAAGCTGATGGGTCGATGCATCCGGCTCCCGGGCGAACTCCAATTTCCAATAATTGCGCACATTGGAAAGAAGAGCTATTAGAAATTAAGCTCAATTGTTTCATGAATTGTTTGTTCTCGTAGTTTTGTTTGGTTTGAACGAATTGGTTGTTTAAGGTGACACCTGTCTTTTGTTCCAATCTGACCTTTGGCCAGCACCGATCAACAAGTCAACTTCATTTTGCCCCAAATCAAAGATCTGAGGATTTGATTGAAAATAAAAATTGCACAAGTTCGTGGACTTAATTACTTATTATGAGCTTTTAAGTGTAATTGCCATGACAATTATAAATCTATTGAATGGATGTCAATTCAATTATAAATATTTCAATTTTATCAATATAATCCTAAACCTTTTACGCGGCACTCTAATATAATCATTCTGGACAATTTTCCTTGGAAATTGTTGATGTGGTATCTAGTCATTGTCGGCATCCTACGTGGCATGCCGACGTAGACAACTTATAGGTCGCCACGTCAGCGATCCCCAACAAAAATTGATCGGAAAAATTGAAATTTCATACAAAAATTTGCAACCATATTGACAAAATTAAAAAATTTATGATCGAATTGACATCCTTGTAATACATGGATTGAAAAAGACTTCAAGGGTCTAATGTGTGTATTTTTTTTTCTGTTTATGACATTGACCCAATAATGCAGGAAGAACAATTTCCTAGAAAACAAAATTTACTTAAATAGCCCATCAGATCCACAAAATCTTCTGAGATGATCAATAAATGAGGAGCGATGGGTATCACATGGCTAACGAGGTCCCCAGAAACCGTGGGAAGTGGGGCTCATAGAATTGAGTAGCGACACGCCAATTTTGGGAAGAATGACAGAAGTGCCATTGCAAATGGCGGCACGGGTCCGATTGCAGAACTCAAAAGAGGCTGCCCGAATGGCAAATAAAATTTGCATCATCTCCCCAAATCAAAATTCCTATTTCGGTGATTACCGATATGTGGACGCATATTTCGATAATTATTTGATGCGTATGGAGACGAGGAGATCATCGTACCTTAGGCGATTGCGTCTTTTACATGATGACGGACAGGTTGTCGCAATAATGTCTGGGTGAGAAGTAAAAATGGGATTATGTTATGAGAAGTAGGAACTCGCGCGCTCTAGGAATTCCTCGGTGAATATGAAAGATTGGACATATCCAATGATAATTATGTCAAATGTTTGAAGAATCTTGAAATCTCTCATTTGTTAGCCAAAAAACAAAAAAAAAAAAGATAGGGCATTCGATAGTTCTTATATAATTAGGTTGGTACCCTCTTATTAAGGAGAACACACCGTAACGACGAGTAATAAAGTAGTAAAAACAAACCGCATGAAAAGAGTTAAAATAGGGTTTCGACGACTTGAACATTACTTAATCTAAACAATTCTCCATTACCAAAGTTATTGAAGGAGAGAAATTTCCCATATATACAATTTTTTTTATAAAATTAAAAAAAAACTAAATGAAGATTGACCTAATCGGTTGAGGCTTGGGGATTTCCAGCTCAAGAATTGAAAGGTTACCCATTCAAATTCTACGAATTGCGTGCAAACTGTTCTGGATAGGGTTCCCCGCACAGGTCGCGGATCTAGACTTAACTAGTTCATGGAGGTTGTAAAGTGTTTCATGAGTCTCCAGATAGCCAAGTCTCCACGTCGGTGTTCCTAGAATATAAGCACCAACAAGCTTCTACGAATAGCTATGTACATTCATAGCATATGTAACGAGGAAAATAAGCCTGTGTTTTGCGCAGGCAATAAAGGGAAACGTGAAACCATTAACCTCGAGAGGAATCCAAGGAAGTTGGTGCTTGCTTTTATTCTCGTTGTCCGTCTCTTTGAACTTCTTCTTTATTCGGTAGAACCGCGTGTTGATTGCCGACCAAGCGAAGCCTTCCGTGTCCAACAACGCGACTCTTCTTCTCGTCCAAATGGCGGGTCAACCTGCCCTAACCCAACACAGTTGTTGCTTCGCAAGAAATTTCACCGCGGCCTGCCAACGCAATGTCGTTTTTGGGCTTGGCTCGTTAGTAGTTTGTCTTAATTATTATTTGAGATAGGTATACCGAAAGATCTTGAACTTGTCACGAAAATATAATTAAGTTTTAAAACTTTTAAAAAGTGCAATAAATCTTAAAACTTGTCAATTTGGTGCAATCGGATCATTCCATTAACTCCGTTCGACTTGACAAATAGGAAATACTGATAAATTTTAAGACTTAATTACATAAATTTGACCAGTTTGATTATCCGAGAAAGTAAATGATAAAAAAAAAAAGGAAATTGGGAGTCAATTTGTCTTATCGCTGCAGAGGATGGTGAGATGATTCCATAGTTTTAAAAGTCAACTATTTTGATTAGAACGAAAGTCTTGACACTGACAAGTCAACTTTCGTCGCCGTATTCGATAATACAGATAATAAGCATTTCTATTAACCCTTTATTTAAAAAAAATGAAGTATTTTATCCTATCTTATAGGTACAATAAATACCATCGCAAATTATGCAATGCCTATATTCTCTCTGTTAAAAAGCATTATTAAGCATTTGAGTTTTAGTTTAGCCAATTTCCTTCTAGGTCACTTTTAAGTGCCCCTTATATCTTGGTAATTATCCAATTGCATTTAGGGGTGAGCAACCGGGTTGGTTCTATTTGGGATCAAGTCAAACAATCTTGACAAGTTCAAGTTGCTCACGCGTGAATTCGGCATATTCCTATATAAAAAATGAGAGAACCGGCTTTGTTTCACTAAGGTGTATTTGTTGTTTTTTTTTTTTTTGGTAACCGAGGTGTCCGGGCCAGCTTGCGCGCACCTCGACTATTCCTCGGGGGAGACTAGCACAGCAACCCACCGCCATGGCCCCCCACTTAAATCACAAGTGCTCAGCTGGGGAATCGAACCTGGGACCAGTGCGCCTAACCACACAATCCCAAGTACGCCCTAACCAACTGAGCAACCCATGGGTGGGTGTGTATTTGTTGTTAGTTTTCATTTGTTTTCTGAATTAAGGAAAATGATTTCTTTCTTATTAGAAAGAAAAGTCGTTTTTCTCCAATTTAAGTTTATTGTTTTTAGTCCATGAAAACGTTTTACATCGATCAATTAGTTTTCTACCGTTCAAATACCGAAAAGTTGGAAAATAATTTCTTGAGAACAATTTCTTTTAAACAAACGGACCATTGACCAGTTTATGAAATCAATCAATGTCTTAATCATCGTATCCTAAATTTTTTGCACGTATTTTTTTCTAAAATAAACGTGGTAGTTAACAGAGAGCGGACGTGGTCGAGTTTGGCTTCTGTCAACCGGCCTACCATCTTGTCATGTGACAAGACTGCCACAAAAGTATGCTGAAGGGCCAGATCATCAAAAGTGAATTCCAGAATTTCTACTTCTTCAGGCTTAAGTTAAGAACTTCTTTCTTTGTTTTTTTTTTTTTTTATAACCCAGGGAACCCCCGCACGGCCGACAGCCGGGAGGTAAACCCTGGGGGCGACACGTGCTAGCCACCACACACGTGCCACCGGTTAAGTCACCCTGCGGCGCCCGGGATTCGAACACTCAACCTTTTGCGAGAAGAAGAGTGCCCGCGCCAGCAGCGCCACCCAGGCGGGTGGTTCTTTCTTTGTTCTTTTCATGCAAAATGAAGAAAAGAAATAGTTTTCATAGGCTGCAATTTATATTAAGAAATAGTTTTCATAGGCTGCAATTTATATTACATTTGGGCTGCTCGAAATTGGAAGATCTATGAAAAGGGCACCTTGGGTATAAAATTCTCCCTCTAGAATGGGAATTTCTCTCTTTTCTTTGCTTGCTTGAAACTTCTCTCTACTTTTGATCATGCCATGAACTTGGACCGGCAAGTCGTGTCGTGTCAACATATTCATGTTATTTTACAAAATCTTTTTTAGCATTTAAATAGATGATGATGTGTCAATTAGTGTTGATTTCGAGTTCAACCGTATCAGGTTGAGTCGAGTCGAGTTAGAGCTCCTCTCGCAAATTCGTATCGTGTTCTCATCAGAAATTGTCTCCTGATAAAATAAAAAGAAACTACAAAAATTAAACTGATGAGCCATAAAACAAATGGCTAGGCTTTCCCCAAGTCTAGTAATGACCATGTAAAATTCGTATTCACAGCTTGAATTACTTAATTCCGAATTAAGCCACATCGAATCGGATAAAACCCGAATTTCTCTCGGGAAATTCACAAAATATTCGCGGTAAAAGTAAAAAAAACAAAGAAAGAAACGAAAAGCAAAAGTCAGCCCGTCTGTCCTGATCCATCAGCCCAAAAAGAGGGCAACAAAAAAAGAAGAAAAAAAAAAGAAGAAGAGATTTATAAAAAAAATTTTAAAAAAATGGGATTTATATAAATACTATAGGTGGAGACGGTTGGGGTTCCGGATAGGATGGACCCAAAAGGGAAGCAGACGTAGACATTGACGGGGTCAGTTACAAAGATAAGAAGAGGACGATGTTTGGCTCGTCCTTGTTTGTGTGTGTGGCGCCTGTGGCGTGTTAGAAATAAATAGAAAGCAAAGGCCTCGGAGGCACTGAAACGTGTGGCCACCGATGACACTCGCTTCAGTTCGATTTGATTCGGTTCATCGTTAGCGACGCTCTCATGTTATCCGAAGCCCCCCATCCTCCATCTCTCATCTCCTTCGACCCAAAAGAAAAAAACAACAAAGAAGAATAAGAAGGGAAATGTCCGATATGTCGTTCGTGTTAGACAGCAAGGCTACAGCTCAGCAGAGATTTCCTCCGTGATTATTTTCCTGTATTAGAAATATAGATATATTTAGGAGATTTTATCTTGATTTTGATTTGCTGTAATTGATATTTGTTATTTTAGATAGTTAACCTTTAGAGCCTATAAATAGGCACATGTACCTTTCATTAGCGAAGTACAAAACATATTATTAAAACACAATATATGGCTACCTTTAGCCGCAACTCTTGTTGCCTTAAGATATTAATTTCTTGAGGTTTTACAGTCCGCTCCTTGCTTTTCTGGTTCAGCTGGGCTTCATTCCTTCAATTGCCGATTCATCAGTCTTTATTCTTCATACAGCTCAACATAGTATTTTCCTCCTGGTTTATGTTGATGACATTATTGTCACTGGGTCACCTAATGCGCCATTGTCGGCTCTCATTAAATCTTTGCAGCAAGAATTTTCTATTAAAGATCTAGGAGAGCTTCATTACTTGCTTGGCATTGAAATAGACCGGACAGATCGAGGCATTATTCTCCATCAGGCTAAATATGTTGTAGATTTACTTATGCGGGCCAAAATGACGGAGGCTCATCCTATTTCCACGCCATGTACCACTTCGGCTGGTGCCCCGTCTGCTCATATTGGTGCACCCTTCTCCAATCCATTGCTATATCGCAGCATTGTAAGAGCTCTACAGTATCTCATGCTCACTCGCCCAAATATTGCCTATTCTGTCAACACAACTTGTCAGTTCATGCACTCTCCCGCTGAGATCCACTGTTAATTTGTTAAAAGGATCCTTCGTTTCATCAAAGGCATGCACAATCATGGTATTCTCTTCACTCCCGACTCTTTTTTTCAACTGCATGCTTTTTTCGATGCAGGATGGGCTAGTACTCCAGATACTCGTCGCTCTGTTGACAGGTCTGGCATCTTCTTGGGTTCAAATCTCATTTCATAGAGCTCCCGCAAACAGCGGGCCGTTGCTTGATCAAGTACCGAAGCTGAGTTTAAGTGTTTTGTTGATACTACTGCAGAACTTATTTGGATAGAAGCTCTACTACGCGATCTTCATGTTCGTCTGGTTGCTCCTCATGTCCTTTGGTGTGATAATCTTTCTGCTATCTATCTTACTAGCAATCCCATCTTCCGTGCTCGCACTAAATATGTAGAGATTGACTACCACTTTGTGCGCGAGCGTGTGGCCAAAGGACAGCTTCATGTTCAATACATCTCCACTCATGATCAACTAGCTGACATCTTCACTAAAGACCTCTCCACTCCTTGGTTCCGTCTTCTTTAGATCAAGCTTACTGTGACTCTTGCCACAGCAAGGCTACAGCTCAGCAGAGATTTCCTCCATGATTATTTTCCTGTATTAGAAATAAAAATATATTTAGGAGGTTTTATTTTGATTTTGATTTGCTGTAATTGATAGTTGTTATTTGTTACTTTAGATAGTTAACCTTTAAAGCCTATAAATTGGCACATGTACCATTTATTAGAGAAGTACAAAAATTATTATTAAAACACAATATATGGCTGCCTTTAGCTGCAACTCTTATTGCTTTGAGATATTAATTTCTTGAGGTTTTACAGTCCGCTCCTTCCCTCGGTTTCTGACACAATAAAAGAGATTTATTTAAGGAAGAAGATAGAGGGAAAAGAGAGACAAGCAACCCGAACTTGTTGGGTTGGATTGGCCAATTGGGTTTA
Organism: Syzygium aqueum; assembly: GCA_031216185.1. Classification (NCBI taxonomy): domain Eukaryota; kingdom Viridiplantae; phylum Streptophyta; class Magnoliopsida; order Myrtales; family Myrtaceae; genus Syzygium; species Syzygium aqueum. The sequence continues at coordinate 1,310,029 of CM062240.1, forward strand.
GATTCTGTCAAAATGAGTTGTAAACTAATTTCTTAATCCATATTTGATGATTATATTCAGTAAATGGGTTATAAATTTATTTATAATGGTAAAATTCAAAATAATATGTATGTTATTACAATTTACATATATCCAACCTATCTCTATGACTCTCTATCCACTATCTTTCGCCTTCACTCAATCTCGTGCTCGCTTCCTCCGCTTTTTCAGCTCCGTTTGGGTATGAGTTTTATTTAGATTGGGTTTAATATAAATTTTTTTTAACAATATAGAGTCAGATCAATTATAGATTGGACATGGATCGGATCGGGTATGGGTTACTAAAATTGCTTTACATGGAAAAATGAGTCGAAACGAGTTAAATTAGGCAATTTAGATCGGACCATTTCCAATTCGATCTACCCATTTGACGGGTCTAATTGGGGGGTTACGTGTGTCGAATTCCAACAAGGGTGGGTCAAAGAGAGCTTGTGTAAAATTGGGGGAACTGGTGGATATGAATTTCCAAGGATTCCGGTCTTCGTTCTTGATTGGAGGGTGTTCGGTTGGCTGCCCAATTAGCTGTTTTGAACTGGGTGGTTGGACTAATTCTTGAATTCTCAACGTCCTCCTCCTCTGTCCCACTCGACATTTTATAATTGTGATCACGTGGTTAATTTTAGATTAGAGTGTTGATGAAGATTCTTTCCCACGGTGGTTAACCCCTTGCCGCATCGGGTTCGAATTAAATATATACAATTCATGAAATAAAGATGGCTAAATCTATTCTGTAGATGACGGGTATTTCATGTTGGGTTAATATCACGAAAAACTTCAAAATTGGTACACTCGTGATAAATTTACCTAAAATTAATTTTTTTATCACAAAAAAGGCCAAATTGGTATATGTGTGACAAATTTACCCTCTATTAATTTCGTTAAATTTTACCATCAAATTGCTGAGTCTGATGACACGTGGCAGTTGACGAATATACTAGTTTGACGCTTTACCTCTTAGTTTATAATGGATTTACCAATTTGTGGTTTTACGTGGTTTTAATCCAATTTAACAGAGGGCAAATTCGTAAAAAATATACTGGTTTGGGATTTTTTATGGTCAACAAATTAATTCGGGCTAAATTTGTGATAAGTGTACCAATTTCGGGATTTTCATGGTATTAATCCTTTTTTATATCATCTAAGTAATAGATTACGGTCCAAAATCCAATTTTCAAGCTGACACGTCGAAAAAGAAATAATTGCATAACTGATTTTTGTTACAATGATTGAGGGAGAGGAGAACAATTATTATTATTATTGTTGTTGTTGTTGTTGTTGTTGTTATTATTATTATTTTAGCACTGACCATCTAAAATACAACTATTGAGGCACGGAGATAACAATTTTTAATATACATATATAATGTTCTCTTTACTTTTATCAAGATAAGATGAAGGGTGTTTTATACATATAAAAAGTGCACACCAAATTTGAAAGTTGGCTCTATATAATACAATTTGACAAAATTTCCTGTCTCAATTCAATATCTTTGACAATAACACAGATAATTGTTTTGAAATCATAGCTTCCAACTTTCGCCGATATGCTGAATCACACTATAAGCAAAATGAATTATGATTCATCCATCCCAATGTGCCGAGCTACAAAGAATGCTCTACCACCACCACAACGCCCAAATGATGTAGATCCGACTCCGGCGGAGATACTTACTCATAACTGCTTATATTTCATAGGACTTAATTGACCAATTAAAAATATGTAAGATTCATTTGCATCTCGTAATTCCTTTCCAGTCAAAGATACCGGTGACTCATTGCCGGACTTACTCCGGCACATTATCAGTAAACCCTAGCTTTTTTTTTTTGGCCCAACATCAACAAACCATAGATTCTTTAACCAAAAAAAAAAACAAACCATAGATTCAATGAAGAAAAAAGAGAAGCATGCAGCAAGACGCCAATTAGAGAAGACACTGTATCGGGGCTAGATAAAAAAAAAGCTAGGCTAAGTCGGGCAGATCAGATCTGAGTTTTCTTTTTTGGTTTTCTTCGGACACTAACAAAGGGATCATCCCATCCACAAAAAGCTCAAACACCTCATCGCTCCATCTGTCAATGTCTGCATCAGAATGTCAGCAGCAAGAATCTGGTAAGCATTAGGGTTAACAAAGGGAAAGGGGGAAAAGCATTGGACATAACATGCGCTTTTGCAGGGGGAAAGTAAAGTATCTCCTCATTATCACCTACCAATGTTATATCTGCACCAGTTGGGTTTTGGGGAGAATCTCCCCCAAGGACATTGAATCAAGTTCCAGAAAAGAATAATGGGGAAAAGATAAAATAGAGAGAAAGGAGCTTGTTGGGTATTATAAAACAAAATAAAGACAAATAGGGTGACAAAGAAAATCCTCGCATTACATACATCCATTTTATCGCATCAAGCTAATCGTCGTTACAAATCTACGAAATTCACGTCGAGACTTGCTAAAAGACCCGGGGGGGGGGAGGGGTGTTCGATTATAACTTTTGATATTGCATAGTAATTAGTTCAATCCATAACACCGGACTTCATACTAAATCGAAACTCGTTGAGAAAGTAAGTTTGAATTAATGTTTCTAAAGTGTAATTCATTCATTCCATAAAGTTATCCATAGAACGATTCTATATGATAATTCCCCCTCCTCTCTCTCTCTAATCATGGGGGTTATGGAGATTAATGAATGAAATTAAGATAATCAATCGATGAATCTCCAGGGGCACTGGGAATCCGTGTCACAAAGAGGGGGCGAAACCGCATGTGATGACTTGTGGCCGCCAGCTCGTCTATGTTTCCTCCGCCAGCTAGAGAGACAGAGAAAGAGAGACTTGTGGCAAAGGAGAGGAGGCAAGTGGGGTGAGCTGGGCAATGTGCAGCAAATCCCCCCTTATTTACTTCTTAAGACACACTGGATTTAATAGGGGGACAATGGGTCATGATCAGGCTTTCACTTTGGGAAAACGAATGAATATATCTTAATCCATTTTCTTTCCCGAAAGGAAAAGCAAGACACTGGATAGAATCCATTGAGAATATGCCATAAAGTCTTGCATAGGTTGATTTGGGATTCTTTAATATGGGGTTATCATATGGTTCCTGCTTGGGTTTTTAAGTCGGGATGAGTTGATCGTTTTATATCCCCCAAAAAAAAAGAAAAAGAAAAAGAAAAATCTTAATCTAGTGAAAAATCATTTCATTCTCTTTTCAAGAAGGGTAAAAAGAAAAAGGGTTAATATTCTGCAAAACCCCAAACTGGTACACTTGTGACAAATTTACCCAAAACTAATTTTTTAACCATCAAAAACCCCAAACTGGTACGCCTGTGACAAATTTATTTCGAGCTAATTTTTTGACTATCAAAAACCCCAAACCGGTATACTTACGACAAATTTACCTTTCGTTAAATTAGATTAATATAACAAAAAACCATAAACCGGTAAATCTATGACAAACAGAGGGGTAAAACCCTAAGCTAATACACCCAACAACTGCTACATGTCATCTAACTTGGCAATTTTAAGATAAAATTTAATGAAAATTAACAGACGAAAAAATTTATCGCATGTGTACCAGTTTAGGGTTTTTGGTGATCAAAAAATTAGTTTTTGGTAAATTTATCACAAATGTACCAGTTTGGAATTTTTCGTGGTATTAACCCACAAGAAAAACGAATCAAACTCCAAGATTGCATTCCTTGGTGGAAAATCCAAATACAATCATGCATATGGAAAATCTTCCTACATGTCTAGTCCTCGCCTTGTAAAATACTCGTGGATTTAAATTATAATGAATGTGCGTACTCCTTGCCATATTATTTATCTTAGTCCATCTTCCGCGTTGCGTTATTTATGTCCCTTATGTTACTAACCAATGTCTAATCTACTACCTACGTAATTTGGCGGGGGACATGCTTACAAACGCCTCCAGTCAAATTTGGGCAATGGAGATGGTAATTTGACCTTTACTGCAGCGTAGAGGTGGCCACGGTTCGGAACCGACGGTTCTGGTTCGTGGCCACATGTGAATCGGAACCGAAACTGCCCCTAGCGGTTCCGGTTCCGGTTTGTAATTTAAAAATTTTAAAAATAAATTATAAAATAAAAAATAATTAATTATAAAAAAAATTGCCTTCTTTAAAAAAAGAATTAAAGGGTCTCAATGGTTGCTGTAGGCTATGCTGTAGCTTTTTTTTAAAATTTAAAAAAAAAAAAATTTCGCAGAACCGGCCTGGAACCGGCGGTTCCGGGCCGGTTCACATTTTTTTGGAACCGGAACCGGGCCCGTAGGCCACGGGCCGGTTCCGGTTCCGAACCGCCAGCCCGGTCAACGGGCCGGACCCGGGTTTGATCGGGCCAGTTCCGGGCCAAAACCGGCCCGTGGCCACCTCTACTGCAGTGAAAGTTCTAAGCGGCAAAAGTAGCTACGTTCATTTTTCATAGGTTGAGAAGATCGATTGCTAAGGGTTGCCCAAGGCATAATGGAAGCGCAAAAGAGGAAGCCCATCACATAGTTTGGGTCCAAAAGAAGCCCTGTCTAGTCCATTTCGAGGAGCCCGGTATCTACCAATGGTGGAGTTATTTCTATAGGCATATAAAAAATTAAATCACATATAATAAGCAAAATAATTTGCAGAGGTTTGGTGTGCTTAGGAAGATGAATCCAAACTTTTGTGAGATAGTAAAGATTTGATTTACCAAAGACAAGAGAGACTTTATTTAGGTATGGAAAGTGCTAGGACTTAATGAAAGGAAAATGCTTAGATGACCGGTTCTCCGAAACGACGGAGAGACGGTCAAAGCTAAGCCACGAGAATATTTTTGGGAAACCAGTAAACTTGCTCAATCGGTTCCAAATTTCGAATCTACCTTTCCTTTTTTTTTTTTTGAGACTTTTATAATTCTTTATTACAAGCTCAAATTGATACACAAAATTGTAAGAAACAAATTGAAACCAGTTGATGTATGAAGAAACAAATCAAATGTATCATATTCAAACGTAAAAAAAATATGTGAAAAACTCAGTTCTAACTTTTAAAACAGTGGATATTATTCTCTGATCAAAGAAAAAGATTATGTGGATATTGTTCCCAAATAAATAATAATAATAACTCAAAAAAAGGAATGTACTTATCTTGTACACTTTGAACTTCCGATTATTTTAGGATTTTGTAATTGAATAAGTTATAACTGTGGAGAAAGATTTGTTCATTTCTGCTAATTCATCATTTTTATTTCGATCTTTTCTTTACTTCATTATTCGTGAATGAGGAGCTAATTCATTGCACAATGATATTGTTATTAGTTGCAAAGCCAATGTTTCTAGCGTATTTTCTTCTTTTAAATTTAATAGATATATATAATGACATTAATGATTTCTTTTTAAGTAAGCGATGATATTTTTCTACTTGTAATTATTTATTTTTGGGTATTAGTATATTTTTTCTTTCTTCATATTCAAGAACATTGATTTTGTGGGCCCTCTTATGATTTTGTCTCTCAATTTAAGCTTGCAATAAGAAACATATAAGTAAAAAGAAAAAAGAAAAAAAGCCATAGAGTCAACAGGTTGGGGAAGTTCATTATTTCCTCATAAAAGTCTTGTGGCTGAGCATAGACCGTAGACCTGTCAAAATGGATCATAAATCCATTTTTTTAATCCATATATTAGTAAATAGATCATAAATAGGTTAGTTATATTTAGTAAATGGTTCATAAATGGGTTTAGGTATAATATGAGTGTTAAATGGTTCAAAATGGGTTTGCAACTTATTTAAACTCAACTCATTTGTCTCGCCCTCACTCAATCTTGCTCATACTCACTTCGCACTCTCATATCAGTTTAAGTATGAGTTTTCCTAAATTTAGTTAATGGTTAATACCACGAAATACCCCAAACTAATACACTTGTTACAATTTTATCCCAAACTAATTTTTTTACCATGAAAAACCTCAAATTGGTATACCCGTGACAAAATTACTTAAAACTAATTTTTTGACCATTAAAAATCCTGAATTGATGCATTTGTGATAAATTTACCCTCCATTAATTTCCATTAAATTGAATTAATACCACAAAAAATCATAAACTGGTACGCTTGTGACAAACGGGGGGTAAAACATAAAATTGGTACATCCTCAATTGTCGCATGTCATTTAACAAAACAATTTGACAGTAAAATTTAATGAAAATAAACTGAAGGTGAATTTGTCACAGGTGTACCAATTTGAAATTTTTGATGGTCAAAAAATTAATTTGAGGTAAAATTATCACAGACGTATCAATTTGAGGTTTTTTGCGGTATTAACCCTTTAGTTAAATATGGATGTATTTTAGCAATATGAGTCAGCTCAGATACGGATTGGGTATGGATCAAGAAAATCACATTACGCATAAATAGGTCATAAACGGGTTAATGGATCAATTTGGATCGGACCATTTATGAACCGATCCAAACCCGACCCGATCCACCCATTTGACAAGTTTAATTGACCGTCACTCCGTCATTCTATGGAGAACGATCATGCTAGCCCCTTCCTTAATGAAATAGTGATGGAGCCTTGGTTCCCTTGTGATGCTAGGTGAGTTGGAGTTAACTAAGAAGGAATTGAAATGAATTGGGAATGAAGAGGCTCCGATCTCGTGCTTTTGTCGATACGCGGAAGAGGTGGAAACGAATAAGAAGGAATGAGGAAAACTAACGTAGAGCCTATTTGGTTCTGCTTTCATGCTAGCATTAGCCAAATGCTAGCATTCCACGAATGTTACTATTTTTTTTTTTGTAAGGTAAGTAGTATATAACTTTTCAATGCACAGCTTACAGCAAAGGAGGTCGAATACAAAAATCCCGCACCTGAAGGGACAAAGAGTGTCCCGACCGGTATAAAGGTGTTGCGGCTATTATAGAAAGCACAAGACTTGCGAAAACAGGAAGGCTAATAGGCAACCAACAGAAAATACAACACTGACTACAAGAGGATGTCAGCTAAAAATGGAGTCAGATATGTCCGAACTAGCTTGAATCCTTCCATTCCAAGGATTGTCATGGAGCCGCCGGAGAGAAAGGCCTTTGTCTCTAACTACTTTGTCAAGATGATTGCGGAGAGCAGGCATATGATGGGTGCCGTTCCTGAAGAGAATATTATTCCGTTCACTCCAGATAAGATGGCACAATGCCCCAAGGGTAAACCGAGAAATACGGTGATGAAAGCTATCTCCACCAATAAATCAAGTACTCCACTGGAGGGTTTTTTGCCAAGACCCATTACGCCAAGAAAGGTGACACTTAGTAGCCCAATATCGCGCTAGTGAACCCGTAGCAATGCACCCAAAGAATAAATGATCAACCGAGTTTGGTCTAAGGTGACAAAAGGCACATAAACCTTCCGGAATTCTATGATAGTTCAGAAGGAGCACCTGCGTAGGGAGCCTATTAAGGGCCATCAACCACATCAAAAAACCGTGGCGCAGTGTAATATGACCGTCCCAGATGAAGGAGTCCCAAAAGACCGCTTATCCTCTTGCCCATACCAATTCCCAAGCCGAGGTAATAGAGAAGATTCCAAATGAGTGTCCTAGCCATACAAAGTGATTTGGCATGTTGTCATTAAGTGTGGGGAGTAGAGACACCCAAGAGTTGAAAGATTACAACACATTAGACTGGTGCCAATCCTTTGAGAAAAAGTCGCAAACCGAGGCCGACCGTGGGATACCAGAACAGAAAATATCCCTATCCAAGAAGATCAAATGAAGTGGGCCTTTGGGATGCCAAGAATCAAACCAGAAGGAGGCGGTCTTACCATTCCCTATTCGCCATTGGAATTGCAAATGGAATGTCTGGCGAAGATCCAGTATCTTTTTTCATGTCCAGGAGCAGATGGTTGGAACAAATGCAACCCAAAAATTTTTAGATTTGAGGAAATTTGAGTGAATTCATTTACACCATAGGGATTCCTTATCCGTGAAAAGGATCCAAATATGTTTGAGCATAGCCGCTTGATTGCAATCAATGAGCCTACGTATGCCCAGTCCACCTTCTTGCTTGGGAAGACAAACACGACTCCAGGATACTTTGGCACCACCAACCCCTAAATCAAGACCTTTCCAAAGGAATTATCTGAGAATCAGTTCTATCTTCGCAAGGACTGATTGAGGGAGGGTGAATATAGAGGCCCAAAAGACATGTATGGCGTGGAGAACATACTTAATCAATTGTAAGCGTCCCGCAAAGGAGAGAAACCATTGGTCCCAAGAGCGAGCTCGAGCCGTAATAGTATTGACAAGCAATGCACAATCGGCTTTACTCAATCTAGAGGCCAAAATAGGAAAGCCAAGATATCAAAAGGATAGCCTACCTTCATGGTATCCAAAAGAATGCAACATCTGATCTCGCACTTGGGGTGTCCCTCCCGAGAAGAAGACTTCACTCTTGTTGACATTCGGCTTGAGGCCAGACCACCGAGAGAACTGGTCCAGGGCATCCTTCAATATTGTGGTTGAAACCAAATTTGCTTCCGCGAATAATAGGACATCATTGGCAAAAAAACAAGTGAGTGAGTCTAGTTGCCTTATACCGCCAGAAAAATTTAAAGTCTATGCACTACATTTGGGCATTGAGAATGCCGGTGAAGACTTCCATGACTAGGGTAAACAAGTAGGGAGAGATGGGGTCTCATTGACGAATGCCTCTACCACTAGAGAAGAAACCATGGAGAGTCCCATTGATGGCAACCGAGAACTTCGAGGTAGTCATGCACTCCATAAGAAACTTGATAAATACTTGGGGAAAGCCAAATGCTTGTAAGGTCAGCTGCAGAAAACTCCAGTCAACAGTATCATATGCCTTTTGAAAATCTACCTTGATAGCACATTTGGACAGATAAGGTTGGTGATGGAAACCAGCAAAGAGCTCTTAGGTAAGTAGAATGTTGTCACCTATTCTCCGCTTTTTAACGAACGTATTCTGTGGAGGGCTAATGATCGAAGGCAAATCAAATGTTATTCTATTAGCTAATATCTTAGTAATGCACTTGTAGATCGTATTACAACATGCAATAGGCCTAAAGTCATTCAAAGTCAAAGCATTGGAAATCTTAGGCACAAGCGTAAGTAAGGTGGCATACGTCTCCTTAAGAAGGGCGCTAGAAATGAAAAAATCATTTATCGCCAATATGACTGAAGGGCTAACAATCTCCCAGGCTTCAAGAAAGAATTCAACATTAAATCAATCAGGCCCTGGGGCTTTACCCTTAAGGAGGGAGAATAATGTGTTCCTGATTTCCAATTCAGAGACCTGCTGGGTAAGAAACTATACCTGGTCCTCATTGAGCGACCGGCCAATCACGGCCTAGATATCCTGAGACGAAGGCAATTCCAGTGGAGAGCTGGGAGCAAGTAAATCCTGAAAATGATTGACAATATGATTATGGACAAGTGTCGGTTCAGTAAGGATATATCCATTGTCATCTGACACCGAAATTATACGATTGAGGACATGTCTTCTATTGACAAAATGGTGGAAATACTTAGTATTGCGGTCACCCTCTTTCAGCCATTTGATCCTGGATTTCTGTTTAAAGAACGATTCCTCCTGGATCCTCAGGGATGTGAAGTTCTGGAGCTGATCCTTCTCTAGAGCAGCCAGAGACAGGTTTAAGGGGTCCCTAACAAGAGCATCTTGAGTTATATATAAGGCCGCTCTTGCCTGTGCGGTGCGCCCTGATATATCTGAGAACGAGTCCTTGTTAAGTTGTTTGAGTCTTCCCTTGAGAATCTTCAGCCTGTGACATAAGATGAACATAGGTGTTCCAGTGATCCGAGAGTCCCATGTTTGAATGACAATAGGCAAGAAGGAAGGGTGAGACATCCAGCAATTAAAGAACTTGAAGGGCTTCCTGGACGGAAAGGGAAACTCAATTCGAATGACCATGGGAGTGTGGTCGGATACCCCTGGGGCCAAAAAATTAGCCTTCGAATAGGAAAAGGTGCTAGTCCACTTATCATTCGCAAGGACTCTATCAATCTTCCTTTGTTTCTGGGTGGCACCAGAAGATATTGACCAAGTAAATCGATGGCCAACATATTTAAGATCATCCAATCCAACTTGGTCTAGACACGATGCCAGTTCATCGAATGTTGGAATCCATGCATTAGAGCTGCCCATTCTATTCAAATGTTCACGAATTGCATTAAAGTCACCGGCAACCAACGAAGGCTCATCAGAAACAGCCATATTGGTCTGGACAAGGTCGGTCCAAAGGGACCGGTGAGCAGTAAACGTATGCTCCCCATATATAATAGAAACTTGAAAAGACTTATTTATTGCCAGCAAACACATGCGCAGATGAATAGCCTGAGAGGATTCCGAGCGAACATCCATTTGTACTTCCTAGGGATTACAGCCAACCCAAATTCTACCTTGAAGGGAGGAATTATAGTTAGAGGACCAAGACTAGCCCGGTAGCAGCCCCACAGAGATACTATCAAAAGAGCTTGGGTCGACCTTAGTTTTTAAGATACCAATGCAAGAAAGGTTTTTATATCTGACTAAAGATCTAATCTCAGCCTATTTTAAGGGGGCCATTAGGCCCCTAATATTCTAGACGACAAAAAACATATGTACAGGAAGGGGTAGGATTACCTTTTCTTAGAGCCACCCCATCTCCTCGGTTTAGGGTTGGCCTTCTTAGACGTAGTAGGACTGTTTTGATGAGTAGGCAAAGCCGTTTCAGTTGGGGGGGGGGGGGACTGAAGGGGTTCTGCTTGCGGGTCTCCTTTTGTTTGAGGGTCTCTTCCCTAGTGAATCCTGACTCCAGATCTGGTGTTCGGAGGGGCAGGGGAAGGGGATTGAGAGTCCTCATCTGCATCGCTACCCAAATTGCTGGCTGTACCAGCTTTAGATTCCTCTGAATCAGATAGATCACCCGAAGACACAGGGGAATTCAATTCTGGAATGGGAGGAGGCTGAGGAGCTACTGGGGCAACAATGTTCCTGAGAGTAGGAAGAGTCTACCTTGAGGAAGAGGCTCTAGCTTTTGATTGTATCCCAGCCTTCCTTTTGCCTACAGTTTCCCATTTACCTTTGCCTAATGAAGGAACATCCTCTGCCTGAAAACCTTGTGACTGAGGCTACTGTATAATAGAGAGCTCTTGACTGGCAAGAGTGCATTTGCAGCCAAAAGTACCACATTTCGGACAGGAAATAGGTCTCCATTCATATTTAACCTTAATGGACCAAGTATCATCATTCAGAATGACGTCAACCAAGTCAAGACAATTCTAAGTTGCTTTAATCTGAACGCAAACTCTGGTGAAGGAGATCATTCTCATCCTTTCTGTTTGCACATCAACATATAGGGGCTTACCAATGGCACTAGCCACCGCACTGATGCCAGTAGCAGACCAGAGGGCATATGGGATATTCCTCAGTTTGACACATACCAGAAGGGACTCATGTTGGTCCTTCTTTAGTTTGAGATCCGAATGCCATTGCTGCAGGATCAAAGGAACTCTAAGGATCGTGAGAGGACCACTATCCAATATTTTCCGACGAAAGGAGCTCTCGGGGATATGGAAGAAGAAGAACTCATCCTCATTCACAAGAACATCCACGACTTGTGTCCCCCAAATGTTCCTGACTGCATTTTCTGTCATCTTGAATAGAAGTTTCTTACCCACGAAATAGCCCACAAGGCATTCCTGTCATTTCGGGTCCGTATCTCTAAGAATCTCTGGAGAGATTCTAACAATTGGTTTCCCATCAACAATAGTAGGTAGGATATAGGAGAGATTGTACCCCTTCTCTGCAGATTTTGCCACAGCAACCCAGGATTGTTGGGCAGGCTGCGGAACTGGTTCCCGGGTTGGTATTTTCGTAGGTGATTTCCCTTTGCTCTGGCTTCGCCTATCCTTAGCCAAGGCTTGGCCATACTGGTGACTTGAGGATCCCCCACTAGTGGAATTAACACGAGTCGGGTTGGAGGCATGCCTCACTCTACTACGCCCTCTACTCTACTGGCGTTGTTTTGGAGCTTCAGGACGGACAGAGGAGCCGCCTACATTAGCTTCAATAGTGCAAGATTTCAGCTCTACAATAGCCTTCGAGGTGGCCTGCGCTACATTTCTAGGCACACGAACATTGGACCCAGGCACTTGTTTAGACAGTGCCTTAGACTGCTTGGTACTCGCCACAGCCAAAGACTTCGACCTAGGAAGCTCCATAGGATTAGCGAGATGCCCAGCCATGGATATCCTTAGTCCGAACAATCCATAGAAAAGGTTAGAACAGAGCAGATTGCACCCTACAGAATCAGGTAATAGCCAACAATCGCCCAACACCCACACTCAACCAACTCTAACGAGAGGAGTTCAGAAAACACCAGAATGCAGGAGACTAGGCAATCTAAAACAACTAGCAAGACTGTAGACGACACCAGTCAACAGACGTACAGGAGCTGTATGGCTCCCAAACCAGACAAATGAAATCGCGGGTGCACAGTGAACTCACAACAGCGAGAGGAAGAAACCCCAGATCTATCAACTAGGCTATTCACGATCACCAACTAAGAATCCTAACGGTTCAAGGGATACAAACTGACAGGCGCAACAAGGCTCCAAAATGCAGAAGAATCGAACGGACGGATCATCCAGGGTCAGAAGAGGGGCCACAGTTCATGAAACCCAGAAAATCCCGAAAACCAGATCTGTAATCCAGATTGCACGAGGGCACCAATCAAGGATCCGAACGGTGCAAGGGACATACCTTAGAAGGCGCTACACGGCCCCAAAAAGCAGAAGAAATGATCGGATGGATCGTCCAAGAGCATCAAAAAAGCCACGGATGAACAGTGCAAATCGCACCACCACCGAGAGAGAACACCGAAAGAAACCAGGTGAACAGTGCAAGGGTTGGTGAAAAGTATCCACGAATGTTTCTGTTCACGTCTCTTTTTTTTTGGGTTTGAAGCTGTTCATCTTCTTCACCAGGCATCCAGCGAGGGTGGCCGGTGAGGGAGAAGGGCCGGCGAGGTCGCCTGGGGTCGGGCGACCACCCAGGCGACGCCGTTGCTAGGGTTGGGCAACCACCCAGGCGATGCCGTTGCTGGGGTCGCTCGACCCAAGCCGTCGCCGCCTGGGTCGCACGACTCCAGGCAGCATCGACCTGGGTCGAACGACCCTGGGCGACCGTCATCTGGGTCGTGCGACCCCCGCCAAAGGTTGCCTGGCCTCGTGCGACCGCTAGCGACGACAGATCTAGCTCGCCGGGGGTTGCCTGACCTCGGGCGACAGCCGTTGGCACCAGATCTATCTCGTTGGCGGCCGGCTCCGGCGATAGGTAGGTTAGTTTTTTTTTAATAAATAAGATAATTCTCAAAGTCCATTTGCAAAAAAAATTCACCAAACACTATATTTTGGCTAAAGTAACTTTACAAAATATTTTTACCAAACACCATTTGCATTTTTCCAATGGGCTTTCACCCCAAGGTATTTGCATTCCCCCAAGTAGCATTTCAAAGTTGAACCAAACAAGCCCTGTAAACTCGAAGCCTGCTGGCAAGCAATAAAATTAGAAAACAGATGTCCATATTAAGGTCATGGGAGAAAAGACGAGGATCGTCATAAAGTCGCAGCATACAGATTAACATCACCAAAGCCAGCGCAGGTCGAGTCGTCAGCTCATAGTTTCAAGCCAAACAAGCGTGAGGATAATACCTCACCTAGACTTGCAAAAAGATGAGTACCTAATCTCGATAAGCCGTCAACACAAGTTTGAAACAGCTTCAACCATGGACAAAAAAACATACTAGGGTTTCCACCTGATTTCGTTCACAGCATGCTCCTCCAAATCTCATCTGCTTCAGAAATTGTTGTTGTACCTACAAACACATTGTGCTTCCCCTTCTTAAGAGCATGATAAAGTAAAAGTTAATGCATATTTTCTAGCCTAATGATTTCCTCAACATAAAGGGAAATTGCCAAATGTGTTTTACACACATTTGAGTCAAACATGCAAGCACTTTCGAACTCCAATTAATGCTTCTGCGTCATAGACTAAATATTACCAGAGGAGATTCTTCATTCTGCGCTTATCGGTCTGCCACTGCCAATGTATATGTTGGATTCCCTCTCCGATTGAAGCCTTTCTTCCCTCTCTGTAGTTCCATAACTCCGGGACGACGTACCTGCCGCTCGGATTGTACTCGTTCATCTCCAGCAAGGCTGTTGCAACGGCTGTATAAACTTCATCCCCCATTTCATCCCTCAGGCCTTTTAATTTTTCATCTTCATCGTCTATTACTTCCTGAAATAGAACTCAATCTCAATAAAGAGTATTTATTCTCTTGAAAAAAATACAGCAGAACTGAAGCAATAATCAAATTGAGAAGATGTAAAATGAAATGTCAGAATGGAACTAGTATATAAAATTCGAATGGAATGCTTCATGCCGCAAATCAAGGGGTGTAGGCACCAATGGATTAAGAGGATAGCTAACGCATGAGGATTCACGCGCACGCTGGTCTATGAGACTAGCTCTCTATGCATGTTGACATACCAATTCTATTGCCACGTACCCATGACTACATTAAGATGACAGAGAGAAGATATTATACCTAAATTCACTGAATGCAATGTCATCATGAAAGTAATTAAAGAAATTATTAGACCAAAATTAGAAATTCCAGCCCTCTAATCACTTCAGTGATGCGGGTGTATGTATTCTCGGCTGCTACTTTATTATCGGGAGAGGATTGAAGACCTAGTATTGGATACAAGGAACCGGCAGTTACAATCATAATGCTCTAATTTAAGCTCAAACAGCGACTGGTACCATGAACCCATAGTCATGAATTTAAATTCTGGACTTTAGAGATTAAAGCTCTTTAATTTCATGTCGGAGGAGATCTAATAAATAGTAAAAGCCATAATATGTATCACAGTCGTACCTGATGCTTCCCTTAAGCCTTGATAATCTTGAAAGGATGCCATGAGGGGTTGTTCAAACGAGTCTGCCACAAGGAACATAGCATAGAAGCTCTTTCTTTGGCCAATTCCTCGGTTTTTTCGTTTCAGCACTTTTAGGAATGGATTGGTATCAAGCTCCCCCATCTTCTTGATACGAATATGACCACTCGATATTTTGCTAAATGCCCACATTATGAGTTGAGAAATTCATATATTAAAGTTTCTGAATCTTGAAATGAAGGAAAGAAAGAAGGGAGGAAGTTACATAGATCAACTCTTTCCGAGCTTCTAGCAGTTCATCCTTGCTCGGTCCGGTTCCCCACGTTGATGAGAGCGAGATTAAGCTCTCCTGTATCCTGGATCATTTCTTTCTTTTCTTTCAAATCCTCAAGCACAGCTCCCAAAGGTTTCAGAAGTTCAGCCTCATCATGCTTCATCACATCGATTCGCCCCCTCAGCAGTTCGTTTTCCAGTTTCAGTGCCTGATTCTCATCGACCAGACCTTCCAAATGGCTGTTAGAGCAATTAAAGGCCAAATCTTTAAATTTATTATCCAATTCGAGGTTCTCGAGAGATTCATCTCCCTGTTTGTCCATTTCAGACCAAATCTTTTCTGTAGTCAAGACTCATATTCAGTAGTCAGTAGCGTACAGATAATTACCAATTAAAATTTTTGAAAGCACAATTGATAAAGTGTACCGTGGTTTTACATGGATTGTGCACCATTGTGTGTGATTTCAGCACAAGAAAATTCAGTTTGCAAATGCTATAGATGAGAAATGTACATCCTAAATTAATGTAAGATAAAGACCTTTAACAGAACGAAAGTGGAGATTCAGATTCAGACATAAAAGTAGCAAACAACTCGGTTCGCCAAGAGTGACATGTTTGCTGGATTCGTTCTCAACTGTGGCTCAGAAAGGAAGCAGTTGAGATTAACTTGACTATAAAAAAGACAGATCAACTGATACTTCGATGACAAGTCTCCAAAGATCAATCTTCAATATCTATTCGGACAAATTAACATATAAAACAAACCGACCAAAAATCTCGGCAAATTAACTGATTTGCCTAGAATTACTGAGTACCTCGTGCAACTAACAATCTCTTCATAATACCAATAGGTCGACTGCAGGAAGTTATCAGTCCACTGCTAAACTTCAGATCTAGTTCATCCGCCTTCTATCTACTTGGAAGGATCATTTCATACTTCTTCATCTTCCTCACATGTAACAACAAAAAATGCCCAAAATGAGATATCTACTCATTAGGAAATTCTTCAAATGGTAATGAATGTTTGTCTCACTGATAAGTTCGGCTATGTCACGCATTATATCCCTAGCATTTAACCCGTGAGCCGAGTGGTGGCGATATCATTCAAGTGCGCAACACTTTACAGGCATGTTAAAGGTAAGGCGCTATTTAATACTCCTAGATATACTAAGACGGGTCTACAAAAATGGTTTCCTGAGTGATGTGCCAGACTGCAAGTGGCTATTTAAACAAAAGGGCCACCTTCGACTGGCTGATAACAATTCCTTACGTCATTGGGTAAACCAGTTTTTCGTAAATTTTGCATTTCTCTTATGTTCTTATAGGTTAACAAGTGGAGATTTTTGACATTTTAGAAGGGTTCAACTTCATCTTCCTCTCGAGGAACGAAAAACATTTGGGTAATGGACAATCACTCGGTTTGGTTGCAAATTAAGAACCAGAGACTCATGATTTAGTCATCTCAGTTAACTTTTATTTGGCCCAGAAAAACAAAAAAAGAAAAGGAAGCAAAAGCACATGATCATGATCACGAACATCGGCACAAAACAGATGGTGCCTGAAACCTAACGAGCATCACCACATGAAAACGAGGGATTCTCTAATACTGATAGCGAAGTTAGGCATTTCACCTTTGTGTTGCGACCTGCGAGCCCGTATCTCTCTCTCTCTCCTTGTTCCTTCTGAAGAAGAATGTTGCGTTTCACGTTGACGGAAACCCCAGGAAGAGAAACAAATGTGACCAGAAAATGGAACGTCCGAAAGACCTTCAACCGAGGAGTCTCGTGGTTGAAATGTGAAAAAAGTTAAATAAAAAAATCAACGTCTATATGTGCAAGGAAAACTTGTGTTTAATCTCACTTTTAAGTTTTTTTTTTTTCAAATTCTGCAACATTCTTTAAAAAGCAGAAAAATTATATCAGCAATCTTAAGCGATTAGTCCAATATGCAATCAAATCCAAAATGTCTGATTGTGCACAATCTCGTAGACCATAGGCAACATCCAGCCTGCCCTTGCTGAGAATACGCGATGCCACATCGTCATCGGCAGTGGAGTGGCTCGAGCGCCCCATGGTGCCTCTCTCCACTTTGATGACATGATCATTATTGGTTAGCCCGCTTCCAATATTTTGGTTCTTATATGGTACTTGAGTAAGCATTATGAAATGAAAGATCTAAGCCATTATTTTCGAAGGCTTGAGGTGTATAGTGACTTAGGCTCCATTTATTTTGTAGAAAATGTAATATTTTTGAAAAATGTTTTCCAAGAAAAAATGACAATATTTTCCTATATTTGGCTCGACCTCAATAGACTCAAGTGTGGCGCTAAGGATCCGAGTACCGGCACTGAGGGGTCAAGTATCAGAGACCTGGCCCTAGACACCAGAGACTCGGGAACCAGCATCGAGATTTCTATGCCCAAACGAAGAGTTTCAGGTTAAGCACTGATATGTAGAGTCATAGGGGTGGCTCATCAAGTTCCGAGGGTCGCCAATCGCCGTCGGCAATGGGGTGGCTCAAGCGCCCCATGATGCCCCTCTCCACTTTGATGACATGATCATTATTGGTTAGGACGCTTCCAATATTTTGGTTCTTATATGGTACTTGAGTAAGCATTATGACATGAAAGATCTAAGCCATTATTTTCGAAGGCTTGAGGTGTACAGTGACTTAGGCTCCATTTATTTTGGAGAAAATTTGACAATTTTGAAAAATATTTTCCAAGAAAAAATGACAATATTTTCTTGTATTTGGCTCAACCTTGATGGACTCAGGTTCGGCGTTAAGGATCCAAATACCGGCACTGAGGGCTTGGGCATCAAAGACCCAACCGTCGACATCGGGGACTCGGGAACCAGCATTGAGGTTTCTATGCCCAAACGAAGAGTTTTCGGTTAGGCATTGGAATGTATAGTCATATTTTGAAGGGTTACTTTCACGAAAAACCCCAAACTGGTACATTTGAGACAATTTTACCCCAAACTAATTTTTGACACAAAAAATTCCAAACTAGTACGCTTGTGATAAATTTTCCCCAAACTAACTTTTTGACTATCAAAAATCTCAAACTGATACATTTGTTATAAATTTACTTTCCATTAGTCTCCATTAAATTGAATTAATACAACAAAAAATCATAAATCGGTACGTCCATGACAAACGGAGGGTAAAACATAAAATTGGTATATCCATCAATTGCTGTGTGTTATTTAACAAGGTAATTTGACTGTAAAATTTAATGAAAATAAATTGAGGATAAATTTGTCATAAGGGTACCATTTGAGGTTTTGGTGGTCAAAAAATTAGTTTTTGGTAAAATTATCACAAGCGTACCAGTTTAGGGTTTTTCGCGGTATTAACCCCATTTTAAAACACGATTTCCGATTTTTTAAATATGAAATCATTTTCCTAAATTTAAATATAAGTTTTTCGTTGAGTCATTTTCCTAAATGGACCAAACGTCAGAAAATGAAAACATTTTTTTCTTGAAACATGCTTTCTGCGAAACAAGTAGATGGGTACTATCTTACTTAAGCCAAATTTGCTTCTGATCTTATTTCTCGTGCCTGACTAACGGACATCAAGATCGCTTCAAGGCCTCATGACCAAATGCCAAGTTGAATGCCCGTAGTTATGCGCGTTCCGTACCACCTTAGCACTATCTTCTTTTTACGATAATAAGAGTGCCATAAAGATTACCCACAATATGAGGCACGTTGAAAATAACTGTCAATTTCATTCAACAACATATTGGACATGACGCTATCCGTATGCTCCACATCTCCTATGTCAATTGAGCAGCTGATGTTTTCTCTAAATCTAAACTTTCGCGGCTTGATTTCCAAACTACGGGTGGTTTTCTTACAACCACATTGAGTTTGAGGGAATGCTAGATAATGTATTTGATTTCGATACATTGTGCAATTGATTTGATATTTTTCACGATTCATTGAACCTCATGATATTCGAAATATTGTGTAGATGCATCTTTTCACATCATTTTGAAGCCATATAATGGACCGCCGTTGCTTGTATCCATTACCATAGTGAAGTACCAAAAAAAAAACTTTCAAATAAATTATCAGCGCTGTCGCTTCTAATGGTCAACATCAGTGCAAAATGGACACGAGCCATGGAATCAAATGCTCAGATGAAGAAGTTGCCTCCACACTAAGGTGTCGAGTGGAACCAACCTAGAACATACAGCATAAGCTTCTCATTATTTTAGTCCTATTTGTACCTTCGACCATTATCCACCGAAGATTATCTAATGCTCTGAGTAATTATTTTTTATATATCTTATTGCAATAAGTAAGTTACTCCCCTTATGTTACGAAGAATGGAAAGAAAAGAACAATTTCAATGGTTCAATTTGGAATTTTATGGGACACTTTTAATGATCATGTTCCAATCTGAAAATGGTCAATTCCTTCTAATTTCACTTTTGACTGATTTTGTAAATTTTCTTGTATGTTGTTCCAGGTTTGTAGTTCCCCTTTAAATTTAATGTGCATACCGTGCTCCATCTACTGTAAGACTCCAACCATAAGGATCCACATGGTGGCATGCGTGGTCCCCCTAGCTACTTCGACAGGAAATACTTTTTCACAAACAATGTTTGACCAATGACTCATATGCTTTTGATAAACAATTAAGATAAATAAACTCATTTCTCACCGACCAACGGGGGAAAAGTATCTTACCTAGGCTCCGTTTGTTTCACGAAAAACGAATGATTTGGAAAACATTTTCTCTACAATGATTGCCTGTGTCGCTTATAAGAATGAAAGATTGGAAATTATTTTCATCGTACACTAAAATGTTTAGACAAAAATTGTTGTCCGTAGTAGAAATATTCTTCATTGACTAATTATTTCAAGCGATACAAGTGATCGTTTTTAAGAAAATATTTTCTAAATTATTCATTTTTCGTGAAACAAACGGAGCCCTAAAGAATGACTAAATTTCTAGTCCTCAGTTAGTGAAATACACATAGATTAAATATATAAATGTGCGTGCGCCTCAATACATCATTTATACCGGTCCATCTTCCACATTTTGCTATCTATGTTCCTCATGTCACTAACAAATGTCTAATCTATACGTAATTTGGCCAGCGTAGTAATCAAGCCTATGTTCCCTTATGATGTTGGGTGAGTTGGAATAATTTAGATGCGATCAAACTGATGTAACTCGAAGCCTGCTAGCAAGCAATAGAATTAGAAAATAGACATCCATATAAGGTCATGGTAAAAAAGACGAGGACCTTCATATAAAGTCACGGCATAGAGATTATAATTTTCGAAAACAAGTGCAGGTCGAGTCATCAGCTCATAGTTTCAAGCCAAACAAACGCAAGGACGATACCTTAACTAGATTTGCCAAAAACAAGATGAGTACCTATCTTGATAAGCGGTGGAAACAAAATGGAAACAGCTTCAATCGCGGACAAGAGCGCAGCGACGTGAAAATACTAGGATTTGGACCTGATTCAGTTCACAGCATGCTCCTCCAAGTCACATCTGCTTCGACGATTGTTGCCCCTACAAACACATTGTGCTTCCCTTACTTAAGAGTACAACAAAGCAAAAGTTTTCGCATGTTTTCTAGCCTCATAGTTTCATCAACATAAGTGGAAATTGCCAAATGTGTTGTACACACATTAAGTCAAACACGCAGGCACTTTCGATTTCCAATTAACTCTAAGTGAGCGACTAGATACTAACCTGCGGAGACGATTCATCTTGCGCCGATCAGTCTGCCACTGCATCAGTACATATTCGATCCCCTCTTTTAGTGAAGCCTTTCTTCCTGCTCTGTAGTTCCACAACTCCGGGACGACGAACCTGCCGCTCGGATTGTACTCGTTCATCTCCAGCAAGGCCGTTGAAATAGCTTCATAAACTTCATCCCCCATTTCTTCCCTCAGGCCTTTCAGTTTTTCATCTTCATCGTCTATTACTTCCTGAAACAGAACCCAATCTCCATAAAGAATGTTCAGTTTCACTCAGAAAAGAACAGAAGAAATGAAGCAAGAATGAAATAAAAAAGAAAAAAAATGAAGTGTCAGAATGGAGCCAGTATATAAATTCAAATGAAACGTTTCATGCTGCAAATCAAGGCGTGTAATGACTAGAGGCTTAAGATCACTAGCGCATGAGGATTCAGGTGCTGCTCTATGAGACTCACTCTATAAGCACTTTAGCAAACCAATTCTACTCCCTTCAAATGACAGAGAGAAGATACCATACATAAATTCACTGAATTTAATGCCATTACAAAAGTAACTATATAGAAGAACTATTCATAGACCACAATCAGAAATTCCAGTCCTCTAATTACTTCAGTGACGCAAGTGTGTATATTCCCGGTAGCTGTTTTATCATTAGGAGAGAAGATCACAGACCATGTATTGGATACCATGAAGCGACCATAGCACAATCATAGTGCTCTCAATTAAGCATAAACAATGACTAGTACCATGAACCCATAGTCATGATTTTAAATTATGTATTTTAGAGGTCGAAGCTCTTTGAAATCATCTCAGAGGCAGATCTAACACACAGTAAGTGCCATGACATATATCAAAGCCATACCTGATACTTTCCTTGAGCCTCGATCATCTTGAAAGGATGCCTTGAGGGGTCGGCCAAAAGCTTGTTCCACAAGGAACACAATTCCAAACCATCTTCTTCGGTCAATCCATGGTTCTTCTGCATAGACACACCAAGGAATGGACGGGTATCAAGGTCACCCATTCTCTTTATACCAATATGGGCACCTGTTATACATCTAAATGCCTACACGATGGGTTGAGTGATTCAAGTACGAAAAGTTTCTGAAACTTGAAATGAAGGAAGGAAAGAAGTAAAGGAAGTTACATCAATCAAATGTTTCCAAGCTTCTTGCAGCTCATCATCTTTCTGGCGCTCCTTGACAATGAGAGTGATATTCAACTCTTCTGTGATCTGGAGCGTTTCTTCCATTTCTTTGAAATCCCTGAGCATAGTTCTCATACGCTTCAAAAGTTCAGCCTCGTCATGCTTCATGACATCAATTTCCCCCCTCAGCCGTTCGATCTCCTGTTTCAGTGCCCGATTCTCATTGACCTGACCTTCCAGATGGATGTCCTCTTGCCTCTGAATTGAATATACGACCAATACACATTTGATTTCATGAGTTCAATTGCTCCAATGCAGGAAATTACTCTATACAAATAGTAATGCACCAAGTAAATGGTGATGCACCAATTTCAGTCACTTCCAGAAAATAGTGAAGTCTCTTACACTTCTTTTTCGCACCTCTTGCAAGTCAGTTCTCCAAGAACCAACTTGTTGCGACGTAGAGTTTCCGTGAATTATTAGAATGCTTCGCAAGCAATCATATGCACTCTGTACTTTCTTCATCTCTATATAAAGAGAGAACAATCACATCAATTGATTTTAATATACCCATGCAGAATAATAAAAACAAGAAAAATAAAAAAAATGGCAAGAGAAATTCCGCACCCTCCTTTAACTAATAACCTTGCTTTGATGTATCTAAAAGATAGAAGCATGGTACACACCTTCATTATAAGATTGCTCGAGTTTTTCTTTCTCGGTAATTAAGTTTTTTAGAGAGTTAGAAGTCTGCTTTGATTTTTCTTCCATCTCTTGCAATTGCATGTTTTTAAGCTCTAGTTTCCTCTCCAACGATACAAGCTCTTCCCGCTTCTGAGCCTCCTTGTCTACTATTTCAGCGATAGTCTTAAGGTCTCCGATCTCCCGTAGTTTTTCTCCTATGATACACTTTGAGTTGTAGTCATCGGCACGAGCAACCCAAGCATAAGTGCCTGTTTTCCTTTGCTTGCTGGAATACCAATCCTTCCGTCCATGATGATCTGCATCATAAGCCCTCTCGAACAACAAGGCATTGCAGAAACCGAGCCAATCTTCACCAAATTCCACAACAGCAATTTCGGATGGGTTTTGGTAGTCACACAGTGCTTGAACTCTAATGAAACTGAAACCTTTCCTATGCAATTCACCTGTCACTCGGGTTTTACTTTCTTTAACGCAACACCTCGTCCTCACCTTTTTAGGTCGAGTATCCACAACAATCCCCATCCAAGGCCACACAAACATTTGGTCATTGCAATAGTTGACAGGAGTATCGACTGGCAGTTCAATCACATTTACATTCTCTTGATCTGCTTCTGAATCTTCCTCCAAAGAAACGCAACAGTCCTTTTCTTTTGCATACCTCTTCTTTGAACTATTCTTGGTCACCACAGAAGCATGCCGGAGGTCTCCTTCATCCACACAGACTCGCTTTCTCTTCTTCCGGTTGTTAGAGAATGCAAAGGCCAAATCTTCACCATCAAATTCCACATCCTTATGAGATGGATCTCCCTGTTTGTCCATTTCAGATCGAGTCGTCTCTGTTATCCAGACACATATTCGTTAGTCAGTAGCATGAAGATACTTCCCGATTAAGATTTATATAAATATAATCGACAGAGTTTACCATTCTGTCTCTTCTTCCGTTTGTAAAAGGAAGTACTGACCAACGGAATGTCACTTTCACTATCCGGTTCTAGATCCTTGTGAGATTGATCTCCCTGTTCATCGGTCTCAGACTCACTCATCTCTGTACAAAACGCAAATAAGACATTTCTCATCTTCCGGTTGTTTGAGAAAACAAAGACTAAATCTTCAAATTAATCAATCAATTCCAGATCCTTGTAAGATTCATCCCCTGTTTGTCCATTTCAGACCAAGCCTTTTTTATAATTCAGGCACATACTCAGGGCCCGTTTGGTTCGGCTTTTCAAATGCCATTTGGGGGAATGCAAATACCTTCAGGTGAAAGTCACTTGGAAAAATGTAAGTGGCGTTTGGTAAAAAAAAATTTGTAAAGTTACTTTAGCCTAAGTAGTGTTTGAGAAATTTTTTTTTGCAAAGGGCTTTGACAACTTTTATTTTTAATATTCCGATTTTGCCCCTACTGTTCATCTACTGTTCATCTTCTTCAAAGGGTGGCCGGCGAGGGGGCGGCGAGGGGCCGGCGAAGGGCCGGCGAGCGGCCGGCGAGGGCGGCGAGGGGCCGGCGAAGGGCCGGCGAGGCCAGATCTGGGCCGCGGGAGGCCGGCGAGGTCGCCCGACCAGGGCGACGGCCGCCTGGGGTCGGGCGACCGCCCAGGCGCCGTCGCCTGGGTCGCGCGACCTCAGGCGACGGCCGCCTGGGTCGCGCGACCTCAGGCGACCGTCGCCTGGGTCGCGCAACCCAGGCGGCCGTCGCCTGAGGTCGCGCGACCCAGGCGACGGCGCCTGGGCGGTCGCCCGACCCCAGGCGGCCGTCGCCCTGGTCGGGCGACCTCGCCGGCCCCTCGCCGGCCTCCCGCCGCCCAGATCTGGCCTCGCCGGCCTCCCGCCGCCCAGATCTGGCCTCGCCGGCCCCTCGCCGGCCCCTCGCCGCCCTCGTCGGCCCTTCGCTGGCCCTTCGCCGGCCACCCTCTGAAGAAGATGAACAGTAGATGAACAGTAGGGGCAAAATCGGAATATTAAAATTTGAGCGAGGGTAATTTGGGAAGGAAAAAATAGGCTTGAGCATTTGTGAAATGCCGAAAGCCCAAAGCTGGTCCGGACCAGCTTTGGGCTTTCGGCATTCCACAGCATTTCAAATGCTGACTTTGAGCTTTTCGAGTCCGAAAAGCTGAACCAAACGGGCCCTCAGTAGTCAGTAGCATACTGATCATTGCAAATTAAGATTGTCGAAAACACAATTGACGGAGTGTATTGTGGTTTCCGGGGATTGTGCACCATTGTGTGATTTCACCATAACGACATTCAAGCTATTGATACGAAATGTACATCCTAAAGTAACGTAAGATAAAGACCTTTGGCAGAATGAAAATGGAGATTCAGACTCAGGCAAAATATAGTAGCAAACGACTCGGTTCACCACGAGTTTGCCGGATTCAGTCTCCAACCATGGCTCAGAAGGGAAGCAGATGGGACTAACATGACCGGGACAGATAATGATCAACCAAGACCTTGATAACAGGTCTCTAGATCAAAGTTCAATATCTATTCGAAAAACAGAAACATATAAAGTGAAACTGACCATAATCTCGAGCAAATAAACTCAATTGTCTAGAATTATCAAGTACCTCATGTAACTAACAATCACTTTGTAATGTCAATCGGTCGACTTACAAGGATATCAGTCCATTGCTAAGCTTCAGATCTAGTTGATCCACCTTCTATCTACTTTGTAGGATCGTTTCATACGTCGTACTCCTCCTCACATGACCAAAAAAATGCCCCAAATGAAGTACCTACTCACTAGGAAAATTCTCAAAGGTTCTGTCTCGTTGTTATGTCACGCTTTATATCACTAGGATTTAACCCGTCAGCCGAGTGGTGGCAATATCGTTTAAGCGCGCAACCGTATGCTTTAAAGGCATGTTAAAGGTGTTGATAGATATACTAAGACTATCTAACCAAACTGGTTTAGTAAGTGATGTGCCCGACTGCAAGCGGGCACTTAAACAAAAGGGCCACCTTCGACCGCCTGATATCAGTCCGTTACATCATTTGGTAAACCAATTTCGGTATATTTAGCATTTCTCTTATGTTTTCATAGCTTAACAAGTGGAAATATTTAGGACATTTCTGAGAAGGGTTCAACCATGTCATCTCCCTCTCAAGGAACGAAAGACACTTGGGTTATGGACAAGCCCCTCCGGTTTGGCTGCAAATCAAGAATCAGAGGCTCGTGTTTCAGTCACCTCAGTTACCCTTTTCTTCGGACAAAAGGAAAGGGAAGGAAAAACACACATGATCGTGATCATACGGCACGAAATATATGGTGCATGAAACTTCACGAGCATCATCACTACATGGAAACGAGGGAGTCTCTAGCACTGACAAGCAAGGACAGGCAGTTTTACCTTCTGTTGCGACTTGCGGGTTGGTATCTCTCTCCTCGTTCCTTCTGAAGAAGAGTGTTGCGTTTCACTTGGTTCTTGTAAAGCAGAATCCGAGCTAGGAAGCCCTAAACGTACAAAAGAAGGCTCGATGATCTCTCCGTGGTGAAAAGTTCTGCCAGTTTTTTTTCGATAACGACAAAAGCAAACAGCAGTTTTTCGTTTTCGGCAAAATTCGAAAAGTTATTGGAAGGTGAAAATAAAATATGAAAAAAATTAGTGTCTGTATACTTGAGGAAATGTTATTTAGACAGTTAAATAATTTAATTTTCTTTTTGTCTTGTCCTATTCTAACTCTCAATTTATTCTCAGATTTTTATCATACTTCTTTACAAAACGTGGAAGCCGAACTCCACGCTTGAAACTAAATGTCCTCATTCTCAGTCTTCCTGAAGAGGTGCGGATTCGAACTTTCTGAGAAAAAGCACGAAGGTCTTCTTGTTCTTGGCATGGAAGGTGAGATGGGAGCTGTTGAGATTTAATGTCCTCATTCTCATTTGGAAGCAACCGATGCAAAAGGCTCATTTGCTCGCTCTTCTCCCATCTCACCAATGCGGGGTAAATGTTGTTTGGACCCGCCAACGACCATACAAGGTGATAGGATTGGAACTTCGACCCACAAATTTGTGGCATGATATTTGGTGGCAAGAATTTATTTTGCAATGTAGGACACACTTGTCTCAAATCGTTCATCTAATATCTAAGCTTGTTAGTTATTTACTAAGGTACAAATTTTCTTTTGAAAAAATATTTTTCAAAAAATGTCGGAAGGTAATAAATTTTGCATTGTGATGGTGGGTTTTACAAATTTTTAAGCCCTTCTTCATTTACGTGGTGACTGGATTGTACTTGCACAACAAGCGGTTGGATTGCACTAGACGAGGCCGGGTGAGGGCCGCAACCCTCGCCGGCCATCTTCGGGGCCCCTTGCTCACCATGATGGGGAAAAATAACGAAAAGAAGGAAGGAAACGAAAAGAAAAGGAAAAATTAAAATTACTAAAAAAAATCAAAAATTATTAAAAATTATCCACATCAACTGTCGGTCATGCCACGTAGGGCAGCTAGCGTCCATATCGGAGATTTCCATTCAAAATTGGCCGAATGAACTTATTGACATAAATGCAAAATGTT
The DNA here is from genome assembly GCA_031216185.1 of Syzygium aqueum. Taxonomy (NCBI): domain Eukaryota; kingdom Viridiplantae; phylum Streptophyta; class Magnoliopsida; order Myrtales; family Myrtaceae; genus Syzygium; species Syzygium aqueum. Next base: position 1,337,402 of record CM062240.1, read on the forward strand.
TAGTACTTAATCGGAAAAAAAATTAAAACTAAATTAGCACAATTACAATAGGTTAAAGACATTTTTGGTAATTTTACCCTTATATTTCCTCAAACTATTTTCTCAATCCTTTTCTATTGTTATATTTCCTTTGGTCTTTATTGTGTTGTGTCCCATAATGTTGTTCTCAGTGTCCAAATTTTATTTGGTTATGCTCATTGTAGAGATACGTAGTTTTCAACAAATTATACAACATCTATTAAAAATGGAAAAATTGAACCAAGAGTCTCAAATATATGACCCGTGCAATCATATCTTAAACTTTAATTTTGTGCAATCTCGTCAACTGTAGGCAACAATTGATCGGTCTTCAGCTGCAAGCACACAAGGCTTGCTAGGCCTCATCGAGATCTCACAATTTGGTGGTTCCACAGCTAACCACCACTACGCAAAGGTTGGCCAACCCTCGCACGGTACAGGTAGGTGATTGGATGAGGCCTTGCCTAGATTTCGAGCAACCATAGTGCAAGGCCATGGCTGCCCGAGGAGGGGGCTAATCAACACCCACTAAGGATTGTCAATATTCGTTGGCAGCGTGTATCACAATGGGTATAATTAGAGTTTTTGATGGCTTCTGCCCTTTCGAAAAAACCTGAGATGAAATAACAAATTTATGGTAAAATCATGTTTGTTCATGCATAAATTTATTGATAAATGACAACATACAAATGTTAGATTATATTTGGGATCCACATTGAATCGCACTAAAAAAAATACAAGTTCACTTGTTCATACACCGTAACTAATATTGTCCATATGATCGGATTGACAATTATTTTCAGTTAATCTGAATTTTGCGACTCACACACTCTAAAGTTTGTTTTTTTCAATTCAAAAACATTTGAAACGTTGTAAACGTACTAATATCGACATGTAATTCATACTAGACTATATGCTCATACCTTGTTATCATTTTGCTTAATTTTATGTGAACTTTCTAACTTTACATAAACTTCAGGGATAAATGTACTACAAATTTTATAGCATTACTAAAGTGAAATTGAGTTCTAAAACTTTCAAAATGTACAATCAAAACTCTAAAATTTGTCAGATTGATGCAATTAAGTCTCTTTATTAACTCTGTCCAATTTGATTAATGAAAACTACTTACTTGTTTTTTTTTTAATTTCTTTCTTAAGATATATAGTGCCAAATTTGGTAGCCACTAAGAGCCAAATAAAAAAAATGGAATATTAAAAATAAATGAAAAAGAGAAAAACTAACTGTTCATCTTCTTATTTTGAAATATTTTAGGTTCTTTGCACGTTCAATAATAACGAAATTATCCGAGACGTTAGATTTAAAAAATGTAAAGAGAAATTTGAATCTAGACAGGCTGTAATTATCAAATATGAAACTAGTTGAGTGCATGCAATTTGTGTCAAAACCAAACTGATTCAAAGTGACATATAGCTAAAAATTGTCACGAGCTTTCCATTTAAGTAAAAATCGCACAAATTTGATATTCAATGAAAAAGTCATGCCCTTTTGAATTTTGTACGATTTTGCATGTGCAATGATCAAACGATAGATTGACACGTTATCAGCTTCACGAGGCCTAGTGCGCTAGCATGAGATTGCTCCAATAAAAAGTTATACCAGATGTTCATGCAATATCTCATACTATAGTGCTTGTAATGGATAAGAGTCAAACCAGAACACACAACTTCTATAGGTAGGACTAGTCTAGGGATAATTTTTGATATTATCGTATAGACTAGCGGCTAGATTAAATATTTATCAAAAGTTAAAAAACACACTAAACAAATTAAAAGTTTAGGACGACATTGTACGTCGGGACAAAGTCCATGGATCATTTGTATAATTATGCCTAATTTATATTGACATTTTAGTTTCACTCATAAGGGAGAGTGATGATAGGAGTTTTTATTTTCTCATTTTTGTTTCAAAAATTGAAAATTTGAAAATTGGTACTTCTCATTTTTGTTTCAAATCAGTTTTTGAAATCAATCAAATCATTTTAACAAAATGGATTTTTGTTCCAAACTTTTTTCGAGAATAAAAAAAATAAAGAAATAAAATGATTATCATGAGTTTCCTTATTTTTTTTTATATCGAAAACATGCCCTCATTGACGTGGAGGATATTTGTTGAATGTATAGATAGAGCCTATTATTTAACTTAAAACGAGCGAGCCTGAGCCGGTTCTCGGGCGGTCCGACCGGCAAGCCTGAAACGGCCCCCACCGCGATCGAGATCATCTTCGAAATCGGAACGGCCGAAGCCGCCATACCTACGACGAGCATGCGCAGCTGCAGCTCCTGCAAAGTTAATACTCCGATCACATATTCCACCGTTCCCCGATCTCCACCCTCGCGGCGCCGGAGGGGAGCCATCGGAGCTCCGATCGCCACCGAGATCCTCGCGCCGGAGCACATGTTCCCGCAGTTCGGAGCCACAGCGGAGACGCTGAGCAAGGCGTCGACGATGGTGTTCCGGATCGGCACCGACGCCCACCTCTACGACGACCCCGACGACGTCAGCATCGCCCCGCTGCTCGACAGCCGGTTCGACTCCGAGAAGTGCGAGGCCCTGAAGCGGCTGCTCGCGCTCATCGCCCAGGGCTGCGACGTCTCCAACCTCTTCCCCCAGGTCGTCAAGAACGTCGCGTCCCAGTCCCTCGAAGTGAAGAAGCTCGTCTACTTGTACTTGCTGCATTACGCTGAAAAGTATGTGAGTCGGATCGACTGATGTGCTAGAATTGAAAAATGGTCCTCGATTCCGATTGTTTTCGAGCTTTGAAGGGGGGCGTGCGTGATTGCTTTTGGGTAGAATTCTGTAAGGCGTCGTTCGTTTCTCGCTAAGTTTGTGCTAATCGCGTTAAAGATGTGGGGTAATGTCACCCGTACTTGAATTTTAATCACCTTGATGTGGATGATTGGATTTAGATGTTGGTGCTCAGCTGATTGTTCGCGTTTGCTCTTTCTTGATGCTTGTAGGCGTCCAAATGAGGCGTTGCTTTCGATCAATTGTTTCCAAAGGGACTTGGGGGACACTAATCCGTTGGTGAGGGCCTGGGCACTCCGTACAATGGCTGGAATTCGTCTTCATGTAGTCGCGCCCCTCGTTCTTGTAGCCGTAAACAAGTGCGCTAGAGATCCATCTGTTTATGTCAGAAAATGTGCTGCTAATGCTCTTCCCAAGTTGTTTGACTTGCGCATTGAGGAAAATATTTCTGCGATTGAAGAGGTGGTTGTTTTCACTTTTCAGTTTTCTGCAATTACTGTTTTCCATTGCTTTTTGACTGGGCAAAATGCTTGTTGAGGTGTATATGATTTGTTGTTAGGGTAGGAGAAAGAACTCGACAGGTTTATGCACCTCGACTCTTCTTGTCTGTGCCATAAATTCTGAAAATTATTAAATGGGATTGAGGATGTGGTTCATCAAAATTGATTTCCCATTTTTCTCATTCATTTTATTTACTGTTTTTTTTTTTTTTGGGATAGGCGGAGGGGGTGTGTCTATTCCTTTTAATCAGCTCGTCGCTGGATTAAATGCAAGCATGTACTTGGTATCTGGTTTACGAAGACTGTTTACAGTCACATGGTGAAAGATAGCCTTCTATTCTTTCAGTTGCCATGTAGGAAGCTTATTTCTTTATGTTGTCCATGTTATGCACTGTGATTTAGTTCCACTGCTTTGTCTTTCTAACATGTGATCCACATTTCATATCCTTAAAGAAATCATAGAACTATTCTCATTAAAGAGAGAACAGTGAGGGTAACCTTCACTGTCTGGTTGGGAACCCTTTCTACTCTTTGTTCCTTTTGTGCTTAATTAGTCATCTCAACCTTTTGTTTTTTGGTCCAAAGTTATTTCAACTTGTGTTGCTACATTATGAACAATCTCCTAAATTATGAAGAACCAGTGGATCAATATTTAAAGGTCCTTTTTGGGTTACATCTGGAGTATGAAGCTACGATTTAGAATTCGGACTTAAATCCTACCAACCATGCATTCTGCCATAGGATAGAGGTCGATGGTGAGGTCAGTGTGGAAATTAAGTGTCATGTTGTTAGACAGGAAGTACATTTGGAGTTTTGTATCCATGTAGTAAAATTTTGGTAATCTTGAAGCAATTTGGTTTGTCATGAGTGAGATGAAGTTGGATGCACTGGTGTAGAATAATCAACCCAGCATAGTCAGAAAATGCTCAGTTGCCCTTGCTGCTTTTTTAACGAGAGACTTTGTCATACTCATAATCTTCATTAAATGCTTGGACATTTGTCTTTGTGTTAACAGTTTGCTGCATAACTGGTTTTCAAATCTCTTCAGCAGTTGCTTCTTTTTTCTTGAAGGATTCAATTTATAACCTATGAAATGCAGGTTGTTGGAATACTGATGAATGATAATTCCCCTGGAGTAGTTGGGGCTGCTGCTGCTGCCTTTGCTTCTATCTGTCCAAATAACTTTGCTTTGATAGGGAAGAGCTACAAAAGATTATGTGAGATTCTGCCTGATGTGGAAGAGTGGGGTCAGATATTGTTAATCGGCATTCTCTTACGCTATGTAGTCGCACGACATGGTCTAGTAAGAGAATCCATCATGTCTTTTCTGATTAAAAAAGATAGTTCACGTCTGGTTGATGAGGATGTGTGTACCAGCATTACAGAAGGAGAAGAAAATACTGACCCGAAAGATGTTTATGAGTCTGAATTGGCCAATACAATATGCAGGTCATACATCGAAGGACCGGATGAATATTTATCACGTGCAACTTACATTAATATGGATTCACCAAAGTTAGCTTCTGCAAGATATACATCTGGGAAAATTAATGATGATATTAAGATCTTACTTCAATGTACATCACCACTGCTATGGAGTTATAATAGTGCAGTGGTAGTTGCTGCTGCTACTGTACACTGGATTATGGCGCCAATGGAGGATGTCAAAAGGATAGTTAAGCCGCTTTTGTTTGTCCTGCGATCCTCTAATCCCTCAAGATACATGGTAAGCCATTTTCTCAGGCTCTCACATTGATGTATCTATGGAGGGCAGGAGGGTGGATGTGTCTGCATATGTACATGTATACTAACTTGGTTGACATCTCTATTTATTTGGCGAATTATCTGGTTATGCCTTTGATATGTTATTAAGGTAATTTGTTTCACTACCACTATTGACCTGACATCCTGTTCATTTTTCTGTCCCTACCTATATTGTGAAGCAAAATGAGAATCACTTGACCATTCCCCAACTCCCTAGCTTAATACATGGTCTTTGAGGAGATTGTCTGACACTGCTTTCTCTTTTTTCGATGCCTAACGATATGAAGGTTGTTCTTGTGTCAGCATTCTTGAACATGAGCGAATGAGACTTAGGTCATGAGTGTGACAGACATATCCAAGGTGAACATATTACTTGCTGATTCACTAGGAACAAAATTAAATGGTTATTGTGCAACATGAATGAGGATGAAGAATATAGTTTAAAGTAATATAATAAGGTAGGTGGTAAATACAGACAAGATAATCCGCAGAAGGCACCTGTTCTTATGTTACTAACTTTTTGAGATTGTGAATGTATCCTGGGTAGGTAGGCAAGTTAGTGGATTGTTTCAGCTAAACCTAGTATTTGCTATTATATGTGTCAATTTGGCAGAATCCAATTTCGAAATATATCCGTCATTCCATGTGCATTTATTAAAATCATGCTGGAAGTTGAGGTTGGTAACTTTGATTTGTGTTTCTAGGTGCTTTGCAACATTCAAGTTTTTGCAAAAGCAATGCCCTCTCTTTTTGCGACGAATTTCGAAGACTTTTACATAGTTTCTTCTGATACATGCCAAATAAAAGCTTTGAAGCTTGATATACTAGCTTCCATTGCGACTGAATCATCGATTCCATTCATTCTGAAAGAGTTTCAGGTACTTTTTTTCTCACCCCATGCTGTCTTCTTCTTGTCAGCAACCAGCCTCTTTTGGAGGAAGAATTCATTGCATAATATTAAGATTTTGTGGCGATGCATGGTTTAGTTAGTACTTAAGTGGAAGTGATTATTCTTTTCTTGGATAAGTAAATATGTTTATTTGCTCCAAACTCAAAATGTGGGAGAACCACTACCTACTACAAATCCAAGTGACACCTCTACTCTACCTACTTGTAATGCAGCAAAATAATGTCCCAGTAACCCCTACCACACCTCTTCCAGAACACAAAGAACCATTGAAACAACCTGGGACAAGATCAGTGGCCACTCGTACAACCAAATTCCACAAGAAAGCTCAAAAAAAAAAAGAAAAGAAAGCCATGTCGCAGATCATTCAAACCATTCAGCATTATTTCAACTTTAATTCTAGACAGCATCAATTGACAATGAATTTGAATTTTTGTGGACTGAGTTGCAGAAAGAATAGAATTATCCAAGTATTTGACTTCATAACTCTCTGTCCATTCATGTATTTCTTTATTAAGAATACAGATGGTATGGACTTGCCTTTGTAATTGTGGTCATGCTTGTGATTGAATCTGTTGCGAATCACATATGCTTTTTCCCCAAGATTGTCTTCCATTGCAATATATAGATTTAACGCTTTCCATTTTCTGTTGGCTTTGGAACTTTAGGGCTTAACTGCTCTAGTTGATTGATTCTTGGATTTTGGAATGAGTTGGAAGGAAACTATTATTTACATGGAAGTTTAGATTTGCAGAAGGGGTATTATTGCAGTCTTGGTATGCTTAGATGTAGCTTTATCCTTATTGTTTAATGTAGATAGGCATACTGGTAAATAGCTGGAGTTATCAAAGGTGGGAATGTGATTGTCAGAGTTATGTCCCCAAATTATCCTCCTGCTAACAGGATAAATGCTTTCAAAGCGATTCTCATATTTAGTAGTTCATTGTTAGGATTATATTAGGGATCCAGACAGGAGATTCGCTGCAGATACTGTGGCTGCGATTGGTTTATGTGCACAACGACTTCGAAGAATGGCAGATGCATGCTTAGATGGTTTGTTCTCTTTGACAAGGCATGGTAAGTTACTATCACTTAACTTTGATGTGCTGTTGAGAAGTCCTTTTCATTAAGTGGGCAAAGATTGGTGTTGCAGAATTTTTCTCTGGCGAGCTTGGTTCTCTAGATGAGGAAGCAGAAGTTTTGATCCAAATAATAATATCCATTTGGTCAATCATAAACAGAGATCCAATGAGCCATGAGAAGGTGATATTTTCTTCCCTATACCTGAAAAGTTAGTCACTCCATATACATCTTGATTTGTGACATACAAGGTAGTAGAGTTGGTAGTACTGCATGAAAACATTATCTTCGATTTTAAGTACATGTGAATTGCTGCTGTATTGACACTTGATGGATGACTTCTTTTTCATTACAGGTTGTGGTCCAATTGATTCGTAGTTTAGATTCGATCAAGGTGCCGGCGGCTCGAGCGATAGTTATTTGGATGGTAGGAGAATACAAATCCGTAGGAGAGAAGATTCCGAAGATGTTAACCTCTGTGCTCGGGTATCTCGCCTATTGCTTTAAGGCAGAAGCGCTAGAAGCAAAGCTTCAGATTCTTAACACTAATTTTAAGGTAATGTGAACAGTTATCCTCTACTGTTTTCTTCAAAGAGACTGAATTTCTAATGGCTTAAGAGGTATCCCCCTTCATTTTAACTTTAGTTGTGAATGCTGTTGCTAAACCCAGACTTTGCACAGACTTCTTTTTTGTAGTTGGTTTTCATTATATTTAATCTATTCACATAGATAGTAAACTATAATAATCAACAAACTTTATTGGTTTAAAAGACAGTTCGCAAGAATTGAAATAAAAATCAATCAAAATCCAGTTAAAGTTGAACTGATTCTAGTGTATGTATGCTACTTGCTCATGTAGCATATCCTAACTACTGTTACATCTAGCCAATCAATCATGTTAGAGAAACAAGGCACATTAAAGTTTTGTGGAGTCCAACTCCTTTTCAACTGTGCTAATGGTTGGTAGGCAAGTTTCTGAAGATATCTATCATTGTAATCATCAAAGATTGTTATAGAACAGAACAAGTGATTGAAACCATAGATGGATGGAAGATAACTTTCTATGACGTTGATGAAAATTAATATGTTCTTTATCTAGAAAAGTTGTCTAACTTCATCAATTACCGTTTGTTAAAACAACTAAGCCATTCATAAATTGTTCATGGAACTGCATCAGCTAACCAGTATTATCTTCCCCTTGTATTAAGTTATTTTGAAATTTGGAACTATCTATTTGTGATATTAAAGTGCCAATGCCAGCTTTTTTATGTTTATCTGCTGAGTCCACTTATAGCACATGCAGACATGTACATGAATAAAAAGTCAGGAGACATACTCGACTCCTGGGCTTAATTACTGCTAAGCAGCCCCCGCTTGCATTGGGTCATATTGGCCTGACTAAATATTTCTGAGGGTAATTTTTGACACTGGGGTATCCTTTGCTGGTTTTGACACATAATAGGAGTGCCACTACAGTATGGCATTGGAGGCTTTCTCTCACTGCTTAGTATGTGTATGTCCGACATATATCCATGAAACTTTGTTAAAGTAAATTTTTTTGCTTTAATAACATCACCTTGGGGAGGGCAAGCCTTGGCATAACAGTGAACTTACCCGCTTTTTACTGGATTGTGAGTTTGAGTCATGTTAACAGCCTCTTCGTAAAAAAGCAAAGGAAGGCTGCATATGATATATGAAGCTCCCACAGTGTGTTCGTGCTGTCAACTTTAATGAAGCCAGCCATAGAAATATCTGGAAATAATTTGAGCTGTTAGGTTTGTTCGTACTGTCAACTTTAGACAAACATTACACTGCATAATGGATGATTAAGTAGAGGCTTTAGTGATATAATTATGTATTAAGCTGGCTTTTTCAGGACATACTCTGACATCTGATTTTTGCATGAGAATTGTATTTGTAGTGTAGATCATTGACAAAATATAATATAATTCTATTTGTTATTCTGGCAACCTCATGCTCAGGATCTAAGATAGTAACTATTTCCTTTGGGCTATAGCATATTAAACTTTGTCTCTCTTCCTGTCATAAGTTTGATTGTCTTGATGAGAGCATAGTCATTCATATGAAGCAAAATAACACAGGCTGAGAAATTTGAAGTTTCTTGGCTTGCATGACCTGTTTTACTTGGTATATCAAGGCTGTCAATCCAATTGAAGTGACAAGTTGCAAATTGAAAATTGCAACCTGAAAATCCTTGTCTTGTATCTTTGGAAAACAGGCATATTTGGAGACCAGAAGCAATGCTTACTCCATCAGTATGTATATCACCTGTTGATCTCTGTGGTTGCTTCAGTATATGTACTTCCTTTGACCTGTTTTACCATGTCTATACATTGGTTTATTTACTAAGCGCTATAAGTATGCTGAGGATCAATCATGTACCTTCTCTGCAGGTCTTGTTAGGTGCTACAGGGAAAGATCATTTGATATTTAGAAAGACTTTTGCCTTTGTGCTAGATTTGGCTGAATGTGATGCAAATTATGATATTCGTGACCGAGCTCGCTTTCTCAAAAAGCTTTTGGAATGCAATATAGGCACTTGCCTTTCAGAGACACAAGCAGAATGTTTGCCACAAGATAAAAACCTGCATTCTGTAATTTCAGAGCACATATTTGGGGGCAAACTAAAGTCAGTCTCTCCTGAGCCACTAAACAGCCGATTTTATCTCCCTGGGTCGCTTTCACAGATTGTTTTTCATGCAGCTCCTGGGTATGAGCCTCTTCCAAAGCCTTGCAGTTTGCTCCAGGATGACCTGGATCAGATATCAAGTGCTAATGGAAAAACTATGCCTGGAGATGGGCCTGCAGATAGTGGTACCACTGGGATGGATGATTTTGATGCTTCTGATGGATCTTCAGATGAAGGAAGCGCTTCAAATTACAGCTCTCAGCTTTCTGTGACCGGCTCTGGCAGTGATGTTTATAATTCTGAAAGTGGTTCTGCTAGTGAAGAAGATAATAATGCTGATCCTCTGATACAGATTTCTGATATTGGAAATGAGAATGTAGCTCCACAGACTGGGAATGACTATATGGGTGATTTAATATCAAAGACAGCTCTTGATTCATGGTTAGGTGAGCAGCCTGGATCATCAAACACGAGTGTATCACATTCAAATCGAGTCCGTAGATCTTCAGCAAGAATTAGTTTTGGGAACATTGGACAGCGAGTCAAACCTAAAATCTACATGCTCTTAGACCCAGCAAATGGAAATGGGTTGCAAGTTGAATATTCTTTTTCATCAGAAGTTCCAAGCGTATCACCTCTCCTTGTATGCATTGAAGTTTCCTTCAAGAATTGTTCTGCAGAGTCCATGACAGTAGTAAATGTAGTGGAAGAGGAATCCAGCAACGGACAGAATTCTGCTGATCAACTAGTGTCTGCTCCTGAAAGGTGAATTAGTTATCTGTTTGTCCATATCTGTTAACTGTACCTTCATTCACGTACCATCGACCTGTCATGCTTAGTGCAAATGCTGCTCTCGCTTTCTCTCTCTCTCTCTCTCTCTCACATGTACGTTAGGTAGTATTCTTTTTTCAATGGACTAATGCTCCATGGTTGGAAATTTTAATTTTTTTTCTTGTATTCTTCCACTTAATTTTGAGAGATGTCCTGAAACACTCTGATTTGTGCACCCATCTCAACAGTGTTGGAGTTTGTTCACCCATCTCAACAGTGTTCACCCATTTGAAAGTTGATCTATTGACTTAGCAAAAGCTTGTTTACAAAAAAGAAGAAGAAGCAAAAGCTTACATTTCTCCCCAATGTTCTAGTCAACGTGTCGAACTTTCTGTCCAGGAACCCTGAAATTGTTCAACTTTCTGTACATTGGTCTAGGCAACATGTCGAACATTTCTTTAAATTGTTCTAGGCAACGTTTTGAACCGTTTGTCCAGGAACCCTAAAATTCTATTGCATTAATTTCTTTTTTCATATATCTCTATGCTTTCAAATGCTAATATCAACTCTTGGTTTGCAGTTTCTCAACGTCCAACAGCGACATACCAACTTTAGTTCCTATGGAAGAGATCAATTCTCTGGAACCTGGTGACACGCTAAAGAGGATTATGCAAGTTCGTTTCCATCACCATTTATTGCCTCTTAAACTTGCATTGTTGTACAATGGCAAGAAGGTTCCTGTGAAGTTGCGCCCCGATATAGGGTACTTTGTCAAACCACTTCCGCTGGATTTAGAAGCCTTCACAGACAAGGAATCCCATCTTAGAGGAATGTTTGAATACATGAGAGGGTAAGTATTTTTGTCTGAAGTTTATAACGAGAAACAATTTATTAACTTTAATCTTCTTTGCTGGCATTTTCACCTCCTCATCCTCATGAGTTGGGCTACTAACTAATATCAGATACACCTTCCATCATCGGTTGCAACAGGTGCACTTTTAACGACCACATTGATGAGCTAAACAAGGACAAGGATGGTGACAAAGTGAAAGATAAATTCCTTCTAATTTGTGAGAGCCTAGTGCTGAAGATGCTCAGCAATGCAAATCTATCCTTGGTATCTGTGGACATGCCAGTTGATACCAAGCTCGATGATGCGACGGGTTTGAACTTGCGATTTGGCTGTGAGATCTTGAGCAAGTCTCTTCCTTGTTTAATTACTGTAACTGTAGAAGGTAAGTGTTCTGAGCCACTAAATTTAGCGGTTAAAGTCAATTGTGAAGAAACAGTATTTGGGTTGAATCTTTTGAACAGGGTGGTAAATTTTTTGAGTGAATCCCCACACCATCACCCCTAATTGGATTTTGAGGGTTGGATCATACAGTTGTTCATCATTGACTCAGGTTGGCATAAAGGAAATTATAATCGTCGTTCTGATCTTTCAATTGCTTTCATGGTTTACTGCTCTAACTGGTGGGCCTCAGTTCTCTCTCATGTTATTTTTCGCTTGTTTTGTGTTTTGGGGTTGTAGATGGTGTAGGCTGGAGCTTGCTGTTTTTTTTTTTTTTTGGCTATCTTACAATGTTGAACTGGCTGCAAGGAACATGACGATATTTTTTGCCTCCATTCTTTTTTGTTCAAAAGAAATGCTCCCATTTTACATTTTGGTTTGTTTGTGTTGGAGTACAAGATGTTAACTTCACCCAAGGTGTGATATGGCAAATATTATGGAGGAGGTTCCATGGCATATGTTTGTAGGGTTACATATTTGTTTTGCGCTATCCGAAATTCAGTTTTAATGTTTAAAGACATTTCATTACATCAATGGCTGATCGGAATTTATATGGGCATATGCCCGGTGATCACGCTCGTTTCGGAGGCAAGAGGGGCTCAATTGGAAAGGCGCATCATCAAGGGGTGAACTAGAGAAGAAAATAAGTCAGTAGAATCTGCGATTTGGCTGCGCATGTTTGTGCTAGATGCGGACTCAAGAATCATAGGTTTTCTTACGTAAAACTTGTTTAATGCTCCTGGGAATACTAATCAACGGCATTAGTACTGATAGTTTTGGTCACTGGATGCACTTCTGACTGAACCGTCAGCACTGAATTCCGGTGTTTCAGCCTAGAAGAAGACATAATGAGAAGTAACCCCCAAAAGGTCATCGGCAAAGTATTGCTCATTGGTCAGACTCAAACAGGCACAAACAGATTGTATTGTACGACACGACATCCGTTGTTGATGACCAGAATCGATGAACAATTCACTCTGTAGTTATGAAAGAACAAAGAACAAAAAATTGAACAACAAAAAAGGAAGGAGGAAAATAAATCGCCGTCTGTGGGAATCGAACCCACGACCACATGGTTAAAAGCCATGCGCTCTACCGGCTGAGCTAAGACGGCAGTGATTGTTACCTTTCCCCATATTATTTTATTTATAACAAAGCCTAAGAGAGGTTTTCTTTCTAACTCATTTAGTTTGGCCGTGATTGGGGAGTTGGTGAATGAACCGAAAACGCCAAGGTCATGCATTTTCAGGTGAAACGTGAGGTTGCTCCTGAGAACGACGAAAGAAGTTGATCTTGATCGTACTTTTCGAAATTTGAGAAGGAAACCTTATTATGATGTATTCCATGAGGTCCCATCTTTTGTTGAATTGCAGCGACGGATTGGTACTTTAAGCATTTTGGTAGAGGTCATTGTCCAGTTAAGCTTTAGCTTCATCCTATCTCCCTAGTCATCCTTCGGCATAGCTTCGACCTCGCCCATGCGTTCACCTCGATTTGCAATGTTTGCTCCATAAGTCATAGACGAGGCTGGATGAAAGCGCAACGCAAAAAAATGCTACCGGCAATCAATCCCAGCAGTATGATTCATCGCGTCAATCATTCCAAATAGGGATGAGCGGTTTCAGGGTTAATCAAGGTTCTACTTAGAATTTGGAATCTGCCCGTTGAAATCGATTTTTAAATTTTTGGAATCTAAAACCTATCTTGCATACTTTGGAGCCTAAAACCTACCACATTATAGATTTCAAGATCTATCCATATTCCACTTATATTTTTAATTGAATGATTGCAATGGATTATCATCTCTAATGATAATCATTTGCTGCTGCAATTCACTTACTATAACTCATATTTAGATATCCGAAGAATACGAAACATTAATAAAGTAAAATCCTCAGTCATGGATATCACCAGAAATGGAAGCTCAAATTAGAGGTTTTAAATTACATACTCGTCATTGGACGCCATGGAATACTGTAAGATTGCATGAAGACATAAAAAAAGAAAAACACAACTCATTCTAGGTTCTAGCTTGTCAGAACCGGTTCCCCAATTTTTTGATATAGAAACCTATTTTGCATATCCCAAAACTGATCCAGTGCTCCGGTTCTTGGTTTTATCATGGAGCCATACTCACCCTTAGTTTCGGAGAAATTATCTCATGTGTTTCTCCTGGCATTTGCTTCGTGAAGAACAATGTAAAGAAAGACAACCTGGAAATTCTGGGCAAAAGTATAAAAAAGGAGGGACTCCATTTCAAGTCCTGAAAAGCTGCAGCTCATGATCCGCACGTTCATAAAACAAAACAACAGAAGAAAAGGAAAAAGATCACACATGGACATCGCTGTCGACTAAAACTCGCTTTGCCTCCATCCTCCGTACTCTTCATTGATCTTCGGCTCCTCCTACAAATCCCAACACATAAAGTTAGTGTCGAACTTGTGTAACCATGGACTACTTCAATCAAGATAAACTGCCGCAAGCCGATCGATCTTGCGTATGTGTCCCCATACTAGTTTAAACATCCGATGTAAAATTGCGGCACTTTGCCTTGGTCTTATGAAGAGAAAATTTAAGTTCTATAGAGATCAGAAAGAAAAAAGTTTTATAGATCCGCGAGAGAGGATGTGATCAGTGAATACCCTTAAATTGAATGTTAGGCCAACTTGGATCTCTCCGCAGTAGGACTGGTCCATCCGAACCACCCGGTACTTGCTCGGATGCAGCTCGGCGATCCCGTTCTCCACTCCTAGTGCCAGCAAGTCCTCCAGAAATATGCTAACCATTCAAAGAGAAAGAAAGAACCGACTTTCACTTCTCGATCAAAACCGACATTGCGCAGTAAAGATCAATTGGCTCTAATTAGAAACAGCGATTTCGTTCTTTCTGTGGCAAATATCGAAGAACTCACGTCGCGCTTCCAATGTAGTCGTCAGCGGAGAAGGTGTCTTTGTCCATGATCTTGAGGTTGAGCTTGAACTGATGATGGTCACCTGGTCCTGGATACTCCACCCGGAACGTGAACTTCTCTCCCCATGACGGATTACTTCCCTGCCCTGCTTCACCATTTTATCAAATTTCACCTTCAATTCCTAAACAACTCGTTTCTCTACACCTTTGTTTCCTCCAAAAAGTCATAAATGCTAGGGATAACTGCACCGAAAGCCCTATAACTTATCACGAAAGTGCGATCGAGTTCTAAAACTTTCAAAAAAGTGCAATCAACGGAAGAATTTGACTGGACCAATTTGATAAGTTTTAGGACTTGTTTACAGTTTTAGAAAACTTTAGGACTCAATTGCTCTTTCATGATAAGTCATAGGACTTCCAATGCACTTATCCCTTAATACTAAGTACAGGTCAAATTTGTGAAGAAGTAAAAGCAGCGCACAAATAGCATATGCCCCCCATTAATTAGTCTAGTTGGTTCAATTCCTTATGCCTGAAAGTTTATCATCACTAATCAAAATAATTATTAATTAGTCTAGTTGGTTCAATTTCCCTTTCTTTTTTTTTCCTTTTGCGAAGGTGCTTTAGTACATATCGAGGGCGGCTTCAACTCATGGAAGAACGAACGCAGCTATGAGACCATATTGCCGTGCGGGCCACGACATTGAATAGAATCATTCAAAATAACACTATTATTCAGCATAACAAAGGACAAATAAACAAAAAAACCTTAAGGCATGCATTATATTAATATTCACATAGTCGAACATAGGACTATGTCTTCCTTTTCACAGGGTTGACCCAATTAAAGATACCCCCCACCATTTTCCATGTACTGGGTTAGTTGTGTCCTCCCATGAGAATTGGTCAACAACACATTTTTAATGTGTTAATTCCAATCAGCTCCTAGGCAATAGATAATACCAATGTCCAAGTGGGATCTCCATATCCTTTCAATTGTCATTTAGGCTCCGTTTGTTTATTTACGAGAAAAATGAACGATTTTCAATGTGTGGAAAAATGATAGACGATTCAATTTACTAGTCAATTCAATTCTTATGGACAAAAGGGGGAAGATTCTTTTGGCTCTTACCTCTGGCGACGCTGCTTTTGCGTTCTTGGGTCTTGTATTGAATCAAAACGTAGGGATCTATCTTACCTATTAAACCATCTCAAACAAACAAAGGGAAAATAAGAGAAAAATTATAATGCCATATAATTTGAGGAATTCATTGTATTCTCAATTAGTGAAAAATAAAAATGTCCACGCTTTTCTTCCATCAAATATTAATGGGAATTATTGTCAGTGTCATAAGTAGATTTATCATTTTCCATCCTTATGCACTAAATTTCATAAACACAGAAAAAAAGAAAAAAAAGGGAAAATAACGTAAAAGACCTTAAAGTTTTGGGTAGGATTATTCAATGTAGACCCACCCGAAGTGATCCAAGAGAAACGTTAGAGACATTTCATAAAATTGCAATTCAGCCCCACAACTATACTGTATTAGTTGTTTCTCCCTTAAAAACCTCGTCCCTAACTGACGAAAATTACTTCCCTGTCTGAAGAAAATTTTTTTGCTTTTGTGGTCAAATTCTAGAAGCATATAAAATCCGACACAAAATATTTACATAAATAAAATGGCTGAATGGAGATGCAATTTAGAAGTTTGAAAGGCATCCAGGCAGTGTTTGGAAGTTCCTGGATTGATTTGAAGTTTGCTTAACATTTTGGCGAATTCATGCCATTGCCCATGTCTCCAAAATAATAATTAAAGTGAGAATAATTCTTCCGGAATTAAAAAAAAATGCAAACAAGGGCGGAAATGCATACGAACACGGTCCCAATCTTGCAAGAAATCACATCAACTCCTCCAAAATCTTCGAAATCGGGCCTCTCTTCAGTTTTCCAATTTTTCCATTTACTGTCCATCTTTTGTGATGGGGCAGAAGTTGCAACCAGAGGAAAACTGATTTACAGATTGAGAAAAACGAATAGATAAATAAAAGAGAGGCGTTTGTTTTTTGCTAGGGAGATAAAAGAGAAGCTATCCAGGATGATAAACTCTATAACAATTACCGGATCAATCTCAGATGCAGTCTTCAACGTGTGTGTGTGTGTGTGTGTGTTCAGAGAGAGAGAGAGTTCATCAAGAAGACAACAACTGCGTGCAACTTCTGTTTTGTTATATATGATTGGTGATGCGCGAGAAGAAGAAGAAAAGGTTACCAAAGAAATCAGTGTTTCCAAGGCCTTTTGCATTCACCAGCAACACCTCCAAAATCCCAACTGCCATCGTCTCTCTCTCTCTCTCTCTCTCTCTCTCTCTCTCTCTCTGCTGAGAATTCAAAGGGAAATCTATGAAACGTCTGAGACGCGACTTTTCAGAGTTTTAAGGTCGTTTGTAACCTTAAGGGGTTTTGTCTGGACAGGTTGATGATAGCGAACTGACCAGGAAAAGGTCATCTTTATCTAATAATAACACGTATAAACAAAGACGGGGGAGTACATCTCCAACACATGTTCATACCTTGAGGGATTCGGTTTCTTGTCTAATTAAGTTAGCATCATGTGGGGGTTTCGTTTGGTTTGAGCATATAAAAATACAGCCCCGTTCGTTCTTCTTGGGCCAAGTTCCAAACCACTTCTTTATTATTTACGTTCTTTACAAGTTGGCTTCTTGAGCTTTACTGAATAGAGATTAATCTTTACTTATGTGAAACGTTACTTACGGACATAGGAAGAAAGTCCCATTATATTATTGTGGGAACAAATTTATTAACCTCGAAAGAATTGGCAATTGACAAAAACTCGAGTATAATTTATGTGTGATTATATATATTTGTTGGATGAATAGAAATTACATTTTTTTTCTTAGCATGCATTTGTTTCGTGGAAAATAAGCGATTTAGAAAATATTTTCTGAAAAATAATTATTTATATCGTTTAAAAAAATTAGTCAACAGAAAATATTTTCATCATCGAAAACAATCTATGTCTAATTATTTTTATGTACAATGAAAAAAATTTCCATTTATTTATTTTCGCAGCCTATATAAACAATTATTATTTAGATAATATTTTTTAATTTACTTATTTTTTGCGAAATGAACTCACGTGATCTGATGAAAGGTATATGTACACAAAATGTATCTACTTTTTATGAAAGTCTCTTGAGTATTTTGCGATGCTTCAGAGGAAGTTATTACTGCCGGCATGGATGTCAGTTTCACGTTAAATTCGTTGGCTCCGAATCTGCTCCCATATCTTTTGAGCCTTTACTAGTGCAGTCAGTTGACGCAGTGAAAACAGAGGAAAAGTGAACGTAAATCGACCGGAAGCTGAACCATCTGGTCAAGTCTCTTCTTACTGTCTAGGCTAGACTCCAGAGGAATTGAATTCATTTTCACCTTCTCTCCAAAAAAACGCACTTCATCCCAGCCAATATAGGTGGAGGACGTTGACTAGACCAAACCTGATTGGATTGCGATGAAAGATTCGCTGTAACTTTAACATTGAAGTCCTGTTTCCGTAGAGTCCCTTTCACTTTTCTTTTTGTCGGTAATACTAAAAATCTCATTAACTCCACTAAAGGCCGTCAACGCCATAAAATGATCATTCATAAGTTTCGGGGAATAAGACAGCCAATAAGGAGGGAGCTCTCCCCCCCAACAATGGTTGAGTTCGACAAGCCCTCCAATTTGGAACAATTGACATTGATTTTGAGAGAGTTCCTCGCCGGTGACGGCCAAGTGGGAATGAGCAGTTTTCTTGCTCCACTTTCCTCTTTGAGCTGGGATTCCACCTCAAGAAACTGGCTTGCTCTGCAATCGCGAGGTCTATTGTTCTGCTCGTATCCGGCTGGACTGATTGGAAGATGTAGGCATTACGCTCCTTCCAAATTAACCATAGAATGCCTGGGATTTTCTTGTTTGACAGCAAGTTTGCGTTTAACTCAAAGCACTGTAAGACCCATTTTATCCAGTGAGTAATTTTGACTATAGAAAAAAAATCCAGACAAGTAATGGGTAAACCTAAATATTGCAACTTTAGTCTCGACTCCACCCAAATAGCTGCTGTTTATGAAACAAATCAGGAAGACATGCTCGATTATTTCGACGCTTGGTTACACAAGGGATCAAGTAAGATCTTTCTCTTGTAGAGATTTTCTTTAGTGGGTAGGGCATCCTAGCGGGCACTCCATAGGAAGGTTTGGATTTTTGGGAAAGTATTTAGTCTCCATAACTTTGTCCAAAAAGATCTCATAATTTGGAATGAAGCGGAGGCTGAGGTTATTTGTTGTTGTAGGTTTGCTGGATATAGCTTGTTATAGGCACTTTTAACTGTGCAATTACTGATTCTATTCACTGTTTAGACCAAATGATCTTCCTTTAAGTTTTCGTTTAGGAGGATAGGGAGAATTTCGCTAGCCAAGATCTCATCGAAGAGAGTCCGTAATTTCTGCTAGTTCCAGGTCCTATCCTCCTGATTGATTAGCTCCTCCACTCTTTAGGGCTCATCAAGGTTTGCCGATCCACCAATGATTCCCATCTCCAGCTACATGTCATATGGTATCTTAATCTTTTTTCCATTCCCCACCTATCTAATATCTTCACAGATGTAATCCCTGCCAATAGTATGCTTTGCCATAACCTAAGATGAGTGCAATTCCTTCCTTGCATTCCAGAAATCTCCTTCGGAAAAATATATTCCTTTAAACAACTAACTCCAAAGGGCCGATGGGGTTTGAGAAAGTCTCTATACCTATTTATCCAACATCGCCTCGTTAAAAGAGATTAGGTCATGGAAGCCCATCCCTCCACTATCCCTCCTTGTTTTGAGGGTGTCCCATTTCGTCCAATGCAGCCAAGCTTTTGATTCATTCTACTTCCATCAAAAGGAGGCAATTCTTTGCTTGAGCGCCCTACACATCGAGAATGGAATTTTGAAAATGGACATGACACATCGTGGCAAGGCTTGCACAACAAACTTGATCGGTGTTTCCTTTCCTGCTTTGGATATCATCTTCTCTTTCCAACCCTCCAACTTCATATTCCCTTTTTGCTAGGATCCAAATAAACATTTGCTTCTTTTGTTTGACCCCAATAGGAGGGAAATCCCAAGTGCTTCGCTATTTTTTAGATCATTGGAATTCTAAGTTCTGAAGCCATATTCCTACTCAAATTTTTGGGGCATCCCCTACTAAAAAAATTCCTGATTTGTTTAAGCTAAGAGCTTGTCCCTAAGCATAACAATACCGATTCCATGCTGCTGCTAAGTTCTAACGTTCTTTAATCTTCCCATCCAAAAAAAAAAAAATATGGCATCATCCGCAAATAACATGTGAGATAAGGTAGGGTAAAACCTGTTTAACTTGATTCCTATAATATTGCCATTTTAGCTTGCTTTGTTCAAGAGGTGAGAGAGCACATTATACAGTATAATGAATAAATAGAAGGAAAGAGGGTCACCTTGTCGAATGCCTCTCGTGGGTTGGAAGAAATCTAGTAGTTCTTCATTGATTTTAACATTGACGCGGAATCACCAAGTGTACCCATTTCTCATTAAAGCCCACCTTTTTTGTCCATGCTTCCAAAAAGTCCCATTCCACACAATCATACACCTATTGCATGTCAAGTTTCAAAATTGCCTAAAAATTTTTCTTCCATTTTCTAACCCTTAATTGGTGCAACACTTCCTGGTCTACCATGATGTTGTCCTGGATTTGCCTATCGCCGATGGAGATGCTTTGTTCCACCACTATAATTTCAGGGAGCAAAAGTTTTAGGCGATTAGCCATAACCGTGAAAATGATCTTGTATGCAAAGTTACACAAGTCGATGCGATGCAATGGGGACAGAGTTCCTGGATTTGGAACTTTAGGGATTAGAGTAATATAAGTTATATTTAATTTAGGATGAAGAATACTTGAGTCAAAGAATCTTTTGACCTGTCGGAGCACATCCCATTTGATTCCATCCCAGTGATGTTGGAAAAGTTGGCAATTAAGTCCATTTGGCCCTGTGTCTTTGTCGCTTCCAACTGAAAATTCTCATTTTCCAGCTCTTCCATGATAATTGGGCTCACCAAGGCTTCGTTCATATGCTCTCTTACTGAAACAAGGACATTGATATAGTATTGGATGAAAATTCCTTGACCCCCACAAGTATAGAGAGATTGGAAAAACTGAGTCACTTACTGCTTTAAAAGGATGGATCATGGCACCATTTTTGGTCATTAATTTTCAGCATAGATATTTTGTTTCTTTGTCTTCTTTGCATAATGGTAGCATGAAAATATCTCGTATTATTGTTGCCCCATTTCTGCCATTGAATCTGTGACCTCATTCCTCAGCATAACTCTTAAGTGTCTTCATGACTTTTCGTCATTCCACGCGACTGCTAATCCTCCCGCAATGTCCACTGGATTGACCACTACCTAATTAAGGAATTGAAGACGGCGTATCATATGATTCACTACTTCTTCCTTATTATTCGTCTCCATTAGAAAAACAGCATTAGGCCTTTCTTGAGCCTCTTGGGTTCTCAATGCTTGAAATGTTGAGTTGTGTCCAACCCTTGACAATTTCAGCTCAAAATTTTCATCTATCCCCCGGTGGCCTATTAGGGCTAGCCACCAAATTCCATTCCTTTGATCCATCTTCAACCATGATAGGAGTTTCGAAGCTGAGTTTCGTCAAGAGCAATAGATCAGCCTCCTAAGAATTATAGGGATTTTATCGCTGCATTTTCTTAGTTGCTGGAGTTTTGGGGTCCTTCCTAATTTTCTTTAATAATTCGATGAGGACCTTGGACAATGTGTCAGTTCATGGTGAATCTAAGAGCAGGAGTTGCGTTCCTTTAAGACGTTTTCCCTTAGTTGTCATCCTCACATACATAACTCCTTTACCTTTCAGCTTCGACAACTCCGTTTGCTGGACCTCTATTGGTACTTGCTGATTTTCACCTTCGGTTGGTTATAAGTCCTCTATTCTATTGGCCCGTGCTGGTGTTTTTGATACGATTTCTTCCTCCTCAGGCACTGGGAATTCTTTCCCATGAAACAACTTCCAGAAAGAGCTTGCCTCCGTGCTTCCGTTTTCAATAACCAAAATTGCTAGAGCCATTTTCCTTTGGTCCGAATTCTTTATATGGCACTTCCTCACAGCTAGTGGTATAATGGCCAATTCTCCCACATGAATAGCAGAAGTGAGGAAGACATTCATACTTGAAATCTGCCCTCAGTTGGTCGTCTTCACAATTCACCGCAACCCCCAGTTTTAGCGGGGTCGATAAATATGAGAGTACTTGTACTCTACCCACTTTACATGGGTTGCCCCTTTCCGCTTCCATTTTCACCTCCAGCACTTCCCATTTTTGAACCCACTTCGCACAACACATTCTATAATCCTTGCTAATGGCAGGCCAAGCATTTGCACCAAGAAGGCACAATGCTTGAATTGTTTCGATGTACAGGACTCCCTTTCAACCAAAAAAAAGAACAGGAATCCCGGGGTTTTGTTGTTAGAGAATAATCAAGTTGCTTGAAAAAGACCACGGGCTAGCTTCAAGAACTCTCATCTTATCAATTTCCGAGTTTGAACGTAAAGGAAAACAAACCTGGCTCTATTTAATCGCACACCACGTTTTCAGTTTTCTAAATCTTTCTCATTGTAGATAGGTATGCATGGAAGTTTACAATTGGTCTAGAGTAGAGTTTCCTCAACAAAGTAAGGTTACATTATTTCAATTTATCTTCAGGAATTTTCTCAAACACATTACCTACAACATCCTCCGACCACATTCTACCCATAAATCTACAAAGTGCGGCATGTCTTTGTTCCTTTTCTATCTCACTCTCCATTTTAAACCATACCTGTTCATAGCAGGCCCTCACCCCAGCAAAGACAGACTCGGAGGCCCAAAGCAAACCTCGAACAGGGAAGAAGCCAGGCCGAGATAAAGCCGATCTCAGGAGCTGGACGTAGCCACAATGAAACCACCTAGCCTCTGCAGCAAGACAGACTTCGAGACTAATGCTTGTCACGGGCAGGGTTAACAGACCGAGAAGCAGCCGGCCACAGGAATAACGAGAGCCGCCATTAAAAGCACCGTTCCTTCCAGCGTAACAGCAAGGGGAATGTGGATGATGGGGCTAAGGTCTCATTTGGGTGTGGATGTTGGGAGTAGTGGATGGGGCGAGTGGGCTACGTCGAAAAACTACACGAATCAAGACTGCAGGAGAGAGGGGGGTTGGTCTTTTCACTTGAAAAGGCCGAAACATAAAAAAGGGGTCCACGTAAATACAGCCGACGGGGAAACGGGAACTTCAAAGCGGTTGTTGATATTGCAGAGCAAAGAACAATATTTCCTCCTCCCCTCCAAAAACATTCCTTCATTGATAGAAGAGTAACCATGAAAATGAAGAGATAAATTCATCAGACTCCGTGATCAATCACATCCAAACGAAGTAGGACTTCACGGGAGCAACTTGCAATCGCTACAAGTTTTTTCACATCCCGCAGATACATGTTAATCAAAAGGATGAATTCTATTCAGACAGATCCACAACCCCCACAGCAAGCAAAGGTAAGAGTCCCCACATGCAGCGCTCGACATATTGGGAAACTACACTAGCAGAGTTGAGGAGCGTCCGCTATTTAATTCAAGCAAATAACAATCTCTTTCATTTGAAAACACAAAAAAAGATGGAACTGTTTAGATAAGATACAACACATCTGCTGCAACTTCTGCTGGAACATCTGCGATATGTGCACGTCGAAATTATATTAACAAGCGCTATAAACCCCGATAGTACAAAATAACAACTGTGTTTATCCAAGTAGAAAGACCATTGACCTCATATTTCCTCATCTGCTGGGTGATGGGTCCGGAGACCTCGATCTCGATCCAGAAGGTGATCTTGATGCGTCAGCAGCTGGAGATGAACTCCTACGATCATGTTGTTCCCCTGACTCGTACCTGGATTTTCTGCAAATTAACAGTGTCATACTACAAGCATTGCATAGATCACACATCAGCTATGGCAACCAAAACGAAACAAAAATTATTGATCCTTGGCGTCAATTATAAAATCAAACAAAAACATGTCCATTGTAAGGCATACCGTCAAGGTGTTAAAAAGTTACACAGCAGTTGCATATTCAAAGTTCAGCAAATGAAAAGATAGATGAAACTAAATTAACCAGCCATTAGTAGCTTAATTGTTTCATAAGGCTAAAGGTATCTCCATCATCGATGTCAAAGTCATGACTGGCATTATTTTTTGTAACAAACATAATTAATTATATGCAACGTGAAATTCTTTTGAAGCCTGTGATGGTTATGAATCATCATTCTAAACATTAAAATCATCTATCACCTCAACTTTAAATCAGGACAAGTCAATTTTTGGTGAAATGAGACAAGGGTCAATTGCCCAATTGTTTCCTATGTTCTAGCAACTTCAACCACACTTCTGCAGACTTCTCTTTCTTAGAGGTCCCATTCTTGATTTTCCATTGAAGACCAATTTCCTTGCAAAACTCTTAAACAACTTCACACAATTTCAACAGTTATATGAACTTCACACTATCTTACTGCAATCATACAAACTTTCGATCAATGACATGAGCGCTTGGTATTTTTTGCCTCGTAAGACTCACTATTGCACAAATCGACTCTCCATTCAGAAATCATGCATTCATGCCCACATGCTATCTGCCAATTATGAATAACCAGTGACAACCACCCCACACAAGAAAGCATATGCACCCACTAACCATCCCCACACAATCCTCAAGGCTAACCCAAGGAGCTAGGTGGCAAATGAACTACAGAACTATGCGAACTGCTATCACTGTGCACCTCCTCTATATTTAAAAATTCATCACTAAATGAAATATGACCCTCCTAGGGATGCTGATAATTCTCAACAAACGAAATGACAGGAGAAAATGAGTCATGGAAAATCATCTATGCTAACACTAGCCCTAGTTACTGCTTGCTTCTTCTTGACCCCGCTTTTAGATTGCATAGGTAAAGAAGACTAATTCATCCTAGAAGGAGGGTCTCAGTCCAAAAATGATGATATAACCAAGGGGAAAAGAATTGATAAATTTCCTACCCATTTTCATTTCCCTTATGGTATCCATTGTCATAATCGGGAGAGTATGACCTGCCACTCCGTCCTCCTTCGCGCTCTTGTGAAGGGGCTCGCGGCGATCTTGAGCGGTCATCAGCATGCCTTCTACTAGGTGATACAGAATGATCCGCACGCTTTCTTGGCACAGGAGAGTATGACCTGTTAACATTATGCTTTCAATGGAGTATGTAGCAATATTTATTGCCAGCAAAACTATTGTTGTTCTATTCTTGCTTCTCCACATGTACACATAGTCTGGCTTACCAAATTGCGTAGCCCAGTAATAATCATAATATGCCTTTCTACACAATCCATACCTGGAGCGATGGCGACTCCTAGAAGCTGATGGGCGACGAGGAGATCGCGAACGTGAACGAGAACGTCCTGCAATTTAAAACCAAGCCTCACTTCTTACAAGCATTGTTTTGCATGCTACAGATGAAAGTTCAAAATAGTCCTGCTCTACCATTTTAAAGATATGAAATAATAGTGTTTTAAACTAAGAATATGAGATTTTCAGTAGACCATTGCTGAAGAGATGAAAGTATCCCTTCCATACTATTTTACAATTTTCAAGCATTTTTCCAATCAGAAATTTCTATAATCAAAATGGATACCGAAGAGATAAATCAACAATGCAATAGTGATGGAGAACCATTACGCATAAGGTAGGAAGCCTAAGAGACTCGCCAGTAATTAAATATGCAAGATCACAATCTGGAATTCTGGACTCCAGTGACTCATAAAAAATAAACATTCTACAGAAAAATAAGCACTTCGTCTCCCATATGTCAGCAACGTAGACTCTTACAAAAGGAAGCCCGTCCACAAACTTTCTATCTTTCTTTTCTTTTTGGGACAAAGCTTCAGATCTTGAAGTAACAAAAACCATTATTCCTAATGGCCAGATCTGAGGTAGGAATCTAGCAGTAGCACTCAATAAGTAAGCCATAGCTCAAATTTGAGACTTGAAATGAAAAAGACTGGTGGTAATTCATGTATGCGAAATGAAAGGATGGCAACCAACTCCCGAGTTAACAAATGACACCTGCCACCAAAATTTATGAGCAAGAAAATAGTTCTCACAAACGCTTTTCTAGAGTTCCTAGGTCAACCCTGAAAAGCTAAAGCATGGCATGACAATAAAGGTCACTACTACTAGGACAACATATTTCTCATGATCTCTCACACAATATGATTCCCACACTCAGAAACATGGCAACATCTTCAGACTATACAAATCTAGGCTCGTCTGGCAAAATTTTAATTGAAGAATCATCTCACCATGGTAAGATCTTCCTCCATGGCCTGAAGGTTCCCTGCACAATATTAAGAATAACCATGAGACAAGCAGCCTAACAACAAGCAAAGCTCCCTCTTACCGATAAGAACACTACCTTCTAGTTCTTCGACGCATTTCCTCTGGCCTCTTCCTATTCTCTGCAGCAACAACCACAGATATTTTCCGGCCAGCAAAATTTTGTCCATCCATATGGTATTGAGCATCAGCAGCATCATGAGGTTCCACAAACTCCACAAAAGCAAATCCTCGAGGTTGCCTATTAAAAAAAAAACCATAGGCAGTAAGATTTGGACGAGATATGTTTAGAACATTCAACTTAGCACAGATTGTTCATGCATCTACTAAAACAAGCGTACTAATTGTTACCTCAATGCTGTCATCTGAGTGCATGTGTCTTTTGAATCTAATAAATATCCATTTCGAAGTACCAACAGACAAATGGATACACTTGCGAAAAGCAGCTCGCACACCCAAGCTTATTGGCTGCGCTTTTGTTATGAATGATGAATGAAATGACACTTCAAAAGAGCAAAATGACTTCAAAAATCTCCAGACTTGTAAAACTAAGATGCGCTTGAAATCAAAGCTGCCCATACTTAAATTGTCTCCGTGAGTCTTCAATTGGTCAACAGTGAATCTTCTTCTGCCAAACTTCTATCGATAGTGTAATTATATGTTTCTCTTCATTAGGAACATTCCTCATATGAACATCTTCTAACAAAGAAATCAACACTTCCCACACTTAAATTCTCTTCTTGCAGTCTTCAATGGGTCAAGAGTATTCTTCTGCTTCCAAACTCTACTGGTAGTATAATTCTATTTCTCTTCACTAGGAACATTCTTCATTCGAATTCATCTTCTAAAACCTTCATGAACGAATTTGAAAGGCAATGACAAAGATCCTCCGTTAAATGTAGGCTTTCACCATGTTTTAACTTCAAACTAACAACCCCTGATAAACCAGTCAAAGTGGGAACTATGAGAGAAACAGAAAAGCCATGAGAATATTGCTATGTGCCAACATGTAGCATGGCTCGCCAAAAAAAAAAATCAGCTTAGAGCTCAATATTGTCTTGATTAGACAGAGATCTAAACATTTAAGTGCAATAGAATGTGCTAACGTACCATTCAATTGCAGATTCTAAATCTTC
The DNA here is from genome assembly GCA_031216185.1 of Syzygium aqueum. Classification (NCBI taxonomy): domain Eukaryota; kingdom Viridiplantae; phylum Streptophyta; class Magnoliopsida; order Myrtales; family Myrtaceae; genus Syzygium; species Syzygium aqueum. The sequence goes on from CM062240.1 coordinate 1,364,699, forward strand.
GCACTACATCTATTAGTCTACATTTAAAAAGTGTGTGAAGACAAGAATATTAACAATTTTTCAAATGCCAAAAAGGATATGGTAGCTCAGTAGTAGCATGTTTGGCACATAAAACTTCATTAAGAAGTCCATATCCCACATTGGCATTATCACTTTTACATGTCGTTCAAGATACGCAACCTGGTTAAACAGATCAATACTGCTTCAGTCAGATTTTTTTACTTATGATGAGCCCAATCATTGGATGTAACAGGACTCAGACGCAGTTATAAACCATACCCTTTTCTTGTATATACCTAAGAGTCCCCTTCTGCTGTTGTTCTTGTTCTTGTTTTGTCTAAGTGTTCCATGTCCAGCCTGTTAAACAGGCTAGTCTGGTGTAGTCTTAAATAACTTTTACTATATTCATCAACAGAACAGATGGTAACAACAAGGCAAACTCATATGCTTGATTAGCATAACATTCAGGACACCAAGCACAAGCAGAATAAATTAAAGATATGTAGCAGAATAAAGTAGCACAAGCTTGCAGGTTAGAAACCGATCAGAAAAACAAGCACCCCACAAATTATTCAACCAGGACAACTCCTCACCCTGTATAGTAGTCCCGTGGCAGATAAATGTCCCTTACAGGACCAAATCTCTCAAAGGGAATCCTGAGTTCTTCCGCCCTGCAACCAATCACCAGTGAAAAGGGGTGAAAAAACCCTTCACAAAGAAATCTAAAAATGCCATAATTTGCACATTTCCTTCCAAAGAAAGATAGATAGCTAAGCGCTCAGTTAAAACTGCATAAGAGAGAAATTCCATAACTAGACAAATACCTGCAGTCCAGAGGAATGTTGCGAACCAAAAGGCTCCCATGCATCCGTTCTTTGTGCCTCCCATAGCCACCAGGCCCGCCTCCGCCGCCGCCGCCATATCCCCTCCGAGGAGGACTCCTCTCTCGACCCCCATATCCCCGTCTCGGAGGACTGTAGTACGGTGGACTGTACCTCCTCATATCGTGCAACCTAAAAAGAATTCCAACCGAAAAAATAAGGCAGCAAAAACCCCAAAAACGCAAATCAACCCAACAATTCCGAGGCTCGATCTGTGCTCGCCACTCCACTAATTGCACAAGCTTCAGCAGAGCCACGGCCCAATGGCCATCAATGCAGGTTCAAAGGTAAAAAGCTTCACATCTCAGCATATCAACAGGGCAAAACCCCGCAGCTCCCGTTTCCCAAATCGAAGAAACATAAACCCGAAGACAAAAAAAGTAAAAAAAAAAAAACCCGGAAAGAATCGCAGCAAAAAAAAAAAAAAGTCATGGCACATCGGGAAGGTGATAAGAAGGGGAAAATACATTCCGGCAACAATCATCATCAACATCAACATCATCATCGTCATCACCAAAAACCATAGGGCAATCTCAAACGCCTCAAACAGCTAAGAATCTGGAGAGAGAGACAGACTAGTCAAACGAAGAACAGAACCGAAAAGGGTGGAGAAATCGAACCCCTTGCTTCGACCCGAAGCTTCGTCCTCCCCTGCGAGATTTGCTTCGGTTCTTCGATCTCGAAGAGCCTCGACGAACTGGTAAAAGTGCGAAGCTCGATCTGTTCTCCCCCCCATGCGAAGGCACATATAAAAAGAAGCCCTACCAATTGGTCAACGAGTCAACGGGGGGCTTGACCTGTGACTGGGCTTTTTCAGATGGAGCGTTTGGGCCCATGTTATTTTCATGGGATTAAAACCTTTTTAATCTCCACAAATAATTTCCCCTATGTTTGGATCACTACCAAAAGCCTCAAATTAGTACATCCGTACCATATTTATCTTGAATTAATTTTTTTATCACGAAAAATACTCAAATTGGTAGACTTGTGTCACATTTACGCAAATTAATTCTCGTGTCACAAAGAATCCCATAATATTACACAAACGACAAATTTACCATACATTAGCTTTCTTTTGATATCCCTTTAAATAGCTGACATGGAAACATAGCGGCAAACAACCCGGATGACTGGTGCATGATGTGAATTTGATGCGGAAATTTAACGTAAATGGGTGTTCTAAACAATGTTGTTTGGGGGAAGCTATATATGGAGAAAATGAATCGAGATTGGAAAATCTGCTGGAATCTGGCGATTTTGCCCTTAGATTTAGATAAACTTTTTATGGGCATACCAATTTTGGATTTAGTTTTTAGACACAAATATTAGTAGAGGTATATGTGGCATTAGTGCACCAACTCAAGATTTTTTGTGACACGAAAATTAATTTAAAGTAAATGTGGTATAGATATACCATATTGGGAATTTGGTGATATTAACTCATTTACTTAGGACACGAATGATAACCATTATATTTCTCTGCTTTTCTATTTTTCTATTCCTAGAAACAGATTTGGAATAGAAATCCATTTGGTAACGCAATTTTATTTTTCTATTTCGAGAAAAATTTTTAGCATAGAAATTGGTTAGGAACATAAATGAGAAGTATAAATTTGAAATAGGTTAGGAACAAAAATGAAAAGTATAAATTTTCTACTTTTCTAGAAAGAGAAATAAAAACTCTTTTCATTACTCGCCCTCGTTGCCCATAGCCGGCGGTTGCCTCTAGCCAATGTACGAATTTACTTAGAACAGAAATTTTGTGTCGTTATCAAATACTACTTTCCACTCATAAACTTATTTAGGGAACAGAAATAGTTCCTAGCTAGAAATTATTCTCATGAATAGAATGGTTATCGATCGCGCCCTTATATACTTGAATTTTCTTTACTAAAATCTGAATGGTTAATATCACAAAGAATCCGAAACTGGTACACCTGCAATAAATATACCAAAAACTAATTTTTGACCATCGAGAACGCCAAAATCGTACATCTGTGACAAATTCCTTTGTTAGTTTCTGTTAAATTTTATAGACAAATTTCTAAGTTGAATGATACGTAACAGTTGACGGGTGTGCTAGTTTGGGGTTTTACCCCTTTATTTGTCACAGATTTACCAGTTTTGTGATTTTTTGTGATTATAGGTGTATCAATTTAGGGTTTTTGGTAATTATCACAGGTCATCAGTTCGGGGTTTTTGGTGATTAAAAAATTAGTTTGATGTAAATTTATTATATATATACCAATTTGGAATTTTTCAGGTCATTCACCCAAATTTGGAATATGAAGGGTATCAATCTTCAAGCCAGCATTTTCTTTACGTTGCTGACAGTAAGGAACGTTGTTGCATGATCAATGGACATCGCCAGAATATTTTTATGGGAATAGCCACCATGTGATAGAACACGACGCCACTAACAATAGGGAACGTCGTCATCGCTATCATGTAGACGTTTAATGTATGGAAAAAAGGAGATGTACGAATCAACATGCCATTGTGCAAAGAGTAAAGCGGGACGCATCATATGACATAATGTAAAGTATGCTAGGAAATCAAAAGAGAATAAGGGAATAATCGTAAACTCACGCAACTAAGCCGATAACTTCATCCTATGTGAAATAATCTAAGCAACAAAGGAGACTTCGTACCAAAAAGAATTTCATAACATAAACAGCAAAAGATCCCCCGTTTGTTTTGGCATATCCAACAAAGAAATTTTGATTGGAAATTTGTCCATAAAAAAAAAACAAACAAATGTTCTTGCAATAAATGTAAATAAAGGAAAAAGCCACAAAACTCTCAAATTGTACCAATCGTGACAAATTTACCATGAATTAATTTTTATAGCATCAAATACCTCAAATTACACCAACTATTACACATATACCCTAAACTTTTTCTTGCAACATAAAAAACCCCAAACTTGTACTTATGTGACACATTAACTTTCCATCAAAGTTTCTTTAGATGATTTTTCAGCTAAAATAACGTTGCTTTTATCCATGTCAACATTATTTGCTTTTTGACATCTATGTAGGAAATTTTTTAATGATTCTCATCGATAGATTTTTTTATGGAGGATAAATGTGTTACATTGGTACAAATTTGAGATTTTTGGTTATAAAAAAAACTTTATTAAAAATGTGTTACGGTGGGTATAATTTAGGATTTTTGGTGGTTTTTGCCCTTAAATAAATTGGCGCTGTCAAATCAAAAAGGAAATCAGCTTATTAGGTTGCTTTCTCTTTTAAAAATAAAGCAAGAAAGAAAATTCACCGCAAGAACGTGTCTGATCAATTAAGACGGGAAGAGCATACAAGCCAAAGTCCATTGTGATTTGTGAAGGAATTCCAATTAACGTTTTTGTGAAGGAGAGAATTGGAGCTGCTTATAATTCAAATATAAAATTAGAGATTGTGCTCGCTTGGTTTGGCATGAATAAAATTCGTTCGCTAATTCTAGACTTGAAATTTATTTGTGTGCAGAGAGATTTGCGCATTCGAGGACAAAACCAAGAATCTAGAAATGGAAAGGTTGAGATTATAGAGACAATGCTTTGTCTAAACTCAAATGCTCAAGTATTAGCAGAGCTTCATCGTATTTACTTTTTCAATTTACTTTTGGCATTTCTCATCTCTGCCCCCGAGCTTTCTATCCCGTATATAAGCTAGGAAAGATATGCAACATGGATTTCGTTAACTATTTCGTCGGGACACTTAGTGTCTTCGGAGAGGCAAAGAAGGTTTTCTCCCGCTTTATCATGTCGAATTTTGCTGTGACGTGCAAATATGTCTCACTTTGCCAGTTTCAAGTTTCCTAAAAGTGTTGACGTACTATACACAGTTGGTTTAATCGGCGACCTAGAACCTTTGTTAGCAAAGACACCTTTGACAATTGATCCGAATTATCGTGCATCGTGTTTCGGAGAGCTTTAAGAATGAGAAGCTCTTCTGCTATCTAACAGATGATAGTCACATTTGTACTAACATGAAAGCTCATTGAGAAGTAGTCAAGCAAGAAACTGACAGATTTTCTTACATTCCGTTTTTCTTCATCAATATCTTGGCAATGGTTTAGAAAGAGACGAAGGCTTTTCAAGAAACTCTCCATTAGGGATTTCTTGAAGAGAAACTGAACTTTCAGTTTTGACACCAAGCCCTGTAGTGCAATAAAAAAGAATAGAGCGCTCAAAAGAAAATCAGTACGCTATATTAGAGAAAACAAAGATCTCACTTCAACAATGTCTTTCCATTATGTCCTTAATCACCACAATGTATGTGCGTGTAAAGCTTGTAAATTGGCAAGTTGATATGTTGTAGCTAGTGGATTTTGTGGTATTTTGGTCTATTAAATATTAACAGTTAAAATATGTCCCGAGTTTGAGCACGTCAACGAAACCCGACCCGTGATAAATTAGTATTTGTGGACGTACAAATATAAGCCATGGAAATCCAGATTTTTTCTTTTCGGTGTAAAAGTTTCGTTGGTCAAGGATTCCAAACAAAACAAGAAAAGGAAAGTCCGGTTGAAAGAAGAGGAAATAAAATAAAGCAAAGGAGGGGCGCATATTTGTTTCAGTTTGTGAAGTCGGCCAAGGCAAATAGAAAAGGAAAGTTGACCGTGGCCTTTGCTGACTGAATTGACCGAATTTTAGTGGATGCCATGCGAGGATTTCTTTTCGTGTGACATTCCTTTTCACGGATGGATCAGACTTATATTTGGTTTCCTTCGCCAAATAAGTTATATAAATAGTCGCAAGATTGGTGCAGACCTTTGGGGATATTCTTGAAGCGCCGCATTCGTGAGTGCTTGTTATTCCACAACTGAAGAAATATTGAAGCGCCGTTTCATTGAATGCTTGTGAATTATCTCCGTGGATTTTCTTTATGAAATTACATCAAGAGTTCAAGTGTTTTTAGTGATTAAATCTTGTGGTAAGATTTATGTATAATTCCTTCACGAGATTGAGAGATTATTTTCGTGAGAAATTGTGGACTAAACACTACGTGAGTTATTAAATATAATTAAGACTTGAAAAATACCAAGAGTATTTGAATGACTTGAGTGTGGTTGTAATATTCGTTGTATTGCTTGATTTATAGTGGAATTCCATACTACTCTCTCTGTGAATGTAGGTCATTACAATCGAATCACGTAAATCTGGTATCTGATTTATTTTCTTATTCTGTCAAATTTATTATTTGATCTCTTAGCTTTCGCAACATTAACTATCACAAAATGTACATATCTTTGCTTACATAGACAGTCCACTTTCATTATCTCATAAGCATTATTATTTTGTCCCGTCAAATTTCTATAGTTGCCCTTACCCTATCAAGATGTCTTTTTATCAGTGCGACAATTTACATCGTACACGTCACTTAGGCTGCGTTTGGTTGTCCGTATAAAACTCGGGATATGATATATTTTATCCTATCTCGTGTTTGGTAGGTGTTTCGGATAGTATAATGTCGGATATAGAAGGGATATAACCCGGATTAAAAAATCCGAGGGAGGGGGGTAGGATAAGGTCGGATAGGATTTCTCTTATCCGTCATATAAAAGCTACTTTTTAGAAACCCTACCCGTTCATTCACGCACTCCTTCACCCACGTTACAGCTTGCTTCTGCAATTTGCGAAGGTATGTATTCATCCATGATCGTCTTTTGCAATTTTTTTTTCAGTAGTTTGGGCTTATAATTTTCATTCTTTGTTGACCAATAATCGAACGACGAAGTTGTCGTAAATGAGTCCTTCGTTGGGCTCTATGTCGCGGATATCGTGTCTGTGTACTGTGTGAGTTTTGAGTGCTTTTAGATGATGAGAGTTGTTTATCATGTTCCTCTTTCTTTTTTCTCTCTCGGGTGGTGGTCGGCTTTGAGTTCCACCAGTGGTGTTTTTTCCATATACTGACGGATGGCCGTCCTTGTGGAAGTTGGTCAACCTTGTGATGTTGAGAAGCATCACGGGAACTCGCATTTCCCTGACGACCTGCTCCACTATCCTCATTTTCAAAGGATAGTTGTTGAGGATGCCCCCACTTGAGATCGGTCCTGTTTCTCCATTACATGTCCCACCTGAATCCCAATCTCCACCTCAGTTTTCGTAAACAAGTAAAATACATAAGCATCACACCCTTATGTTAGAGGCTGTCTTAATTATAATAGACATTCATTCTCTGCAACAACTTCCATATTAATAGCTCCCTAGAAGTAAATTTTTTGAGTTCTCTTTTCATTGAGAACTAATCCATTGAGTTCTCTTTTCACAAGGCAGCAATGTTTGATCTTGTTAGAGTAAAATTTTTAGTTGCCAAAGAAAACATCGCTGTTTGACAACCAAATTATGTGAGAATTTAAGGAAAGAGTTATTTTGCAGCTAGTTGGGATAATGTTTCATCGAGATAAGAAGGCTATATTTTAAATAGAGTTTGATGTGTGGGTTTTCAGAATATAACATTCCCTTCCGGAAGAAGTATATACATTGTTATAAATACTCGACACATAATGTTCCTACACTGAAGATGGATTTGTTTTTAGCTTTCATTGATCTCTTGATCTTGAGGTCCCTTTTGCACTATTTTGCTTTTCAAGTATTCATGCTACTAAATGATGATGCCAATCAGCACCAATTTCTGTGAGAGACACATAACTATCTCACCAGGTTGTTCTTGTTCATTGGATGATTTCTGCGGGTCATGTCCATCTTTTGTTGGTTGACCAACTAATAATGGGGAGAGAATAGGGTCTTTTTGCTTACCGAGGTGATTCAATGAATCCAAAATATTTTAAGATACCCTTGATTGCAACTGTCGTGAAGTCTATGCCTGGATAAGTAGACACACCTTTTATTTTTGGACTGTTCAATGTTAAGGATGAGAGAACAACTTATGCATTTTGCCTGTCATTTACCTACATTGTTTGTTTGTTGCTCAACTGTAGCAATAGAGACTTCACTACTTTGTAGACACCGTGATTGATAGGACTGTAAAGAAAAGCAAAGTAGAAGCAGTCACTGTTTTGATTTATGGGGAGTAGTATTGTAGCTATTCTGGTTCTCTTATGTGCAAAAACTAGCTCCATTTCTATGATAAAAGCTATAGCATTGTTTTGCATTGCAAGCAGCTAAACTAATGAGACATTTCTATCCAAAAGCACTTAATATTTGGTGAATATGACAGATTTTGTCAATGTTCTAACCTACTACTTAGTATTTGCCTAATGTTATTGTTTTTTTTCCTTTATTAGAAATGGATCACAATGAGAGAGAGGAAATTTTTAGCATTTTGATATTAGAGGAGATGAACCTGCAGATGTTGCTTTTGTGTATGATGTATATGATTGTGGCATCCATAGTTGCTGAAAGGCACTACCGTAAACATATATTGAAGGATCGCACATTTTTTAAAAGGCAAGCTCGTTTAGATCACCTTGATCACCTCATTAACAGTAGTGACTTGAATTGTGTGGAACAACTTAGAATGGATAGACGTACATTTACTCTACTATGCGAGTTGGCACATACAATTGGTGGGTTAAAAGAAGATGGAATTGTGACTATAGAAGAACAAGTGGCAATGTTCCTACATATACTTGCCCATCATGTGAAAAATGGTGTTATCAAGTTCAGATTTATGAGGTTTAGGGATATAATAAGTAGGTATTTTAACTTAGTTTTAAGTGCTGTGATAAGAATGCATAGTGTGCTTCTTGTGTCACCTGAACCAGTTCCAGAGGAATGTACCGACGAGAGATGGAAATGGTTTAAGGTATGTTTGCTTTGCTATTACATGGATTAATTTAATACTTTAAACATAAGGTTATTCTATTAATTTCATGTTTCTAGGGTTGCTTAGGAGCATTAGATGGCACATACATTAGGGTACGTGTTCCAGAGGTTGATAAACCAAGGTATCGAAATAGAAAGGGTGAGATAGCGACCAATGTGTTGGGAGTTTGCTCACGTGACATGAGATTCATATACGTTTTACCTGGATGGGAAGGCTCAGCAGCAGATTCTAGAGTGCTTCGAGATGCTTTAGTTAAACCCAATGGTCTGAAGATTCCCGTTGGTAAGATAAGCCCTTATCAATATGTGACATTATTTAATGTGTAGGGTTTGACGATTCTAAGACAATTAATAATGTTATCATTTGTTATTAGGTAATTATTATCTTGTCGATGCTGGATACACAAATGGGGAGGGCTTTCTTGCTCCTTATAGAAGTACTCGATACCACCTATCCGAGTGGAGAGAAGGTTGTATGCCAAATTCCCCGTAGGAGTACTTCAACACGAAGCATTCTCAAGCTAGAAATGTCATAGAAAGATGCTTCGGTCTATTAAAGTTACGGTGGGCTATTCTTAGGAGTCCATCTTTTTATCCAATTAGAACGCAAACACAAATTATTATAGCTTGTTGCCTTATACACAACTTGATAAGAAGAGAAATGGCTATCGATCCAATTGAGGCACAATTAGATGAAGTTGGTAACACCGTTGAAGATGTGGAAACAATTAATATTCTTGAGCCATCGGATCATTGGACAACATGGAGGCAAAATTTGGCAATACAAATGTTTAATGAATGGAATGCAAGTCGAGGACATGGAGGAGTCGCCTGATTTGACATTATTCCTTGTCTCATTTGTTTCTAATTATTGTAAGGCTTGTTTTGTAAGATGTTTTTGTTTCCATTGCTATTAGACATGTATAATATGGTGTTTATTTGTCATCATGGGGAAAAATATTCCTTATGTAATGTTTGAATTCCAGCTATATCATTTTAAATTTTTAATACTATGCTGTTTTTATCATTAAATTTTCTCTACCATGCTATCATCTATCATTAAATTTTGTAAAATTGCAATGAGATGTTTAAGAATGGAAGGTAGCGATTTTAGTCAAACCCAAGGAAGGGGAACAAAGAGAGACCGACGTGTATGGACAATAGATGAAGAGAATGCACTTCTAGATGGTCTTGAAGAACTAGTTGCGCGAGGAATGAAAGCCGATAACAGCTTCAAGAGTGGTTACATGATTATGTTAGAGAAGTGGGTTCAAGAAAAGTTTCCTGGTTCTGACATTAAGGGTAATCCTCATATTGAGTCGAAAATGAGAAACTTGAAAAAGTTATATAATCAGATTTATGACTTGAAGGATCAAAGTGGCTTTGGATGGGATCACGAAAAACATTCCGTTGATATTCATTCGGAAGATAGTTGGCAAAAATATTGCAAGGTTAGTGCTACTTCTTCTCATTTTTCTTCTTTACAACTTGTTTCTTTTTAAAAAAAAACAATATATTTTCTTTGTAGGCCTATCCAGGAGCTACTTCTTTGAGAGGAAAATCTTTCCCTCAATATGATCGACTAGCAACTATATTTGGAAGAGACCGTGCCAAGGGAAATCTCAATGAAGACCCTTCAGAAGCTCATGCGGCTCTAGATAATGAAGAAAGTGAGAATCATCCTGACGTGGCTACTACTGGTGCAAATCAAAACTTACCGCCACTATCATCTTCTCAAATGCAAAATGTTGCTGATTCTTCAAGAAGAAAAAGGGCTAAAGCAAGTGACAAGTAGGTTGCTGGGTTAGTTGAAATTGCAAGCACTTTTGGCTCTTTTATGGAAAAAGCTAACGAGAGGATGGAGATGATTGCTAGCCGCATTGGACATGCGAAAGATTTGGATGATGACAAGAGAAAAATCAACGAAGAGCTTCTTAAGATGTCTCTAGATACCATGGACAGAATAAAATTGTGCAGAAAAATTGTGAAGGATCATGAGAATATTCATCTTTTTTTTGGATTTCAAGGAGATGACAGGAAGTAGTGGTGGTCACGGTTCGGAACCGACGGTTCCGGTTCGTGGCCACATGTGAACCGGAACCGGAACCGCCCCTAGCGGTTCTGGTTCTGGTTTGAAACCGGCAGGTTCCGATTCCGGTTCGGAACCGGCCGGTTCCAATTCGTAATTTAAAAATTTTAAAAATAAATAATTATAAAAATATGAAATAATGAATTATTCAATATAAATTATAATCAAAATGAAAATTGTAGGGGTGATCGGTTCCCGATCGGAACCGGGAACCGAACCGGTAAGACTGGTCTTTTAATTTTAGAACTAAGAACCGAACCGGCAAACCATAGAACTGAGAACCGGACCATTGGTCCGGTTCGATTCTAGGCGGTCCAATGAAACCCTTTACTCTTAATTAGCAAAGGATCGTAGCCACAAAAGACATACAACTTCACATTCTCATGGCTTGGCTTGGATTTTATAAGCAACCTCTTTGATGGTCTCTTCATTTCCATTCGATGTGGGACTCTTGGCATTTGCATGAAGACAAAGCCAAAAGTCTCATATTGAAGGTGTTCAAGGCAAACCGAGAGTCCCACATCGAATGGGAATGAAGAGACTATCAAAGGGATTGTTTATAAAACTCAAGCTAAGCCTTGTAATTAGAGTTCAATACACTCAAGCCAAGCATTGCAATTGAAAATCAATGCACTTACAATGCATGGCAATTAGAGTTCAATTTGTTTTATAAAAAAATTATTTATTTTTTACTTTTTTCGCAGAACCGGCCCGGAACCAACGGTTCCGGGCCGGTTCAAATTTTTTTGGAACCGGAACCGGGCCCGTATGCCACGGGCCGGTTCTGGTTCCGAACTGCGGGCCCGGATTTGACCGGGTCGATTCCGAGCCAAACCGGCCCGTGGCCACCTCTAACAGGAAGGCATTTGTGGACATGCTTCTCCAAGAGATGATAGAAGAGTAATGTCGTGTGCAGTCTCTTTTTGCTATTTTTTAGACAATGAACAACATCGAACAATGTCCTTACCATAAAAAAAACAACATCGAACAATGTTGATTTTACTATTTATTGGAATGCTTTAGTTTTTGGAATGTGTTGTTTCTTGTGAAGTTTGGAGCTTTATTCATAGTTGTTGTAGTCTCGTCGTACCCTTGCTTTCATATTATTATTTGTTTGCTCGGTTCTTTTTTCTTTTTGCTCATTCGCCACTGCCTTCCTAGGCAAGATATTCAGCGATGAAAGTCAGTACAGATTGAAGAGGGTCAGCTCGCTAAGATAACGCCAAGAAAAACTTGTTTTTTATTCTGAAGGATCTTGTACTGTTACACATGAAAAGGTTTCCTTGGAGTGGGCACTCTATTTTCCATAGATTGCAACCTCTGCTTGATTGTGTATGGAAAAGGCTTCAAGTTCATGGGGCAAACATAAAGACGATGATGACAATTTTCATGAGCATCACATAGGGGCATATATGTTCTTTATATTGATATACGGTTTCTACCAAACGCAGGATAGGATAGGATATAAGAATATCCGACTTTAAATCCGTACTTCACCAAACAGTAGATAGGATATGGCAAAATATCTGGATTTCCTTTCCTATTCTATCCAATCCTATCCTGACCAGAAATACGGACGACCAAACGCAGCCTTAATGTTTTTCATTATGCTATGGAAAGTATACTTTTTTTCCCTTGCAACACCCCCTTCTTTTACGATTTTTGCAGCCATGAAAAGCCTATGATCCAATCTTGCTGAAAATGTGATTCAATCATCGAAAAGTGTTAAAATATGTATGCTTATAGGGAATAGGCCGAATAGGAGGTTGTGGTGAAAAATTGCGATATTCTTTATTTTTTCTCTTAAATCCGGTCGATGTGTTTCTTATGGAGTTGAAAGACTTGCGGCTAGATCTGTATTATTGGAATATGCAAGACCACAAATTTTCAAACACCCTCAAGATCAAACAATTTTTGTTGAAAGGTGTGATATCTTGAGATCTAGTCGTCAGGTTCAAGTAAATTGGGCATTGATGGAAAGATATTTATGAATATTACCCAATTAAGCTCTTCGATCGGCCTTTCTATGAATTTTATGCCAGGTCAAAGTTGCTCTAAATTCAAAAGGCTTTGGTAAAATATGGGCTTCTAAAATCACATAATAGTCAATTATCAATTATATATTTTTCGAACAGTTGCAAAAAATAAAACTTTCTATATATTTGCTTAAGCATAATTGGTCATATGGGTTGCTTTAGTAGCTAAGGAATGCACCTAGGTGTGTAGATTAAGCATTTGGCTTTTCCGGCTAAATAATCAGGATAAAATTTGAGATATGATAGATTTTATCCTATCCCGTGTCTGGTGCCTGCCCAAGACAGGATATAGTCGGATATAGGAGAGATATAACCTAGATAAAATTATTTCATGGGGGAGGTGGGATAAAAATAGATAAGATTTCTAATATCCATAATATTTCTTACAAAATATGAAGAAAAAATAGCATAAACCAAAAAAAGACAAATAGATAGATTAACAAATGATAAAAATTATTAGAGAATATATTAGAAATTTCGCTTTTATGATTTGTGGTCTCATTTATAGACAAAATTTCACTTTAGCCTAAGAGGTGATTGGTGTGACACCCCAGAACGTCACTCGTGACACATGTCCTTCCTAATTACATTGTTTATTTAGTAATAGCATGTAAAAGCTCAATTAAATTTTTCCTCAATAAAATCCCGTACAAGAAAATTGCAGGAGCTAAACATGGATATTAATTTTATTTTTGTTAAACACCAGTTTTACAACTTTACTATATTATCCAAGCAAAAGACAAAGCACCAAAGTCCTCGGATAAATGTCAAGGTCGCTTATCTCCATATTACATTATACTTCAAAAGTTTGCCTGTACATAGGCAAACTTTACATCACGGACCATCTATTTTCTCCAACGATGAGTCACAGACATCGCCGCCGTCATATCAATAAAAAACTAGCACTTATAGTATCTAGGAAAACCAGCAAGCATCGGCGGTAAATTGTCATTCCTTCACGTCTAAAAAATAAAGGAATAAGTCGAGAACCAGTAAATGAAATCTCTAATTTTAAGTTAGGAAAATTATCTTACCACTTCACATGGCACAAACAACGTACATGTATAACAAACAGTATGCGGAGAACTTGAATAAATGTTATATTATTTCCATTTAGATATGCCACAATAATATGATCATTTCATTATTCCATAATATTTTCATTCAGATGCAAGCATTTGATATATAGCATTCATACTCATGTGTTAGGTTCGTTAGTTCTCTTCTTGAACACTCTCGGGGCATCTCGACTTACAATGTATCTTAACTCCTGAGACATCCCAGTATACCCTCCGAGGCATCTCGGTACACTCTCCGAGGCATCCCAACCTATGGGCATCCCGACATACGAGCATTGTCATTGTTGATTTGTGGGTGACGAAAATTACATTATTCTCATACAAGCCATGATAAATAAGTATTTGTACGCATGTACTCACCTTCTTTTTAAATCATATATCTCTTAAAACAATGAAATGCATTATTCAAGCAAATAAGTACGAAGCAATATGTGTTTAGACTCAAAAAGGTAAAAATCTACTTAAAGTAAATCTACTCGGTTCATAAGGTAAATATATTCATATTTAGAAAGTAAATATATGTTGGTTTAAGAGTAAAATCTGTTCGGGTTCATAATATAAATATATATAGATTTAAAGGGTAAAATCTATTCGATTTAGAAATACATATATACATATTTAGAGAGTAAATTCTACTTGGCTAAAAAATATATATATCCAAATTTTGAGAGTAAAATCTTCTCAATGAAGAAATAGATATATCCAGATTCAGATTTAGAAGAAGATATATTCAGATTTAGAAAATAAAATCTGCTCATTTCATAAATAAGTATGTCTAGATTCATATCCAGATTTAGAGAATAAAATCTACTCGGGTTCAGAAAAAAGTATGTCCAGATTTTGAGAGTAAAATTTGTTCCAGTTCAGAAATAAGTATGTCCAGATTCTGAGAGTAAGATCTATTAGAGTTCAAAAATACACATAGCCAGATTTAAATAATAAACTCTACTCGAGTTTAGAGATCAATATGTCCATATTCATAAATCAATAGATTTTATGAACGAAGGTTAAATACGAACTTACCAAAATGACTTTTCCGAGTTGAAATTCATTATTTCCACTCACCAAATATACTTCACTTTAAGTAAAATGACTAACTACCCTTTAAACATGCATAAGACCAGCAAGGCGAATTCGACAACCAGCTCAAGGATAACATTTTCATGTTCAAATTTAACAATTGCCCTTGCCAACAATATCACACTTTAAGAAAACAATTCACACACGTTCTGAACATGTACAAGACCAATAAAACAACAACCACCAAACCTACAATATTATAGCACATCAAAGTGGCATATCACAATCATCCAAGTTAAAAGTGTCGAGTAGATTAAACTAACTTAATATCTAGAGTATTCGTTTACCTCAAACGGAACTTAATCGATGCAAAGCTCTAATCACCTTGAGTTTTCTCTTGAAAGATGAAGTTGTTCCTTTCATACTTATAATTTCAAAAGTAGCGAAGCATTTCCCTTTGAAGTCTTTTTGGTAAAAAGGGTTATGCTATGGTAAGGATTATGCTTCCTCTTCTTAGAATTAATGTTTTAATTCTTAAGTGAAAGAAAACAAGTGTAAAGCTTGAACGCAGAAGGAAGGCTACATGTGATAAGCTCGCAAAACTTTCATCTTTTCGTTACCATGTGTTGTACAAATAGAACAAAAAGAGTGAATCAGCTAATAGTAGATGAAATGATGCCTAGCCTATATGTGTAAGTGTCTTCACCCTAAGAAGACAACTAATCCATTCATGCAGGATTAGAAGAGAACATGTGGTCATGTCTCACGTCGTGGATGGTCAAATGGAAGAAGAATTTGATGACTAATCCTTGTAGTGACGACATTTTGTCTTTAGGTGTCAAGTTAGCAAGAGTCTCACTTTGGGAGAGACACATGGCTTGCATTTATCATTAGAAGGCCATGTCAAACTTTAAGTCTTTGAGGTAAGTTGCACATCATTGCAAGATAGATCGGTTTAGATGCATTTAGCAAGTCATTTGGTTTTGCGACTATGCAAAATATTGGCCAACTTTGCTTATTTTGGTGAAAATAAAAGGCTGCTGGTCCAAAGTTTGTTCTCCTCCCTGATTCAGTTTGCATGTCAATCATGAGTGCAGAAAATCAAAAGAAATTTTATTTTGATAAAGTTCTGCATCAATGAGAAAGCTTTTGTTTCCTCACTGTGTTATATTAATATATGTGGATGTCTGTACTGAACGTGTGAGATTTGATTTGAAGTCTAAAACAAATTAGAGAATTGCATGACTCAGCTCGTCTACTCTAAAAAGGACAAAGGTGTTCGTCTATACAAGCTTCTTATGAATAAGTTGTTTTGGACAGAGTTTCCTAAATTTCTCCGGATAAGCTCTATCTCATCTTTAAGGGAAAGAAATCATACCACTCCAAATTCAATTTGACTAAAAAACTACTCAAATAAATATACGAGAATAAAATCATTTCATGCTTTCAGTGCAACTTCCTCCTGTCACCATTACCGTTTTTACCACTTCTCATAATTATTGTTAGAGTAGGGCTTATTTTATTGTGGGCTGGGCTTAATCATGCAGGTCTTTCTTTCCTTTTATTGGGTGGGCTTAAGTTTTGAGCTGGACTGGGCCATCACGTAAGGCCCAGTCCGGCTAAGGGTCTGGCTAACCTGGTCGTGGACCCGGGTCGGTCCCAAGATCCGACCCGGATCCTCTATTATTAAAATATAATGTTATATTATTAATTAATACTTAAAATATTTAAAATAAAAAAAAATCCCGAAAAACATTATTTTTTCTAAAAATTAGGAAGAAGCTTGGAAATTAGGTTTTGAGTAATTTTCCTTAAAAGCGTGCGAAAATATTTGATAAAAAAATGTGCTCAAATTGAACAAGCTATTAGGGCTTTACAATTTTGATCCCAAACAAAAAATAAAAAATCAGGGCTTTACGATTGGGATTTTGAATGTTCTTAGAGATAATGCTAAGTCGGTGTTTGTGCATTTTCATTATTACTTGATTGCACACTTTTGTTTCCCTAAAAGCCTAGTTAGGAATTGCATTTTTCTTATTTCTTAGCGTTAGATTCTTGTTTTTTCTTGAAATTTATTTAATGCTTCCTTGGTTGCTGATTGTTATTTTAAAGATTACGCACCCGCATGATCACCTTACACGTTAGTGGATAAGTTTAAAATAAACCTAGGCTGCCTAATAAACATTTTCTTGAAGTGAACAAGTTTAGGTACTAAAATGGCTGACATGTCATTTTGTTGTAGCTAGTGGATTTTGTTCTATTGTGGTTTTTAATTTTTTTTTATTTTTTTAGGCACCTAAAAAAATAAAATTTCGCTCAAAGTGGGTAGCCACTGGTATTTTAGGCCATTTTGTGAAGTTTTGAAATTTTTATTTTTTTGCTTATTTTTATTTTTTTTGGCATCTAAAAAAAATTAAATTTTGCTCAAAGTGGGTCGCCACAAGTATTCTATGCCATCATGTGAAGTTTTGAAATTTTTTATTTTTTGCTTTTTTTAATTTTTTTCGGCACCTAAAAAAATTAAATTTCGCTCAAGTTAGGTGGCCACGGGTATTCTAAGATATTATGTGAAATTTTTAAATTTTAGATTTTATTATTATTATTTTATTTTTTTGGCATCTAAAAAAATTAAATTTCGTTTAAAGTTGGTGGCCATAAATATTCTAAGCCATTTTGTGAAATTTTGAAACTTTGAAATTTTAATTTTTTTCGGCACCTAAAAAAATTTAAATTTTGCTCAAAGTGGGTAGCCACAGATTCTAAATCATTATATGAAGTTTTGAAATTTTTGATCTTTTGCTTTTTTTTCCCACCTCAAAGATCGTGAGTTCCAGATGAATATGTGTTTTGAAGAAAGAGTTCTCTGAGAAATGATTCTCATTTTTGTTCAAGAAATGAAAAATCAACTTTTTTTTTGTTCTGATTTCTATTTCAGAATCGGTTCTGGAACAAAAACTTGTCCCAGAAATAAAAAAATGAAATTGCGTTACCAAACGGGTTTTTGGTCCAAAACTAATTCCGGGAACAAAAAATCAATTCTGAACGGAACTAAAATGGTTATCATGCGGTACCTTATATGACTATTAACAATCATAAACTGTACATATCTTTATTTATGTAGCCACTCCGCTTTAATTATATTACGATAAGCGTTGTTCTATTACGTCAAATTGCAATGGTTGCCTTTACCCTATCTGGAGAGCTTTATATTAGAGCGACAATTTAAATCGTATGCATGACTAGATGCTTGTCATTTTGCTAGGGAAAGTATACTTTTTTCCGTTGCCGTACTCACTTCTTTTACTTTTAAAATACTTAAATTCTGTACGTGTCAATTAGTCTTCTATCTCCCCTAAATAATATTATTCAATTATTTTCTCGACCTTCGGGCATGAACTCTTTCCAATGACAAAGGACAACGGATGCACGTAATTCAATTTTACTAAGAAACTACTCACCTGAATGAACGAGGAATTCAATGATTTTATCCTTTAACCGCAGCTTCCTCCGGTCATTATTACCATTTGTACACTTCTCATAATTAAGTCTAATCACGAATGTATCTGGTAGAAATTAGATTTAACTCATAGATACATATGACATTAATTAGACTGTTGGATTCTCTTCTATATCTACATGCATGAAAGCCACGTAACCACACCATTCATACCCCCTCTTTCTTTTTTTTGGCCAGATATAATGGGCAATAAATTTTGCGCTTATCGAAGGAATTAATAGTTGCCCTGCAAAATTTATGAATATGTTCATTTGTTCTTCTCCGACCACTAAAATAGCCATATTAAGTCCGTGACACAAGTATAACTCAGCAAGAAATATGTGTGAATTCTATCGATGGATCGGCTATATAGGAAGCAACTTGCTGATATCTTATAAAGCCCGACTAAATTGTACATATAATAATTGCTTTGCAAGAAATTAATTTATTGGAACTCATTTTAGAGACTTCGGATATATAAAAGGAAAAGAATCCAAGGATATTGACTCCACTTGTCGATTAATCAAACCATAAAATATGTTCATCAATTTAACTAATCTTTAAGGACTTCTATTTGAAAAGAAAGGTATGCACAAGAAAACACAATAAAAAAAAAACATGTCGACTCATCATATCATAGGCTCTCTTTTATACGACACTAAATGCCATTGATTCCATATTTCTTCACTTGTGTTCTGAAAATGCTTTATTTGCAATTCATAATGATAATTTTTTTTTAAAATTTACTCTACCAATAATCAATAAAACCATCTCAACATGTTGCGAGGCACACCTCACAATATGCACATTTGGTATGTAATTTGGCTCATGACTGGGGAGGGTGGACTCACATAATTATCCACGTATTACCGAGCTAAGGACGTCGAGAATGGAAATGTCATAAATGGTAAGGCAACAATTCTTAAACTCTAGCCATTAGTAATTTAAGGGTCTCAAAGGTCAAGTTTTTAACCTTTCTTTCACATACATCTTCCTCATCCAAAAGAAACACAATCATCCTAGTCTCTCCGGCAAGGACCAAAACGTGCCGGCGGCGACAACTCTGGTCAATTTCGAACCAAGGTACATATTCAATCTATGGACTGTACCATTTTTATTGCTGTTGATTTTTTTTTTTTTTGAATTTTTCCTTTGAAAAGGTGTTAAATATTTGAAGTATGGTTCAAATGTGCATGACCGCACCTCTAAGAGGCTTGAAATTCATTACGATCGTCTTGAGCTTGGTCTTTGTATGTCCCTACAACATGTCTCTCTCTATAGATCACTCATTGCAAGTTTGTTTGATTGAAAGTTTTAACCTTTGTACAGGGGTGCACAGTTTTTTGTGTGGTAGGCTGGCGGTTGTTCTTTTTCATGGAGTAAATCTACGAGTTCTGTTTAAAATTTCATAATTAAATAACAGTAAAAATTTGATCTTTGGGTGGTTCACGCAGTGTTCTTCGAGCTTGAGGTGATAAAACGCAGACGTCGCATTTGCACGCAAGTCTTCCAGGCAAGAAAAATGTTAGTGGCCTTGGAACTCCTAGTGAAGCTTTTGCCTTCCTATTTTTCTGTCGAATTATGCTATTTCGCTTCTATGAATTTTTGGCGCTAATAGTTTGCCTAGTGGATCAAGGTTTCATGCTATCGATCTACACTTTTCACTTCCGGCTCAACTATTTTATCGTGGTTATGTTTACTTAATTAAGATTTTGAAGTAGTGGGCTAATGATATACCGTTAATCTAGTTATATGATATATATGTGTGCGCACGCGCGCACACTGAAATGGAACACTTTAAATGTCTTGTGACACTTAAGCATACCATGACGTCTTTCCGTGACACACTCGCATCGTCTCTGAGTAATTCTATCCCTAGGGCTGTAATTAATGATGTCGGTTTTTTGCAAACTTACCGTAAGCTCGACTTTTTGGGATTATCTCATCACCTGACTAGAGGGGTGGAAACGGCATTTCGAACCAAGTTAGAAATGTGATAAGAAGATCATCTAGGATCGCGGACAATTGCTCTCCAATATTTTTGGATTGGAAGAGGTGCCTAACACTTTTTCCGTTGCCAAACTAGATCTTAGATTCCTCTTGAAGGCCTATGAGACTTTCTTCAGCTCCTTTATCTTCTGTTGTATGTCCAGAAAGATAAGGTCATGGCTCCAACACAATAATAAACAAGTACATATAGATCTTTCTCTGGCCTATTTTCGTATCTTAAAGAACAAAAAATGCCAATTTTCTGCCTCCCTTGGATTGTTCGTGCCTCTAGCTGACTAGAACAGACACTGTGTGGAAGCTCGATGATGAGAGCCAAGCCTTCTAGAAATCGAACTTCTGAAAACTTCCCCTATTTCTGTTCCACTCACAGTGAGAATTGGTCGAATTGTTCCCTCAGATGTTTCTAATCCTCCTTCGTCTACCTTTGACATGAAAAAGGATGTTGCCGAACACTCGATCCTTATTAGAAGACTAAATTTTATGGGGAAATTTTTAGACTTCCAAACATCATATTTTGAAAGAGATCTAAATGGCATCTATGGATCCGCTTTCCCACTCCATTTAGATGGAAAAGGTTCGGTCATTAACATCACCTACTACTGCCATATAAATCGTAGTGTAGCCAAGCCCCTGATCTCAAAAGGTTGAGATTACAGAGAGAATACTTGTCATCCTCAAGCTCTGGCAGAGTTTCATCATGATTCAGATTTGTATACTAAAACTCTCTAAAACCATTTCGCAGTTGATAAATGCGGAACACATAAGCCATAAATATCTTCTTCTTGAAAAGTCATGCGCTTACGTCTTAATTTAGAGTGGATTCTAATGTATTCTGCTGGATTTGGCCAATACTGTATAACTCTCTTATGCTATTCTTTAAGGTAAGTCATGCTGAAATAGTGACTGGTATGAATCTGATATTGCATTTGGGTAATTTGTGTGACTATTTTTGGCATTTCTCATCTTTGTACCTATGTTTTGTGTCTCGCATATAAGCTCGATAAGATACTTAATGAGGATTTGATTAACACTTTCATCAGGACGCTTAATGTGTTCTGGAGGGGTAAGAAGGATTCACCAGCTTTCTCATGTCAAATTTTGTTGTGCTCGCATATAAGCTAGATAAGATATTTAATGAGGATTTGATTAACGGTTTCATTGAGACGCTTGACGTGTTTTGGAGAGCTTTGAAGGTTTCTCTCCCTCTTTCATGTCAAATTTTGCCGTGATGTTCAGATTTGTCGCCCTTTGCCAGTTTCAAGTTTTCTGAAAGTGTAGACTCCCTAGACATAGTTGGCTTAATAGGCGACCTGGAACCTTTGTTAACAAAACAACTTTGACAATTCAACCGAATTACCAAAGGTGTTCCGGAGAGCTTTAGATAATATTCATATCCATACTCACATGGAAGCTCATTGATGATGAGTTAAGTAAGAAACTGGCAGGTCTTGTTACATCCACATTTTCTCCCATATAATCTTGGCAACGGTTTAGAACGAAGACAGATGTTTTTCAAGAAACTCTTCAATCGGGGATTTCTTGAAGAAAAACTGATCTTTCTGTTTTGACATCAAGCCTTGCAGTGCAATTAAAAAGAGTAGAATGCTTAAAAGAGAAAACAAAGATCTCACTTGTACAATGTCTTTCCATTATGTCCTTAATCGCCACAATGCATGTGCTCGTAAAGCTTGTAAATTGGCATGTCGTTACGCTATAGCTGGTGGATTTTGTTGTATTGTGGTCTATATGAATATTAAGAATCACAAACTGTACGTATCTTTGTTTATGAAGGCAGTCCGCTTTAATTATACCACGATAAGCGTTATTTTGTTCCATCAAATTGCTATAGTTGCCCTTACCCTATCCGGGGGGCTTTATATCAGAGTGATTTACATCGTCTGCATGACTAGATGTTTTTCTTTCTGCTAGGGAAAGTATACTTGTTTCCCTTGCCGTACTCATTTCTTTTTCTTTCAAGATACTTAGATTCTATTTGTGTACATTAGTCTTCTATCTCCACTAAATGAAATTATTCATTTATTTTCTAGACCTTCGGGCGGGAACTCTATCCAATGACAAAGGACAACGGTTGCAGCAAATATACTGGACTGAGCTATTATATGCCCAGAAAATATTCTCCGAAGCGTGCCTATCCGTGGCTAGCAGACATAACTCGTCTAGGAATGTCAGGCAACAAGAAACAAGCAATTGAAGCAGCCATCAACGGGCCAAATGTTTTGCTAGGGAGTGTTTATCCATTGGACAAAGCTAATGTGTCACTTGGTACCAATTCCAGTTGTCCGTCAATTCCAGGGCAAGTACGAGGCTGCCTTGTAGCGAGGGCCTCACCATCTCTATACACAGCTAGTGTGTCACTTGGTACTGATGGTACGAGCGCTGGAAGGAAGGATTTCAAGGATGCATGTCAAGGTGATGCCCTAGCAAATTCTCACAATCCCAATGAAATCGTAAAGGCAAAAGTTAATGATGTTCTTGATTCAGAAAATGTCGTGTCTGCGCCAATAAGGAACTCTTTTAGAAAGGTCGGCGACGGAAGATTGTTGAGGACTGTTGGCTCTAACAAGTACTATGGCAGCTTCTCGGCTTCGGGTCGTTCGTGTCAGATTAAAAATGGGAATGACACTCCAATGGATATGATTCACAGTGAAGGATTGAACCCGCGTCTCACTTTAGGCAGCAACTGTGAGGAGGAGACAAATATAATTGCCTCTGGCAAAGCTGCTGGAGGACCTATGGAAGATACATCTTGCATGGCCATTGTTGAAAACAAGGCAACTTTGGACCATAGAAACTGCACTTATTTGTCAGAAGCTACCAGCCCAACAAACACCGATGAGCCGAATGCTTGTCAGGAGAACATAAATGTTCTTGTCATTAGCAGTGGTGGATGCAATGCACATCAAACGTCAAGGGGCAACAATGAGGAGGACAAAGGAAATGGCGTTGTTCCTGAAGGAGTCAAGGTCACTGCCAATGTCGAGGCGACTACAAACAATCAGAACTCTACTCTATCTTCAGGGGCAACTAGTCAGGTGGGAGTAGTTGAGCCAAATGCTCCTCTTACTTCAGAGAGCAATCCGAATCTGGTTGGTAACACAAAAAACCAGAAAGCATGCAGAGGAAAGAAGTTAGCCATGGCTAGTGAGCCTGGCCCCAACCTGTACCCATTATCCAATCAGAGTCTGTTATCGACCGGAGTATTTGATGGGGCTCCGGTGAAGTACATTTTGAGGAGCCGTGATGTAAGTTCTTTCTCGTATGGTCATTGTACAGTCTCTTTGATGCTTTGTTCTTCTTAATTTTTCTGGTTCTTTATTCGATACTTGACACACAATGTTCCACAGATAATTCTTCACGGTGTTATAAAAGGATCGAAGATTCTCTGTAGCTGCAACGAATGCAACAACTCTAAAGTAAGCAATTGATTGTACCCTGATTTATTTCTCTTTCTGTTCAGTCCTATAGTTGAAGAAGACAGTAAGAGTTGGGGATTTGTAAGGTAACTTGTCTTCTATGTTGAATCGTGCAGTACATCACTCCCTGCGACTTTGAGCGCCATGCTGGAGGGAAGACCAGGAAACCGTATTCTTGCATCTACTTGAAGAACGGCAAGAGCATCAACCAAGTCTGTCAGGAGGTGAGGACCACTCCCAAGGACATGCTTTTTCATCGGCTTCCGGAAATTGCAGGTTCCGCTTTTGGTTGGCTAAGCTTTAACACTTGGAAAGGTCCTTCCGATCTCGACTCCTCTCCAGCGGCACCTCTCCCAACTAAGATGTCCAACTTTAAGTCTTTGCAGTAAGTTGAATAACACTGCAAGATAGAACGGTTTGGAAAAGTGATTTCGTTTTGCGACTGTCCAAAATATTGGCCAACTTTGGTTCACTTTGGTGAAATAAAATTCTGCTAGTCCAATCTTTGTTCTCCTCCCCCGATTCAGTTTGCATGTCAATCATGAGCGCAGAAAAGCAACAGAAATTTTATTTTGACAAAGTAATGCACCGATGTGAAAGCTTTGTTTGCTCACAATGTTATACTAGTATATGTGAATGTCTGTATTGAATGCATTAGATTCGATTCGAAGTCCAAAACAAAAGAGAGAATCGCATGGCTAACATCCTCTGCTCCAAAAAGGATAAAAGGTGTTCGTCTATACAAGCTCCCTATAAATAAATTGTTTTGGACGAAGAAGTCTCCTGAAGCTCCACAGAAGCTCTATCTCATCTTCGGGGGAAAGAAATCATAGCACTCCAAGTTCAATTTGACTAAAAAGCTACTCACATAAATATATGAGAATTAAACGAAAGTTTCCGACAAAAACTAAATATAACTCACCCCTACATATGACGTTAATTATAGGGTCGGATTTTGTTCTATATTTATGTGCCCGAAAGGCACGTAAGCATACCATGCATACCTCCTCGTTTTGTTTTTTTTGCCATATTTGAAGGGCAATCAAGTTTGGGCATATCGAACAAGCCAATAATTGCCCTGCAATAATTGATATTGAAAGTATCCGCCAATAATATGAATTGCAGACTGAATTGTGAACATGTCCATTTGTGCTTCTCCGACCACTAGATGGCTATCGATGGATCGGCTATATAGAAAGAAGTTGGCTGATCTCATATACAGCCTCAACAAATTCTTTAAGAATTTTTTGACAAACAATTATTACTGAAACTCGCTCTAGAGATTTTGGATATTTAAAAGAACAAGGAATCCGTAAGATATTGACCCCCCATGTCAATTAATTAAATCATGTAACAGGTTTATTATGTAAATAATTTGTAACGAGGTTTATTTAATAACAATGATATGCACACGAAAACAAAATAAAAAGAAACATGTTGACCCATTATATTATAAGCTCGGTCTTATACAATGCTGAATGTCTTTGATCCAGTTATTCTTCACTTGTGTTTTTGAAATCTCTGTAAGTTCATAATCATGATGGTTTCATGAAATTTACACTTAGTAATCCAATAATACCTGCTCAACATCCCACAAGGCATATCTCACGTACAACATACTTGTTATGCAATTTGGCTCCATGAATGGGGAGGTTGGGCCCACGTAATTAGTCACGTATTACCGAGCTAGGATCGCGAATGAAACTTGCATAGATGGTACTGCAACAACTCTTAAACTCTGGCTGTTAGTAATTCATGAGTCCTGAAGGTCAAATTTTTTTACTTTCTTTCACATACATTTTCCTCATCAAAGACAAATACAATGGTCCTCATCTCTCTGACTGAACAAAAATTCCACCGACGACAACTCTGGTCAATTTCCGACCGAGGTACTTATTCACTCTGTGGACTGTATCACTTTTATTGCAGTAGTTTTTCTTTCTTTTTTTCCATATTCCTTTGAAAAGTTGCGAAATATTTTAAGTAGGGCTCAAATGTGCTTGACCGAACCTTTAAAAGCTTCGAAATTCATTACCATCGCCTTGAGCTTGGTCTTTGTACGTCACTACGACATGTCTCTCTCTATAAATCACTCATTAGATGTCCATCCTGATCGGAGCTTTTAACCTTTGTACATGGGTTCACGGTTTTTTGTGTGATAAGCTAGATTTTGTTCTTTCTCATTGAGTAAATCTACAAAATCTGCTTGAAATTCTATGGATGATGGTAAAGTTTTGATCTTCTGTTGGTTGACATAGTTTACTTCGAGCTGGAGGTGATCAAACGGAACGGTGATGTCGCTTTTTCTTGCGAGTCATCCGGGCAAGAAAGATGGTAATGGTCTTTAAACTCCAGTGAAGCTTTTCGCTTGCGCATTTAGTGTTGAGTTCTTTATTTTTTTAAAGATTTTTTGGCATTGAGAGTCATCCTTGTAGATCGAAGTATCTATGCTATCGATCTTTATTTATCCCTTCCGGCTCAACCTTTATCACAGCTATGTTTACTTAATTAAGATTTTGAAGTATTGGGCTAATGATATGTAGTTAGTCTAGCTATGCAGTCGTCTAGTTATGTGAAATATATCTGTTGAAATTAAGCATTTTAATTTTTTTGTGACACTTAAGCTTACTATGATGTGGTTGCATCACGTAACATGTGCGCCTCGTCTATGAGCAATTCTATTGGTCGATTGTAATTAATGTTGTCGGTTTATTGCGAACTTACTGGAAGTTTAACTTGCCAAAATTATCTCATCGCATGACTTGAGGGTAGGAAATGGTAACTCAAACCAAGTCGAAAACAAAAGAAGATCATTTACGATCCCACACAATCGTTTCCCCACATTTTTGGATCTGAAGAGATATGCCTATAACTTCTTCCATTACGAAACTAAATCTTAAGATTACTTTTAGGCCTATAAGACTTTCCTTGGCTCCTTTATCTTCAGTTAAATGTCCTTGAAGATAAGGCTATGTCTTGAATACACTAATAAACAAGTACATTTAGATCTTTCAAAGTCATATTTGTGTCTTAAAGTATAAAAGATGCCAATTTTCTGCCTGCCTCAGATAGTTTGCGTGTCTAGCTGAACAGACTTTGTCTGAAAGCGCGATGATGAAGGCCAAGCCTGCTACAAAACTTCCATCCTTTGCAAACTTCCCAATATCTATTCCTCACAGAAGGGGAACTGATTGAGTTATCCTATTCGAAATTTCTCATTACACTTGACATGAAAAATGATGTCCTCCAACACTTGATCCTCATTAACAGACTGACTTCGATTGGGAAATTTTCTGAACTTCCAAACATGATAGATGTTGTCAAAATGCGACGCCTTTCGTAGCTTAGCCAAGTCAAATTCTTTAGATCAACCTTCAACATGTATTTGATCTATCGCAACAGCGTTAAAGAATTCTGTGGTAGATGGACTAGGATTTCTCACAAGCTAGCAAAAAAAGAAAAACATCTTCCCATATTTTTATGATGGGATAAGTACAACGCAAGTGCCATAACTTTTGTACGGAGGACATTTAAGTGCTATAACTTTTTTTAGCGCACTTGAGTGCCATAATTTCCAAAAAAAAAAAGATCACTTAAATGCCACTTACGAGCTTATCGTGAGGGCCCAAAACCGCGGCTTTTCTGGCCGAATGGTGAACTTCTCAGCGAGGCGAGCACCACCGGCTTCAAGAGGGGATGTCGGTGAATCATTTCATGACCTCTGTTCGTCTCAAAATATCCATTTTAGCCTCCGTTGACGAAGGTAAAAATGCTTTGTAGTCACACAATTTATCGAACCGATTTGTGTGACTACGAAAAATTTTTACTTTCGTTAACGGAGGCTAAAACAGAAATTTCGAGATGAACAGAGGTCATTGAATGATTCACCGACATCCTCTCTTCAAGCTGGTGGTGCTCGCCTTGCCAAGAAGATCACCATTTGATTGGAAAAGCCGCGGTTTCAGGCCCTCACGACTAGCTTGTTAGAGGGATTAGCCGTGAGAGCCCAAAACCGCCGCTTTTCCAGACAAACGATGACTTTCCCAGCGAGGTGAGCACCACCAGCATGAAAAGGGGGTGTCGGTGAATCATGCCATGGCCTCTGTTCATCTCGAAATTTCCATTTTAGCCTCTGTTGACGAACGTAAAAATGCTTCGTAGTCACACAGTTTATCGAACAGATTTGTGTGACTACGAAACATTTTTACCTTCGTCAACGGAAGTTAAAACGGAAATTTCGAGACAAACGGAGGCCATGAAATGATTCATCGACACCCCCCTCTTCAAGCTGGTGGTGCTCGTCTAGCTGGGAAGGTCACCGTTTGATCGAAAAAGCCACGGTTTCAAGCCCTCACAATTAGCTTGTCAAAGGGGTTGGTCGTGAGAGCCTAAAACCGCGGCTTTTCCAGCTAAACAGTGACCTTCCCAGCTAGGCAAGCACCACCAGCTTGAAGAGGTGCGTCGGTGAATCATTCCATGGCCTCCATTTGTCTCGAAATTTCCATTTTAGCCTCCGTTGACGAAGGTAAAAATGTTTCGTAGTCACACAAATCAGCTCGATAAATGTGTGACTACGAAGCATTTTTACCTTCGTCAACGGAGGTTAAAACAGAAATTTTGAAACGAACGGAGACCATGGAATGATTCACCGACACCCCCTCTTCAAGCTAGTGGTGCTCGCCTCACCGGGAAGGTCATTGTTCGATCGGAAAAGCCGCGGTTTCGGGCCCTCACAACCAGCTTGTAACTGGCACTTAAGTGATCTTTTTTTTAAAGTTACGACACTCAAGTGAGCAAAAAAAAAATTATGACACTTAAATATCCTCCGTACAAAAGTTATGGCACTTGCGCTGTACTTACCCCTTTATATAGCACTTACGTTGCTAAAATATTACCTCCATGAAGATAATTAACCATTTCTGTGAGTTGAGTCCTAGATGAGAAAAATCTTAGGAAGGCACATGATGTGTGGCTGGGATCACAATGATTTTGAGTGATAAACTGTTGAAGTTAAGTGGAACCAAGTATCGCAATTAGTAATATACAAATAAGCCAGATGATGTTAAGACAACCATGATGTGTGTAAAAGCCCTTTCTTAATTGATCACGTTCCTTATAAATTTACCTGCCGTAGGTAAAGTTGGGGTTCAAGATTCCTCCATGAGGAGGATCTCATAAGAGCGTACACACTCATGGAAATTGAAAGTATTCTAGTAGCATTTGTTGTCAGTTTAGTACTTTAAGAAATGTCTGTCTTTATCCCTCCGTGCTCTTCGGAGGAGCATACTTTCATGGGGGACTGCTTATACATAGATTAACACAATAATCGCTGTAGAATTTGATAACTATAGTGTGTTAGTCGCTCAATCAGAGCAAAGCATTGAAGATCGTATCTCATCAGTCCTATTGTAGTCGATGCTCCTTTATCAAAACTTTGAAAGCAGCCTCTGTTTGAGTCTAGCTTGATTAGATACTGATGTCAAAGCGTAGGTTAATCCATTTAGTTCGTTAGGAAGCCCAACGAGGAAGCTAACGGACCAAATTTAAGCGGATGATCAAGCCTTACAGCAGTAAAATCCTGGTACCTTGAAAGCATTTGGTAAAAACAAATCGGAAGCAGTGAGAACAGAGTGTAGATAGAATTATGTGATTCGGTGAACATGAATTTTGTCTGCAAGAAGACGTGGTCCAAAATCCACAAGAAAGGATACATGCGTTTTCTCTCAAGTACAACCCCTAATAAAAATTGTTCCTCGCTCTATTTGAGTACAATGTATGATGAATTCTCTCGAACAAATCATATACAAGAGGAGCTTTCCACTCTCAAACATTAGCATAGATGGTTCAGAAACAATTATTCTGTGGCAACCGCAAAACTCTTAAAATATCTGCTCGAGTATTCCTTTTCACAATGGGTTTGAACTGCCAGACCCCATGTTATAAGGTGGATCTAGATGAGCATGAAAGATCTCCCTCCCAACCATACATATGCCTTTCATCTAATACGGCCTAACCCTCTCCTCTGCTGATGAAGAACTCTAACAGCCGACAGACTTTCCGAAGCTTTATCCTCGCTGCCAAGACTTTATCGAAATGCTCATGAAAGGATAGAAAAGCAAATGTGTGCATCGAGGAAACACCAATGTGGTTTCACAAGAGGATAAGGTGAGAGAAGGTTTCGGACATGTGAAGACGGACTCTATAATATTTTAGAAGACTTGACGACGTGATGAAGATGGCCGATACAAAGGATAGGAGAAAGTCTAAAAAGATGGAGGAGGATACTTCGAATTTCTTTCCCACGTCCGACAGGGTTAAACCCGACAATAGTCGTGGCTGAATAAACTCACTGAATTTCTTTCCCACATAAGTTTCATGTAAGGCCCGGTATGTACAATACTTCCGATTATAAGATCGTACAACACTAGAAATGTTTCCGTAAGAGCTTCAGGTGGCATACGAATCGAGAAGTCAAATTGTTCTCCATCATAGGATTAGACGCAAGGTCATCAGGACCAATGATACCAAGCAGCAATCCAGCACCTTATCCACTCCGCCAAATAGTCGTAGTTCACCTCCACACATTGCCATTGCATTTGGACGAGACATGGCAATTGACGGATGTCTCAGTTTGAGATTTTATCAATCCGTTTATATCAATTTGAGATTTTTCATGATATTAATCAAATTTAACGAATGATAAATTTGTCACAAGTATACCAGTTTTGGATTTTTAGTAGTCATAAAATTAATTCGAAACAAATTTGTTACGGATGTTCCAGTTTTGGGTTTTTGTGGTATTAACCCGTATATTTGTTGTCAAAATAAAGAAACCGACCCGAGAAAAAAAGGAAATGCAAATAATTAACGAAGTTAATCTCTCGGTGCTCATCAACTTCACGTGAGAATGGTTCTTCATTTCCATAAAAGCAATCAAAGAATGACACCGTGCTAGCGCCCAAACAGAATGCACCGAAAAGGAGTGAAGATTAGTGTAGAGAGAGATTAGATAGATTGAAGCTGTATGTGAACATGCACGTGGAAATGGAGTTTGGGATTTCCTGCAATTGGTTGTTTCCTCTACCGTAAACTTCTTTCAATTGATTACCCATTGTTAACTAACCAAACAAATGAAGATTTAAAAAATCATTTCGTGAAAATCTTTTTTTATAAAACAAACACACCTTAAGAAGAAAATAGAAGGTCCAGTCCAGTTGATTGGAACTTCGACCCCTGAGGCAATTAAATAAACAATATTACAACCTTGAAAGTCAAAGTTAGACCGACAAAATCTAAAAGAACACTAAAGACCAAAACAAAAACATTGCGATTCCTTACGAGCTCTTGTGGTATACAACTTCCACATTGACGTTACCTCCTAAGCTAAGCACGAAGGAAACATGGCGTTAAAACTGCAAGAGGTTACTCCCTTGAAATTGATCCCCAGACAATCTACATATACAATCTCATAAATCTATCATGAGCAGCTAGTCACTCAAGCTCTTCATCAGGCTATTTGGTTCAATGCTCTGAATAACTTTTGCAGCGAAAATGACTTGTCTCTGCTTGTGGATTATGTGGTACCATCGCCTCATCTTGCTAGAAATTGACCCATCTTTCCTCCCCTCGAGTGGCTTCAGGTGGTCAAGTGTCCGCTTCGCAGGATAAATGCCAGAGATAAAGCAATGGACTATTGCATAGCACACGCTTCATCACTTCCATTTTGTCCCTTGCGCTCAGACACCAATGGTCTGAGCATGTGGTATTCGAAATTCCTAGAACCATGCGACCAAAGATATTTGCTGTCTAACATGCCATTGCAATTTCCGGCTGGGATTGCATCTCATCAGTTTCGGCAAGCAGAGGACTCTTCTGAAATTTGTTCCTCAATTGACCACAAGCTGCACTTGCATCCAGGCCCCTTGTTTGACGTACACTAACTGCTATTTTGTGGGACTCGAGAACACTTGCAAATGCCAAAACCTTTACATATCACATAATTCAGTCAAAAATTAGATTATAGGACCAATTGATGAGGCGCTCTTCACGCTAAAATGAACAGATCATAATTCAACATCATCAACTTACCGCTTTTTTGGATGGACGCCTATAATCAGAGCCATCAATTGGATTAAAAGGAATCAGGTTTACATGATTACCACGCCCCCACTCATGCAGCAACTCAGCAAGTTCTATAGCATGCTCCTCTGCATCATTGACTCCAGCTACAGACATACACGAGTATGAGTTCTATGCATGTTTAAGTTCGCAACTTTCAGGCAAGACAAAGGAAAACTAGGCATAATGCATGATTACAATAGAGCAAAAGTACCTAGAAGGGCATACTCAAACGACACCCTTCTACTGGTTTCTTGGAAGTAGTCCTGGCAATCCTTCATTATTGCATACAATGGATAGGATTTGGCACTTGGCACTATTGATTCTCTAAGTTTCTGGTTTGGAGAATGCAAGCTGTAAAACAATGGAGCCAAACTAATTCAAGACAGACAAAAGAAACTGAAGCAGCATCAATAATTAGATAAGCAGTGGAAAATACTGTTATACTGCAACTGCTAAAGACTATTAAAGTAAACTGCAGTAGAAACAGATTGACAAGTGTAAGGCGTCCATCATATCCTCATATGCTAGTGAACACAAAACAAATAACACATTACCAGGAAAATTTTCATGCTGTCTATTTCAGTCCAACTATTAAGCAATACCAAGTAAAAGAATCATGACAGTAAAGTGAGCAGCAGATTCTTCAGCTACTTGCAAATTGATACCTGACCGCCAATGTAGACTGAATTTTGTGAGAAGCCAGTTTCTTTATTGTGTTTGGAACTCCCACCGTTGAAATTGTGATCATCCTTTGCCCAATTTGCACATCCTTGACAAATGAATGCAAATTGGTAAAGAAAAGTACAGCCACCATCATGTTACATACCCCAATTGAGAGAGAGAGAAAGAGAGAGAACATCAGGCAATGAGCTTGAAAATCCAGAATTTCAACATCTCTCTTCTTTGATGGCCTAAAGAAAAAAGATCCCTCTTGTTTTCCCTCCTGTGCAGGTATCTGACTATACAACTTGATTGTTTTCAATTTGAAGAGTTATAAAAAGGACATCACAGGAATCTAGATGAAGAAAACTGTTGCTTCCAAGATTTGAATATATCATCAAAATTATCAGCGACAAAACTATACAAAATTAAGCAGCAGAGCAACAGATCTGAATAATGATTCATGGTTCATGAGCTGACCTTATTCAAACATCTGTGTGCTTCAAGAACAGATTTAAGATTTAACATCGGCTCCCCCATTCCCATAAACACCACATTTTTCACCCTATGCTTGAAAGTCTCCTCAATAGCTAGCACCTGCATATGTCCCTAATAAGAACCTTGAATGGAACATAACATAGCATAATACATGTTTATTCATCAGAGAAAAAATATATTGGACTCTAGCACTCCCCATGCTCAAACAAATATGTCCTCCCACAAGGACATGATACAAGATAAGACAAACCTGTTCAACAATTTCGTGTGCCTGAAGATTTCTTGAAAAGCCCCCTTTTCCAGTTGCACAGAATGAGCATTTTAGCGGGCAACCAACCTGTATTATGGAAGCAAAAAAATGACCCCAAAAAGAAAAGAAAGGAAACAATTCCCATGATGCATTTTCACCCAGCAGTACAAGAGAGTATGTTCACTAGTTGATCAGCATTTTCGCATAGTACCTGTGATGAGACACACGCAGTAAGTCGAACCGAGCCTTTTTCATCTTCCACGGGTATACCTACAGTTTCAATCAGTCTGTTGTCCTCCAGTTTTATCAGCAGCTGCAGATTAGTGGATTGCAGATGAGCTAAGGCCAATATACTAAGAAAGAGTCATAAACAATCGTGAAGCACAAGATTTATCCCTACTGAATCAATACAAAAACCATCGATGCATTTGATGAGAGAATTGTTTACCATTTTAATATTATAATCTCTAATATAAGCCTAAGTTCTAGAAGTTAAATGACTCCAGGCAAATGAGAAACATAAACCAGAGAAGTGAGGGCAGCTTCACAGAAGAAAGCTAGAAAGGAAAAAATGTGCACTCCCACAAGGTAGACACTTTCTATGCTCTGTTTCAAAATTTTCACAACAGGTGACACAACTAGATTAACTCCAACAATGCAACAACCGCACTGCTCAAGAAATGCAACATCCATAAATCCAGCAAATAAAAATATAAGGAAGAAGAAAACGTGTCAGAGGAAACTACAAGTTTAATCATTTTCTTTGCTCCCATTGCCTGAGACGTTTCGTGGGATACACTAAGAGTCCGTTGTATGTCTTTTGTGCCTGTACCTTTATAGTGCCATCAGCTGCAGTGACAGAGCGATAAATTGGTGACCGACCAACCCTCCATCCAGCTCCATGCAATTCATTCCTGAATGCCAGAGGCACTGTCCGCATATTTCCCAAAACAAATACAGTATAAGCCAACAATTCTACGCGCTTGAAAGGTAAAATGCCTCACAAGTCACAAGTAACCCAAGTTCAAGAAAGCAGCAACTAATTAATGACAAAAAACACTCACGCTGACTGAAATCCTCAACCTCCCTGACCTTCCTCTTGTATATAAGCTGATGGAGCTGCTTCCCCCTATAGCTTTGCTAACCGCACGCAATTCACCACCATTACCAACAAATACACATTTAGCGAAAAGGAAAAGAAAAACAGTCGGATAATTCAAGCGCTAAATAGCAAGCAGAATCTACTTTCATCACACCAACGGACAACTCACGAACGAATAAACAAAACCCAGAAAAGCCGGAGGATGAGAACAGCAAGTTCTCATCCGACCGCTCGTGTAGGCGTCCGGGGATACCTGACCCAAGTCGACGGCGAGCTGCTGGA
The DNA here is from genome assembly GCA_031216185.1 of Syzygium aqueum. NCBI lineage: Eukaryota > Viridiplantae > Streptophyta > Magnoliopsida > Myrtales > Myrtaceae > Syzygium > Syzygium aqueum. The sequence continues at coordinate 1,399,449 of CM062240.1, forward strand.
GCTGCTGCTCCGACATGCCGAGGAGCACGCGCGGGTCCCGCGCCGTCGAGGGCACCGCGCTCGGGACGGAGGCCGCGGCGGCGGCGGAGAGGGGCCGCACGAAGGCGGCGCGCGCGAGAGGGACGGCGCAGGTTTGCTGGAGCATCGCCATTGAAGTGGCAGCAGCAGCAATCCTCATCTCTTGAAAACGGAAACGAAAGATGGGAAAAACGAGCCGAGCCGAAAACGCCTTAAACCTCCAGAGAAAATTCAGCTAGAAAAAGCAAAAACCTCAAGGCTGAGAGGAAAAGACTATCCTGACCCTACGTATAACAAAAGAGAAAATAAATGTTCCTTGATTATTTATTTAATAAATATCATGAAGGCATTCACGAAACAAACAGTTCCTAAAATTTGATAAAGTGTGCAATGTGATTTCTGAACTTTTAATTTGTTTAATATAGTCTATGAACTTTTAATTTGTTCCGTGTGGTCCTTAAACTTTTAATTTATTCAATGTAGTATCTGAACATTTTGTACATGTTCAATGTAATCCCTGAAATATATGAAAAAAATATTTAATGTAGTCCCTGAACTTGAATAAACGGAAGAAATATATTGAATATTTTCATATAGTTGAGGGACGAAGATGAACATGTATCAAAAGTTCATGGACCACATTGAACATATTAGAAGTTTAGGAACCACATTCCACAATGGGTTAAAATTCAAAAATTATATTGATCAAATTAAAAGTTCATGGACCATATTACATATTTGTCCAAAATTCATGGATTGTTTGTGTCAATTTCCCTTCATTTAATCATTCATTCAAAATTTATTGTTTTTTTCTTTATCATTTAACTCTATCCACAAAAAAAAGCCTCTACTATGATGTTTGATTTTTATTGTATATCAAAAGTAAATAAAAATTGATAATCAAAGAAGGTATCACTTACGAGGAAACTTTAGATTGCAAATTATAGGATTTAAAAACTAGATTGTACGAATTATGTTTTTAAAATTAGAGGATGCCAAGTATAGTAATAGAGGAGTATTTGCTATCTATTTAATTTACTTATTAACATATCAATTCACATAAATACTAGAGTTAACTTATATTTTATCATATCAGATCAATATCCGCGATGAAAACATATTATGTACATATACCATCCCAGTTTATTATTGTATTATGTGATATTAGGAAAAGATTGACTTTCGTTTTCAATTTTTTATCCTATTAAAAAATTAGTTTTCATGAGATATATTATATTGAAAGTTGATTCTGAAAAGGGAATCAATTTATTTTATTCAAAGAGCACATCTAACACAGAAAGAAGTTTCTACGGTGCATGCACAAAATATTTCTTTTTCTTTTTTATTTGTGTTTCTTGTGCCACATGTTTTCATGAAAGTGCAAATTAAGACTACTATAGGCAATTTTAACTTTACATCCGCTTTAAAAAAATTTCTGCATAAACTTTTACTTCCTAACTTTTGGTAAAATTTAAATTTTGCGTTGGACTCACTCTGACATTTATTTAAACCGAAACCCCAAAAACTTTCACAATATACTAATATTGCTACATAGATTCATATATAATTGCTTTCTATAATTTCCTTAAATTTTGATAATATTTCAAATTATTTGCTTCTTCCTGTTTAAATAAAAAAGTGCTATTTTATTATTTCCAGATTTTAAAACATTATATCAATTCCATATAAATTTACATAAAATATATCCATGAATTTAATGTAATGTTGTGAAAATTTCATATGAAAGTTAAAATGCAATCGACGAAAGATCTAGATTTAATAAAAAAAAAAGTAAAAAGTAAAAGTCCTTCCACACGCGACGGTATATGCCGAAAGCTATAAGTATCGGGTTATCGGGTCTTTCTGTTTTCGGCCTTGCTCTGTACAAAGTGATCAGGGCATTCAAGATTATGGAGTACAAGGACTTTGTACACAGATAAGAGGAGATTACACCCGCAGTGGGGGAATTTAAGGAATATGTCACGACAGATGAGGACCGATACATTATAAAATGACAACAAACAAAGGCCTAGTAGTATGCTCGTCAGCCACGGAAAAACAGCCATCCGAATGTAGCCGCTCTGGCTTGAATCTCAGTGCTTTCCATCCCTCCCTGTGAATGCCGCTATAATCGTCGAAGCAAAACCAAAAGCAATAACAGCAGCTGTACAGCAACAAACAAAAAGCGATATATGCGTGTGAGAGTCGGTACCATCAGTTGAGTTGTAGCTCCGAATCAGTGCGCGTGGAAAAGAAAATAAGTTCGCCGAGTCTGCTCAAGCATGAACAGGAGAAAGAGATGGCCGGGGATATATGGCAGGTTTCACATCGCTGATGTCGTTGGCACTCCTTCGGCGGTACTTGGGACCGGCATTCGTGTTTCTGTTGGCATTCTGTAGGGCTTCGTGCATTGCAGTCTCTTCGGAGTCCTGGAGTTGCTCCAGAGCTCTCACAACCTCCTTCATGTTGGGCCTGGACTTTGGCTCCAGCGAGAGGCATTTGATTGCAACAGTTGCTGCTTTCAGCGCTCCACCCAATGAGTACTGGCTCCGAATACGAGTATCCATGACATGGATAATCTTGCGCTTGCTCGAGAGATAAGGTTTCGCCCATTCTATGAGATTCTGCTCTCCGGATGGTCTGTTTTTGTCCACTACCCGTCGACCAGACAACATTTCGAGAAGGACAACCCCAAAACTGTACACGTCGCTTTTTTCCGTCAAATGCCCTTTAAGAAAACATAAAAGATTCAAAGATCAAAAGGGACTGGATCAGTTTGATCAAGTCAAGAACGAGAACAACAATCAATTAAAGAGCAAGCACTAGAAACAAGAGAGATAAAAGGAGCTTGATCATGCCGCACTGTACGTTGAAATTAATTGCGACGGAGACAGGTCATAGAGTGAGACATTGGTACTACATAGCTGAAATGCACAATCTTCAAATACCTTCCCTTAATACAGTTAGATACCGTGTTGTTTGTAACTCCCACATGGGCGCGCACACAGAAAGAGTGTTTCTATTTTGCATGTGAATAAGGGTGTATCGTATTCATAGACAAAGGTTCTGGTTATACATTAATAATCCCATCTGATGCTAAGGTACAGGAAACCAAATCCAGCATAAACAGGTTCTTGAGACTATGTTAAATTAGAAATTTGGACAGGGGCATTAACTTTTGGTATTAAATAGTACATGTGAACTAATGCTAATAATGACATATCGGGATTTCACAATCTAAATATGGACACAAAGTCTGCAAAATAAGAGGGGGAAGATACCTGTGGCCATGTACTCTGGAGCAGCATATCCATAAGTACCCATGATTCTCGTAGAGACATGGCTCTTACCCCCTGTCGGCCCATCCTTGGCCAATCCAAAATCTGAGAGTTTAGCATCAAAGTTCTGCCATTCAATGAAGTAGGACAAGAAAAACATTAACAACCATCCAGTGTGCAAAACAACAAAAACGGACAATTCCATATCAATGGCATACCGCATCCAGCAAGATGTTGGAAGTTTTGAAGTCTCGGTATATAACTTTCACTTTGTCGCTGTGGAGGAATGCAAGTCCCTTAGCAGCACCGAGAGCAACCTTGATACGCAGTTTCCAAGAAAGCGGATGATGATAGGAACTCCCTGTTCATCAATACTAAAAGTTCCAAATTATAAATCTGACAAAATTGTTTTGAAGGCGGAATAATTACAATGTTGGGTCAAAGAAAAGATGAACACATGGAAGTACATCAACAAACTCACTCCTAAACAAGTGATGCTCCAAGCTTCCCCGAGGCATGAATTCGTATACGAGAAGGCGATGCTCATCCTCAAAGCAGAAACCGACCAACTTCACAAGATTAGGATGATACAGCTGGCCCAAGTAGTTGATTTCTGCCTACAGTTTGTAATTCACCAGCAGATAAGTAAACTTCATCATCTCATTAAAATTAACAGTAGATGCATTAACTTCATCGTCTAATTATTTACAAGCAGAATTTCTTTCGGAATGAAGCGAGGTAGAGAAATCGGTTCCAAGACACTCGTGCAGTGTTTGGCACTTGAGCAATACAGACAGACTTCTACCTTTTTGTTATAAACAATTTCTAATGTGCTATCTAATATTTACAGAATTGACTAGCAAACATCTAAGTACTAGGACTTCTAGAAGAGATCTTTGTCCAATCACCAAGGAGGTCCAGTTCAGCCAAGCAAGGAAATCATAACTCATAACTCATAAAACTTATCCAGCGACACCATCTCTACTGAACAGTATGTCATGTTAATGACTATTAAATGGAGAGCTCTGTTGTATTCTGTAACGCGTGAACTACCCACAAATAAGTACATTGCTCTTCGCTAGCTGTGAAAATGCATAACATGATTTTGACAGACAGTACTCTGCACTTGGTCAAAGAGTTCGGAGCCATGCATTCCAAATATATTGCTTCAATTGAAACTGGAGTTATACGTTGTTTTATCCCTTATCATCGCCCTTTTTTACGGGTTGTGGAGGTAGGCCTCCTTTTGGCCTGCCCCTCTATCTTTTATCACTTAGCAGTCAGCAAGCAGATTTACTTCCGGTGGGACAAAAGAACTATATCCATTTCTCGAACATATGGATAAACAAAATGAATGTTAACAATGACACTCACCAACCACTCCTTGTGACCTTGAAATCCCTCTTGGTTAAGCCGCTTTACCGCGATCACCAAGCCAGTTCCAGGCCTAGCAGCCATAAAAGTCTGCTCATCAATCCACCCTTTGAAAACACAACCAAACCCCCCTTCACCCAACACACTGTCCGGACGGAAATTCCTCGTCGCCGTCTTGAGATCATTAAAGGTGAAGCTCTTTAGGTTGGACAACTGCAATATCTCACCCTCCGTTCGAGGGGTTTGAGGTACGGAAAGAGAGGAGGCCCTGCTGCTCGCATCACTTGAATCATTTCCTTCTCCACGATTAAAAAAATTCACCCCTGCACATGTTGATTTTGGTTCCATTTATCAAACAGAACAATGCACCATTTTACCACGCACCAGTGAGCGCCATGCCTCTTTCTTTGGAACTCCAACTACACTAAAATTTAAGCTACAAATAGTCCATTCCAGAGAAGGACATGTATATCCAAGAAATCTGAGAGATGTCAGTAACTGCCAATCATGTGGTATCAATTTTGCTTGCTATTTGTAGCAATGGATCTCTAACTTCAACTATTAAAGGATACAGTTTTCAGGTTTTACCCTTCTAAGTTCTACTTCTTGACCCTCCAAATCAGGATCAAATACAATGCATCACCGCAAAAGAAAAAGTGAAAGCAAAACAGCATGTCCTATCAAGAATTGCAACAATCGTCCCTCAAAAGCCAAAATGACGGCTGCTCTTGATATAAACTCAGCTCAAATCATGCAACAAAAGCTTCAAACGGGCGTGCATACCTATATGAAGAGGACTCTCGGCTTTGATTTGCGAACTCAAGCAAGAACCCATCACTAGAAATCAAGAAAACACAGACCCAGATTTCGATCTCCCCTATTCTCTGATCCACCACTTCTTCAGACAGAGATGAAGAGATAGGAGAGAACAAGAACGGCAAAAAGCTCCCCAATTTCGGAAACAACTATAAAGGTATAAAAAAAAAAAAAAGGAAAGGCCAAAGGGGGGTTGAAAAAACAAAGAAAGAGAGCTCTGGTTGGAAACAAGCAAAGCCCGTGAAAGAAACAAAGGAAGAGAGGACGTCTATCGTCTACAAATGTGAAAGCTTTGGGCGGGCTTTGTGATTCAAGGGAAGCTGTCACCCAGGAACGCAACCACCCAATTGAATGCTTTGACCCAATTGACAGCATCCAACCAGCAGCGGACAAAGTTTTTTTTTTTTTTTGGTCGAAAGCAGCGAACAAAGTTGAAATCGGTTTTTGCTGCTTCGTCACTTTGTCCTTCGGAAGTTCCCCGCCTACCCACAACCCCAACCACAAAAGAAGAAAAAACCAGAAGAACGAGACAAGAACTTCAATTGTGAATGCAAGAGTGTACAGGTTGACTTTGGACCAATTAAGAGAGAGAGAGGGTTGGCAAAATGGCACGGAGGTGGGTGTCATCCATTGGATTTAATAACGTTGGGGCTTATCCTAGTCTAAACCCCTCTCATGCAACGACGATAAGACAGACATTGCGTGGCTGCCAAGATTCTCCCTCGCATCAAATGTCGAAACACTATGCAGGATCTGTGAAATAAATTAGGAAACTTTGATGAACAGCTTGATCGTTATCATTTTTCCTAATCAAGAATTACGTACGCAATCAAGATTGTATTGGCTTGTGTTGTTACTTTTCCAATCATACAGGGATAATTACAAAAAAAAAAAGTCCTTTCAATTTTGCTAGTTTAGTCCTACAGATCCTAACAATTTACCGATGTGGTCTTTTTCGGTCATTGAATTGGGTTTCTTTTGGAAAGTTCTTTCATTATTCCTTTTGAAAACTAAGAATGCTTTTCACGACCCATTTTTTTCTTTCTTTTAAAATGTGTATAACTAAAAAGGAAGTCTTTTGCAATTTTATAATTTTTTTCTGAGTTTTATAAACATGTGTTCAAAAAATGAACATTGTTTTATGGGAGAACCAAAAGGAAGTTCAGTTTCCACTCCCTAAAATGTTAAAAAAAGAAAATCGTTTTTTTTGTCTTTTATTTTTCAACATATTATTGAAGTGGACACTGGCCGCCGTATATGGCACGGTTTTTTTTTGGTCGAATACGCGGCACGGTTGGCACTATAGTAAACAATTTTTTTGTATTTTTTTTAATCTTTTTGAATTTTTTCTTTATTTTCGGTTCTTTTTTTTCTTCTTTTTCCACTGGTCACCATGGCCAGAAACAGGCCATGGGGGAGGGTTGGTGAAGGTTGCCAGAGGCCGGCAAAGGAAGAAGGAAAAGAAAAAGAAAAGAAAAAATTCAAAATATTTATATAAAATTCAAAAAAAATTTCAAAATGTAAAAAATTATCCATATCAGAGACAACTATATCATGTAAGATGGTCGGCGTTTACATCGGCGATTGCTAACTAAAATAATCCAAAAGGATTGCATTAATAAATCGTCAAAAGTATGGGTAATCGGTTTCAAAGTGAGCCTATTCTCATCTTAGAATCAAGAACCAAACCAGAAGAACCGGTTCTCGGTTTGTGGAACCGAGAATCGGCCCACGTGGTTATGGACCCACCTAAAAATCGAACCAATGGGTCCGATCCGGTTCTTGGGTGACTTCAAGAACCGACCATATTTCCTTTTTTTTTCCCTATTCCCTGTAAGACCGCAAATGTCATTACATAGTCTAAACTACTACACGAGTTATGTTAATAGAACAAGCTCATCATAAGCCAAACATGATTATCAAAACAACAATAAGTATTGATAAATGATCACTCAACATTAGTTTTAAATTAGAATTACTAGAAATTGTACTCAAACAATTTATAAAAAAATCTCACCAAAAAAAAAAATTTGGTCTAGTCCGAGTGGGTGGGCTTACACTTGGGACCGAGAGCCAGACTGATATCCATTGGTTACAAATTTTAGAAATTAGGAACAGGATTGGTTCCTGCGAGAACCATCCAGAACCGGCTGATTCGGTCCAGTTCTTTTGCTCTTTCCTAGTCAAAAGGTTATAATTAAATTAGTTAAATTAAAAAGTTTTGATACCAAATTGGTATCCATACTATAGATTAATGGTTTTTTTGGTAATTTTTCCCATAACTCTATATCTTGTGAGAGCTGCGACTAATTGACCACGAATTCTATCTCACTTTCCCAATACCTATGCCCGCCCAAGGATGGTGGATATGGAAAGGTAGGGCACGACTTGAGTACTGACTTAAGAAGCCATTGTCGAAACTTCCATAATTCATAAAAATAAAAGTAAAAAACCATGAATTTGAAACCCTTGATATCTTCATGAATAGGTCGGGTTGACTCTTATACTGCGTTTTTAATATTGAGAACTTAGATGAAGAATTGTTGAGGAAAAAATTGGGCTGATGAATTTTCATTTCCTCCGTTTGGAGGGTCAGTTCTTAAGGTTTGGTGGGATTTGGATTAGGTACGACGAGGATCGATGCGTGATCGATGCGTGGATATCATAGTGGAGACAGCAGATGCGACTAGCATAAGAAATCCGGAGCTATGCCACGTTTAACTTAGACGAGGTCAGTCGTTGCCTTCGAGTTCTCATTTCGTTTAATACTTTTTATGCCAATAATTGTGGAAATTAGGGTCCAAGTTTTGTGAGTTTCTTAACTTTGAGTAGCTTCTTGTTGAGTTTCACAAAGCTCATGCTCCATATATTCTCAATTTGACACATCCACCTTCTCTTATTGTATATTCGCTCCCTAATAATCTTTTTGGAAAGATCACATGATTTTGCATCACAGGGATAATCATGTTTAATAAAAAGGGTTACCATTTTTTTGTTTGGTCGAAAAAAGGGTTACCAGATTAAACACAATAATTTGGCTCAATGTTTGTGTGGTTTCCATTATTTTGTTGCCTAGAATAAGACTTAGGTACCCGATCGATTTTTTTTTTCGAGGTCATGTTTGGGCAAGGCTATGAAGTCCATTTTTTTTTTCTAACCCGATTAATTTTCATCGAAGAGAATATTTATGTCCAAGCAAAAATTAAGTGAGTGCAAACAATAATGAGACAAGGAATCTAAAGTTTGGCAAAATTAACGTGGAAACAGCGGTTTCTGGATTCATTGAAATATAATTAAGGAGGCAATGCCCTTTTTTCTATGCAACTAGAGCAAGCTGTCTCTGATTCGATCTCTCAGTGCTAACTTACCTAATCTAGCTAATTGAACTCAGCCCACTTTTTGTTTGCCAAAAAATAGAAGAAGAATTAATACCACGAAAAACCTCTAAAATAGTATATATGTGATAAATTTACTCTAAATTAAATTTTTTATTACCAAAAATTCTAAATCGGTACATTTATGACAAATTTACCATCTATTAGTTTCTATTAAATTTGATTAATACCACGAAAAATCATAAACCGGTACACCTATGACAAACGGAAGGTAAAACCCCAATCCGGTATACTCATCAACTGCAACATGTCATCCAACTCAGCAATTTGACGGCAAAATTTAACGAAAACTAACGGAGGGTAAATTTGTCACAGATGTACCAATTTGAGATTTTTTAATGGCCAAAAAATTAGTTTTGAGTAAATTTATAAGAAATGTACCAGTTTGGATCTTTTGTGATGTTAACCCAAACTAAGAAAAACTCCATCCATTTTTTTTATTTTTTTTCTTTAATTTTCATCCTCCATTTAAATAATATTTTCGCAGCCTTTTAATTCCAAACTAGCCTTAGGCTCACACCCTCCAATCCAACAGCCTCCAACGTTGACACATTTGTTCAATTAAAGCACAACTTGTTCGGCATGAAGAGTTGTATCAATAATTTCAACGTAATACAACTTTACGTACCAATAAAAAAAAACCCACTTGTCAATCAATCTATTCTTTTAATATAATCAAGAAAATTCGGGAATTTTGCTGCGAGAGAGAGAGAGAGAGAGAGAGAGGGAGAGGGAAAGAGAGAGAGACACGAGTCAAATACAATGGCAAGTTGGGCAGAGTTCCGCAAATGGGAACGCAGCAAGATTTTTGAAAATGGATTCGACAGAGAAATGCAGGACAAAGGCGAGTGAGTCTCTCGTGACTTTTTGCTGTTCATCGTCGGGAGGTTTCGAGTTTGACTTCTTTTCCAAAAGCAGAACTTGAGCTATCCATCCATCGCTGCCTCTTTTTCAGGATCTTATCGGGCGACGTTGACGTCGTAGCGTGCAATAAAAGATCATTAATGTCTTCACGTTTCTTTGCCCCCCACCCCGACTATCTCTTCGTCTTGTCAGTTTGTGAATGTGGATGCTCGCATGATCCTCGTCCCTCCTCCCCCCCGATGTAATCGAGAAGCTGTCCAAATTTGATGACGCGATAAATAGGAAAGCATGGCGTGTGCAAAGAACAACGTAGTTTCAATTCTCATGGTTTTACTTTCCGACAATTTTTGGTGTGCTGCTGTCACGCTTGTCTAGAACCTGTCCACATTGCTCTCCGTTGGGGCGGCCACCAGAAGGCCCATCGGCTACCGAGCTTGTGATCAGATCTAATCGAAGCCAGATCATTTCGTATTGAGATAAGTATACAGGTGATCCCTGAACTTAAACCCAATGTGTAATGTGGAATATGTTCCATGAACTTTAGCCCAATATATAATATCGTTCCTCATCTTTTAATTTATTCAATGTGGTCCATGAATTTTTTGGTACATATTTAATTAAATCCCTGAACTGGATGAAAATATTTAATATTGTCCTTCCATTAATTCAAGTTCAGAGATAGCATTGAACATTTTCATATTGTCTAAGAACTAAATTAACTTGTACCAAAAATCCATAGATCATATTAAACAAATTAAATGATCATAACGATATTAAACATTGGGCTAAAATTTATGGAACAAATTGAATAAATTTAAAATTCAGAGACCACATTGCATATTGAACCAAATGTTAGGATCATTTGTGTCATTTATCCTTTTGTTTAGTGAAAAGTTTATTTCCGAAAGTATGTCTAAGCTACGATAGTTTCGAATTATTCATGTCAACTTCTATATTCTAATTGCGTTGACCCAGGAAGGCCTATGGGTTACCAAGCCATTGATAAGATCTAATTGAAGTCGTGTCATTTTGTATTGGTAGTTACTCTTATGAATATATCGATGAAAACATATCGTGTGAACTTCAAGTCATCCGTATCAAATTCTCATGTCTCTCGACAAGTTAAGTTAGTGTATGAATCCACTGGGGGAGTTGACCAGCACACATCTATCTCTCTGAATGTTACCGTAAGGGTTCAGCACTCACTGCCATATATTCAACCTGAGCCATAATTATTCACTCCGATCGGAAGTTTATAGGTCCGTCACCCCAGCCTCACCGACATGCTCGGATTTGGGAAGTCTCTCCACATGAGGTAACATATGTCCAAAGCACAAACAGGGCAAAGGTTTGTTCACGACATGTGACTCGGACTTGTGGTCATCAAAGACAATGTTGATCCATTCGCCACTGGACTACCGTGGTCGGTGGATCTTGCACTCGGTTCGTATCCTCAATCCTATTGAAGGCAAACAATCTATTAATGGATTTGAACATCCATCCAAAAAAATAATTATAAAAGACCTAACCCAATTGCTCAAACTTTTATTTTTTTCGCATCATAGGACAGCAAACGATTGGTACAATTTCTCCTTGGTTATATGCTCCTATCATCATAACAAATACACACTTGCACGAGTAAACAATTAAGGCAGAAATTTAAAATCCCGATGGAAGATATTATAGGAGAAACCCATGTGGATTGATTCTCCGGCCACGTATATTTATGTAGCGGTTAAGGTGAGACTAGGATGTCTTCTTTAGACCGCCGAGGGGTTCACATTTGGAGACTGCGAATTCAATGTACGTCTCTGCGTTTGGCATGCTTTGACTCTGATCCACTTCATCAGTGCGGCGATGTTGTTGGACAAGCTGGTTCAATGTATCTCCTCGCATTAAAAAGTAAAAAGATGAGGTCACAAGACCGTATCCACCAAATCTTTTGTCTAGTGAGTGAGATGATCTTGCCCATTGACAACACAATCGGCACTCGGTTTGGTTCCACAACACCACGTCAACACATCACATTAGATCACATCTACGCATGCATGAACTCCGGCTCGTGCAATGAAGAGTAGTGCTTTGCTGCGGGCACGTTGAGAAAGGCGTAACCCCCTCTTAGAAAGGCCGCATTAGGAAGAAACTCTCGCCAGGAGATCAATCCCAACAAGACTCAGAGCACCGACTTTGGTTTTGGAAGGGAGCTTAGCACGAATTTGTCGAGAGTTTAAATGATTTCCTGAGGTTTCGAAGTCCTTTGGCCAACCTCCAGCAAACGAACCTGTACGAATCGTGAAGTCGTGGAGCCTATAATGTACTAAGAACAGAAGATCCTGAAGAATGTCGGCCTAAAAACAACGAAGCAGTCCGCAGCAGAAACCTATGAAGTGAGGGAAATTTTATTGCTGTAGGAAAAATTCCGCAACTCTGCAGTTCCATCAAATCCAGTATGTCTCAAAGCATTCCATTCGTGATTTATAGCACTGAGAAAAATTGCGAGTCGACAAAGGTTCACCGTGCACATAAGTATGCATTCGAGTTGGTCAAGCAAAATTAAGTATCCAGAGGCGTAACAAAAACCTCAGAGTCGTGATTATTACTTATGAGTAACAGTATGTCACCGCACTAACCAAATCTATGGAAGCTTACGACCTCAAATACATGTTTTCGAATATCAAGAGGAATTCACTGCCCACTTCAGAAGAAAACTTCAGAGACTTAAAACAGAAGAGCTTAGGCACACTTCTTCACCTCTGCAGACTTGATGATATCAATGAATTCCGGCTGAAAAAAAAAGATCGAAAGCATAATTAACAAATATAGAATGTGAAACTAGATGGGTAGTATGAAAAGGCAACAAGAATACCTTGAGCGAAGCACCACCAACCAAAAATCCATCGACATCTGGCTGAGCTGCCAACTCCTTGCAGTTCCCACCATTAACAGAACCTGCCAAGAACACCCAGTTATGGAAGCGATTTACAATGAGAAAAATTTGAGGAGTCAAGATCATGCGCTCTGCTTCACAAGCTTCATAAAATGCAGACACCTCCAATCAACTGGTGAAATTAACTTCAGAGGAAAACTATATTAAATTGCTCACACAATGTTTACAGTATCTACATTGTGCCGGCAAAGCCACAATGTTAAGGTCCACCATATTAAAGAGGTTTACAGTAATATGAAAGCAAAGATATATGTAAAAAGCTTTCAAGTGACATATAACAGGGATTTGACAAGGCCCCTCCAAGAAAATGGAAAAAACAAAAGAGGAAAAAATTCTTCGTGCCGATACAGAGGCAGTAGCTCTTGCCTCATTATTAATTGGACTTTGCTTTGGCACAATAGCCAGTCACCGAAATTACAACAATTACAGGAATGCCTCACTTCTAAGAGAGGCAAAGGAAAAAATTTGCTGGGGTGAAAAAATTAAATCGAGTTGTACACGTGTGAACTGTTGAAGAAAAACGTACACATAGAAAATATGGTAAATGAAGTGATACAATTTATCATCTTTTGCCATTAAGAGAACAGTGCACATGATTTTGCACTAGCTATGTGCTGGTCACTGGATTTAAGTTTGGATTTTGTTATTAGTTTTCTTTTGGCAATAAGTTATAGTCTAATTGCATATTACACGATATGATAAAGAATTTCCTAAGTATGTATGTATGTTATGCTTATATATTGGACTTCAAATGCAGTCCCAAAGAGGAGGGTGTTGGAGTAGCTTCCTGGCTTGCATTCTGGCTTCTAACAAGGGTGATCATGGGCCACCCAATCTCCTCACATTTGAGCAGGCTTGGACGACATTTTAGCGCAACAAACTAAGGCAGGGGGCTGAGCAAGTGGCTCCTCACTACGACCCATTGCCTAGCTTGACACTTCAACTATTTATCTTGTCTCGTTTGTGACTATAGCCTACAGATGGGCTTAGGCATGGTTTTTAGGCCTAGTATGGGAGGGGCCAAACTGACAATTTGAGCCTAGAGATCTCATGGGGCCTGGCCAAGCCTGCCTAAGTCTAGGCCATGAACAAGTCCAATTTTAACTCGCCTTAATGCCAAACAAAGTGTTGAATTAGTCATAAGGAAAAAAAAAAACTCATAGCGTAACCTTTTTGTCCCTCTTTTTTTTCCCTATGATTAGGAGAAGTGATGCTCATTTCATATACAATGTATAGGAAAGTACTAATTAGTCAGGCCAGCTATTCAATCAGATTCGATTCAGCTTAAGCCAGACATCAGTCAAACATTAAGCTTCACAATCTCCATGGCAACCAGGATGTAGTTCAACTGGCTGTCCTAGCCTTATTTGCTTACATCCTAAGTGAATTTGGCACTGCCATGACTAACTCACACTGTTAAATCAAATCCTATGTCTCTTCTTGAATTGAGTTGAAACACAAAAAAAAAATGCATCACTGCATGCTCTGCAAAATTCTTCCTCACAGAGGCCCTAGAGTGATAGATTCTCTTCCTTGAAATGTGATACATCTCTATAGACTACACAAGTATATATATCATGTCAAATGATGCGTATTCAACCATGGCACAGCAAACATACCTCCGTAGATTATACGGGTTGTTGCCGCAACTGCAGGACTAGTGTTTGCATGTAGCCATTTCCTTAGTTCAAAATGAACCTACAGTAAGTAAGCACTTAATTAGATTGCAGTGCCAATCTGTAATAAGAAACATCAAAATTAAGATTGAAAGCCAATGGAGTTAAAAAGTCAGTCACTCATGATGCAGAATTTTCACAGGCCGTTCAAAGAGGGTTGTTAGCATGCAATTTCTACCACACCTGCTTGGTCCCTACGAGAACAGAACTCTTAAATGGAACAAAAGTCCTTTTCTGGAAGACGCCAAAACCTAAGGAAGGCATTATAGATGGGCGAAGAAAAAGCCAAAAGAAAGAAGGCAAAGGACCACAAAAGCCAAAAAGTCAAGCTAAGTCTTCAACAAACTGTCAGTTCACAAATGACATTATTTAAAGTCCAGCCATTATCACCATCATGATGCTTAAAATCCATTTTCCCTTAGTTGGTAAATTTCTTGAGAGAAGTTAAGAGCAACTCCTTAACGCTAGACTATTGCCTTCACAGCTTTGTCAACTCAACACATGGTCATAAGGTGACTTGGAAGGGTTGAGTATGGTGGACAGAAGGTTAGGAAAGGTTGGAGATAAAAGGGTTCCGCTCGCAAGCGCTTCAGTTTCAACAGAGGATGTTACAGAACCAGAAGCTTTGGCTATGTATGTTTCAGACAATATGGCGGTGGAGTATCACAAAAGTTGGAACAGAGAGGTCTCTGGAAAAAAAGTTCTAATCTAAAACCTCTTCATCCCACGAGTTTGATTCATCAGCTTGATCAAAATAAATCAGGTTAAGGAACCTCAACAACCGTGCTCCTCCTCCCCTCCCTAAAAGCACCCCGCACCAGAAAAGAAAAAGATAAAAATCCACATGGAAACCACTTGCAGATGAAAATTCACAAAGTAAGGAATCTAGGGATGTTCAAGGCAGATTTGTCAGTAGATTTGTCTTCAATGACAATTGAGTGCCTTCTGTCAGGGGACAGATACTCGATAAGACAAGGGAAGTTTTACTGAAACTATTTCATGCGACAGTCAGTTTTGTCTTATCAAAGATATTGAATGCATTTAACTACTGCAACCTGCCATTTTTCAGCACTTAATAGACTCATCAAACTAACATTAACACTTTAATCCGGTTGATTATCTTAGTTAAGAACTATCATTGTGCAAATAGTAAACAGCACTAAGCCTCATACCAGAAACTGTAGAGTCGTCCAACATAAAAGGATCTGCCGACTATGCATAAGAGGACCATGCTTGCATATGTAGGCCTATTGCCATCAAAAACTGGGCCAACGAAAAAGTGATCTAAATAGGATAACGAGGATAAGGCTCGACTTACCTCCTGAGCCTGAGCTGGAGTTGCGACCTTTCCAGTTCCAATAGCCCACACAGGCTCATAAGCAATTACAACATCAGCCCAATTTGAAATGCGTTCTGCGACAAAATTGGAAACGACAGTTCAATATCTGCGCAACTTATGATGTCTTCTCTGATGGGCTAAATGACAAATAACGAAAATGTACAAGGTAGACTATGGAGGATGCACAAAAGGAACTGTCTGGCCATGTCAGGAACAACCTTATATATTCAATCTGATAATAAGTGGCCCTTTAAAAAGTTTAAAAAGAGAAAGGAGACACACCATATAAACATGCTCCATAGTATGAAAGAAAGTGCGTGCAATGGGAAGGAAAAACTCCCTTCTCCTTCAATAGGAAAGAGGGACGCGGATAACATAGAAACTTTGACAAAATTATGACCACATATCTTAAGCTACAAATGCAAGTGCAGATGCTTCCTTCAATAACCTGTACTAACAAAGAAAACCCCAAGTTCTTCATTGCCAAAATATTGAAATGAAGCAGGAATCTATCAAAAAGACCATGTGCAATGATTGGATGTAAAAAGTGACATATTTCTCCAGGGAAATAGCATCAGCAAACAGAGATAGTCCAGAAAAATTAAGGTAAAATACCAGCTATTGCTTTAGTTTGGGCAGCAACTACATCCATAGTAGCTCCGGCTTCGCGCTGCTCCAGGGTCTCCCCAACACAAGCTATAACCTTCAAACCTTGAGACAGTGCATATGCAGTCTTGTCTCCAACAAACTGTAACAATATGAACATCCAAAGTAAATCAACTTCATCATTTTAACTCAGAATAATTCCACCATCAACAAAGTAAGACGTAAAGCACCAAACTCTTACCTCGTTGGATTCACCCAGAAGTTGTCTTCTTTCGGAGTGTCCAAGAATGACCCAAGGAATGCCCAAATTGACAAGCATTTCCGCACTATAAAACAGTATTGAATGCATCGAAGTCAGTTTATTTCACAGAACTCTCTCTCGATTTGCATTGCCCCTATCAACGTGCCAAAGGATAATATGTAACTTGAACATAAAACCAAACAGTGAAAGAATCAGATGACAGTGATATATAGATAAATATGACAGACGTACACTTATTTGACAGTGTTTAAACTAAAGACAACTTAGTGAAAGCTTAAAACACTTATCCAAATGGTCATACCTAACCTCACCCGTGAAAGCACCTCCCTTTTTCACCCAGCAGTTTTGTGCAGCAACATGAAAGTCGGGCCTCAACGTACTTTTCACCAGTGGAAGAAAGATATAAGGAGGGCTCACAACAACCTCTATAGGATAAGAAAAGGAAAGATTATATATCAATTTATTCTAAAATAACATTAAATTGACCCTATTACGTGCTAACACTAAGTTTCATTTCAGAAATAGAGACAGAAAAAGCATACCCATTAATAAAATCTCAATCACCTCGCAATAACTAATGTCCTAAGTACCTAAAAAACACATGAGATCTAACAGAAAACATTGGGGCCACAGCATACATGACATGAATCTTCAAGGATGAATGTATCTGCATGTCAAACCATGAATTCACACTTGCATGTTCATTATATTAGATTAATGGCCAATGAAAATTTTCTTTCCACGAGCAGTATTGGTCAAATGGACACTTATATCAAAATTCAAAATAAATCCCACTAGCTTGATTGACACAGGTTGGTAGAACTTTTATTATCACCAGCCATACCTCTCCTGAAACTTAAATTTAAAACCAAAAGCAGATTCTTAAAACCGTAACGGGATGACTTTTCCTTTACAATTTTGCTTATGTCTTTTTTTTGTGGTTCTTGAAATTGTGATTTTGTTTAAAGTTAAACACCTTAAACTTTACATCCATACAAACGCTAACATCTACACTCAATCAAAATTTTTCCAAAATCTTCAATATTTGGAGTTTCTTTTTCGATTTTGGGGAAAAGTAAAATTGTGTAAAGAAAGCAACAAAAGTACTTTCCAAAACATCCCCAAATGTACCCTACATTGTTCACAACAGTGACACCCCCAAAATGTTGGGACTGACTACTCTATAAATTATAAAAGATGGCCAGTAGTACTAAACAAATTGTCAAGTTCACCTGAAATTTTACACAGAAGTTCGCAATTTCTCAGTGACTTGCGACAGTCTAATAAAATTAATTTCACACACCAACTAGAAAGAAGTTAAGACCAACTCGTACTATGGAAGGAATGAGGAAAGGGAGGAGGAGAGGAGTTTCCATAAAAAATTTCGGCTAAAAATTGACTCTCTTTCTATCAAGAGAAATCCTTAAAAGGTATTAAACAGACCTCTATCTCATGTACGAGATATTCCAAGTTAAAATATGAAAGATTGCCATGGATATATCAAGCATTGCATATATGTGATCCAAGTCTAAGAGACGGTAGAGCTAAGGCTTCTCGGACAGGCATCTTTTGTACAACAAGCATTGGATAAGACTTAGGACAGTAATACATCTTGAAAACGAGGCGATGTTAGCTATTTCAAGATTAATAAAGGAAGCATAATGGAAATGTCCTTTCGCTTCACTCACCCACGACTTCTTGTGGCGGCACTTGCGCATCATTAAGCGTGGCAACAATTTTCTTGACCTCCTCTGATGTTCCATTCTGCATCATTTCATTTACATACAATAGACTCAAGAAGTGTACACAAAAAACATTAAAATTAGAAACTTAAAGCTACTCACAGACACTAAGCATCGTCATGCTCATCATGCGTATTCAGCATCGCAAGCAGAACAGCTCAAAGGGCATATGAAGAGAAAGCAGCGCCCACATATACGAGTAAAATCATTTCCGCAGGTATGAACAAAATTTCCGTCGGCTATTAAATCTTTCCAAACCAATTCATGGGTAACTTAGCTCAGTGAACGAGGAGATCAAATGCCACGTGAACTTTATGAAAGCACATCCACCAGTCACATAATCATCTCACTCCACCCACAATCAGAGACAGACGCGAGAAGAAACGATTCTACCGGTGCAACAAGACCGATGCTCCGTCCGCGATCGGAGAAATGCCAGCGCCGATCCACAAGACAGAGCACGGATCGATTCGATCCGTCGTTCTCCGAACGGAACAAGCTTTTTCACGCTTCATTACAGATACCCAATTCCAATCTTCCCCCGGAGCAAGCAAGCAGACATCAGATCAAACCAAAACCAAACGATCCAAAATGCGCACATCACCAAGAGCCCGAGAACGGCGAACAAGAGGACAGTTTGACTCACGCATTTCCAGTTGCCGCCGACGAAGAACGTCCTCCCCATAGCTCGATCCTCGCACGCAGTAAGCTCAACAACACGCCGCCGAGAGAGACTTTCGAGCTCCGATCTTGGGTTCTTCTTCCTCGTTCGGATGCGAAGCGGAAAGTTAATATTCAAGAATTTCTCCGATCCTCTCCGGACACAGATAGAGGAGAAGATCTTCGATCTGTGGTCGGTGGTGAAATGACGTCGGCGCCCTCGCCCACGGGAATATTCCTCGGGAATATAGGTGGGAGACATTACCGTGGGGGGCAGGGGCAATTTGGTCAGATGGAAATACGAGATTTTGCTTCCTGTGGATGCAGGCGCACGGGGTTGTGGTGGGGGTCCACCGCTGGGATATGCGGATAGAGCGGATGGAGTGAGTGGGCTGAGCTTGACCCACGTAATCTTACCCTCCCACGGGCCGCTCGTGGGGATTTTTAATTTTCGAGTCCTAAGATTCAAGTGGAATCAAATAATCACAAACATCCATAAATTTGTAATCATGAATATCCATTAGGGGTGTGCAACCCAATCGGATTTATCTGAAAATTGGACCGGACCACCTGAAAATAGGTCCGAGAACCTGTTCCTGTTTGAAGTGGTCCGGAACAGGTTCCGTTGTTTGGGAACCGATTAGAACTTATCCGTTTCCCAGTTCCAAGTGAAAACCCACCCGAATCGGTTTTGGAGTAGATTTTTAGCTTGTGTTAGAAAAGAAAAACGTAGATCATAGTATTACTATATTTTGGATTGTTGCTTTTGGTGGATAGTGATTTTTATTGCTCATCTTAAGCATAGTTGCTTCTAACGGATAGCGATTTTTATTATTCATCTTTTACTTTGAATCGTTTTGTTACTACTTATATTATTTTAGCGGAAAAAATGAAACCAAAAAAAAAGAATAAAAGAAAAACGGGATATCGGGTCGATCCTGAAACAGGATCGGAAAAACAAGGTAAGTTCCAAAACAGGTTCTAGGATAAACACGGTAGGTTCTAGGTTTTAAAAACTAGAAACTGGTTATAACAAAGTAACCGGTTATAATAGGGTAAGTTCTAAATCCAGCCATTAAAATTTTCCTTTTTATATAGAGCTACATGTAAGGCAATATGGTCTGTTGGCTTATTAATATAGAAAATCTCCTTCGTGTAAATTTTATAGAAATTTTTAAACAAATAAGATTATAATTTTACTGAATAATAGTATTGAAATTAAAACAATGAGCAATCAATAATCAAAATTGTGCGATGCATGGGATGTCATTACTTTTTGATGATGAACTCGATTTTCTTTTTTAAAAGGCGAAAGCCAGGGAGGTCGACTCTGCCGGCGCTAGCGAGGGCGGCCCTCGCCTAACTCAGGCGAGGGTCGGCCATGCCTGCGTAGGCGAGGGGCTGTCCTCACCTGCCCAGGCGAGGTCGACCCTCGCCTGAGTTGGGCAAGGGCCGCCCTCGCCGGCGTTGAGCGAGGGCTGTCCTCGCCCGCCCAGGTGAGGCTGACCCTCACTCGACGTTGGCAAGGGCGACCCTCGCTCGACATTGGAGAGGGCGACCCTCGCCAGCAGCCGGCGGGGCCGACCTCGCCGGCTTCCGCCACCGGCCAGTCGTCGATCCGGCGATCGGTCAGAGGTTGAAGATGAAAAAAAAATAAAAAATAAAAAAATTCAAAAAAATAGTATTAAAATTTTAGTTTATGGTAAAATTGTCACATGTATACCAGTATTAGGTTTTTTGCGGTATGTTCAAGGTAAAATTATTACAAGTGTGCTAGTTTGAGGTTTTTTAGGGTATGTTCGGGGTAAAATTGTCACATATGTATCAGTTTGGAGTTTTTGATGGTAAAAAAAAAAGTTCGGGGTAAAATTGTCACATGTGTATCAGTTTGAGATTTTTGGTGATATTAGCCCTTTTAAGAAAGTTCACATTGACAATTTTCACAATATTCAAAATGATTTCTTCCTTTCCCTTCAACTAGAACTTCTTGAACAAGCTAAATAATTAAAGATACGTCACACTGGTACATTCTCTGGTGCAGAAGGGCAAGTGGTGCTTAGGTCAGCTTTGCACTTCTCAGCCAGTCCACCTCCTGATTGATCTTAAAGGCACACTCTCTTACATTGATATAGTGCATTCGGCGTTATGCTCGTTGAGTGTTTCCAGCAAAGCTAGAAATCAAGACTACAAAAAAGAAGAGTTAACTACTTCAAAACGCCAGTTCTTTCGGTTCTTTCTTTTTTTTTTTCCTTCTTCCTCTAGTTTAATTTTGCCATCATGAGCCTATCTCCCCACTTATTTAGAGGAAGATCCATAAGCTTAGCGTCAAGGACCGAGGGTTTTCAAGGCACAACAAGCCAAGGAGCTGGCCAAGATGACCGAGCATGTCTTGAAACTTCTCATAGTCTAGGATTTGATGAGTAATCTAGAATGTTCACAATGATATATTAGAAATGTACACTTATATTCTAGAAGATTCTTGTAATTAATGAGTTTAGCTTATAGGTAGGAAAATTAGATCTGCATCTCGGGATCAAGGGAAGATCTACGAGCTCAAGCATGTTTAGAGGGGTCATATTCGCTTTGTATCATCGCTCAAATCCAACACAACAAAATTAATAGAGCATTTTGTCCCAAAACATTCCCCTCTCCAGACTTCCTCTACAATCCGGGATGGGGAAAGGCTAAGCATAGGGGACTCATTAAGAGTGGAATGACTAGGACCGGTCCGATTTAATTCTCGGTTCTAGGGTGAGAGGTTCCGGTTTTCAATTTCACTTGTTTAGGAGCCGCTCGTTCTCAGTTCTGTTCCTAATTACTATAGGAACCAAACCGGAATCCTGAACTCTAAATCTAAAATCCCTAATTTATGCATATATTTGACATTGATATTTCCAACCCTTACAACAGTTTCTAGCTTCATCTTTACTATTCCTTTCAGTATTGTAGGTGTGCTAATTTGTTGACATTTCTATAGATATTTTTTCTCATCTTCTATTAATGCCTCATGTCTTAATGCGTGCTTTCATTGTCGTAAAGTTTATCGGTCCTACGTTCCTAAGTTGAATCATGTCTTTATGTCAAAGAAATTTTAGCATGAAAATGTTCTTGTGTACATGTAGTACCCATAACTTTTGAATCCGACTGTCCAATTTGTATGATTTTTGCAGGATTGGAATGCCCGTCTCTAGAGCTTTCTGTAAGATTTTTTCTGATGTGGACCACATTAATTGATATTGTAATTTACCCTTTTTACATGCTTGGTCTAATAAGGTCAAATATAAATTTTCTTAATTAGTCTAATATGGTACTGGCTAGTGTGGGCCGAGTATGGCCCGACCTATGATGAGAGAGCTTGACTTAAAACTCTATAAATAGTGCTCAAATCTCTCCTCTAACTCTAACGCACACATATCTCACATAAGGAGCAAACGCTATCTGTGAGAGATAGTCTGTGAGAGGAGTCTTATCGAGCTAGTGATACAGAGGATAACAAAAGAGAAGACTTACACTGGGGATGATCACCATTCCGCATCAAGAACGACAGATTCCAAATCAGGTGCACAAATTATTTTTACTCTATTACTATATTCTAAAATCTAGTTATGGAAATCTTGGGTATTGTTTTATCGCAATTAACATGTGATATCAGACCAACAATAGCATAGAATTTGAAGGTACAGATTTTGACTTTTTTCAGAATTTTTTGTTTGTCAAAAATAATTTTTGATTACATAAATGAGAAGAGCTCGATGAGACGAACATTTTGAGTGGTGGTGCGCCACCGATGGATGCCGCACGCGCCCCCACGAGTGGCCACGCACCGCTGTGCGGTAGTGTGCGGCATCCACGAGCTCAAACGTGCAACGATAGCATGAGCATAGGCTGACATCATCACTACGTTAGTGGATAGGGGACGACCTGACCAGGATTCGACCGGGGATCCGACCCGGACAAAAACTGACTCGAATTCAATTCGACTTTGACCAGACCTGATTTACCTGACCACTCAATCGGTTGGACCGGTAGTCAAATCGATTTAGACCGGTTGACCGTGGGTTTTCACGCCACGGCCACTGGGAAGGACTAGCAGAGATCACCTGGGCCTTCCCGAAGCCCGGCGACCCTCGTTGGCCCCAGGCGAGTGTCGACGACCCTCACTCAAGTCTAGGGTGAGGGTCGCGCCCTCCCCCAGATTGAGGGTTGCCGGCCCTCGCCGGGCACTCACCTAGGGTTGACGAGGGTTGCTGGGCTTCGGGAAGGCCCAGGCGATCCTCACCGGCCCTGGGCAAGTCCCTAGCGAGGGTCGGTGATCCTCAATCTTGGGGAGGGTGCGACCCTACCCCATACTTGAGCGAGGGTCGCCAGCCCTCGCCGGGGACTCGCCCGGTGCTGGCAAGGGCTAGCGACCCTCAATCTGGGGGAGGGCGCGACCCTCGCCCCAAATCTGAGCGAGGGTCGCCAGCACTCGCTCGAGCCCGGCGATGGTCGTCGGGCTTCGGGAAGGCCCAGGCGACCTCCGTCGGTACTTCCCAGTAGCTATGGCGGCGGCCACCAGCGGTGGCTGCCGGGCTTGGCCACCGCCGGTTCTGTTTTCTTGTTTTTTTATAGCTTTTTCTATTTTTATTTTTATTGATGTGGCGCCACGTGTCTCAAGAAAAATAATTAAACATGACATGTCAACGCCACGTTAGCATTTTTTGTTAGTAAATCTAACAGCGTTAACTTTAGGACTCAAATGAATCATTTTGATAAGTTTTAGGACTTAAATGAACTTTTTGCAAATTTTAGGACTCAAATGCACTTTTGTGACAGGTTTTAAGACTTGTGATGCACTTATTCCAAAAAGAAAAAAGATAACAAATAGGGCTCTTCTAGGACTCTGGACTAGGTTGTCCTCCTTTTCCTTAAGTCCAGCCGCACAATAAAAAAAAAACAGAGTCAAGCAAATTTTTTTTTGGATTTTCACTACGAAAAATCTTAAATTGATATTTCTATAATAAATTTACCTTCTGTTAATATTCCTTAAATTTTTCCGTCAAATTACTTAGTTAAATGACACATAACAATTGACGAATGTACTGATTTAGGGTTTTACCCTTCATTTATCCAATGTATACTAGTTTGTAATTTTTTTTGTATTAATTTAATTTAATAAGAAGTAAATTTATCACATATGTGTCAGTTTGAGATTTCTTATAGTAGTAACCCTTTTTTTTTTCGTGTCTCGAAGAATATGGTCGCACAATGAAGGAAGGTGTGGGTTTCGTGAGAGTTGAAGCCGTACAGTAGCTTCCTGTTGGCTATGGGTAAGAGCTGTTGGCTATGGTATTAACCCTTTCTTTTATCCAAATGAGTTGTTTAATTGCAAACAAATGAGAATTGGGTTTAATCTATGTGTGGGAAATACTTGAACATGTGAATAAGTGATTGTAACTTAAATTCTCTTATTATTAGTAAATTATGTGCTGTTGGCTCATCAGGTATCACTTTTATGGTTTGACATAATCACGAGATGCGATGAAAATATCTTAAAATGAATTCTTCTTTTTACCGGGAATATCATAAACGTCGATCCCAAGTGATGATTTTAAAATCAATCAAGAGCAACTTGCTTTGATGACCAGAAATAAAAAACTTTTCTACTCTGGAGGAGCTTGGAGGGGATTTTCAGCAAAAGAGCATGCTTCGTGCTTTCTGTGAGAAAAATGCGGTATCTGGCCTTAGAATTCCGATGTCTTTTAAGCGATCTATGTACTTCCAAACTTATCAAGCGAGACCTTTGTAACGTGTAAATTATCAGTTAAAGCAACGATGTCTCTAACTCGTTTTTTTAAGAAGTTTAACATATTAAAAAATATTCGTTCAAAATATAGAAAATTCATAGGACAGTGTCAAAGAATAAGTAACGGATCAGGCAGAGTGTACAATATTCAAACAAGAAAGATAGAGTACCAATTCCTTGTTTTATGTCTTTCTCTTTAGATGTTTGTTAAAAATTATTTATAATGCAACTTCTAAATTACAGAAGAATTTGATTAAAATAATTATCTATGTTATTATTCATTTCGAGCAGGGGCACGGGTTCAACACTAGTTAGCACAAGCCAATCAACCACAATCTCCTTTTAAATTAGATTTTTTGGAATTTTCAAACTCTTCCATTTTCAAAAGTTTAATTTTTCAACAACATTATCTGCTCCTCCCGCGTATCTTTCAGTATCACCATGAGGCAACTGCTCTTTCTCACGTTGAAGTCTTCTTACGTTTTCATCCAACAACGCATCTGAAGATGACCCGTGAACCAGCATTCAGAGCTGAATCATCACCCTCAAGTTGTTCTCCGATCAAAGTTTTCCTCGCAGTACCGAATCCTCGGGTCATCCACCTCCTTCTTGTCAGCAGTGCGGCGACATTTTCCCTTGGGATCGCGATGACGGTTGAATGGTCTCTACACGGGAAGCGCCAACCCGGGTACAAGTGGTTGGTCTATTTGGCTGCACTTGTGGTTACCCTTCCGATCCTGGCCTGGACGGTCCTCATTCTCTCCGCAGCTTTCTTGTGCGGCAGGGCTCGGAGTCCAGGGAGATCGAGAGTGACCGGTTCAATCTCATCAAGGCCACGGAGCGGGGTCAGAGATGAGGAGGCGAAGCACGAAGAGATTTGCCCATCTGATCACGAGCAGGGGCTAGTGCAAAGTGAAGCAAGCGATATGCAAAACGAGGGTTTTGGTGATCATGCTCATGCTCACGGTTTGACGACTACCGCGAACGATTGTCGGATTCCTTCTAATTCCTCGAGGACTGCGCCGGCTGGTAAGATTGTTTTCGAAAGAACGTTGTCTTTGCCATCGATCGGCAATGCACGCGAGTACGAAGACATCGAGCGAAGGTTGAGCTCTCGTTTGTAATGGAACGTTCTTGTTTGTTCGCTCAAGTGATTTAAGTTGGTGCCATCTTCTCTTTTTTGACATTTATTTGCTTCGCTGTGGTTGTCAAGTTTGATTTGGCATGATCGGACTCGAAGATTGCAATCTTCTGCTGTTTAATTAATCTAATTTACTACATTGTATTATGTTACATAGTCGTGTATGAATTATTGTGAAAATTAAAACTCATCATCTGTAATTTCCTAGCCAATATGGGAATAAACAAGAGAAACTCTTACCAACATAGATACGAACAAATGTGAGCCAGAAAATGCAATATTTCCTAACATCTGGTAAGACATTTTTAAGTACTTCTTGCTTTTTTTAAATAAAATTTTTGGTTCTCGAATTTTCCTTTTATTTAATGCGAAACAACTAAAAAATTTCGAACCACATTTATTGAAATGTAACTTTATATGTAATTTTCAGAACTTAGAATAATTATCTTCATATTAAATTGTTGGAAAATTTTGAATTTTCTTTTAGAAAAAAGCCAATCGATCAGCCTAATAATAAAGATAGCAACTGGAGCTTTACGGTAGTTCAATATTGATTTCTTTTTTCTTTCTCTTGAAGTTTTTTTTTTTATGGTTTCCTCTGGACCTTTGTAGAGTATCTAAACAAAAAATTAATAATAAAGAGCGCCAAGCAATGTCAAAAACGATAAAATAAGTAAACGAAATATAAAAGTATTGGCGAAAATTAAAACTTAAGTGACAAATGAGGTGAATCTCGCAATGGAGCAACTTTGCTTGTTGTAGCGCTCGCTACTTACATAAGAAAAAGAGGAAAAGTGTAAAAAAAAAAGGGGGTCCTAAATCTATTATATTGATATCAATTTAGTCTTAAATCTTTTGCATTTGTAACAATCGAGTCCATTCGGTCAATTTTAACTGGATAGAGCCACGTAGGACAATCGGCGTTGACCACCTAGGAACCGGATCACCCGAGGACATTATCATATTGGACTAATTAAGAATATTCATATCTTACCTTATTAGACAAATCCCGTGAAACTGTAAATTAAAATATCAATTAATGTAACCCAAGCCACCAGAGAAAAATTAAGTTTGAGACCTCATTATCCATGATTTCAAAGAGCAAGAGACCACTACCCAAGATGGAATCAGTTCTGCTTCTACTCCGCACCTTGCGACAACGGGGACTAGGGTTTTGACGTAAGTGTTTGATCATCTTTGATCGAAGGGCTTGAGGTCGGTAAAAATGGTGGGTAGTTATAGACCATTAACCACAACTATAGCAAACGGTCACCGTATTTGAATGCAGTTACAAATGCACACCCTCTGAAATTCTTGGCGTGCTATTCGTACTTTGACAATCATTAGCCACGAGTAATTACAACTTCCAAAGCCCCCGGTATGCTCAACCGTCACTCGGTATTTTGGCACCTCCATCCGACAACGCGATTTAATCTCTAACACTTGGTAAAATTTTAAGACAGTTAATCCCGAGTGCTCCGCCGATGAGTCACGATACTCAATGCACATCTCTTAGTTGCTAGTCAATATCGATATCCTATCATTGTTGATGACCATAGTACATAACCATCGATGTCCACACCATACAATTATCGATTTCCTCTATAACTTGAACCATTTTCACCTATCGATGTCTCCCAATCGATTAAACTCAATTGTATGTCCATCACAGAGAGTCAAACTGTTTTATTTTTCGCATAAACAACTTGACTAGAAAAAAAAATCATATTAAGTTTAGAAGGCAAGAGGAAATTACTCACTAAAATTTTGAAATTTATTATGTTGTTTGGTACCCATCATCACTCGCTTTCCTTTCATTTCCCTTCTTCCCAAACAAAGCATACAATTGAGGAGTAAATTAAAAAAGACGAAGGAAAATAACGCAAATGATTTTTGAATTTTGGTCCAATGTGTAATGTGATCCCTGAAGTATAACTCGTTGTGCAATATGATCTATGAACTTTTGATCATTGAAAGGATAATATTGAACATTTTTATATAATTCGATGACTAAGTTTAACATGTACCAAACTTTTAAGAACTGTATCGAACAAATTAAAAGTTTAAAGACCTTATTATACATTAGGCTAAAATTCAAGGACCATATTGAATAAATTAATTATTCAGGGATCACATTACACATTAAACCAAAATTCAAGATGGTTTGTGTCATTATAAAAAGAAAAAAAAAAAGAAGAGAAATTCAGCTTCGCAAACGTGCGCGGAGTCAATTTTTCATTTTCAGATTTAACAGAATCGCTTTCCCGCCGCCACCCTGTCAGCTTCGCGCCAATTCCATCGGCCGACCGCAGCAGAGGCTCTTGTCGCGACGGCCGCGGATACTCACACTCACCTTCTTCAGCTCGATTCGCGCCGCCGGAAACCCTAGAGATCCGCCATCCTCCAATGGCGGTCCAGCCGGAGCCCGACTACTCCCTCTTCACCGCCCAAGAGGTCCTTCGTTTCCCTCGCCGCCCGAATCTCTGTATCCCTCCTTCGCCCCTGCCTATACCCCTGTTCGTGAGCTTGCTTGCGCGCGTTGTTCTGCTGCCTTTCCAGGTTAACTGACGCTCGGTTTTTTTCCTTTTGGTGCGCCGCCGCAGATCGAGTTCGTCGCGGAGGATGAGCTCATCGAGATCGTGCCCAACATGCGGATGGATCCTCTCAACTTGATCTGCGTGAGTCGCGTTTCAAATCTCCTTCCTTCCTTCCTTCCTCTGCGTCGGATGCTTGCGGTGGTGCGAGTGTTTTTTTTTTTTTTGGTTTTTCCCCCCGTTTTGATTTCGGAGTAGCCTTGCTGAGCTGCGCCTTCGCTGATATAGGGTGATTTCGGTCCGTTTCTCCCGCAAATAGCCGCTCGAGTGCCTCTGTGGCTCGCCGTGGCTTTGAAGAAGAGAGGCAAGTGCACGATCCGGCCTCCGGAATGGATGTCCGTGGGTAGGTTCTCCGTTTTCCCTCGGCTTCTTTGGGTGCATACGTGTAGGCGGTTGGGAATCTGCATATTGGTTCAGCTAGGTCGTAGGCGCGCAAGTGGTTTGTTTCGAGCAACGGCTTGTGTCTTCGACATTGGAGTAGGAGCAGGGGAATATGTAAAATGGCCCCTTCAATTGAATATGATGATTGTTTTCTCAGCTTGGGCATCGTTTCGGCTGAGAAGGTTTTGTTATGTTGCTCGAGTTTTTCATCGGGTGCATGTGGTAATCATGAACGAATATGCGCTTCTTGTAGTTTATTGGTTAGTTTTTTTGGGCTCTCATACATTTAAGAGATGCATCTCAGAATTCAGTAGATTTTGAGAATTGATTATTGTGGACATCCGATCAGATGACTGATTGATGTCACCTTCTGAATGAAGGAAGCTAGTTCTATGTCCGTTAGCATAGTGGACAACAGTGTTTTAATGGAGGACCTCGTTATCTGCACAAAAAATTTTCAACTGCAGATGGGTCAGTTCATCTCCATCGAGAGTTCTTTGCTAGTGTTGTACACGTTGGATATCGAGTAGTGCTTCCACAAACAGATGGATTCATTCTGAACAGAGATTTCTCAGCATGAATCTGCATCATTCTGTTTCCCTTATAGTTTTCTTGTTCCTAATCCACGGTTGTTATTGAAAAGTTACACAAACATTAGAGGATCTCAAGATCTTTTCCTGTTAATAGGGATGGAATTGTTACGTATATGACATGCAAAAACTGTCCAGCAAAATCAATTTGGTTTTGTGGAGTTTGATTGCTTAAGAGTTAGTTTTAGTTGATGTAATTTCTTTTATTTAGAGGAGTCATATTGTCCTTCAGAAGCATGATGCTGTTACTAGGTCCAAGTTCACCATATTTACCTCACGGTGTTCCAGATTATTGGAACCTCTCTCTTTCTTGACCATGCTACAGTGTGTGGTTTCTCAACAAAAAAAAAGTTGGTTAACATATATAAGAAACCTTGGGATTCGGAATGCCACCAGAGGACAAGCTTGTTAATGTGAATTCTGTGTTAGCAGAGATACCAAAATACTGTCTATTCTAAATTATCAACGATCTGAAACTCTTCTTCCATTTTATGGTACACTAGAGTTCTGGAACATTTGAATTGGCGTTCTATGTTCATGCATGAATATTTGATTCACTTTCACGCGATGTATTTCTGAAACCTCAGTTCTATGCATATACTTTAAGAACAAGTTGACATGCAATGTGGTCTTTTTAGATATGCTTCAATCATATTCATGTGGAAATAATCCAAATAGGACCAAATCTTATCATTTTATTTTACTATACAATCAGAAGGGCTATGGCTATCGTATTGCGATCCATACTCTGTGTAACTTTAGGAGTTGTTCAACAGTACACTGACATAAACTTAAAATCTCCATGTTGTATATCGACAGCGACTCTTGGATGTAAATGGATTTTTGAAGTTGCAAAGGATTGTTGAGCTACTAGGGTTTTTTTTTTTTTTTGGGAGGGGAAGGGTGGGGTTCAGATTGAGCTTCTATAATGAGGACCAATCAAACTATTAGTTTTGTTTTGGATGTTAGCAGATGCATTTGGCATGACAGACCACTGATATTTGTGTAACTTTTAATCTTTTAGCATCAAATGTAACCATATCTTTTTTACATGAATTTTCTCTTTTCTAGAAAAACTTACCCGTGTTCTGGAAGCTGAACGAGATTCTGAAAGAGAATTTCAGTCTTTACCATTCCATTATGTGGAAATTTCAAGACTTCTTTTTGACCAGTAAGTATATGAAGTTGGTTTTTGAATGTGTATATCAGTTGATGTGTAGTACCAATTCTTACTTCTCATGTGATCAACAGTGCACGGGATGACATTCCTGACATTTATATGGTGGGTTAGAAAGTTTTTCATTTTGTTGTCTTCTTTCCCTACCTTTCGTAATTACGTGTGTGGAATACTGGAGCAATCTTAAGTCATGTTGTCTGCCATAGGTGAGGTCTCTCATCGAGGATATAAGGGATGTAAGATTTCATAAAGTGCAAAGCAGCCTGGAGACATTTGATGGTCGAACATCGGCAGTACAAGTATGCTTTTTATCCTAGTAAATCTATTCATTTGTTGTCTATTTTCACTGCTGATTACAACTATGGTGCTCTGGTCATCTCCACACATTCACCATTAATTTCATCATTGCGTTCATGACCCTTGGTCAAGATGCAACTAGCAGACTCAGCTTCTGGGGAAGTATGATCATATTAATTGGCCATGTTTATCTTTATGTGGAGTACGCAGTATAATTCAGATTCACTTCTAGCAGACTGTATGTAACATGCATGGTCAGGGTGAGTAGGTAATTAACTGCAAGATAATTTGACTATTTTCTGGATACACGGAAAATGAGTTTTCGAGCTTGTGAAAACTTCTATGGCCTTTCAAAATCGAACCAAACCTTTTGCTGGGAGATCTGTTATGATGTTATAAAGTCAAACCAGCACAAATGATTTGTGTTGGCCTCAGTATATTTGTCGTGCATCTCTGCAGCTGGCCATATTCAGAACAGAACAAATAAGCAGCATAGAATAGCTCAAACTCTGATAGTTACAATTAAGTTACTTAACAGCTGGCAAGCTGGAGCGGTTCCTTTTATAAATTTCAAGAATTATTAAGGTATATAAGATTCCCATGCGGTGCTAGAATTTAATGTTTGCGGGGATTCTTGACAATAAGCTGTTTTCTACATGTGGCTCAATGAGCACATCTCAACCTGCGGATTTGTATTCTCAAGAGCTTTGTGATTTGACAGATAAAATCCTTATCGGCTATGGAGGTGAACATAGTTCGTCCCTTCGTTGCAAGAGCCCTACAGTCATTCCATAAGCTTGATAGTCTGCTGCCAGATACAGATTCAATGCCCAATAATCAACCACAAGAAGCCGATAAAGCCGCAAAAGGACGAGTATGTGCTTACTTAAGTTTCATCCTCTATGATATACTTAGTGCTTTGCTAGGTTATCAGGAAAGGTCAAGATATCAGAATTGACCTTGTCAGATACATGACTGGTGTGCTAACTGGTGTGTAGTTTTTATGGGCTAAGAGTGTCGATGTTTAAATTATGTACTTAGTTCTTGATCTTCCATGAGAAGGATCTTTGACAGCATACATCTGGACAGAACCGCATGTAGATGACAATCCCTAATACAGTTTGTTTATCCATGATGCAGCGCGTTCTGCGGGGAAGGTGAAGGCTGCCGCCAGTCATCCTCATCATGTTGTTTCATGGAAATGATGCGCAAGCATGCAAGCAGGTCAGGAACTTTGTTTTCTCTTGGAGGATCTGTGGAGCCGTATTGTTGTGGGCTTTTTCTTTTGAGTGAGCTTTCTTAAGTTGTCCTTTCAATTTCGCGTTTTAAAGAACAATTTTCCTTTAATTCACAGGATGTCTTTTGAGTGAGTAGTATAATTGTATACATTTAACTTTCTGAGTACATTCCTAGGGATCTTGTAGATGATTAAATCAACCGTTGCTGGTGATGTTATCTTGGATCCACTCCCTCAAAGGATTCTTAGAGCTGTTGTAGACTGTCGAGTATTTACTAAAAAGTAACGATCCCATTACCAGACTATGATCTTCAATTCCTTTGGTTACGGTTATCGTAGCCACTCTTTTGGGCCACGGGCCCATGTTTCTACGTCTCTTTCGTTCTTTGTTTTCTTTTAATATTTTTGAAATATTGGAACATGGTTAATTTTCTTTGCCATAGAGGCCACAGCTCACTTAGGGGTGCCAATCCACTCCAATTGCCATTGCGCGGCCCATGACACGGCCTAAATCAGTCGGGTTGGGCCGACGAGCAGCTCGGTTCATTTGTCATCATCACTAGTGACATGACTCTCTCCAGCAAGTATCTCCGGCTTCAAATGACATATACCAGGGAAATTGTCCAATTAGTCCTAAATCTATTGTACATAAGTTAATTTAGTCTTAAATTTTCAATTTTTTCAATTTAGTCATAAATCTTTTTGCGAAATTCCAATGTAATTCTTCTGGTAAAATTTTGCTAGAGATCGTTGACGTGGCAGTGGCACACCGCCATGCCGGTAATTTCCAGTGAAGATTGGCCGAAAATACTATATTAGAATTTCTCGCAAAAGTTTAGGATTCAATTGATAAAATTGAAAAGTTTAGGACTGAATTAGCATACGTATAATAATTTTATGACTAATTGGATAATATTTCTGAGAGATATCTTGGTTAGTAATCCACAGAACCAATAGGTTTTCTGTACAGATAGCTGCCGATATCCTCCTCAAAGGTACTTGTAGTTTAAATAACCAAAATGCAATCAGAAGAAGAAAACAGAGCAACAGCTGTCCACGCCTGTGAATTGGCAAATTGGGTTAGGTCACAGGATTGGCATGATAAGACTCCAATTCACGACCAACATTGAATGCTCGCCAAATGCTTGGCTCCTGTTTCGCCAAAAACCTCCTTGCCATCCAGAAACCAATCTTGAAAGAGACTGTTGGGGACATTCACAAGATGCCAGTGTACCGCACCATTCCCGGAACAGCCCCCTTGGACATGGAATAGGATATGCTTCCTGCATCGTTTTCCTTTGTCCCCACCCATCTTGTTCATGCCCTGTAGATAAGATCATCTCTCACTCCCACTCGCAAAAAAGACATCTCATACATTTAACGTGTACCACCGCCCCAGTTTTCTCCCCATCTTCTTTTCTTAATGTAAAGCTTGGAACCGTGTGAACTTCCCCACCTTGTCATTTGATTTGTGGAATTGCTTTGTTATTTGGTGTGGGGACAATTCGGAGGCAATAAGTCAAGGAAAACCTTATCCAAAAAGCTTTCGCCGGGTCGTCGGGTCAACCACTGTTGGACCTTTCTGCAAGTTGCCTTTACTTTTTACCTCATGATTCACACACAAAAGTTGGCTAGGCCCACAAAAGAAGGAAGGAAGAAAGAAGGATAGAACCCACCACCACCAAGCATTTCAGATTTGACAAGAGATTTTCAGCTCGACCGATCCCAGCCAAGCTTTTCTTTTTTGGTCGGATCCCAGCCAAGCTTACATCGTCATCGTTGCAATGGAGTTCTGTCTGCATTCATTTGTCCCGGCATGGGTTGTGATTGATGTTGTGTGCTCCACTGGATCTTGGCTGTCTGTCATCATCCCCCACCTCTCCGGTGGTCGCCAAATGTTAAGCTCCAAAACCACACATCCATGTCCCCTCTTGTGTCCCCTAATAATGCAGTATTTGTCCAGTCGAATCAGCCTAGACATTCCCTAGAAACTTAGAAGGAATGGTCGACATTTGTGCTCTTTCAGAAACCCATGTGTCCTTTACTCCTTCTTTAACCCTTTTTTCCGTATACCAATTTAGTTTGTTAACGTTCCTCATGAACGACGGCCAAATCAAATTATAACTATCCAATAGAAATCGCGACACCAATAGATACTCACGTCATGGAAGGAATGCTGCCGGGGATGTCCCGCCGTTGAATGAGTTCTCGACTGTTTATTTCGATTAATTATGCAATGATTGGATTCTCCTACACGAATAATTTCGTGAACGGTTGGTGGGCTGGTCCTCGGCTGAGATTTTTATATGTACTGAATCACATGGTTGATCCCGACTCTTTTGTTTTGGCACATAATGTGTGGTCCATGATACATATGTCCGACATGGGGCGTGTGATTGTTCTTCCGGAGGATAATTATTTATGCATAATTCACTTTCATTATTATTATTATGATTGTGTATGCTGTGCTGCTATGGGCTCCACCTGTCAGGTTCTAGACCTGTTTTAATATCATACACTAATTAGCCATAAAAATTCAAGCACCTCTTTAGCCCTTCCTCCTGCCCTTCTTGCCTTCTTATTTTGGTTTTGATTGCAATGTTAGGCCGAGGATTTAGTAAAACCTACTGGGATGTCTCGACGGTCCCGTCGATGTGATTCGGGGGAAATCGGGCAGGGATTGATCAAAGTGACTTGGTTGGTGACGGTATCATTAATTTCGCGCCGTGACGAATTGTATAATACTGATTGATTACGCGGAGAGGTCTGGCGGACAATTATTTGGACGATACCCAACTGCTTGTCTCGGTCCATTTGGGGCTGAACTTTATTTTATTTGGCATTGACCATAGTGTCAAGACTCGAGACGATTGACAAATGACAAGCTTAGGTATATGAACTTGATTATGTGAGGAAAATGCTTATAATTGGAACCCAATTCTAAGCAATTGCCCTTGCATTGTCTCTTTCCCCCTTCTTTTGCTCTCTTTCTTTTTGTCTTGTCAAAAAATTGGGAAATGAAGAGAGAATATCTTGGCTAGAAAATGGGGTAATGAAAAAAAATGATTAGAGTTAAAAATGTGGAAGGAACTAACTAAACAAAGATTGCACAATAATCTGAGGCTATTCCTTGGGCAGACAATAATTATTTATGAAAAGGATATTAAATAGAGATACCGCATAACTATCGTGAAATTTTTATAATATATACTAGTCTGGACGTGTCTGTTGATTTGAAGTACGAACTTTAACCCTTTTTATGGGCAATTTTAAATTGCCATTTTATTCTTTCGCAATTAGAGTTATGTTTGTTGAAATCCCGATTTAGATCTTGCAACAAACGGTCTTACGATCCAAAGTTAACTAAATAATCCCGATTGTGCAAAAATTGATCATAGGTAAGATCAAAGTTAACTAAACAATCCCACTCATTAAAATCGGTAATATTTTAAAAAATCAGTAAGATTTTATTTCTAGTAGTTAATTGACAAAACTAGTCGACAAAAAAATAATTTTGGCCCCAAATTAGTAAAGCCTAGCCTATAATATGTTTAAACCTCAACTCCAAATACGACTTAGAAACGAATTGTGCCTGGTAATATCGATGACAATTTTCGGTTTCGATCACCAGCATGATCAGCATGTCCGTCGTAATTTATGATTTTTCAAATACAAAAAGTTCAGTACATTCCCGCGGATTAGTAAAATTGTGCAAAGATTCTTTCGTATATATTAAAAGAGAGACAGACAAATTAATCTTCATAAAGTTTCATTTGATCAAAAACGTCCAATGATTTAAGATTACGTGTAGATTCCAATTTCTGGATGATTGGGTTGGGAGGAAGGCACGTCGCCACGTGGGACCTGAAGATAAGGCCAAATGGCCGGGGGGCCCATGCGTGCCCGTCTTCAATCAGACAAGGCCCAGTTGGACTCCAAAAGTCGCAATTGACGGACCGTTCCAACCATTATTAATTTTTCCGACCAAAAGCAATCATTATCAATAGGAGAAATGGCATAAATAATTTATAAATTTATAACTTATTTAATATGATTTTTATATTTTAGTCCAATATACAACATGATTTTTAAATTTTCAATTTTTTCAACGTGATCCTTATATTAGAGACTAACTTGATTATATATCAAATATGCAAGAATCATATTGAATAAATAAAAAATTCAGAGATCATATTGCATAATAAGTTAATATTCACAAATCATATTGAATAAATTAAAAAATTAAAAATTACGTTATATATTGAGCTAAAAGGTCGAAATCATTTATGTTATTATTATTATTTTTTCACTCCCCCTCCCTTTTTTTTTTTTGGTTGGGGGGGAATGACTCCCCGTTTACTTAAGCAGTGGAAAAGGGGGAGAGGAAAATGGAAAAATGGACAAAAACGAGGAACACGAAACCGGGAGCCGAACATGATTGGTTGGGTCTTCCTCGGGGAACGCGTGGTGGACTGTAGTGTTTTTTTTTTCTATTTTTTTTAAAATTTTAATCTGCTTTTCAATTGTTATATATATATATATATTTTCCTTCTGATCGCGTAGGATTTGTCGCGTTTCACTTTATTGTGGTGACGATGGGGTAGGGGCTAAAGGAAGTATGGGAGGACACACTGTTCGAGTCAGCAAAAAGAAAAAAAGTAAAAAAGTAAAAAGTAAAAAGTAAAAAGTGGTGCTGTGAAGTGGGCCACACGCGACCCCTCCCCCCGCGTGAGGCGCGTCCTCGCCGTCCAATCAACTCAGGCCGCGTCGCTTGGAGCGAAAGTATACGGAAATATTCAACGTGGATATAATTTATAAATTGAATTGAATATATATTAAAAATTCGTGAATGATATTGAACAAATTAAAAGTTCATGAACCACATTAAATATAAGGCTAAAATTCAAGGACCGCACTGAACAAATCAAAATTTTAGGGACCACATTGCTCGTTGAGCCAAAGTCCAAAGATTGTTTATGTCGTTTTCCCCATCGAAAATTTCAAAACTTATCTCGAAAAGTGCAATTGAGTTGATTGAACTAATTTAATAAGTTTTAGGATTCGATTGCACTTTCATGATAGATTGTAAGAGTTGATTACACTTTTTAAAAGTTTTAAAACTTTCAGTATGCTTATATATATATATGTGCGCACGTGTCATAAATACATTTATATTAATATATATTTGTAACAGTTGAAAGGAACCTTGTTTAAGACCGTCCATTTCCTTCCTTCCTTGTTTTTTTTTAAAGTTGAACATAAGCACCGATGCAGAAGCCAGCCAACGGAGGGTTCATGGAAGGCTCTGCGACCCCGTCAACCGGTTACTTCCAGGTCAATATGCACGTGGTTGGTGCAACTTCAACATGTGATCTCCTTTTCCCTCCAATTTTATTGAGAAAGACCGTCTCGGGTTTTTAAAGATTACGAGGAGATTAATAACATATAACTGAAAAAAGAAATTGACTCTTTTCTTGACAAACATTTTCGCAAACGGTAAAGTTATTATTTATTTATTTATTTTCGTAAACAATCACTTTTAGGAAAGTGTTTTCTCCTTGTAACTTTCGTTCACCGGTTCTTCCTCTAAATGCCGTGTCCCCAATACCTGGTAATGTCCTCAACGTCAAGAGTCAAAAGATGCAAGAGGTACAAAGGTCAAAAGTTGAAAGCCAAACTTTGGGTCAATGTCGCGGGCTCAATTCCCTAAAAAATCTTCAACTTTAGCCTTTATCTTAATTATATTTTAAACTTTTTTTGTTTCATAAAAAAATCTCAAACTTTTATTTTTATCGCAAATCTACCCAGTTAACTTTTCGTCTAATTTTTTAATATTATTTTTTCGAAATTTTTTATTTTTCTTTTCTTTTCCTTTTCATTTCTTTTTTTTTTGTTTCACCTTCAATCTCCGGCCGGTCGCTGGTTCGGTGACCGGCCGGAGACTGGGGCCGATGAGGTCGGCCCCACCGGCGACTAGCTAGGTCGGCCTTGCCCAACAATGGTGAGGTTCAGCCTCTACTGACCTTGCCGTTGCTGGGCGAGGCCGATCTCGCCAGTAGCCGGCGGGGCCGAGCCTCGCCAGATCGGCCCCTGCCTCTGGCCAATCGCCGGACCGGCAACCGGTCGGGAGTTGAAGATGAAACAACAAAAAAAGAAAAGAAAAGAAAAATAAAAAAATTTGAAAAAATAATATTAAAAAATTGGACGAAAAGTTAACTGGGTAGATTTGGACAAAAGTAAAAGTTTGGGGTTTTTTATGAGACAAAAAAAAGTTTGGGATATAATTGAGACAAAGGCTAAAGTTGAGGATTTTTTTTAGAGAATTGGGCCCAATATCGCCTAATTATGAAATTTCTCTTTTGCAAACTTTTTATGTCCATAAAAAAAAAGATGATACAGTGCCACATTTCTTTGACCCTTTAAACAATTTGAATTCTTTTGGAAACGTTTTATGTCCGTAAAAGAATAATAAAAAGATGATACAATGCCACCTTTCTTTGACCTTTTAAATATTTTACTAAAAATTGATTGCTTGTCGATTACAAAAATGAGTGATTATCTTTTGAAAATGGTTTTCCAAATTATTTATTTTTCGGGAAACAAACGGAGTAAGAAAATATTTTCATTTTTAATACATTGATTACACATAACATGAGAAGGACGGTGCATTAAATATGACTAATCATTTTCATTTAGGTGTGAAACAACAAAACCCTATTTCCTTTTTGAAAAAATTCTACTTTTGGTTCCTCTTAGGCTCAATTAAAAAAAAAAACCCTCAACTTTACACTTTGTCCCAATTATATCCTTAACTTTTTTATGTCTCAATAAAAACCACAAACTTTCATCCAAGTCCCAAATCTACCCAACCGTTAAAAATTCGTCCATTTAATGTCAGAAAAAAAAAAAAACAGAACCAGAAAGGAGCAGTGGCCCTCGCCTGGGCCTTCCCAAGGGCCGGCGACCCTCGTCGGACCCGAGTGAGTCGCCGGCGAGGACGTGCAGCCCTCGATCTGGGGCGAGGATCGCGTCCTCCCCCAAATCAGGGGCTGCACGCCCTCGCCAGGGACTTGCCTGGGGCTGGCAAGGGTCGCTGGCCCTTGCCTGGGGCTGGCAAGGGTCGCTGGCCCTTGCCTGGGCCTTCTCGAAGGCCGGTGACCGTTGTAAAGTTTATGATTTTTCTTGAGACATAAAAAAATTCAGAATATAATTGGGACAAAGTGTAAAGTTGAGGATTTTTTTTGGAATTAGGCCTTTCTCTTATGCCTATTCTAATCAAAGTTTTTATACTTTTAATCTGTCTGATTAAAGTTTTTTACTCTCACAAATTTTCTATTCAGAGTCCCTCGGACACCAAATCCGACCATACTCATCTCAACGTGTCTATTGAAAACACGAGAAAAACTATGCGAATAAAACATACGGAGTACCAAGTGGACACTCAAGAAACCAAAGCCGATTATTATTATTATTATTATTATTATTATATTCATTCAATTCAATAATGGGACGCGAACTCAAAATTTTTTTTTAAAATAATGGGGAAAATGAATGGGTGACGTCACACGAGGCGTCCCTGTAGTGCAGGTCACCTTCGCATCTCTTTCCGTTCCATTTAAGTTGGCTCCCCCTCAATCCTCCTCCTTGACTTGGTCCCCAAGCTTCCTTTAATGCCTAATCGTCCCGCGAAATTACGCTTGTGCCCCCTGGACACTCTCGTATTGACGACCCTGCCATCGTCGTTCGCAAGAAGGCCAATGGGTGAAATGAAATCCGTGCACGCGTAAATATCATGTTGCATACGTTCGTACTTCCTTTTTTTTTTTTTTCTTCTCGTTATGGCAAATTCGATTTTTTAGGAATTGCATTTCCACGTGTCATATCAGAATCGAGAGACTAAAAAAAAAATAGTAAAACGGGAATTCGAATTCGGATTTGATGTTTGTCCCGGTACAGATGTTTTATGAGTTTCGAGTGTTGAAGGCGTAAAAAAAAGTAAAGAGGGAAGAAATCCCCCCTCCCCCCCCCAAAAAAAAAGAGTGTTCATTTTCGTCATACATTAAATGATTTATGCTTAGTTCGTCCCAACACGTAAAAACTGATTTGCAATTGAATTTTTTGGAATATGATCGTTTTTATATCGGTCCTTGTACAAATGCTTTGTTAGAATCGGTTCTCTCGAGAACATAAAAAGTAAAAGAGGGAAGAAAGCCCTTAAAAAAAGAATATTAATTTTTGTTATGTATAAATTATATATACGTATACGAGTTGGTTCTAGAATGCCACTCGTGTAACGGCAGAATACACTCTCACGATACAATTTTATTAGGTAAAACCGGTTTTTTCCACCAATTTGTTTTGATCGCGCTTTCCTTATTTCGCACGCCGGGGGTTATTCAGTTGGGGCGAGCTTTGACCATAGAAACCCTTCCTAAGGTTTCTAGATTTTCCCCGACGGGAATGATCCCTGCACCACCTCTCGCGTATGCCCGCGACAAGGAATTCTCGACCCGGACCCCGACCCCCGACCACCCGCGTAACGAACCTGTCCGGAAATGCGGTCCGAATTCGAAGGCCGAATCGCCTTTTATCCGATTAATCTCGAGGGGCGGAACCGTCATTCCGAGCCCCCCTCTCGAAACTTTTGTTATATGAGGGCCTGTGGCTTCCGCCTTTTGTTCAAAGATAATAAAGGAAGAAGAAGGCACGGGACTCTCCATCTCTCTCTCTCTCTTTCTCTGTTGATCGAACTCGAACTCAAAATCGAATTCGAATTCGAATTCTTTCGAGGACGAAATCGACGGAAGGTGGGATTCCAGGGGAAAAAGGGGTACTCGAGAATCGCCGGCTGTCGGTGTCGGAATTTTCGTGTTGTTTTTCCTGAATTCGAGTTTCGGAATCTGTAATCGGAGATTTTCTCCTTGGGTCGCTCGTTTCTTTTTTTTTTGTTTTTTTGATCTGCGGTTCTCGAATTGAGCTCCCCGTGGCTGAATTTCGCGGAATTCGTCCAATCGATCGGTTTCCCGGGGCTTTTCCCCGCCGAGAATCCCGCCCCTTCGGCGTGGAATTTTTTGGTTTTTGGGGTCGTCTTTTGATGGTCTCCGCGGTCGAACTGAGGAACGCCATGGCTGGGTTGGCGTGAGTTCGAGTTCAATCGATTTGGGGTTCTTTAGGGTTTTGCGGGATCCGTTCGGAGCGACGATATGGGTTCCTCGGCGAGTTTCTGACGGTGGGTCGGGAGGCAGAGGGATATCGGAGCTTGGTTTTGGAATCGCCTCGCGAGTCCCGCGTGCGTCATGGATTGCACGGTGTGCGCGCCGATGACGGAGAATCTCCTGTCGAGGAAAATC
The DNA here is from genome assembly GCA_031216185.1 of Syzygium aqueum. Classification (NCBI taxonomy): domain Eukaryota; kingdom Viridiplantae; phylum Streptophyta; class Magnoliopsida; order Myrtales; family Myrtaceae; genus Syzygium; species Syzygium aqueum. Next base: position 1,440,978 of record CM062240.1, read on the forward strand.
GGGGAGCTCGGGGGAGGCTTTAGCCACGAGAGCGAGCACGACCTGGCGGTGATGGTGGGCGAGTTCCTGGAGAACGGAGGGAGCGGCGGGGCCGAGTCGTGGTGCAGCAGCGACAGCGACTCGGGGCTCTGCGATCTCGCCCAGCTCGCCGAGAGCATCGCGGTAAGTTCTTGCTTCATCGTCGGCCTCCTTCGCGTTGGAGCGTTTGGATTTGCCTTTATGCGCGCGCGTTTATGCCTGCCAGCGGGTAAAGTTTTCATTATTTTTTTTTTAAAGTTGATATAGAAAGCTCGGAAGGAATTTCAGCTTGTTAAGGCTAGGGGTTTTCTGCGGTTTAGTTTCTTCTGTAGCAATTAAGGAAAATAACAGAAAGAGGAAGACAAAAAATGAAATCAGTTCGTGCGTACAATTGCTGCGTCAAGCCGAGGTAATTTTGTCCAGAGACTATAGATAAAGCTGAACCCAGTTGGTGGTTTTTTGATGCACCTGTATTTAGTAGAATTTTTCAATATTTGGAGGAATTACAGGTCAACTTTAGGTGTTAGGTTGATCGCGGGAAGAATATTTAAGCCCTGCTTCTCTTAATGGAAAGTAGGTAATTTGGTGTGGTTGTATCTACTGCTATCTTTCTATTATGCAATGAAGTTGATTTGGTGCAAGTTTATTCCTTGTGTTATTTGTCTGGGGTGGTCCTTGGGGGAAAACTAGTGAGGCAGTCATACTTTTCGAGCCCTTCAGGAATTGCCATTTTGTTGGGTGTCCTTACAATCGATGACGTGGAAAAATGCTGGGATGCTAGGATATAGTGAATACAGAGGTTGTATGGTGTTGAATATTCGGCAGTTCGTTTTGGTCCCATGAGGTGAATTATAAATTGTTTCTGGAGAGAATTGTTTGATCTTGTAAGGACCTTTGGTCTCTTGGACAATGATATGATATTTCCGTGGATGGGATTTTTGCTAGTTTCCCTTCGGTAACTTGAATTAGATGATTTTGCTATCTGTGTCCGGTACTCCCCTGAGAAGTATAATCAATAGTTCTGTTGCAGGTCGTGAAGTGCGATTTAAGCTTCCCTTTTACCTTAAATAAGTCTCATGTTACTGTCCAGCTTTGTGGGTATTGAGTCACAGTTGATTAATTAATGGGAGTTTTTATTTCTGTGGGTATTTGAAATTAGTTGTCAACCTTATTTTAACATGTTTTTGTGAGACTGCCATTACCGGTGCTGTCCTTAATTGATTTACTTGAATGTATATTTAATTTATGGCCTGATGGTCCGTGGCTTGCTCAGTAGACATACCTTTTATTTGAAGGAGTGATTTGGCAACTAAAAAATGAAAAGTCATTACTATGGAAGTTAATAAATGAATAGAGATGACCGGACTGTTCTTTTTTATTCGATACTTATTAGATTGTGGACATGGAAACTGAATATTCCATACAAAACACAAAATTTCTCCTTTCATAGAAGTTTAGAGATGAATAATTTCTGTCATGAAATTATTGAGTGAGCAATTTATCAGAGATAGGTGATATGAAGTTACCCGTTAAAGTCGTATCTTTCTCCTCGAGTGTCTCTAGTCCAAATGAAATGCTATTGGTAGCATGCACGGAAAGAGTGCGGATGAGGATGATCAATTCAGACCTGGACAGAATAATTCAAAATCTACCAATTGATGGAAGAGGATCTGACCGCCAAAAAGTTGACGTGGTATGATGTTGGGTTATTATGAATTTTGCAGATGGAATGAGTAGGATAGATGAAAAAGGAATCAGCTGTATCGGAGTTTGAGCTGACCATGGTGGATTAGCTGATACTCTTAGGTGGCGTCATATTGGTTTAATTGGAAATAAAGTGTCTGTTAATAGCACTGTAGGTCATACACTGATTCATTGAAATATGAGTCAGCTTCACCCGGAACATGTGTGCATATCGAAGACCATCTTAATCATGTCCTTGAATAATCAAGAAAAATTTTGGTCCTTAGGGAATGAGAAGATCTAATTTACCGTTTGGATCAAAGTTCTTATTGTGAGACACAAAACTATTTCTCTATACTGAGATTGGGGAGGGCATATAGAATAGATTATCTTTGTCCATCTGAGAGTATGGGGCGTGAGTAAGACTGGTTTGACTTGCAAGATGGATTTTTCCTTTCTTACTGTTTGATCTGCTGTTATTTTTGCTATCCGGTTTTTTCCTATACCATAAAAAGTCAAAAAGCTTTAGAGTTGATTCTCACATTATGCGAATATGCCTTTTTGTCACAGTTCTCTAAGCGCAACTTGGATCAGTATGAGAGTGACTTGCAATCGGTGGTCCATTCTCTTGTGCTCTCCATCAATGAGATAGACCTTCAGTTTGTCAAGTCAGGACCGTGTAATGCTAGCTGCATTAGATTTTCTCTGGTTCAGCTTTTGAGACAATCGGGATATGATGCGGCAGTTTGTTCAGCAAGATGGCAGGGTGGCAGCAAGGTCCCTGGAGGTAGTTGATTGATCTTTATCTGCTCATCAATGCATTTGCCAGTACATTATCTTTGTGTTGCCAACTGTTTTTTATATTTGGTACAACTGTTTCAGCATTTCCTTATGTAACATGATATATGATGCAGGGGATCATGAATACATTGACGTGGTTAATAATACCAGCTCTGGAAACTCTGATCGGTTGATCATAGACATCGACTTCCAGAGCCACTTTGAGATTGCTAGAGCTGTCGAGTCATACGACAGAATACTGAAGTTACTTCCCGTGATCTATGTGGGCTCTTTGAGCAGGCTCAGTCAGTTTCTCCAAGTAATGGCTGAAGCTGGTAAGTTTTCACTGAAACAAAACTCGATGCCACTCCCTCCGTGGAGATCTCTTGCGTATTTACAAGCGAAATGGTACTCGCCCTACCAGAGACAGTTTGATGCCGAGAAGCAGAGCGGCATCGGCAGGAGCTTGTTGGAGCACAAGCAGTGCAGTGGACATTTAAAGAGGTTGCAGTCCGCTCTAGTGTCTGAGATGGAGACAGACCGGCAGCTGAAGCCCAAAATGGGCGACAGTAAGAAGAACCGGAGGATGAAGGTCGACCGGTGGAGGCACTCCCTGTTCAGGACGATGGCTTGACCAGGGACTTGGGTGGTTTTTGACACTTGAGAGAGAAAATATATTGCGGCTTTTTCATTAATTTCTTTTCCCATATAGTATAATAAGTGTGGACCAAAATGTCAAGATGGTTCATTCAAATATGGTGGGGCGTCATAGGCATCGCCATAATAGAGAGAGACTGTTCAATTTTGAAGTGAGTCGGCAGCATAGTGCAATTTTCTTACGTTGGGAGAGAATCAGCAGTGCTACGTGGAGTTCGAGGTTTTCACCGGTGTTATGTGACCTTTTCTCCTCCGTTTTGTCTGTTTTGCCTACGTTTTAGTAATCCCTTGCCTCTATATTTTGTGGGCGTGGCAAAAATCTCGCTTGTTTTTTACGTACCGTTTGTGACATTTTGTTCTTTTCCATTTATGGAAAAAAAGATTAGCCTAGTAGCTTTACCTGCTAATTCTCTTTATGGTATAATATAGCCGCTAAGTTTTCTTCACTGGGGTGGGAATGAAGGAGCGTACAATCGAATTTCTTCTGTTTCGAATTCGCGATAACATTCACTAATCACGCCCAGTTCGTACGCCATCTGATCCAAAAGATTGAATGTCAGTCGGATGTATCACAAAAAATTCTTGGTCTCCATTTTCAGTTCACATGGAATTTTTGTAAGAAGCGAACTGTCATTTGTTTTTGGTTGGATAGAAGCGAAGTGTCATTCACCGATCCCTACGGTGGCGATTTCCATTGACAGGGCTATAATGCAATGCAGATCTTGACGATATGAAGAAACGATGAATTCCGACGATGATTTGTCGACATCGGCTTAGGCCATGTCAACATCTTAAGGGTTCATTCCGATCACATACTGTCACGGTGTTGATGCCCTCTTCTGCTTGCTGTACCCCATTCCCATGGGCCACAGCCAAGGAAAATAGATGAGATTCTTTCCGTTCATTTGCTAACTCAACCTTTATTAAGTGGAGCAATGCTACATGAGCCGACTGAAATGGCCCGAAACTTAGACCGACTCGCGCATAATGACATCCTTGGGGAAGAGGATCAAGTTGGCCCTTGTGAACAGCACCTCATCCTTGTCATTTTTCCTTTGATAGATAAAAAAGCGGAGATGGGTAACTGGTGCTGATAATCTCCTTTGGACATATTACTGTAAAAGGGTTTTACACCCGCCGTGAAAGGTTCGGTTTGCGCCGCATCCACTCAGCAACTCCTATGATCCCAAGGTTTGAGATCAGTAAACTCTTCACAGCTATTCCACCAAGATATTGGCAGTTAAGAAATCTCTTCACACAAGTTATGTCGCAGCTTGGTAACATAAAACGAGTATTCAAATATTCGCTCATGATGTGAATCGAAGTTTTGATCTCGTGAAAATTGGACAGTCCATTTATCACTAGACCAATCGTGTGATTCATGTTGAACAACAGAATTTTCGACAAGGGCTCGATGAGAATAATAAATAGCATATACAATGATTTTAATCAATTTTTTTAAATTTTTTTAAGTTATATCGTAGAATTTCTTTTAGTAAGTATCTAGAAAAGGAAAAATAAATATAAATAAATAATTGGTATTTTTATCTTTGTTGTTCAGGAATAATTTGTGCTTTGATAGAATGTGCCACTTGTTTGAAAACATAGTCCTGTTTCTTTTTTCCAAATAAACATTTTGTTTTACTTGTACACTCCTATAAAAATTAGAAACACCGTATATTTAAATTTATAACTTATGCATCAAAACCCTCGATTACTTATTTTTCATGGAAAAGAATTATTATTGTCCGACTTGATAACTTGAAGGACAAACATATTAGCAAACATGATTTGGACAAAATTACATCTACTACCGGACAGACTTGGTCGATGTTTGTGCTATGAGAAAAAATTAAATTAAATGCGAAAAATATATTTACACGTTATTTTTTACACACAAAGGATCAACACGAATACAAACATCCCATTTTCATGTCAAAATCAAATTTTATTTCCTTACTGCGTTGTACCATGTCGATGATTGCTAACTACTTAACAAAATACAGTTTTTAATTGACTACCAAAAAAAGAAGAAGAAGAAATGCACGAAAGAGGGAGAAAAAAAGGGCAGAAGTTGGAGTAGGTGAACGAGGAGAGTAGATATGTGATTTTTTCTTTTCAAAGATCCATAATCTTTTAGGAGAATTGCCATGTAACTATATGAGAACAAGGTCATGATGTAAAAATTGATTTAAAAGAGTGGATTGGGTGCAGGCACATTTAATTCTCTACACCATCAACTTAAAACGAAAAGCCCTATTTGCACTGTTCCGAATTTTGACCCACGTCATACCTGATCCATAAGATCGATGAGATATTTATGCAAATAGAGAATTACGCATTGATAAATGTGAGTTTTCACGTCATGAAAAAATATTCCAAATTGCTTGAAAAGTAAATAAGATAAGTCTCCACAGTTGACACTGAGTGATTACATCATGCCCACATTAGCATTTAGTATATGAGCTTTTCAGGAGCTAAAAAGTCATACGAATATGTTGCTAGCTATGTGACAGACTTAAAGTATATAGTGATAGTACACTTCACAATGGAAAATGAAGTATCATAGTCTATAGAGCGAGGCAAAAGATTAGGTAAAATTAAGCGTAATCTTTAACAAAACTTCATGGCAACCTGATGAACAAGTCATCCTGTTTCCTTGGAATGATTTCGTAATCAAGAGTAGATTGTCACTTTCCAAAAAGTGACAGCACCGTTTTCTCCGCATTTCTCGTAATACATCGGAGTAACTATACTCTTATGTTTTAATAAATCTAGCCATATCATGTTTTCGAGTCTTGTAATTGTTGGTTTTCTTCTACAGCGAATAGGAGCCATTCCCGAGGGGCTTTGGGGCCCCAAAGTCCCTTTAGCAAATGCAAATAGCGTTTGACAAATTTTTTTGGAGAAGTATGAAGAAATGCAATTTGCATTTTCAATGACATTTAGCCCAAAGCAGGTCTAGATGTGTTTTGGAATGCTGCATTTTTGTGCTATGCCTCGTGGGATGTTGAGCTGGTATTATTGGATTACTGGTAGAGTAAATTTCATAACCATGATCTTTACCAAAAAAAAAAAAATTTCATAACCATGATGATTATGAATTCACAGCATTTTCACAATACTAGGGAAGAATAATTGGATCAAAGACATTTAGCTTCGTATAAGACAGAGCGCATGATATGATGGATCATCTAGTTTCTTTTTATTTTGTTTTCTTGTTCATATCCCTGATTTTAATAGAACTCATTACAGATCATTTATATTAATAAACCTATTTCATGATTTAATTAATTGAAAGGTGGGGTCAAGATCCTATGATTTCGTTTTCTTTTAAATATCCAAAATCTCTAGAACGGGGTTTAGTAATAAATTTATTTTAAAAAAATCTTATAGAATTTTTTTCAGCCTGTATATGAGATGGGCCGGCTACTTTTTTTATAGTCGATCCATCGATAGCGATCTAGTGGTCGGAGAAGCACAAATGGACATGTTCATAATTGTTTCTAAAATTTATATTATCGGCGAACACTTTTAAAAATAATTATTGCAGGGCAATTATTGGCTTCTTTGATTTGCCCAAACGTGATTGCCCTTCAAATATGGCAAAAAAAAAAAAGAGGTGGTACGCATGGTATGCTTTAGTATGCTTAAGAGCCTTTCGTGCACGTAAATATAGTACATAATCCGACTCTATAATTAATGTCATATGTACAGTGAGCTATATTTGATTTCTATGGGACATGTTCAGAATTAGTGTTAAATTATGTGAATTGGTCAAAATGGTAATAATGACCGGAAAGTTGCACTAAAAGCATTAAATCATTTAATTCTTGTGCAGTTATGTGAGTAGTTTTTTAGTCAAATAGAATTTGGAGTGCTACTTCTTTCCCGTGAAGATGAGATAGAGTTTCTCAGGAGAACTCCGGGAAACTTTGTCGAAAACAATTTATTCATAAGATGCTTGCATAGGGGAACACCTTTGTCCTTTTTGGAGCAGACGAGGTTAGGCATGCAATTCTCTATGTTGTTTTGGACTTCAAATTGAATCTGGCGAATTAAGTACAAACATCCACATATATTAAGTACAAACATCCACAGTGAGGAAACAAAGTTTTCCCTCAAAGTTTTCACACCTATGCAGTACTTCATCCAAATAAAATTATTTTGCTCTTCTGCATTCCGGATTGACTTGACCTTCGTAGTTGTTAAAGCTCAGCCAAGTAAAAGTGGAACCAGCGATTTTCGGAAGCCGATGAAAAAGCATATCCTTGGGAGTGGCCCTTAGCTCCCGACAAACTTGGTCGATGCTCTTGCCATTCTCCAAGTAGATGCAAGAATACGGCTTCTTGGTCTTCCCTCCAGCATGGCGCTCAAACTGGCAGGGACTTACGTACTGTGCGGTTCAACGTAGAAGACAAGTTACCTTACAAATCACCAACTTTTACTATCCTCCTCAACTCTACTGTTGAACAGAGATAAATAAATCGAAGTACAGTCAGTTGCTTACTTGAGAGTTGTTGCATTTGTTGCAGCTGCAAAGAATCTTTGACCCTTTTATGACACCATGAAGAATTATCTATGGAACTCCATGTATCAAGGGTCGAATTAAGAACCAGAAAAATTAAGAAGAGTACAGCATGAAAGAGACTGGGCAAATGACCATACGAGAAATAACTTACATCACCGCTCCACAAAGTGCACTTCACTGGAGCCCCATTAAATACTCCGGTCGATAACAGACTCTGGTTAGATAACGGGCATATGTTAGGGCCAGGCTCTCTAGCCGCGCCTAGCTTCTCTCTTGTGCAAGCTTTCTGTGTTTTTGCGTTACTTCCCAGATTCGAATTGCTCTCTGAAGCAAGATGAGCATTTGCCTCAACTGTGCCCACTTGACTAGTTGTGCCCGAAAATTGAGCAGAGTTCTGATTGTGTGTTATCGCCTCACCATTGGTTGTCCTCAACAATCTTCCGTCACTGACCTTTTTAAAAGAGTACCTTATCGGCACATGCACGGCATTTTCTGAATCATGAACGTCATTGATATTTGCCTTTAGCATTTCATCAGGATTATGAGAATTCGCTAGGGCATCACCTTGACATGAATCCTTGAAATCCCTTCTTCCAGCGCCCATACCATCGGTTCCAGGTGTCACATTAGCCGTGTATAGAAATGGTGAAGGCCTCGCTACAAGTCCGCCTTGAACTTGCCCCGGAATAGACGGACAATTGGAATCGGTACCAAGTGACACATTAGCTTTGTCCAATGGATAAACACTCCTTAGAAAAACATTTGGCCTGGTGATGGCTGCTTCAATTGCTTGTTTCTTGTTGCTCAACATTCCCAGACGAGTTACATTGTTTAACCACGGATAGGCACGCTTCGGATGTTCTGGGAATATAATAGCTCTGTCCAGAATATTTGCTGCCTCCGTTGTCCTTTGTCATTTGAAAGAGTTCAAGCCCAAAGGTCTAGAAAATAAATGAATAGTTTTATTGAGTTGAGATAGAAGATTAATTGACACATATAGAAACTAAGTATCCTAAAAGTAAAAGACGTTAGTACTACAAGGGAAAAAAGTATACTTTCCCCCGCATAATGGAAAACATCAAGTGATGCATACGATGTAAATTGTGGCACTGTTATAAAGCCCTCCTTCAAGGGTAAGGGCAACTATAGCAATATGACGGAACAAAATAATGCTTATCATAATATAATCAAAGAGGAATGCCACATAAACAAAGATACGTAAAGTTTATGATAGTTAATATTCATATAGACCACAACGGCACAAAATCCACGAGCTATAGCATAACGACATGCCAATTACAAGCTTTACACACACATGCATTGTGGTTATTAAGGACGTAATGTAAAGACATTGTCCGAGTAAGATCTTTGTTTTCTCTAGGATAGCTCACTGATTTTCTTCGGAGCACTCTGTTCTTTTTAATAGCACTGCAGGGCTTGATGTCAAAACGGAAAGCTCATTTTTTCTTCAAGAAATCCCTATTGAAGAGTTTCATGAAAAACCTCCGCCTTCTTTCTAAACCATTGCCAAGATTATACGGGAGGATATGTGAATGTAAGAAGACCTACCAGTTTCTTACTTAACGTAGCATCAATGAGCTTCCATGTGTACATTTACCTTTACCAAAAAAAAAAAAAATGAGCTTCCATGTGAGTATGGATATGACTATTATCTATTAGATATCAGAAGAACTTCTTATTCTTAAAGCTCTCTGAAACACGAGGCACAATTCTGTTGAAATATCAAAGCATCTCGATGAAACCATTAGTCAGATACTCATTAAATATCCTATCTAGCTTATACGCGAGCACAGAAAAATTTGACATGAAAAAGGGGGAGATACCTTCTTACCTCTCCAACACACGTTAAGCATCCTGATGAAACTGTTAATAAAATCCTCATTAAATATCTTATCCAGCTTACATGCGAGACACAAAACATAGGTACAAAGATGAGAAATGCCAAAAAGTCACACAAATTAACTAAATGCAATATCAGATTCATACCAGTCACTATTTCAGCATGACTTACCTTAAAGAATAGCATAAGAGAGTTGTAGAGTATTGGCCAAGTCCAGCAGAATACATTAGAATCCACTCTAAATTAAGAGGTAAGTGCATGACTTTTCAAGAAGAAGATATTTATGGCTTACGTGTTCCGCATTTATCAACTGCGAAATGATTTTAGGGAGTTTTAGTATACAAATCTGAATCATGATGAAACTCTGCTAGAGCTTGACGATTTGAGTTTAGACAAGTATTCTCTCTATAATCTCAACCTTTTAAGATCAGGGGCTTGGCCACTCTATGATTTATATGGCAGTAGTAGGTGATGTTAATGACCGAATCTTTTCCATCTAAATCAAGTGGGAAACACGGATCCATTGATGCGATTTAGATCTCTTTCAAAATATCATGTTTGGAAGTTTAGAAATTTCCCCATAAAAGTTAGTCTTCTAATAAGGATCAAGTGTTTGGCAACATCCTTTTTCATGTCAAGGGTAGACGAAGGAGGATTAGAAACATCTGAGGGAACAATTCGACCAATTCTCATTGTGAGAGGAACAGAAATAGGGGAAGTTTTCAGAAGTTAGATTTCTAGCAGGCTTGGCTCTCATCATCGAGCTTCCATGCAGTGTCTGTTCAAGTCAGCTAGATGCGCGAACTATATCAGAGGGAGGCAGAAAATTGGCATTTTTTGTACTTCAAGATACGAAAACAAGCCAGAGAAAGATCTATATGTACTTGTTTATTATTGTGCTCAAGCCATGATCTTATCTTTCTGGACATGTAACTGAAGATAAAGGAGCTGAAGAAAGTCTCATGGGCTTTAAACAGGAATGTAAGATTTAGTTTGGCAACGGAAAAAGTGTTAGGCACCTCTTCCAATCCAAAAATATAGGAAAGTAATTGTCCGTGATCCTAGATGATCTTCTTAACACATTTCCAACTTGGTTCGAAATGCCGTTTCCACTCCTCTAGTCAAGTTATGAGATAATCCTAAAAGTTAAACTTTAAGAAAGTTTGAAATAAAACCGAGAACATTAATTACAACCCTATGGATAGAATTACTCAGAGACGACGTGAGTGTGTCATGTAACGCAACGACGTCATGGTATTTTCAAGTGTCACATGACAATTAAAATGTTCCATTTCAGCATATATATATATCAGATAACTAGACTAACTGTATATCATTAGCCCACTACTTCAAAATCTTTATTAAGTAAACAAAATCTTTATTAAGTAAAAATAGCCACGATAAAATAGTTGAGCCAGAAGCGAAAAATGTAGATCAATAGCATGAAACCTTGATCCACACGGCAAATTATTAGGGCCAAAACTTCATAGAAATAAAACAACAGAATTGGACAGAAAATTCGAAAGATTAAAGCTTCACCGGGAGTTCAAAGGCCACTAACATTTTTCTTGTCTGGAAGACTTGCGAGCAAATGCGACGTCTCCGTTTTATCACCTCGAGCTCGAAGTACACTGCGTGAACCGCCAAAAGATCAAATTTTTACTGTTATTTATGAAATTTTAAACAGAATTCGCAGATTTACTCCATGAAAAAGAACAACCGCTAGCCTACCACACAAAAACCTGCGCACCCATGTACAAAGGTTAAATCTGTCGATCAAACAAACTTGCAATGAGTGATCTATAGAGAGAGACATGTTGTAGTGACATACAAAGACCAAGCTCAAGACGATCATAGTGAATTTCGAAGCTTTTAGAGGTGTGGTAATGCACATTTGAGCCATCCTCCAAATATTTCTCACTTTTTCAAAGGAAAATGAACAAAAAAAAAAAAACCAACAGCAATAAAAATGGTACACTCCATAGATTGAATAAGTACCTTGGTTGGAAATTGACTAGAGGTGTCGTCGCCGGCACGATTTGTTCCTTGCCGGAGAGATTAGGATGATTGTATTTCTTTTGGACGAGGAAGATCTATGTGAAAGAAGATGAGGAAGATGTAGGTGAAAGAAAGATTAAAAATTTGACCTTTGAAACTCTTAAATTACTAATGGCTAGAGTTTAAGAACCATTAATGCCATTTCCATTCGTGACGTCCTGAGCTCGATAATGCGTGGATAATTATGTGAGCCCACCCTCCCCAGTCATGAGCCAAATTACATACCAATCGTGCGTATTGTGAGGTGCGCCTCACAACTTGTTGAGATGGTTTTATTGATTATTGGTAGAGCAAATTTCAAAACAAATTATCATTATGAATTGCAAATAACGCATTTGCATAACACAAGTGAAGAAAAATTGGATCAATGACATTTAGTGTCGTATAAAATAGAGCCTATAATATGATGGGTCAACATGTTTTATTTTATTTTATTATTATTGTGTTTCGTTGTGCATACCTTTCTTTTCAAATAGAAGCCGTTGAAGTTTAGTTAGATTGATAAACATATTTTATGGTTTGATTTATTAACAAGTGGAGTCAGTATCCTATGGATTCTTTTCCTTTTATATATCTAAAGTCTCTAAAATGAGTTTCAGTAATTAATTTCTTTCAAAGTAATTATTATATGTACAATTTAGTCGGGCCTTATATGCGATCGGCAAGTTGATTCCTATATAACCATTCCATCAATAGAGTTCACACATATTTCTTGCTGAGTTATACTTGTGCCACGGACTTAATATGGCTATTCTAGTGGTCCAAGAAGCACGAATGAACATGTTCATAATTGTTACCGTAATTCCTATTATTGGTCAATTATTTTCCAAAAATAATTATTGTAGGGCAATTATTAATTCCCTCAATAAGGCCAAAATTGATTGCCCTCCAAATATGGCAAAAAAAAAACAAAATGAGGGGGCATGAATGGCATGCTTACATGTCGATATAGAATAGAATCCAACCGTATAATTAATGTCATATGTACATGCGAGTTATATATAATTTCTACCAGATATGTTCCTAATTAGACTTGATTATGAGAAGTGCACAAATGGTAATAATGATCGGAGGAAGCTGCACTAGAAACATAATATCATTGAATTCCTCGTACATTTAGGTTAGTAATTTTTTTGGTCAAGTTGAATTTGGAGTTCTATGATTTATTTCCGTCGAAGACGAGACGCCAACCTCGCTTGAGGTCACCAGACCCAAAGCGACTGTCGCCTTGGGTAGCGTGACCCTCTGGCGACCTCAGGCGAGGCTGGTCGGTAGCTAATTTAGCTCGTCAGTGACATGCATGTAGTTTTTACCAAATAACATATATGTCAAAATTGCTTTTCAATATATTTTTAAAATATATTTTACCGAGCACTACTCGCATTCCAGAAAATCGCTTTGGCCAAAAGAAATTTACATTTTCCCCTCGAGATATTCCTCCAAAGCCGAACCAAACGCACCCTCGAGTATCTAATTTCATTTTCGACCAATCAAATTTGAGTACCGTCCGACACTTTCAAAACGAGAAGAAAAAGGACAACAAAATCCCACCAACCAATAATTAGCCGCTTTGACCCACTTTGACCAACCACCAATGTCTCCCCACCGTCCTTCGGCACTCCGTATGTACTCCGCAATCCCATCTCTCCTCTCTTCGGCAACCCCAAAACCCAAAACGCATCCAATCATGGCCACCCACCACCACCTCCTCCTCCTGACCGCCACCCTCCTCCACCTCCTTGCCACCCCCACCGCCATCGGCGTCAACTATGGCACCCTCGGCGACAACCTTCCGCCCCCCGCCCAGGTGGCCAACTTCATCAGGACCCAGACGATCATCGACCGGGTCAAGATCTTCGACACCAACCCGGACATCCTGCGCGCCTTCGCCAACACCGGGATCGCCGTGACGGTAACCGCCGTGAACGGCGACATCCCGGCCCTCACCCAGCTCGCCTTTGCCCGCCAGTGGGTCGCCATAAACATTGCCCCGTTCTATCCTCAGACCCGTATCATCCGCGTCCTCGTCGGGAATGAGATCATCCACAGCGGGGATAAGCGCCTCATCGTCAACCTCCTTCCCGCCATGAAGACCCTCCACAATGCTCTTGTTCTTGCCGGTTTCAGGGGCATTCAGGTTGGAGAATCTCTCACATCTTTGTGGACAGAATTTTCTTATTTTTCCAGACATTATAGTTTCGCATGCAACGTTAGGATCTAGCCTCGAGTAGATATTGAAATCAATTCATAGCAAGAGCACATGCGGCCGAATCTTACTATTGCATGTGGAGATCATCTTTTCTGGCCGCGTGGACAGAACAAACACATGGAACGTAATATTTAACGGAATTTGGTACGATCAAATTCAGAATGACAATACAGGATCAACAAGGTGACCAATAGATCATGATTTTCCGCAAGAGACAATTCAAAGAAGTTCAACTGAACAGCCAGATCCATCTAATATGCAGCAGACGACGCTGGCTAATGTCTTGTATTTGTTCTCTGATCAGGTATCAACCCCCCACTCCCTCGGTATCCTTGAGGTGTCCGAGCCGCCGAGCATAGGAAGGTTCAGGCGCGGGTACGCCCGGATCCTTGTGCCGATGCTCAAGTTCCTCCGAGATACCAAATCGCCCTTCCTTGTCAATCCCTACCCTTACTTCGGCTACTCCCCTCGAAAGGCGAACTACGCCCTCTTCAAGCCTAACCGAGGCATCTACGACAAGTTCACCCGCATCACCTACACCAACATGTTTGACGGCATGCTTGACGCTGTCCACTCAGCAATGAAGGCTGCGGGCTATGGCGACGTGCTGATTGTCGCGGCGGAGACTGGGTGGCCCTCCCTTGGCGGCCCCGGCGAGCCTGCCCCGACCCTGGCGAATGCCTTCTCGTACAATGGGAACCTGTTGAGGCACACTGCGTCGCGCCGGGGTACACCCCTGATGCCGAACCGCCGGATAGAGACGTACATCTTTGCCTTGTTCAACGAGAACCAAAAACCGGGCCCAATCGCTGAGAGGAACTTTGGGTTGTTCAGGCCAGACTTCTCGCCGGTCTACAACATTGGAATCTTGCGCAGTGAAAGGGTACGTCGAATGTTACAATTGCATGTTATTGTCATAGGTTTATCGAAGTTTTCAAATTTTTAATTACGCTTTCGTCTAATAATTTCAGACTTTTCAAACAACCGAGAGAGGTTAGCAATGAATAGAGTCACAGCATGCAACTGATATAACATGTCAGAACTTGCAAATTGCTTGTTACTTGGAAAACGTGAATAAACCTTACTAGAAAAACCATCTACCATTATTAGGGCAATTCTAATGTCCAAAAACTTATTCAATACAGCAACAACGCGGGGCGAGAGGCAGGTCCAGGAGGCCCGGGGGAAGGCGCGGGAGGAAGGGCCGCCGCGGGGGTGGCGGCAAGCGGTGGTGCGTGCCGAAGCAAGGCGTGAGCGATCAGGCTTTACAGGCCAACATAGACTACGTGTGCAGCGTCGGTGTCGACTGTCGGCCCATCCAGGCCGGTGGGCCATGCTTCGAGCCCAATAACGTCAGGGCCCACGCTTCTTACATCATGAACTCTTTCTACCAGACC
Source organism: Syzygium aqueum (assembly GCA_031216185.1). Classification (NCBI taxonomy): domain Eukaryota; kingdom Viridiplantae; phylum Streptophyta; class Magnoliopsida; order Myrtales; family Myrtaceae; genus Syzygium; species Syzygium aqueum. Next base: position 1,456,172 of record CM062240.1, read on the forward strand.
AAGGGCCGCCAGCCCTACGACTGCGATTTCTCCGGCTCCGGCGTGTTGACCACCGTCAACCCAAGTGAGTGCCTCTGTTATTCTCCATCTTTCATTAACTACATAAAGAATATAAAAAGGAATATGACTGAAAACAGAAGAAGTGAACAAGAATACTTGACACTCATTACCATTTTGGGCTCTCTATACACAGGTCGTGGTACATGCACATACATATGAGAAATTGGAAGTGTAGAGAGACGGCGGCATGACCTACCGGAAACTGCGAAGACTGTCCCGCTAACATTGTAATGCCAAAGAACTAATGGAGTTATAACACAGATAATTGTACCGTATTGTCGTATTGAATTTAGTATGCTACTTGTTATCTTGATTGATCAGTCAATCACTCATGATAAAAGGAGGAAGTTGTGTGTAGAATAAACCTCTTCACTCGATTTGAACATACCTAAACATGCCTCAGGTAACTTTATTAACATACTATATTCATGTCAATTTGATGTGTTTATGCATCTTTGGACATCCTAATACATGAAAAGACATTCTTAAACATATCACTTAGAGTTCTTTAAAGTTGGTATATATTGAAGCGTGTTATTCAATTTAATTGTTTGGTTTGGATGCGCCAAATCTTGTATTCAGCTCACAATGTCTTCCATTCAAAGTGAGCATGAGGGTAACCCCTGCGAGATGAAGCCTTACCCCATCTACATTCGAGGGGTGATTTGTGTGCATTCGTAGGGAATGACTGAGATGAAGGGTTGGAATACCCGGCGATATTAAAAAGTTTTTAAACAAGTCAATACATGTGCCGTATTACTTAACTTAGGACAAGTAATGTTTGGATTTCTAATTTGTATTATGATCAATAAGCGTGTTATATTTGGTTCAAAATATATGATAGATCTCATTTGAATGTTACGATTATGAGATAAAAATATTAATGAGAAAGAGAGGGGGAGGGGGCGTTTTGATTTTGCTCTTTTTTTTTTTAAAAAAAATTAGAGTTTCCTTTGTAGTTGGGTGTTTGAAATGCAGTGGGAGCATTTTGAATAAAAGTGGCAATTTCGTAAACAGATGTCCAATGCTCAATGTAATTTATCGTCTACCTATAAAACTTGGGGCGAAAAGTGAGGATGGCAAATGTAAAGGGTGCAAAGTGGTTTTGTTACGAAAGATGAACTTGATTTTGGAATTTTCCCTATATTTTAATGTTATTCCATCAACTTTGATAAAAAAAAAAAATATGATTGCCCTTCTCCTACTTCGAGGGTTTCCGGATTGTGAAACAATCCGGACCACTAATCTCATGAGTCGAACAAGACGCCAAACTAAAGTCGGGTGGAGAGGCATACCCGAGATAGCTTAAGTTTAGTATCGTACAAAATCAGAAGCATACGTTGCCCCTAATTCACATGTACATGTCCAAAGTTTAACCGCTAAGCTAAATCAACGAGCTTCAATCTCTATCTACGACATTGACCAATCGTATTTAGAGATCGTCTACGAGATACAGGAAAAAAAAATCAAATATTTAAGTAAAAATTAGAAAAGACGCCCACCGTGGGGCTCGAACCCACGACCACAAGGTTAAGAGCCTTGCGCTCTACCGACTGAGCTAGACGGGCTTTTTGACTTTACTCTCGGATTTATACAACTTAAAATTACATTTTAATTCGCAAAGATCATACACGACAAGGAGATTATATTGTGCGGGATACGGACAGAAAAATACGGTCATTTTCCTTAAAAGCACGTAAAAAAAGTTCGAGGTTACTATAATAGATTCGTTTAACGAGGTTATCTTGTATTTACATTAAAAACATTAGTAACAAGAAAAGCTTAAACATTAGTGTAGGAATATTTAAACCATTATAATAATTTGTATCTAATAACTGTTTTTTTGTTACCGATTCGTGCTATCTAATGGGAAATCACAAGGATATTTTACTTAGTTATGCTATTTAATCATATTTTGGGCGTATAAATGATTCTTGGCATGTTGCATCATTAATTAAGACGCGAAATAAATTCTTAATCGAAGTACTCTCAGCAGAGGATATAATATGACGTGTTTTTTATACATGACTAACTTGGTTCACTCTCATTCTCCAAAAATTTAACAAATGTGCAGAAGACGGAAGTATTTCTCCTGATCTTGTATGTACGTGTAAAGGTCCACGTATTTTACTAATAGTTGTGAATAGTTTCTCCTTATAATTAATTGGACCTACAATTTTTAGGAAAATATCCCTATAGGACTTTGATAATAACAGAACTTAATTCAAGAGTGAGTTCATTTAAGCGTGCAGAGATTCATATTTAAATCATGCACAAGCTACTAGCTAGTGCAAGTACGTATTATTCAATGGCTAAAAAACTACAAGGGTGTAGAACCAAACTAATTTCTGCAAATATACGTAGACTTTCCAAAAAATATATTTGCCAACTGTTGGAGTTCCTAAATTTAAGACCTAGCTTATAGCAATAAAGTATAATATTCCAAAATTATTCATGCAAAAAATCACGGACTAATTTGCGCAGGATATCGGTGAGATGACGTGATCAAGACTTGCAATTGAGAGAGCATTCGCAGCCCAAATTGAAGTAGGGTTTTGCAAGTGTTTTTCAGAAAACTTTGCGAGATTTATTTTAAAGAAGATTAGATGGACATAACGGCTACAAGACTCAATTGCATTGTTCAAATTTGAACCCTCTAGAAAGGAGAAAACTCTATCAAAAGATATGCGTTGACAAGGAAAAATACGAGAGAATTTGAGTGTTATTGATATATTTTTGAGTTCGTTTCTTTTAAAAGCTTGTAATACCTGTTCAAGTGCTGGTTTAAGAGTTAGCAAGAGCAACAAACTCTTCTGTGAACGCTCGAGAGAAGTGATTGTACTTAGAGGTGAAGGCATTTATCTAAATGAGCGATAAAGTTTGTTAAAAAAAAAGAGCGATAAAGTTTGTTAAAAAAAAAATGAGCGATGAAGTGTGCGAGGAACTCTTTGTAAATACTTAGAGGTGTGATTTATAGTTTGGAGAGAGGATCGACTGTAATGTGTGTACAAGGTGTGGGAGCAACTATTGGAGCATCCAATAGTTACTTGGTCTATGGCGAGGTTGCTGTAGAAGGAAGTCAGGTTTTACGTGGTAGCAGGTTCAACACTTGAAATAAGGCGATATTTGTTCTATTGGCATAAGTGGTGGAATTCGACTGTTTTGGTTGCTAGAACTGGATGAGAGGAGTGGGCAAACCCAAGCTGAACCTCTATAAATCTTGCTTGCAATTTCTCTTTTCCTAAACTCAGCAATTTCCGTTGCTTATATAACTAGTTCATTTTACACGTAAGAGCAGAATTTTTATTGGGGTTGATTTTACAAAATTAATTTTCTGTTTTCTTGAAAACCAATTCATCCCCTCTCCTTAGTTGCTTATTTGGTAGGCGAAATCCGTTCACATGTGGATCGATTCCTGGCTTAGAGGGGGGAACGAACCCTGTGACTCAAGGTTCCTAAGTTTGGAATCAGGAACCAAATCGGTTGCTTTTGAAACCAGATCTTGAACCGGCCAGTTCCAATCCGGCTCCTGGTTCTTCGGAAAAAAACACAGATTTACTCAGAGATCTATGTAGTTGGTCTTGAATCGGCTTCTAAGGTATGGAATGCATTGTATAATCGTTTTACTCAGAGATCTGTGGCCAAAGAATTCGAATTAAGGGGTAAGCTTCAATCTTGTCAAAAGCGTAAGAGGCCCTTAATCATGTATTTGTGTGAGTTCAAATTGATTTGTGACCAGTAAATGCGATCGGGAAATCGATCGATGATATCACAAAGGTCTTCAGTGTTTTAGAGGGTGTCAGAAGTGACTATGAGACGTTTAAGACAACTATGTATTGTCTTAAACCTGAGCCGAGCTACGAAGACATTATTGCTCAGCTTGAGAGATATGCAGTGTGACATCAAAATTATTTGTCGAATCAAATAAACACTAATTTGGCATTTACCGGTGAAAAGATTGATTAGTCTAAACTGAGCAGTGAGGATGATTCGGGTTCATTTGATTCAACATTTGTTTTTGTTGGCCAAAAAAATTTTAACAGAGGTTTTGAAGGAAGGAATGACAGGTTTGACAATAGAGGAAGAGGCTATGGTTTTCGTGGAAGGAAGTTCGGAAATTATCCTAGATTCCAAAACTATGGACCCTCAGGAACTTTTGCTGATTCATTTGGTGGTTATCAGTCTGCTGGTTATCAATCTGGTGAAAATCACAGACCAAATTCACCTTCTTAGAGTCAAGGCTTCCGACCCTATACAACCACTTAGACTAAGGTTGCTGATTCAAAGGAGTACCCGCTTGTGGGTGGTAATTCTGCTTCGGACAGACAATTTTATGTGGATAATACGAAGCTTTAATGTCGGATATACAAGAGGCTGGGACATGACGTTCTACGTTGCTGGTACCGCTTTGATAAGATTATCAAAGCGAGTTGATACCAAATGCCTTAGCTGCTCTTCACTTGGAGGATGATCAAGAAGGAGATTGGTTCTCGAACCTTAGGGCAACAGCCCATATCACATCATTGACTGGTAATCTTAATCCTTTCTCTCGTTACTACGGTTCAGACACGGTAATGGTGGGGAATGGAGTTTGTTTGCCCATTGCCCATATTGGCTCAACATCTTTATCTACTAAATTGCATTCATTTCCTTTAAATGAGGTTTCGGTTGTCCCAGAGATTAAAAAAAACTTGATTTCGGTGTCTAAGTTGACTGACGATTACCCTTGCTCACTAATCTTTGATGAACTTGGTGTATCTATTAAGGACCATTTGACGGATTCGATAATCAGTTTGGGAAAGAAACGTGGGGGTCTTTACAAAGTAAATCAAGGACAAACAGAGTCGTGGTACTCTCAAAGACAATGGACCGCCAGTAGTGAAGTCTGGCACCTTCGGCTTGGGCACTCAAACTTTCAAATAATAAAGTTTCTGGAGAACAATAATAAGATCAAATCTACAAAGGTGACAGAGAATATGTGGAAGCTGCTAGGTTGGAAAAAGCAGTAAGCTGTCCTTCAATATCTCATAATCCCTAGCTAGTAAAAAACTTGTAAACAATCTATTGTGATGTGTGGAGGCATGCCCCGGTAGAATCTTTTTCAATAGTTTAACTTCTATATAGTCTTCATAGATAGTTTTTCACGGTTCTCATGGGTGTATTCAATGAAGAGAAAGTCTTGAGTTCTTTTCCATCTCTGTCATGTTCCAAAATCTTGTTGAGAACCAATTTGAAAGTCGAATTAAATCTTTCCAATGCGATGGTGGAGGGGAATTCAATAGCAGCCCGTTAATCATTTGAATGAGAAAGGAATTAAAATGTTGGTCTCCTACCCATATACGCCAAAACAGAATGGAAATACTGAAAGGAAACGTCGGCACATCATTGAGTCGGGTCTTTCTCTGCTCTACCATGCATGAGTATCGTTGATTTATCGGGTCAATGCATTTCTGACTGTTGCATTTCTCATCAATCTGCTGCCATCACCAGTGTTGGGAATGAATTGTCCGTTTGGTAAGCTCTTTCGTAAAGAGCCTGACTTTGGGTTCTTCGAGTCTTCGGGTGTGAGTGCTATCCATGCCTTAGACCATATGGTGCAACAAAGTTTGATCCACGCTCAATACCCTATATTTTTCTTGGGTACAATCAGAGACATAAAGGTTATTGATGTCTTTATCCACCTTCAGGAAGGGTGTATGTAAGTCGTCATGTGATATTTGATGAAACGAGATTCCCATTTTCTGATAAATTGGGAACTGTTTTTCCTGGGTATCCACAATTGTATCAGACTTGGTTGCAAGGGGTAGAATTCTTTACTAGACAATCTAAAACAATAGTGAGTGACGGGCAAACATTACAACACACGAGCATGGGATTTCTATTTGATGATAAAATCTCTGGACAACAAAATTATGAGTTGCTCAACGAGACAAATGTGCAGCAACCACAGTTGGGTTCACAAGAACCATGCACAGACTGTGAAACACATGAAGAAGCAACAGTCTTTACCTCAAGTGATTTACTAGTTCCATCCACTCAACAACAGTCTACTCACCCAATGCAAACAAGGTCGAAATCGGGAATAAGGAAGCCCAATCCGAAGTATGTTCTCTCTACAACCCATGAGATCCCAAAGGAGCTGAAAACAATTAAAGGAGCACTAAGTCACCCGAGTTGGAGGAAAGCTATGATAGAAGAATTGGAGGCTCTCAAATTAAATCAAACATGGGAGCTAGTACCGAGATCTTCAGAAATGAATATCATCGGATGTAAGTCGGTGTTCAAAGCCAAGTTGGATGCGGAAGGAAACCTTGAGAAACTGAAAGCACAATTAGTGGCAAAAGGTTACCATCAAGAGGAAGGCATTGATTTCGCCGAAACTTTCAGTCCTGTGGTTAAACGAGCAACTGTGGAAATTGTCCTCTCCATGGCAATTGTTAAAGGAAGGTTTATCCATCAACTGGATGTGAAGAAAGCGTTTCTTCACGGGTCATTGAATGAGACGGTGTTTATGGAACAACCGTGGGTTTTTTGAGTTCTACGATGCCTAACTAGGTTTGTTTACTCAAGAAGGCGTTATATGGTTTAAAACAAGCTCCATGAGCTTGGATTGAAAAATTCAGCAACTTTTGCTGGACCGGGAATTTCATTGCAGCTCTACCAATCCGTTGATGTTTATTCTTCACACGGGTCAGCACACCTTGGTATTATTATTATACAATGATATTATTTTGACGAGCAGCTCACCATCTCTACTTCGGGAATTAATAGAAGCTTTAAGCAGGAATTTTTCTATGAAAGATCTTAGATGACTTCACTATTTTCTCTGTATTGAAGCGAAGTTTACGAGTCTGGACCTATTTCTAGCATAATCAAAATATGCTGGTGATTTGTTGCAGAAAGCAGAAATGCAAGACAGCAAGCCGATTGAGACCCCGTTGCCTATCAAAACTCATCCAATGGTACAATACATGGAACCTTTTCATGATCCTCACTCCTTTCGAAGTCTTGCGGGTGGATTACAATATCTAATGATCACAAGATCGACATCTCTTATTTAGTAAATCAAATTTGTCAGAAAATGCATTCTCTTACGAATGGTGATTTCAAAATTTTAAAACAGGTGTTGCGGTATGTGAAAGGAACTCAGCAACTAGGGCTTTATTTTCACTCTCATAGCATACTGAATTTATACGGGCATGCGGACTCTGATTGGGTTGGCTATTATGAGACTTAGAGGTCAACGATCGGGTTTTGCACTTTCTTGGGATCGAATATCGTTTCATGGTCTGCAAAACGGCAAGTGACAGTGTCAAGGTCATCGACGAAGGCTGAATATAGGGCCTTAGCTCCTGCCATGGCCGATCTTACATGGGTTTCTTTTGTGTTGAGAGATTTGGGTATTCCACTCACGGGTCCAACTTTGCTTTACAGTGATAACCGCTCGACCATTTCATTGACAGTGAATCCAGTCCTTCATGCAAGGACAAAGCATGTGGAGATCGATTTTCATTTCATTAGAGAGAAATTCGCTCTCAAGTCACTTGAAGTTCGCTATGTTCCTGCTACTCATCAAATTGCTGACATATTTACAAAAGCTTTATCGTGCTTTGATCATTGCAGGTTACGACACAAACTGGGACTTGGTTTTCCACCTAATCCCAGTTTGAGGTAGGCTAATAAGGTTAATAATATTGGTGAACCATTGGAAGGTGCAAAAGAAGAGATTAGTCCAAATTTAAAGAAGTTATCAGCAATTCAAGAAGAGGTTTTGGTTTCTCACAAGGTGAAGAGCAACATGTGCAACTTATCTCATTGCCATAGCAAAACCAATTCCGTTTCTACAGATCAATGTGGAGAAAAAAAGAGAGCAGAAGGAATTATTTTCTTCGGAGACAAGTGTCACGAGCCAAATGGAGGAATGCATAATCGTTTTGTTGCCTTAACCCTAGTCCCAACAGAGTAAATCTAACTACGGAGTGGCAATGGGTTAAGGAATAATTGAGTGACATGTGGTATGGCTAATATTTTTCACACGAGTTTTTCATCTGGTTGTCTTCTTAATATAAATAGCAGTATGTACTGTAGAAGAAAAAAACTGTGTATTATGGCTTTCAGGGTAGAGCATTGTTCTCTTGGGAAATTTGCCTTTGAATCGTTATCTTCTTAATTCCTCTTATTTTCTTCACCTCTTCCCCCTTCTTGCGTTCCTCCTCTGATATATCCTCCATGATCTCCTTCTTCATAGGCATAAAAACCATAGCTTTCTTCAAAAAGTACTATCTTTAGTTCTTTACTACATTTCGCTCATGCCCTTATGATGAGCTCTCGATTCGCGTAAATCCTCCAACTCACACCCCAATCAGACCTCATAGCAAATGAGAAGCCGACATGGAGAAGAAATTACCTTCTGTTCCTGAAGATCGAGGGATTGAGGATCAACTTCTTTTTAGCAGAAACATGCTAATAATTTTTAAACTCTTTTTTCTAACTATTTTATCACACTTCCCAAAATTCCTTTCTGCGACATTTTATCCACTTGATTGACAACAAATCCAAATCATGTATTAAAATGTAAATATATGCTCGATGTGGACAGTAATTACGTTAGAGGACCTACTTAATTAATGTGAACCAATATCTTATACGCATCATGTCAACTTTCTCCATCAAACATGACCAAAGTTTGGTAGAAAGAAGAGAGAAGTGAGAGAGTTTGAGAACGTATAAACAAATTAAATCTTACCTCATACTCTTAAATTCCCTTTTGACCACTTCTTCTTTTGGATGCTCTCGACAATATAACATTATCTCCGACAATGCTTTTCTAATTTAATAGAAATTATCCTAATTAAATACCATGTCGATCGTTTGGGAAGTTGAAACATATATAAAAAATTGTCCTTTCTTAAATATATTAGTATAATGGGGTCGTTCTAATTTATTTGCACATTGCATATTCAAAATCTTACCTCATGCTCTTAATTCCCTTTTGACCTCTTCAATTGGATGCTCTCAACAACGTAACATTATACCAGACAATGCTTTTCTAATTAAATAAAAAAATAATTCAGCGCAAATAATTAAAATAAAATATCATCTCAATCGGTTTGGAAGTTGAAACGTAAAACAAAAATTATATATTTTTAGATATATTAATGCAATATGGTCTTTCTAATTTATTTACACATTACATAATCAAAATCCACTTTTTAGGGAGTAGTTGGTGCCTCTTTTTGAGTAATGGAGTGGTTGGCCTTGGCACTTATTTTACGTGCATGAAACGACTCCTCCTCTTCTTGCTCTTCTTCTCAATTTAAGACTGATTCTACAGATGTTCCCATTTCATTTCCCTAATTCATCGTCTTTGCCATGCCGATCCTCGTGAACGACAACATGGGAAGCTCTTTCCACGAATTCAAGAAGCGGGCCTCTTCGTTTCTCAAAGAAAAGATCGTCAAGAACGTTCGCCTGAAGCTGACTGATGTTACACCAGCTGAAATGTAAATTCAATCTTCTATTTTCACTTGTTACCAACAATTTCTGAAACTTTTAATCTACTTCTGTTACCTCCATTTCTCGGTTTGAACCAAACTATGTATGGCTTCAATTTTTCTTTTCAGCGCAATTGGTTTTGGTGACGCAGTTCAAAACCAAGAGAAACATGTCCAAAAACGAATTTTGATCTTGGGGCCTTTTGTTCATAGCAAAAGGGGATATAACACACATAGTTCATAGTTGAATATGTTGTTAATTTGATTTATCTTGCATAGTATATGAATCTACTTCAGAGAAGAGGTTGTATAGACTGTTTTTGGTTGGGTCGCCGCTATACGAATGAAGCTTCTGATAGCCAAACCACTGCACGTTTGTGCACTCTATTTGATTTTGTAGTCATTGTGTGGATTATGTGTATGGTTTCTGTCTCGTCCCTTCTAATTCCATCTACATTTCTTGTAAATTTAAGCGACCAATCAAATGTTCCGATGATGCCATTGTTGTTATTTTACAGCAAAAATTGGTCGAAATTTTGTTGTTCCCCTAAGACTAGTGTTCCTTCTAATCACACTTGAGTTTCTCATGTTAGTTTGCTTCTTGATGTTTGAGTCATAAAGATTGACAGAAGAAGCTACAAATGGAAATCCATGGCCACCGGATGTGCGCAGTATGGCCATAATATCTCATGCCGCGTTCGAAGTGGATGATTATTGGAGAATAGTAGAGATTCTGCACAAGAGGTACATAATTATCCCTCTATTTTTCACCTAAAACTGGAAATGAAAGAACATGACCTTTCTTAGCAAACTCACCCTTAATCTATTTGATTTACATGTCAAATGAGTAGGTTGGCGCCATTTGATAGAAAGAACTGGCGAGTCACCTACAAGGCTCTGATATTGTTGGAGCACTTGCTAACCCACGGACCACAACGTGTGGTTGAAGAGTTTCAAAGCGATAAAGACGTTGTCAAGGAGATGAAAGACTTTCAATACGTTGATGAGAAAGGGTGAGTGAAGAAAAAAGAGATGTGTTTGGTAAGATTGATGTTCATAACTAGCGAAACTCAATGTAATTCCTCTACATATGATTTCCAGATTCAACTGGGGTGCACGAGTCGGCAACTTGTCCGAGAGAGTACAGAACCTGCTCGACAATGATGAATACTTGAGAGAAGAGAGAGTGAGGGCACGCAAGTTGACACGAGGTATACAAGGCTTCGGGAGCCTCCAGCGACCATTTTCCAAGGATGCGAGCGGCTTCAAAGACTCATCATCATCATCACCGTACGGCAGGTGCAATTCTCATTACAGCGAAATGACTGGATTTCACAAAAAAGAAGACACTTTGATGGAGTCAAACACGATGATGGATGGCAATGAAGAGTGTCATTACAGCATAGAAGACCATCCGTTCTGCGAAATCAGGCGTCCGACTAATAAGATATCTCTTCTTCCTAGTTCGAGCGCCTGATCAAGATTTTTGGTTTGTGAAGTGATGTAAATTGACCTTTACTTAGGAGATGGGGGAAATTAGAAGTCGGTTCTTTTGTTTCTGTTCCAAGTATAGTGTTCCTTTTGTCAGCAAACACAAATGAAAGGGTTATATGACTTTGCTCAACTGACTTTGGGTTGATTTGTGATTTGTGCGGGTCTCAATAAACAGTGGTCTCAATTGTGCAGGTTCTTATATGGTGGAACGTCTTTCGCCCCACGCGGTAGCTCAGTCAAAGAACAATGGAAGTTGGAACATCAGTTACTTAGAAGAAAAGATCAAAATAATTTGGAGAAATTTGAGTCAAGAAGCTATCACCATCACTCAAATGATAAAAAAAACACACTCGCTAGACAATATCTAAGTAGACTATCAGCCAAAATAATCAGAAGAAGGGTTCAACCTAAGCTCTCCCAAAGGCTATAAATGGTTGAGCCTTTACATCAATTTGCTGGCAATAGAGACAAGTTGCTCGTGAACTTAACCGGGCATCACCAATTGACAGAGCAACATACATAGAATTCAGCAAACACCATACGTATGAAGATAGCTTAGACCCCGTGACAGAGAGGTTGATACAAACACTTCGACAAAGTATCCTTCCTTAGAGAAGTTCGTAGCACTTTGTACCCAGTATCGACCAATGCACAACATGTTATTCCTGTCAAAATCCTATTGACGTGTTTTCCGAGTGTTGGCTAGTAAGACATGTAGTTGCCAGCATGTGGGCATTAGATCTTCGATCTTGTTCAACAGATTAAGAAAGGTGCAGTAAAATGTGTAAACAGGACAATCCAGAAAAAAGAAGAAGCAAAACTGGCAATAGAATGAGAATTATACAGAACAATAGAAAAGGCTTGGCTTTTATAAGATAAATGCATGACAATAATCCTGGACTTCAGATCAACTGAATGATGAAAAGGAAATGATTTTGGCAATCAAGTATTGCCTTCTCAAGATCTAATCAAAAGGGGACATAAAAGTAGAATCAGAAAGAGCAGCCAGTTGCGTTTCTTTCTAAAAAGGACAGTAATCTCTTCCCTCGATGACCTTATCCTTGAAAAGTTAGAAGCACTTTCTGTGCACGATCGAAGGTCCAGATTCATCGTACTCTGCCTTTGCAATCCACATCTGCACCCAAAAACAAATGGCAATGTGCTCAAACCATACCTCTTTACCAACATAAGATGCAAATAATGTACATATTATACGAGTGCATGAGTTAGACAAACCTGCTGGAATGTGCTAAGAGATGCCAAGATAGAACCACCAATCCAGACACTGTACTTCCTCTCAGGAGGAGCCACAACCTTGATCTTCATGCTGCTCGGTGCTAGTGCTGAGATTTCCTTGCTCATTCTGTCTGCAATACCGGGGAACATGGTGGAACCACCACTGAGGACGATGTTTCCGTACAGGTCCTTCCTAATATCCACGTCGCACTTCATGATGGAATTGTAAGTGGTCTCATGGATTCCAGCAGCTTCCATTCCGATCATGGACGGCTGGAAGAGAACCTCTGGGCATCGGAATCGCTCAGCCCCGATAGTAATGACTTGACCGTCCGGCAACTCATAGCTCTTTTCAACGCTTGAGCTAGTCTTGGAGGTCTCAAGCTCCTGCTCATAGTCCAGGGCTATATAAGCCAACTTCTCCTTCATGTCTCTCACAATTTCGCGCTCAGCTGTGGTAGTGAAGGAGTATCCACGCTCAGTGAGAATCTTCATCAAATGATCGGTGAGGTCACGCCCAGCCAGGTCAAGACGGAGAATGGCATGAGGGAGGGCATAACCCTCATAGATTGGCACCGTGTGACTAACGCCATCACCAGAATCCAACACAATACCTGCAACAAATAACAAAATAAACGCACAATCCTAATGCCTGAAGCCGAGAAAAATGTTCCTATAGATCATGACAATTCAACCCTCACAGACCAACCAAAGAATAATTCAGATTGGCGGCCCTCAAGTCAAATCCATCTTTGATCTCTTGTATCTAGTTCTTTTTTTGGGTGGTACCCCTTTGTTACCTTTTAATTGAATTATCTTAAAAGAAAAAGTGAAGTCCTTTTCTTTACCTTAAAAGTGAAACTAGACTGCATAGCATAATTTCTTTCCTTGGGAAGTTAGTTTTATCGCAATTCTCTACTTCAAGAAATTCCATAAGTAAAAAACTGATCAAATTACTCACCAGTTGTACGACCACTTGCATAAAGGGAAAGGACAGCTTGGATTGCGACATACATAGCAGGAGTGTTGAAAGTCTCAAACATAATCTGGGTCATCTTCTCACGGTTAGCTTTGGGATTGAGAGGAGCTTCAGTCAGGAGAACAGGGTGTTCCTCTGGGGCAACACGCAGTTCGTTGTAGAAAGTGTGATGCCATATTTTCTCCATGTCATCCCAATTGCTAACAATCCCATGCTCAATGGGGTACTTCAGTGTCAAGATACCACGCTTGGATTGGGCCTCATCACCAACATATGCATCTTTCTGACCCATGCCAACCATCACACCGGTATGACGAGGACGGCCAACAATGCTAGGGAAGACGGCCCTTGGTGCGTCATCACCGGCAAATCCAGCCTACACGAGTATTTTAATCACTTTCTAAAATTTGATCTGGTAAAGGACATCAAAGATCTGGAACTGGAGATATTCTGAAATCTGATTTGAAACAAGCTCCATATGGGATTAGAGAAAATGATACACCAGGGAAAAGCCAAAAAGTACCTTGACCATCCCAGTTCCATTATCGCAAACGAGTGGCTGAATATCCTCAGCTTCTGCCATCTTCTAGCTGATCAACAACATTGCAAGATGTGAGAAGAATTTCATGAATCTTATATAGAACAATTACACCAGACAGGCCTTTTCCTCCATTCAACCGTTTTTAGTGTCTAAGACATCCACTAGAAAACAAAATGCCATGCAAACATAGTTATTAGCTTGAGCAGGTGCTAAGCCATTGAGCAAGATATAATGTCACAAGGCAAAAGGGGAAGAAGGAAATAAATGAAACTAAAAAATTGCATCTCCGAAATATGAGCAGAAATAGTTTTCCTAGAGAACCACCCAAAGAACAATAAAGCACCTGACATTATGAGCATAACCTGTTAATCACATGGGCCATAGGTCATTATCAGATGCACAACATCCAGGACCACATAGGATTATAGCGAAGGCCCACCAAATTATGCATAACCCTTAATTTGCTACAGGAAATTTGAAACTCTGTACTTCTAGGCATTCCTGAACTCCACGTTGTTTAGAACTTTACCGTTGTCTGTGAACCACCACAAATTGAATCACACTAAAGGTTACTAAGATAAGATTTTAGTAGACAGGAAATCGATCGAAGATAACAGCATGAGGAGCAGGAGACATCCGTTTAACAATGCACATATTGATCTAACACATTTTTAACCAACTTCTGCATTATGTTTTCACTCTAATTTATTCACCGCTCATTACTTCACTCAGTTTAATCCTCCGAATCCGAAAACAGGCACGGCGATGTGGAGAATAGAAATGCATACAAATTGCGAACCGCGGCGGCAAAGCAATCGTTTTCTAGAACGACCCAATTCAACCCAGACATTCCGCGTTGCCGAAGCTCACAAATGGCACGTCCAACACCGAAACAAAACCATATCAATCAAATACTCCTTAGCAGAACACAAACGAATCCTATCTAAACAGCAGGGCATCTCCCAAATCCAAGCAGGCAGCACATTCAAAAACCGCGGAACAAAACCGACGACCGGCCCAATCGCGTGCAAGCGTTGAAATGGTGGCGACCCAGCAATGAAACTCAAACTCCCCAGCTCGAAAGATCATCCCCCACGAGCGGACGCACCGCCAGAGCAGGCAATGCGTCGACAAGCCGACGACCCACGAATCAAGTCGCGCCCTTTCCCCTCGATCCCGGGTCTCGCCGGGAAAGGAAGGAAGCAATAGATCCGAACGCCGGCGACGGGAGGAGATCGGATTACAGAGAGAGAGAGAATGTGGGCAAGACGGGCAATTCACCTGGCTGGCGAGAATGTGGGAAGACTGAAGGCGAGGGAGCGGCTGTGTCTTCTGAATCCGAGGGGGAGGAGGAGGAGGAGGTGGGGTGGGGGAGGTGGAGATGATGATTAATACGAGGAGGACGACGAAGCAGGTGTACGGACGGACGAGCGGTTCGTGCGGCTGATTGCTCTGGGCCTATTATTACTGCGTGCCCCCACGCCCACTCGTTTTGGAAAACCTCATTTTTTATTGGATGCTGTTGTTTTGGCCCCCTCTTCTTTCTTTCTTTTTTAAATGGCGCTGGTAAATTCTAAAATTAAAAATTTTTCTCTGATCATAAAAAAATAACCCCCCACGAAAAAAAAAACAGGTAATTGAAATTAGGGTGCCCCTGATTTTGTGAGAAACAATGCATGAACATCGCGCGCACGAAAAAACTTAATTAAAATGAGAGAGAACGATGCAAATGGTTCTTGAACTTTGGTCCAATGTGCAAATGCGGTCCGTGAACTTTCAATTTGTTCAATGGGATTCCTGAACTTTTAACCCAATGTGCAATGTGGTTCTTGAGCTTTCAATTTGTTCAATGCGATTCAGAGTTCAAATTAGTTCCTGATTTATATGAAAATATTCAATGTTGTCATTGAACCTAAATTAATTGAGGGACAATATTGATCATTTTCATATGGACTGGGGATTAGTTTGAACATGTACCGAAAGTTCAGGAATTACATTAAACAGATTGAAAGTTTTAGTGACCACATCACACATTGGTCTATAGTTTAGGGACTGCATTGAACAAATTAAAAGTTTAAGGGTCACATTGCACATTAGGCCAACGTTTGGAGACCATTTGTGTCATTAACTCTTAAAATTAATAGTTAGTGACGTCCGTGCTTATAATTCATTGATCAGACATGAGAACAAAAGGATTGATTGAGTAAGTTTATTTTGTATAATTGTAATGATTAAATGATGAACGAAGAGAAGAGATAAGAGTTCGCAAGAGATCTTTAATGATTGATGGAGAAACAAATTAATTCTTTACCGTACTATATCCGAACGACATAAGTAAAAATGAAATTCTTTCATATGTAGGGTAAGTTTGGTTGACTGAAAAACAATTTCTTGAAAATTATTCTAAGCTTTTTCATCGTTTTAGTGACGGAAAACAACTCAATCGATGGAAAGTGTCTGATCAAAAACAACAAATTTAAATGGTGGAAAACGATTTTCTCTTTTGGTAACGAGGGAATTATTTGCCAGACCTCTTATTTTGTGTTTAGGTGAGCAGAATAGTATCAATTAACTTCATAAAATCTTTATGCAACAACCTATGTCGCATCCTCATATCAAAACCCACGATCTGGTAACCAATTGGAGGAACTGGGGAAACCTTCGTCATCTCCACCAATGGCAATAAAATCACTAGATTCATGCCATCTATTAATTTGCAAACTCTAAATTTCCCTATTTTTTGTAATTTGATTGTATTTCCATATCTGTTGTAATATTGGTTGTTCCAGCTACCTTTTTCATTTGAGATCCCATTATACTCCCTCTCTTTTTGTTCCTTCAAACCTTCTGTGGTATCAAAGTTTTCAGCTCTAGCGAGCTTAGATTCAACCCTCGTCTCAACTAATGTTAATTCTCTTAAAGCGCTCAATGCAATGCATTATCGCTACGTTGTTGTGTGATTTTACAGGTTCAATTCTCTTACAATAAGCTTTTCTTGAAAGTATGAGATTTGAACCCTCAGGGAAAATGACACAAATGGTATCTAAATTTTGACCCAATATATAATATAATTCTTGAATTTTTAATTTATTTAATATGATACATGAATTGTAACTCAATGTGCAATGTGATTTTTGCACTTTTAGTTTGTTCAATATGGGCCATGGATTTTTTATACACGTTCAGTTTAGTTCCTGAACTATTTGAAAATGTTCAATGTTGTACGTGAACTTGAATTAATTGAATGATAATATTGAATATTTTCATATAGTTCAGAAACTAAGTTGAACATTTATCAAAAGTCCAAGGACCACATCAAACAAACTAAAATTTGAGAGACTATGAGACTGCTTGGTTCAGCTTTCAAATGCTACTTTGGGGGTTTAAAGTCCCTTGAGCAAATGCAAAATTGTTCGGTAAAATTTTTGGCAAGCTTTTTGTGGAGATGCAATTGCATCTCCAAAGCTTTCCAAGACCTTTGGTTGAAGGGAGCTCATGAGGAGCCTTGACAAGTTGCATTTTCGGAATGCAATCGGTACTGTTAATCATCTTCTTGAGTGGCTGGTTCGGTGGCCAGCGACCACCGCCTGAGGGCTAGCGCCCCGACGACTGTCGCCTGGGGTCGCTGGACTTCAGTCATCCCCTGGGTCGCGCGACTTAGGCAACGCCTGAGGTCTGACGACCCTAGGCGGCGGTCGCCGGGGTCGCGCGACCCTTAGGCGATCGCCGCCTGAGGTCAAGCAAGGCTGGCTGGCAACCAGATCTGATCGTCGGCTATTGGCCAGCGACCAGATCTGGCCGGCGGTGGTGGTTGGTGGCTAGCTTTTTTTTTTTTTATATTAGCAAAGGTCTTTTACAAATAATTTTTACCAAACGGTATTTAGGCCAAAGTCACATTTAAATGTGATTTTAAAATACATACTATCAAACACTACTTGCATTTCGGAAAACCTTTTTAGCTCAAAGGTCTTTGCATTTTGCCAAATACATTTCCCAAAAGCTGAACCAAATAGGTCATATATTCAACATTAAGCTAAAGTTAATGTATCAAATTGAACAAATAAAAAATTCAGAGATCACATTATACATTGGACCGAGGCTTAGGGACTATTTGTATTATTATCCCAACCCTTTATTCGTGCCTACGCATATCTTCACTGTTGGATCGAAGGAAGGCGAAAAAATCACGACCCTTTGAGTTGAGATCCGTAGGACGGCTAAGCTCTGTTTGGATTCAATCCGACGGTGGAAAACCATGAGTGCACCGTGCGCGAATTTATGGTTGGCTTTGGTCGAGCCCCAAAAGGCAACGAAAGCGCAACCTTCTCAGTATTCATTGTTTTGGGCCAAGAAAATTCGGGGCCTTACTATGTAAGATTCGATCGCATTGTTCCATCCCCAATCCAGACATTATTCTTCTCAATCTGCACGAGACAGTTGGGCGTAATTACCCAACTGAGAAGAAGCTGAACGAGCGGGTCTGTGGGCATAAGAGATCAGCAGAGCAGCACGGAGGTGGGGAGCTCAAGAAGAGGATGAATCAGCGATTTGGCGGAGCGAGGCAGCCCACCGGCACTCCGTCGCTAGCCTGGTCGTGCGTCGTGGTCGTAGCCTCCCTCCTTGCTGGTGCCTCTGTCGTCCACAACATCTACAAGCCCGATCTGGTATGTCCGTCCATCTCTGGCCGCCAGCTGTTTGATGCAATGCCTGACCGGGTCTTGCGGGTTGGCAGGGTCTATGGTGTTTGCGAATCTTGTGTTTAATGGTCTTGACTGGTGTGTGTGTGCAGACGTTGCCTCCTCTGGAGAGCGTTGAGGAGGCCACGAAGAAGCGACCCAAGAAGGAATGAAGGAAAAGCTCCCTGTCTTGATACTTAGAGATGGTTTTAGCTGATTTTTTTCTCCGTGACAAAGAGCCAAATAACGATTTCCCCAATTGGCCATTCTGTGATCTTGCTTTGTTGTACCCATTATAAGTGTCGACTGCGTTTTCGTGCTTCCCATTGCTCACTTGATGATTGTTCATCTTTCTGCTAACTCTGCAACATGGACTTGAGAGAGACTTGCTTACTAACTTCCATTGGCGAGATTTGGTTTGTCAGCGGAGGCTCTTGTCCAAAGTTTGTTCCCACATGACTTGAGAACTCAAGTCGAATGCCATGCGAGGTTAGTGATCTTATATTTATCTTAAACTTGTTCATGTCGATATGCTTGATGACATGATTATGGAAGGAATTTGTTGGGACCAACTTTTGTTGTCATGAATTGAGAACTCCCGTGCAATGACATATGTAGGGTCTGATTGTTTTGGATGAAAATATTACATCGGAACACATTTTTTTCCATTTTTTATTGTTTGGTGTGGGAAAATAAGCTAGTCAAAGGAACATAATTTATGGGTTGTTTGTTTCGTGAAAAATTAGACTTCTTTGAAAAATGTTTTCCAAGAAACCATTTTTCAGGAAAAATGATAATATCTTCTGGCATTTGGCTACAATTTAAAAATGAACTGGAAATTATTTTCCCTTATTTGAAAAGGAAAACTTGCTTTTATTTTTAAAAAGAGACGTGCTTTTTATATGTTGTGGATAGAGAGGTGGCACAATGGGTTAAGGACCCATGTTGTGACTCATATGTTGATAAAACCCATTCAAACTCATGCCGTACTAAAAAATGGATTTTAATGGGTCTGTCATAGACCCATTTTGAACCCACCGACAACTTAGGCCTCAAAACTTATTGCAGTTAGGGAAGAGATGAGATGGGGAAAATTGTCCAAAAAGTCACAAACCTATTGTATTTTTACCAATTGAGTCCTAAATTTTTTCGCTTCTTGCCAATTGAGTTCATTCGATTAATTTTGATAGGAAATTGTTGACGTGGACGCCGATCGGCCTATGTGGTGCTGACGTTAACAATTTCTATTAATATTTTTTGATTTTTATTTTCTTTCTTTTCTCCCCTTCTTCCTTTTCCATCCAGTTGCCGGGCCTTGGCAACTAACCAGAGGCGATGGCTAGCCTTGGGCAAGCCTTGCCATGGTTGGGCGAGGGTCGACTTCGCAGGATCTGGCAAGGCTGACCTCGCCCTCGCTAGTGGCTAGTAGGGGCAAAGCTTGCTCCACCTTGCCAGCCCTTGCCTATGGCCGGTTGCTGAGGCTCGGTGACCGGCTGGAGGAGGAAGAAGGGGGTGGAAAATAAGAAAAAGAATAGAAAATAAAATTATAAAATATTAAAGTACTATAAAAATTGTTCACGTCAGCGACTTGTATGCAGGCCAGTGTCCACATCAGCGATTTTCGGCCAAAATTAGCCGGATGGACTTAATTGACAAGAAGTGAAAATGTTTAGGATTAATTGACAAAATAAAAAGGTTTAAAATTGAATTGGTAAAAGTGCAATAGGTTGATGACTGTTTGAACAATTTTCCTTGATGAAATGAGCAATGGAAAAATAAAATGCTTATGGCCACAAAACCCACTTACCCGCTTGTAACCCAGTTTTAACCCATTTCATGATTCTTGCGCAGCTAACTCAGGTGGCACGCCTCCCCTTTAACCTGGTCCATTAACTTTCATGCTTCTTCTGCTTGTTAATATGAAATGATGCGATGAGTGATGGAAAAACAAAAGTAATCTGTAATAAACAAATATATATCTTTTCTTTTCTTTTTTCTGTTCGACATTTGAAATTTTAAATGGGCACTTTTCGTGTTATATTACAATCATTTAGTCAATTCAAATGGAGGCTTTTATCCTTTGGTTTTTCTCCATGCTTGGCCGCCCGCTGTCAAGCTCAAGTCGAGGTCTTCTATCCCTTAGTTTATGCATGCTTGGCCGACCAAAAGTCAAGTCAAAGAAGGCCTTTTGTCCCTTGGTTTGTTCAATGCTTGGCCGCCCCTTGTCCACTCGAATGAGGTGTTTTGCCTCTTGATTTGTGGGAAGCTTGGCCGGCCACTATCAAGCTCTCAAATGGAGGCCTTTTATCTTTTGAGTTTGCGTGTGCTTGGCCGGATGCAATCCCTCTAATCTTGTCCATTCTAGTTAGCATGGAACAAGCTCTTTCCTCCTTGCCAAAACTACCCAAAATTATAGGGAGGCCTTTTATCTTTTGCTTGTCGATTCTTTCTCTACTAAATCATCAACTTATAGGGGCAAATTTAAAGGGTTAATGTTGTGAAAATACAAAAAAAATAGGGTGGCCATCAAGTTGGACGAATATTAAAATCAACTGATGAGAAGGAACAAAAGTGAGTGGTGCGAATCAAGCTTATGCAATACCGACGTTTTTGGTCAAGGGTTGAGCTCCATTGCTATCGATGAATTTGATCCCTGACTTTCTTACGGAATGTATGAGTAGTCCACGAGCAAAATTAGGCATCAACACTCACAATGCATCACCTTGAAACCCTCAAGAATTTAAACATAAGGAAACTAGGTATAGAGTTCTTAGCTACAATTTGTGAGTTTTGAGGGCCATTAGGAGTTTTGACAACATGTGGCCCATTCCCTCGTCATTCTTTGCAACAGGGGCCTCTTTTTTTTTTTCGGCTCGAAATAATGCTTCTTGCTTCTTCAATGGAGATAGATAGAATTGACTCGTGGTGGTAGGAAGTATTGACGGTGTCCGAATTTAGGGTGCTAATTACGGCGACAGTGAGTCTAGCGATGGCAGTGGCATCATCGACGAAATTGGGGTTGGTGGTGCCAAGTTTGGTGGTGGCGGTGTGGTGTTCAATTCGACCACCATGTCCAAATCACTAGAGTCATTGTCCATGTCAGCTCGCACTATTAGGAATTTAGAAGGACTACATTTAGTTGAATTTCATATGTTAAAGGATTAAACTGAACAAAAAAAAAATTCAGGCGCCACGTTTACTTTAAAAAACAAACGTGGCCCCTGATGAAAATTTGACTGAATGTAGCCCTTCTAAATTCCTAATGGTGCGAGTTGACATGGACAATGACACCATTGATTTGGCCACGTTGATTATTGAGAAAAAGTTGAAGGATTTCCTATCTCGTTACCTCATTTAAAATATACAATAAAACAAAAGTAGTCTTGCTACAGGGATAGTGATGCTGTGGCTAGCTTGATTTTTTTTTTACCATTTTTCCTTTCCTTTTGTTTTAAAGTTGGTAGAGCAACTCCAATCAACCTTTTCCCTTTCAATGATCAAATTATTGGACATTCAATGTCTCTCTAATTTTATGTTGTAAAAGAGTAGTATCTCTGTGTTGTGAATTTTAAATACAAAATGACGCTTTTGTACTACTTTTAAAATTTTGATTTCACCTTTAGTTACTTAATAAAATCTTCTTAAAAGATTAAATTGTCAACGAATGTACCCCCGATGGTGCTCCATCTTATCAGCGCAATTGACGAGACTTTATGTGATGACTAACCTTAAGTGATAATATTCTTATCACCAGCTACATTGGCAATCTGGCACTTTATATATTTCAAATTGAGTTATAGAATCATATCTCTTCAAAATGGAACGGATCTACTAAAATAATGGGCATTTCATAGATTTTAATTGATAATTTATATGTCATGTCGGGGAACACTATCGGCAAGCGATTCTCACTGGGAAGATAAGGTAACAGCAATATTCAAAACAATCAATTTATTCGACGAAGAAATTAAATGATTAATTACCATGTGATGAGTATGGTAAACAATGTGCCAAGTAGAGATTTTTTTTTTTGATAACCCAGGGAACCCCCGCACGGCCGACAGTCGGGAGGTAAACCCTGGGGGTGACACGTGCTAGCCACCACACACGTGCACCGGTTAAGTTCGAACACTCAACCTTTTGCGAGAGGAAGAGTGCCCTTCCCAGCAGCGCCACCCAGGCGGGTGGTGTGCCAAGTAAAGATTTTGTAGTTTCTTTTTCTCCAAATTCCCATATTTAGTACAATCCGTAATTGATGGAAATACATAAAATGAAGTTCATCAGTTGTTTCTATGTGGATATTGCTAAGCAGATTTAACGTGATATATGAGACTATACCTCAATGATAAAGATTAAACAAGAACTTTCTGAAGAATTAATCATCAAGAAACAGATACCTGTGCTATATGCAATTTTAGGCCTCGCTCTTTTCCTTTGGAGAAGAAGCAAATTAAATGAGAGAAGAAGAGGTTGGTTTGCATGTAAACCGTAAAGTTTAATTTTGGGTTAATACCATGAAAAATCTTAAATTAGTACACTTATGACAAATTTACTCCAAACTAAATTTTTGACCACAAAAACTCCAAACTGGTATATCTGTGATAAATTTACTATCCGTTAGTTTCTGTTCAATTTTATTGTCAAATTGTTGAGTTGGATGACATGTAACAATTGACGAGTATACTAGTTTGGGGTTTTAGCTATCCGTTTGTCACAAGTTTATCAATTTGTGATTTTTCGTGGTATTAATCCAATATTAAGAAGAGTAAATTTGTCACAGGTGTATCAATTTGAAATTTTTTGTGGTCAAAAAATTAATTTGGAGTAAATTTATCTCATGTGACCAATTTAGGATTTTTCGTGTTATTTAACCCTTTTAATTTTCCTCTTTTTATAAACCTCATGAAGGAAGTTTTCGACAAATGTGGGTGGAGGTTGCCGGCACAAGTTGTCCTAGTTCAACGACCGGGGCAAACCTCAATGGTCACCCTTCCTACTTGGGAAGGGAGAGGTGAGGAGTTTGAATCATCACTTTATGAGAGGGTTAGGGATGGGAACATGTAATTTTGGATGTGGGTTTCGAGTCCTACGCCCTATAAGTGGTAGGGCAAAATTTTGAGAGTGAGTTGAGAGTTAGAGTAGGACGGATAAAAAAAAAGTTGTCCTAGTTCAAATACAGTAATCCCTACTATAGTTCAATCTGGAACATAAGTACGTGTGGAAGTTGGCTGGTCCCCATGACGCTAGGAGTTGACTATTGACTATTCTATGTCGATCCTATGTTTTGTCTTGTCGAGTGAGAGATGCTGAAAATGAGTACATTAGTTAACCCCCATTACGCGTGGAATAAATATCAACTCAAGGATGGGCCTTTTTCTTTTTCTCTCGTTTTCTCAATTTTGGAAAAAAACGCAATCGATAAGTTCAAAGATGCCAATTTAACGTTTGTGTGTTTTGATTTGACCACTGAACAATCCTTTTCAGTGAATCTTTACCGTCTTCTTTAATTTTCTCAATTTTGGAAAAAAACGCAATCGGCAAGTTCAAAGATGCCAATTTAATGTTTGTGTGTTTTGATTTAACCATTGTACAGTCCTTTTCAGTGAATCTGTTACCGTCCTAGATTGAATCTGGACCGTAAAATTTGATGAGAAGTACATAGAATACATATACGACTCACCATTTTCAATGACCACACACGTTTATTAAATTTATTGGATAATTTCTCAGAACAGTGGTGGTATAGACATCAGAAATTTGGAAATTAAAAATGAGACAATCTCCCTAAGCAACTCATGGATGATAGCAACATTCAACCATCACAAGGGTTCGTCTACCAGCAGGTCGCATCAATTAACAACTGTTATTTGTCATCAACTGACCTTCGAGAAGGGGAAAATAACATGCAATTGGTCAAGTCCTATGAAGGCCAATGTCCGTGCCCCTATCGCATTTCACACGGTTAAGACATCATGCTTCAATTATTAAGGGAGAGTCGATTTTGATTTGAAAGTGCTGTTATTGGAAGTTGGGCAGCCTAGTGAACAATTCTCTATAGATTAAATTTGATGTCTTCTTGGTGTCAACTGATGAACGACTCTAATTTCTGTTTTTTTTATGCACTTTAAAACCTTTCTATTTATGTCAAAATGCATGTATTTTCTTTACTTCTTCTCACATGACAAGGCACTATACAACATGGTATAGTGCGGTAAATGAAAATACAACTTGATCTCAGCATGAAATCGAATTTTAAGATATATTAATCACATTCTTGTAAAACTATATACTGTTATGCAAATGAATTTAACTAGTGCAATAATGCACAAGCGGAGTGCTTCTACGTAACATAAAAGACACATACATAGTCCGTCACAATTAGAAAAGTTGGGTCCAGGCTAATATGTTTGTGTCAAAGTGTCAATATCCTCTGATACAATTATTGTTAGAAAATATTTTGAGTTTTAGCTAGTAAAAAAACACCGATTCAAGTAAGATACATAATTTGAGTAGGTTTTCTAGATTGAGTGGTTTCCTAATTTGAGTAGGCTTTCTAAAAAGGATTTCTTATTCCAAATACAAATACTATGTATATATAAAAGATGAAATTCTACTTGATGAACAAACACTAGAGTAAACAAAAGAAGTGTCAGAATATTCTCTCTATGAATTTTCTAGAATGAATTATCAATGAGAGATTGTGAGACAACAGTTGTAGGTTTGCTTTGGGTGTAATTGGGGCCTGTGAAATATTTGAGCGAGCAAGCGATTTAAACTCCATTTTTTGGATTTATAGTTGATTTCTTGTCGGCCGACTCTCCTTGTGGAGTAGGTATTAACATTTGGACCAAACCATGTATATCTCTAGTGTCCTTATTACTCCTCATTGATTTCTTTGGTAATTTATTCTTCCTGTATTTGACTAGAATTGTAAAATTCGTTAGCTTTCATGTCATTTTCACAACAATTGGTATCGGAGCTCAGGCTAGGACTTTGTGGATGTGATTTGGGGCTTTTGCTTGTCTCTTACTGTTTGTAAATTCTATTGTTGCTATTATATTTGGAGCAAAAAGTAGAAATTGAGAGAGGACAACTTTAGGTTGTGGAGCGTTAATACGTGTGTGCTATTAACAACCCAAAGTTTGGCGAAGGCGTAGGATGGCAAAGACAAATTGCTAGAAATGATGAAAGTGGCTGATGGAGAAGGCAAAATGTATAATTCTATTAAATCTATTGGATGAAGTGTTAATAGAAATGGTTGAGGAGAAGAATACCGCAATGTTGTGGGTAAATGTAATGAATGTTTAAATAATCGCTTATATATATGTTGAAGACAATATTTCAATTTCGATTTGTTGAAGGTACTTTCATCATAGCTCACTTAGATGAGTTTAACTAACTCATAATTGATTTAAAGAACGTCAATGAGGTCTATTGATAAAAAATAGGGCACAATGGTGTGTTCATCTATGTCAGAGTTATGGGAGCACTTTATAGATTCACTATTACAAAAGCGTACTACAATTACCTCGGAAGAGGTAAAATCCACCTTGTTCTTTGAGGAATGGTAGAGGAAATTGGAAGATAATTGTCTGGTGCAAGATGTAGTAATAGTGATCTAGGTAGAGATGAACATGGGGTCTACAAAAAAGGTAAAAGCAGGTAGAAGTCCAACGGGTAGCATGATGTACTTTGAGCGTCACAAGGATGGGCACATTAGGAGAGATTACTTGAAGCCGAGATACAAAGGTGGTAGGTAGAATGCCACAAGCAATGTGGCGAATGTTGTCAAGGAGAGCATAAGTGAAATGGAGTTGTGTGTGATTACTAGTTCATTAGGAAACAAATGAGTGCTTGATTAGGGGTGTTTTCATCATATGACACATCATAAGAACTGATTTACTGCTAATCGGACTAAAAATAGTGGTATAGTTCTAATGGGGGGTAACACATCCTACAAAATTGTGCGTATAAGGACAATCATAATTCACATGCATGATGGGGGTAGAGTGCACACTTATAGACATGAGGCATGTACAAAAGCTCAAGAAGAACCTTATTTCTCTATGAAAACTTGATAATATTGGGTGTAAAAACACTACTGAAGGTGGAATGCTTAAGATCTCTCAATGTGCCATGACAGTGATGAAGGAGAAGAAGGTGAATTTTCTCTATTATCTACTTAGAGAGACTATAAGGGGGCTATTGCAGTTTCATCAGGTGATTTAGACTTAGACTTGACTCAATTATGGCATATACAGTTGGGGCATATGAGTGAGGCAGGCATGATGATGTTAATTCAGAGGGGTTTGTTGAAGGGTCATAACACAAGGAAGCTAAAAATATGTGAGCACTACTACATCTTTAGGAAGTAGTGCAAATTTAAATGCAATACAACCGTGCATTCAACCAAGCAACAGATTGATTACATTTATTCAAATATCTGGGGTCCATCTCCGGTTCCTTCGAAAGAGGTGCCCGATATATGCTAACATTCATTGGCGATAATTCTAGGAAGGTGTGGATATACATTGTGAGGCACAAATCTGAGGTATTCAATCTGTTGAAGAAGTTTAAGGCATTGGTTGAGAAGCAATCAAGTAAACAGATGAACTACCTTAGAACCAATAAAAGCACGGAGTTTTGTGGTAACGATTTTGCTAAATTCTATCAAAAAGAAGAAATTTTGAGACACTAACAGTGCCCTAGACACCACAGTAGAATGGCGTTGCATAATGTAAGAACAAAATCTACTTAAGTGAACACGGTGCATGTTTTCACATGTAGGACTGGGCAAGGAATTTTGGATTGGAGCAGTGAACATGGCTAATCACATGGTTAATTAATCTCTATCATTTGTTATCAAGTGGAAGACTCTTGAGGAAGTATAATTGGAGAACCCACCACATCGGAGTATGAGCATTTGAATGTTTAGTTTATGGCCATAAGACTGATGGTAAGCTTGAGTCGAGGATGAAGAAGTGCATATTTTTAGGTCATAAACACTAAAAAGCTATTGACTATGCCTCCACTAATCCCAGATTACCTGATTTTTTGGTCAATAGAGACATGAGCATCAACGAGATTGTTATGCTTCGATAGAGGAGTCCCGAGACACGGCCAGGAGAGCAAATGAAGTTGAGATTGCAACTTAGGCCACAATTCGTGAAGTTGGTGATATAGATGTGATCATCTACGGGACTCCTATGCTTTGATAAAGGAGTCCCAAGACACAACCAGTGGCAAACGGGTTAGGTGTCAATAGTATGGAGTTTCAGGTGTAGACTCTAGAGACCTTAAAGGTAATAGAGGTTGAGACCGCAGATGAAGGCATTGTTAAAATATGTCTCGAATTTGAGCCCGAAACGAAATCTAAATATTCCGAATTGGATATTTTGCGGACATCCGGAACGGAGCAAAGCAAATCACGTGATTTCCTTCTATAAATTGGAGTCCAACGTAATGATGGACTTTGACCGTGAAAGAACAGTTAAAAAGGAAATTGTGGATTTATTGTTTGGCTAAGAGAAAGAAAAAAAAATAGAAAGAATATTTTACTCTTTCCTAATTCTAGTGAGAGTCAGAGTCTGCCAAAGAAAGACAAAACAGGAAAGTCCAAACTTGGACTTGTTGACCGAATCGTGGAATATCTTCTCCACATTGAGTCGGCCACCGTGGGTTCCTTCACTGCGGAATATATATTGCAAGGAACATCGTGGAAGAGAAGTCTTGAAGCGCCGCGATTGACGTGAAGACGTTTGTGAGTGCTTGACAGTGGGTTCGTGATTTTGTTCGTGGAATTACACCAAGAGCTCAAGTGTTCATAGCGATTAAATCTTGTGATAAGATTTATGTATAATTCTTTCGCGAGATTAAGAGATTATTTCGTGAGAAATTGTGGGGCTAAACACTGCGTGAGTTATTGGGTGTAATTGGGGCTTGGGAAATACTGAGAGTGTTTGAGTGACTCGAGTGTGGTTGTAATCTCCGTTGTATCGCTTGATCTATAGTGGAATTCCGTGCTGCTCTCCCCGTGGATGTAGGTCACTACGACCGAACCACGTAAATCTGGTGTCCGATTTATTTTCTTATTCTGTCAATTTTATTGTTCGATCGCTTGGCTTCCGCAACAGGCATAGTTATTGAAGTTAGTGATATTGAACAACCAGCGGAACCTCATCATAGTATAGCCGTGGGCCAGCAAAGAAGGTAAATCAAACCACCGATACTTTATTGTTATACATATATTGCTTATGTCTAGACCTAGGTGACGAGGTAGAGATATACGAGCCTTCATTTTACTCTGTAATGATGGCTAGTATTGAGTCGTCGTAGTAAGAAGCTATGAGCGAAGAGATGGAATCACTCCATTTGAATTAGACATAAGAGCTTGTAAAAGTGCCCAAGAGGCAAAAGATTTTCGGGTGCAAATGAATTTACAAACATAAGCTGAGCATTCCCTGTGTGGAAGCAACACTATATAAGGCAAAACTTATTGTGAAGGGGTATACTCAGCATAAGGGGATTAACTACAATGTGGTGTTCTCTCATGTGGTAAGGTGTATTTCTATTTGAGTATTACTTGTCTTAATTGCTGTAGAAGATCTCAAACTGGAGCAGCTATATGCATAAATGGCATTTCTCATGATGAGTTAGAGGAATGGATTTACATGAGGCAATTAGAGAGATTTGCTATTCTAGATAAGGAAGATCATATTTTCTTATTAAAAAAATATTTGTATTGGCTAAAACAATTTTCTAGGTAGTGGTATACGCTTTTGATGCTTTCATGGCTAGTCGGGACTATTTGAAAAGTTAGTTGGTATACGCTTTAGAAGATTAGGGGATGGGTCTTTGATATATACGTTATTAAATGTTGATGACGTGTTGATAACAGCTAAATATAAGTTTGGTATTGATTTGGGTGTCGCAAAGAAGATATTAGATATGGAGATTTCACATAATATAGTTGTAGGCGTTTTGCGTTTGTTTCAAAACAAATATATTGAGAAGATCGTGGCACGTTTTAACACACAGTTAGCGAAATCTGTGAGTACACCTTCAGAATAATATGATAAATTATCACCGTAGATTGAGGAGGAAGGGGAGCATATATCACTTGTTGCTTGACATTTCACAAGCTACGAGCAATGTTAGCCATTACATGAAGCATCTTAGTAAGACTCATTGGAAAGCTGTGAAGTTGATCCTCAAATACTGAAAAGGGATAACATAGTTGGTGTTATGTACTGGAAGGACGATAATGGTAGTGAGACCTTAGGTTATGTGGATTCGGATTACGCCGGTGACTTAGGTGAGGGCAAATCTTTAAAGGTGTTGCCATATACTGGGACAACCAGGTGCAATTTTTGAAAAAAGCATATTGACGTCAAGTGCCATTTCATTGAAGATGTCATGGCGAACGGCAAGGTTGTTGTGAAGAAGTTTGTGAATGAAAACCTTGGTGGACATGATGACAAAGCTGGTTCCTTTGGTGAAGCTTGAGCTTTGCGGGAGCTAAATTGACATCTGCAGAGCACGAGTGCCTGTCGCAGTGTTAGAAGAGTTAGCATCAATGATGAGCATTATAACTTGATTGCAAATTTTGAGCCAAGATGAAAATTATTAAATTATCTTTAGAGTTTGAGCTCGTGTATGAACCCGTTGTGAATTGAGAATGTAAAATAGTTCGTGATATATGATTAATTTCAGAATTGCGGCGTTTGCCAGTAGAAATCGTCTGAGTTGGTTCGAATTCTTGACCGACTCTGTTAGGAAATGGAAACCCAACACCTCACTTTCCTATTAGAATTCAATTTTTTCTTGAGGCCACATTCACGTGATAACGTAATATATATACTAGGAGATGCTTTTTTGGTCTTTTATGCCTCGTTTTAGCCTCACAAGAGAAGCTCTCTGAACTAGGTGATTTGTGCAGAGATGTTGCATCCAATTGTGGTCGTTTTTTTCATGAAGACGTGATGTTTCCAAGCCGCAAAGTATTTCTCAGTAATTTATTTTTATCGAGCACTTACACGAGGCTAAACACTCATGAGTTTCGGTGAAATCTAGGGTTGGTAAGCCACAAGATCATTGGTGAACTGAGTGAACCGAGTGAGCTAAGTCACAAGATCATTGGTGAACTGAGTGAGCTAAGCCACAAGATCATTGATCTTGTTGTCGAGAGTAGTGAAACGGGCATTTTGCTCCTCAATATTCATTCGTGCGGCCCTTGATCGTGTACGAATCGGCGATTGCCTTGAAGCCAGAACTTTGGCTTGCCGAAAAAAAGGGGGTGTTGGGAGTTGTCAGACTCGGCGTGGACACAATGATCGCCAGAAAGTCTCTCTCTCCAGTCTCTTGATTTCTCGATTCCTGTCTTTGAGTGTTGAATGAGCTCAAATACAGACGATTTGTGATCACCCGAATCATAAATAAGCGAGCATACATAAGTGCATGATTTATATAGAAGACAGGTCTATGACAATGGTCTAGCCGCTTTCATTCATTCATTAAATAGTTCTTAGTTGAATAACACTCATAAACTTGAAAAGTGAACTAGAAATTGAAAACTCAAAGATCCTAAACATCAAGCTAATAAAGAAAAGAAACGAAAATAAAATAGAAACCTAAGACAAATGAATAAGGAAATACGCGACTAGATCCAAAATGACAAACTTGATCCATTTTACTCCTCCTAATCTATATGCCAATGGGAAGCCAATGCTTGACGCAATTGCCTATCCTCCTTAGCAACACGCTTTAGACTTTCTTCAGCTTTCTCTGCCCTCCTCTTGAGATTGTTGATTTCTGCTTGGTAAGTTGGCTTCTTTGTCACATATGAGATCTTTGGTAGAAACTCAGTCGGGACCTTATGCTGACGGATGTATCGGGTTGTGGCATAGTCTGTCTTTTCCTTCCGCTCGAGCTCGTCTTCGGGACAATTTAGTTTTTGTGCACAACAGGCAAGCCACACTTGTTCAACATGGTGAAGCTCTCCTTCGTGATCCTTCTTCCTTTCTAACAAATCAGACTTGGAACGAATCCGGCTTGAGAGGGGGTAGTAGATCTTGGACAACCCAATATTGGCGAGCCACTTGGAGTGGGTAATAGGAGGTGGTGCCAGTAACTCCCAGCAATGGGATCAGTTCATTATCACCATGAGAGAGACGTGACTCATGAAGGCGGAACCACTTAGCTTGCCATAGGAAAATCTTGGTTTTCGGATTCTTCAACAAATTTACCCATTTTGAGAAAGAAAGATTCGGGGTTTGATCTTGATGATTCTTAAATGCCTCAATAGGGTGATTAGTCTAATTAATGTCACAGATGTTCATGTGAATACCAAACCTACTTATATGAGAAAAAAACTAGATTTGTAAAAGTTGCACAGGAGCATGAAAAACCTTTTCTTTGTTTTCTTTAAATCGAATGAATGATAAAAATGTTTCAGTCAAGATAGTGTTGACAAAGCTAACTCCACCATATATCTGTCTGACCATCCACACAACGGATGGACCAATAGCATTCTTATGAAAGGGAAAGACTATGAACCCAAAGAAAGCTAGAAGAAAGATCTTACCTTTTAAAAGGGTCTCGGCATTCGCAAAACACTGACCTAAGAAAGAGAGTGAACATGCATGACAATTATCTTTTAGCACTCTTCCTATTTGGTTCTTATCCACCCTAAGAAAGCCAAACAAAATCGATTCCGGCTCTAACCCGAGGGGTGGATTGATTAACTCTAAATTCAAAAATTTTCTTATGGCAACGCTATATTCTTCCAAAGTTGGAGTCAACTCATGCTTATCAAATATGAACGTAGATGTTTGGGGGCTCCAGAAATGAGCTATTGCTTGCATGACTCTGCTTTGGATGTCAATGTTAAGGAGAGGGAAAAGGCGACCAAGTCTATTCTCCACATAGGCTAGGCCTTCACGATCTAATCAGTTCCCCCACTACTTGAGTTCGGCCTTCGAAGTAGGAATGAATCAAATGTCGGATCTTTCCACTGCATATAGACCAAGACTCGACCAACCTAGTTGTCACGGACCAGCCAAATCATAAAAGGAAAGTAAGTTGCAAAAGTAAAGGGTAGTGAACTTACTTCACTAAACAATCATGACAACCATATAGATATGCGCATGAAGCGTGCGGCTCGACTTCTACTCTAGATGGCTCAACAAAGTGGAGTTACGAGGGTGGGATGACTAGTCATGGCCTCGCGCACTAAGCCAAGTCCTCGTTACCCTGGCTCAGTCAAGAATGATACCCCGATGTGACGCGGCCTTACGGGCAGAGGTAAGCATTCTTGACACCAAGAAAGAAGCTTTCGGGATTGAGCTGGGCAACCTCTACTACGCAGCCTCGCGGTCAAAGTTGTATCCAACTAAATACCATCCTAAACATTTCTAGTGTGGCCCAAGACTGGCAGCAGGTTGTGTGTGCCATAGTATAGTGCTAACGCAACAAAGGCATACACAACAATTTATATGCAATCAACACTTCCAAAGTTCAAAAACAAACATTCATTCCTAAACTCCAAACCTACAAAACAAAGGGTTAGCAAGCACTTCTCCCCTTATGACTCCCTACTGCAAGAACATTCACGTTAAAGGCTTATTTGAACAAGATAAATGGCTTAAGTCCAATAAGAATTCTATGCAAGTCCCCAGTGGAGTCGCCAAGCTGTCGCGACCTCCCAGAATTGGCCTCACCGCCTAAGGGGTTTGGCTAATAGATTACTAAGTTTAAACCTAGCTCAAGCTCCGTCAAGCCTATACCAATTCGCAACTTAGGTTTATGTTAACATGCAAATCAATTTCATTTAGGAGTTGCCACTAATCAGTTTTTGGTGAGTCGATTAGACACCTAAGTAAAGCATAGGAGACTTGCTTTACTTCTACGAACCAGAGATTCTAAGGGTTCAAGGACTTGATTACACTAATTAATCAACTAGTGCCCTTTGGTACCTAACCTTGTTCAAACACCACCTAATGTATTCATGCAGCAATTGAGAGTCTCTAAATTCCATCCCTAATCGAGGCAAGGGAAGCAACAATCAATACGCGAACCTAACGTGCTTAATCAATCACATACAAGGTTAAATTAAACGAACAATTCGAAATGTGTAAATCAAGTAACGTGCAATCAAACGTGACACTAATCACACAAAATGGTGAGAAAAGCCAATTCCAATGCCCAAACAATATCTTTTGATTTTCCGAATTTTTTTGGAATTTTTCTGATTTTGTTATTTGTTTAATTTAATTTTTTAAAATTTTTTAGTGTTTTTTAATGTTCTTTAGACTTTTTAAAATTTTTTGGATTTTTAAACGTTTTCGATTTTTTTGAATTTTTTAAATATTTTAATATATATTTTAAAATATTTTAATGCTTTTTATTAATAAA
Organism: Syzygium aqueum; assembly: GCA_031216185.1. Classification (NCBI taxonomy): domain Eukaryota; kingdom Viridiplantae; phylum Streptophyta; class Magnoliopsida; order Myrtales; family Myrtaceae; genus Syzygium; species Syzygium aqueum. The sequence goes on from CM062240.1 coordinate 1,490,063, forward strand.
ATAAAGAACTCCGGACCGGGTCCCCTAACCCGATCTGCCCGACACCTGACCCGATTCTCTCTAACCAGCCCAGGATCCGTTTTTCTTTTTCTTTTCTGATTTTTTTTTATTTTTTCTTTTTATCCCTCCCTTCTTTTCCCTTTTTTTTTTCTTTTTTTTTCTTTTATTCTCTTTGACTTTTCTTCCCCTCTTGCGTGACTCTTTGCCCAGAACGTCCCCTTCTTCACTGTTCTTCACCGAGACTACTTCTCATGCTTTCACCAAGAACTTCTTCACGCATCCAGCCAAGACCATGCCAGGAACCTCACTGCCGGCTGTGCAACGGGCCGCCAGTGCCGACGGCAAACGCTAGCCATACGTCGTAACCGCCGACCGACGCTCCGGCGACCACACCAGCCACTTAGAGAATCGACCACAACTCTCCACCGGCGAGAAGCGCACTTTTCGACCACCAGCTTTCGGCCCCGACGATAGACTCTAAGTCTGAAACAACAGGCATACACGCACCAAGCAAAACATATAAAACTGACAAAGTGGGGCTCCAAACCAAGGCATCACCGGAAAACAAACGGCAGCTCGTACTCGTATATTCGTCCGCGGCCGATATCGGGGACAACGAAATATGCCATGCAAACACGTAAAAAAAGGAAAGCTTGGGGTTAGTAACTACACTAGAACCATTCAAGCATATAACAAAACTTTAGGGCGTCGATTTTGCAAAAAACGGATTCGGAGTTTCACTTGGACATTTTGTCGGATAGGTGGTGGGCGAAAAAAAAAGGGATACGCAGGTCCCATTTTGACGAGGTTCATGGCTTGTTTCCAACATACAACGCTCGGAAAGGTTTATGGAGTGTCAAATGAATGTTAGCCTCTATCGACGGGGCCAGGCGACACCGAATATGCTCAGTGTGCCCAGCACCTGAGAGGCAGGGGAGGAGGAAGCAAAATAGGGGAGCAGAACCAACACTCACCTGGTTCGTCTGTCCCAGACGAAGCGCGGCAGCTGGGTGGGTTCGGCGGTGTCTCGGGTCGCCCTCCAGCGAGTGGGTAAGACTCGAAACTCACTGATTTCGCTCAACTCTCTTGCGGCCTCCTCCTTCTCTCTATTTTTTTCTCTCTGTTCTTTTTTTCCGTCTTTGTTTTTTTCGGTAACCTTTCCTCTCCTCAAGCTCTCCTCTCTGTTCCTTTTTGAATCCTCACCCTCTTCCCTCTCTCTCGTCCCCTTCCAGACGACTTTTGATAGTCAACAACGCCACCCACCTTCCCCTTCCATTTCCAGCTAAAAAATCCCATTCATCAGTGCGCTTTCCCTATTTCTGTCTATGTCAGCAGCCGGTCCTCTTCTTGGGGACTGAGTCAAGTCCGTTTCCTTGCTAAAACGGCTGTAGTGTTGTGCCATCGCTTCCTCTCTTCTGGAATCGCGGCTATCAACCTCCTCGTGCAGAGCGAACTTCTGCTTTGTCGTCTCCGTTTGTCCTCGTCCTGCCCGAGTGTGAGCGTGAGGGGAAGGAGTGGCTGAGGGGCTGGGCTGAACGCTGGAAGAAAGGCTAAGTTGGGCCGGGACTCTCGGGCCAAAAATAGGTCAAAGGTGGGCCGAAAAGAACAACCCATTAAAAAGGAAAAAATAAACGAACGGGTTGGGCTCAAATCAGCTAAAATAATTAAAAAAGGGGCCGGCCCTATCAGGTTAGACCAAATCGGCCCGACTAATCCTCCTCCTCTCTTTTTTTTTAATTAATAAATTACAAAAATTAATTTTTTTTAACTTAGTGTCTCCCTTTTACATCAATTTGGCTTGCTTACAATTTAAGCATTGATTTAACGAGAGGAAAAAAATTAGGTGTCAACACTTGTTTTCGTGATTTTTTGTCCAGTAAAAATTAATTTTGATCATACAAATGGAATGTACTCATCGAGGCAAGCATTTTTATGGGCTGTGCGCCACTAGGGGACACTTCACGTGCAACCACGTGCTGATTACCGTCGATGTGACGGCCACACTCAAGCATTGCCTAGCGCATGCGTTAGGCTAACGTCACGCTGGCGTCACTGGCCCGCGATGCATGTTGACCCAGGGTGAGCTTGGGTGAACCGACCCGGGATCTGATCTAGGCCCTGAACTGACGACCAACCTGCGTTGACTGTTGATCGATCAAAATCGATCAGACCAAAAATCCAGGCCAGATCAAATCAATCAAACTGGTTAGACCGACAATTTAGGCCGATTTGAACCAGTCAAGTGTGTGCTACATGCTTCGCGCACTCAGGCGGCGTGTGCAGGCACGTGGAAGCTTCGTTCGGAGCGTTCCTGGTACTGACATTCTCATATTGAGATGCTCAATGTAGTATATTTATTTTACATGTTTGATGTTTTTAAGGATGTGATAATACATATATAACCCTATATACGTGTATTTTTTAGGATATTTTTGCGTATTTTCTTGTATTTCTCCATGGTTTCGGAAATACAGTTACTAGCTCACATGTATATCATCACATAAAGAATGTGTAAAGCGTGATTCATTGATAGCATGTGTAAGGTTTAACATGTATCAAATGAATGGAGTAATGTAATCAGCATGGCATATGATTTTAGTGACAAATTGCCTCTGTCTTCAAGTCTAAAATTACATGTATATGGTAAATGTGAGACAGAAAGTTTATATCCCTAGTTTGAGAGAGTTTCAGGGATTTAATTGGGTGATGACCGCCATAGTGACACACTTGATTGGATTTGAGAAATATCAGTCCACAATATAGTGGAATGTCTCATGTTCTAATACGTGGTCATATTCTCAAAGGAGATGATTGTGTACTAGTTCATAGAGGGACACATGTGCAGCATATGGTTGAGGAGTGACTGATCCTAATGGTTCATACACCCAAAGATGGTGAATTCATAAATATTGGAATATATTCTCATGGCCGCTGTTATATGGAGAGTATAGAACTACATGTCATGTATTTTTCCCAAAAATGATTATGTGATGATGTATGTAACTCTCAGGATATGTACTTATACGGTTTTAAGTTACATAGTACATTATATACATTGCTTGTTATTAGTCACATTCTTTGTAAACAGCAATTCCAATACAATTGAGGTTATTATTGGTTCAAACTTTAAGAAATGGAAAGAGGATTTTCTGTTTGGGATGGAGTTGGTGGATATTCATATTGCTCTTACTAAGGATTAGCTAACAGATCTCACTGCCACCGGTACGAAACCCCGAGAAAGTACACTTTGCTGCTTGAGAAAAGAACAATATGATTTGCTTGTTATCTATGAAGTGATCCATTCAGAAACACTTGAAGAGTGGCTTGCCCGCAAACTACATTGCAAAATAGGTGATGGCAGCCTTGGAGGTTAGGAACTGTGTCTCGTCAAATACTGAGATTGGGACATATTTGCATTCACTCTTCAACATGAGGTATAATGATTTTGGCGAGGTTAGGGATAAGAAAAGTAAGAGGTCCAAAAATTGTACTCGTAAAGGAACTAATGAAACCGTCGGTAATTTTGATTGTTTGGGTCCTAAGAAAGTATCCTTCAAGAAGTATGGTGACTGCCATTTTTTTGTGAGAAGAATGGTCACATAAAGAAATATTGTAATAAATACAAACTTGGTTGTCCAAGGTAATGATTGTTTGGCATTTGTATGTAAATCCAACCTATTAAAAGCCCTATCCAGTCCAGGTGGCTAGATAGCGGTGCAACAATTCTTGCTGCGTTGACCATACAGCTGAAAATGTTGTTTTCAAAACACATCTATCTAAGGAATAGTCTTATACGTTATGGCATAAACGGCTTGGTCACATTTCTAGGTCACTAAGTAAGGAATAGTCTTATACGCTATGGCATAAACGGCTTGGTCACATTTCTAGGTCACTAAGTAAGGAATAGTCTTATACGCTATGGCATAAACGGCTTAGTCACATCTCTAGGTCACTAAGTAGAAAGGCTGGCATCCTGCCTGCTCTTAAAAGTGACCTAGATACTTGCGTAGCTTATTGTAAGGATGTCGCGATGTACCCTCGCATGATGTTGGATTTCTTCTTCTTCTTTTCTTAATCTTTAACAACCTAATATTTCTAGGAGTCGCCACTAACTTATTAGGTCCAGCTAGAAACCCATCATGACATGAGAGTGTCGTCTAGATTCCTACGCAACCAGAGATTCTAGGATCGGCAACTTTTTTTATGCTAACATTTCTATTAGCGCCCTTTTGGTACCTAACTTGAAAGTGTGTTACCTAGGTGACCATTCCCTCTTGATTACCCATTAAAATCTAAAGGTGTCAATCCACTAAGTGAGCATACAAATGTTTTTGTAGGGTTCATTGAGATTCTAATCTAATCCTAACATATTCTATGAAAGGAAATTAACAATCAATGTATTAAAATAACGGTGCAGAAAGTAAACACCAATGACATTGTTTTCGAAAAAATCAAGTTCCAAAGGAGAATCTAATAGTCCAATCTCCGTAGGGATGTGTCCAATGGACACTGTCCATTCAGGTTGTTTGCACATATGCACAAATAATCAAGACTCTCTAGCATAACTTTGCTTGGAAGAATGTCCCTAACAAATTCATTGCAACAAAGATCAAGAGAGTTGAGTTCGGAAAGGTTACCAATACTAGAGGGGATGGAGTCATAGATTGAGTTATTACTAAATTCAAAGCTAACCACATTGGTCAAGCGCGAGAAGTTAGGGCTATCTAGATTTCCTCTCAAATCGAGATTTGAAAATTTTAGATGGATGATGGCTCCGTAATTGTCGCAAGCGACACTAATAAAGATGCAAGCATCGATGCCATGCCATGAAGGTAGGAGAGATTGACTATGGTTTTCAAGATTAAATTTCCCATTCAGGAGAGTCTCAGCTTCATCCTTATCCTTGGTTGGGTTCGTAGTGAAAAATGAAGTGGCAGAATCATAAACGCACGCACCATGAAATGGACTGGTGTCAACCAAGCAGAGCGAGAAGAACAAGAAAACAGCTGAAGGAGACTGGTTCAACAGCAATACAGAAGAAACCATGATTTAGGGGACGATTGGATTTTGGGAGTCGAGATGGTTCAGGTCCACATATTGTTAACGAGATTGATGACTGCTTATAGATGGAGGATCATTCCTGAAGCCTCAATCAAGGCCAATGCCTTTTCCAGTAGTACAGCTTTTTCCAGCAAAATGGGTCCTTCCGGGAACATTTTTTCTTTTTTGTCATTGACGATAAATATTGCAATATCAAATTACTGACCTTTTTCAATCAGTTCAGCGGATCAGCGTCTGTTTTTCTCCCTCCCCTTTTCTCCCTCTCTTACGTTTCAGGCTTGTTCGTCTCTTCAACTTCTATAGGAGATAGGGGAGAGATTTGACCTAGATCTCTCCCTCCCCTCCGCCATTGCTTTTCCTTTTATTTCTTCTTCTTTCTTTCCTTACTCTCCCGATTTAGTTTTAGATTTGGAAATTTTGCTCTCCCGATCTTAGATTTGGGAGCTTTTCTCTCCAATCTAATTCTCAATTTAGGATTTTTAATGGATAAGTCTTTTGCCTCCAGTTTCAATAGCGTTCCCAGAAACTTCGGTGTCAAATGTATACTCGTTCAACGTGTTTTTGTTCAAAGCTTTGGAATTTCACACTTGTTAAAGAGCTTGCTCTCACAGGTGTCAGATTTGAGCTTGTTCAACATGTTTTTTTTTTTGTAAGGAGCTTGTTCAACATGTTTATGTTGTCTCCGTACAATAATGGTGTTGGGGATGCCGAACCTTAGCGCATACCGTCAAAAAGCAAAATCGTAACTACATATGGAGATCCCGACATGTGGTCATCACTAATGAAAATGTATGATTTGGTGATCGGCCGCCAATCCTTTTACTTGAATGCAGTCACAAATCTGTTTTTGAAATACGAGCATATGATTATCTTTGCCAATCATGTTTTGATGATATACCTTGATTTCTGATTTTTTGTTTGTTTTGGAGTTTAACGGGCTTATCTTGTCACGGTGACTTTTAAGATTTCCTGTGTATCGTTACATGTATTATTTTGGTGAGGAATGGAAGAAAAAAAAATCAGTTCAGCGTGCGCTGTAGGGGATAACAAATAAATGGTCCAGAACGACGATACTGAATCGCTAGTCTTTTTGCTATGAAGACTGGCAGGCTTGACTTACTATTCCAAGTCTTCATTGAAATTGACATGCCAAGTAAATTTGTAAAAAATGTCAATTTGTGTGTCGGCATTTCAGTTGACGCAAGTCCATTATGAAACAATTATAAATGGAAGACTTGGACGACTTAGATGTGTTCTCCTTTTATTTTTTGCTCGTGCTATTTTCACAAGTGCAACGGCTGGGGACTCAGCCTCTTAACAGGAGAGAGCTTAAATCCTTAGACTGCGCTTACGTTAATGAGTTCGTCTTTTCTTTCACTCGTCAATCCATTCGCTTGTCCAAACTGTGGCCTTCTGATAGTGACGGGGCAAAAACAAAATCTTTGGCTTGCCGATTTCAGCGGGCTTTGTAAAAAACTCTCCAATTTGACGGTAAAAATGCAAGTGAATAGACACGAACCCTTTCCGAAATAGGTAACAGCTTGCAGATCATTTCTATTCAGTTGCTGCTTTTGACGGATGATGTTCATGAGAGTTCGTTCGACTTGGATTTGGATTTGGATTTGGCATTTTCCGGCAAATGGGTCCTTTCGGGAACAATTTTTCTGTTTTGTCATTGACGATAAATATTGCAAGATCAAATTTTTGTCCTTTTTCAATCAGTTTACCGTGCGCTGTAGTGGATAACGACTAAATGGTCCAGAACGACGATGTTGAATCGCTAGTCATTTTGCTATGAAGACACACGTGCTTGACTTACTTTTCCAAGTCTGCGTAGAAATTGACATGTCAAGCCGTTGTCGAGCCCCATACCCACCATTGCCGAGCCCACCTCTCTTCCCCCTGACCTTGCTCATAAATACATAAGGAACCAAGTAAACTGCGTAATTTCTTCGTAGTTTACACAGGTGCAAGCAAAATAAAAAGGGGAACTGCAATTGAAATCGATTGCAGAATCGAACCTCTAAGGTCAACAAGGTCGAGATGAAGTTAGCTGTCACATGTTCTGGATGTATACAAGAATCTTTCTAGGTAAATGTGGATGACTTCTATGTTTGTTGCCACCAATAGGATATGAAGTTGAAGGAAGTTTCCTCCACTTAGGATATGAAGTTGAAGGAAGTTTCCTCCACTTAGAGACAGAGGAAACATATTACCAACAATTAAGATCGTGAGAACATCAACTAGCATGTCACATAGAAAGGTGCCGACATGGAAATTTTCAAAAGAGATATAATAAAATCTCCTCACGTTTGGATTTAAACAAGTAATATTTAATTACTCGATTATGGAAATCAATTTGAAAAAAAGACACCCACATGGTGATATTTTCCCGATATATATGTGCAATTTCGAAAATTTCCGTACTTAACAAGATACACTTTTTGATAATATAATTAGGAAATGACATTATAGGGATATCTTTTAACAATATCATGTGGATTTGATTTTATCATAGTTTGGAATGCGATTTCCTTCACCTCACGGGCCCCTTGTGCCCGTTCAGAAGAGACGGTGCATTGAGAAAAGTTATAGGAAGAGACATCAAGAGCTTTCCACATATAGGAAGACTTTAGACCCAAAGAGAATAATCAACGTCATGTGAAGAACAAGGAAGTCTCGTCGGATCAAGCTTTTCATCCCGTTCGTTTTTTTCTCAATGTTCATTGAAGTCTTGTCGGATCAAGCTTCAAAGCCCCAGAAATTTCCAGAAATTAAGGACGGCATCGGAGATATCCAACTTGTTTATATAAACAAGTTGGATATCCATAGATTTGGCGCCCATTTACTGGTCTTGGTTTAAGACTCGAATTTTATTGTAGAAAAGGATCTTCATGCATCTTAAAATTTCTTGGTGATCATGGACAATTTGGCGACGATTTCAAGTCCAGTGGAGCTTTCTAAGTAGAGATATGCAATCGCTTATCTCACTATCTCTCTCTCTCTCGATCGAGAGAGAACATGAATGCTTGCCATACTTTGTGCATGAATGTTTGCAAACCTAATTAAGCGTACTCACAAAAGGATTCTTCATCGCGAAACATGTATTTTAACCGAGAATTCCATTAGTAATTAAACCAAATGGATTGGAAGTTGCCGATTATGTGAAGAGGTGACAGATTCACTAAACAAGTTGTTGATTTTAATGGTTGTTGATTGACTGCTTTTGTTGTTGTGCACAAATTGATAAGAGTTTTTATTGTAGTGTTGTTCAAGTTTCCATGTCTTATTCAATGTTTTGTAAATTTCCAGGAATTTATCTAATTAGAATGCTAGATACATTTATGAGTCATTTAACAGTAAGAGCAAAAGTTATATAACGAGTCTATAAATGGATAAGTCTTGCAATTGTTCATGATAAGGTTAAAAAAAAGGTGAAGTAAGGTGAAACAAAAAGAGAAAAGCTTATTCGCCTCCTTTTCTTGAGTTGTGTAAGGTGGGAGTATTTTACCATCAAACATCCTGAATCGACAACTCTCTTCCAGCATCCACGATTCACCTTCAGATTATTCCCACCAAATTCCTGTAAGCCCAGAACATTTGTCTTCTCTTTGGATCTGTTTGATCCAGGGCAATGCCCCTAACCTAGCAGATCAGTCGGGTCACCGGTTATTGCGGCGGCAATTGTTCCTCTAACAGCCAATTCCAACAATTTGCTGCCCGAGTTTCCTGATTTCCCCCTAGAAGAAAGGTCCACTTTAATATGCATTCGACCCGCACTATCGCCTTTCTTCGCAGGAACGAACTCGCCCGTCCTCCAGCTCTCCGTTACCATGTCCTTCACACAGCCCACATGATACTCGCTCTTCCCTCCGGCGTACGACCAGCTTGGGATCTTGACTTTGCCGATGTAACGCTTCTCGAACTTGCACCATTTGCAGTCCGACTTCATCTTATTTGCCAGATGAAGTTCCACACTGTTGACCACGATGGATTTCGGAAGCGTCAGGCACGATGGGTGGCAATTCTTCCCTGAATTCGACCTGTACCCGCAACCTTTAACTGGTTGGGAGCACACAGCGCAAAATCTGGGTTTTCCGTCTTCGGCGTTCATATCGGGGTAAAATTTCAAGGAGTGCTTTTTCCACTTAAGTTTCAGAGACATTGCCGGAGAAGGGAACATGCATTCTTCATGGACGCGGACGACACATTGAGAGCACCCATAGCCAGTGCCGAAGCCGATCTCCTTGCATGCGGTGCAATAGAAGGGGTCTTTTGGCTTCATGAGTGTGAGTCTGTGGTCAGGATGAATCACATAACTAGTGTTCTTCGACATCTCGGTTCCCTCTGATCCGGTTCCTTTATAGCTAGTGATCTAAATTACCTGAGAATTGGATCACAGTCATGGCTATGTCGAAATGAAATATTAAAAGATTGCAAGCTCAAATGATAAAGATTAAATAAGAAATTTCTGAAGGATTAATCATCAAGAAACGGATACCTGTACTATATGCAGTTTTAGGCCTCGCTCTTTGCCTTTGGAGAAGAAGCAGATTTAAATGAGAGAAGAGGTTGGTTTGCAAGCAAAGTTTAGTTTTCCTCTTTTTATAGACAACATGACGGTAGTTTCCGACAGATACGTGTGGAAGTTGCAATGACAAGTTGCCCGACACGTTGCCCCAGTTGAAGAGTAATCCTTGCTATATTTCATAACCCATTTGTTTGGGGGAAAATCTTTTTCCAAAATTAATTTTCCGAAATTTCACTCGTTTAGTTCGTGGAAAATGATTAGCCAACCGAAAACACTTTTCGATAAAAAAAATATTTATGTACAAAATTAGAAAAGTGAATTCCTATATTTAAGAAGGTGAAAAATTTTTCCAGAATTACCCTTCTTGAATTTTTAATATTTTATAATTTCTTTTTTTTTCTTTTCCTTCTTCCTCCTCTGCCGGTCATTGACCTTGATGGACATAGGCGTGGGCTAGCCTCACCATGGCGAGGCTTGCGAGATGCAATCTCTGCGAGCTCACCTTCAAAGAGGGGCAGCTGTTGACACCTAAATTTTACCGACCACTTAGTGTAATTTGCATAGAAAATTACGGATTAAATTTTTCACCCCTAAACAAAAATATTTAAATTGCATAACATATAATTTAGGTTCATTTAGTTTAATTGCATATTTTTACATTAAATTGGCGTTGGCAAATGAGCTTAAATTTCATCGAACGGGACTCGGCTCGCTCGAGAATGCAAGGGCCGAGAATTTCAAGACGAACGAGCTCGGTTGTTTTAATTTGAGCTTAATTCAGCCCATATTGCTTAATTAATTAGAAGCCCAAGTTAAATCAGCCCATTTAAATGTTAATTAAAGTCTAAGCCCAAGCCTAAGCCCATTAGGATTAGTAAGCCCATCTATTTGACCTAGGTTAGTATTATATAAACATGTTTAGGTCAGAATTTTTGAGGGGTTCGTCAGAAATTTCAGAAATCAGATTTTTAGAGAGAGACTCGGAGGAATTTTCGGAGAACAGAAATTCGGAGAAGTCGGAGCTTTGATAATTTCCAGAAAACAATTCTAAAGAACAGGAGAGTTCACGCTTTGAGGGGAAGTGTACACAGCCAAGGTCTTGACGGCGCCACTTCAAGAGATAGGCGAGCGTACGTTCTTTCCTCGTCGATTCAAGATTTGGACGAGTACCAAGGCGCCTTGGCCCGGCGTTCAATCGTTTGCGACCAGCTTCCGATTGGTTCACCAATTTCCTCTGTTCTGTCAGAATTAAGGCAATCCAATTGTTGATAGATGTTCGTATTCATCTTCCGCATCATGACCACGTGATTCTTGGCAATTGCTTTCTGGCTATATGCTTCTCTCCGCTGTCTCGTTGCTCTTATGTTTATGAATAGGATTGGGATGGGATCATCACCAAGCTTGTCACCACTATCACTGTTGCTGTGAATGTGAGTTTTTGGGTGAGCTCAAGGCTGAGGTCGCCCTCCTCCGCATCACCAAGGTCATCAGTGGTGCGCCGAGCAAGTTATCCAAGAGAATTTTCAGAGACACGAGTGAATCACTTGCAAGAAAAGAGAGAGAAAGAGAGAGACCGGCGAAGCCATCGCCGCCACCACTGCTGTTCGCACCCCTCCGTCGTTGCCGCCACCGCGAGCTGCCCGCTCCTTCCGTCGCCGCCGAACCCGCCGAGAGCCCCGCCGGTGCCGCCGTGTCGCTCGTCGCCATTTTTCCATCCTGATCTGCAAGCTCATCCCGATACGATTCAAATCTGGGAATTATCTGCAAATTAGATAATAATATTATCCGGTAAATTTTTTGAAATATTTAATTTCCTAATTTGCATGTTTTAAATATTTCGTGAATATCGTGTGGATATTTAGATATCTTAGGATAATGTTTACGATATCCGCGGTATTTTTAAATATTCAAAATTAGGAAAGTTTCCTAATTTAGCAACGTATCTGGACGACTATCCGACCTTATCCCTAAGGTTCGATACGCGGCGATACGGAAAATTATTATCTTATCCATAACCACTTGGATACGATAATGAATTTTATCCGCTTTCCAAATTTGAATGATCGACTTTTCGTCGATATCTATAACCCTATAGATATGACCGATAGTTCGATTTCTGTGCCTAATCCGAGTTTGAAACAAATTAGGCGGATCGCGTGGTTGTTTTGAATGTTGTTGCTATCCTTGTTTATTTAATTGCTTTCCTTTTTCAAATAAACAGAAAATTCAAAAAAATATCAATTAGATTTGAATTAGAGTTTTTGCATGTCTAGGAATCCTAAATATATCTAGAAGATAGAGTAATTATTTAATTTAAATTAGGACTTGAGATAATCTATTTCCTAGTTTAAATTAAGTAATATTCTAATCTTAATAGATTATTTAGGTTATTTTATTATTTCGAATTTCCATGAAAACCCCAAAAAGAGAATGAATTTTCAGGGTAGATTAAGATAGATTGCATTTTTAATTTAAGTAATTTATAATTTCGAATTTTATCAAAAATCCCAAAAATAAGTCATGTTAGGATAGATTATGTCATCATAGATTGCATGTTAACTTAGGCATTTTTTAATTTCGAATTTTAATAGAAAATACCAAAAAAGAAGTCATTAGGTTGCATGTTAATTTAGGCATATTTTTTATTCCGAATTTCATCGAAAAATACCAAAAATAAATCCTTTTCCCGTCATTAAAAATAGATCACGTCGTCGCACGACATATAGTTTACATGTTAGGTTGCATTAATTGCATGTCATTTTTGCACGTCATTGCATATAGTTTAGCTTTCATTTAAATAAGCGAAAATCCAAAAAAATTTGAGTGAATTGCTTGTTAATTAGAAATCATATTAGGACTGTTGATGTGATTTTCTAGCTAACAATGCAAATGATTGCGTTGCTTCCAGGTAAGTAATTCTTCCAATCTGGTAATTTATTTAACGCTTTATTGGGTGTTAAATTGGTGGTTTGCGCACCCGCATGAACGCCTCACATGTTAGTAATTAAGTTAAAATGGATCTAAACTGCCTGTCAAAATATTTTTTTTGAAAAAAAAGGTACCGAAAGGGCGTTAGACTAGATCTAGCGTAATCAAGTCCCCGGGCTTAGAATCTCTGGTTCGTAGAAATAAAACATATCTCCCTATGTTTTATTTAGGTTTCTAATCAACCTACCATAAATTGATTAGTGGCGACTCCAAGCATGAAAACATTTGCATGTTAAGAACTTAAACCCTCAGTTGCGAATTGGTAGGGCTTGGGAGGGCTCAAGTTAAGATTAGTCTTAATAATTCATTAGCCCGAAAAATTGATAAATTTTTTAGGGTCGCGACAAACTTATCTGACAGGAGACATGCCCTTAAGAGACAGGAACGTGCCCGGGTACCTCTTATAAGATGCAGGTACTTAGGCGAAGTAAAATCCAGTCAAGGCGACCGAAGAAAGGTTTGGTCCCTAGACAAATAAAATCCAGTCAAGGCGACCGAAGATAGGTTCGGGTCTTAGGCAAGCGATTTCTCCAGTCAAGGCGACTGAAGAAAGGTTTGGTCCCTAAAGAAATGAATCCAGTCAAGGCGACCAAAGATAGGTTCGGGTCCTAGGCAAGCGATTTCCCCAGTCAAGGCAACCGAAGGTAGGTTCGGGTCCGAGACAAATGAAATCCAGTCAAGGTGACCGAAGATAAGTTCGGGTCCTAGGCAAGTAATTTCCCCAGTCAATGCGACCGAAGAAAGGTTCGAGTTCTAGACAAACAAAATCCAGTCAAGACGACCGAAGATAAGTTCGGGTCCTAAGCAAGCGATTTCCCCCAGTCAGGGCGACCAAAGAAAGGTTCAGGTCCTAGACAAATAATTTCTCTCGTCAAGGCAGTCGAAGATAGGTTCGAGCCCTAGATGAAGGAAATTCAGTTGAGACGACCGAAGATAAGTTCGAGTCCTCGACACATGATACCAACTATCTGAAGTTACTCTACCCTTCGGCAAGGTAAGTAACCCCAGGTATGTTTTTATTTGCTTTAGCACGCATCATCTTATCGCATCAAAAATGGGACTACCAGTCCCGCAAAAAATAACATTCATCGAGCATGCATGGGCCAAATTTAGGTGTCATTTTATCTTTGAATGTAATCTCTGCGAGCTTAATCTCTGCGAGCTCACCTTCAAAGAGGGGCAGCTGTTGACACCTATTTTTAATTTGCCCAACATTAATTACACAAAATTTAGGAGTTACTTTACTTTAATTCCTAAAACAAAAAATATTTCTATTTAAATGCATTGCATATAGAAATTAGGCACATTTGTATTAATAAGGTCTATTAGAATGTTTAAATTTTAAAAAAAATTAAAAAAAAATTCGAGTTGGGCCGGGTCGACCCAGCCCTTTTCTTTTTCGTTTTTCCTTTCCCCTCCCCCCGCTGGCCCAGCCCGCTTTTCTTTTTCTTTTTCCTGCGCGGCTGGGCCTGGCCCGGCCCAGCTTCCTTTCTTCTTCTCTTCCCTCCACGCCAACCTATCTCTTTCGCTCCCCTGTTCTCCTCTGTTGCTGACGCAGAGCGACGAGCGGCGGAGCAGCTCCACGCCGTCCCTATCTGGCCAGAGCAGGACCGAGGAAGCACGCCAATGGGACTTGCCATTAAGGCCAGTCCCGTCTCCCCCGATTTCCCGGGCTCTCCCTCTCCCCTTCTTCCTCTCGTCTTCACTGAACCGACCCCCCTGCACCGGCCTAAACGGCCACGAAAGTCATGGCCAGAGTAGGCCGGTGTAGGCCATCGTCAGCATACGTATAAGGGAGAGAGGACGCGACATTGTTGACTATAAAAACCGAAGAGAGAGACTGAGAGGGGGACGACAATTTTGAGAGAGAGAGAGAGAGAGAGAGAGAGAATAGAGGGAATAGAGTGAGATAGAGAGCAAACCGAGAAGTTCGTCGGAGTGAGAAGGAAGCCAGTAGCATCGTCGTCGCTTCCCAAACCAGCCGGAAGCCCCCCGGAAGCCAATACAGACCGATGAGTCTTCCCGGCCGCGACATCCCCTGTTCACCCATGTTTTTTGGCACGGCTTGGCCGAGACTCGCGCCGGCTGTTTCGCGCGAATCCCGGCCCATACCGTCGTCCCTCACTGATCACATGTCATCGCCGAAGGTAAGGATTGGTCGTCGGAGGCGACTGGGCCTTGAAACAGATCAAAACACCTCTGTTTTGGTCACGCACTCCAAGTGTTCGATGAAATGCCTCAGAGAAGCCGATTTTGATTCGATCGCCGGTCGGCGAGCAGGCGGTCGGACGGCAACCTAGGTAGGTGACAAAGCTCGGTGATGGTCTAGGGGGCGAATTTAGGGTCAATGTTGGTCTGGGTTGGCCGGCGAAAGGCCAATTTTGGCTCCGCCAGCATCCCCGCATGCCTGTACACATCGGTTTCGACCGACTCGGATCAATCGACCCGACCCGGGTCAACGTCTTGGGTCAGATCCATTAGCCCGGGTCAGTTCTGACCCGGATCAACCGATCCGACCCCGGTCAACGCCCTGGATTGGATCCGTTGACCAGGGTCGGATCCGACTGACCCGGATTCGCGACTCGACCCAATTTTAATATTACAATATTTTTTTATTTTATTTATTTATTTTTAAAAAAACTATTTTTATCCCATATTTATTTTATTTTATTAAAAAATCTAAATTTAAAAAAAATTAAAATTATGTGATATATTTGAGTGTTTTAATTTATTATGCATGCTGTTTTAATTCCATAAATTGCCGCGTTTAAATTAGATTGGCATATAGGATCATGCGGTAGTATTTAATATGTTATTACTGTTGTATTTTTATTATGCATGTTTTCTAATTAGAGTATAATTGTATGAACCGTTGTATTTTGAATGTCATCTGACTTAGTTAAGGCTAGAACCTTAGGCTGCATATCTGTTTTGATTGCTAATTATTTCTTATTATGCACTCGTATGATCACCTTACATGTTAGGAGAAAGGTCCTAAAATCAATTCAAATTGCTTGACAAATGTCTTCCGAAATAAACAGGGTAAAAAGGTACCGAAAGGGCATCAGTTATCCAACTAGCGTAACCAAGTCCCCAAACTCAGTTAATCTCTAGTTCGTAGGAATAGGGTGATTCTCCCATCACCCTATTTAGGTTTCTAATCGACCTACCCCAAATCGATTAGTGGCGACTCCTTGATATAAATCACTTGCAGGTTAAAAATCCAAACCCGAAGTCGTAATATGGTATGGGCTTGAGAGAGCCCGAGTTAAATCCCGAACCTAGACTTAGCACATACCAGGCGAACTCCCCCTTTGTTTCAAAAAAGAAAGCTGGGAGGTCGATTGCAACAAAGACCGAAAGAGTGACCCGACGAGTCATCTCGAAAGACGTCCAAGAATTCTCGAATTTTCTTCCAACAGGGAATTGACATGGCATGCTCCCGTAACCTAGAGTCCCCATTTCATTGACCCAATGTGGTTTCATAACCCGAAGTTTCTCTTCATCAACACAGCATTGTCGTGACCTACCTCCCGAAGGCCGAACTTGATGAAGCGGATTTAGAGGTAAGTATTCATGAAACAGTCCAAATGATATATCGTAGAAGATAGCTTACCAAAGTATCAATCTTTTAGTCATCCATAAGGTTCATTAATCATGAACGTGGATTTTCCCTAAATCCATACCTCGCGTGACAGCGAATTGATTTTATCTTTTTAGCAAATAGGAGTCGCCACTAGCCTAGGTCGTGGGTCAGCTAGAATACCCAACCGAAACATGGCAACCGAAACATGGGAGTTTCGTTTCGATTTCTACGAAAACTAGAGATCATGAATTCAGAGACTAGCTTACGTTAATGTTTACACTAATGCCCTCTTGGTACCGCTAAACTTAACATGATTGTTATCTAAGTTGTCATGCATTTGTTTTACCATTTTCATGCTAAAGTCTTAGTCCACTAGGTCATCATGCATTTTGTTTTTATGTTTTCCATTTAGGTTCTAAACTAGTCCTATCTTAGTCTAGAAAAGGAAAGAAATAAACAATTTGTATTGAAATGGCGATACGTAAAGTAAATACACAAAGTATTGAAAGACAAGTTATTCTAAATGTGAGGAAAGAAAAACCCGCAACTCGTTGGGTGTTTAATACAACATGAATAAAAAGACCAGAGACATGGTCAGGTAACACAAATTGTGTACAAATTGAAATCAGATTGGACATCGATCTTTAGCCACCATCTTCGAAGTTGTTTGGCTATCTTCTCCATGGACCGCCTCATGGGTGTTGGTTTTACATTCATACCATATATTCAAATGGCACTTAAACAAAGGAAAGGACAAACATTTAAGCATCAACTCAAGAACGGGCCTCGGGGTCGGCCTTTGCTTTACATGCATTTCGATCATCCCACCCACTTAATCAACTAGCACTAATTGATTAATGGTTAACGATAACAAGTTACCATTTGCATTCAAGAAACGGTGACTCATATCGGTTAACTTCTAAAGTCAAGTCTAAGTGATCACTATGGACTACCAGCCGAACATGCACCAGGCCTAGACATACATCTAACAATCACATGTAAAACAATGAATAAACCATGCATTTAGGCTCATGGGCCTTGTTTCTCAATCAACCAAACAATGGAAAGTGGGCCTCATAAAAGGACCACTTATTTAGTTATTATTATCAAATTTGGACCTATTCTGTTCAGATGTGATTAATTCGCTTAATGATGTCCAAATGATGTAAATCAAGTGTCTTTAAAAATCTTAGATCGTGAGGATAAAAAGTCAAAAAGACCATTTTTCCCAATTCCCACCCGATTTTTCCAAAAATTGACATTTAACTCGGTATGACAGACTAGACCTAGTTCTGTTATGGATTTCAAAATAAATAAATGTAGGAAAAATAACAAACGTCATCCAAACCACATGAAAATTTTTAGACAGTTAGGATTTCTTGTTTTTAACAACTTTCATGTTTTTATTTTTAGCTAACAATCCCTTGATGTTTTTCTAAAAATTGGTTTTCACTAAGCACTCATTTGCAAAACAGTTTTGAGGCCGGGAAGACCTTATTTGGAATTTTTAGCAAACTGACCCTTCAAACGTTGCTACTAGGTCCCCAAAATTTTCATTTTACATAGTGAGGTCCTAATGAACAACTTTAAAGTTATAAGTTTTTGCTAAAAAGGTCTCTAACTTTATGAAAATTCCAAAACCAATCGGTCACTGAAACTGGAAATTTTTGTATCAAAACACAAAATCCGGACGTCTTCATCAAGGACCAATCGGACCATCCAAATCAACATGGAATTGTGTGAAGTTTTGAGGTTTTGTAGAACAAAGTGTGTTCTACAACTTTAATGAGGAATTTTTTCCAAATGGTGATCACAAAAATTTATAAAAATCATGGAACATGCAAAGATTGGTCCGAAACTAATTATCAAATACTAGATAACGTGACTTCTAGCATCAATTGTACATACTAAATCAGCATGGAATTTATGAAAGTTTTATTCTAGATAGATCTAGGTGTGTTCTATGACTTTCATGAAGGAAGTTTCTTCAAAAAATAATCCTAGAAAATAAAAAAAATCATAGAACTGAGCAACATCAGTTAGGAAATCACCAAAATAGAATGTAAAATCATAATTCCGGATTCTAATCCTAACTTACAAAATGATTTTCACCTAGCAAACAAAGTCCGATTTAAGCATACAACCTATCAAATCGAAGCTCGGGAAGTATAGATCAAATCTCTAATTGAATACTTTTCAAGATTCTAACATTTTCGAGCTCAAATCAGCACTGGAAGCATGCAGGTTCCTTAGTACACAATTTCACAGAATAAAATTTAAGAGTGCCTACCTTGTTAAATGAAATTGCTGAGCTCAACCGAGTTACTTTGGCCACCGATGAATTCCGAAGTGGCACGAAATATAGCTCTCAGTACCTACGTCACAACGTGATAAGATTGACGTAAAATAATGATCCGAAGAAGAAAAATAAACAAGAAGCAAAACCAAGCAAATTTAAGAGATTCCGGTGGCTTTTCCGACGGAGGCTGGCCACAATGGTCTTGAGGAGCCTTCGGGTGACATCGGAGGTGCGGTGGTCTACCAGAGATCAACCGACATAGACGAGAGAGAGAGAGAGAGAGAGAGAGAGAGAGAGAGAGAGAGAGAGAGAGAGAGAGAGAGTAAATCTGAAAAATGAACCTTGTCGCGACCCTAAAAAATTCTTGTCAAATTTCTCGGGCTAATGGATTATTAAGATTGAACTTAATTCGGACCCTCCCAAGTCCTACCAAATCGCAACTTAGGGTTTAAGTTCTTAACATGCAAATGTTTTCATGCTTGGAATCGCCACTAATCATTTTACGGTAGGCTGATTAGAAACCTAAATAAAACATAGGGAGATATGTTTTATTCCTACGAACCAGAGATTCTAAGCCCGGGGACTTGATTACGCTAGATCTAGTCTAACGCCCTTTCGGTACCTTTTCATTTCAAAAATGTTTTGGCAGGCAGTTTGGATCCATTTTAACTTATGTCACTAACATGTGAGGTTTTCATGCGGGTGCGCAGACCACCAAATTAACACCCAGAAATCAAAGCATTAAATAAATTGCAAGCTTAGGAGAACAACTTACTTCAAATCATGCAAGCATCTGCGTTGTTAGCTAGAAAATCACATTAAACAACCCTAATATGATTTCTAATTAACAAGCATTCACTCAATTTCTTTTTTGGATTTTCACTTTATTTAAATGAAATCTAACATATATGCAATGACGTGCAAAAATATGACATGCGAATTAATGCAACCTAACATGTAAACCATATGTCGTGCGACGACGTGGCTTAATTCTAATGACGGATGGAATGATTATTTTTGGTATTTTTCGGATGAAATTCGGAATTATGAAAAATGCCTAAAATAACATGCAAACTAATGACTTCTCTTTTTGGTATTTTCTGTTAAAATTCGGAATAATAAAAATACCTTGTCGCGACCCTCAAAAAATCTAAGTCAATTTCTCGGGCTAATGGATTATTAAGTCTGAACTTAATTCGGACCCTCCCAAGTCCTACCAAATCGCAACTTAGGGTTTAAGTTCTTAACATGCAAACGTTTTCATGCTTGGAGTCGCCACTAATCATTTTACGGTAGGCTGATTAGAAACCTAAATAAAACATAGGGAGATATGTTTTATTTTTACAAA
Organism: Syzygium aqueum; assembly: GCA_031216185.1. Classification (NCBI taxonomy): domain Eukaryota; kingdom Viridiplantae; phylum Streptophyta; class Magnoliopsida; order Myrtales; family Myrtaceae; genus Syzygium; species Syzygium aqueum. Next base: position 1,509,876 of record CM062240.1, read on the forward strand.
CCAAAGATTCTAAGCCCGGGGAATTGATTACGCTAGATCTAGTCTAATGCCCTTTCGGTACCTTTTCATTTCAGAAATATTTTGGCAGGCAGTTTGGATCCATTTTAATTTATGTCACTAACATGTGAGGTGTTCATGCAGGTGCGCAAACCACCAATTTAACACTCATAAATCAAAGTATTAAATAAATTGCAAGTTGGAAGGAATTACTTACCTCGAACCAACGCAAGCATCTGCATTGTTAGCTAGAAAATCACATCGAACACCCTAATATGATTTCTAGTTAACAAGCAATCACTCAATTTCTCTTTTTTTGGATTTTCACTTTATTTAAATGAAACCTAGTCTATATGCAATGACGTGCAAATATGACATGCGAAATAATGCAACCTAGCATGCATAATATATGTCGTGCGACAACGTGACTTAATTCTAATGACGGATGCAATGATATATTTTTTGGTATTTTCTTTAAAATTCGGAATTAAATGAAATTCGAAATTAATGAAAAGGCCTAAATTAACATGCGAGCTAACGACTTCTATTTTTGGTATTTTCTGTTAAAATTCGGAATAATAAAAATACCTAAAATAACATGCAATCTATGATGACTTAATCTATCCTAGAATGATTTCTTTTTGGGATTTTTGATTAAAATTCGGAATAATAAATAACATGAATAATCCGTTAGGATTCGAAATAATACCTAATTTAAATCAGGAAACATGCCACGTTAAGTCCTAATTTAAATTAAATATTTATCTTATCCTTCGGGATATATTCAAACATCCTAGACATGCAAAAATCTAATTCAAACTCTAACTAATATTTTTTTTTGAATTTTCTGTTTTATTTGAAAAGGAAAGATAATCAAATCAAATAAGGATAGAAACCGATTCAAATTAACCACGCAATCCGCCAAATTCGTTTCAAACTCGGATTAGGCACAAAAATCAAATTATCGGTCATATCTAAAGGGTTATAAATATTAACGGATATTTGATTCTTCAAATTTGGAAAGCGAATCAAAATCATTATCGTATTCAAGTGGTTATGAATAGGATAATGATTTTCCGTACCGCCGCGTATCGGACTTTAGGGTCAAAGTCGGATAGACGTCCCGATACGTTGCTAAATTAGGAAATTTTCCTAATTTGAATATTCTGAAAATATTGCGGATATCCTGAACGTTATCCTAAAGATATCAAATTACCAACATGATATTCACGCAATATTTCAAGCGGTTCAAACTAGGGAATTAAATATTCAGAAAATTTACTGGATATATTCAATTACCTAATTTAGATAACTTCCAAATTTCGAATTCGGTTCGGGATCGGGATTGACTGCGGATCGGGATGACGGCGGGCGACGGGCGACGCGGCGTTGACACGGTGAATCACGGCTCGCCGGCGGGGTGCTCGATTCGTTAAGAACAACAACGATGACTGGCGATAACGGCTCGCTCGTGGCGTTGAGAACGGCAACGCGCTCGGTGGCTTCGGGTGGCTTGGGATGGCGTTGGACTTGCTGAGGAAGAACGTGCATGGGCTGTTGAACGTGGACTTGGGCATGCAGAGGCAGCAACACAGGTCGTCGTTTGTGGAGGATGTCCACGGTCAGAGAAGCAACAGCAGCGTCGTTGACGTCAGGGGCTGTTCTGGATCAGTGAGAATGTGGCTGAAGAAACGTCGTGTGGGCAGCAGCGGCGACTTTCTCGGTTGACTGAGGAAGTTGGACGGCAGCGGGGCTTCAACGTGAACAACTTCCTTCACTTCAAGGCCTACTGCATGGGGGAAAAATTTAGCACGTTTGGTGATGAAGCGGAAGTCAACAAGGCCGGTTGTCTTCGGTGAAGGAGTAGGAATGTTGACTGGAGAAAACTGATTGCAAAGGGGGGGTTATGGCTGGTCTTCAGTGGACTTCGCTGCATGGGGGAGGTCTACCAGGCTTCAACGTGGACTGAGGCAGAGGATATGCTATGCAGCGGCTGTTGGTGCATGAAGAAACAGCAGCAGTCCAGGTCGTCACTAGGGAGCTGATCTGGATCAGCATGGGCGTGAGGAATTGGTCAACATGAACGTGTCTTCAGTGGGCTTCGCTTCCAGGGCTGAGAGTCAGCAAACGTGAAGAAAGAAGCCGCATGGACAGCCGCGACGTGAGAGAAACCGCAAGCTACAGCACAAGCGCAGCTATGGCTTTGCCGCGGACAACAGGCTCGGCGGCGAGCGGTGGCGCGGCAGCTTCGTCGAGAGGGGCCACCGCGGACGTGGCTGATGCGTGAGGCACGGACGCCGGCGTGCAAGGGGCGCGGCCACGGCGAGGATCTCTCTCTTTCTATTTCTCACGTGTATCGCTCGCATCGTCCTCTCCAAAAATTTCAGATCTGAATTCTGACGTGTCCTCCCCTAAATCTGACCTAAAGTATGCTTATATAGTTCTAACCTAGGTCAAATTAAATGGGCTTGATGTCCTAATGGGCTTAAGCTTGGGCTTAGGTCTCTAATTAAATTAAATGGGCTGAATTAAGCTCAAATTAAAACAACCGAGCCCGTCCGACTTGAAATTCTCGGCCCTTGCATTCCCGAGCGAACCGAATTTCGTTCGATGAAATTTAAGCTTGTTCACCATCGCCGGTCCGATGCAAAAAATGTAATTAAATTTAAAATGAACCTAAACTATATGTTATGCAATTTACATGTTTTTGTTTAGGGGTTAAAAATTTAATCCCTAATTTTTCTATGCAAATTAAACTAAATGTTCGGTAAAATTTAGGTGTCAACATACCTAAAATAACGTGCAACCTATGATGACTTAATTTACCCTAGAATGATTTATTTTTGGGATTTTCATGCAAAATTCGGAATAAAAAAATGACCTAAATAATCTATTAAGATTAGAATATTACTTAATTTAAACTAGGAAATATGTCATCTCAAGTCTTAATTTAAATTAAATAAATACTCTATCTCCTAGATATATTTAGGATTCCTAGACATGCAAAACTCTAATTTAAATCTAGCTAATATTTTTTGAATTTTTCTGTTTTATTTGAAAAGGAAAGCAATCAAACAAATAAAGATAGCAACCAATTCAAATCAACCACGCGATCCGCCAAATTTGTTTCAAACCCAGATTAGGCACAAAAATCGAACTATCGGTCATATCTATGGGGTTATAGATATTAACGGATATTCGATCATTCAAATTTGGAAAGCTAATTAAAATCATTATCGTATTCAAATAGTTATGAATAGGATAATGATTTTCCGTATCGCCGCGTATCGGACTTTAGGGTTAAAGTCAGATAGTCGTCCAGATACGTTGCTAAATTAGGAAATTTTCCTAATTTGAATATTTTTAAATATCGCGGGCGTCAAACATTATCGTAAAGATATCTAATTGCCGACGTGATATTCATGCAATATTCAAAACATTCAAACTAGGAAATTAGATATTCTGAAAATATACTGGATAATATTCACTTACCTAATTTGAAATATTGCCAAATCTGAACTCGAATCGGGACGAGCTTGCGGATCGGGATCGAGATCACGATGACGGGATAGCGACGCCGGTGAGGAAGCACGGCAGCACCGGCGGGCTCGGCAGGCGGCTGCTTCGGTGGGGTGCTGTTCTGACGGTGACGTCAAGGGCGAGACACGGCAAGTGGCTGTTCCGGGCAGCGACGGTGGCGACGCACGAACAGCTCCGGGCGATGTCTCTCAGTTTTGATCTTGCGCTGGACACCCTAGGTACGCAGCTAACGTCAACTCCTCTGGAAACGTGTTGGTGCAGCGAAAATCGTTGCTGGAGGCGTCACGACCAGGATGGGCATGAGGGGGGAAGTCCCTTCATTGTCGTCAAGGAAAGAGAACCGCCGACGTGGGGACTTGATCTTGCAGACGAAACACGATGGACGTTGCTGCAGTTCACCCTAAATTGTTGACTCCACTGGTCAACATACAAACAAATGGGACTCCTTGATGGTTGCTGTTGATTGGTCCAGCGAAGAAGCCTTCGTGCACGTTGGGGACAAGTTGTCAAGCCTTGACGTCAGGGAAGTGCTTCACGGTTGACTATGTAGGGGGGGACTCTTCCGTTGACTGGGCATGCAAAAGCAATAGACTTGATGGTCGTCGTTCGGTGGTGGAGTGAAGAAGCAACGGCAGCGACGGCTTCAACGTGGACGTGCATGAGGAAGTCCCAACAGCAGCGGCAGCTTCTCCGTTTAAGGCGGCGAAAGCGACGGAGGCGTTCTTCGTCGGGGCAACAGCGTCGTGGGGGGCACGATGAGCGGCGGTGGCAACAGGTGACGCGATGGCGGACGCGCGCGAGCGCCGGCGGCGGTTCACCATTCTTCTCCCTCTCTCTCCCTTGGACTCTCTAATTTTTTTCTGATCATGAATTGTGTTTGTCTCCATAATTCTGACCTAATAACATGTACATATAGCACTAATCCTAGGTCAATATAAATGGGCTCTAGTCCTAATGGGCTTAGACTTGGGCTTAGGCTCTGATTAACATTTAAATGGGCTGATTTAATGTGGGCTGAATTAATTAATTCAACATCACTAAATTAAGCCCAAATTAAAACAACCAAGCCCGTGTGACGTGAAATTCCCGGCTTTTGCATTCCGAGCGAACCGAGTTTTGTTCGATGAATTCTAAACTCGCTCACCATCGCCAATCCAATGCAAAATATGCAATTAAACTAAATGAACCTAAACTATATGTTATGCAATTTAAATATTTTTGTTTAGGGGTTAAAAATTTAATCCCTAATTTTCTATGCAAATTACATTAAATGACGCGTCAAAATTTAGGTGTCAACAAACCCCCCTGATTTTTGGAGGGAACATCTTTATATACCTCCCCCACGTTTGAATGCTAACCTTTGGATTAATCAAATGGCTCAAATTACTTCCTTAAAAGTTAAGGATATTCCTTAAGGGTTAAGGATAGATGACATGGCATAATGAATAGCCATGATGTACTTTTAATGGATGACCATGATTGTTTGCTTAATTCATAAGAAAATTTGCTTATCCCTTAAGAAAACTGGTTAAAATTTGATTATAGGGGCATTTTTGTAATTCCACTAGGGGTATTTTAGTAATTTTGGACATTAGAGGACTGGCTGGCCTTGGCTGGTCGAAATGGACCGCCAGCCACTAGAATTTTGGCCAGGAAACAATCGGCCCAATTAGACCAATTCAATTCCAGTGTTGGACCGGTTTGACCCGAGTTTGACCGGGTTGACCGGTTTGGTTCTTGACTCAATTTTGTTCCAATTTCATGCAATTTAATCCATATCATGATTGATTGACCCAATTGAATTGAATTTAATTGAATTGGATTGAACCAATTTGAAATACAAACACAAATTGATCAAATTTAACTTGTTTGGCCCAATTGCTCTTCAAGCTGAGTTAAATTGCATTGCCAAGCTAGAATAAAGAATTTAATTGAAGTCTAATTGGCCAAATTAACCTTTAATTCATCAAATTGGACGTTAGATTAGAATGGGCCAAGTTGAATTGCACTAATAGGACCAATTACTTTTGAATTTCTCAATCATTGGATCACTAGATTGGTCAAATAATCTCGAATTCATGTGAATCTTCTAAAAAAGATTTTGGAATTGAGTTTCATATAAAAAAAATTAGGTTCATCCGTGCCTCAATTATGCAAATCATGAAAAACCGATCGGAATCACTAATTATGGCTCAAATTGAGGGTTTTCAACCTTGGCTTGGAATTCTAAAATTGATTTGAAAAATGAATGCCATATGACCTCTAGATCAAATGTCATGAAGGAAATTATCCTAAAAAATTACTAGAAATGAAGTAATTTCATTTTTGGCCGATTTGAACCAACTATTGCAAATTGGGAAAAAGTTGATTCTAACCCGATTTTTGTAAAATTGATGATACCAAAGAGAAATTAAGCTAAAAATGAGATGATTTAGGGGTTTTGAATTTTTTCAATTTTTTTGGACAAAGTGTTGACCAAAAGTCAACATTTTAGTGATTTGTCACTAAAATACTAATTAATGGGTTAAACTTTGAATTTTTTGAAAATTGACAATGCAAAAGTGAAATTGACACCATTTTTGAAATTGAAATGCAAAAAGCTAGAAAAATGAATGGCTAATGCTAATTCAAATGCTAAATTACTCTTTTTGATTGAGAATTGAGTTATGTCGCAATCAGAAACCCTAATCTCAAAATTTTTACCTTTACGATGCATTGGCTAAAAATTAAGTGTCAACAAGCAAGCTTATGCAACTTGGAGTCCCCTTTCATCGACATAGCATGTTTTTGCAACCCGGAGTCCCTCTTTATTGACATAGCATATCTATAGCCTAGATCCTCTTTAATCAACACGGCGTACTTTCGCAGCTCGAAATCCTTCTTTATCGACACGACACACTTCTACAGCCTATAGTCCCCTTCAACCAACACGCTATGCTTCCATAACCCGATGTCCCCCTTCAACAACATGGTGTGCTTCTGCAGCCTGGAGTTCCCGTCAACCGACACGGCATGCTTCCACAACCTAGAGTCCCTCTTCATTGACACAGCGTGCTTCTGTAACTTGAAGTCCCCTTTCAACGACATGGCATGCTTTTACAGCTTTGAGTCCCTCTTCATCAACATGACATGCTTCCGCAGCCTCAAATCTCGTTTCATTGACATGGCGTGCTTCCATAGCTCGAAGTCCCTTTTCACTGCATTGGGATATATATCGAGAAAGGTCAGGTACTCAATAGGCAATTCATCAAACCCTCAGTTAAGGAACCCCAAGTATTTTATCAAAACTCTCTCAAATCATCCAAAGTGTAATCCGAATATCTCACGGGAACCCTTTTCCAAATATCTGAAGTGTAATCTGGATATTTCTTAAGAACATTTCCCATTAAATGGAGTCAAATTCAGATATTTCATGAAATTTTTCTCAAATACTTGAAGTGTAATCCGAGTATCTTGTAAATATCATTTTGGAATATCTAAAGAAGAAAAACTTCTATAGGATGAATGTGTCAAGGTATGCACGTGTTCTAAGCCTTAATTGTTTATCACTTTGGTGAATGCATACACTTTTTGCCTATAATCATGTCTAACAAGAGGCATGCACTCAAGGATCGGGGATGTGGCCGGGTATGTATTCTCTACCCATACTTAAACCTTCTCTTTGTGTCTTTTTTTGGTTTTTTTTTTTTGCAGGTTCAACTTTCCTTCCCCTTCATCCCACCTTTCAGCATATTTCTCTCTTGTAAAGAAACCATAATCACCTCCGTACAAGCACAAAACTTAGTCGAGTGATATATTCTTGGTCTAATCGGTAGTTGTGCAACATATAGAAGCCCTTTTCTATTCAAAACCAACCCAATATAATACAGAGGAGGGATTCAATCAGACTTTGCACCATCACCAATAGACTTTACTAGCTTATATGTGAAAATAAGTTTGGCGTGCCCACTTGTTCTCCACTTTATCAAGAACCGCAAAGAAAATGGCAAAAAGTTTCAATAAACCTATTGAAATGAGAAGAAAACTAAAATTTATTAGATAAAAACCCTTCATCCTTTACGAAGTCCGAACCATAACTAGACCAATATGTGCATCTCGAAATCATTCTGCCAAACAGATTGTAGAAAAGAAGGAGGTTAATGATAACCAATCCAGGAAATTTTTTTAATGAAAAGAATACTCAAAATTTACTTAAAATATCAAATGCATGTTCTATCCGAACAGGGTCAGAGAAACTCAGCAATGCCAAAAAGCCTCACTAAAGATCAGCCTCAAAAGCATAAACTTTAATCAAATTCAACAATAAATAAGGAATGAATCAATACCTACTTTCCCCTGCTACGAAAGAAGAAAAAGAAAAAAAAAACACCTTCAGACTTTATTGACCCGAATCCATCACAAGAAAAATTACCACATTATTCAACATTAACCAACACTTCAAATTTTACCAATTTATCCGGCACCCACCATGAAAAAGGACGCAAAAACCACTCAAACATTAAAGAAAAGAAAGTAAAAGGAGGGAGATAGAGAGAACGGTGAAGATGAAGGAAAGTGAGACCCACAAAAGAAGATTCCAAGAAAAAGGACATTAAGAGAATATAGAGAATATTGAAAAATGGGACTTACAATGGACAAAATGGTCACAATATTTTGTTGGGAAGTGTTTTAGCCAATCTAGGAGCGGAAAAAGTGCGACCCTTTATTAGAACATGTTTTTTTATTAGAAAAAAAGAAACGGAATAGGACCGAGCTGCGACCGAGTCAACATGGGCCCTATTTCATTTCCCAACTGGGTCTGACCTAGCCCCCCTCCCTTTTTCTCTTTATTTTCCACCAATGCGAGCTGGGCCACTTTCTTTCCCCTTTGGCCAAGCCCGCGCCCTATCTTCTTCCTCCCACACACGGCAAGCAGAGACAGTGGCAAATGGGAAGACAGAGAACAGGTGACGGAAGGACAGGGCAGGTCAGCCGGACAGTTCTAGCCAATAGTAGGCCACCTACCCCAATCATGGGTACAAGGCAGATGAGACCGATCGACTGGCTTAACAGGTTGAGAGAGAGTGTGTAAGGGGGTTTGATCAAGGTGTGTGTGTGTGTGTGTGTGTGTGTGTGTGTGTATGTGTGAGAGAGAGAGAGTCTGGCGAGTGGAGAGAGTGAGAGAGGGCCTCCAGTGGCCACCACGCCTCAGGTTCTAGCTGCCATCATCAAGCCGGGTAAGAACCTCATCGCCAACCCTCCCCCTTATTTTGCTTGGTTTTGCCTTGCTTTTTCTTTGTCTAGACCAACAATGGCCGAGACTCGTCGACACTCACTTGCACTCATTTTCAAGCATCGGCAAGCCTTCCCTGGCTACCATGGTGTGTTGTCTTTGGTTTTATGTTGATTGTGGTTGTGTGTTAAGCCTCAATCGGCTCGGTTTTTCTCTCCAGGTCATTACCCGGCGGGTTTCAACAAAATGCCTAAATGAGATCTAATATTTCATCCCTATTTTTGCTGGAAACCGAGTCGTCCTTGCATCGTTCCGCACTGTGACGCGTTATGATCATATATGTGTTGATCTTTGTTGTTAATCCAAGCTTTAACAAGTCCGGTTTCGCTTTTTCGGTTGACGCCCATTACATGTTTGTTTAAATGCTCGAGCTAAGTCGCAGGGTGGTACAGTCCTCAGCCGGTGGTGTGGAGGTCGACCGACGTGTATCAACCTAAATGCTTGCTGCTAATGCATCGAGATCGCGAATTTGGCCTCGATTTGGCCGGTTCATGGCCGAATCTAGCTTGGCCATGGGCTCGGTGCCTGGCAAACCGAGAAAAGGGGTCGGCGACAGTTGTGGCCGATGGTCATGGCTCATTTAGGGCTGGGCATCGCCTAGCATAGGGACATAATTAATGCCGACACCTCTCGGCGGCCCGGTGAGAGGGCCGGTCAAGAAAGACCTCACAGAGCAAGGGAGCATAGAGCATGGGTCGAGACCGGCCAGAGAGGGAGTTGGACCGAGCTAGTGACGAGCCGAGTCGAAGATGACTTGGGCAACAAGGTTGGCCCAATTCTATTCTTCTCCTTCAGGCTAGGTTTGGATAATAGAAATGGGTTTTGGGCCGAACATCGTTTCTTTTTAGTTTTTTTAGGGTTTGAAGAACCGGGCTCATTTACTAAGCCTAGTCCAGCGGTGGACCCGAGCCGGCACGCTCGAGTCAATCTCCACCTAGGTCAGATGTAGAGATTTGACCTGGGTCCAAATATTATAAAATACATTTGGTTCAAACCGAACTCTTTGAATCTTTGGTTGTAGAAGTAAGACAATTCTCCCGTTGCTTTACTTAAATTTCTAATCGACCCACCAAAAACGTATTAGTGAAGACTCCTAGATAAAATTGATTTACATGTTAAACTTGAACCTTAAGTTGCGAGTTAATTTGAGTTTGGGAGAACTTGAGTTAAGTACTACGTTTAGATTTAATAATCTATTAGCCAAACCCCTAGCCAGTTCTGGGGAGGTCATGACAGTAACACATCCTTTACCAACATTACCTGAAATAAAATAACATTTACATTTATCAAATAATAATGAGAGATTGATAGTTCTGTCAACTTCAATATATCATAGTCCTATGTGGCACAGCCGGTAATTTGACGTATACTACTCCATTCAAAATGACGTTGATTTTACAATATTTTTAGTTTTGTGATGTTTTCTTTCTTTTTGTTTATACTGCTCGTGGTCTCACTCTTCGTTCTTTTTTGTATTCTTTATTGTTTTGGTTTTTTTTCCTTTGCCTTCACTACTCATCTTTTTTTATGATGCCCCATCATCACCAGAAAGGATCAACAAGGGTCACCAAAGCCTCAATGATGGTCAACGACCCTTGCCTAAATCTAGGGAAGGGTCGCAATGCTCCCGTAAGCCCTCCATTGCCGCAAACAAGGGTCACTGCCCTTCCCCAAATCTCAACAAGGGGTTGTTGGTCATCATCGAGGCCTTGGTTGCCATCGCCGACCCTTTCTGAAGATGGTGGGGCCACATAAAAAGAAGATTAGTAGTGATGTCTTCTTAGTGATTCAGTGGAAGAAGATCAAGACATAACGAAGAAGATAAATAGTGGTGTGGAAAAGAAAAAGGAAAGAGAAAGGAAAAAAGTTAAGAAAATTTAAAAGAAATTGTAAAATGACATCGTTTTCATTCATTTCTTCCACGAAAGCCACCAGTCCTACCACGTAGAATGGGTAGGGTTGACTGGACCGCCACATTACAAATTTCTGACCTAAATTGTTTGAATGAATTATATTGGAAAATTTTCCAAAAGTTTAAGATTATATTGACAAAATTTGAAAAGTTTTAGGGTAAAATTGAAATTTGTGCAATAAACTTAGAACGTTTTGGATAAATTTCCTTTTATGTCTAATGGTGCTTTTTAAGTAAACACCAATCCTACATGCCTCACCTCACAGTTAAAGGTAAAGCCAATCGTCTCTCTCTCTCTCGTGAGATACGTGTGGCTGCGCTGAAGAAGACATGATTGCTTGTCCGTATTATGTAAAGGAACGATCTTGACGTGAATTAGTGCTCCACGACGCAATCCTCCACTTGCTTCGTGCATGGTTTGCATGCTGAGCTAAGTTATGAACAGGAGGATTCTTCACCGTTAAGCGTTCATTCAACTGAAATTCCAGATACTTATCTTCTCTTGGATCCGTTCATAAAAAGAGATTTGGATGGACGTCTTTTATTTCCCAAATTGAAATGTTAGAGAGGAGAATCACATCAAACCCTCGCAAAATCCCCATCATCTACATTGACTTTATTGGAAAAAGGCATACCAACTCCTTTTGTTTCGCGAAAAATAAATTATTCAGACAACATTTTCTCAAAATTGATCACTTGTTTCATTTGGGATAATTAATCAATGAAAAATATCTTCATTAGTGACAACAATTCATGTCTAAACACTTTTACAAATGATGAAAATATCTGTCGTTCGTTCATTAGTAAGAAATACAAGTGATCATTTTTAAGAAAGTATTTTCCAAATTATTCATTTTTCTCAAAACAAATGCACCCATCGCTAACATCAATTTGATTTTCCTCATCAATCAAGGCCTCGAAGACACTTTCTTTCTCTCAATTATGGAGAGTACTAATAACTATGGACATATCTAAATGCAAAAAAAAAAAACCCATGAAATAAGAAACATGAAGGATAGCCCTGCCGAGTCTAGTTGTACTTTCCACCTTTACTTTTGTAGATGGCCAAGCTTGGAGAGAAAAGCTGGCCACCAAGTTGACCCAAACAGACTGTGCTTTACGTCCAACACTTTATAGCACACGAAATGGACCACGATTGGCAATTTCCATGACCCTATAGCAACCATTCAAGGGCTGACAAGCCCATGACTCGTTTACCTCCCCAAAAGCCACACTCTCTCCATGGCACGAACCGTGATCATGAGCAGGCAAATAAAGCTTGGACAAAACTTGGTCTACCATATGTCCCAGATTATGCCATGTAAATGGCAAGGATTACTTCTCAAAAGCCGTAGTTTAGACTACCGACACCCATGTATCTCTAATTAATGTACTTATAAAGCACATGATATCATCTACTGATAGCCATGTACAAGGTGGTGAAGAAGCTATAATTAGTTGCCTTGGAAATTGTAACCTCTTCAATTTCAATCTCTTATCCTAGTCTTTGATATACTAAAATGCCAACAAAAAAATAATGTTAAAGAGTTATTTGGGCGTTCCTCAGAAGATACGTGCAATGAGCTAGCTAGATTTCCAATCTTCTTCAAAAGACACCGAATTTCTATTATATGGGAATAGACTATGATCTAATTGACGAAACTATTTCAACTATGATTTTCTGGTTCAAAATTTTCACTCGATTTTCCTCTACTATGTTGTGCATTAGGCCATACTTTCATTGTTAAACGTGTGTTCAAAGTATTTTTATTGATCAAATAAGAATTTGACATGTCTTGCATTTGTTTCATCAATTGAAACATTGCCAAGGCAATTAGTTTGGTGGTCGTGAGATCACCCAAGTCTACATGGCTCTTTCACTCCACTAATGACTTACGGATCATTTTGTGATTCAAAATATTCACTTGAATTTCCTCCAACATATACTGAATTAGGCCTTACTTTCATAATGAAACACGGGTAAGAAGGTCCAAAACTTCTTTTGGGTCCTAATTCCCCCCAATTTTAGAGGATCTCAATTCCTTTTCAGATTTATTTAAGTATGAATGGACATATGTGAAAAATTTAATCAAATGCCTACAATAAATTAGATGGTCCGAGAACTATTTAACTCGTTACGCCCTAGAAAGGGCCCAATTACAACAAGAGAAAAACCTTAAGATCATTAATTTATAGTCTAACGAGATTTTGTTTGAAATTTCATCCAAATGTCAGGTTTTCTCTTGTAATGTGTTTTTTCATTTTACAAAATCAATTTCTACACAAGTTCCACTTTTAATCGTTGCGTTTGAACTTTAGGGTACAAATTGTTCAATCCAATCTGTATTAATTCAAGCACTTGAAAAAGTAATAGAAAAGCATTAGCATGATCAAACCAGCGACTATTTATGATAATCGTCAAACCACCTTTTCAAACTCTATAAACGACCTACTATTTATGAACCAAAATCCTTTATCAACTTAGAATAAAGTCATTCAAAACCTATTTGATAATCACCATCCACATGATTTAGATTTATATAAGGGCTTGAAAAAGTAATGGCAAAGCATTAGCACGGATGACATCAGGCTCTCTATTCATCGTGGATTGACCTTTTCAAACCCTACAAAAATGACCTACTAACTTACAAACCAGAACTCTCTTTTGCTTAGCATGAAGGGCATTCAAACCTTAACCCTCCTCGATTCCCAGAAAGATAATCATTCCGGTGTCTTTTAGCTGTCTGTCGAGCCAAAGAATTTAACATCGAGATAATGAAAATTTGTCGTCTCGCATCACGCACTTTCATGAAAGCGACGACGTCCTCTTTGGTTGGACAGAAATTGGTCAAACGAAACTTGTCCTCTTCCATCTTTTTATATCCCAAGTGCGTAAAGCCACGGACATATTTGACTGGCACTAGCTCGATGTCGAAGCCAAATCAAAGATGACTCTTCGTTCGAATGCTGAATGAATATGCTTCGTTGCGCAAGCGCACTCATGCAAAATTATTGCTTAGCCCGGAGACCAGAGGGCTTTAAGAAAGCACGACCACGTATGGAAAATCAATGAGAAAAAAAAAATCATGTGAAAACAATACATGTATTGCGCAATAAAGTAGATTGAATAGGAGAAAAGGGTTCTTTGCCAAGCCAAGCATTGTAAACTGTCATTTTCCTTCATTTGAAACAAAAGCACGTAATGCATATCTAGATGGCCTATCTTTTCATCCGATTTGATATAGTTTCTTCCAACTAGGCCTCTAATAAGGTGGTTTACAAGTTATAATTATTATTCACATACAAACTTAACTAAACATTTAACGTGGCCCTATTTAGGCAATAAACTCGAAGGATCCTGTTATTCAACTCAAGAATTAGTCCTTGTCAGCATCATGTATGTGGATGCACCTTATCGCATTCTCCTCTCCTCCTCGCAATTGCCATCATCTGAATTAATTGCAGGATCTTTTGAATGATAGAGACCCGATTTGTCTAGATTTAATTATATCTCCATATGATTTTCATCTTGTCGATGAGATTAATTTATCTGGAGTTGAATTACTTTTCAAGAATTCTACTCTTGGTGAAAATGAAAAAGAAAATTAAAATTCAAGTAAGGCAAGAAAGAACAGCGATCCGTGTGTATTAGACTAATTCCATCCTTCTTCAACAAGAATATTGGACCTAATCTTCTTCTTAATTAGAACCCGTATCAAAATGGTTCTCAAATCATAAGTTAGATGCGAATAAAACCTTGTCAACCGCGACTTAATATCCGTCAACCGGCCACCAAATCTTTTGGGTGAAAATGAAATTTTGATGATTGATTGTCTTTCAATTCAACGACTATGAACAGCTCGTTAACCATTTTACTTGCTTCCTAAGCTTTCATTACTCAACGCAAAAGATGGTCTTACAGTGGGTTCCCGAAAAGTGGTAAACAAGATCAATCCTCTTTTTTATATTGGAAGCCCCCCAATCAAATATAGATATTATCTATCGGTCTCTCTCTCTCATTTTTTGCAAATTCAATGTCTCCTAATAAGGTTTCTAGATATGACTGGGGAATCTTTTTAATATTTGTATGATTAACAACATGTGGGACCACGTGACCCTAAAAAAGAACATAGATTGGAACATCTCACTCTCTACAGAGAGAGAGAGAGAGAGAGAGAGAGAGAGAGAGAGAATGGGGGAACAAGGACGTCTAGAAAAAGCGAAAGCTGCCATGGAAACGCAGAGGGCATTTCACGCCTATTCATGTGGGCATCAATGAAAAGAAGAACACAGATTGACATACACACATTTATATGGAGCTTGGGATTTTTTCCTTTTCGTTTTCCCTATTTTCTACCGTTTCTAATGTTTCTCTAGATACCCCCTCATTTATTATTGGCCATGTCGGGATCACAGCATTGCTTGTACCACTTCGACCAACCGACCACAAAAAAGAAGATCCCATCCCATCATCACGCAGGTAACAGGAGAGAGGGAGATCGAATAATTGATAAGCAATCGATATATATTATTTAGTTCACTAACCTTAAATGAGTATTTCCAACCAAACATCAAATTCGAACAAACAAGACATATTCAAGCGCAAAACAAATGTGTGTGGAAGAGATACTTCGTCGAATCGACCCCATTGTTGGCCCTACCTTTTCTTGAAACAAGCCTATATGAATCAGATAGTGGCACTGAAATTCATAATATCAATTAGTATATGGACTTCAGTCATTTAGGGCAGTTAATTGTATATTTGGATTAAACACGCATGTAATATTATTTAATGATAGCAGTTTATATTATCCGCGAGTTTCAATACAAATTTTTTGAAATTATTTTTTGTAAGTTTATGAAAAAGAGAAGTATCATCTTTTAGTCGTTACTTTCACCAAACAATAACCCTGATGAAAACTTTAAACCTTAAAGTCCCATTTGGAAATTGTAGAGAAATCAATTAATTGTGACTAACTTAATACAATTTCAAAACGGTTTCGCGAAGGATAGAATCCCCCCCCCCCCAACCCTTAATCCGTCACCGATGAAATCGGATAAATTGAAGTTACATCACCTTGCATTAAGAAGGGTTAGAAAGGTTGTGAAAATGGGTAAAATCAACTTAATCACTCTGATCCTACTATAAATCTATAAAGATATACTTCCACCTGAGATCTTCTAGTTATGTTCCTTGGATACGGTCAAGAACCTACACTACGATGGACTAATTTAAGCTCAAGATACAAAGGATATATGGCGCGCAATGATTATAAGTTTCTTTTTCTTTTTGGGTCAGACAGTGATTATAAGTTTAAGGAGTGGAATGATGTATCGATAATGACAAAGCGAAATGATAGGCACTTTGGTGGAATTCATTTTTCTTTTTAGCAATTATAGCGATAAAGAAGGCTTTTTTCTTCTTTGGTTTGATGTTGTCTGCCCAGTGAATGGCTGACACAAAACCCTAATGAAACAAAAATGGATAACTAGAAGCGTTCGAACACATTTTCGTTTTCGCCATCATTTCTTTGACCTATGATTCGCCTACGTCTTGTTATATATTTATCTTTTTACCCCCACACCCCAAAAAAAAAAAAAAAGAATCTCTCTCTCTCTCTCTCTGCATGGTTTTGAGTGGGATTTTGGCGTTACCCAACTGCTTCTTTGTCCATCGATTACCATGCGCTGTGTAACTCCACTACACAACGCAACAACAGACGAGTACGAGACAATCTCGCCTATAATTACACAATCATTTTCGTCATAGTGTCCCTAAGCAGGCAACAAAGGTTACGTCGTCGTTTTCCTACTTGTCTAGGGTTCCCAAAAAACTAAATATAGTACATATGTACAGAAAATATCGCCATTCATGAGTCGTCACACTTCCCATTCCTTTTTCTTGATTGAAGGCACAAACTTAGATGCGTTCAACTGATGATTTTCTTTCTCTTTTATTAGTATTTTTTCTTTCTGGCCTTTCTTGGGCAGGTGAAAAAACCAGTCTTTCTTGAGTAAAAGTTCCAAAAAAGAGCGAGACCGACAGATTTTCTAGGAATTCGTAATTGGCATAAACGCGATCACAAGAAAAGAAGGGTGATGGATGTGTATGAATCGAAGCGTGGTGGAACAGTTCTTCATGCATGGCTCTTAAAGATCAAACAAAAATCGCTGAGACGTGACTGCGCGGATCAGAAAAATGACCAAGAAAAAGAAGGAAAGTTTTTGGCCACTATCTTCACTTGGCTCGAAGTGGCAAGTGAAGTTCTTCTACCCTTTCCCATCCTTTTCTTTTCCTCTTTTTCTTTCTTTTTGTTTCGATATCAGGGGATGATTAGTAATTTCCCGCAGACAGGATTCAAATCAATCTTCCCGGAGAGCGGCAACTGATAAGCCGTTGGTTATATTATGAACAAGCATCACGAGACATACAAAACTTTACCTTTTGATAATAAATGACGACGTTACACCCAAGTACATTAAGTTAATGTCTACCAACCATATGCCCCCCTTGAAGTTCAAGTTGTTAGGAAGTGGCCCATGATGTGATTATAGCCTATGACTTAACTCCCGCCCTCGTGTATAAGCTAGTTTTTACAAACGTAAGACAAGTTGGACAAAACCACATTAACGGTAACCAGTAAAACATAAAACTAGCAGATTAAGAGGAATGACAAGCAGGAGAAATTGACAGAGGGTGTTAGGATTCGACCTTTGACCTGTGCTCTGATAACATGTTAAACAAATCGTTTCTTCCAAAAGTTTGAAACGTTAGGAAACGGGCCAACAATGTATTTATGGCATATAACATATTGTATAAGACCCGAGCCAAAATCTAGGTTATAGGCCAGTTACGGGATTGTTTTTAACTTGGTGTTGTAAGGAATTGAACATGTGCCATGTGTGAAACAGTACATTAGTGGCAAGAAAAATGTTCAAGAGTCTATATGAGACGTATTATCTTGAATCCAGAGACAACATGAGACATACAACCATATGGGTTTGTTAATACCAACTTTTTGAAACGGTGTTGCATTCCTAGCATTAGTCACTATTGATGTGGCGCATTCTTGTGTGTCAAAATAAGAAGCCCGAGTTTTCTACATGTTTAAGAGAAGGGGGACAAATGGTAGCTAGAACGGAATAGACATCAAAATGATTTTATCATCTAAGGGGATAAACATGCAAAAGAGTTCTATGTACTGAACTCTGATCTATTATGATCATGAATAAGCCTTAAAAAAATGATTTTGACCTATAGGCCTTCAAGAATGTGTTCTCCTTTATTTAGTTTTCCTCTGCTCTTACCCTGATCTATTATGATCATGAATAAACGAAAAAGATTTTTCTAGAAATATATACTTAACTTGTTGAAATAAGCTTCTAAATGGGTATTTAATGCATCAGCAGATCAACACCTTATCATCGTTCTGTTTGTCGAGTCCATCATGTAACCAAAGGCACTCATGGAAGGAAAAAGATGATGATCGGCGGAAATCAGTATACATATAAGTTCAACAAGATTTGCTAAGCACAACGCATTTAGATCAGTAACAACACCATGTAGTGTAGCCATGCTTGTTAGCAAGCAACCAGCATCACCACAAAATCCTAGCTACTAGATGATCACCTAGCTAGACATCTCATACGTAAAGAATACTACGATGAAGCAAAAAAAAGAATTTAAAAAGGGCAAACGAAGTACATTAATTCGAGAGAATAGAAGCCTACACTGCTTCTATTTTCCAAAAACAATTGATCAAGAGATACAACAAAAGTCAATATAACACCCCAAATTTCACCTTTGTTCAAATTCCCGCACTGTGTGCTTGCAAGTTAGCATCATTGATCTGAAGACCCGCCTAAATTTTTTGTCCAAGTCATGCCATTTCAAGTCACCTCATATAGCAGCAATTATTAGCGAAGACTTCCAATTTTGAGTTTGAAGAGATCAGAGCAATTTCTCACAAAAGATGACTTGTGGAAGATGATGAGAAGCCGGACAGATCAGTCCATGCATTGTTATTGCCACCCCAAAACTGCTCGTTGTTATTGTTTGATGATGACACTCCTGATGAGAAGTTCAAATTTCTCGACAGATTCAACCTTTGATTTTCTTCCATTTTCACTGTTGACCCCATTTGATGGGCAATTCCAGTAGAATGATCCAATGGCTTATTGGTTAGGAGTTCGCTTGCACTGACTTCACCTTCCAAAGGGTATGATGGTGTCTGCAAATTGGCAAAGAAAGGGAATTGCTGAACTTGGTGATGCATTTGATTCAACCTCCAGTGATGATCACTCAGTCCATTCGGTAATAGTTGTGCGCCTCCTCCACTGCTCGACCCAATTTGGAATTCGACATCGGGCATGACGCTCCTCCGAGCCACCGCCAGCTGGGACTGCGCTCCCGGCCCAAAGTTCAACCCCACGTCACTCGAGATAAAGTCGTTCAGATTATGCAAAGGTGGTAAGAAGGGTAATTGCGATGGTGGTGGGACCAAATGACCGATGATGTCTGCAGCGGCACCGGTGGAGGAGGCGCCAACCCCACTGCAGCTGGTTGTGGAGCCCGAAGCGGCTTGTCGCTCCGTGGTGACAGGGGACTTGGATCTACCGCCCTTGCTCCGCTTGTTCCTCCGGCAGCCACCACCGACCGGCACGTTCCTCAGCGCGCCTCCTTGGGTCCAGTACCGGCGGCAAGTCTTGCAGAAGTGGCGCGGCTGCGTGAGGCTGTAGTTGTTGAAGTAGCAGAACTTGGTGTTTGTTGACTCGCACCGAGGGCACTTAAGCCCAGCCTCAGGTTGTGGAATCTTGGCCATCCGAGCCCGATCGGCCATGGAACCGGGCCGGATGGAGCCTGTACCGCCCCCTCCGGCTGGCAGAGGGGGCGGTGGCAGCGGAAGCTGAGGAATCTCACTGCTTGTTCCTGGTTGTTGATTTGCTTGCTGTTAAAAAACGCACTTAAAGTAGTCAAAAAAACACGGAAAAATCATGGAGACCAAGGAAAAGAGAAAGAAAGAAAGATCAAACGTCTGGGTATATTCAAGAAAAGAAAGAAGGGTTGGGTTTTGGAATGAGAATATTTATCTTTTTCTTGATTTCTTTAGCTTTTGGAGAATAAGATCATGTAAAAAGATGTGAATTTTGGAGAAACAATTACCTGTGGCCAGTGGGGTGGATCTAGATATACTGGAATGGATGAGAACACCATGGTTCTTGAGCTTTAATTCTCTTTCTCTTCCTCTTTTGGAAAAGGCTTTGGTGGTTTTTTGGGAGAGATATGGTGGAGAATCACATCAAGAAGAGAGAGTTGCAGAGAAAGAAAGAGAAAGTGAAGATGGAAAGAAAAAGGAGAGTGTGTGTTAATTTATGTTGTTCTTTGGTCTCTCACAAACCCCAACCCCACCCGCCCCCGCCCCCGCGCTCACGCCCCGGGGAAACCCCAACCCCAACCCCAACCCCAACCGCAACCCCACCCCACCCCACCCCAACCCACATTCTCTCTTTTTGTATTGTTATTAAATTTAGGGTTCGTAAAAGCACAAAGCTTTACTTAACACATAAGAGTCTCTCTCTCTCTCAACTGTGCCGCAACACAAGAGGTTGCTTTCCAACTTCCATGCAGAGAGAGAGAGAGATTTTTTTGTAGTGTTTGAATGAATAATAATGAGCAAAAAGGTGGGCATAGGTGCAGTGTCTTGTTGGAAGTGTCACAATCCAATTTACCCTTTGTTTCTCGGTCTAATTTCTAGTGGAATTTGAGATGATTTATATATCTTGAACTTTTTGCAGAAAAAAATAATAAGGCGTAGAAAATTACAAAAAAAAATAATATTCACATCAATGAAATTATGTGGAATTTAATTAAAGTAATCAAAACCACCATCATATTGGTTAATTCTCTAATTAAAAGAAATCTCCCTCTACACACGCATTCTCATTTTTGGTATTGGTATTTAAATTTAGGGTACATAAAAGCATAAAGCTTCACTTAACCCATAAGAGTCTTTCTCTGTCTCTATTGTGCTCTCAGCACAAGAGGTTACTCTCTAACTTCATGCGCGTGCACAGAGAGAGAGAGAGAGAGAGAGAGAGAGAGAGAGAGAGAGAGAGAGAGAGAGAGAGAGAGAGGGGTGGACATTTGTAGAGGTAAGCATTTTGGCAGAAAGAGTATATTAATATGCTGATTTTTTTAAGATCATCTCTCATTTCAGTAAAATGCAAATTCCCTTTCTATGAATTCTCCGTTTTCTTTTGGAACATGTATACTCAAAATCTTAAAACTTGTTATGAATATGCAATTAAGTTCTAAAACTTTTAAAAAGTATAATCAAGTCTTAAAACAAATTGGTTCAATAAAATCCTTCCATTTACTCTATCCAATTAGGCTAACGGAAATGCTAACATGTCTTGTTTTATTATTTTTGTAAGACATGTGGCGAATGTGACACCCACCAAGCACCACGTCTAAAAAAAATGCAAACTAAATTAGAATAAGAAAAAAAAAAAACAAACTCAAAGCAACAGATATGGCCAAGCAAGCCCTCATTAGTGGCCTTAGCCACCGCCACAAATGCCAGGAAGGGCTAGCAAAGGTCTCCTAAGCCATCCTGAAGCCAGGTGACCCTCGTTGGCCCTCGGCAAAGGCCTACGAGCCTAGATTAGATGAGGGTGCAACCCTCGCCCCATATCTGAGTAAGGGTCATCGACCCTCACTTGAGTCAGCGAGGCCTCTCCTGAGGCGAATGACACTAGCCAACCCTAGGTGAGGCCTCGCTAACGACCCTCATTCAAATTTGGGGCAAGGTCCTCCCCCAAATTTGGGTGAGCTCACCCAGCTTCGAGAAAGCCCAGGCAACCTCTACAACCCTTCCCAGCGAGGGCTTCGCCACAGTTGTTTAGTTGAGTTTGGGTTTTTTTTTAGCTATTTTTAGTTTATTTTGTGTTTTTGAATTTTTGAATATTATTTGAGATGTGGCGCTTAGTAGGCGCCATATCATCTCTACATATCTTAAGAAAATAATAAAATAAAACATTTTAGCATTTTTGTTAACCTAATTGGAAAGAGTTAACGAAAGAGCTTTTTTTTTTTATGGAATTAACGAAAAGGCTTGATTGAATCAATTTGACAAGTTTTAGGACTTGATTGTGTTTTATGAAATTTTTTGACTCAATTGCACTTTCGTGACAAATTTTAGGACTTCCGGGTAAACTTATCCATTTTTCTTTTTAAACCAATTAGTATTTTTCTTTTATGTATTGGTAAGAGTTTATAGATATCTCATTGTCCGCAATTGATATTTCTTTTTCAGAAGAATGTATGTCTAGAATTCCTTTACTTTTAAAATTGATCATTTGAATATTTATACATTTTCTTATGAAAATTTCGTTGTCAACAGTTGGTTATTAATGCATTTTGCATTTATTGAGCTTCAGGTTCATAGTTTATCCCAAATTTGTTAATTTTTAATGTTATTGTATCATGAATATTAGTTAATATTTATTTTTTTACATCACAATAGTTTTTTTTTTGGGTTAAAGTAAGAAGTTTACATCACAATAGTTAATATTGGTATATATACATTTATGCCATTATAGTGAAATATTGGTAGCCCCAAACATTAACATCTATATGATAATTAATTGATATTAAATCAAAACGAGCATGAGATATTGTTTGGAAGTTACAATTAAATCGCAATAAGATATACTTTAAAATGCGATGATGACTATACTTTGAACTTAAAGTTGTTGTAAAATCTGTTTTGGTATAGTATTAGAAGTTAACCAAAACACAATTGAAAATATAAATAAAATAATCTGAACACCAATAAATGATTAAAAAAATTAGTGAGTTAACAAACTCTATCAGATACACTGAATGTTAATCAGAGTTGTCTTGATTGTTGGCCTCGAAAAAAATTTGCATACTTGATTTGGAATCCATCGTTCTTGATGCGGAACAGCGATGATTCTTAGTGCAAGTTCTTCTCCTCTATTATACTCTGTATCATTGGCTCAATGAGACTGCCTTTTATAAATAGCGTTTGTTCCTTATGTGAGATAATGTATGTCAGGATTAGAGAAAAAACTTGAGCTGTATTTATAAAATTTTAAACCAAGCCCTTTCATCACAGGCCAGGCCTCACTCAGTCCACACTAGCCAGTCCTATATTAGACTAATTAAGAATCTTTATATCTAACTTTATTAGACGAAGCCCATAAAACTGTTAATTGCAATAATAATTAATTTAGCCCACATTAGAAAAACTCTTACATTCATCGCTCTACAAACGTCATCGAAATTATCTTACTTTTTCTTCAAAGAGTCCAACCACATACTCATTTAATATCATTTGTTCGTCAATTGACATACCTTTTTTCTCTTAATTGATATATTTCTAAAAATCACATCTAATTTTCCAATTTTTTTCTAATATAATTTATTCATCAAATATGGACAATCATGTTTTATATATATATATATATATATATATTGAAGATCGTCTGACATCATTTATTTGCAAAAAAATCCGCCATATTATGTATATGTATATTATTCAACTCTTTCACAATTAAAATGTATCAGGTTATATAGCTTTTTTCAATATCCACTACCCTCGTATAATGTTGAAATACACACTATAATGTTACGGAGCCATTTTAAATTAATTGTTTTTTTCAATAAAATATTGTGTTAATGGGTAATCTATTATCGATTTGCTAATTTTCACTTGCATGTAAAATTATGTGTTAGCATCTTATTTAGACAATATTAGAGTATTATCATCTATGTTGAGACAAAAATTGTTGTATATTTCTATTAAACTTAGGTGGATATTTATATACCCAAGAGTACATTTTGGAATATTTACTTGCAAGAAAAGTATAAATAAAATAGAAAACTTTCCCAACTTTTAAAGATGGGATTCCAAAACTTCCAAAACTGATAGCCCTATATTTGGTTAATACACCCCCTCAAGTGGAAGAGTCGAGATAGTACATCTTCAACTTGTCTTGAAAAAAATGCAAAACATGCTTTAGGAAGAGCTTTGGTGAGAGCATCAACTACTTGGTCAACTGTGGAGATAAATTGTACATTGTGCTGTCATTTGGCGACACAATCACGGACGAAATGGAAGTCAATTTCAACATGTTTGATACTAACATGAAAAACCGGATTTGCAGACAGATAAGTGGCACCAATATTATCGCACCAAAGGATGAGGGGACCTTGAAGAGGGAACCCAAGCTCTTGAAAGAGTAACTTAAGCCAAATGAGTTCAGCTGCAGCATCGACAAGGGCTTTATACTCAGACTTTGTTGAAGAGCGTTCTACGGTTCATTGTTTTATGGAACTCCAAGATATCAAGTTCAGACCAAGAGAATTAGCGTACCCTCCAATTGACTTCCTATAGTCAGAGCTACTAGCTCACTCTGCATTGGAAAAGGCTTGCAAGCGAGTATCATTGAATAGGGAAATAAGCAAACCAAACGACCTTGTATGTTTAAGATAGCACGAGATGCATTTCAACATTTGACGGTGATCTTTAGTCGATGCATGCATGAAGTGACAAGCTTTATTAAGGACAAAGGAGAGATCTGGTCTTGTCAATGTGACATATTGGAGAGCACCAACTATAGACCGATATAGAGTAGGATCAGACATTAGAGCACCCCCCCCCTTCTCATATTGTTTTCTAGTTATGGCCAGAAGAGTTTGAATAAACTTGCACTCAGACATCCCGGCCCGGTAAAGAAGATTATCAATTTAACGTCCTTGAGAGAGAAGCAATCTGTTAGAGTGAGGTACATCCTCTATCTCGAGGAAGAAGTGGAGCGGGCCAAAATCCTTAATGGAGAACTCTAAATATAATTTCTATAAGTTTGCACTCATAGTAGAAGATGCATTACCGATAACCAGAATATTATCAACATAGATCAAACAATAAATAATACCAGTGCCTCTTCGATAGATAAATAATGAGGGATCTATTTGTAATGTTGACAATTCCAAATGAAACAAAAAATATAAAAATCATTGAAACTAGGCTCTCGGAGCTTGCTTAAGACCATATAGAGAACGATGAAACTTACAAATATAGTCACGACGAGTTGGGTCCTCAAACCCAAGAGGTTGCTCCATGTACACCTCTTCAGAAATAACCCCATGTAACAAGGCATTGTGCACATCGAGTTGTAGTGCTTGCCACCCTTGAGAAATAGCAAGAGATAATATGAAGCGAACAGTGGTTATTTTCACAATTGGACTAAAGGTTTTTGTACAATCCAAGCCTTATTACTAATAAAAACCCTTAGCGATCAGGCAAGTTTTATAGCACTCAAAACTACAATTTGCTTTACGCTTAACTTTGTAAACCCGCTTACACCTAACAAGGTTCATGGAGCAATTGCGAGGGACCAAAGACCATGTACCATTTTTTAAAAAGGCATTAAATTCATCGATTGTAGTTGCACGCCACTTAGGGATTTTGTTGGCTTGGGTGAATGAGGTTGATTCGGTAGGGGAAGTGGTGGTGGCATTAATTTGAGGAGAATAAGAGCAAAGTTGCATAGTGTGGGTACGTGTTGGCCTAGGTGGCGGCGACGACGGTGGTGGTAGAAGGACGATGAGGAGTGGGGATGATAAAGGTCATGGAGGGGCTTAGTTCTTAGGGCAGGGCAAACAGATGAATTGGTATTAGATGACACCGCAGGAACCGGTGTAGGAGTCTCTGATCTCACTATAGTGGTAAGGGTAGGAACATCAATAGGGGCCGAAGTCCATGGTACTAGGATGTGATGAATTATGTGATGGACCGAGAATGGAATGAGTAGCAAAGGGAAAACACATTTCATTAAAATGAATATGTTGAGCAATGTATAAATAACTAGCAACAGGGTTAAGGCAATGATACCCTATGTGAGAGGGACTATATCCCATAAACTGACAACTAGCCTTGCCCAATTGACAACCAATACATAATTTACTTAACTATATGGACTGACTTAACAAATTGTTCTCTTTTATCATAAACCGTAAAAGACACTTGTGGGTATGGCCAAGACGTTGATGCCAGCCATCCATGGAAGTCTGTTCCATAATACCGGCAATAGGAATTGAAGGTTGTTGCGGTATGCTATAAAGACCACCATTACTCAGGCTGAAAAGAAGAACCACCTTGGTCGCTAGATCCTTAACAAGAAAGTGGGAAAGATAGAATTCAAAAAAGGCATTATTTTCAGACACAAATTTTTTAATCAAAATTAAACGCTTAGAAAGATTAGGGACATGAAGAGCATCATTTAAACATAAAGAAGATTTGAAATAAATGAAGAAATAGAAGTATCAATATTAGTGATTTTGAGAGGCAAAAGGACACTATAAGTGTCATAACTTATGTACGGAGATCAATTTGATGCCATAACTTTTTTTCGGATTACTTTGGTGCCAAGTCGGAGGAAAAACGATCACTTAAGTGTCATAAGTTTTTTTTGGATCACTTCAGTGCTAAAATTTTTTAAAAACGATCACTTACGTGCTAAATTTTTTTAAAAACAATCATTTAAGTGCTAAAATTTTTTAAAAACGATCACTTAAGTGCCAATCTCCGGCTAGCCATGTCAGCTTCAGAAATTAATAAAAAAAATGCCACGTCGGATTTTCGGCAAAAAATTGTGTGCACCGGAATTGGCAATTAAGTGATCGTTTTTCAAAAATTTTAGCACTTGAGTTATCGTTTTTCAAAAATTTTAGTACTAAAGTGATCCAAAAAAAAGTTATGACACCAAAGTGAGCGTTGTATACAAGTTATGGCACTTGTAGTGTTCTTTTGCCAATTTTGAGACCTTTAATATTTCCTACATGTAGTTAACCCAATCCATTATAAGCTTCATCAGAATAGAAGGGTTGTATATCAGACATGACATGATAGGAGGCACCCATGCTAGGGTACCAAGATAAGATGTTGGTAGGTGTAGGTAAAAGAGGGGGAAGGGTATAACTTAAGTTGGCATTAAAAGAGTAAGAACATTAATAAGATGAAGTATATAAAGGGGTATGTGTAGGGGCACATAATAAGGCATACCTGGAGGGCGATAGTAGCATTTAGTAGTGTGATATGTACGATGACAGATGGAACACCATAACCAACCTTTGTTAAGCACCACAACTACGGTCAAAGCGACCATTGCAACCCCTACAACCCTTGGACTGACCATGGCAAGAGAAAGAGGAACTAGGAGGGGTAGAGGCATTTTGTTTAGCAGAGTTAGCTTGAGAGGATGGCTCAAAGATTTTCAACTCTGGAAGGCCTTAATATTCTCATGACTAAGGGGAAGACCTTGAAGATTCGGAAATGAGATTGGTTCAAAATGGCCAAGTAATGTAGGAACAATATCTTGGAGATTAGATCGGAGACCATAGAAAATGTGGAGATAGAAATCTTCTAGTTCAAGAGGCTTGCCTGCAGAACCCATCTCATCGGCAATGGATTTAGCACGCTAGTAAACAATCAATTCATCTTATTTCTGCTACAAACATTGAAGACTGAGATGAAGAGAAAGCATGCGAGTTGCAGAAGCTGAGTCAAAAGAGGCATGGAGAGCATCCCAAATAGCTTTGCTAGTTGTTTTATCAAGAATGAAAGGTAAAACTGATTATGAGAGGGACTCAATTAGAAGACTCGTGATGGAAATATCCTATTGTTGCCAGAGAGTGCTTGGGCTGCATCAGAGGGTCACAGTTTGATCCCATTAACATGACCATAGAGGTTTTGTCCCTTAAGATATAGGATAACCTGTGCTTTCTATAGCAAATAATTGGATGTAGTAAGATGTAAAGAAAGGAAGTAGTGACCAGATCCGAATGGAAGAAGTGTAGAAAAGGGGTTGTATTGGCGGTTATTGTGGTGGCATCTCCAGGGCCATGCCAACCACCTTTGTAAAATCGAAGAAGAAAAAAGCTAGGGTTAAAAGGGGCATTAGCCATTGATGGCTCTTGATATCATGTTGAGATAGAAATTGTTGTATATTTTCATCAAACTTAGGTGCTATACCCAAGAGTACATTTTCGAATATTTACTTGCAACAAAAGAAATATATATAAAATATAAAATTTTACAAATTCTAAAGATAGGATTCTAAAACTTCCAAAATTGATAGCCCTATATTTGGTTGATAATGCCATGTAATAGTATTTATTTGCTAATAAAGCAAACTACTTTGTCAAATAGGCATCCGTTGTTAATTCACCTTACGTTGTTCTTGTCACCATAAAGTGATAAGAATGATAGTAAAACTTAATTTTTACCATATGTATTGTTTTAACCATAAGATCACCAATGATTATGCAATAAATTATATTTATTTTTCACATTTGCATAACTGTGTGATATGACCCTCTAAATCAATTTTCATTATATAAAATTTTCATAAAAATGGATAAAATATTTCGATTGATTTGCTAATGGTTGATTTTTTATTTTCTAAATTCATTTATTTGTAAACCATGTAATTTAGCTTTTTTGTGATGGATTAATTTATTATGACTCTGCTAATTACATTTATATGTCAAGTATAGACTATCATGTCACAAAAGATGTAACTACATTGTTCAACCGTTAGTGAACATCTTATTTAGCTTAGTACATACTTATATCATAAATCTGTTAAATATGGGCTATCATATTATCTATGGTTTCATTGATTTTTTATGTTTCAAACATAGACTACCATGTTATAATAAATGTTGCTACATTGTCAACTATTAGTGAACATCTTATTTAGCACATATTTAGTACATATTATATCGTTTATCTGTTAAATATGGGTTATCATGTCATGCCATTTTTTATCAATTCGTTAATATCATTTACTTTTAAAGTACTTAAAAATACTTTGTCATAATGTGTATCCATACAACTTTTGAATCATCATAGTCATCGTTTATTATACATCGCTACATTGTTGAAATATACGTAGTCATGTTAGAGAACCCTCTAAACATAAATTTTTCCTTCCATGTGTCGCTAATTTTATTAAATTGGTGATGACGGGATTTTTAATTGATCTTTTAATATTATTTATTTATCAAATATGAGTCCTATATGAAACCAATCATTTATTATTTCACAAACATGGTATCAATATTATATTTTTGTCAAATATTATCCCAATATTAGATCGACCTTTAACATATCATTTTTTTAAATACGAGTCAAATAGGAAATTGGTGTCTCTACATTGTTAAACACTTTCAAAATCTTGTCGTAAATTATTATTTTTAAACCTATAAAATACAGTTATTTTTAATAGAATACACACACATTAACAATCGATTTTGAACATTTATTACCAAAATTTGCACTATTCTATTAGAGAGTATGCATAAGAGTATGTAAAAGTATATCGATTATAAATTTTGTACCAAGATACACATATGAATTAGAGAGAGAATTAGAGATTTGCTAGCATCAGAAATTTGATAAAGTGACCATAAAAACAAATTACAGGATAACGCAAGCACATGAGCCTGCCACGTGGCTTAATCTCATGCGAACTTCATCCTTATATATAGTATCATTTAGAAATCTATTACCAAAATGTGCAGAAGAATTAAAGGTGCAGAACTAGAGAATTGCTAGAATTAACGATTGCTAAAGTGACCATTAAAAAGAAATTGCTGGATAAAATTCACACGTGGTCATGCTACGTGGATCAACGCTCAACCTCATGTGAGCTTTACCCACTTTCTATATATAAGAATTAGAGATTTATTAGAATTAGAGATTTGCCAAAGTAATCGTCAAAACCCTAGCCTTGTCCAATGCACACGGATGGATGGGTCGATTTTTATCCATTCATGAAATCTAATCGAGTCAACTGTTAAATCTCTCATATTTTGCAATAAATAAATAAATAAGATTCTAGACAATCAATCCCTTTGAAAGTCTCATCATTACCTAGTGTTTTCTATGATTTATTACGTAAAGCTGATTATGAAGGACCAAGAGGAGTAATGCTGAAAAGCTCCTACATGCTAATGGGGAGTGGGAGTGGGATTAGGTGAGTGCGAAAAATGATGGAATTTTTTTGGTAGTACTAATTAATCAAACACTACTAAGTAAGTCACTTATCATGTTATTACAACATTTTTTTCTCTCCTTCGTCGAGTATGATTTGAAGTCAAAAACTTATAGATATAAGCATCTGAACAGAAGAAAATCATATTAAACTTTTATTCATATATAACTTCCGGGAAGACAAAAGGGAAAGGTATATTGATAGCAGAAAGTCATTCCCACATACGTCCAAAGTTTTTTAAAGTGAAATAATCGGGACAATTGCAAAAAAAGTCTTAAACTTATTACACTTTTGTTAATTCAGTTTTAAATCTTTTAATTATGCCAATTAAATCTTAAACATTTTCAAGTTTTGTCAATTGTGTCCTCTAGCTAATTTTTGCCAAAAATCGCTGATAGGGACCCCAGTCATCTTATGTGGCACAGCCGGCACTAGTATAGATAATTTTTTTCTTCTATTTTTCCTTTTTTTTCCTTTTCCTCTCTTTTCCTTATTTTCTTTTTTTGTAACTATGGCCAATGAGGGTTCAGTGACCCTTGCCCAAATCGGCCGCAAGCAAAGCACCTCGACCATCATAGTCACGAGTGAGGTAGCCTTGCCTAGATCTAGGTGAGAGCCTAGAGACCCTCGCCAACCACAACAAAAAAAAATAGTAAAGAAGGAAAAGAGAAGAAAAGGTAAAATAATAAAATATAAATATACAATTAAAAGTTCTCCACATCAACATTGTCTATACAACGTAGGACGCTCGCCGTCCACGTCAGCAATTTCTAGTCAAAATTGATCAGATGAACTCAATTGGCAAAATGTGAAAAAGTTTAGGACTTAATTGGCATAATTGAAAGGTTTATAACTAAATTGATACAGGTATAATAAGTTTAGAACTTGGTTAGTAATTTTCCCGAATATAGCTTTTTCTTTATCAAATTTAGCCTCTTCTAGACGGAGGTCAAAGAGTCCTTAACGCACCAACGATTCCGACGGCTAACTTGAGACATATTTTCTACAGATTGGATGATATGTGCATAAGTCTAGTTACTTTAAATTGTCTCTATTCAACATGTCGTGTGACAACACGTGTGGAATTTTTTTTTCTTTGCCAATAATTTAGCTTACTAAAAGTTTTTTTTTTTGGTTAAAAGCTTACTAAAAGTTGATGTCTTGATATGCAAATTTCTTTTTTCCTGCCAAGTACTATTCAACTTTTCTTTGACAATAAATAAGGATACGTAGCTAACTGGAAATATTCATGTTAGGCTCAAGTTTCATTACTTTGGGCTAAAGAGAAAAGGAAGATGATGGCAACGGTGGAGGCTAATCCGGAATCCGCCATAGGTGGCGGATGAAGACAGGTCATTGTCCGAAGCTTGAGGTTGAATTTCTTTCTACTGCTTTTCTAAGTTCCATGTTAGGTGTTGTGTGTGGGTTCATTCCTCGAAAACCCTCATATTGTTTTAGTTCTCTGGGGAACGGATTTATGTTTGGTTTCGGCACACCACAATTGGTTTGATTTTTTATAGGAGAAGTTCTATTTTTCATTCTTGTACTTTAATAACTTTTCTAAGCTAGGCTCTTTACTATCCATTTTTATCTCAAATCCTTCTATTTATATAGAATGTCATAACAAGTCTCTTCAGAACAAAATCCGGCCAAATCCAACCGATGTGATTGTCGGAGGATGCCGTTGTGGTCTAGGTTAAAAAAAATTTCTAAGTGAACGCCTACCGTATATAGTGAATTGGCAGGAGCATAGAAAAACAAATTTTAAAAAAAGATTGATTCCTTCACTATCCACGGCCTATGGTGGGTGTCCTACGCCGGCATAAGTTGGTTAACGCCACACTCCAACGTCCTTCAATGACCATGTCAGGTGAAATTGGCTGGATTTTGTACATGAAAGATTTGATTAGACATTGTGTGTAAGTAGAAGGACTTGATTAGGCATTGTCTGTAAAAAGTAGGACTTGATCAGAAATTCCAAATTTACAAGGACTTGATTGAAAATAGTTAAAATACAGGGACAAAAGATATAATTTTACCATTCCTAACTACCTCTTTGAAAACAAACCCATGTTTTATAGTCACCCTTCCGGATACAAACTCGAGTAATACCTTTATTTGGTTAATTGGTATGTCACTCATTTTTCTTGTCAAAGATAAAATAAAAAATAAAAATAAAAGATTTGCCACACGCACATATGCCCATGGGTCCCCCAAAATTTTCTTTTGTACCTAGGTAGGAGAAAGGAAAGATGGTATATGCTAACATGAGTATTTCTTTGGTCGGCCACAAAAGTTGAATATCACTTTCACCACCACGTTTTTAATGTCCCCCACACCGAGCATGAGACTGATATTTTGTACCTGTAGTTGTCATGGACTAAGACACATGAAATCACATTCATGCAATTTGGATCGTGATGGCAATATTGGTCTTACGCGGAAGAGTTACGATATGGTAGCCAAGAAGGGTGTTATCTGGAACCCTCTGCGCTTACAAGAACATCTCTCACGACATCCATTACCGCAACCAGTTGTTATCCCGCAATTGGCCTGGCCTCTTATCTCGAGCGAAAATGAAAGCCGAAGAAGCCTCTTTCATGGTTGGTATCTCATCCTTAAAACTGTAACTTAAAATCAAGCTAGTTATCTCTAACTTATCGGGTGGATGTTCCTTTCCTCCTTTGATCGACCGACTACATCACAGAAATCTAAATAAGCCACAATTAACAAGCCTAACCATTCTTATCTTGTGAGGTCGGATGCCCGATTAACTTTCTTCCCTTCACAAATCAACAGGGTTCCCAATCGATTGGCCTTTCGATGAATCTAGAATTTCTCAATAAAGAAGTGGGGGCCATACGTCGTCCTGGGGAGAGGAGAATTCTTTTGATACCAAGGAGATTGATGCTATCCTAATCCTTAGCCGAGATGATCCTAATCCACAGCTTTTGTGAATCTCAGGAAAGCTAAGTTAGTGGGTGCATTGGAATTCTTAGGATTCCAATTCGGGATGCTACATGTGAGCTTGATTGCTTGCACGTACTATCTGCTAAAAATCGAAAAAGAAAAAAAAACATTATCAGGATGGCATTTCGATCATGATAATGACACCAACGAATTTTGAATTTTTGTACTATATTCAATTTACGTACTTATGTAGTTATGAACTTGGCACAATATATTACCCAACTTATTATCATCCTGTTAACAAGTGTTTCTCAATACCATTTTAAGCATTTAGTTGGAAAATGATTTACTTTTAAAAATAGTAACTACATGTAATAAGAGATAGACATTGCATTATAAAAAATTGTAAAGTTCTTTTAATTAATCATTTAACAAGTACCTTGGTGATACTTTTTAACAAAATCCTAGCGCGAAGTGCTAATCCAACCATGATGGTGAGCTTTCATTTACTAATCCCGTCCATCAGCGATATTCATCTACTTTAAATTTCATTTGGTTGTTGCATAAGCAAGCAATCGAACAATAAAATAGACAAAACAATGAAATAAATCGAACACCAAATTTATATGGTTTAGACGTACTAACCTACGTCCACGGAAAGAGCAATAACAAATTTCAAAAATCAAGCGATACAACGGAGATTACAACCATACTCAAATCATTCAAACACTCTTAATATTTGCCAAGCCCCAATTACATTTAATAAATCAAACAGTGTTTAGCCACACAATTTCTCAAAAAATAATCTCTCGATCTCATGAAAGAATTCATAAATCTTAATCACAAGATTTAATTGGCTTCAACACTAGAAAACTCTCGGAGTGTAATTCACAAGCAGAAGCTCCTTTTTTATACTCTTTACAAAGAACGTTCACTTCTTATATATAGGCAAGAATTTCATCCAAAGTACAAATCTCTCTTTAGGAAACCTTCTACAACTAGGAAACCATTTAACTAAGAAACATATTCGAAATAGGAAACCTACTTAAATTACAAAACTTTCCTTTTCAAATTCAAACTCGAAACATATTTTAACAATCTCCTTATTGGCTCGATGTTTGAACCAAGTAAGAATCCCTTTGCTAAAATCTGAACTCCACTACTACTCTCCCAGGACCGCATCTGGGCTCAACCGCCACAAACATCTCCCAAATCTAAGCCTCACTTGAAATTCATCATATCTGTGGATCTCATTAGAAGACCAATTCTACTTGCACCTTTAATTACTCCACAAGCAT
Organism: Syzygium aqueum; assembly: GCA_031216185.1. NCBI lineage: Eukaryota > Viridiplantae > Streptophyta > Magnoliopsida > Myrtales > Myrtaceae > Syzygium > Syzygium aqueum. The sequence continues at coordinate 1,543,891 of CM062240.1, forward strand.
TTTCCGACACAACCTCCTCAATCACTAACAAAGCAAAACCATTATTGCATACATATTTGTAAGGAAATCGAACACGTATCTTGTCAATATCAACAATTACATCAATTTTTGGCTTTATAGGCTCTACCTCGCTATAAGCATCATGTGTGTCGATTACTCTGCTAGTACTCGTTACCTTAGGAGTTTCTATTTGCAACTCCATCTCAAATTGAATATCGTCCAGATCCGTATTAACACTACTATTAACACTCTTAGCCAGAAGTACTGGAGACTTGTCAAATATAATTTCTCTGCTGACAATAGGTGAATTTAATTCCAAGCACCACAATTAATAGCCCTGCTCACCTTGTGCATAACCTAGGAATATGCACTTTCTTGTCCTTACATCGAGCTTACCATCACTCGCTCAAACGTAATACGGGCAATCAAATATTCTAGTAATAGAATAATCGGTAGAGTTACATTACCACACTTCTTCAAGAGTTTGACATCCAATCGCAATCAATGAGGATCGATTCACCAGGTAATTCATCGTACTAAACGCCTTCGCTAGAAATCTTCTAGCGTTGGAGAGCATTTTATGGGCCATCTCTAGTAATGTTCTGCTCATTAACTATGCAACATGCTGTGGTTTATTGGCACTAATACAGTGTCTCACTATGCCTTTCTTTATGCAAAATTCATCTTATAGCTCCAAGCAAAACTCCATGCTATTGTCAAGCTACACATACTTAATGGTTTTTCCAATCTCATTTTCGATCAAAGCTTTTAACTGCTTGATCTTGACAACAGCATCAAATGCCTAGGTCTTCCTTGAGTAGTCATCAAATACTATTAACATAAACCCGGCACTCTTCCCTGAAGGAAACTATGACAACCTGCAAACATCCAAGTTAATCACTGCAATCTCTATAGTTTTTCTGACAGTCATACTGAACTGCACTCTCCGCCATTGATTTAAACTACAGCACTTGCATATATTCAGTTCTTCAGCAACATAACCACATAGCAAATTCATTTCACTTGGAACATTCAAGCTTTTCTCGCTAATGTGCCACAAATGTATATGGAACAATTTAAACTCTCGAATAGATGCATTCGACATCTTCGTGGCAAAATTTCGTGACATTCTCACCTTAAAGCTCATACAGGCCACTATGCCTTATTCCTCTAATTATCACCAAGGCACCTCGAATGATTTTCAAAACTCCATCTTCTAAAGTATATCGACACCCGACTGAATCCAAGGTACTGAAGAAAATTAGATTTTTCTTCAACTCTGGAACATCCCTCACTTTAGTCAATGTCATCACAATACCTTCTTGCATTCCGATTCTAACATCGTCAACACCTACAACATTGCACTCAGCATTGTTCCCAACTATACTTTACTATTATCCATACACGGATAAGTAGTAAACCAATTTCTATTTGGTATAGTATGAAACAAACAACTAGAATCTATAATCCATCCATCAAACGATGAATCATTAATGACATATAAGATATAATCATCATTATCCGAATGACTATAAGCTATTGTAGCAATATCATCATTAGACTCAATTCTAATTCCCTTACCCTTCTCGTTTTTCATTTAAGGCAATCACTTCTAAGATGCCCTATCTTGCCATAGTTTCAATAGACAGCACTATCGGTTATAGGCTAACTACGTCTATTAGGGTTTATGCTACTTCTACTAACACGAGTATCAATTCTTTCTCTATTTTCACCAACTAAAGCAATAGACACGGGTTCACCAAACACTGGAAGAATCGGAGTTACAATCGATCACGCATTCAAGTGTTTCCCAGACCTAGATTACACCCCAAGCCCAAAGTGTTTATAAATAAACAACTCAATTAAATGTAAAACTCACAGCATAAATCACTGGGTGTTCAAGCCTAAGCAGTCACGTACAGCTGAAACAAAAACGTCCTGTAAGTTCCTTCTTTTGTTCAGCTTCTTCTTATTTCATGGCACGCTCACACGTGAATGAACAACATTAATCTTTTGTATCTTTTATTGTTCCTCATTTATTTCTTTGGTGATTTCGTGTTGATTTAATTGTAAGATCCTATCAGTTTTGGTGTAATTTTACAACACTACAACTATCCAAAAAATATGGGATGTCCCTGCAACCAATTGGATGCCTGTGCAAAATTTAAGAGTGTGGGCGGTTCGTGTAATATTTAGCAACTATGAATGGATTCGCTAATGTACCTGTCATTAGCTTTCTTGACTTCTTTTCCTCAGAGTGAAACGAGAAAAAGGAAAAATTAACCTCTTGGACTATTCAAGCTATATCTAATTTTAAATTTTCAACCTAGAAAAGGAGGGATTTGATTTTTTTTTCCGGTGGAACGGTAAGCCTTACTTGACCAAATAGATATGAAGACCCTTTATCAACTTTCTACTGTGTGTACTGCTCAAATGAGCTCCATTTAAAACACACACAAAAAATTATTACTTTAGTTTTTCACTTAAAATGAATAAGCTAATAAATAAATCAAAACCTAGTTTGATTGGAGGTCCTGAGTTCTTAATTGTCAAGTAATATAACATCATGTTAAGAAACGCATATTTCCATCTCATTATTAATCATTAAAAATTTTAATTTAATGTTTTGCTTACATAAAAAGAAAAGAAATAATAAAAAGTTAAAACAAAAAACAAAAAGAATTGGCTCGCCTTTTAAAGCGGTGGCCGTTGAACATTCCCAGTCCAAAAGATGCTTAAATAATTTCAATTTCAATTTCATAGCCAGTCATACGAAAATGTGAGATAGGTTTTCCTCCAACCACCGCAATCTATAACCAATTTCAATTTGTGGTTGATGATCATAATCAAAGCTGGACTCACATAGGTAACTCTAGCCACAACTAAAAATCAATACTAGTTTCTCTTCTCTATCTAGCTACCCCTACCTAGCTTAGCTCACTCGCCGTCTACCAAGTTTTGCTCAGTGTCGTTGCCATCGATCTATCGCAGCGGCCGTCGACCCCTCTGACTATTTAGAAGATAATATGGCCTGAAAATGAGACCTTGCAAGTCTGAAGTTCCGAAACCATGCTTGTTCTTGCGTTCGAACTGATTAATACTTTATTAAGGTTCTCATCAGAAAGAAAAAAATCCAAAAGATACCTCACCTTTCACACGAACACGACTTTCATACCTCTGTTTTTCAAAATATCATTTTACTATTATTGCTAGATAAAGCCCTACTCTGAAAAGACCAAATCTTCCCTTTCCTTTTAAATCTTCAAACCCTCGAACTCTGCCGTAAACTCTGTGCATCACCCACAAACCCCCATCTCCCTAACCACACACACTGCCGTCCGAGTCGCCACCACCGCCGACTCCCCTCCACCCCGTCATTATCTCCCTCGCCTCACTTCTTGATGTAGAAGATACCAAATTTGGTGACTAAGGCTGAAGTTCAAAGCTCGAGCAGCCATGGTCGTGCCTGACCTCGAGCTCCAATGACAATTTGCCACAAGCTTGAGCTCCAAGCTCTAGAAGCCATGGCACGACGCGGGCTTGAGTGGCTGTGGCTGCAAGCTCAAGCTCCAGCAGCCACGGCGCTGAGCCCAGAGATCGAGGCCAGGGGGCCGGGCGTGAGAGAGAGAGAGGGGAGGTGTAGTTGTGTGTTTGGAAGAGAGAATGGTGGGGGTATTTTTGGAAAGGGAAATGACAAAATTGCAAAAAAGTGGACAATGTTGCTAAAGTGAGTGTGCAAACATATACTTTAAAAAATAGAGGTAAATAAGTGCTATCTAGATGAAAGCTCATGTATGTTTTTGGTATTTCCGCATTTTGATTAGCTATTGGAATTGTTTAGTTTACTATGGAATACTTGGAATTTATTTCATGATCTTTAAAAAGATTGAAAAGAGTTCTTATTTTGGCAAAACCTTAAATAAGTAATTACTTTCGGTTGAACCAAAGAATTCTCATAATTCTTGAGCTCTTCTATATCTTTTCCAATGTGAGATTGATTTTTCATCAACGACAGATGACTAAAACCATCGAGTGGACCATACTTTTATTTTACTTAGCCACGAGATTTTATATTCTTCCAATATGAACTACTTCAAATATATAATAACAACAATTACGACGCGTAAATTCCTGTAGAGAACTAACTGTTCATGGTTTTTAAACAATGAAAATAGGTCCTTACATGAGACAACTTTAAACAAGTAATTCTCTGAAGTTGAACCGAGAAGATTTCTCCATAACCTTGAGCTCTTGCTGATCTTTTCTCTCCGCGGGACCATTTTTTTCATCGGCGACAGATGACCAAAACCCTAGAGTTTTTGGATTGCTTTATTTGATTTTTTGATTATGCAAATGATGAGCAGATCTCTAATTTCAAAAAAGAAGAATCGAAGAACAAGGACAACCCATCAAAGGGAAAGTGAAGGCGAAAAAGTTGCATGAGGACCACCATTTTCGAGAGTACATAAATAATATAGTAATGAACATGATGCATGGGGGGTGCACGATTCTGTGCCTGCAGCCCAGTTATGCTCTGGAAAGTTAGGGCATCGTGTCGTGAAACACTCGATTCGCTTCCTTTCTTGCCCTTTTTATCATATCTCACATATCTCGCACCCTCTGTGTAGTGTACGTGGACCCCACTTGGCCTCTGATTAAAGCTCTGATTGGTGGATCAGCACGCGACAAGTTTAAACAAAGGACAACATAAGGTAATCAACGGTGCAGATTTAGGTCATGATGATAATAATAATCAATCAATCACCCCCAAGTTGATGTTTCATACTCGTGAGTTTGCTTGTTAGGGTTTGCTATATGATATAATAATGTTATGGCACTTTTTTCGACCGCTCTTTGTTTTTTTTTTTTTGTCGGTGGCTTTGCAAGGCAACAGTTGTATCTTTCATTTATGTTATTGTAAAACTAGTAAAAGCTTATCAAATCAAGACTCCATTCTATGTTAAGAAAAAGAAGATCTTCCAATTTTATGGGCATCTTTGGTCAAGTGGTGTATCCATAATTTTATCACCATACTAAGTTTACGTCTCTTCAATTCAATCCAAAGTAAGCCATTCATATGGATTTTGTGACGTTCACTAAGATATTACATCCTCATGGTATGTATCCTGAAAAGTTGCACCGAGTAATAATCGAGTTTAAACTTTAACTATGCTTCGTGAGAGATAATGTCACGATCACTTTTCCGATTTAGCTAGCCTATTAGTTCAAGTTTTTTTTTTTTTAGTCAAACCTTTTGGTCTATGATAGTGGGTATCTTTTTCATGTGTTTAACACTTAGTTGAGTGAATTATTCACAAGCACTTAGTTTGACTGGTAGAGCTATTTGGCTAATCTTGTTCTGTCTTAATATTTGGTACGAGCTTAATTTCCCCTCCTTCTGTTTTCTCTTCTAATTTGGCAACATATCTTTACCTTGCGAGCATCTCGAAGCAATTATTTTGATTATTAATTAAGTGCATATCTCATGAAATGTATCCTCTCAAGCAACGATGATCTAGGCGACTTCGATAGGGGCCGTCCAGGTGCAACGGCATGCCACCGGAGAGAGAGAGAGAGAGAGAGAGAGAGAGAGAGAGAGAGAGAGAGAGAGAGAGAGAGAGAGATGGACACTAGGCACATAGGGAACACTTGGATGCACAAGACTCTAGGTGGGTCTTTCGTGGTAGCGACCCCTTGGCCATAGCGGTGAAGGCGGCAATGAGTGGTTGGTGGCTCCGGCAACAGGTTGCGGCGGCTGATTTTCGTGGCCGGAGAAAGAGGGCTAAGACTAGAAAGATACTTGCCCAATTAGTCCTCTTCCTAATATACGGATATTAATTCAGTCTTAAACTTTTCAATTTTGTCAATATAGTCCTAAACCTTTGCACGAAATTCTAATATAGTTCTTTTGATCAATTACCGACAGAAATTGCTAAAGTAGTGTCCGGTCATAACCGACCATCCTATATGGTATGCCAATGTAAACAGTTTGTGCATCGTCACATCAGCAATTTTCGCTGATAATTGATCAAAAGGATTATATTGGAATTTCACAAAAATAAAGCATGTAAAGTGGTAAAGTGAGAAAAAGTGGAAACCTTTTAGTAATTCCCAAAAGAAAATTTTTCTACATTCAATGTCCTTTTTTTATTTTTCTGTGGGTACTAATCAAGTTAAAAAACTTGTAGTTTAGAGACAGAGGTAGAAGTGGAAATGTTACGAGACTAGAGAATGTTTTCTGTGATTTGCATGTAACCTTTTTTCTAGAGTTTAATATAATGAATCAGACATCATATAATTTGCCTCCCCGGCCATCACAATCATATGTTTACCCCTTTGATTGTTATACTGAGTAGACACGTTAAAGCGCAGCGACATTCTTGACGTTTCAGTTTCTATTAGGCTTCATTAACGAAACAATGATTGTGGTATATACTAATTGGATAAGTATCACTTCCCATTTTAATTACATTAGGGTCTACATGCTAATGCTATGAGCAACTAGCTTGAACCGACAAAGTATTGCACTCTAAAAAGGATCAGTGTCTCCCAACCCTAACCACACGAATCAGGAGACATTAGTGAGATTAGGCCATACTACTTCTTTGTTTTTAGTGCTACACAATAGCTAGGCATATCGACATTTGTCTATTTATTCTTTCTTTTCAAGAACCTTCAAATAATCAAGTGTTTGCGCTCGTGCCCCTAAATTATGGCAAAAAGAAGAAATGTGTATTCTTGTTAGCGTTGTAGCTAACACGCTGAGTATTTTGCTCAGGGAGTACATTCGAGAAAACAAAATTCAAAGAACTGATTGAGCGCCTGCACTAACGGTGGAGCAGGTGGTTTGAATCGAAGCAAAGCAAAGAACCTTGCTAGGGCTCGACAGACCACAAATCCTCTTGAAAAAGGGATTCCCCATGTGAACCTGCTCCAGGCTCCTATAATTACATGAATGAGGTAAAATAGCTAAAATCAAATGCCTAAAATACATAACCAGAGAAAAATCATAAATTCGTGATGCATAACTTTGTGATTAAGAAACCATGACAAATTAGCCACACATTATAGATATGATCCTCCATATCATTAGATGCAAACAATTTTATGTTTTGGCCATTGGCTCCAGTTTTGACTCACATATTACCCAACTCATGAAAACATGAAATATTTGATGACTAATAGGTTCATTTATTGATTATATTAGAGTGCTTAGACATATCTGTTTATACATATGCTTACCTCTTATAGAAGTTGAAAAATTATTCTAGCCATGTTTTCCTCGAAATCCGATTAGGAAAAACTTTCTCTAACAATCTTTCGACCGGTGGATTATAAATATGGACATCACTCATATTTAAACCTAGCTAGGTTTGTTTGTGGTGATGTCTATAATGTGTAACTCGCCAATCAAACAAAATATATGTCTGGGGTCGTTTATATTAATTGGGAGAGGGCATCTCGTGCATGCAACTGTTGCGGATCAACTGGTGTTGAATATGCATCGTCGCTTAGGGAATAATAAGTAGAAAAAAGAAATAATTGAAGGTTGGTGGAGTAGGAATCTAATTCCCTATCTAATCAACCTTTGACAGAATATCATGGCTTTTACTCATTTCCATGCAAAAAGCAAAGCCAACCCTACTTCTTGTGCACAGTCTCACATTGTGGGGGAAAGAAAAAAGAGCCATGGCTTTGCAGCTTTTGCGCACACCTCTCTCTCTCTCTCTCTCTCTCTCTCAAGATATACTGTACAGAGCAAAAGGATTGCATGCACATTTCTCAACCTCATGAAGAAAACATTACTCTAATGGGTAATGACAATCTCGTTTTTACTTAATATATTAAAACCAACACCATCTCTCTCCCTCTCTCTCTGTGCGCAATTGTCATTACGGCCAAAGATCACGTGCGGGTAAGAAAACAATGTGGAGATCTGTAAATCAAGAACCTTGAGAAGCAGACAAATCTACCTCAGTCTTGCTCATGTGATGATTTCGGGAAGATCCTTAGGACAGATTCCATATTAATATTCTAAGGACCGTCTGACTAGCAATTCCCTTTTGTAAGACTGCTTAGTTTTATCAGTAAAGTGGATATCTTTCCCTTTTACTCTAGTGAACAGCACCAAAAATGACTCCCCTCCACCTCCTCTTTGTTTGGTCTTCTTCATGGGCCAACTAAGAGCTATTTAGAGCTTCCGACTGGGCCACACAAGACGAAGTGGCCATTGCCCGCAACAATCCTAACAAACTGGTCCACACACAATCTGGCCATCTTCGTTCCAGCACCAGCACAGGGATGCGTTGAAAATTGACAGAGCAAGCAGTCGACATAAAGCTAAAGAGGAATTGACAGCAAGAGCCATTTGGCCAAACAGAACGAACGAATTAGAAAACTGAGAATTGATATGCTGAGTTGTTTGCATGATTGGATACCCTCAGTGACAATTAGAGTGGTTCTTGCACCATGGCTCTGAGTGTTCTAATCTCCAGTTCTTGAAAATTGTAGTGTTCGCACGGGCAGATTTATATCCCATACAGAAAACTGATTCAGCTACATGCTCGAGCACAAATCATGAGTCCAGTTGTGCGACTGACTACATGAAGAACAATGTAAATCTCAGCTCACAGCTTACAGCTCGAAATGGTGGTCAGCACTCTTTTTCCTATAGTTGAGTTAAAAGTGGCATCGAAATAATGAGTACACACAGGCCTAACCCGAACACACCAACTCACAGAGACTTGCTGATGGTAAAGTCGCGCCAAGGTTACAAATAGCCAAACTATTTCACTTGGGTAAGACGTTTGGGACAAATGCACATGTATAAATTAGTCATTTAGAACTTGCTGTCGCAGACAAATCAGTATACCTTCCCCTCCGCTTATAGGCATGCTTATATGCATATGCTCATGTGTCTGCCCATGCATGCTATTGTGGCCGTGAATCTTTCCACTGCACATGCCTCTGGAAATCAAGATGTGCATTCCCGTACCTATCCATGCAAACGCTAATTTCCACAAGGAGGAATATCGGGTCTAAATGCCTGCAAAACCGGCAATGATATCTCCTTTCTTCAATGAAAATTTTCCCTAAAATCTAGATAAGTGCAAGTCCAATATATTGGTGTGCAGTTGACTTTGTCCAATCTTTCGACAATTCCATAAAATGTAGAAATGAAGCTAAGTGGAAAGAAGATCAATTCTTCTTTTCAAACAAAAAAAGAGTTGCATCAGGCAAGCTGAACTCCAGCAATACAGGCATGACATTGCAATGATTTCTCCAGAGTGCCCCGAACAATATTGCAATCTTCCTCAGTATATTACTATCTTATAAACTCACCACAACTCACCACAGCAACTGATTTCCAGCTGTTTAAGAAAAGTACGTACAGATGGAAAAGTTTAAGGTCAGAGACTATTTTTGAGGGATATAAATTACCCTTTCATAGCTGCAGTCTATCAATTACGCAGGCAATTCCAACTCATCCAAGGCCACTGTAAGTTGAAACCTTCTTGATGGCCTCCTCCTCCATCTCCACCAGCTGCCGGCAGAAGGATTCGATGTCAAGTGCCTCTTCCTTGAAGGAAAATCTAAAGTCCCTCCATTGATACTGCCGACTACCATCCTGCAGCGCTGGACCTGGGACCTTACCCAGTATATCAAATCCCTTTTGATCCAGAGACAGTATGTATGCATCCTTGAAATGATAATACGGAGCAGTCAATGGAAAAGGTAACCAGAGGACAATCATCAAATCATGAATGGCCGAGTTATATTACACGAAAAAGATTTTGTGAAATCTATAAATTTATCCTTTGAAAAATCTGCATAATTATCTCAGTAATACATGTTTATCCTCAAAAGAAATGAAACCTGCATAAGTTTGATAGTCAAAATCATTAAATGAACTAATTGTTAGTTCTTTTCATTTCTACAGTCAAAACGCACACTCCTAAAACTCAAATGTCCATTTCCTCAATTCTTTTATGTTGCAGGAGCCTCCTATTCAAGGTACCAGACCTGCCTGAAGCATTACTATTCATATAAATTTGTATAGGTGACATTAGAAATGATACATGGCTTGGTGGTTTGTGCATGGTGTGTCATGAATCTCAAAGTCCCTGATTCAAAACCCAATGTCCCCACAACATAAGAATACCATTTTCAAAAGAAACCAAATTGAGCTCCTCTTGATTTGAATTGCCTGTTTTGATGAATTGAATCAGTCTCCAATCAGTTCCTTATAACAGACTATTTAATCTTTCAAAATCAGACTGGTTAATAGTTCAAACTGTTGAAATGACCAGTCCATTTTTGTTAACCACCACTTATTTTGTATCTACTACCTATGATGCCACATATGCAGTAGCCCCAAAACTTGCAACTCTCCAGTAGCCCCAAAACTTGCAACTCTCCAGAGCATAGGACAATACAATAATCTAAACCATGAATTTGCTGGAAGTTGCGAGAAGCTAATTTTCAGAACATGACAAAGCAAAAGTACTCACCTAAAAGTACTTCGAAACAAAAGACTCACACGAGTCTTTGAAGTTTGGCCAAAAGAAGTCAAAGCCAAAAAAAAGATGTCTTAACTTGTAAGCTATTTGATGCGTTCTTTTCTAAATACCTGTTTCTCATTTTGCAGGGGAATTGGAGAACAAGCAGAGCTTCAGCAAGCAACAAACAAGACAAAGGAGGAAGCACCAGCTATAACATTTCATAGTCCAAGTGTTATATTTAAGTGCATCCAGGAAGCCAATACTAAGTTACATGCAAAGGAAATGGGGAGAAGCCCAACTCATATGCCGTCGCGGCAGCATACCAATGCAGTCTCCAGTCCTACTCAAAGAATAGGTACCATCTACAGCAACCATACAATACAATCAGAAGAACTTACGCTCACAGGTGCATTCAGGTATGTGAAACAGAAAAGCACAAGTGCTCTTCGCCTTAATTCACTTTGATTAATTCCATCAACAAGCATGGCCGAAAAGGGAGCTACAACCACGACAAAGAATGATGATTAATATGGAGGAAAGCTATGCTCCTCATAAGAAGGAAGAAGCATACAATGCCAAACAGCTGTTTTTATCAGGTTACATGAGTGCCTTACCTAAGTTATCTGTCTTGGTTGTTTGTATAACTTCCAAATCAACTTCATGAGTTCCTCCATTGCCATCAAGGAATGTGCATGATCTACCACACAATAAAAGTTGAGTCACGTGTATTAAATATTGCATCTGATATCCACTCATATTGATACTTCAAGTTATGTTTCTGAAAAAGAAAGGTGTAACTGACATTGTACCTTATATCAAACTTATAGATGGCATGCTTTTGACTTTCATCAAGTAACTCATGAAGGTTTTCACTACGAGATGTAAGAACGGGATTGGTTGAACTTAGTACACCAGATACTGCATAACTGGACTCACGAATTACTTCCACTTCAGAATGTATAAGTTCTTTAAGGCATTCAGAAGCCAACTGAGCCTGCACTGAGGATAAGAAACCTTCACCAATCTTTATCTCATAAAAAAGACTTTAAATTGCAAATCAAGTTGAGACAAATATTTACTCATTTGATGCAAACCAAAGTTGGATAAACTATGACCAGATATGACCATATGGTAATCAGTTAAACCTTGATATACCTTCTTCCTTGAAAGAGAAGTACTTGTGTAGTTACTTAAAGTAAACGACAAGCCTGGCAGCTGCACAGTTGCAGGACAGATCTAGAAGTGCATCTCACTGGGGCAAAATTGACTACCAGTTTACCTAAACTAAGTAACAAAATGACTAAGTATGCTTTCCTCAAAATACAACACAACAAAACTTTAAGAAGCTAATATGTCTACTATTTTAGTTAACAATAATCACAGTGCCTTTTAAATTTTATAATTAACGCCAGAGATGGTTTTGGGTTAAGTCTAGCAGTTTAGACACTTATCTGAAAATTTTAGTATATAAGATTAAGTATATCTTAGCAAGATTTACGGGGTGCAACTAAAGGAATGGGAAATTATAGCCTCAATGGGTGAGTTTTACACCTAAATCAAGTACAGAAGTGAGTTCGAGATGGGAAAGAATATGTATCGTGATTGCCAGATGCTGAAAAAAGTGTCACTGATATAATACCAGAAGAAAAAATAATGCAGTAACGCCAGGCAATAAACTTTTAGATAATTTCTACTATCAAATAATGCCACTGAAGCAGCAATTCACCGCTAAGCCCCAGTGAAATAAGATCACTCGAGTTGAGGCAGTTTACCATTTTCCTATGTGAAAGTCCACCATTTTCTCATGTGAAAAATGTTTTTGCATGCGCACGCGCAGAGGGAGGAAGGGAGGGAGGGAGAGAGAGAGAGACTATTAATGGCCAGATTTACTTTTGTAAATTCTGGATACTGACTCAATATATATTGAAGGTTGCAAGGCTGAATACTAGATAAAGATCTGCTCTCAAGCACAATAGTCAAGAGACCGATATCAATCCTTCAGACAGAGGCCCACCTGATTATATGAAGATATGAATTTGATAAAGATGTGAAGAAATGCAACCACTACCATAATCAACATAGCCAATTTGAAGCAGAGAAATTACATTCCAAAATTATCAAAATTCTGTTTAATAATCTTTCACCTTTTGGTCCTTAAGAGGAAGAACATCTCCGGTCAGAGCAATCCGAGAGGGAAACTGCAGCATGTCCATGAAGAAATATTATCATGCTGCCCTATATCTAGAGCAGATGATTGATACACTAAACACATTTAATACTTGTTGGGAATTCATATCCACATAAGCACCAACCTTTTTTAGGGACTTGAGTAGATTGGCCAGTGGACCTGGGAAAGGTGTTGCTACCGCCAACGAGCCACGCTCATCAATTACTGTGTTCTACCAATAGGAAAGTAAATAATAAGCAACACCCAAGCACATGGAGCACAGCATACTCATCAAAATAAAAACTTCCAGCTTGTACATTCCAAATCTTAAATATGGGGAACAACTAAGTTCAGTCAATGCTTGACTTTGTGGATAAGTTAGAAGTACCAAGATACAAGAACATAAACATGTTCCAGCCAAAGAGGTTGGAAATATTGCTATCACTGTGGCAAGAGAGTTTAGCTCTTCCCAGTTCCCATTGCTGCCTAAAGGATAGTCCGACTCAATTTGTTTCTTCACATGGTTGCAGGTTACAGATCGTGCAACATCGGAGAGATTAACCATGATAAAAGCATAGAGAAAGGGGGAAGCCGAAAAATTGACCAATTTACTAAGGAAATAAATTAGTGCAACATTAAGTGACATAGACATTCTTAGAGCAGCCACAATTGAACAACCTCAAACACTATCGAAGAGATGTACAGGGGAGTAATGATTACGAGAAATGAAAATCTAACTATTATTCCTTCCCTGAAAAAGGATGAACTTCACAAATACAGGCATACTAGAAGAAGCTGATTTACTAGGACTCATACTGCAGTAGATCCCCGAAAAAGAAGTGAAAGAAGTGTCTATCTTACATGTCAACATTGATTAGATGACTTAAGAACCACATCACTTTTTAGGTTTACACAAGATGTTAAGCCACAGGCAGCTTTATGAATAGTAACAGACGAGGGCGCAGTCTTTAGGGGAAGATAGAATAGTTAGCCTCATCAAGGACAAGCCCACTAGCAGTCCCGATTGTGACTGCTTTAATCTTCTACATACATGAGGCTAAAAGATGATCAATCAATGCCACCAAGATCATTTGGCAGAAGAACGAGACAAAATGCATTTGTTTGAGAGAGAGAGAGAGAGAGAGAGGTAAACACTCTCTTATGTCCTATGTGGTCCTTAAAAAAACAGTTACATTCACTGTGATCAAAATATTAGATATGCTACGAGGGTTAACAATTAACATTTTATTGGTCATCTATGTAATCAAGCATTTCTTGAAAAAACATAATTGTTTGAGTTAATAAAACAGTGACTTAAACTACATACACAAAAGAACTTGTTTTTTTTTTTTTTGTAAAGACACAAAAGAACTTGTTTAAGTCCACACAGTACAAAATAAAGCGTTGTTGCTCATCCACTCATAGTCCATGAGTCTAAAAGAGGATGTGAAAATAGAGGTGGCACTGAGATTTGAAGCTCCAGTTGATTGTTTTTCCTTTTACTGGACCAAAAGGAGACCCATTTATGTTCTCTTTAATAGCAAAATAGTTCCCGAGTCTTCACAAACAATTTGAAGAATAACTTGACTTCCTTGCCTTTTGGAATAGAGTAAATGTCTCCTTTACTTCATATTCACACTTGACATTCAATATAGCAGCCAGTCTTCCATCAATACTTTTCTGAACAGCTTACTCTTGCAAATTCTTCTAAAAGATGGAAAACTGAAATAACAGTGTTACTGTTCACCATGTTGCCTTTAAAGTCATAAATATTTGAGTGTTGCTAGAATCAGCAGGGTTCCGACATGCTTCATCACAGGTATTCAGGGCAACATGGATTAATAGTTTGTCCTGACTCTGTCTACTCGTGGAAATAGAAAATTGAAAAACAAGTCGAGTCCATCAGATACTGCACTTATAGTTTACACATAAAATGAGACTCTTCACCTAGCTTGCAGACATTCGTTGCCACAGATTCCAATGGACACATCCCTTAAGAAGACCAAGTATAAGACTAACAAGTCTTTGTGAAGTTACTTGCAGGTGAATTTTCATGGCGATTTGTGCAACAGGAGAAACAGTTCTCACATTCAAGAGAACAAAATTCAGCCTGCTTTTCCAGGGATACCAAAGGAGCAACATATCACCTCGTCCAGAATATAAGTACAACAAAATGCCACAAATCTTGGGCAGATATCTTTACTTTACTTCAGAATCGCGAAGCTAAAAGGGGACAAGCAACAAAGGGAACCCCTTCAAAATCGCAATTATCTCGACAAATAACACCTCCCAAGCACAGTAAGAAGCTTACCACATTGTGCATATCATTCTCTGGAACCCAAATGTATGGTTTCCCTCTCTTGACCATGTACTAAACTTTCGAACTGTGTATGTCCCCCTTGCTGTCACAACCAAGCCGAGAGTGACAAACACATCCAACTCAAACAATGCATAAACATATCTTGTTTGGATGGACCGAATTCTTGTTTACTTCTTGTGTTGTTCAAAAAATCATCAAGAAAACAAACAAACAAACAAACAAACAAACAAACAAACAATAAAAAAGGCCAAGAAACATGAGAAAAGAAGAAGAAGAAGAAGAAGAAGCACCTCCCTTTGGAGTCGGCTTTGATGGTACTAAGGTGGCCTTGCCAGTTCGACGCTAATATATTCTGCAGGAACAGAAAGAAAGAATAGTGGGCATCGTCCAATACGAGGATTTTAGTTGCACGAGTGCATGGGTACCCACGAACGATTGCACGTATCTAAGCTTGAAGCCGGAGGTGCATGCGCAAGACGGCTCCAAGGAAGGAAGGAAGGAAGGAAAGAACGAAGGAAGAGAGTACCTTGCACTTCTCCGCGACTGTTAGCACCGTCGCTTTGTTCCCTCTCATGGCGTCGCCGAACGTTTCGCTGCGATGCACACCAACTGTTTGATTAAATCCCTTCGAATTGGAAAGGTCGACCGCGTTTAGACAGTTCTTGCGCCTCTTGTGATGGTGCCCAGCGACCAGGTTTGGGGGTCGACGGTGAGTATCCTGCGACTGCTGAGTTGGACATCTAACGAACCGGGTTCCAAGACTCACCTTTCAAAGTTGAGCACATCGACTGATTGAATCAGCACACCCATCAAAATGAATCATAAATCCATTTCATAATTTACGTATAGTTCGAATTGAAAATGGGTCACTAGATTTTCATCACATGAAAATAAATCTAAACGGATTAAATAAGTCTATTTGAATCGGATAATTTTCGACTTAATTCAAATTCGATCCGACCCGCCAGTTTTTATTTTTTTGACAGGTCTAGTAATCAGACCTATAAAATCGATCAAAGGAAAATAAGATCAATTGAAAATGCAGTTGACTTTTCACTTGTCAAAACATACTCATGTGCTTCTAATAATTTACAAGTAATCAAATTAAATTCGAGATGATTTCTTTGAATTCGTAAATTTAAATTTAACATATTCTTTCGGAATATAAAAACGGTTCATATAATATACCCCTATTCATCAATTATATAGTTAAAGTCGGAGTTGAGAGAATATTTGCTCCAGTACTCGCCATTTGGCACTTAACTTTAATGCCATATAGCAAGCCACATTACATAACCGTGCCACATGCCCCATTTTCGACAGATAGCATCAATTTAGTGATTTATCAACCTCGCTTTTCTATCACTTATTAAATTCGAAAGAAAGTATGATTGAATGTATCCGACCAATAAAATAGATAAAATTAAAGAAATTATATGTTGAAAGCTTTTTAGTTAATTGGTTTATAGTTTTTAACTAATGTGGCTACATGGCAAGACACATGTCATAGTTTTGTCATGTGGCCATATTTGACCTATGATAATCAGTTTATTGATTTACTATCATCAAGCATTTGTATTGAGGTTAAATTTCAAAAAAATGGATAAGAGAAAGTGCCTCAAATATGTTCTTGAAGGATAGAGCTTTTTTAATCATAATTCCTTAACGAATTCTTAAATGATATAAATTCTTTAATTATTTACTTTTTATTTAACTAAAGCTATGTATTTAGCTAAGAATGAATTGAATCACATAACATTTTTCATTCACGAGCAACCACATATCACAAGTATATTGTTGTGTTTAGTTACATTAAATCAACTTTAAGACGGGATACATATACTTATTTCAATTGTATTTGAGAATGCCACGCGATGATCATTTGCACATTCTTTTCAAAAACTAATCATCTCCAATTATTTGATCGCGTGGGTGCATAAACATTCATATTAGTCTTGAAGGATTTTAATTAGAATCGAACTTTTAAATTTGGTTTTGAAATTGACAAAAGAGAAAAAAATAACAAATAGCAAGAGTTGAATTTCCCATGCTGTTCAACAATTGGACATTTAATATAATCTCAAATAATCGCCTACAAACTTTCAATCAAAAAAAAGAAAGAAAGAATTTGATCAGATTATATTAGATTTGAATCTATCAAAAATGGAATACATTTAGGGATAACGAGACAAATAATATAATATGGAAAAATGACATATATGGTGTCTTAACTTTGGCCTAATGCGCGATCCTTAAACTATAACCCAATGTGTAATGCGATCTCTAAAATTTTAATTTGTGCGATGTGGTTTTTGAATTTTTTATATATGTCTAACTTAGTTCCTAAATTATAAAAGTAAGCAGTTTCAAGTTTCGTACCGATTATACATGTACACTTCTAATTATCAGCACTTACTGTTATAATCCACCGAGCACAACTTATATTTAGATACAAGAAAAATATGAAACATTAATAAAGTAAAACTCTCGGTCATATAATGAAAACTCAGATTAGTTATTACAAATCGGACGCCACGAAATACCGCATGATTGTGCGAAGACATAGACCAGAAAAAATACAAAATCTTGTTCAAGATTCTAGGTTTTATGTTTCAGGTTCCACTTACCTAGAATATTGAATCTATCCGTCGAAATAAGTTTATCAATTTTTAGTTACCGAAACCTACCTTGCATGTCTTAAAACCTGAAATTAGACGGGTTCTCACCGATTAAGTTCTCGGTTCTGAGTTCTACCCTGCTCACCTTACCGAATTATACGAAAATGAACTTGAATTAAAAGTTGAAGAATCAATGCTAAAGTTCGTGCACGACATTGCCCTCGTTTGTCTTGTTTTCGCGTACATTTACGTCTAAAAGGGTGGTCGATGCAACGGTCAGTGTCTCGTCGCCGGAAGAGAGTAAAGTGCGTGCGCATCTCTCTGTTCCTCTCTGAGTTTTCGGGCATGGAGGGAGATCGACATCGAGATCGAGATCGAGATCGGGAGCTCCTGTCGGATTCAGATCCGTCGTCGCCGTCCCTCTCGCCGCCGCGGTCGCCGCCGCCGCCGCTCGCGCTGGCCTTCTTCGACCGGGAGAGGCACGCGACGTTCCTCGAGATGATGTACCACATGCTCCCGTACCGCTGCCAGTCCCAGGAGATCAACCACCTCACACTCGCTTACTTCGTCATCTCCGGCCTCGACATTCTCAACGCCCTCGATCGCGTACGTCGCAACCACCCCTTCGCCTCTCTCTCTCTCTCTCTCTCTCTCTCTCTCTCTCTCTCTCTCTCTCTCTCTCTCTCGCTCGCTCGCTGGCTTTGTCAAATGTTCGTCCTTTCCTCTTGTTCCTGAACAATTCGATAGCTTGCTTTCGTGAATCGACTTTGGCTGCGGTTTCATCGCGTACTTGTTGTGCTTGCTGAATCCGCCGTTGTGGGATGAGGTTGGGTGACGATCGAATTGACTCGATGGAGTTCGAGCACCGAGTGCGAACCCAAGCGGCTGAATTTTCGCGATTCTTCGCGTTCTCTGTTTTACGAGGTGTTGGGGGGGTTTAATCGAGCTTGATTTTTTGAGCTCGACCGCGACCCAGACGGGAAAATTACGTGAACTTGAGCTTTCAGCTGCTCTACGTGGCTCGATTATATGAAGTGAATTCTAATTTAAGCAGTTAAGCTTTCACTCCATCTTGGGTATGGAAACCTTTATAAAACTGAAAATTACCTTGTTTATTTGGATGAATTCCTTTATATCCGAACATCTGAGATAGTCCAACCACTAAGTCAGGCTTGTTCGATGTTTTGAGGCAAGTAATTTCATTCGATCTCTACGTTGATTGGGTTCAAATTCAATACTTGAGCCACTCAAACTCAGGGGATAAAAAGCCAAGTTTAAATAGTGTGCAAGTTAGCCATGCTATTTTAAAGTGGCTTACTTTCTGAGGCACTGGTACTAGGCATAGTCTATTGGTATTTATGAAGTTGAGATGATTAATCGGTGATATACAACGCTAATATTCAATCTATATCTCTTACTTGGATTTCTTATAGAGGGAAGGTGTGGATAATGCTTCATATAGATGTCTGCGATGTGTTTAATTGTGGTCCACGAAAGCACTCACCTATCAATCCAAATTTTAGGTACACAAAGATGCGGTTGCTGACTGGGTTTTATCTTTCCAAACTCATCCAAGGAGTAAAGCTGATCTAGACAATGGTATGGTATCTTTTTCTATCATATGTGGATAAAAGGAGAAGCAAATTGACTGTGTAGATTTTGGTTTGCGAGATGAGTAGATAAATTCTGATCTCGTAGTTCTATGTTTCCCCCTATAGCCATTCTTCTCCACACAGTGAGGACTATGTGCTTAAAATTTTGAAAGAGAGAAGAAGGCTATTTTACTTTCTTATTCAGCAGCTTATTGAGTTAAATCTCAATAGATCTGATGATTATGTTTTATTAGGACAATTTTATGGGTTTCATGGTTCCAGAAGCTCACAGTTCCCTTCAAAAGATAATGCGGTACGGAGAAAGATATGTGCATTCTTATATAATCCCGAGCAAGCTTTTGCTTTGTAGCAGAGTTGTTAATGGGCATTTTTACAGTTGCCTGGGCTCAATTCATTCTATTTTACCTGTTTGTAGATTTTTATTCAAAATGGAAGTCATTTGGCAAGCACATACTCTGCCCTGGCAATACTGAAAATTGTTGGCTACAATTTATCGAACGTTGATTCTGAATCCATTTTAACATCAATGAGAAGTCTTCAACAATCTGATGGAAGGTATGGTCTTGAGCTGTTTCCATATTTCCCTCTCGTTTTTTGTCAGCTGAGACGATAGACTCCTTGGTAATCACACACGGACACCTTGCTCGGAAGTATTCAAACAAGCACACTCAACTCCCTTAACATTCATAATCTTTATGTACGTTTATAACAGTGCATTGATGGACATTAAAGTTTACAGTACTAAAATTGTCTACAGATTCTGTTCCAGATGATTTTATCATAAGCTATAAATCATATTTTGCTTTCCCTTCATAGCGTTTCCATTTGGTCTAGATGCTAGCTGATATACTTCCTTGTACATTTTTCAGCTTTATGCCCATTCATATTGGGGCAGAAAGAGATCTTCGGTTTTTATATTGCGCTGGTAAGAGTGCTGATGAATAATTTAGTGTACTCATCAATTTTTTGCTGTACTTCTCGATGATGATGTGTGTTAACAGAGACTGCTTGCTACTTGTTCCTACAGCGGCCATTTGCTTTTTGTTGAATAACTGGAATGGCATGGACAGGGAGAAAGCTAAAGAGTATATTTTAAATTGTCAGGTTAGAGTTGGATAGGTTCTTTTATTTGACACTATTCATGTTTTCGCTACTTATATCACAGTCAGTTGCCATATCAAAAGGGATATCTGGGAATGCATACTCACATAATGTACTGTTTCTTCTGCAGTCGTATGATGGTGGCTTTGGCTTGACTCCTGGCTCAGAATCTCATGGTTAGTCAACAGATAATCGCTGCTTCTGCTCAGTACTCAATAATTAAAACTTACATCCTGGCTTTGTCATGTGCTCTCCTCTTTATAGTCTGGTTTTGCAGTATAAGAGCGCTCCAATGTATTTAAAAGCTTGGATGTGTATATAAAAAATGGGGAGCTACTATATCCACAGCCTTAGGCTTCGGGCACAGCATTTAAAGTGAACAAATAACTTTACTCCTTAAGCAAACAATTAATTATAGAAGTGGACAAAAATTTCAAATCCTTTCTCTCCCATGTTCGCCTCCAGAAAACACCATCAATACTTTTCATCTACCATTTCCCCTTCATCTTCTTCAGGAACAACCCCCTGTAACTCCGTCACCATCAGATACTCACTTCATGGCCTAACCCTCACCACCATAAACAGTATAATCACTGCCTAATCCCCACGCACATGCCATCATTGCACTGCCCAGAGCACCTTCACTTCACCAAACTCGCCAGTTGCCACCACTCACGCTAATTTGCCGCTGGGTCGTGAGAGCAAATTCAATCAATTAGCACACGCTGATTCATCTATGTTTGCTGCTGATCTTGCAATCGCTCGTTCATCACCAACCCTGATCCGCCATGACTTTGCCGTTGTTTCTATTCTAGCACTGTCGTTGCCATTGTTGTATTTGAGCACCAAGCAACAACCAC
The DNA here is from genome assembly GCA_031216185.1 of Syzygium aqueum. Classification (NCBI taxonomy): domain Eukaryota; kingdom Viridiplantae; phylum Streptophyta; class Magnoliopsida; order Myrtales; family Myrtaceae; genus Syzygium; species Syzygium aqueum. Next base: position 1,565,072 of record CM062240.1, read on the forward strand.
TGTTGCCCACCTAAAGCTCTCTCTCTCTCTCTCTCTCTCTCTCTCTTCACGAGCAAGGTAAAGCTGGTTTGTCACTAATCTCCCCTTTCCATCATGAGCTTCTCCTTCACCTGTCATGATCACATCTATTATTCAAATGATGATGCTGATCTATCATGACGGTGATTTCGTCCTCTTCAGTGCCCCCCCATGGTCGTTCATTCCACCAATCCTTCTGCAGTGCCGCTATCCTCTGAGCCTTGATCATCTCCTTGGAGTCTTGTGCCAGAGCACCCCCTTGCCGCTGATATCGATGGCTGAAGGAGTATGCCCATCTTGATTACGCACCAAGACTTCTCTTTTCCATCTATTTCTTATTGTGTATAAAGGAAAAATTATTTATCCCTTAGAATCACCTGGTTCTTTGATTTGTTTGAGAATCTAAGGGATCGAAATGTAGAAATGCAAAGATAGTGGTGAATTGATACTGGTTAGCGGTTAAATAATCCTCATCCATTATCTCTCAATTATATCTCCTTTCTTTTCTTTCTAAAATAAAATGAGAAAAGCATCAGACCAGATTATGAGAATAAACAATGCACATTTTCTGATAATTTCAATTTTCGTTTTCTTTTATGGAGGTGGTTCAGTGGAATCAGGTCGACCATTGACTTGTCTGACATCTTACAATATTTGTTCTTTCTGGCTAGTTTTACATTGTTGTTCATGAGGGTATAATTGCCTCTTTATATTAATTGCTGTGTCCAGAGCCAAGCAGGCTGTGGACATATATCCACACCCTAAAGCATATAACTGCATTTCGGTCTTTGTTGACTAGCATAGCCATTTATGCAGGATCAGATGTTGCAATCTTAATGCCATCATGAAAAGTGATAAGATCTGCTTGCTAGAGATTAGTGATGGGCATGATTTTTCTGCATGTCTTTCTTGCAAGGACTGTCCATTGATATTATTTTGCAACATTCATACATCTGCGTGTATGCATGCAAACACTCGTGCACTCAGTCACAGACAACCACACCCTCCACTCCCAAACACAGAGAAGCAGAGAGTAGGGATAGTGATCGCTTTGTAATCTCTTTGGACTTTGTTGTCGATATTGTTGGGAAATTTGGATCTGAAGTCCAAGCCATCAGCCTCCAACTGAACGTGAGTGATTTTTTGAGTTCTTTATATCCATCATGGGTGCAAGGGAACAACCAAAAGAACGATTGCACCATGGGTTCCTAGCTGGTATAGAACATTGACAAATCTCTGGTGAGGAAGCATCTCAGAGCCAGCCCTGTAGTCTATTGCCTCATAATGGACAAAATTAGGTTCCTCGTTATATCACAAATCCAGCCTCGTTTACTTTTATTGTGCATCCAGAGAAAAGATAAGCCTAGTTAAGGCAGTGGAACCTACACCAAACTTTTTCCTCTCCATGTTAATTTTTCATAAGATGAGGCCCCAGGGCAAGGGTGTCCAAAATATGTTGGGACATGTCTAGTTACTATCTTCATTGTTTTTTGAGAATTGAGAACTGCTGGAACAGGTATTTAGATTGATTTATGTCCTTGATCTGTCTATATGATTTTCTTGGGGTGTACTTTGGTTCACTGCTAATCAAGGTTGTTATGCCTAGGAAATTCATATATTATCATTCACCTGAAAATAAAGTATTACAACATTTTATGAAACAGATCTATGATTAATGATCTCGCAGTCTTGGTAATTGCCTTTTGTATTTTATTTTTGGAAGAATTTCCTGCTGGATTGGTTATTGATGACTAATACCAATATTTTCAGTGGCTCAGGTGGTGCTACATATTGTGCCATTGCATCTCTGCGATTAATGGGATTCATTGGAGATGATTGTTTGCCTAGTGCATCTGCACGCAGTTCAAAAGCGAACATACAGTCGCTACTTGATTGGAGCTTGCAGGTTTGATATCCATACTTGTTGGCTTGTGTATGATTCCTGAAGCTGCATCTTACAACGTGCTACAAGTGAACTGAAACCAGGCACCTAAGAAGCGAAAGAATCTTCAAATATAAACAACTAATTGAATATGGTCAGTGGCAAGGTTTTCTGACTCGGTAAAATCTTGTCCTTTTATTTCTTTCATTTAGAGGCAGGTTGCTGATGGTGGAATTCAAGGTAGACCCAATAAGCCTAGTGATACATGTTATGCCTTCTGGTGAGTGAAAAAAATCCATTTGGAACTTCCAAGATAGTCTTGTCTATTGTGCCTTGACATATGTAATATTTCCACATAGGATTGGAGCAACAATGGGGACTCTAGGGGCAAACAAATTTATTGATGAGAGAGCATTGAGAAGCTTTCTATTGACTTGTCAATCTGAGGTGATAAATAGCTTCTTTTTGCTTTTACTCGATCTGCAATAATTGTATTCGAGTAGAGTCCAGTCAAACATAATTTATACTAGAACTTAAGTCGGTTCAAATTTTGAAGACTCGATAATCAACAAAGCTCGATCCCACTCGTCCAAATTTCAAGTGCAGTGTAAGTATGACAGTAACGGTGTATTTTTTTTTTAATGTATAAACAATTAAATCAAGCTCGACTTGATAAGTCACCTAAGTTATTTGATCTGAAAGAGATGAGTCAAGCTCAAGCAGCGAGTATTGAGTAGCTGGACCATTTTCTGCCAGTATCACAATTTTCAAGTTATATGGTTGTGGTATTACCTTCTTCCTAATCAACGGTTATTATGATTTGGCATGAGTTCAGTTCTCAGTGTTGTGTCTTGAGTTTTGTTGATCATTTCTGGACTAGAACAGTTGATTTCATCCAAAGCCAATAATACACATCTACCTTGAAGACAGTGTCTATCAAGCTATGGAACCATATATCCATGCTAGTATGTTAAGTGAGCGTGCCGGTACTATGTGCAATAGTTTTACATAAGTTGAATTGTAGGAACTACACTTTACTACTTTGTTTAAGCAAAGAAAGGCATTTGCCCGAAGCATTGCAAACTGACCTTACTATTGATTATTATGTTTGCCCTTGCATTGCTATGGAAAAGGTAGGTTTGACTCTAAGTTTCCCCCTTGTCACTTAAGTAAGAATAGGCATACTCGGTTAGAAATAAAAACTACTTATATTATTTTCCAGCAAATCTCAGCAACAATGACTGTTTGGTCTCTCTACTATAGATCTTTCTATGTTGAAATGCCTGATGTTCTTGTCCCCTTTTTTTATTTTCTTATGCTAGTATGGTGGGTTCAGCAAGTTCCCCGGAGAGCTACCAGATCTGTATCACTCTTACTATGGATTAGCTGCATTCAGTATCCTGGGTGAAGCTGGACTAAAGCCGATCTGTCTGGAACTTGGAGTTACAGAAGCTGCTGCGATGGGTCTCTGACTGACTTCCTCATCGATCAGAATCAGTCGTGCCCCAGTTGTCTGTATGATTATGCCATTTGTTTATTGAACTTTAACCATTGTTTTGGTGTCTGAATATAACGTTCTTGAGGGAGATATTTGGTTTCTTCTTCTGCTGGAATATCTATACAAGAGCAGGCTTATAGCATCAAGGTTTGTACGGCGATCTGTTGTGCCGATTATCATCAATTCCAAAGTTGGCATGGTTCTCATGTACCAGAAAGGAATCGATACTAAGCATGCACCAATTCGTGTGAAGGGTGCTCTTTGCTGTGCCAAATCAATCACGATGCAATTCGCAGCATCGAAGCCAGTGGAGTTTCCAATAATCTGCTCGTTGCAGTTCTGATGATAAGCATCACAAATTTGTTCAAAATCAAGGAAGCCCTGTACCGTAGTTCTGATTGAAAGGGGCTGCATTTAATACGGTTAGCTCCCGCATGATGTGCTTTGAGTACTGTCCACATGAAGATCAATGTGCTACATGGTGCATTTGAAGACCAAACCACCAAGACAAAAAAAAAAAAAAAGGCCAGTTTGTCTCCTTCAAAATCACCCAAAGAAACCCTAATTGCCAAATCACTCATCTCTCGGCATTTCCACTTTAGAAAAAATTATCTAAAAAGTCTTAAACATTAGAAAAAATTATCTAAAAAGTCTTAAACATGCGATCAATTCAATTCTAAACTTTTTAATTTTGCTAATTATCCAAAACCTTTTGACAATTTATCGATATAGTCATTTCGGCCAATTTTGGCTGGAAATCAATGATGTGAATGTTAGCTGTCTAACGTAAACGTACTACGGTCAGTGCGAATGTGGACAATTTTTGCAATTTTTTTAAAAAATTCGAATCTTTTCATTTTTTTTCTTTCTTTTCTCTTTTCTTTCAGGGCAAAAATTCGATGAATGAAAGAAAAAGAATAGAAAAGAGAAAAAAGACAGAAAAAAAAATTGCAAAAATCGTCTATATCAACACTAGCCATATTATATTCTTCCCAAAAAAAAAAACGCTAGCCATATTATATAAAATGGCCGACGTTGACTAGATCACCACGTTAGTAATTTTGGCCGGAATGACTAAATCAGCAAATCGTCGGTTTAAAATTAAATTGGCAAATCGTCAAAAAGTTTACAACTAAATTATTAAAATTGAATAATTTAGGACTAATTTGATCTATGTATAATAGATTTATAACTTTTTGAGTAATCATACGTTCTACTTCGCCACACTTTCACTTAAAAAAAAAAAAGAAAGACAAAACAAAAAGTTCAATGGTGGCCTATTTATATTTGCTTTTGTAGTGGTGCCTACCACGAATCATTATTGGCAATCTTATTAAGTGCTGAAAATAATTGGTTAAATGAAAATTGATTGCCGGATAAATTTGATTTCTTTCGGAATTGTAATCATTTTTCCAGGTTTTAAACGAAATAATTTAATTTTATGAACTAATTTTTTTTTGGTTAAAAGTTTATGAACAAATTAAGCTACTCCTTTTCCGCTCGCCAAATGACATCAATGCTAACTACGGTTCCCAGCCACATTTAGTGGTGAATTTTTAATTTTCGGTACTTAATTGGAATTACCAAACAAGTTTTATAACGTAATTACTAGTTAGTGGGGGTGACCTCCCGTCGATTCTTAATATCGTCATTCTTTTATTTCCCTTAATTGGGACAATTTACTTCACGTACCTTTCATAAGATTAATGTAATTATTTTTATCTACTAATCTATTTCTCTAAAAATTAGTTTTAGCCACCCAAGTCACATGCCTAATGAGGATGCTTAGACTGCGCATAATAATCATTTTGTGCCCAGGAATAGATTATGATCATAAATTATTCTTTTTTATTCTGTGCCCGAGAACAATTTCTAAGCATTTGAAGGCGTTTAGTAACTGTCCAAAATTTCTACTCTTAGAATAGAAAAAAAAGCAGAAATGCATTTGGTAACTACACAAAATTTCTTTTTATTAATAATATTTTTGAATTTTTTAATATTTCATTCTTTTTTTTTCCTTGGCCATGGCTGGGCAAGGTCGACCTCACCGTCGCTTAGCGACAGCGAGGTCGACCTCGCCAGATCACGGCAAGATCGAGCCTCACCTGGCCAAGGCGAGGCCGACCTCATCATCACCACCCCCCACGACGTGAGGTCGGCCTCTCCATGGCCGGGCAAGGTTAGACCTCACCCAGATCTGGCGAGGCTGACCTTACCGCCGTCAGGGGCAGCAAGAGCCGACTTTGCCGTCGCCGGGAGCGGCGAGAGCCACCCTTGTCGGCACTGGCCAGTCGCCGGCGGTGGGCCAAGAAGAAGATGAAGAACAAATAAAAAAGAAAGAAGAAAACCAAGAAGAATCAGTTTCGAAAATAATGTTCCAGAATCCAGAAACTAGTTTTTTTGCTTCTTGATTCTGTTCCAAAACTAATTCTAGGATCAATTTTTTACAAAATTGTGTCAGGGTACAAAAATTTTAACAAACGGATTTCTGTTCTCAAATTGATTCTGGAAATAAAAAAATAGAAATTTTTACTATTTGGCACATTGCCAAACCGACCCTTAAACAAAAAATTAAACGGTAGGTGTTCTGTCTTTCGTATGAAAATTCATTGATTTTTATGAATCGATTGAAAAGTCAAAGGTATGTTCATTCAATAAGCACAAAGTTCATGTCCTTTTGGAATTTAGCCTTTCCCATCCTAGCAACTAGCCTGCTGCCCGTTTGTTTCCAGTTAAGTAAAATTAAAAAAAAAATTATTCTGCTACCTAGTCATGACCACGGTTCGGAACCGGCTGGGAACCAGACCAAAACAGCTTTTGCTACCTAGTCAAGGCCACGGTTTGGAACCAGTCGATTCCGATTCGTGGCCATGTATGAACTGGAACCGACTGGTTCCGGTCCGGTTCCCGGCCGGTTCCGGTTCCAATTTCAACAGGTTCCGGCTCATAATTTAAAATTTTAAAAAATAAATTATGAAATAAAAAAAATAATGAATTATGAAATAATGAATTATTCAATATAAATTGTAATCAAATTTAGGGAAAAAAAGAGAGAAAGATGGGGCTTGAACTTAATAAATTATCATTAAACGCCTTACAATTAGTTTCAATGATCTATAAAAAAAAGGAGCACAATATATATACCCTAAAATGATCCCAAAATCTAAGCTTATTTGAATTCTCGCATTCCGTGCGCAGGGATCACATGTCGTCGAATTATATTTCGATTTTCCTAAGCTCACGTGGACGTGCCCAGTATGAGAAACAAGGGTCCCCAAAATATTTGCGCAGACATGTAGGGCCTACTGTAGGTTTTCTGTTTTTTTTTTTTAATTAATTTATTTAAATTTTTAATTTTTTTTGGAACGGGGCCCGGAACTGATGGTTTTGGGCCAATTCCAAAATTGTTGGAACCGGAACAGGGCCTGTAGGCCACGAGCTAGTTCCGGTTCCAAACCATGGGCCCGGTCAATCGGCCGAGCCTGGGTTTGATCGGGCCGGTTTCGAGCCAAAACTGGCCTGTGGCCATGACTACTGCTACCTCACTAAAAATTGAAAATGTTACTTAAATTTTTAAAAAAATTATGAAACAAAGTGTGAACTTACGATGCCAAAATTTGCATAATGTAATAATTTGAGATTAAAGTAAAAAGGTGAAAAAGAAAAGCCAATCGAACTCTTGCCAATCAAGGAAGACACGAAACTTTCTTCTTCAACCTTATTTGAGCTAGGGATGAGTAACATGGACTGCTTGAATCATAAACTGCCTAAACCAGACCAGACCAGACCAGACCAACCTAGTTCCCTAGAAGGGGGCGCCAGAGAAGGTGAGAGAGGCTCAAGACCATCCAACACTAATATGAAAGCTTAAGGTTGCCAACAAATCTGGACTCAACAGTCACACAGCAGGGTTAAGGACTCTTGCGGCTTCATCCCAGGCCTAATGTGTGAAAGGGAGATCGTTAAGGTTGCCCCACATAGGTTATGGAAGAGGATGGTGGTCAGTTTATAAAGTATCACCCTTTAAGCTAGCTTTTAAAGTAAGAGAGGCCAAATACCAACAAACACTGGTATCAAAGCCCAAGTTACCAATAAGTTTGGACCCAACAGTCACACAGGAAAATTATAGGTTATTACGGCTTCGACCCAAGTCTAATGTGTGAGCCCTGTGAAAAGGGCCGGAAGCCTTACCATTTGAGCTAACTTTTGAGGTAAAAAAGATTCAGGACCACCCAAATACCGAAAGGTGCCGATTTGATTCCCGGTTTCATAAAATTAAAACCGGTAATTTTCGGTCCAGTTCTCAATTTGCAAAGGAGGAACTGGACCGATTATTATTATTATTATTATTATTATTTTATGTCTCACGCATCCTCTTCAATGAAATATCGAAATATAGTCAGCGACTTATTCCCTCTCCAGCCTGGACTCGGCCATTATTCTTCTTGCTGCTGCAACTCTCTCAGTCTCTCCTTCTCCTTTAATGGTCAGCAATGTTTATGTCATTAGATGCGTGTTTATCTTCTTATTTCGTCGATCGCATGTTCACCATTAGAACTGTGATCACCTCCTGAGGTTTGATTTTGCTGGCTTTGGCAACACAAATCAAGAGGTGACTCTACTTTGATATCTCGTTCGGTTCTTTGTGGTATTGTGGCTGCTAAAAGGAAAAGCCCTTCTCTTCTGATTTTTAGAGTTTATGTTTAAAAATGGTCTCTCTCTCGCGCAAAAAGACAAGATTTATGCAGGGGTGTGCCAAACAGACCGCCTAAACTAGAAACTACCCGAACTAGACCATATTGGTCGATATGATCCGATTCTTGTTAGTGTCAATCCGATTTCTGATTCCTAAAAATGAAACCGATGTTCGAGCTGTCCGGTTCTCGATTCCAAGGGAGAACCGGATCAAACCAGACCAAGAACATATATATTTTTTATTTCTTCAAAAAATTTAGTAAAATATGAATTAAATCCTAAGTGACGGTTTCCATTGAATCTAAGACCAACGAGTCCAATCCCGAATTCCCAAATTTGGGAACCGGGAATCAATCACCCCTAAATTCACGTGCTCAAATTTGTGCCCAAAATAAGAAAATGGATTATTGTAAATCCACCGGTCTCATTGGACCGCTTGGGAACTGGACCGGACCATCTCTAATTCAAGAAATTGGGAACCAGTCAATATGGTACAATTCCCGATTTATGGGTGGAACTGGATCGAACCGAAAATCGATCACCCTAGTTTGTATTAAAATTTTCCCTCCCTTTCCTTTTCCCTTTTTCTTCGGCTGATTTGGTTATCTGTTTTCTTATTCTTGCTTTTCCTTCTGTTTTGCAGAGCTTTTCTCTTTTGATTTAGTTTAAATCTGAAAGCTTTCTCTCCCGTTTCGAAGAGGTTTCTATCTCAATTTAGTCTGAATTTGGCGATTTTTTGTGTACGTGATGTTTCGCTTCCCACGAGTTTCTTTAGTCTGCAAGTTCAATTTCAAAGGAAATTGGAACAGTTTTGTGAAGGTTTTCATTTTCACGTGCGTCAGATACATGCTCATTCAAACTTCTTATTATTCTGAATAGCAATGATGGTATTTGGGAGCACGTTTTGTCTTTGAAATCGTTTGGGATTTGTTTTGTTTTATATTCGATTTGGCCGCATTGTTTTTGTCTCGTATTCCCGTGGAAAACGAACGAGACACTTTTGAACGCACCCCGCCGCCCCGCCCACCCCCCCGGCCTCGCCACGTGTTTCCCTACGGACGCGACACGTGGCCCACCGCGTCATCGCGACTCGTGGCAACCGCCCTTCCCCTCTGGAAAAGTCTCTCCCCTCGCCTCCTCCGCGCTCTCCTCCTCCTCTCATTCGCCCACGCGCCCATCCGCCGTCCATCCCCCTCCCCAACCCCGGGCGATCCAACGGCTCCAAATCGCCTCGCCGAACCTTCTGGAACCCTCAAACCCTAGCACCACCCCCATATATAAATATAATATTTTCCGTCGTCTCTCCATCCCATACAAACCTTCGTTCCGAAGCTCTTCTTCCTCTCTCTCTCTCTCTCTCTCTCTGTCTCTATCTCTCTCTAATCTCTCGAATCAATCCGTCGATTTTCCGTAAGCCCGATCCAGACATGGCCGGGAAGGGAGAGGGGCCGGCGATCGGCATCGATCTCGGGACGACGTACTCGTGCGTCGGCGTGTGGCAGCACGACCGCGTCGAGATCATCGCCAACGACCAGGGCAACCGGACCACCCCGTCCTACGTCGCCTTCACCGACACCGAGCGCCTCATCGGCGACGCCGCCAAGAACCAGGTCGCCATGAACCCCATCAACACCGTCTTCGGTAAGCAATCTGCTCCTAGGCTCGTTTCCTGTTGCTCCTGGTTTGGATATCCGGCCAGATCTGGTTGGTGTTGGGTTGATCCGAGTGGCTTCTGTCCTTTAAAGTTTCCCGATCTGGAATGCTCGCGAGCGGTGAGCCGGTGTCCGCGTCATGAGCTAGGTTTAGATCCGGAGGAATAGATCGTTAGGCTCGGACGTAGTATTTACTGTGTTTTTAGTATTGACTGGATTGAGGTAATTGCTATGTCCGATTTGTTTAACTGGTTGGAAAATTCCTGGTTCAAAGTTTGGACTTGTCGATAGCTTGATGGATGTGGCTGGATGATATATCCGACGAGATCTATTTCCTGTGCCCTTCATCTTTCAGATAGATAGCGTCGTTTACATACATGTGGCGAGATCACTGTTTTTTTTTTTTTAAATTTTTGGCCATTGGAACAAGCTTGGCGTTGCGCTGTTCGTGTTTTTAATTGTGTGTTAGAACGAACTTAGTTAGCAAGTGCTTAATTCTGTCTACATCATGCAGTTCTGGATTGTTTTAATCTCTATGGTGTCTAATGAGTAGTTGATTAATTGGCAGATGCTAAGAGGTTGATTGGAAGGAGATTCAATGATTCCTCGGTCCAGAGCGATATTAAGCTCTGGCCTTTCAAGGTGATCGCCGGCACTGGTGATAAGCCGATGATTGTTGTCAGCTACAAAGGTGAGGACAAGCAGTTTGCTGCTGAGGAGATCTCGTCCATGGTGCTCACAAAGATGCGCGAGATCGCCGAGGCCTACCTGGGCTCGACTATTAAGAATGCAGTCGTCACTGTCCCTGCCTACTTTAACGACTCTCAGAGGCAGGCCACCAAGGATGCCGGTGTCATCGCCGGCCTCAATGTCATGCGTATCATCAACGAGCCAACTGCCGCGGCCATTGCTTATGGTCTCGATAAGAAGGCCACCAGTGTCGGAGAGAAGAATGTGTTGATTTTCGATCTTGGTGGCGGCACTTTTGATGTGTCCCTCCTGACCATCGAGGAGGGTATCTTTGAGGTGAAGGCAACAGCTGGAGACACTCATCTTGGCGGTGAGGACTTCGATAACAGGATGGTGAACCACTTTGTGCAAGAGTTCAAGAGGAAGCACAAGAAGGACATCAATGGAAATCCGAGGGCTCTTAGGAGATTGAGGACAGCTTGTGAAAGGGCGAAGAGAACTCTCTCCTCCACTGCCCAGACAACGATCGAAATCGACTCTTTGTATGAGGGTGTGGATTTCTACTCTACAATCACTCGTGCCAGATTCGAGGAGCTCAACATGGACCTCTTCAGGAAGTGTATGGAGCCAGTGGAGAAGTGTCTCAGGGATGCGAAAATGGACAAGAGCTCTGTCCACGATGTCGTTCTTGTGGGCGGTTCCACTAGGATCCCCAAAGTGCAGCAGCTATTGCAGGATTTCTTCAATGGGAAGGAGCTCTGCAAGAGCATCAACCCTGATGAAGCTGTGGCGTATGGTGCGGCTGTTCAAGCTGCAATTTTGAGCGGTGAGGGCAATGAGAAGGTACAGGATCTATTGTTGCTGGATGTCACCCCCCTCTCACTTGGTCTGGAAACCGCGGGAGGTGTCATGACAGTGTTGATCCCACGAAACACCACTATCCCCACCAAGAAGGAACAAGTGTTCTCCACCTACTCGGACAACCAACCTGGAGTCCTTATCCAGGTTTACGAGGGTGAGAGAGCCAGAACAAGGGACAACAACTTGTTGGGCAAGTTTGAGCTCTCAGGCATTCCTCCGGCACCTAGGGGTGTACCCCAAATTACCGTCTGCTTTGACATCGATGCCAACGGTATCTTGAATGTCTCTGCCGAAGACAAGACCACTGGCCAGAAGAACAAGATCACCATCACCAACGACAAGGGGAGGCTGTCCAAGGAAGAGATTGAGAAGATGGTTCAGGAGGCTGAGAAATACAAGTCTGAGGATGAGGAGCACAAGAAGAAGGTCGAAGCCAAGAATGCACTGGAGAACTACGCCTACAACATGAGGAACACGATCAAGGACGAGAAGATCAGTGCCAAGCTATCCGATGGGGACAAGAAAAAGATTGAGGATGCGATCGACCAAGCCATCCAGTGGCTGGACTCAAACCAGCTGGCCGAGGCGGACGAGTTTGAAGACAAGATGAAGGAGCTTGAGAGCATCTGCAACCCCATCATTGCAAAGATGTACCAGGGCGCAGGTGCTGATATGGGTGCCGGCGGCATGGATGAGGATGCTCCTCCTGCTGGTGGCAGCGGTGCTGGTCCCAAGATTGAGGAGGTCGATTAAGTTGCTGGAATTTTAAGAGGACTATGCTGGGAGGTCTCGAGCCTTTGGGTTGTTTCTACTACATTGTTTTCCTTTTTAACTTTTTGCAATATTGAAGTGTAATCTTTCTGCTTTTATTTTCTTTGCTCTTATTATTGGCATTTAGTTTTTTGCGATTTCAAGACTACAATGATTTTGAGCCTCCGTCATATATTCATCAGCGATATTCATGATTTTCTGCATTGTCTGCTTTGTGACGATGGTATTAACGAGAAAACGGGTAGATTAATGATCACAAGTGCAGATTACCGCACGCATCAAGGCTGCTGGGATGCATGTGATGATATTGCCTAAGTTGTCGATTGCATATGCTACTGTCTAGAAAGGTTAACCTTATTGATGAATGGGAAATCAAAGAATCAGAATCTGCAGGACTATTATACTAGTCAACAATGAAACTTACTGGGAGACTCACCTTATTTTTCAGCATTTGGACTACTTAACGAAATAAGTCAATGAAAATTTTGTTTTAATCAACGGAAAAATCTATAATTAAATTCAAGAAAATAATTTTTTTAAAAAATTAAAAATTACTTTTCAAAATATGTCTAGGTATGAGCTTAGGCACATGTTGAGGCTGGATCAATCAAGGCTAAGTTTGAGTCGACAAAAGTTGGACTTGGGCACCGGCCCATGCCCAGAACCTTAGGGGCTAATCCCAAGTCCTTAGAGCCCAAACCCAAGTCCCTAGAGGTCAGGCCTGCAACCCCAATACACTTGCCCTACTCCCGATGCCTCGTCATAGGTTCATTAAAGGTCTGGGTCCATTAAGGTCAAGCTCATGTCCACAGAGGGTAGGCTCAAGATTTTGATGCCCATGCCATAGGGGCCTAGTGCTTGGGCTTGAGTCCTTAGCACTGCGCCTCGATTCGTGGAGACCGTGCTTGGACCCTAAGCCCATGCCTAGATTCTCCATTTCAAGTCCGCCGACCCCAGGACCCTAGTGCCCACGCTTAGGCTCCTGATGCCCGAGGTCGAGACCCCACTTCCCGTGCCCAAACCTCCCACAACCGCACTTGTTCCATCGAGGGACCCAGGCACCCTTACTCAAGTACCTGGCGCCTATGCCCAAGTCTATCGAGGCCCCCAACCTTGATAGTCCTAGATCCAGGCATGGACACAAGGGTTTCGAGCCGGGCTTCTATGGACCTAGGCACGAGCGGTAGGCCTAATCTCAATGGACCGAGGCTTGGTGCTAGGGATTTGGGTACGAGCATCAAGGTTGGAGGCATGGTATTGCTATCACGAGCCTCGACCTCGATGGACTTGGCTCAAGTGCAGGGGATCTAGGGCACGGGCATCGGGGTCTTGGGCTAGGGCACCAAGGACATGGGCCTAACCATTGGGGACCAGACACAAGCACTGAGGTCCTAAGCACAGCCTTGATGGACTAGGGCTCGAGTGTCGAAGACCTGAGCTAGAGAGCCGAGAACTAGGGCAAGGGCATTAGGGTCCTAGACCAGGCCTCCGTGGACCCGAGCAGGTGTACCTGGGACCCTCGGCCTTTATGGACTCGGGCTAGGGCGCTAGAAAGCCGGGCACAGGCATTGAGTTCTCGAGACTAGCTTTTGTAAATTTGGGATCGGTGCCTAAGCTCTTGCCTAGGATTGAACTAATTGTGCGCAAGTTCCCAATGCCCAGGTCAAGGTCCATTGAGGCTAGACCCGAGACCCTGATGTCCCAAGCCTAGTTCTCCAGCTGCTCGTACGCAAGTCAATAATGCCCGAATAGTACATGTTTATTTTGAAAAATCAAATCAGATTTTCATTTCCAAATGACGGTAAATACTTTTCGGTTCTTTTTTAAATTTCAGTTACACACCAAAAAATAGCGATTTTATTGAAATATGACTTTTTAGAAAATATTTTTCCGGAAATGCAACATTTTTCGCGAAATAAACATAGCTTCAAAATAAATGATTGATCAAACAATACCCAAGTGCCATGTGGGAAGTTCACTTGGGAGCAGTTTCAGTTTAGTAACAGCAGATCAAAATAGGGACCGTTAACCAACCCATCTAATAGCAAAACTTTGCTTCCGGTGGTGGTGGTGTCCTAGAGGCGACAAACTAGTATTCTCGCCTAGGTGGTCGAATCTGTTCGCGGTCGTAGCACGTGAATACTAGATTTTTGTTCGTGGGCGGCGCGGTGACGGGCTCGTGTACTGCGGGGTGGACCGGGCCCCGACCCCCTTTTTTTCAGTCAAAAAAAAAATAAAAGCAAAAGAACTCCGATTCCTCGAGTGAGAGAGTCCCGCAAGCAACTCATGTCAATCGAAGAATAAAAAATGCAAGAAAAACCGGAAAAGCAAAGGCAACCCAAATAAGAATCGGCTTTTGCGACGGGTTCGTACAAGGATAATCAACTTTCGTAGTATGTGAAAACAGCAAGTGGAAAGCACTGGCGGTGACGACATTGTCATGCGATGCGAGGAGAGGAGAGGGGCATTGATCTGTCGTGGTCGTGGCCCATAGAATCCGAACGAACTCCGTGGACTGGATCTGCTTTCCTCCCTCCTTTTTGCCTCTTTTCCACGAGGTGCTCTTGACCTTTAGGGAAAGAGCCATGGCTTATCTAGTCATCATCAATCGATCTTTGGCGCGGGGACTGCCATCAAAAGAGGAATCGCGTTGAAGAATGTCAAGACACCTCCAATTTCTCGCCACTTTGGAAGAATCGTTAAGTTCGATCACCAAGAATTGGATCGAAGTGTTCAATTGGATCGTGCTTTGCTAGAGCTTTCCAATGACACCCAATTTGACCTAGTCGGATAGCTGAATCGCCGGACATCGCTACTTTTAACTATGAGAGTCCGATTTCGATAAGATCGGGAAAATCACGATTTTCACAAATCGGCTTATAAGATCATATGGATTTGGTCATGAGCTTTCCGACACCTCGAGAATCACTTCAATGGGAATTTTCTCAAGGGATATATTGTCACTTAACATCTCGAATGCCAATTTCGCCCAATTTATGAATTTCGTAATCCCAACACTGTTTAGGAAAGGGATCACGTATCTAGAAAATTCGAGTCACAAGTTTTCTATAGACGTGATAATTGAGTCAATTAGACACCGGATGAGAGCGCAATCAAAATTTGGTTAACTACCAAAAGAAAATACATATATAAATTTTTATTTTTGTAAAAAGGACATCGGGTCTCAAGACGGGCCGCCCCACGGCTGCGATGTGGCATTGGCAAGGTCGACGAGATGCCGCACAACGATGGCTAGCCCTGCTGAAGGACGGGCCGACCTTGCGCATGGTGGGCTAAAATTTGCGCTAGGCTATTCAAGTCATGTGCAAGGTTCCCGCGAGATCAAAAATTCCTTATTGATAATAACTGTCATTTGCATTCTTCTTAAAAGGTTAAGTTTACTCCAGGTTCTTTCTCCCTCTTGATAGAAATTCTCTCTATCTCTGCATTTATCACATCATCAAATCATATTTTTCGATTAGTCATGTCATGTTATTTTTATCATCACATTTTGAATATGATATGTTATGTCATGTTACATGTGAATATCGCCATGTCATGCCATTTTGAATCTCAGTTATTCATGTCTTGGTGCATGTAAATATTGCTATGACATGTGATTTTGCAATCATGTTTTGAATATGATTTATCATGTCATATTGCATATGTTGGCAATTAAAAAGTTTGCTCCAATGGGGCCGATTGTCTTATATTTCGATCGCACTTCCGACGTGATATGACCAACCAATCAAAATGTCCGCATCATATACATCTCGTTCTATGCGGTGGTTAAATTTCCAAATCACTCACTTTAAATTGACCGTCACCATCACGCATGCTACTATGCATGAAATATCCTCTCCGGCTGGAACACCATCCCCGCCAAATTTTTTTTTTTTTGCAAATGAAAATAATTAGCGCTGACATTGGCTTATTAGATGGAAAAGCACATCATGGTCTAGAAGCACCTAACTCCAATGCCTGTCCCATTGCTAGGGTTTTGGAATATACAAATCCAAGGTCAGATTCAATTCCCCCTTTGGGAAGTGGTTGTGATGGTGGGGCATCATGCAATATTCTATTCTATTCCAAGAGGTTGTAGTCCAATCCAATCTTCTAGGAAAATCAAATGTGATGGCTCTTTGTAGAAGTCATATGCAAATTTGCTACTTCATTCCCAAAGGAAGAATGAAAAGTTGGTTGAACCTTAAAGCAGAAGAATACAGTCAACTTAGGTTTTTCCACTCCACCAACTCTTTTCTCTTTCTCAATACTTTAAAGAAAAGAGAAATTTGTGATGATATCGTCACACGTTGGGTCGGTTGATTTTGTTTTGGATGACAACCACATTATGTGGTGATGTTTATGTACGGAGAGATTTTAGGTGCTTTTACAGTTTGATATATGCATTCACCAACCAAATTATTCATGAAAGCTTTGATTTTCTTTCTTGAAAGAAAAGTTAGTAATATTTTAAATAGATTTCATTAATGCAAAAAGTACCAAAAAAGTCATGAACGTATTGCATTTGTACCAATTTAATTCTAAACATTTTAAATTTAATTGGATCAATTTAATCCCAAACTTTTTCACATTGGTACCGATTTAGTCCATCTAGCCAATTTAGGCTGGAATTCGCTGATGTGAACACCTGCCGTTATACGTGGTACTACCGGCGCTGACGTGGACATTTTAAAATATTTTTTAATAATTTTTTGAATTTTTAATGTTTTTTTCCTTCCTTCTCCTTTCTTGGGCCTATGGTCGGTAATTGTGGCCGGTGACCGGCTACTGGGGAGGGTCACCCTCGCTAACGAGGGCAAGGATTGGACCCTCATGGCCTAGGCATGGGCGGCCCTCGTCGGATCTAGCAAGAGCTGGACCTTCGCAGCTTGAGCCTCGCCGGATCTAGTGAGAGTTGAACCCTCGCAATAGCCGCGAGGGCATTGCGGCCCTCGCATGTGGCCGATGGCCATGGCCCTGTGGTCGATGGCTAGCCACAGGCCCAAGGAAGGAGAAGAAAGGAAAAAAAACATTAAAAATTCAAAAAAATTACTAAAATATTTCACATCAGTGCTGGCCATGCCATGTAACACGATTGGCTTCCATCAACAAGAGATGGAAGAAAATATGAATTTGAAAAGGGTTGTAACGGGAGGACTTCCCAAATTGTTGTTTGTGATAGTACTAATCGTGCCCAAGCATACTTAGTTTCGAACTTTTTTCACAAGCTAACGGGCATTAATGCCTGTATGATCGCGCACCCTCGAAAGGACCGAAAATTCTTCATTCACCACTATGTACCTTGACCACGAGCTCTCTGTCTTCCAAATTATATATATTTCCTTACATGGTTATTGATTCCTCTTTGTAGTTAGGCAGGGAAACCAGAAGGAAAGTGAGGATACAACCTCCATTAGATCAGAAGATTTCCAGACCAACCCGAGCAACTGATATCTGAAGAGAGCGCACTAATTGCTGACTTTTTCTATGTATCATTTTCTTAATGATTAGTTTGATAACAATGCCCACTTATACTTGCTGCCGAGCAATAATGGAGGAAAGGGCATGTACAATAAGGAGCCGATACGTTATTCAATGAGTACTAAATATCTCGATCTCGGTCGGCATCTGGCATCCTGTGTGCTGTGACCTCTCAAATCTCCGAGGCTCTCTTTTAAGTTTTCTTTATATATTGTACTCTTCTCAGTTTTCTGTAATCTTTCAATTTTTTTTTAAAAGAAGTCCTCACGTGGAATGAAAAGCAACAAAAGAAATATCAAAACTCACCTAACCATCAAATGTGCGAATCATGGATACTTATAAGAGGCAGAAATTATCAAATCAGTCCTAAGCCTATTGTACGAAAATCAACTTAGTCCTAAACTTTTCAATTTTGTCGATTTGATCAAAATTCTTTACGTGAAATTCTAATATAGTCATTTCGATCAATTTTTATCAGATATCGCTGACGTGGCTGTGTGCACGTACGACGGCTAGTTATGACTAAACCGCCACATATGCAATATCCGAGTGGAAGTTGCTTGGAAGGATTATATTGAAATTTCGCTTAAGGATTTAGGATTAAATTAGCAACATTGAAAAGTTTATAACTGAATTTGGATTCGTATAATATAGGTTTGGGACCAATCGAGTAATTTTTACCTTATGAGAGTTGGTACTTGGGTTATTCTTCCTCTTCAGGAGCCAATACTATGTCACCCTACTCTTGTTCGTGTACTCTAAATCAGACCGAATGTCCGTGCTTACTATGATCTTGAGACAATTTATTATCCAACGCTCCCATCAGAACATGTCGAATCCAATGCTAACGTTTACTTTATGATTTCTTTTAACCTTATGAAGTGGATTTGGTGGTTAAGGTACATATTTGTATGTAGATTAGGTTCATCACACTATGTAATTTGTCGTTGACACCTCGAATTTTCCTAAGATTTCGAAAAAATTAATTAGTTTGACCTAGGTGACAAAAAATTGTGAGAATTGACCAACAAGATGCAAGGCACAAAACCTATTTTCAGTCTAAAAAATGGGTTATATTCATCAATACAAATCTTTTGATGCCCATACTGTCACCCAAATTCGACGATCAATTTTGGCTCGCCAGGACCAATTGGCCTCTTTCACAGTTGTCAGGAAGTTTGTTATTTTCTAATTTTGAGCGCATGTCGTTTTCGATTTTTACATTATATCGCTTGTCATTTGCACATGTCTTATCTAAATTGCCATGTCATTTTGTATGTCATTCGCTCATGCTATATTCAATTTCTATGTCATTCGCTCATGCAGTATCTAGTTTCTCATGTCATATTGCTCATTACATATTTGATTTTTACGTCATATCTCATGTCATTCGCACATGTCATATCTAAATTTTCGTCATTCCACATGTCGTTTGCTCACGTCGTATTCGATTTCTACGGCATACTGCACGTCATTCGCACGTCCATCATTTGAAACACCGCATCATTTTGCATGCTAACTTGCTCATGCCGTATTCGATTCATCTTACATGCCATTCGTGCGCGTCATATCCGATTACCACGCCACTCGCGCGCGTCATCTCAGGAATCCACACCGCACTGAATACGTTACGGCTCGACCATCACCCCATTCGATTACCATGTCGCATCGGATCCGACTTCTAAGCCACGGTTCGCGTTGCTCATTGGGCTTCGATTTCTACCGTACCGTGCCGGGATCTTTTTGTTTTTTGGCCAACCACATAGATGTTTGTGCGGAAGCCATGATACGTTCTTGGATATGACACACGGTAAATTTGACCATATGCTTACCCTAATCAGCAGCCGCAACTCTTGTGCATCTAGAAGATCCAATCTGAAACAAAGGATGACCCAATAAAAGCACAAATGCTTATCATTCCAATGATTCCCCATCCCAATAGAATCCGATTTCCCTTTTTCAATTTTTTTTCCCAAGTTGCACCCCCATCCCACCTCCGCTTGCTCATTACTTATTTCGTTATCTGGTCCAAGAAGAACAGCGCAATTCAGCACCCAATCCGAGGAGAAGAGCCGGCGAAAGGGGAAGAACGAGGGGGGGAATTGGTTGGGTCGTCCCGATCGGCTGTCCTGTTGCGCATCACGCCTCACTACCAAAAAAGACGAGGAAGGAAGAGCCCACCCCGGCGACGCGGTTTTTCCACGCCCACACTGCTCCTCATCGAGGGAGTTGAATTCGCGAACTCTTCCTCCTCTTCCCCCCCACCCACCCACCCCCGCCCCCTACTGTTGAATCTCTCTCGCTTGTGCGCCTCCGCGAGCGAGCGAGGGAGGTGATTGGTCGGGGCTCCTCCGATGGGTACAGGATCTTAGGGGCATGAAAAGCAATCATCATGGCCCCTCCCCACAGCTCCCGGCATTCCCAATTTCCCCCAATTTGACGACGACCCTCTTTCTCTCTCTCTCTCTCTCTCTCTCTCCCTCCCTCTGTTTTCCACATCTCTTTTTCCCTTCTGCCCCCACCCTTGCGGTCGTCCTTGGCGTGCGGCGTTCTTGCTCCGATTGACGGCGGTTCGGAAATGCGGATCGGCTGTTGATGTGGGTTCTCGGCTTCTCTTTCCAGGTACCCCTCGAATATCCGGTTTCGATTCGCTGATTTCGCTTTGCTTTTGGGGTGTGCAGTCCGTTTTGGGTGATGGGTCTGTGGGGGATTTTTGTGGGTTCGACGAATCTGGTGCTTTAGGAGAAGTTGGGGGGGAGGGGGTCATTCTAGGGTTTTGTGGAATCGGGAAAAATTGGTTGGAATCGGTAAGAATATGAAGGGACGTATGATTTCAACGCGCGTATTATTGTTTTCGTTAGCTTTGAGAATTTGGGATATGTGTGGATCTGAGCGAGATTAGCACGAAAAAAAATCTGGCCTTGGATATCGATTCTTTCCTGGGTATCTGGAGGATTTTCTTGGTGCACGTGAGACTAGAAATCTCCTTCTGCGATTCAAAAGTCAATAGTACAGTGGGAAGAAGGTTCTTGGGTAGCTAAAAATGTCCCTCGTTCGTGTACCTCAAACCTCAATCTTCTTTAGTCTAACGAGAATGGGATCAGGAGTTGGATGCACAATGAAATTCTTTCTCTTGAACTTTCATTTTGTCCGGAATCAATCTGAAGTTCACGCGCGTAAACTATTTTATTTTTCTAGTTGTGAGAAAAGAAGTTGCGATGTATCTGTAAGACTTGGTTTCTGTTTCCAGGGCTGCGGTGATCTCAGGATGGTTACGTCTGCCACGGGATATTCGCTGAATCTGATGGATAACCTCTTTCGATATCTCGTGGTTGGATTCTTGTGGGTTCCATTCAGGACGGTACTTGTGAGGGGCCTCTGTGGTTTTGTGGACTGACGGATAGCTTGGATAATTCTGTATTTGCTTTGATTTGTTTCGTGAGGATGTTGGGAAGATCTTTTCTCTAACTGTTGATTTAGAAGCGCAAGCTGGAATTAAGACAACAAAAAGCGAAATTTGTGGGGAAGCTCTTTTGAAGGCACTGTCAATGGAGAGCCATCATCCATCGACATTGTTGTCAATGGACTCTGGCTTTTTGTCTCACGATGAATTGGAGAGAGAGATAGGTGGCTCGATCATCCATGATGGACCACCTGATATCAATCTCCCTTTGTCATCACGGCCTAGCCCACCTCCTCTGGCTTGGAACGACCCTTGTGATAGTTTAGATGTTGGTTTGGGGCCCCAACTTTACGAAACAGATATGATCGTTCGTATCCCAAAAGTGGGGCGTAAGAGCAACAAGCGCCTTGATAGTGTGTGGGGCGCCTGGTTTTTCTTTAGTTTCTATTTTGGGCCTGTTTTGTATGAAAAGTCAAAGTCCAAAGTAGTTAAGGACCGTAATGGTGTGTCCGGCTTTGAGAAATCAGATTTGCAGCTCGATTGTTTCATGGTTCAGCACGACATGGAAAACATTTACATGTGGGTTTTCAAGGAAAGGCCTGAAAATGCTCTTGGCAAGATGCAGCTGAGAAGTTACATGAATGGGCATAGTCGGCAAGGGGAGCGTCCATTTCCCTTTAGCGCGGATAGGGGTTTTGTACGTTCTCACAAGATGCAGAGGAAGCACTATCGTGGCCTCTCCAATCCCCAGTGCATTCATGGGATTGAAATTGTACGGACACCCAATCTTGCGGGTCTTGACGAGCAAGAGCTGAAGAGGTGGATGGAATTGACTGGCAGAGATATAAACTTTTCCATTCCTACGGAAGCTAGTGACTTCAGTTCCTGGAGAAATCTTTCGAACACTGAGTTTGAGCTTGAGCGGCCACTGCCTCTATCAAAGAGCAACACAAATTACCAATCTAGGAAGTTGCTCAATGGCTGTGGTTTAAATCTGTCTACCCAGCCATCTGACCATAGTAATGGTGATGTAGTGGATCTGTCACCCGTTCGCAGCAAAAGGAAGAAAGACTATTCTCCAAATGGAAATAGTGATGAGTTAAATTTATCAAATGGTTCTCATTCTGACAGAGGCTTGGATCTGAAAATTTACTCGGTTGAGCCATCATGGTTTAATGAATTCACTGGGGTCATGAAGAATGTCTGCGGCCCCTCTACAGCAGCGAAAACGATGTATGAAGACGATGAAGGGTTTCTGATCATTGTCAGCTTGCCCTTTGTAGATCTTCATAGGGTAAAAGTTACATGGAAGAACATCAATTCACATGGGATCGTGAAGATATCCTGTGTTAGTACAGCTTGCATACCTTTTATTTCAAGACACAACAGGACCTTTAAGCTAACAGATCCAACACCGGAGCACTGCCCTCCAGGGGAGTTCATTAGAGAGATTCCCCTACCATCCCGCATTCCAGAAGATGCTAAGTTGGAAGCATATTGCGATGAGACGGGGACATTGCTTGAGATCATTGTACCCAAGCATCATTCAGGACCTGAAGAACATGAGGTTCGTGTATGCTTCCAGCCCCTCCACTTGGAGTGATTGAGCAGTGGTCAGCCGACAGGAGGGATTAGCACATGTGAGGTTTGGCATTATTGTGGTTGCTGCTACGTTGTTAACTTAGTTAATTTCATGTAAGACATATAGATTGAAGGCTGTACTCTCTCTGGATAATATGCATGTCTTTTTACTTCTTTAATTATTGATTGTCAACTCCCATTGCCTTTTCATTCTTTTATGTGAATATATTGTTGAGACGTCGATGGGGTAAATTCGTTTACCACCTTGTGAGAAGGTGGTTCCGGGCTCTTCTTAACACTCTTGTTTATCCTCGTCGTTACTTCAACTTTGATATATTTACTTCAATGATGTTTCTTTCAGTGCTTTTGGTTTGGTGGGATTTGAAAATCTTACCTTGATGAAATAAAAGTCATATGTTGTGGTTTGGTGGGGCTCTTCTTTGATGTTGTCCATCCTTGTTCTTGTGGTAGAGTGGAGGTCTTCTCTCTTCTTTCAAAACTCTTGCATAACAATGATCTTAGGTTTAGATGTTTCCCCTGTCTGAGAACGGACTTTTGTGTTACAAGAAACTACATAGAGTCCCACTTGGTGATGTGACAAGGTGCACGTCTGGTTGCGTTCCTTAGGTGCAGGCGAAATCGCATTTGCACAGCTCACTTCTTGTCCAGATATTGTGAAAGACAGAACGGTTCTCAACTAAGTCTGAGAAAACAAGGGGAAGTCGTTACTCGCTTTCCTGCAAGACAAGGAGAGGAAGTGAGACGAAATCATGAGAGCGCTTGGTTATTCCTACTTATTTCCAGAAGGCTAAATCCACCCAATTTCACCAAAATGATACAATTACTCTCAATCATTGAATTGTAATTTCAAGTGATGGCCCAAACTTATTTACTTTCCTTCTTTTTTTTTAATTTTTTCTTATTTCTATGTGGGATCTGATTATCATAATTAAGATTTTGAACGTTTGCTTTTGCTTATCGCGAGTATCCCGGCACTATGTTATCAATTTATTGTTTAGATTTTACTTATGTAGAAATTAGTTTTGTCGAGAAGAGAAAGTTTTAATAAACCTGATTCTTTTGTCTAACAAATTTCTGGATTTATTCAAAAGTAGAATCTAGAAAAAATTTAACATAAACACTTTTTTAACGCAATCAGTTATTTATTAACTTTCGACTTTGTCGTGCATATCACCATCAAATCATTTTTTGTCAGTTGTCTTTTATTTACATGTACATATAATGAGACGATGGATGAAAAAGAAGAAGAAAAAAACCTCTATAAAGAATTTCCAATAAAAATTCATAGTTATGTTCTCCAACATGAAACTTTAAAAGATGAAATGTAATTAAATCACAACGTTCGTAAAATAAGAAATGTCTTTTTAAAAATGCCAGTGAAGTCTCATCATTTGGATTGACAAAAACTAATATAATCCGTGAAGTGTTTTCAAAAAAATATCAAGTTAAGAAAAAGGTTTGGTGGTGATATGCACAACAAAAGTAAAAGTTTATAAAGATGATATTGTTTTGAAAAATTGTCTATGTTAATCTCTAGATTCTACTTGACAATTAATCTATAAATTTACTCAACAACGTTAAAAAGAATTAGGTTTCTTGGAAAATTTTCTTTTCGACATAACTTACCATTCGGAAGTAAAATCTATAAATAAAAAGAAAACATAATACCTTTAACATACACGAGCCACATTAAATGAACACAAAAATGTTAAATGTTAAATTATGGCAATTAAATTCTAAATAAAAATAGAAAAATAATAAAAAAGAGGGAAAGTGAATAAATTTGGGACCACCACTTTAAATTGCAATTGAATAGTTGAGAACGATTTTGCCTTTTTAGTGACAAATGGGATGGATTTAGTTATATAATGGGTGGAAATAGCGTGGCCCATGTAAAATTCATAATCATACCTTTTTCTTCTTTTTGAGAAACCTATGTAGAAATTGGAAAATTGAACATAGGAACACTTAAAAAAAAAAGCATAAAGTTTGTCCAAATTCAACCGTCGCCCTAAAATTCTCCCAGGACTTAGCATGAGATGGTCGTGCAATGATAATCTAAGTAGCACCGACACACGACACGACATACCGATACGTTTCAAAAAATAGAAAAATCCAATACGTTGAGACACGTTGTATATTTAATGTATATTTTTATATATACAATACAAATTATCATTTTTATAATTATTTCAATCAAATTAATTTGATTTAAATTTATAAATAATAAAAAGGGAGTGTCGGATCAATATTGGCATCCGACACGTTCGACACGTGTTCAACACGATATGAAAGCGCTCGGAGAGTGTCCGTTCTTCCAAGGTGATAATCCCTGGATGACAAACAGTGATGTGAACATGCAAAAGCCCCTTTTGAGTCGTGATTCCGAAGTCAATGTGAGGTGGTAGGCACCAGAAAATATTCAATACCGGCGGCTGACTTGGCGCGCATCTTGCCTAGTTAGATCTACTCATGAACAGACACATGGCAAACGTTTTACATTTAAATGAAATCATCTGAAAAGTTGACTGCTAGTTGACTGCTAGCCAGAAATGCAAATAGCAACTTTTTACCAAAAAAAAATTTGGAATCACATGTTCACATGTTTGCTCGATTTTACATTTTGGAATCAAAAATTTGGAATCAACGTTTTACATTTGCTCTGTTTTCGCTTAGAATCGACGACCTCCATTTTTGCTCGATCGCCGCTTGGAAGACTTCCGTTTTCGCAAGGACTGCCGCTTCAACAACCTCCACTTTCGCTAAGGCCGCCGCTCGACCGTCGCTTCTAAGACTACTTCTTTCGCTTGGAAAACCGTCGCTTCGAACACCGTTGCTTTTCTATTAGAAGACCATTGATTGCCGCTCCGAAGAACTCGATTTTCGCGAGGACCGCTGCCCAACCTCTGCTTTCGCGAAGACAGCCACTTGACTGCCGCTTTCGCTTAGAAGACCATTGCTTCGAAGACCCACATTTTCGTGAGGACCGCTTGTGACATTCGGAAATTTCCATATCCGATAATAATATACTTAGGTTATAAAGTATTATTTAGGTTGGAGTTCGGGTCGGCACGTAGAAAATCTCGATTGCATTGTTAATTTTGCGGAGGATGATTTTTTCGCAAACGTAACTGTCTCGAGTTCGACATGTTAGAATTAAATTAATGGATGTTGACGTATACATTGATGGTGTAAAAGTAACGTTAATTAATTTACCGTCATCTTAGTTGTTGATGGAGATGGATATTCTTTGAATTATATGTTTAATGATTGTCGAGTTTTAAATTTACTAAATCGAAATTTTCAAAGCTTGAGCGACCATGGCTCGGAGCTCGGAGATTTGGTAGCCATGGTCTAGAGTAGTGGTAGCCACGGTTCAGAACCGGCCGGTTCCGGTTCGTGGCCACATGTGAACCGGAACCGCCCCTAGTGGTTCCGGTTCCGGTTCGTAATTTAAATTTTTTAAAAATAAATTATAAAATAAAAAATAAATAATTATAAAAATATGAAATAATGAATTATTCAATATAAATTATAATCAAAATGAAAATTGTAGGGGTGATCGGTTCCCGATCGGAACCGGGAACCGAACCGGTAAGACCGGTCTTTTAATTTTAAAATTAAGAACCGAACCGGCAAACCATAGAACTGAGAATCAGACCATTGGTCTGGTCCAATTCTAGGCGGTCCAATGAAACCCTTTGCTTTTAATTAGCAAAAGATCGTAGTCACAAAAGGCATATAATTTCACATTCTCATGGCTTGACTTGGATTTTATAAACAACCCCTTTGATGGTCTCTTCATTCCCATTCGATGTGGGACTTTTGGCATTTGCATGAAGACAAAGCCAAAAGTCTCATATTAAAGGTGTTCAAGGCAAACCGAGAGCCCCATATCGAATGAGAATGAAGAGACCATCAAAGGGGTTGTTTATAAAACTTAAGCCAAGCCTCCAAGCCTTGTAATTAGAGTTCAATACACCCAAGCCAAGCATTACAATTGAAGATCAATGTACTTACAATGCATGGCAATTAGAGTTCAATTTGTTTTATAAAAAAAATTAAATAATGAAATTTTTTTAAAAAAATTTCATTATTATTATTTTTTTAAATTTTTTTTTTCGCAGAACCGGCCTGGAACCGGCGGTTCTGGGTTGGTTCAAATTTTTCTGAAACTGGAATCGGGCCCGTATGCCACTGGCCAGTTTCGGTTCCGAACCGCGGGCCCGGTCAACCGGGCGGGCCCAGGTTTGACCGGTCCGGTTCCGGGCCAAAACCGGCCCGTGGCCACCTCTAGTCTGGAGTGCCCATGGCCAACAACTTGAAGCTCTGGCCGCCACGATCGAGCTCAGAGCTCAAGTGCCCAGTGAGGTGGTGAGGGCAAGCCTCGCCGGCCCTGGCCTCTAGTCGCGTCACATTAGACATCCGGCGTTGAGAAAAGACAAGAATAAAAAATTCAAAAAAGAAAAGAAAGAAAAAAATGAAAAAAAAACGTAAAAATTCGAAAAATTATTAAAATATTATTTAAGAATATCCATGTCAGCACCAGTCATGCCTCGTCTTATAGGATGGCCGACGTCCATGTCAATGATTTCCAGCCAAAATTGATCAGATGGACTGAATTGGTACAAGTGCAAAAGGTTTAGGACTTAATTGATAAAAAAAAAGTTTAGGATTGAATTGGCACTACGTGTATCTTCTACATTTGGTCAATGTGAACTTTAACACACTGCAAATGCGAATGCTCCGCAGATCTTACATTTTCGCGTCATTTGCACTTGACGGACAAATTCGAAGACTTTTTGGGTTCATTTACCAGTGATTTTGAAACCCTAACCTTGTGCCTTGCCTTTGTGCATCACAATTCAAATATTCACATGTTTTTCTAGGAGTAGGAGAATTAGATCTGGCTTCAAGGATTGTTGCCTCAGTGGAATTCATTTGATGCGTCTTATCCTTTCTTTTAGCTCCATGTTTTTCGGTCTGAATTCAATGATGCAATACTACTTTCGTATTTCTGAGATAACGAAGCACGCAAATAATCTTGGAGAGACGAAGTGCTCAACCTGTTCACCAGCTGTGTGCGTCTACTAATCCACTCGATTTGGTACAAGCGATCATCACCTTTGAGCGCCGAAATAAGATGAACATATCATCCTACATGATAGTCCCGACTCCTATAAGCTTAAGTAAAAAAAAAAAAAAACAAGATTGAGTTGATCAATAAGAAACATTCCACCCAGTACCAAGGTGCGTTCCTCCGATCAGTGGCTACATGTATTAGAAATAACCCGGTTAAGATAGCTTTTTTTTTTTTTTGGTTATCGAAGCTCGAAAGTTAATATGGTTCAACTGTCAAGACGACATCCCAAACGAAGAATAGACAAGTTAAATCGAGTAGCCGAGCATGTAAATCAAGCACAAGTTCAAACTAAGGACTATATTCAAGTGGGTCGGTAGAATAAAGATCAAATCATATATATACATATATATTATATTTTTATTTTATTTAAGGATCCGAGATGGAGCTCAAGTTTAATATTAAGGTTTAGCATTTCGTTATTGAGCCAAGTCCGAGTTAAATCCGGAGCGCACATATATAAAGCCATCGAATTTTGGGTCAAACTTGGCAGCGTAGTACATCAACATCAACTTTATAGCTCCATGTTTCGGGGAAATGACCATGCGTTCAGACGCACTTTGCTTAGAAGGCATTCCAATTAGGAGTGATTGATTTCCGGTCCGATTCGGTTCCAAGATAAAATTGGGAATCGGACCGAGAGAATCGATTCCTAATTTTGGAAACCGCTGACCGGACCGATTGATTTTAGGATCGGGAATCGGACCGGGCCGTCGGTCCGGTTTGGTCCAATGGAACCGGTCACTTGGAGTTTAGTTTTTTTTTTTTTGTTAAACACTTAAGATTTGGTTCACATTTTACTAATTTTTGTCAACGAATTTATGTCAACGAAGTTCACTTAGGGTTTAATTCACATTTTACTAATTTTTATCAATGAATTTATGATGATGAAATTCACTTAGAGTTTAGTTCACGTTTTATTAATTTTTTTAAAGAAAAAAATAACAAAAATATATATTAAATAATCGATCTGATCCGATCTGGTCCGGTTTCCCCTTGGAACCGGAAATCAGACTGTCTGAAAATTGATTTTACTTTTAGGTATCAACAACCGAACCAAACTCATCAGCCCAATCTTAATTTGAATGATTCAAGTTGTTCACCCCTAGTTCCAACCTTTTTTCAATTCTCAGAATAATATGGGGGAGTAAAGCAAAAAGGAAAAACTACGTTCCGCTGACGTCGTACTCCCAGCGTAAGAATTCGCCACGTGGGTGCCGACATGCCACATCTGGCTGGGCCCCACAACCCCCCGGCCCCACACGCAACTTTCCAGGACCTCGCGGGGCCGTATTTTCCTCGCTCCTTCCGCTGTTCTCCGTTCCTTTTCTTCGAAAAGTCTCCGCGGCCAAATCGGCCGTCCATCCACCGCTCCCGATCCAACGGCCGCGGATCGCCCCGTCGAACATTCTGGAACCTGCAAACCCTAGCGCCAACCCCCCGCGCCCCCTCTCCCATAAATACGCACCGTCGCTCCACCGTCTTCATTCTTGCACTTGCTCGCTCTCGCGCCTCTTGAAAACTCTTCCCTATCTCCCTCTCTCTTCTTTCCGATCCGTGGATCTACATACCCGGGAGCAGAAGATCCACCGCCGTCCATGGCCGGAAAGGGAGAGGGGCCGGCGATCGGCATCGATCTCGGGACGACCTACTCGTGCGTCGGCGTGTGGCAGCACGACCGCGTCGAGATCATCGCCAACGACCAGGGCAACCGGACCACCCCGTCCTACGTCGCCTTCACCGACACCGAGCGCCTCATCGGCGACGCCGCCAAGAACCAGGTCGCCATGAACCCCATCAACACCGTCTTCGGTAAGCAATCTGCTCCTAGGCTCGTTTCCTGTTGCTCCTGGTTTGGATATCCGGCCAGATCTGGCTGGTGTTGGGTTGATTCGAGTGGCGTCTGTCATTTAATGTTTCCCGATCTGGAATGCTGGCGAGCGGTGAGCCGGTGTCCGCGACATGAGCTAGGTTTAGATCCGGAGGAATAGATCGTTAGGCTCGGACGTAGGTTGTTGTGTGACGGACGGGTGTTTAGCTATGATGAAAGACTCGGATCTGCCGTTAGTATGTATATGCTGTGTTTTTTTGAGAATGAGCTTGCCTACTGGATTGAGGTAGTTAGAGATCTGATTTCTCTGGTTAGTTGGGATCTGGTTGGTTATTCTGAACTTTTTCATTGCATGATGGTTTGAGCTGCTTAATATCTTTAGCGTGACCGATTTTTGCCAAATCGTCGTGGTAGATTCCGTTGTGGAATGCCCCTGATGGAGATCTTGCAAATAGGAGTTGTACGTGACCGCCATGTGGCCTTGTCTGTGGATTTGTTGTGGGCTTTCGCTTTCGTATAGATTTACGTTTGTGTAGCGTACATGTCACTCGGTCTTTTGGCCAATGGAGCAGCTTGGCCTCCTGCAAGTCTAGTTTTTTAGTTGTATTTTAACTGAATTTCTGTGGCCGGTGCTTAATGTATCTGTTCGGTTTGTCGATTTAACTGCTTCAATATCATAAATACCCAACTGTGCTTGCAATTTTTTGTTTGCAACCTCGATCGTTTCCGTATCCGTGGTGCCTAATTTGTATTTGATTACATGACAGATGCTAAGCGGTTGATTGGAAGGAGATTCAGTGATGCCTCAGTTCAGAGCGATATTAAGCACTGGCCCTTCAAGGTCATTCCCGGCGCTGGTGATAAGCCCATGATTGTTGTCAACTACAAAGGTGAGGAGAAGCCGTTTGCTGCTGAGGAAATTTCGTCCATGGTGCTCACAAAGATGCGCGAGATTGCCGAGGCCTACTTGGGCTCGACTGTTAAGAATGCAGTTGTCACCGTCCCTGCCTACTTCAATGACTCTCAGAGGCAGGCCACCAAGGATGCTGGTGTCATTGCGGGGCTCAACGTCATGCGTATCATTAATGAGCCTACTGCTGCGGCCATTGCCTACGGTCTCGATAAGAAGGCCACCAGTGTCGGAGAGAAGAATGTGTTGATCTTCGATCTTGGTGGCGGTACTTTTGATGTGTCCCTTCTGACCATCGAGGAGGGTATCTTTGAGGTGAAGGCAACAGCTGGAGACACTCATCTTGGTGGTGAGGATTTTGATAACAGAATGGTGAACCACTTTGTGCAAGAGTTCAAGAGGAAGCACAAGAAGGACATCAATGGAAATCCGAGGGCTCTGAGGAGATTGAGGACAGCTTGTGAAAGGGCGAAGAGGACTCTCTCCTCCACTGCCCAGACGACAATTGAAATTGACTCTTTGTACGAGGGTGTGGATTTCTACTCTACGATCACTCGTGCCAGATTTGAGGAGCTCAACATGGACCTCTTTAGGAAGTGTATGGAGCCAGTTGAGAAGTGTCTCAGGGATGCCAAGATGGACAAGAGCACTATCCATGATGTTGTTCTTGTGGGTGGTTCCACTAGGATCCCCAAGGTGCAGCAGCTATTGCAGGATTTCTTTAATGGTAAGGAGCTCTGCAAGAGCATCAACCCTGACGAAGCTGTGGCTTATGGTGCGGCTGTTCAAGCTGCAATTTTGAGTGGCGAGGGCAATGAGAAGGTCCAAGACTTATTGCTGCTGGATGTCACCCCCCTCTCTCTTGGTCTGGAAACAGCTGGAGGTGTCATGACTGTGTTGATCCCAAGAAACACCACCATCCCCACCAAGAAGGAGCAGGTGTTCTCCACCTACTCGGATAACCAACCTGGAGTCCTTATCCAGGTTTATGAGGGTGAGAGAGCCAGAACAAGGGACAACAATTTGTTGGGCAAGTTCGAGCTCTCTGGTATTCCTCCGGCACCTAGGGGCGTTCCCCAAATTACCGTCTGCTTCGATATCGATGCCAATGGTATCTTGAACGTCTCTGCCGAAGACAAGACCACCGGTCAAAAGAACAAGATCACCATCACCAATGACAAGGGAAGGCTGTCCAAGGAAGAGATCGAGAAGATGGTCCAGGAAGCCGAGAAATACAAGTCCGAGGATGAGGAGCACAAGAAGAAGGTGGATGCCAAGAATGCTCTGGAGAATTACGCCTACAACATGAGGAACACGATCAAGGATGAGAAGATCAGTGCCAAGCTCTCTGATGGGGACAAGAAGAAGATCGAGGATGCCATCGACCAAGCCATCCAGTGGTTGGACTCAAACCAGCTGGCTGAGGCGGACGAGTTTGAAGACAAGATGAAGGAGCTCGAGAGCATCTGCAACCCCATTATTGCCAAGATGTACCAGGGTGCTGGTGCGGACATGGGTGCTGGTGGTATGGATGAAGATGGTCCTGCTGCTGGTGGTAGCGGTGCTGGGCCCAAGATTGAAGAGGTCGACTAAGCGGGTGGAGTCAAGAGACCTTACGCCAGATCCCTATTGTTTTGCATTGTCGTTGGGGCCTTCTCTGCTATTTCAAGAAGACAGGGATTTTGAGCCTCCATTATCATCTTGTCTTCTGCCTTATTCTTGTTTCGTTCTTGTTGTTTAGTGACATTGATCAGTACTGCTTTGGTCCTTTAACTAAGTATTTTGGTACCTACGGTCCTATTCCTTCCTTTTGTTTGCCTTCTGGGGATTGAGTTTAGTTCGTTGCATGAAAATAAGTGAAGGCCAAGGTGCTTTCATGTCTGAGGTGGCAAAAGTTGACAGTTAGTTCCCCTAAGCTTTACAAAAGCCAAACTTCAACTACAACTAGCCTTACGATCCAAAGAAAAACTACAACTAGCCTGAAAAGTGAAAGATAAATTATTATCTCCCGGCGCTGCCTTAGGTTAGTGGGATTATCTGTCAACTAGGTTGCCATATTGATAAGTTGGAAATTGCAAGTATAAACTGCCTTTGGTCAGTAGGATTATTTACGTCAAAATGGATTCAAAATTCATTTTTTTACCCAACCTGACCCATCCAATTGTCATCAATATTGACCGGTTAGGGGTTGAAGATGAATGAAATAAAAAAGAAAGGGAAAAAGAAAAGATAAGGAAAAAGAAAATAAAAGAAAAAATAAAAAAAATCAGAAAAATAAAAATAATATTAAAAAATTGATATATTAGCGTTAGCTAGTCGGTGTCTACGTCTGCACTAGTTGATCAAAATTGATCAGATGGACTGAATTGACACAAATGTAAAAGGTTTACGATTGAATTGATGCAAAAAAATAAGGTTTATGACTAAATTGACATAATTGTAATAAGTTTATAACTGTTGTGATAATTTTTTCGATTTTGAAAGATGGTGGTGGAAGTTGAGAGACGTAGAGGGGGAAGAGCCGATGGGGATGATGATAAACCAAACGATTCCGCACGGACTGCCAGGGAGATAAATCAGGAAGCCAATGCAGAATAAGAGAGAGAGGGTGTTACGTGGAAGGAGCTGGACATCATTGAATTGGAGAAAGACAAAACCCCACTTAGGCCAGAGATAACGTCAAATGTGCTATCAATTGGTTTTGAGTTTGGGAATAGAGGAGAGGTAGGAAATGGAGACACGATGTTCACATTATATTCGGTTCGAGGGGTTGTTTTTGGATTTATTCAGTCATTTTTAAAATTAAATTTCTTTATCATCAAAGCAATCTCTACAATTTACTTGTAAAAACTCCGATTTGGTCCGCAAGTAGATTACAGATTATCTTACCTTTCTTAAATATGCATATGTTCAAATCGTTAAGTTGACCAATCTAATACTTCGTTTATTTCGTAGAAAATTTATTATTTTTGGAAAATATTTTTCAAGAAGTGATTGTTAAAGAAAATAATAATATTTTCCAGTATTTGGCTGAAATCTAAAGATGAATTATAAATTATTTTATGTTGTTTGAAAAGGAAAACATGCTTTCGCTTTCCTAATTTTTTTTTGGCACGTCACTTTGCTAAATTGACATGCACTAGTAAAGTGCTAGTGACTTTGGTATAGGCAGCCAGGGAATTGAGCCGAGTCTACAAAAGCCAAGCTCGAGAACCCTTGATGGACCCGAGCTTGAGCATCAAGGATTTGAACACGGGCACCAATGTACTAGGCCTAGCCTCGATCGACCTAGGGCTAGACGCTGTGGTCCTAAGCCCTAAATTGATTGACCTGGGTCTAAGCGCTAGAGACCTAAGCTCGAGCGCCGGGAAATCGAGCACGGGCACTAGGGTCCCTAGCCTAGCCTCCATCAACCTAGGCTTGGCCTCGACGAACCTAACCCGAGCATTGGTGAGCTGGGGCACGACCACCGGAGTCTCAGGCCTGGCCTCTGTAGATCGAGGCTTGCCTCGGTGGACCCATTCTTCAAAGCCAACAATTTGAGAAGAAAATTTGCTAAAAATTGAATCTTGAGTTGGGTCGGGTATAAATCGCCAAAATCCTTTTGTATAAAAATGGATCGAAACGGGTTAAATAGGTCAATTTGAGTCGAACCATTTATAACCCAACTCACCCGTTTGACGAGCCTACTATCAACAGTGAAAATTAGAATGAAGCTCAAAATAATCAACTCATGAAGCAAGCCCAATGTCCGTGTGCTTCTAAAATGGCTTATATATGCTGGTTTTGCCGGTTGAATTATATTGTATTTCAACTTGAAAGCTGAAATTCTACCTTTGATTTCAACCCAACTTAATAAGGGAATATAAACCCCAGCGTAGTCGTTAGGGAGTCGTAAGTGTGGCGCCGTGGTGGTGGGTCCTGCGCTAGCGTCACCCCGGGTTTAGTACCGAATAGCCTGTCGGGCGAAAGGGAGGTTCCCGGGTCATCAAAAAAAAAAAAAAGGGAATATGCGTGAAACCTCTTTTTAAAGGGTGTGGCACCGCCAATCCCTCCGCAATAGAGATCGACAGTCCTAAACGACAATCTGACATCTAGATCCTGTTCTTGTTATTGCCACTAAACCAGTACAAAATCCCTCGAGTATGTATGGCCTAGTACACCCCTTCTGGTTCTGGAGCAACCAAGTAATGGTAACGTAACGGTGCCTGGGATTCAATAAAGTATATAGATTCACTTTGGACTTGCCGACTTGGGCCTGGTTTTCCATTGAGTAGCCATAGATCAAATAGATCACTAACTAATCAACTTATAACAGTTCAATCTATTTTAGTTTCTTCATTTTTTTGGGGGGGTATAGTTGTGTCCCATAGAATCTAATGAACTTCATGGTCTGGATTCACCTCACTCTCTCTGCCTCACTTTCCAAAGATTCTCATGACTTGACGGAAAGAACCAATGGCTTATCTATTCATAACTCAATCTTGGCCTGGGACTCCCACTAAAAGAATCAGCGTTGAAGATTAATTAGCAATTAAGCACTTAAACTAAACTAAACCAACCTTTCGTAGAAAAATTGAGCTACATAAATGTTTGTTTGTTTCACGGAAAATAAATAATTTGAAAAATATTTTTTTAGAAACGATCGTTTGAAATAATTAGCTAATGAAAAAATGTTTTCATTACTGACAATAATGTCTAAATATTTTCCGTTCAATTATTTTTGCGAATGATACAGGCGGTTATTTTTAGAAAAATATTTTTTTAATTATTCATTTTTTGCGAAACAAACATAAGCCAAAAACTATAGGCCAAAAATTGTAGGAAAGCTACATTTAAGCAGTTGACAAATGTAACTACTCATGAATTTTGAAATATATTATTTATTGATTGCTTGTATCGCTTGAAATAGTCAGTCAACGAAAAATATTTTCATTATCGATAATAATTTATATCTAAATATTTTTGTGGACGATGAAAATATTTTATATTCATTCATTTTTGTAAGTGACACAAGCGATTATTATTAAGAAAATATTTTTCAAATCATTCATTTTCTGCGAAATAAACAAAGCCAAAGACTATAGGCCAAAAATTATAGGAAAGGTACATTTTTTTTTATCAAAGAAAATACTTGCTTCATTCATCACTTTAAGTGATACCACTATTACATGAAAGAGGAGCCTCGGAACACATTAGATCCCATAGGATTTTCGGTAGATTAGAGGTCCAATTACTAGAGAGCTCATTTCGTCTGTGGGCCTTAGAGACCCAATCCGCTATTTGATTTGCTTCTCTTGGACAATATGCCAATTGTAAGCTTTTGAAGTGGCCCATCAGAGCTTTGCACGCAGAGATCAATGATTCTATTTCCTAGGATGGCTTATCTTGATCTGTGAGGGCATTTATCAGACAGCTACAGTCTGACTCAAGCTGGTACTTTAAGTGAGGGCGTGAACTAAAGTGATGAAGTGCTTCCCAACAGGCTATGGTTTCAATTTACGCAGGAGAAGATGCTCGCACCTTCTTTACTAAATTGTCAACGATCTTCCCAGAGGTATCTCGGCATACACAGGCGACACTACCTTCGTTATCTCCTTCCAAAAGAGAAATATTCTATGGATTCCAATGTATATTACTAGTACATAAATAAACTTCGAAATTTCATGTCCTTCTCCAGCAATATAATCCCAAGGTGGATTTGAGTAAAGGTGTGTCCGGAAAAATATTATGATGTGAATAAAAATCATTGATCACCAAGATGCTAGCTTTTTGGAGAAACTGAGTACTTAAATCTTAATGAATTATGGGAATCATTTCTAGTACTTTTATAAGCCTTTAGTGATAATTAAGAGTGTAATTGACCATAGAAGTAATTGCCACAGAAAAATGACCTCGATAATTAAAAAGGTATAGAAGAATATAAAACAACCGTATCAACAAAGAGTGTAACTTCTTAGCTGATTCAAAAACTAGATTAATCGCGATATTAAAGTGTGATATATCACATCTTATACCGATGCGTTGC
The DNA here is from genome assembly GCA_031216185.1 of Syzygium aqueum. Taxonomy (NCBI): domain Eukaryota; kingdom Viridiplantae; phylum Streptophyta; class Magnoliopsida; order Myrtales; family Myrtaceae; genus Syzygium; species Syzygium aqueum. Next base: position 1,601,537 of record CM062240.1, read on the forward strand.
CCATTTAAAGTTTTTACACACCTACGGACCATAGTGTTCGAATAACTTCATTTCACTTTGAATTTTCTCTGAAAGATTTAGTCCTCATAAAAAAAATAGAACTTATAAAAAAGTAAATTGTGCTTCAATAATGCACCCCGTGAACCTTTTTCCCCTTTTCAGTAAATAATGCTCTTCAGTGGAGTAATTCTCTATGGAAAAGCTCACTTGCCTAGTTCCAATGTCCTTATCATAGGTTTGAGAAATCTGAATCTTGTGTTTACGCATGCCTAACCCCTGAATCTAGAGTCGCTTGGCATTCCAAACCAGGGTAAACTACCCCACTCCTAATCAATGTCCCTTGCTCAAAGGAAGGCTAGGGGCAATCGGTTCTCGAACTTGTCCGATCTCACCCAAGAATTGGGAACTGGACCGACCGATCCGGTCCGATTCCCAAGCGGTTTAATTGAACCGATCGCATTTTTGGAACCCCTAAGGTGTTTGTGAAAAGTCTTCAAAGCCAATGCATGTGAACCTTTTCATCTAAATAGCTAGATCCATTCGCAGAACCATCAACAAATCAACCAACTACGATTCAACCAAGGATTTGAGAAAACAAGACAGTAAAGAAGGACGATAGATACAATTACAGTTAGCACATCTCAAGTTCACGAGCTCCTCGTCAGCAAAAACAACAAAGAGTACCACAAATGGTGAAGACCATGACGAGATCCAACTCACAAAACGATCCAATCTCACATCAAATGACCAGATAGATGAATCAAGACTCAAGAAAAACAAACATATATCACTTGTGACAAGCAAGACCAAAAAGGAGCTTAGAGAAACGGAAGCTTTACCTAAACTGTGAACGACGAAGCTTAAGAAGGAGAAGGACAGAGTGACTGGGAGCAAATGAAGAGAGATTGCTCTTATGAGATGAGTGCGAGTGACTAGGGTGAGAGCCTAGACGGAAAGAGCGAGTGTGAGAGGGGAAAGGGCAATTACGATTTAAATTAAGAAATAAAAAAAATAATTGATCCAGTCCAAGCGGTCTTGATGGGTGGTTCCACCCCTGGAGCTGGACCTAAAATCACTGATTTTTAATTTTATGAAACTAGAAACCGGACTATGCCACCGGAAACTGCTCGGAACTCAGTTGGTTTCGTCCGGTCCAGATTATTCCTATTGCTCATCCCTAGAAGGGACCTCCCAAAAAGGCTTTCCTAAAACAAGCAAGGGGCCAGGAGATTGATAGTTGAACTTGGCCGAAATCAGCGTTGTGTTATCTTTGGGTTGGGTCAGGCGAGAGTTCGTGATAATGACTCACCGCGGCACTAATTACTTGGGTGTAGTAAAATCACCCTTACTAAGTACCTCTCTAATTGAAGCTCCTGACTAAAATATTGGACACCGCCACTTGATTCCGATGCCCAATATCCGATCACTTTTCATATAATAAATTATTAAGAAATATTGTTGATTAAACAACAATAAAGAAGGTTTAAGATACAACCTGCATCAGAAGGTTCCAAACCCAAAACAAGTAAACCACACACAGGTCATATCTAGTCCTTTTTTCAGATATTATAATCCATCATTGCCACAATTTGACCATCGAAACTCGCAGTACTGTCCATCCACTATGATTATTGCATTGTCTTAGCTATGCCAATGATACGGAAACACACAAAATCTCCACCTTTTTTTGCTTCTTAAACAAATGAGTTTGCCAGCTTCTGCTTCCTCTTCATTACATGATAATCTTCCTGACTTAAATATATATAGTTTCCTGTTAAGTAGCCCTTTTTTTTTTGTGTTCAAGTTGCCAATTGAAAAGATGTATGTGATTTCAAATTTATAGACTTTTCTCGTATTATATAATGACTAGTACTTCAGACATCAAACAACCTCGTGTCAAGTTCTTTACAAGTGAATTTGAGAAATAACTCAGTAATGAATAATCACACCAGTAATCGAAGAGAGGGCGCATCATATGGAGGGAACACTACTTCCTAGGTTTGTCCCGTTGCTAGGGTTTTGGAATAAAGAAATCCAGGCCCGGGTTAGATCCAATTCCCCCGTTTGAACGTGGCTGCGGTTGTGGGGCATCACGGAAATTTTTTATTATAAACCATCTAGTGGGAACATTGAATGTGATGGCTTTGTAAGGAGTCACGATGCAATTTTGCTACTTCATTCTCGAAGGAACGAAAACAAGTGGTTGAATCCAAAGACATAACCCAGGAAAATAATTATTCATTTAGATATGCAAGACTTAGTAATAATTTGATTTCCTATTTAAGATTTTATTTTGTTAGTTTATCTCAATCCTATTTCAGACTCAGATTTTCATAGGGTTTTCTGATATAGATATGTGTTTTTGTTCTCTTGTAAGAAAGCTTACCTTTGAATGCAGTGACAAAATATTCAGATTATTCTTTATTGCACTTCGAGTGTGAGCATGCCTGTGTGGGTGTTGTAAGCATTGTATCGTGTTGTGAATTGCGATTAGCGCGTTATCTTTGCTTCCACTGCGTCAACATTGAACTAATAGTCATTCATGAGAATTATGCACAATGATCAATAAAGCAAAATTAGCTACAAAATTATCTCTTTCCATGTAACTGGGAAAATTCCTTCCATCACAGGTTGGCACATTACAAAGTTAGCGTGTTGGACGTAGATGGTATCTATAATTTGTAATCCGCAAAATTACAACCATGGTTGCAGGAAGTTTCCTTCTATCAGAGATGAAGAAAAATATAATCCTAAAAAAAGGCTCGCAAGAAGAGGACTTCCCAAATGGTTACCTATGAAAATATTAATCACGTCCTAACATGCTTAGTTTTGAATTTGTTTTAGAAGATCACATTTATCAGTGCCGATATGATTGCTTACTTAAAGCTCTTATACTCACTATGATGTAGCCTTGACATGTGCTCACTCACTTCCAAATAATATACATTTTCTTGACATGGTTGTCTGATCAGATATCAATAAGTTCTTGATATGTGATTCCCACTATAGTTATTATACACATAAAGGGGGAAGTCAAATCAAAGTCACTATACAAAAGAAAAGGTGTCGAAAGAATCTACTTTAACATTGGAAAAAAAAATACGAAACTATTATTGACAAATTAAGATGACAAAGTATCATACACAATTCAAAATCAAAAGATAAAAAGTAGGGAAACATCTAAGGAGGGCATATATACGCAATCAAATTAACCGAGCCATATGCATTAATTGCTGGCCTTTCTTATAATATTTTCTCAATGTAAATAGATAACGATACCCACGTATATGTCGCTGAACCCTAATCGAGGAAAAGGGCATGTGCAATAAGGAGCTGATACGTAATTCAATGAGTGTAATCTCCAACTCGGTTTGCATTTGGCATCTTGTTAGTTGTGACCTCTCTTAAGTCCCAAGAAGACCCCTTGAGTTTTTTGGAATATATATATATATACACACATAAAAACAAAGTTCCAAGAAGAGCCCTGAAATTTTAGAATACTGCTTTAACACTCGCTTAGAATATGTATAATTCATTAAAATACGCATGTGTGATTTTAAAGTTTGCTTAATGACTTCTTTTTTACCCTATCAAGTTGACTTAGTGATTAACAAACTCAGCTTTGTGTTGATTAGGTGTGCAACGCTAAGAGTTGTTATATTCTAGTGTTATGAGATACAAATGCATCCCTCACATAAGCAAATTCGCGGACCTCTGCCTTTGGTTAACGTGCATACACCGTCTTATTGATGTCACCTAGATACTTTATTTTCCTATAACTGCTTAGATATTCTAGGTTTCCAATCGAAGAGTTGTGATATTCTTGAGATACAAATGCATCCCTCACATAATTAAAATCGCAGCCCTCAGCCACTGGCTGACGTGCATAGACTATCTTGTAGATGTCACCTGGATACTATATTTCCTTATAACGACTTAGATAAATTCTAGGTTTCCAATCGACCCGAGTTAAAATTTTTTAGGCTTAATATGGTAAGTTAAAACTTTCATACAATCTAGTGGACTTGTTGTTGATCTGTATGCCTATAAATTTTTTGACCATCATATGTTTGTATGCTATTTTTTTCATATGACAAATAATAGGATTGATAGTGCATACAACAATTTGGAAAACTACATATGACAAATAATAGGATTGATCGTGCTTACAATAATTTGGAAAACTATGATTATTCTGCATTTACAAATCCAATTTGAAACAAGATAACGCAATTTGAATAGAAGTGCATTCATACATTGTTCATTTGGGATAATGATAAAAATGGTTCCTGAACTTTTGCCTAGTATGCAATGTGGTTTATAGACTTTCAATTTGTTCAATGTGATCCTTGAACTTAAGTTACACGTTCAAATTAGTCCTTGGACCATATTAAAATATCCAATGTTGTCTTTCCATTAATTTAAGTTTAGGGATAACACTAAATATTTTCGTATGGTCAAGAGACTAGTTTGAACATGTAACAAAAATTGCGGGATCACGTTACATATTGAGTCGAAGTTCTCGGGAATTATTTGTGACATTATCCTGTTGATTTGGTTCCAAACAGCAATTCCAACTCCAAGCTGAGAGAGAAGCCAAAGAATTGAAGAGAAATGAGGGAAATTGGGTTGGGTTGTCTGATTGGATGTCCTTTTGTGCATCACCGCTCACTCCCAAAAGGCAAAGGCAAAGGCACTTTTTCACTGCTCGCAATCGAGGGTTGAATTGAATATGTTTGCCTCTTTTTCTCTCTCTGAATCTTCGATGTGAGTCTCCGATCGAGGTGATTGGTCGGTCCTCCTCAGATTCTACCAATTCTAGGGCATAAAAATCGATCATGGTCCCTTCCACTGCTCCAACTTCTCCCCTGTTTATCCCCAATTCAGACTGCCCCTTCCCACCTCCCTCTCTGTTCTCCACATTCCCTTTTCTCCCCTTCTTCTTCCCAGCGCACGCCCTCGGCGTCCGGCGTCCTCCCTCCGATTGGCGGCGATTGGAAATGCGGGTCGGCTGTTGATGTGGATTCTCGGCTTCTCTTTCCGGGTACCCTTCGAAGTATCCGCTTTCGAGTCGTTGATTTCGGCTCTGCTTCCGTGTCGTGCAATTCTTTCTGGGTGATGGGTCTGTGGGGGATTTGTTTGGTTCCCGCGAATCTGTGCTTTTGTCGGAGGAGATGAGGAGGGGGGGCATTCTAGGGTTTTGCGGGATCGGATGTTTTTCGCTTGGCTGCCGAGGAAATAGAATTGAACGGATAGAAGAAGGAAGTGCGTGAACGATGATTTCGATACACGTATTATAGCTGTTGCTAGTTTTGAGAATCTGAGATGGGATAGATCTTAGCGTGATTAGCACAAAAATCTGATCTTGGATATTGATTTTCTTCCAAGGTATTTGGAGGATTTTTCTGGGTGTATGTGAGATTAGAAGCTTTTCGTTTGCGATTTTAAACTCAATAGTACAGTTCAAAAGTTTCTTGGATAGTTAAAAAAGTATCCCTTGAGCGAACCGTGTTCCTCAAACTGCAATCTTCTTCAGTTTACCTGTTATGGGATCGGATGCAGAATGAAATTCTTTTTTCTTGAACTTTTGTTTTCGTCCTGAATCGAACTGAAGGTCGTGCAAATGAACGTTTTTCGTTTGTTAGTCGATGTGGGAAAAGAAGTTGCGATGTATCTGTAAGACTTGATTTCTGTTTCCAGGGCTGTGGTGATCTCAGGATGGTTACGTCTGCTGCTGGATATTCACTGAATCTGATGGACAACATCTTTCGATATCTTGTGGTTGGATTCTTGTGGGTTCCATTCACAACAGTACTTGTGAGGGGTCTCTGTGGTTTTGTGGACTGAAGGATCGCTGCTTGAATAATTCCGTAGTTGCTTTGATTTGTTTCGTGAGCATGTTAGGGAGATCTTTGCTCTAACTATTGATTTAGAAGCACAAGCTGGAAGGAAAACGGAAAGCGAAAATTGTCGGAGAAGCTCTTTTAACAGTGTTGTCAATGGAGAGTCATCATCCATCGACATTGTTGTCAATGGACTCTGGCTTTTTGTCTCATGATGAATTGGAGAGAGAGATAGATGGCTCGATCATCCATGGAGGACCTCCTGATATCAATCTCCCTTTGTCATCAAGGCCTAGTCCGCTTCCTCTGGCTTGGAACGAGCCCTGTGATATTTTAGAGGTTGGTTTGGGACCCCAACTTTACGAAACAGAGATGACTGTTAATATCCCAAAAGTTGGGCGTAAGAGCAATAAGCGCCTTGATAGTGTGTGGGGCGCCTGGTTTTTCTTTAGTTTCTACTTCAAGCCTGTTTTGAATGAAAAATCAAAGTCCAAAATAATTCAGGACCGCAATGGTGTGTCTGGCTTTGAGAAATCAGACTTGCAGCTCGATGCTTTCTTGGTTCAGCATGACATGGAAAACATTTACATGTGGGTTTTCAAGGAAAGGCCTCAAAATGCTCTCGGCAAGATGCAGCTTAGAAGTTACATGAATGGGCATAGTCGGCAAGGGGAGCGTCCATTTCCCTTTAGTGTGGATAGGGGTTTTGTGCGTTCTCACAGGATGCAGAGGAAGCACTACCGTGGCCTGTCCAATCCTCAGTGCGTTCATGGGATTGAAATTGTACGAACGCCCAATCTTGCAGGTCTTGATGAGCAAGAGCGGAAGAGGTGGATGGAATTGACTGGCCGAGATATAAACTTTTGCATCCCTATGGAAGCCAGTGACTTCAGTTCCTGGAGAAATTCTAGCACTGAGTTTGAGCTGGAGCGGCCGCTGCCTCCATCAAAGAGCAACACAAATAACCAACCTAGGAAGTTGCTCAATGGCTGTGGTTTAAATTTGTCTACCCCGCCATCGGACCATAGCATTGGTGATGTAGTAGATCTGTCCCCCGTTCGCAACAAAAGGAAGAAAGACTTTTTTCCAAATGGAACTAGTGAGGAGTTAAATTTATCAAATGGTTCTCATTCTGACAGAGGTTTGGATCTGAAAATTCACTCAGTTGAGCCATCATGGTTTAATGAGTTTACTGGGGTCATGTCAAATGTTTGTGGCCCTGCTACAGCAGCAAAAACAATATATGAAGACGATGAAGGATTTCTGATCATTATCAGCTTGCCTTTTGTAGATCTTCAGAGGGTAAAAGTTACATGGAAGAACAATAACTCACATGGGATCGTGAAGATATCCTGTGTTAGCACAGCTTGTGTACCGTTTATTTCAAGAAACAACAGGACCTTTAAACTAACGGATCAAACACCAGAACACTGCCCTCCAGGGGATTTCATTAGGGAGATTTCCCTACCAGCCCTCATTCCAGAAGATGCTAAGTTGGAAGCATATTGTGATGAGACGGGAACGGTGCTTGAGATCATTGTGCCCAAGCATCATGGAGGACCTGAAGAGCATGAGGTTCGGGTATGCTTCAACCCCTCTTCTTGGAGTGATTGAGCATTGGTCCCGCCGAGAGGAGGGATTACTATGTGTGGGGTTTGGTATTGTTGTGGTTAGTGCTTTGTTGTTAACCTAGTTAACTCCATAGAAGACGTATGGATTGGAATTTGTACTCTCTGGATAATATATGCATGTCTTTGAACTTCTTTAATTAACATAGATTCTCAATCCCCCTCGCACTTTTGCATTCTTTTATGTGAATAAGGTGATGGGGGCAAATATATTTCCCACCTTGTGAGAAGAAGAGGTTCCGGGTTCTCCTTAACGCTCCCGTTTCTCTTCCATCGTTAGTTGAACTTTGGTCTTTGACCTGTCTGTCAACGATCTTTTTGTTCTACGGGAGACTACGTAGAGACCGACTTTGGTGAAGTGACAAGCCGCAGGCGTCTTTTCTTCTTACGTCGATGCCTTCGCATTCCTTAGGTGGAGGCGAAATCGCATTTTGTCATCTTTTCCAGATTTTGTGAAAGGCGCAAACGCTTATCAAACGAGGGGAAATTGTTCCTTGCATAATCCTGTCGATTGAATGCAAAAGTAAAATGAAATATAAAAGTCAACGTTTTGGATAAATTGAAAAACTGAATATAGGACCCCGTAAAAATCGTGGACTTTGCCTAAATTCAAATGTTGCCCTAAAACTCTCCCAGGCATATAATATGACCTACCAACTTGGGCTGACCTTAGGCGGGCGCTTTGTGTCCAGATTATTGTATAATACAGTGATACAAGCATAGAGAGTGTCACAACTTTCGCGCGGTGCTCACTTGAATTTCGTAATTTTTTTTTTCATTCGTTTAAGTGCCACAAATTTGAAAAAGCAATAACTTAAATGACATTGGCAATTTGTCTCGTCGGAAAAATTGATGTGAATGCCGGTTGTCCTACGTGACACCGCCGATGCCGACGTGGACAATTTCTATAATCTTTTTCGCTCACTTAAGTGCCTTAAATTTGAAAAATCGATCACTTAAGTGTCACAAATTTGAAAAATGAATCACTTAAGTGCCATCGATTCTGACCCAAAAAAAAAAAGTGTCATCGATAATTTGCCTCGCCAAAAAATCCACCGCCTGCCTTGCCCAAATCCGGCCAGGGTATGATGACCCCAGGCGAGGCCATCGGGCCTCGCTCGCCACGGGTGAGAGGGCGAAGGCCCTCGTCAAATCTAGGGGAGGACCTTCACGGCCCCCAAAGGCCACAGTGGCCTCGCCAGTCGCAGGCAAGGTGGCCTTGCTGCGAAGGCCCTCATCCGCATCTGGTGATGGCCTGCCTAGGGACTTCACGGCCCCACTAGCCAAGGGCGAGGCCTTTACGGCTGGCGGACAAAAAAAAACATAGAAAGAAAGGAAAATATAAAATAATTTAAAAATTGACATTGTTTTAGTTATGTCATAGCCGTGTAGGTTAGACAAAATAATTTTAAAAAAGCCACATCAACATTGTTTGCTAACTAAATTGGACTAAGTTAACGAAAAAACTCAATTGAACCAATTTGATAAGTTTTAAAACTTAATTAAACTTTTTGTAAGTTTTAAGATTTTAAGTGCACTTATTCCCTAAAATAATATATTATGTTAAATTTAAGGTAGGAAATTTCTTTAATGGAAAGAGTTACAACTAGAATAAAGAAATAATGTAGAGCGAGGGGAAGGAGGGGGAAAGTGAGTGGAAAGTGCAAGAAAAGTACTCCATTCAAGAAGGATGACCAAATATGCATGTAATTTAGAGTTTTATGTGTTAATCTTAGAGGCAACTCTTAAAGAAGACATTTTTTTATAAATATAAAGATATACTCAAGCATTTTTCTACTTTTGAGTCCTGATTTTTGAATCCCAACATTTGGAATTTGGCACAGCAAAGATAAGCCTTTGTGATTTTTCTTGCACCTTTTGTAACTCCTCTCTATTGTATGAATACTTAGTGCTCGTGAACATGTATCTTCTAGATGGATTGAGATCCTAAAAAAGTAGGGGTTACCTGGTAAAGAACCTCTAATAAAAAAGCCCTTGTTTTGAGAAGGAGTTTCCTCAAAACCACATTTAACTTAGGTTGTGCAACTAGTCCGGTTCTACTCGAAAATCCAATTCCAATAGAAACAAGTCCGGTTCCTGATTCCAAATTTTTGGAACTTAGAATCGGTATTGTGTGGATAGATTCTAGATAGACCGGTCAAATGGATGGGTCGGATCGAAAATGATCAAACCCAAATTGACCCATTTAACCAATTTTGATCCATATCCTTTTAATACAAATTTAGTAACTCATACTCAGCCTAACTATTCCCGACCCGATATATATTATTAAAATACTTCCATTTCTAACCTAATCTAAAAAAACCCATACCTAAACTAAGGTGAGAGCACGAGATCGAGTAACGGTGAGAGAAACTGAAAAGAGAATATAGAAGTGGGTTTTTGGTACTAATTGAGGAACGTTCGAGGTCTTAACCAACATAAGAACTGCAGTACTGAAAAGGCATCGTGGAATGCAGATCTATAATCCCCGAATCTAAAAATCTCATAATTTCTTTTGACCAGTTACTGCACACGTGGACCTAGTTAGAATTCATCTAGGTTCTTTATGTATTAGATCGACCTAAATTTAGAGTTTACCTAAATTGATCGATAGCTGCAAACTCTAATTAGGTGTTTAAGTTTATGATCGGCTGAAGCTAGGATTTGAAAAGACCCTAAGAGCCGAAGACACCACTAGCCGCGCCCGTCCCACTGCCAAAAATTCACCGTCACCGGTCTGAGCAGGGGTATGATGGTCGTCGCAGTTCGAAGGAAAGGCAGTGGAGTAGCAGATACTGCCTAGAGTTGTTTTGGGTGCTTCTACATTCACATACTTATCCACCATTCAATTTCTTTAACAGAGAATCTGGGCCCAACTTCTAAGTAACCAATCTCACGACATCCCATCATCCAGATCGAAAACGAAACAGAAATGTTGCGCACTCATATGAGCTCCAACATTGAAATAGGAAACACAACATGACCTTCCACCATAAAGTTCCTTCCACAACCGCAAGAGCCCAAAATTACAATCTACAAAGGAAACGGAAAGGGTAAAAATCTCAAAAACACAACCACCTAGCATCTTCAAACATCGGCCATCTGCCATCTTAATCAACGTCCTCGATCTTGGGGCCAGCACCGCTACCACTTGCCGTAGGAGCATGTTCATCCATGCCACCACCCATGTCAGGACCAGCACCCTGATACATCTTAGCAATTATGGGGTTACAGATGCCTTCGAGCTCCTTCATCTTGTCCTCAAACTCGTCCGCCTCAGCGAGCTGGTTGCCATCCAACCAGTGGATAGCTTCCTCAATGGCATCCTCAATCTTTTTCTTGTCCACCGCAGGGAGATTGGCACCGATCTTCTCGTCCTTGATGGCGTTCCTCATGTTGTAGGCATAATTCTCCAGTGCGTTCTTTGCGTCCACCTTCTTGTGCTCCTCATCCTCGGACTTGTATTTCTCCGCTTCCTGTACCATCTTCTCAATCTCTTCCTTCGACAGCCTTCCCTTGTCGTTTGTGATCGTGATCTTGTTCTTCTGGCCGGTGGTCTTGTCTTCAGCCGAGACATTCAATATACCGTTAGCATCAATGTCGAAGCAGACGTTAATCTGAGGAACGCCCCTAGGAGCTGGAGGAATGCCCGAGAGCTCATACTTGCCCAACAAGTTATTATCCCTAGTTCTCCCTCTCTCCCCCTCGTAAACCTGGATGAGTACACCAGGTTGGTTGTCCGAGTGGGTGGAGAAGACTTGCTCCTTCTTGGTGGGAACTGTGGTGTTTCTTGGGATCAAGACGGTCATGACACCTCCAGCAGTTTCGAAACCAATAGAGAGCGGAGTAACATCCAAGAGCAATAGATCTGGCACCTTCTCATTGCCCTCGCCACTCAAAATTGCCGCTTGGACTGCTGCACCATAACCACAGCCTCGTCGGGGTTGATGCTCTTGCACAGCTCCTTCCCATTGAATAAGTCCTGCAATAGCTGCTGCACCTTGGGGATCCTAGTAGAACCACCCACAAGAACAACATCATGCACACTGCTCTTGTCCATCTTAGCATCTCTCAAGCACTTCTCGACGGGCTCCATACACTTCCTGAAGAGGTTCATGTTCAGTTCCTCGAATCTGGCACGGGTGATGGTGGTATAAAAATCAACACCCTCATAAAGAGAGTCAATTTCAATAGTTGTTCGAGCAGTCGAGGAGAGAGTCCTCTTCGCCCTCTCACAAGCAGTCCTCAACCTCCTCAGAGCTCTGGGATTTCCACTGATGTCCTTCTTATGCTTCCTCTTAAACTCCTGTACAAAGTGGTTGACCATTCGGTTATCAAAGTCCTCACCGCCAAGATGAGTGTCTCCAGCTGTAGCCTTCACTTCGAAGAAACCCTCTTCAATAGTAAGCAGAGAAACATCAAAAGTACCACCCCCAAGGTCAAAAACCAACACATTCTTTTCTCCAAGGCTGGTCGCCTTCTTGTCAAGACCATAAGCAATGGCTGCCGCGGACGGTTCATTGATAATACGCATGACATTGAGGCCAGCAATGACACCGGCATCCTTCGTGGCCTGCCTCTGAGAGTCATTGAAGTAGGCAGGGACCGTGACAACGGCATTCTTGATAGACGTCCCGAGGTATGCCTCAGCGATCTCGCGCATCTTCGTGAGGACCATGGATGAGATGTCCTCCGCAGCAAACTGCTTCTCTTCGCCCTTGTATTGGACGACAATCATGGGCTTGTCGCCGCGACCAGCAATGACCTTGAACGGCCAATGCCTCATATCACTCTGGACCGAAGGGTCGCTGAATCTCCTCCCGATCAACCGCTTCGCATCTGTCAATACATCAAAATTACCATATCAGCATCAGTCGCCGGAATAACACCATGATGAACTAGGAGCTCAAGCAAATAAGGTAAAGAAACGGTAAAATCTCATGAGACCAGCCAGTTAAAAAACTAGCCAACAAGTAGAGGTCCCTCTCTAACTTTGAAGATAAATTCACAATCTTAATGGCCATCCCCACAACTAAGCCATCCTTCATACCTTGTCTACTTTGATGTGCCATTAACTTAGCTTAAACATACAGAACAACTATAAAATACCGTCGCCCATGCCCAACACTATTGGTGATAATTAACGTGAGCAGCAAAGCTGGCACCCAAACTAAAAATAACATGGCATCAACGGTCTGACTAGCATCAGCATGCAGTAAACATCAACTATATGTACCCACTATTTCACCAAAAAAAAAAGCAAGTAAATTCATCCAAAGAAAGCTAAAAAAAAATTAAGAGTGCGTTTGTTTCGCGGAAAATTCAATAATAAAGAAAAATGATTTTCCGAAAGGCATTTTTTAGGAATACGATTAGTTTTCTTTTGTTTGGTGATATGATTGAAATCTTCTTCTGATGTTTGGATTTCATTGGAAAATGATTTCAATTTCATGATTTTGTCTCAAGTAAAAAAAAATTCGAATTTTTTAAATTATTTTTATTTTTAAAAATATTCGAATTTTTAATTATTTTTATTTCTCTTTTAAAAAAAAATCGAATTTTTAATTTTCTTTGTCTTTTCTTGTTCTTTTTTCTTTCCTTTCCTTTTCATTTTCCTCCTTCCTCCGCTGCAACTAGCTCGTGACAACCACAGGCGAGCTCGAGGCTTGCTTAGCAACGACCACAGGGGAGCCCGAGCTCGCCGACCTGAATCTTGGCTGGTCGTCGGGCTACCAGCCATCGCCGATGCACATGGCTGACGAGGAAGAAGGAGGAAGGAAAAGAAAGAAAAGTGAAAATAAAAAACAAAAAAATTTATTTAAAGAAAAAACATCTTTATAAGAATAATTCCATTAACCAACGATTCAAGCCCGAGTGCCAAGGACCTGCGCACGGTCTTTATGGACTTGGGCCTCAGGATTAGGACTAGAGCTCGAGCTTCGGGGATCGAGACAGCCTTATGGACCTAAGTCCAGGTGCCAGAGCATTGGGTACGGCCATCAGGGGTTCAGGCCTGACCTTGATGGGCTTGGGCATGGGCGTTGGGGGCCTGGGCATGAGCATCGTGGTCCCAGGCTTGGCCTTAGTGGACCTGGGTCTAGCCGCAGAAGACCTAGTCCTGAACATCGAGACACAAGAACTATCGGTGGGGTTTCATGCCCAAGCGTAAAGTTCTGGGTCCAAGCACTAATACTTAGTTATATTTTGGAAAACGTTTAGCTTTAATAGGAAAATTTTTTCTGTTGGCTCATTTTCTTGAGCAAACGAAATGCCAAAAAATGAAAAAAATGTTTTTCCGGAAAATGTATTTCGCAAAACAAACGAATCCTGAGAACATTGAAGAACAACGTGACAGCCATCGAACAGAGACCAAACTGAGCCACCAAAGAAACAGAGTAAGAAACGAGGTTACTTACCGAAGACGGAGTTGGTGGGGTTCATGAAGGCCTGATTATTGGCAGCGTCGCCCATAAGCCTCTCGGTGCTGGTAAAGGCGACGCAGGAGGGCGTCGTCCTGTTGCCCTGGTCATTGGCAATGATCACGACCCGGTCTTGTTGCCAGACGCCGACGCACGAGTACGCCGTTCCCAAGTCGATGCCAATCACCAGCCCCTCTCCTTTTCCGGCCATCGATTCCTCTTTGTTTTTTTATTCTCTCTGAAAAAATTAGTTAGTGGTAGGACGTTAGAACCGAACCGAAAAATCGAATCGAGATATCAACCGAACTGAACTAGAAATTTTATGCATTTCGGTTCGGCTTGGATACTCAAAACAAACCAATCTTTTCTTTTTAGTTCGGTTTGGTTCAGATCAAACCAAAACTAAACTGAAAATAACTTTCTAGTTTTTACCCTGAAGCTAAAAGGGCTAAAACCACAAAGGGCTAAACCCTCTCTCTCTCGCACTCTCGGCGCTGCTCAGTTCAACCCCACTCTCCGCCGTGCCAGCACCCAGATGGCTGTGGCCTTGTGGCATTCTGCAATGGCGGTCTCGCGGCAAATAGCCGGCGAAGATTTAGCAGAAGTGGCGCTCGAACAAGCGAGATTCTGTGGAGTTCCCGTGATCGACAAGGAGAACTCAAATGAAATGGCTCGGATTCACGGTGGATGCGATGTGGGTTCACGAGTGCAGGTGGGAAAAGTTGCTATTCTAGTCAATCCGTGCTCGTATCTAACCTCGTTCGCAGCAGAGTATGCGCGCATCAGTTTCAGTTTTGACGATGACCCCCACAGCGAATCTCGGACACACATGAAGAAACAGAGCACCCCAAAAAACAGAAATACCTAGTAAGATTGATCCCAGAACCAGCACGAGAAAGGAAGGGAAGGCAAAGGGCAGTGGAGGGATCAAGTGATGGAGAGACCCATCTTGAGAAGGATCAAGATTTGCCAAGCGCAAGAGTGTGCGAGCATGGGAAGACAGATAATGAAGAGGAGGAAACAGAGGGAAGTGGCGGTGGTGCCTCTTCGGCTTCCTTTTTCTTGCTTTGCTTTCTCCCTTGCGTCACTGGGTACCAAAGAAAGAAGAATAAAGAAAAAAGGGGAGAGGGCTGTGGGAGAGAGAAGGGGACGAGAGAGAGAGATGGTGTGTGCACTTTGACTTCATCGTATTTGTTGGGTCTGAATGCCCTCCACCGCCTCTCCACACTTTCAGAAAAAATAAGAAAAAATCGAAAATTGAGCCGGACCAAATTGAACCAAACTGATTTTCAGTTCGGTTCATATTTGGTTTGAGATAAAATCGATTCGGTTCAAGGCTATATCCTTAATGGTTCGGTTTAATTCAATTTAAAAAAAAAATTGAATGGAACCAAACCGTTTACACCCCTAATTAGCGGAGACTCTGTGAAGAACCTTTGTTCTAAGAGAGAGGGGAAGGGGTTTTTTTTCTTTGGATCAAAATTTATAAGGGTTTTGGCTGACGTGGGAAGTGGCATTCGAAATTGCTTTAGCTAACAGTCTACTGTGACAAAAAGTTTCGAGTAGGCGAAACTTCATTAGAAAGTGTTTGTGAGCTCACCGATCAAAAGTAGACTTCTCCCTTAGCTAATTTGCAGCTAATTGCGCTAAAGAAGTTTCGTAGTTTCTTTATGACGTGGAGATCAATTAAAATAGGTCTATTTTGGACTTGCTTGTAAAACTTCTCTTTTAACACCAAAAAATTGACCCGAGGGTTGAGCCATGATCTGGCCAGTAGTGAGTTTGATTGACGAGAACTAGACTTGGCCTAATTAGCCGTGAATGAGAAGGTTAACAAGATATAAATTTGTTGCTAGTTGAGATCGACAACTCAATTGTCGCGACCTTCCTCGATGTGAACCACGAAGAAAAGGCCGGTACATTACTAAGCGAGCACAATCGTTTCTCTTATGAGGTAATGCTCGCGCTTGGCACAAGCCCACAAGCCTTACCAATCGTAACTTAGCTTCTCAATCAAACAAATCAAATTATTTTGGAGCCGCCGCTAACTAATTGTGGGTCGGCTAGAAATTCAAGTAAAACATCGAAATCTACCTTACTTATGTGAATCACAAAATCAAAATACAAGGGCTTGATTACGTTATATTAATCCTAACGTACTTTCATGACATTTTCTCTTTTTATGAAAACATTTGCTTGCAATCTCTTTGTCAATTTTATCCTAAGTCACATGCAGGAATCTACCTTACTTCTGCAAATCAAAAAATCCAAATACAAGGGCTTGATTACGTTATATTAATCCTACCATTCTTTCATGACATTTTCTCTTTTTATGAAAACATTCGCGTGCGATCTCTTCGTCAATTTTATCCTAAGCCACATACAGTGCGCAAGCAATAAAGATGACACCCAATAGTCAAGCCTTGGTACGGGTCCTATGCACTTTATTAAGATTTCCACTACGGGCACGGCAAAGAGAGGACGCTGGAGGGATGGAGACCGAGAAATTCACTAGTGAAAGGGAAGCCGGGGGGCGGTACTAGAGCCGAGAGAAAGAACGCCGGAGAAGAGGGGACCTTCACGGATTGATTCAAGGGCCGCCGGCGTCGATGGAATCCCCGGATGAAGATCCACGGAGGGAGTAGGGTATGCTGCTCCCGACTTGATGGAGTAACGCTGGTAAGAGAGTCGCCGAGACACACACCAAGGTCACAAGCGGAGATAGGGGCCGTCAGGCTTGGAGACCACCCTGGAGTTGGGAGGAGTACCCCCCGAGGGAGCTTGAACCGATAAAATAACAGGAATATCTTGTGCTCCGTATAATTCGAATGAGATTCTATTTTGACTATTATGGAGATCACTAGGTAAAGTATTCCTAAACAGCACATTGGTAATCTATACAAGTTAAGCATAAAAGGCTGCGTTTGGTCGACCGGATAAAAGCCGGGATAGGATATGTTTGATCCTATCCTGTGTTTGGAGGTGATCCAGGATAGGATAAGATCGGATATAGACTGGATATAGCCTGGATAAAAAAATCCGGGGGGAGGAGGGGTGAGATAAATTCGGATAGGATTGCTAATGTCTATTTTTCCAAAAACGCTATACTCCACTTGCCGTCATCGTCATCCCCACACCTTGTGTGCTTTCACCAAAAAAATTTATTGGCTTTTTTTCCTTTACTAACTCCTCCGGACCCGTGAATAGCAAAAAAATAAAAATAAAAATTATCCTATCCGACTTTAAATTCGTAATCCACTAAACAATGAACAGGATATGAAGAAATCACAGGATTTCTTATCCTATCCTATCCTATCCTATCCAGTCCTATCATGTTTAGAAATTCGAACGACTAAACGCAAAAAGAGTAAAAAGGTAAGGGATAGAAATTAAAAGTTAAAATCAAAATGGAAAAACTTTTATATAATCGAAAACTTGTCATTATTGCGAAGGACTCGGTGTTGTGAATATTTTATTTGTAGAGGGAGCTTAATTAGCCAATTAAGAGGTACTTGATTTGCCATATAGACTCCATTTGGTTCAACTTTATAAATGCACTTTGAGCTCTAAGGGGGTGTTTGGTTTAGTTTTAGGAATCGGCTTTGGGCCTCAAAAGCTCCTTTCCTAAAATGCTGAGGTGTTTGGTTCAACATTTGGCCTAGCATTGGCCAAATGCTAGCATTCCAAATGTTGAAAGCCCAAGGCTGGTTTGGACCAGCCTTGAGCTTTCGGCATTCCACGAATGCTACTGTTCACTTGTTCTTTTTTTTTTTTAAGCTGTCTTCTTCTTCACTAGAAAGGCCGGTGACGGCAGCCGGCGAGGGAGAAGGGCTGGCAAGCTAGATCCGCCACCACCGGCGGTCGCCCGAGGCCAGGCGACCCTCGGCGGGGGTTGCACGACTCAAGCGACGGCCGCCTGTGTCGCGTGACCCCGGGTGGCTGTCGCCTGGGTCGCGCGACCTCTGGCGACGGACGCCTGGGTCGTGCAACCCCCACGGGCGACCGCCGGCAAGGGAGAAGGGCCGGCTAGCCAGATCTGCCGCCACTGCCAGTCGTCCAAGGCCAGGCAACCCTCGGCGGAGGTGCACAACCCAAGCGGCCGTCGCCCGGGGCCACGCAACCCAAGCGGCCGTCACCCGAGGTCGCGCAACGCCACGACCTTGGGCCCTGGGTCGTGCAACCCCCGCAGAGGGTCGCCTGGCCTCGAGCGACCGCCGGCGACGGCGGATCTGGCTCGCCGGGGGTTGCCCAACCTCGGGCAACGGCAGCCGGCGACCAGCTCCCGACTCCGACAATGGGTAGGTTTTGTTTTTCTTTAATAAATAAGATAATTCTCTTAAAATCCATTTGTAAAAAAAATTCATCAAACGCTATATTTTGGCCAAAGTAGTTTTACAAAATATTTTTACCAAACACTATTTGCCTTTCCCCAATGGGCTTTCACCCAAAGGTATTTGCATTCTCCCAAGTAGTATTTTCAAAGTTGAACCAAAGAGATCCTAAAGGCCTTGGACAAATAGAAGTGGTGTTTGCAATTTTTTTCGAGAGTTATGAAAGATGCGGTTGCATCTCCAAAGCCCTTTAAAGTCTCTATACTGGGTTTTTAGCATTTGCAAAAAGCTAACTAAAAAAGCTAACTAATATTTTTTCTTTTCTATTTTCCCTCATTAAATTAACTAAATCCGAATTCTACACTTTCCTCGCACACCAATCTCTCTCCTCCCCTCTCTTCCCTACAGTGCCACTGCAACCCCGCCATCTCGACAAGCCAAATCTAACCGCCAACAAGCCTCACCTAAGGTCGCGCGACACTAGGCGACGGTTGCTTGGGTCGCGCGACCTTAGGCTACCCTAGCTTGGGGTCGCCTCAAGTCGCGCAACCTCAGGTGACAGTCACCAACGCTAGATTTGGATTGCCGACGACTTAAGCCATTTGCTGGTGTCGGATTGGAGTTCAGTTTTCTTTTTTAAAAAAATAGCAAGAGTCCTTTACAAATGTGTTTTTTCTAAACATTATTTAAAACAATGTTACTTCCTAATCACTTTTAAATTACACTTTACCAGACACTATTGCACTTCAAAATAACCCCTTCACCTACTATCATTTGCATTTCCCCAAAGGTTTTCCCCAAAAATACAACCAAATGCGCCCATAATACTGCCTGTGATTATTATCAAGGGATATCATTTCATTATTATATCTCGAGTCCAATTTGCCACGTCATGGTGCATGCTGTCATCTCATTGTCATGTTTTGCATTCGATTTACTACGTCGTGCTGCATATGATTATTATTATCATGTCATCATGTCTTGCCTCTCATTTGACATGTCATGTTTCATGTGATTATTGTCATGTAATTTCTTCATATTTTGCATTCATTTGTCATGCCATGTTACATATAGTTATTACTATATCATATCAGTCACGCATGTCATAATTGAAATTTGCATTTCGATTGACATTCGAATACACTTCCCCACACAGACGGAGTCACTTTATGATCGCTAATCATTAGTGAAGTCGAATCAGTATTTTGAGGACATTAATTGAGGATTGTTTTAGGACTCAGCCAACTTTAGAGCTGCAGTACCGTAAAGACATTTGAGCTGCAGAACGGCAAAGGCATCACGGAATGCAGACCTAAAATCCCCGAACCTAAAAATCTCTTTTTTTTTTTCTTTTGGCCAGTTACTGCACTCGTTGACACAGTTAGAATTCATCCAGGATCTTTGCGTGTTAAATCGACCTAAATTTAGAATTTACCTAGGTAACTCTCGAATTTGGTGTTGGAGTTTATGATTGGCCGAAGATAGGATTTGTAAAGACCCTAAGAGACGAAGACACCTCTAGCCGCACCCGTCCCGTTGACAAAAGATCACCTTCACCGGTCCGAGCCAGGGGCATGAAGGTCGTGGCAATTTGAAGGAACAGCAGGGGAGTAGCAGATATTGCCTAGAATAATATGTTTTGGGTGCTTCTACATTCATATACTTGATCCACCATTCAATTTCTTTGACGGAGATACTAGACCCAGCTTCCACAAGTAACCCATCTCACAACATCCCGTTGTCCAGAGCGAAAACGAAACAGAAAAGTGGCGCACTCATATAAGTTCCAACATTGAAAGAGGAAAACACAACATGACCTTAAACCAGTAGAAGGTTCCTTCCACAACCGAAAGAAACCCAAAATTACCATCTATAAGGAAAGGGAAAAAGTAAAATACTCGGACACAACCACCTAGCATCCTCAAGCATAGGTCCCCTACCATCTTTAATCAACCTCCTCGATCTTGGGGCCAGCGCCGCTACCACCTGCCGGAGGAGTATCTTCATCCATGCCACCACCCATGTCAGGACCAGCACCCTGGTACATCTTTGCAATTATGGGGTTACAGATGCCTTCGAGCTCCTTCATCTTGTCCTCAAACTCGTCCGCCTCGGCGAGCTGGTTGCCATCCAACCAGTGGATAGCTTCCTCAATGGCATCCTCAATCTTTTTCTTGTCTGCCGCAGGGAGCTTGGCGCTGATCTTCTCGTCCTTGATGGTGTTCCTCATGTTGTAGGCGTAATTCTCCAGTGCGTTCTTTGCGTCCACCTTCTTCTTGTGCTCCTCATCCTCGGACTTGTATTTCTCCGCTTCCTGTACCATCTTCTCAATCTCTTCCTTCGACAGCCTTCCCTTGTCGTTTGTGATCGTGATCTTGTTCTTCTGGCCGGTGGTCTTGTCTTCAGCCGAGACATTCAATATACCGTTAGCATCAATGTCGAAGCAGACGTTAATCTGAGGAACGCCCCTAGGAGCTGGAGGAATGCCCGAGAGCTCAAACTTGCCCAACAAGTTATTATCCCTGGTTCTCGCTCTCTCCCCCTCATAAACCTGGATGAGTACACCAGGTTGGTTGTCCGAGTAGGTGGAGAAGACTTGCTCCTTCTTGGTGGGAACAGTGGTGTTTCTTGGGATCAAGACGGTCATGACACCTCCAGCAGTTTCCAAACCAAGAGAGAGTGGAGTCACATCCAAGAGCAATAGATCTTGCACCTTCTCATTGCCCTCGCCACTCAAAATTGCTGCTTGGACTGCTGCACCATAAGCCACGGCCTCGTCAGGGTTGATGCTCTTGCACAGCTCCTTCCCATTGAAGAAGTCCTGCAGTAGCTGCTGCACCTTGGGGATCCTAGTAGAACCACCCACAAGAACAACATCATGCACACTGCTCTTGTCCATCTTAGCATCTCTCAAGCACTTCTCGACAGGCTCCATACACTTCCTGAAGAGGTCCATGTTCAGTTCCTCGAATCTGGCACGGGTGATGGTGGTATAAAAATCAACACCCTCATATAGAGAGTCAATTTCAATAGTTGTTTGAGCAGTCGAGGAGAGAGTCCTCTTCGCCCTTTCACAAGCAGTCCTCAACCTCCTCAGAGCTCTGGGATTTCCACTGATGTCCTTCTTATGCTTCCTCTTAAACTCCTGTACAAAGTGGTTGACCATTCGGTTATCAAAGTCCTCACCGCCAAGATGAGTGTCTCCAGCTGTAGCCTTCACTTCGAAGATACCCTCTTCAATAGTAAGCAGAGAAACATCAAAAGTACCACCCCCAAGGTCAAAAATCAACACATTCTTTTCTCCAAGGCTGGTCGCCTTCTTGTCAAGACCATAAGCAATGGCTGCCGCGGTCGGTTCATTGATAATACGCATGACATTGAGGCCAGCAATGACACCGGCATCCTTCGTGGCCTGCCTCTGAGAGTCATTGAAGTAGGCAGGGACCGTGACAACGGCATTCTTGATAGACGTCCCGAGGTATGCCTCAGCGATCTCGCGCATCTTCGTGAGGACCATGGATGAGATTTCCTCCGCAGCAAACTGCTTCTCTTCGCCCTTGTATTGGACGACAATCATGGGCTTGTCGCCGGGACCAGCAATGACCTTGAACGGCCAGTGCCTCATATCACTCTGGACGGAAGGGTCGCTGAATCTCCTCCCGATCAACCGCTTCGCATCTGTCAATACATCAAAATTACCGTATCAGCATCAGTCGTCGGAATAACACCATGATGAACTAGGACTTCTAAATCAGAAGAAACGGCAGAACTAAAATCTGATGAGACCGGACAATTAACAAAACAGCGATCAAGTAGAAGTCCCTCTCTTAACTTGGAAGACAAATTTCCATAATCTTAGGTGCATTTATTTTGTGAAAAAATGGATAATTTTTGGAAAATACTTTCCAAAAAATCATTTTTCATAAAAATGAGTTCATTTTTCAATATTTGATTAAAACCTAAAAAAGACTTGAAAAGTATTTTCGGCAGTTTTACGAAGAAAATGTAAAAATTATAAAAAAAAATTTGTATTTTTTAAATTATTTCAAATTATTTGTTATTTTTAAAATTTTTTTATTATATATATTAAAACATTCAAGATAAACACTTCAGTTTCTCATATTAAGAAATTTACCTTTTTTTAAATTAAAAATAATATTTGTGTTGATCGAAAAGGAAATCATTTTCGAAAAATCATATAGATGAACGTCCAAAAAATACTTCACCGTGACAATCACACCCTTGATGCTAATAGAACTCACACGACTAAGCCATCATCCATACATCATCTACTCACATGTCATCAGCGCCATTAGCATAGCTTAAACATACATACAGATAAAACAGGGGCATCAGCGATTGATTTTCCTAGCATCCTCTAATATGCAGCAAACATCAACTACGTATACGCACTATTTCACTAAAGGTAACTCGCTTCATCCACACGGCCAAAGAACAAGCAACTTCATCCGAAGGACACCAGAGAACATCACGAACATCGAAGAGCCACGTCCACCGAAACGATCGACGAGACATCGACGAACACCCGATCGGAGTAGAGAAAAAAACCGAGCCGCCAAAGGAACAGAGCAGGAAAACGAGGTTTACTCACCGAAGACGGTGTTGATGGGGTTCATGGCGACCTGGTTCTTGGCGGCGTCGCCGATCAGCCTCTCGGTGTCGGTGAAGGCGACGTAGGAGGGTGTCGTCCTGTTGCCCTGGTCGTTGGCGATGATCTCGACGCGGTCGTGCTGCCAGACGCCGACGCACGAGTACGTCGTCCCGAGATCGATGCCGATCGCGGGCCCCTCCCCTTTTCCGGCCATCGATTCCCTTCTCTCTGCCTCTCTCTCAGGAAAATCGGGTTGCGAAAACGGACGGTGATTGATCGCTGGCGATGATGGCGTCGGCGAAGAACAGGCTCTGTTTTCCACAGTGACGAACGTTTGTGATGATGATGTAGAGGAAGAAGGAGCGGGGAGCGGTATTATAAAACTCTTAGCGAGGGAAGCGTCGTCTCGGGGGCATTCGAGAACGTTCCGAAGGTGGGGCGGTGGCCGTTGGATCCGGGATACGCGGACGGTGGAGGATGGCGGCCGTGTGGGGGGACCGTGCCAGCTGGACTTTCTTTCCCGATTTTTTTCCTCTTTTTTTTTTTTGTGTGGTGATCTTCTTGGGGTGATTTCTGGTTGATTCGAGATTTTTCCTGTTGACGTTTGACTCATGTGAGACGTGCACGTCCACCGGCTTTCTTTGAAAATTTCTTGGTTTGCGAAGGCTCGGGTATCCTACCTGTGTTTAGCTCAGGAAAAAGCTCTTCGAAGAACTCTCTTCTTTGCCTATTGCAGGACTTTTTTTTAGTACCTCCTCTGTCTTTTTGTATTTAGGGTGCCTTTGTTGAAACAAAAGTATTTTCTAAGAATTTATTTTCCGGACTTTCACCCATTTGATTCGCCAAAAATGATAAGTCGATTGAAAAAATTTTCCGGTTAAAGAAAATATTCATGTATAAAATTAGAAAAATGAATTCCCAAATCTAAAAAGGTGAAAATACTTTCAGGAATTGCCTATCTTGAATTTGTTAATATATTTCTTTTTCTTTTCTTTTCTTTTTTTATTTTTCTTTTCTTTCTAAGAAGGAAACATTCATGTATTTTCTTTTCTTAATAAAAATAATTTAAAAAATATAATTTTTTTCTTATAATTTTCACTATCAGAT
The DNA here is from genome assembly GCA_031216185.1 of Syzygium aqueum. NCBI lineage: Eukaryota > Viridiplantae > Streptophyta > Magnoliopsida > Myrtales > Myrtaceae > Syzygium > Syzygium aqueum. The sequence goes on from CM062240.1 coordinate 1,625,480, forward strand.
TTCCTTCACCAAACAACTAAAAATACTTTCCAAGTCTTTTTAAGTTTTAGCCAAACACCAAAAAATGAAGTAATTTTTCAGGAAAATGACTTCCTGAAAAGTATTTTTCAGATATGATACAATTTTCGCAAAACAAACGCACCATTTTTCTTTGTTTTGCTTGTAAGCTCATTCGCGCATAGTGTTTCAACAACTTAGGTATTGCTCATTGATTTTTCTATTTTTCTACGCTTGCACGTAATTGCCAGCAATCCTACTCATTGTCAAATCGAGTATTTCAACATGTTCTTCTACATTAAACATTTTTACAGTTTTTTTGGTAACTTAGGGACATGAGCAGGTTCTTTAAAAGCTTTATCTCGATACTCATTCAGACCTCAAGACCATCCAGATACAAAATTTTCAAAAGGTATTATCTCTCCCTACTTCTCAAAGAAGATAAAGATATAGGAAGAATTAGGAGTGTGAGGCATGCAAGTATCAATAAGATACCCACATCCGTGGAGCCCACCTTATAAGATGGGAACAAGTCACAGAGGCTATTATAGGAGCGAAAGCTTATTCATTCGGTGAGATTACCACTTAGCTAAATACCAAGAATTCAAAGGAAACATTCTTTTGTATGGTCACTCAAACCATAATAATATCTTAGGAAATGGAAAGTTACCTTTGGGACTTTGAAGAGGATGTGCATACGAGGATAGCCCTAGCACATGGCTAAAGATAAATTTGAAGCATTTGACTGCTGATTTTGAATAGATAATTCTTATTCCGGCCGAAAGCAGTGAACACAATATAGCAGCACAAACAGAATTTGATATTGACTTGCGATTAGAATCATAAAGTCGGCCAAAGTGATTAAAGTAATATTAAAAGGTGCAGTAGAACGATTAGATCAAAGGCAATTAAAGATTGCCAACATAATTAAACATTCGTCAAGGGATAATGGTAAGGAGATCGGACTACTTAGGCTAAGAATGACAACCATTCTATTTCAGAAATCAATTTCTAACAAAAAATTGATTTTTCTATCTCTGTTCCTGGAGAAGTTTCTGAGCAAAAAAATACGTTTGATAATGACACAAAATTTCTATTCTAGAAACAGAAATTTATTTGATAATGGAACAAAATTTCTCCCTCTTAGATGGCTGGAGAGTGGATGGCGAGCAGCGGATTGTAGCAGCGGGCGACAAGCGGTGGACCGTGGCGGCGAATGCGGGGCGACGGATGGTGGGGGGAGGCGGCGGCGGCGGATAGCGACGTGGCCAATGAGGAGGATGGCAGCTGTCGATGGGAGGAGGGCTGCGGCAGGAGGACGGCGACCGGTGGCGGGAGATGGTGGTTGGCGGATGGTGTGCGATGGCCCACGGCGGCGAAAGGCGAGCGGCGGTGGCGAGAGGAGGGCGATCGAAGGTGTGACCGGTGGTCGGTGGATGGCGAGTGGCGGCCCATAGCAGCCGGCGGTGGGCGGTGCTTGAAGGTGGGTGACAACGAGAGGAGGGAGGTCGGTGGTGGGAGACGATAGCTGGCAACGGGAAGTGAACGGTGGCGAGAGGAGGGCAATGGGAGCGGTGGCCAATGGATGGTAGGTGGTGACTAGGCGTCGGAGATGGGTGGCGGCCGAAGGCAGGTGGCTACAAGAGGAGGGGGGCCGGCGGCAGAAGCCGGTGGCAAGCGGCGGCAGGAGACAATGGCCGGTGGACGACGGCTGGCGGTGGGAGGCAACCGGAGGCGGGCAGTGGTGGCGGGTGGCCGTGGCCAGCAAGTAGGCGGAGATGGTCGGCGAGTGTGAGCGGTGGCCGATGGATGGCGAGTGGCGGCCCACAGCGACCGGCGGTGGGAGGTGGGCAGCAATCGAAGGTGGGCGGCAACGAGAAAAGGGAGGTCGGTGGTGGGAGACGGTGGCCAGCGACAGGAAGTGGATGGCGGGCGAAAGGAGGGCGGCGGGAGCGGTGGCCAACGGATGGTAGGTGGTGGCCGTCGGTGGGAGATGGGCGGCGATCGAAGACAGGTGGCTACAAGAGTAGGGAGGCCGACCACAGAAGACGGTGGCGGACGACAGCGGGAGACGGTGGGCGGTGGACAGTCGTTGGCAGTGGGAGGCAGCCGAAGGCCGCGCGGCGGTTGTTGGTGGCCACGGGTAGCAAAAGCCAACAAGTAGGCAGAGATGGGCAATGAATGGGCGATCAACTGGTAGCGATGAGAAAAATTTTAACTTCTCATTTCTATTTTAGAAATAGAAAAGTAAAAAATTTTAACTTCAGATTTCTATTTCAAACTTATTTTTGGAACAAAAATTTGTTCCAGAAATAAAATTTGGAATTGCGTTATCAAACGGATTTCTGTTCTAAATCTATTTCTGGAATAGAAATAAAGAAACAGAATGATTATTATTTGTAGCCTTAAGGTGCGTTTGGAACAAATTCCCAAAGTCCTATGGGCCTATGAAGATCCTTGGGCAAACGCTAAATTGTTTGGTAAATAATTTTGGGAGCCCATAGGGAAAAGGGATTGCATTTCCGTAGTACTCCAAAGGCTTTTAGCTCAAGGCCAATATTCACAGCATCGAGCATTCGGCATCTTTGGAATGTTGGAGCCCACAATCAATGATACTTTCAATTCCAATTTTGCCCTCACTAGTTTTTCGTTTTCCTGTTGTTTCCCTGAAATTCGCATTGTTCATCTCTCTTCTTTGCTCATCGTCTCTCTTTGAATAAGGGCACTCTGCGAATTGAGGGACAATTGATGTTCATGATCGGTTTGATTTGGAGGAACAATGTGAGATTTGGAAAATCGAGGCTCGCCGATGGCGACGAGGCTTGTGCAACACTTGTGCTCAATTTCGAGCCCTAATCACCAGAGTTGAGGGTCTCCTAGTCGAGCCCCGCCGAGTTCAAGACTCGAGGCTTGTCGTCTTTGTCAGATGTAACTTGCCTGAGATCATGCGACCACGGCGTCGCCTTGCTTGGGGTTGCTTGATCTCAGCAACCCGCATTGGGTTTGCACGATGTTCGCAAGCTCAGATTTGAGCCACCTAAGGTCGTGTGTCGACGTTGGTGTTGCTTGATCTAGAGTGGCATGATCTCGATGGCTGGTCTTTTGGGGTCGCGTGACCTCGAGGATCACCGTGGCGGGACCTGCCAAGCGACACGAAGTTGGGTCTGTTGGGATTTTTGTTTTTTCTTTTGTCATTTACCAAAGTCCTTTATGCAAATAGTGGTTATCAAATACTATCCGCATTTCGTGAACACCTTTTATCCTAAAAACCCTTTTAATCCAAGTTCCTTTGCATAAGGTATTTCTCAAAAACTCTCCCAAACACACCCTCAGCAATTTTGAAAAAAACGAAGAATAAGAACTATTCAATTTAGATCGATATAATTATGAGTATCCATAGATAAATTAATATCATTTTTTGGCAATCATTATGAAAATACTAAGACTTGGAATAACAGGAATGTCTACTCAGTAGTCGGTATAATTCAAAGGAGGTTCTATTTTAACTATTACAGAGATCATTAGCTAAAATATGATTTAATACATATTAAGCCTACATGATTAAAGGTAAGGAACTAAAATGAAAAGTGAAAGTAAACGAAACTTAAAAGATTTCTATCAATTCGAAAACTTGCGATTCCTCCGTTTTATGTTTGTTATTTCCTACTTTTTGAGCCGAAAAAATAATATTTTGCTCGTTGAGTCAAAAGAGATTGAGCAACTGGGACTCCTAGTGTAGCGCAGGAGAAGGTATTTTATATGACGGATCCACCGTGAGATAAACGATGATATAGTGCAACCGATCAATTTCTATTGCATAGGAAAAATATCCAACTAGTCCTAAACCTATTACACGGATGCCAATTCGATTATAAACTTTTCAATTTTGACAATTTAATCCTAACCTTTGTGTGAAATTCCACTGCAGTCCTTCCTTTCGGTCAATTTTCGATGGGAATTGCTGACATGATAGTCCAGCCATCGCGGGCCGTCCTACGTGGTACACTGCTTGGTCAGCGATTTCCAACTGAAATCGGCAGGAACGACTGCATTAGAAATTTCACGTAAAGGTTCGGATCTAAATTGAGAAAATTGAAAAGATTGAATCTGTATCCGTACAATAAAATTATGACTGATCAGATAATTTCCCTCCGTAACGCGTGCTATGCGCACTCATCCCGCGCTCCCCTTTGTCTTCATCGATCGATGGCACTAAAATGTGACCGTCGTGGGATATGCGCGTGCCACTGAATACTTTCGCCGCCCGCGCAAGCTGCCTTGCGACGAGATACAAAGAATATATAGATGCGCTGATGCATCTAATCTTAGCTCAACAGGCCGTGCGCACAAAAGGAATAAAGCTGACCGTAGATGTCGCTTTGACTTACGAGAAAGAAGAAGCCCATCTTTCCCACTTAGAAAAGAATCTTTCATCCCCGATCACAAACAAACAACGCCGTAATCCCCGAATTCGTTGATATTTCATTACGGAAAATAAATAATTCCGAAATTTTATTTTAAAAGCGATCGCTTGCATCGCTTATAATATTTTCATAATCTATAAATATAATTAGATATAAATTATTATCCATAATAAAAATTGCTTTTCATTTATAAAAATATTTATACATGAATTATTATCGATAATGAAAATATTTAATGTTTAATTAATATTTTAAGTGATGTAAGTGATTATTTTTTAGAAAATATTTTTTAAATTATTTATTGTTTGCGAAAAATACGGGGCTTTAATTGGTTTGGTTAAATGGATGTGAAGAGGATCCGGTGTTGACAACGTGTGAAGAGGAATGTGGGCCCCCAGGGGAAAAAAGATACTTATGGAAGACTACATCCCTATTATGAATTGAGGAAATCTAGGGTCATAACTTCAACATTAAATTATTGCTAAAGATTGTTATAATTCATGCCTTCATCTAATAATAACCCGTCCCGACCAAAAAAAAAACATCTAATAATAATCCGTTGCTGTCCATAATCATTGTGGTGGACGATCATCGAGATACCTAAGTCCGTACATCTCCCAATTCCTAAGTTCGATTTCGAAATGGTTGCTAATTATTATCTTAATTCCCTCGTCTTATCTATCTCGCCGGACTCCAATTTAAATAATATTCCCAATCTTGAAGGATCAAGAGGTTTACGGGCAGTATGCATGCTCATGTATTTGGTAGGATTGTCTTTCGGAAAGGAAAATGGTAATTTTGCATTTTTGCAAAGAAAAATTCGACGCGGTGTAACGAACTAATCCTAATTCCAAAGTGGCAACACAATTAACTTTGTTTCGGTTTTGAAAGATTTCCTCTTCAATTGAGTTTGCATCTCAATACCGGTAGAATTACAATATAAGTAACCCGTAAAGTATTAATATATTAGTAACACGAATTGTAATATATCTTAACTACAGCTATGACCATGAGCTTATCCTTATATCTATTTTGTTATGCGAAGGGAAGCAAGTTCTTATCTTTAAGAATACGCGTCCCCATATTGAATTCTACCTATACATATATAATTCTCGAAACATTCCACTTCCACCGAAAAAAAAGAAGAAGAAGAAGAAAAGAAATCCCACGCCATATTGTATATTTTCTCACGGATGATCGAATGACAAAATCTTTAAGTTTTTCATAAAATCGCGCATCAATAAAAAACGTAAAGAATAAGACGAAAGCTAAATCCATCCTAATGTCCTTTATTTATTTAAAAGCATTAGCGAATATTCATCTTCCATACGTAACAACCAGCAAGTGACAACGGAAGGAAAACTCGATTTGATCTGACGATCTGATGATTCCCACCCAAGATCGTTGGCCCTTTTTGAACCCCCATAATCCTCCTCCACTCAAATCACCAAAAGGAACCGAACAATTTTTTTTATTATTTTTATTTTCCAAATTATTTTCCTATCTGTTTTTTTTTTCTCTCTTTCATTTTTCCCACTTTTTATATATTTTTCTCCACGCGGGGTGAAGCTTCTTCGGCCTCGCCTACAAAAACTGACCCTTTCTCTCTCTTCTCTCTCTCTGTCTCCTTCTCGCAGCGCGAAGGCTCCCCTGCCTGTGTCATCCGTGCCTGCTTCTTCCCTCCCGGAGTAATCGGCGGTTTGATGGCTTCGAATCAAGCCAGCCTTCTCCTCCAGAAGCAGCTCCGAGGTCCGATTCTGACCCCTGATTTCGCCTTCCCCCTTTTTTTAGGGTTTCTTCGCTGTTCTTTATTCTTCTCGCGGTCGATGATGGCGTGCGGTGTTTGGTGATCGGGTGCAGATCTTTGCAGGAACCCGGTGGACGGGTTCTCGGCGGGGTTGGTGGACGAGACCAACGTGTTCGAGTGGAGCGTCTCCATAATTGGCCCTCCCGACACTCTATAGTGAGTTGGAATCTGTTGTTTTTTCGCGGGATTCGTCGAGCTCGAAGTTTTGTTCTTCTTTTGTTGGTCTCGATGTACCCTTTGCTTTTTTTTCCTTTCGTGGGTCGATTCTCTTCTTTTGATGTGGCGGCGTGAATGGTTGGTTTTGGGTTCTGGAAAAGGTGCTTCCTTTTTTGTTACGCGTTGCGGAATGGTTTTGGAAAAAAAAGTGGATCGTTTGCTATGTTGACCGTAGAAATTAGAGGTGTTTCAATTGGGTATCTGTTTATTTGGAGCTGGATTTCGTCTTGATTGTCATGATGCTTCGGCTCCAACTATTCTTCTGTATGTGCGTTCTTGAATCAAAATTTGGCAGCTGACTGAGGAGATGTGTGTTTTTTACTTGATTGAAAGACAAACCTCGGTGGTGGGCGTTGCTTTAAACTATGGAAAAGAAGGGCGTGACTTGGTTACCGCATGCTCGGCTAATGGTTTAATTGATGGATAGTACTTGATATAGTACTTTTGACTGCACGAGGTGATGGGTTTAGATGAATTTCCTTGCATACTTTTCCCAACTTTGATGGGTCATTACCTTGACTAGATATATGATTTGTACCGCAAAACAGATGGAGATCCATGCGTGGCTTTCAGAAGGAGGCTACGCATTTTTTCTTGTATTTATCGATTTTGTTACCCTGTATTTATGTGAGATGGAGAATTCTTCTTATGTCCTTTAATCTGTTTTTCTCCTTAGTGAGCTTGTTATTCTGTGGCTTCTCGCGTCCTCTGTTGACTTAGGGCACTGGCACACTTATCTAGCATCATTTGTTATCCGGTGTGTATCATGTACTGAAGAAAAGTTTTGACATTTTTCTGCTATTTACATTCTTATGGCAGTGAAGGGGGTTTCTTCAGTGCAATAATGAGCTTTCCATCCAACTATCCTGTCAGTCCTCCAACAGTGAGGTTTACCTCAGAGGTGTGGCATCCAAATGGTGAGAGCCTTCTCCTACCATCATGAATGTGGCAGTGCTCTTACCGTTATAAGCTGTCTAATTGTCTGAACATTGCCATCTGTAACCGTAGTGTATCCAGATGGAAAAGTTTGCATTTCAATACTCCATCCACCTGGTGACGATCCAAATGGATATGAGCTGGCAAGCGAACGTTGGTCTCCTGTTCACACAGTATGTCTTTAGATTTAACATGTTCTCTTTGTGCTTCACAACCTTCATTCTCAGTAAATTCACCTATTCTTACTCATATTCCGTTAACCGCCTTCTATGGTATTGCCCGATGGAGAGCGACTGACTCTAGATGCATGACTCGGTCGTGAATCTCAACGAGTGAGCTTTTTATCAGTCTTTCTTCTGGTGTATACAAGGGTCCTCTCTACTTAGGGATATCCGCCATCAAATGCTGCAATTCTTAAAGAGCACACTGTTGGTGTTGCTGCTTACTCTTTTGTGGGAAAGGAAAACAGCTGGTTGCTGGAGACAAATGCAAGTGCTTTCTATCTGTGCTCGATACCAATCTCTAGTTGAGTAGGCCAATGAATGGCATAACAAGCTGAAAATGACATATGGCATTGCAGCGCAACCCGAATCTTTTGATGGGAATGCATTGTTAAATTCATGCCTTTTCACCGATATCGAGATGGCTTAATTGCCTCAAAATTCTTGTACTTCGATGCTTTTTCTCAAATTTACCTCAAACTTTCTTACTGTGAACTATGATCACTTTTGCAATTTTTACTCTATCTAAGATGGAAACATGTTTTACTAGCCTTTTGTCTGAGTTGGTTTAGTCTGATCTGGGGCCTATGAATAGATTTGCATAAAGTTTGGTAGTCAGTTACTAAGACTGGTGGTAGAAACTATTAAGCTGGAGTTGGTATATCAGTTTCACTGTTCTTGCTTTGTCTCCTTTTGTCTTCCTAACAACGGGGGTGTCCGGGGCTCTTCAATTCCCGCATTAGCTCTCCATTTCTTCGTAATGTAACACCTTATTTGTTTATATGTGCATCATATGGTTGAAGTTCTATTTTTTTGAAGTTTAGGTCAAGTAAGTGACATTATGGTGCCTTGTTGCCATCAGATTAGCCATGAATGGTTGCATAAAGAATTGCTCAGGGTGGTGGGATTAAAAAGTCAGGAGTAGAATTGAAAGATTCGAAAATTTGGATGAAAATTGAAGAGAACCTTAGAGTCCATGGTTTTTTTTTTCACTACGCCGCATTGCGTGAGTTTGCCTTAGTAGATTTTGCAATGGTTCAACTTTCAGGATACAAATGTACCTAAAAGATGATTCTTTTTTCCTTTTTATTTAATTGCCTTTTGTGACTACTGAGAGTTTTAAAACTAAAGGTAAACTTATGTTACAAGTGGAAGACAGTATCGTAGTTGATACAGCCATGCTGAAGTACATCATTTGTCTCATGATGAATGTGATCTACTGAGAAACATGTGCTATAGTGGATTTAGGACTGGTGTTTCGGTCCTTGACATGCATCAGATGTATGGGGTGTCAGAAACTCTCTGTGTGACACTTTTTAATCTGTTCCATTAAAAGAGCATCAATTATCGGACTTGAGATGCTTTCCTGGCTGTATGTCAGATTCGTCAGAATTCAGAATACCTATCTGGGAAAGGCCATAGAGTTGTCTGAGGTGGGGCACTTTTTGGAAACATGCCATGTGTGGGTAGCTCAACTCTATCATCATTAGATTTGGAAGGAATGCGAGCGTGTAGTGGCTCATATGGATAAAAGGTAGTGCGCCTACGGTTTGAAGAGGGGGATGCCCCTAAACACTTGCATTTGGTGGAAGCAGGGGCTTTGTTGTCCATGGCAAAGTGTATTCGACAAAGATGGATGCCACAGCAAGCTGTTTTGTGGGTGCTTTGCAAATATTCTCAAGAAAAGTGCTGAGGAACATGGAACACTGTATCGTCACTATTTCGATTCATGCAAAGCATCATACTATTGCCATATTGTGGATGACAGAAACAGGAACTGTGAAAGTCAAGTCAATTTTTTTTTGGTTGAAAAAGTCAAGTGATTTAGGTGGTACAATTTTTGCACCAGTTGCATGCCATTAGTGTAGGAACTTAGCAGAAAAACACATCTCGCAGAAATGGTGGAATATATGGGAGTGTGGTTTCAGGAACTTTGGGGCATCTATGTTCCTGTCGAGGAGAAAAAAATTAAGTTTTACCCATATTTTGATGACCTAGTTTATTGGATTGGAGAAAGCATTCGACATTTTACACTCAATTATTGAATGTTCGTGTTGCATTTGCAAGAACAAATGATACTGAATTGAAAGATTTTGACAAATTTCCTATAATGTTCTTCACGGTTCAGGCCTAGGAATACTTTCAAAAGTTTGTGTAGCCTTGTTTTCTTGTTTCCCTGATTGACTTTGACACACCAAAGTTAGGGTTTTGACTGCTTTTATTACTGCCTTGTCTTCATTCTCCTTGCTGTGGATCAGAAAACACTCAATTGCTATAGATGGTTCATGTTTTCATAATGCAATGTAGTGACTGATGTTTTTCCATTTGGCAGGTTGAGAGCATAGTTTTAAGTATTATATCGATGCTTTCCAGTCCCAATGACGAATCTCCAGCAAATGTCGAAGCTGCGGTAGTTTTTTGAATTCCTCTTTTTTGTGTTCAATCTGTTCAGACAACTCTGCCCGGTTCAGTAGATATTGACCCGCATGTAGGGACAAGGATTTTTCTGTTCTGAGGATATCTAGTGAGAAATGTGGTCATAGTATTGGCAGGAGGAACATTTTGGGAGCGATATCATCTGATTGTTGTAGTAGCAGAAATTTCCTGTTTCTCTGCCTTCGTATGAGTAGCTGGATATATCCTCCTTGAAGTCAAAGTGAGTCATATGCAGTACACCTAATTGGAGGCATTGATTTGTCTTTGTTTGATAGAAGCCTTTTTGTCCCTTGACCAGGAAGGAATGTATACCTGTGCATGTCTGGCTGGTAAAATTTCTTGTGTGGTGGGGCCTAAATCTTTGTGATTTATGGATGGACTAGGTTGCTATACACTTTGGTTGAAGCTTTTCTGCACCATATTTAAAAGGCTTTCTGCTAGATTTTCTATTTTTGAGGCTAATATGGTAGATTTTTTTTTGGTCGATTAATGTGGTAGATTGAGAAATGCATTTTTAAATATTTTGAGTGATGTTTGCGGGCTTGTGGTAGCTTTACTTGCCAATTATTTGGAACTTATTTTTGCATCGTTCTAAACTTGTACTGCAGAAAGAATGGAGGGACAACCGGAATGAGTTCAGGAAGAAAGTTGCTCGCTGTGTGAGACGGTCTCAAGAAATGTTATGACCTCTTACTTTGCTTCTTCTTCTTGGTGCTGTTTTAGTTTTGTCTCCTGTAACGTAAGACTTCTTCCTGGGAGGGAGGACTTTCTGGTTGCAGCCAATTCATAAGCCTGTGTAGAATTTTTCATTCAATGTATGTGCATTCATGCAGTTTATTTACATGTTGAGCAATCGTCACATGCAGTGATGCTTGCGCATGGTACTTCTACTGGTCTGTTGCTCAAATTGTGCAATTGTGCATGATTTCCCTCCATATGGTTGTGGTTTCCTATATAATCTGGATTGAGTTTGGGAATCTGCTAGTTTCATGTTGTCCCAGGTGTTTTGCCACTGGCCAAGAAGACCTGTTGAGGTGACGGCTAACAAGCGTAACGATTGCCTCTCTTATATTCTAATTGGGATTCATTAGGTGTTGAGGGGTCCGTGATTTTTGTCTTTGGGTATATAATTTTGTTCTCATTTTTTAGTACATTTGTTCATCTGAGTTCCTAATTTGAATACCTCAGTATTGGCAGCCTACTCCTGCAACTTGGACTTAGGATTTTTCGTCGCCATATTGGCTTTTTGAAGTAAAAGGCCAGTGCATGGGATTTTTAAGTAACCGCATTGCATGGCCCTTTACTAATGTGTGCTCGTATTCTGGTCCACGACACTTTCGTCTGCCTAGAGGCATGAGCTCAATCTCATGGTCCGCTTACCGACGAGGCAAGGGTTCCTTAAAAAGTTTAATCGGCATGACATTCTTCATTCGGTCCATGCTTGAGCTGAGTGCTGACAGGATCATGGGGTCGCTACTCTTGTTCGGGCTACAGACATCTCTTGGCCTACACACTTAGGTTGGTGCAGCGCATGGTCCATCCCCATGGACGGCAGAGAGTCCGCGAATGACATTGGTACAGCAAGCGCTTGTCTCAGGAACTCAATCCCGAGGAGGATCGAGGAGTCGTCCGATGACATGGCCAAGAAAGTGGGCATTCCTCTACGCACTCTATTCTTCAGACTCTCGTTTGGCCACACCATGGACCCAGGGTGTCTTAAGGTTTACGACCTTGATCTTTGCCTGCATCGTCCTCCAATGCAAGTACAAGTTGCTTGGCATCAGTCTCATCCATAAAACTCACGGGTTGCACCTAAATCAATATTGAAAATATTTGCTATTGGCTTATTATTTCAAGCGATATAAGTTATCATTTTTAGAAAAATATTTTGCAAATCAATCACTTTTTGCAAATCAAACAAATCAATTGGAGACAACATATTCGCATAAAGAACTTAAAATTGGGTAAGGTTGGGACAAGTTTTCATAGGTTAGGATAGATATTGATGTGTTCTTTTAATATTGATTGGGTCGGGTATAAGTCGCTAGAATTGTATTGTATATAAATTGGTCAATTTGGGTTGAGTAGTTTTTTACGCGACACGACCCGACCCACCTATTTGACGGGTTTACTTATGGCCCCTCTTTGGCTTAAGAAAGAGTCCTGCTTTAAAGTGCTTGATAGACAAAATCAAAGCCCGAAAAACTTGTCCACTCGAAGGTAGTTTACTGTAGTCCATCGAGTCGATTGCGGCCGCTGCTTGCAACTCAATCCTAGCCCATGGCTTCAGGCCTTCCAAAATGTAAAAACAGTCTAATTAGCTTGGACATAATCACGAATCTCCATCTTTAGTGCCAAGAATTCATGCTTTCGGATGTCGTCATTGTGAACCACCCCGTTGTAACTCCTCGTACTTTTGTCCACCACCAAAGCAGCTTCGCATCAACCGAACAATATTTGTACTATCCTCCGTTCCACTACAAATATTTGGGAAAAATGTTAAATAAAGACTCAAAGTGGGTCTCTTTTCTCAAATAAGGATTTCAAGTGGATAATGTTTCAATTAAGGATCCAAAGTGCCCAAACTAATCTCAAATAAGAACCCAGCTCGTCGGCCGGGCAAATGTTTATCTGCCGGAAACTGTGAGACATTTTCCAGCACAAGAATAGAGGCAATTTTGTCTTTTTCTGTTTTATTTTTTTTTATTTTTCCTTTTTTCTTTTTTCTCTTCCCTCTTGTGGCCATCGCCGGCGATGTTTGTTAGCCTCAGGCGAGGGCGGCCTTCGCCGGCGTCGAGTGACGGCCGCCCTCGCTTGGGCGAGCGAGGGCGAACGAGGGCGAGGAAGAGGGCCGCTGTCGCTTGCCCAAGCGAGGGCGGCCGTCGCCCATCGCCGGCGAAGGGCGCCCTTGCTTGAGGGCGATGAACGTCGCCGGCGATGGCTACAAGAGGGAAGAGAGAAAAGAAAAAAGAAAAAAGAAAAAGACAAAATTGCCCCTATTTCGACGTTGGAAAATGTCTCACGGTCGCCGGCCAGCAAACATTTGGCCGGCCGGCGAGCTTGGTCCTTATTTGAGATTAGTTTTGGCACTTTAGGTCCTTAATTGAAACATTATCCACTTGGAGTTCTTATTTGAGAAAAGAGACCCATTTTGAGTCCTTATTTGACATTTTCCCAAATGTTTATCTTCTCAATCAAACCACCAACTCTGACAAAAAAAAACAAAAATCAAACCACCAACTAACCAGTAACAAACGAACTTATCGACTAAAGCATATCCAATGATAGATGCCCTCAGCTTGTTTGGTTTTTTAACCCCACAGCCCTTCTTTCACTCAAATTATTAAAAAGAGCCAAAGTTATCAAAAACCCTAAATTATATTTATCGTGATACATTATCTCAATTTTTTTTCAGTGACACAAAAATCTCAAACTTGTATTTTTGTGATAGATTTACCCTCCATTAAATTTCTATCAATGATAACTATTAAAAATTTACCTATATTAACGCTAAAAAGCAAACGGTATTGAACTAGTAGCTTAAATGAAACAAAAACGATGTTGTTTTAGTCAAAAATCATTTAACGGAATCTAATGTAACACATAAGTACAAGTTTGGAGTTTTTTATGTCACGAGAAAAAATTTAGGGCAAATGTATCACAGTAAGTACAATTTGAGATTTTTTATGCCACAAAATAAAGTTCAAGGGTATAGTTTGAAGTTTTTCCCATTAAAAATTAATTAGACCCAAAAAAAATAATTAAAAAACTTATTTTTCTTATTTTGTTTTTTTCCCTTTTTCTTTTTGCACTTTTTTTTTATATTTTTCTCCTTATGAAGCTTCCCCAATAAGCATTTTAGGTCTCTCGTCTCCAAAATCGGGACTCCAGTCTCCCTCACTCAACGAGGACTCCCCCACCTCCCTTAATAATCGGCGGTTTGATGGCTTCGAATCAAGCCAGCCTTCTCCTCCAGAAGCAGCTCCGAGGTCCGATTCTGACCCCTGATTTCGCCTTCCCCCTTTTTTTAGGGTTTCTTCTCTGTTCTTTATTCTTCTCGCGGTCGATGATGGCGTGCGGTGTTTGGTGATCGGGTGCAGATCTTTGCAGGAACCCGGTGGATGGGTTCTCCGCGGGGTTGGTGGACGAGACCAATGTGTTCGAGTGGAGCGTCTCCATAATTGGCCCTCCCGACACCCTGTAGTGAGTCGGAATCGCTTTTGCTGGATTCGCCGAGCTCGAAGTTTTGTTCTTTCTCGTGCTCTCGATGTACCCTTTTCCTGTTTCTTTCGTGGGTCGATTCTCTTTTTTTGATGTGGCGGCGTGAATGGTTGGTTTTTTGTTCTCCAAAAAAGGCGATTATTTTCGTGGTGTTGTGTTTCGAATTGGTCTCCAAAAAATTGGATCATCTGTTTCATTGACCATAGAAAGATGGCGTTTCTATTGGGAATCTGGAATTAGTCTCGATTTTCATGATGCTTCGGGTCCGACTTCTATATGTGCGTTCTTGAATCAGAATTTGGCTGCTGACCGAGGAGATGTGCGTTTACTAGTTGTTTGAAAGACGAAACTTGGCGGTGGGCGTTCCATTATTCCGTGGAAAAGAAGTGTATGACTTGGATACCACATGCTTAGCTAATGGTTTGTTTGATGGGTATTTCTTTGTATATTACTTCGACTGCACGTGGTGATAGGGTGAGATGAATTTCCTTGCATACTTTTCTCAACTTTGACGGGCCATTACTTTGACTAGATATATGAGTGTTTCAACAATCTCATATATTTTTGGTCAGTGAATTTTTTCGTGGGTAATTACCTTGATAGTTGCAACAATTTGGGATTCATATCTTGGGAGAGCTTGAGATTATAACTATAATTGATATTGGTGTTATTACTATTATTGTTTCATTTCGGTTTTTTCACTTATACCATATTCTACACTTACTAAGTTAGACTATGAGCTTGCTGGAGTGACAATTCACAGATGCCTCGTAGGTGATGTCTTATATTATGTCCTGTTAGTATATATCTTTTAGTCCTAGTTATGTTCTTCTTTGAGGACCTCTGCTTGTTGGTTTGACTTTGGTATGAGCATGAGATTTTCATGAGGATTAAGTCCATATGAGCAGGGGCCAGTTCTTGAAACATTTTCGTTTGAATAAAACACCTCTAATTGTCTATTCTGCTTTGGTATTAGTTTATTCAGCTCACATTATTATTTCAAATGTCCAAAAAACCAACATATGGCTTGAGATTGATGTGTGGCTTTTAGCAACAAGACAACTGATTTTGTTCATGTTGTCTTCAATTTTGTTGCTCTATATAAATGTGAGACAGGAGTACTCCTTTTATATCTTTTACTCTTTGTACTGTTTAGTGGGCGTGTTATCTTGTCTTCTCGCATCCTAAGCTGACTTGGGGTATTGACACATTTATCCAGCATCTTCAGTGTCTGGACTGTATTATGTACTGAAATTAAAACTTGACATTTTTCTACTATTCATGTACAATATTGTTATGGCAGTGAAGGAGGTTTCTTTAGTGCCATAATGAGCTTTCCACCCAACTATCCTGTAAGTCCCCCAACGGTGAGGTTTACCTCGGAGGTGTGGCATCCAAACGGTGAGAGCCATCTCTTACCATCAACATAGTGGCATTACCGCTTTTAATTATGCTTTTTTTGGCTATGCTAACTACCTAAACATTGCCATCTGTAACTTTAGTATATCCTGATGGAAAAGTTTGCATTTCAATTCTCCATCCACCTGGTGACGATCCAAACGGATACGAGCTGGCAAGCGAACGCTGGTCTCCTGTACACACAGTATGTTTTTTGGTGTTAACACGCTCTCCCCATGCTTCATAGCCTTCAGTTTCAGAACTTTTGCCTATTCTTGATTTTATATATCCTTAACTACCATCCACATTATTGCTTAATTGAGAGTCATTATGATAAGATGCTACCACCTATGCTACCTCCTCTTCCTCTCAAGACATATTTTCGGAAAAATAGAAAGAAGCAAGATGAAGTGGCGTTACAGGAGATAATGGCTGAACAAGTCAAGCCATGTATGGGAGAAGTTAGAGAAAATCTTGGGAAATCAGCCCCACTTTCCCAGAGTGCTTCGTAGGCTTTAGTAGTGGGTTAGTCTTTCCTAGAATTTAGCAAGTTGTTATTTTGTTCATCTTTGTTTAAATGCTTCGGTTATGCACAGTTGTAGATAGAGAAAAGATTATTATCTATTGTTCCCTTTCAATCCCAATTCTCCTCTTCTTCTCCAACTCTCTCTCTCTCTCTCTGTCTCTCTCTCTCTACTGCGGGTTTCTACCACATTATGTGTGAATGCATGACTTGGTCGTGAATCCCGATGAACTGAGCTTGTAACATTTCTTGCGGCGCACTTTAGGATCCTCTTCACTTAGGTTATCTACCCTCAAAAGCTGTATTCTGTGCTGCTTATTTTCTTTTGGAAAGCAAAATGGCAAGTTGCTGGAGACAAATAGAAGTGCTTCTTTTCTGTGCTTATAGAGACCTCCCAATGATTCAACAACTAATGTTGTTCTCATGCGAAAGACTAGTAACCTCTTAAGGACTTATCTTTAGGCCATCACAAACTTAAACTCTCATAGGTCCCTGCTTCAGAACTCAAGCTTTTGATGGGAACGTTTTTTTAATTTTTTTTTAACTCCCATAGTAAGAAGGATTAATTGCCTCAAAAGCATTGTACTTTAAACAGGTTTCTCAATTTTACCTTGAACATCAAACTTGCAATTTTTCCATGAATTATGGTGTTTATTGCAATTTCGCTCCATTTCCTGTTAACACTCAAACGTTTTTCACTAGATGCCGTATTGCTTTAATTGGTTTAGTTGGATTTGGGACCTACGAGTAGATAGTCATAGATTTTGGTAGTTCGTGATTAAACAGGAGATGAAAACTATCAAGCTGCAGTTGGCATCACTTGCATTATTCTTGCTTTCGCAAACCTTGTACTTTTTAACAGTTTTTCCTGTCTACCCTAGGCGCCTGCCCTTCGGGATTAACACCTGCTTATTTAGTTAGTCAGGTTGGTCTTCTGCCCATATGCAACGAATACTTTGAATCGGATACTTATTTATACCTCAAACTCCAAAACTTCCAATTTTACCATGAATTATGATGTCCGTGTCAATTTTATTCCATTTCTAGTGCACATGCAGCTATGTTTACTATATGCTATATGCCTGAAACGTTTCAGTTGAACCTGGGACACTTGAATAGATCTTCATTGATTTTGGTAGTTGGTGAAGACAGGCGGTGAAAACTATTCAGATGGAGTTGGTGTCACTTGCATTGTTCTTGCTTTCGCTGTCTCCCAAGTAATGGGGGTGTTTGGGGTTCTTCAATTCCTGCTTTAGCTCTTTATTTCAAGTTACTGTTACATTTTCTTTTTGATATGATCATTATATGGTTGAGGTTCTGTTGTTCCAAAGTCAGTGTCACATTAGAGTTAGGATGGTGCCTTATTGGCTATCACATTAGCAATTAAGGGTTGCATTGACCAATTACTCAGGCTGCGTTTGGAAACCACTTTCTAGGGGTCTAAAAGCCCTTGGGCAAATGTCAGGGTGTTTGGCAATTTTTTTGGGGTGAGCTTTTGCGGAGATGCATTGCATTTCCAATTCCTCTAAAGTCCCTTAGCCCAATGCGAGTTCTACTCAGCTTTGGGCTTTAGCATTTACAGAATGCTAATGCATTTTTTTCTTTCCAAATTTGCTCTCGCTAAACTTTTGAAATTCCAGTTTTACCTTCACCATTTTCACCTCACGCAACATTGCTGGCAAGCTCAAATCTGACCACTTGAGGTCGCGACCTCAACTTGGGGTCCTAGTGCCAACTCTGGCTCGCCAGTGTCTAGCTGTTGCCAGTGTTCGCAAGTAGATTTTCTTTTTTATTTATTTAAAATATGTACCTAAATCCTTTACAAGTCTAGTTTCTTCCAAAACAGTATTTAAACCAAAGTTGATTCCCTGAGCATTTTTCAATTTCGCTTTACCAAATACTATTTTCATTTCGAAAAACCCTTTAACCTAAAATCTTGACATTTCCCCGAAAGCTGAACCAACCGCAACCTCATTGTGGTTTAGGATCAAAAAGCCGGGGAGGACGAAAATTGAAGAAGCCCTTAAAGTGTAGGGTTATTTAGTTAACTAAGCCTATAGCGAATTGTTTGAGATATCTCAGCCCATTTTGCAATGGACCCAAAAGACAATTTTTTTTCCTTTTTTCTTTAAGCAGCTGCCTTTCACTGCTGATCTTTCAAGTTTGAATTAGAAGTAGACGATGGAGATGTCGCTGACACACCAATGCTGAAGTACATTGATCATCTCATAATGAATGCAATCTACTGAGAATCTTGTGCTGTAGTGGATGTTGGACTGGCGCTTCCAGTCCTTGACATCCTTCCAATAAATGAGGCATCAGAAGCTTTTCTTGTGTGACACCTCTCCATCTGTTCTGCTAAAAAAAGCATGAGTATTTGGACACAAGATACTTCCATGTTTGTACATTAGATTGAACAGAATATCTATCTGGGAAAAGGTTTTGACTTGTTTAAGTGGGAGCATTTAAAGAAGGATTGGGAGGGTGCATTGACTCTCACATGAAGAAGGTAGTGAGGCTGTAGAGTGGAGGGAGACCCGTTACAGACATGTGGATGTTGGCAGCGGTGGCTTTCTTATCCATGGAGAAGTGTATTCTACTAACCTCAGCATTGTAGCTAACTCTTTTCAAGGGTACCTAGGGGATATGCTGTGCTCTCCCAAGTACTAAAGAACACGGGATGCTTTTAGTATCATCATGTTGGTTCATTAAAAAGCACCATACTGTTGCTTTATTGTGAATCACGAAAACAGGAATGAGAAAGATGAAATTGCATTATGCGGTACAATTTCGCATTGCTTTGAACAAAGAAATTTTGCGGAAAGGGCATCTAGAGCAAATGGGGGAATATGTCAGAAGTGTAGTTTTCAGGGACTTTGTGGCATTTATTTTCCGTTGGAGGAAAAACCACATAAGTTTGCATAGAAGGATTTGACCTGTTATCTGGTTAGCTAGTTTTTTTTATTGGAGAAGACATCCGTAATTTTACATTTTAAGTGTTGAACGTCCATCTCGCAATTGCAAGAGTAAATTATTGTGAACTTAAACGTTTCAGAAAATATTACACAATAGTTCGTCACGGTTCTGACCTACAAGGCTAGGACTATCCTCAAAAGTTGTGTAACAATGTTTTCCTCTGTTGACTGATTAACTTGGATGCACCTAAGTTAGGGTTTTGACTGTTCATTTATGCTTTATCCACATTCTCCTTCTTGCTTAGAATCTCAAAACGCTCAATTGATCACTATACATGGATTTTCATGTTTTCATACTGTCATGTAGTAACTGATGTCCCCTCCATTTGGCAGGTTGAGAGCATAGTTTTGAGTATCATATCGATGCTTTCCAGTCCCAATGACGAATCTCCAGCAAATGTTGAAGCTGCGGTAGGTTTTTGATTTCTTCTTTTGCTTATCCAATCTGTTAAGACTACTACATACAGTTAGGTATACATTGATCTGCACGTAGGGATGAGGGATTTTCAAATCCAAAGATATAAAATTGGAAATCTGGTCATAAGTGGTAGGAGGAAGATGTTGGCAGCTACATTTTCTGATTGTCGCAGTACCGGTAAAATCCTGTATCTTGTCTGAATAGCTGGAGTTATCCTCTTTGCTTTAAGTAAGAATTGAATAATGTTTATCGTATAGAAACCTTTTCTCCCCCTAAATGGAAGGTGCATGTGTCCTGGTTAGCAATGCCTCGGGTTTTGTGGTCCAAGTCTGTGATATACGGATGGACTAGGTTGCTCTATGTTCTGGTTGAGGCTTTGGTGAACATATTTAAAAGGCTTTTTGCTAGATTTAAATTTCTGTTTTTGAGGCTAATATGGTAGATCTGGAAATGCATTTTTGATGTTTGCGGGCATGTGGTAGGCTCTACTTTGCAATTATTGGAAGTCTTATTTTAGCATCCTTCAAAACTTGTACTGCAGAAAGAATGGAGAGAGAATAGGAATGAATTCAGGAAGAAAGTTGCTCGCTGTGTGAGACGGTCTCAAGAAATGTTGTGACCAATTATTGCTCTGCTACTTCTCGGTGCTGCTTAAGTTTTGTCTTCCTGTAACTTACGACTTCCTTCTGGGAGGGAGGGATTTTCTGGTTGCCGCCAATTTATAAGCCTGTAGAATTTTTTGTTAAATGTATGTGCATTGAGGTCTCTGATGCCTGTTCTTTCCATGACAAGCAATCGTCACTTAAGTGATGCTTACCTATGGTACTTCCGCTGGTCTGTTGCTCAAACTAGTGCAATTGCTGTGATTTCTCTTTATATGCTTTTCCTTTTCGGCGCGAATCTGGATGACCTTGAGAAAATGCTAGGTTAATTGTGACAGATGTCTTTTGTCATTGGCCGCTGGCTCTGTGCTTTCATTCTCTCTCCTTCATCGTGATCATTGCAACTTTTTGAGTTTTGAAGCAATTGCAAAATATTTAGCCACTGTATTTTGAGTGCGTTTGGTTCAATTTTCATGGAAAGTTCTTGGGAAAATTGAAAGGCCTTTACGTTAAAAGGGTTTTTCGAGATGCAGTTACTGGTTGGTAAATTGTAATTTTAAAGGCATTAGGAAATAATTTTGGTTTAAATTGCATTTAGAAAAATCACACTTTGTAAAGCACCTTTGCTTAAAAAGAAAAACTCAAAACTAAAGAAGGACCTGGCGGTCGGCTAGCCTCTGGCAAGAATCTAGTGAGGCTAAATCTAGCTGTAGGCAGATTTGCTTGAGGTCAGGCGACCTCAACTGACCTTCATCTGGGGTTGCACTACCTCAGGCGACTCGGTGTCGACCCTGTTGCCTTGGTTCACGCAACCCCCAGCGGGCATTGCGCGGTCTGAGGTTGGGTGACCTTAGGCGCGGCTGCCAATATCATATCTAGTTCGTAGGCAGCCACATTTGCTCTTGCTGAGTGGCCAGCCTAAATTGTATGAGATAGGGACAGTTCCGAAATTATTGAAGTTTGTTGAGGTTAAAGTTGGAAGTAAAAAAACGTACTTGAATTTTGGAAATGCTTAAAGTATCTTCAGATTTGCCGTAGGCTAAATTTAGAGCCTAAGGCCCTTGGAGATGCAATTTCATTTCCTTCAACAATTCAAAAAATATTTGTCAAATGGTATTTGGGTTTGTCTAAGCACCTTAAGAGAGGGAGGTCCGTTGGCGTAGGCCAAGGGCAAAATTCTAAATGGGGATGGAATTCTCTCTCAAATAAAGCTGTAGGTACGGATTATGGACAGACTAGATAAGAGGATGATTACAGAAAGCTCAAGGAAAGCTCTACATTCGGGCCCCCTGGAGATAATTCACCCCTGGGCATCAGCTTTTTCTTTGCTCAGCTTTTTGCCCCTTGCCCTTTTCTTCCTCCCCTCATCCCAGAGGATTTCGTATTCTCTTATCCTTTTTTGATAAGTGGAGGAAATTGGTGCTTAGCTTGATTGGGTCTAAACACCAAAAAGTCGATGTTAGGACCCGACAAGCTCATCTACCTCGTTTTCTTTTCACCACACAAATATGCCACAGTATGTACGCTCGCTCAGGCGGTTTTGGAGTGTTAAATGGGTTGGTTTTGTTCGGGTTTTCAGAAAATCCAAACCGGTCCGAACCATTTTGGAGATTCCTCACGGAGACCTGATCCTTGATCCGAATTCTTCCGACCCGAACAAACTCAAACATAATAGTACGGCTTGGGTTTAAAATACCGACGTTTGGGAACGTTCTTTCGGGAAAAAGAAAACTCTAGAAGTTGAGAAAACGAATTGCATAATTTAAGCTGAAGCCAAAGAAACAATCTGTACTAGCTATAGCTCAATGAAGAGAGGGGAGAGAGAGTTGCCTCATCACTGGTCCTTCCCGGCAAGCCTTGCCCACCTCCATCTACCTCGCCATAGGCGGCACTCTATCTCCAATTAGTCAAGCAGTTCTCAACTCGTGTACTGGCCATGGTTGACAACACAGTGCCATAATGGCAGTGGAGCTTGGCTGAGCCCAGACAACATGCATCGCCACCGACGACTTGCTTAAGATCCATAATCTTTTGACCTTGTAATTCCGGCTGGTGAGATCATCCCATGAAGATGCAAACCAGCTTCGGATCGATTTGGGGGTTCGACGATGCTCCAGGTCGGCGTCGATTTCTGATTTGTTGCGACTCGGTGATTCATCGAACTCTCGAGTCAAGTCAAGACTCATGATATTCCAATTTTTCTAGAGAAAAAATCGGTTTTATCTTCGGTAAAACTTTCTATTCCAAACTTGCTTTTCGTTTCATACAAGTCAAAATGGGCCGATTTAGGTTTTAACACCAAAACCAAATCTGATCCGCTGAAATTGCTTGCTTATGCGAACTGAAACGTGAAGTCCGACGACTCAAACAGAGAAGTACGTTTGGGGTCGGGTTTTCGGGCCTTCCCAGTTTTCTTGACACCCCTACTGTGATGTTGTGTTTTTGAATGTATGCTGTTCCTACTTGTCAGGTCTTTTCCTTTCTTGTCCACTCACTGACTTTTGACAATTGAAGACACTGTAATTTGCAATGTTCAGAGTTCATTTTTGAATGTTAGATGGGAGTCTCATGGTTGCGATTTTCCGGTGGATTGATATTTTGTCAATTTAAATCATAGTAGTCCACGTGGTGTCTCGTCATTTTGTCGATTCCTATTAGCATTTATCAATAATTGTATGAACTAATAAGTCAATTATATCTGCAATGACAGAAATGACAAGATTGAGCATTTGTTGGCTCATCATCGCACCATTAGTCAAATGTCATTCTCCCACAAATAATAGAAAACAGCATGGAAACTCCGAATTTCAAGGTTATACAATGACAATGCTCATCTGTTTACTTGCTCCCACTGACAAGTAACCTCGTAAGAGCAACACTAAAAAGTCAAAAAGACGACTTAAAAAGATGGTTCTGTTGGTTGAAAATTTGGGGAAGTGTGGTTAGTGAATTAATTTTGATATTTAGGGTTGGTTTCCTCGAAAGAAAACTATTTCTAGGAAATTATATTCCGACTTTCTGATATTTGGATAACTGAAAACTAATCGATTTACGGCAAATGATTTCCATAGACTGAAACAACAAGTTTAGATTGGGAGAAAACAATTTTTTCTTATGACAAGAAGGAATCATTTTTCCGAAACTACCAAACAAATGAAAACTTTAATGAAAAATATTTTTTTATCATATTATTTTTAGCGAAACAAGCGCATCCTTAATATTATTTTCAACTTGAGAATTGGAAGGGAATTAATGTTTATTCCTCCGACACTAAAATTTTAGTATATCCCTGCCCTTTTTGGAGCTTTTCATACTTCTTTTGAGAGATATATTTAACGTTCAACATTAATACTTCTAGATTTTCATTATGTTTACTTGTCACAACTAAACATTCGAATTGAAATACTCGCTGCATTCTGCTTTCCATCTCGTTCCTTTGGCCATTCCAATTCTCAAATCAAGTTAACCTTAAGTTATATAATGCTTGATCGAAGTAGCTCACGTTATTGAGTAGCTGAATCATGTTCATATTAATGTATGTTTCTTGGAAAGCAAAAATATGATATTTCTTTGACTTTTATTATAAAGCTCAAGATGGCGAGCCTTGTCTGAGCATAAGTAGCACAGTTTGCAAGTATGGCGAAATTAGTGTAGAATCTTCAATTC
This sequence comes from Syzygium aqueum, assembly GCA_031216185.1. Classification (NCBI taxonomy): domain Eukaryota; kingdom Viridiplantae; phylum Streptophyta; class Magnoliopsida; order Myrtales; family Myrtaceae; genus Syzygium; species Syzygium aqueum. Next base: position 1,649,320 of record CM062240.1, read on the forward strand.
TCAGTTGAGTCTGGACGAGCTTGAGTATTGAATTATGCCAGAAAGACAACATGTCTATGCTCTTAGACTTTTCATGGCCTAATTCCCTAAAAAAAATCTCCAACTTTAGGTCCAATCTCAATTTTGCCCCAACCTTTTTTGTTTAAAATAATTACTAACTTTCACTTTAGTCCCAAATCTGCCCTGCGTCCATAAATGACCGCTGGTTTCTTCAAAATTATCGGAGGCTATTGTTGTTCCATATAAAGATGAATGTATTGGTGAAGACGTGAGTTCAAAAAACATATGTCTAACTGGCTTTGATATTGATAATTTTGAAGAAATTAGTGAGAATATTTGGACGCGGAGGCAGATTTGAGACTATAGCGAAAGTTTGTATTCTTTTAGACAACAAAAAAATTCAAAACAAAATTAGGATTGGATATAAAGTTGGTAGTTTTTGATGGAATTAAGCCAACTCTTCATTGTCCCTGCTGAATGTCCTAAATATTATTTAACAGTATTTTCTCACTGAGACTTTGGTTCTTTCTCACTGAATTTTCTACAGCCAATTATTGTTTTCAAAAGGGTAAACATAGTCCATGTATCATTTTGGTCAATATTCAATATAATCCTTAAACTTAACTTTTATTTAATTTGTTCATTATACTCTTTAAATTGAACCAACTTAGTCCTTCAAGTTGATTTGTTTCCATTGGCGTCAAATACAACACACAGATTCCTACATATGATCCACATTTGTGGATGTGGTAGTGCTTATTAGAATATTTTATAAGTATAATAATACACTCGTTATTTATTCATTATTTTTGTTATTTATATTTTGGTAATTTATACTATTTGACTATTTGTGTTTTGAAGAGATTTGAGTTCTTTTTCTTTCATTCGATTCACTCATTTCAATCAATTGGCTACCGAATAAGTTTCAACTGGTACGTCTTCTCTTGAAAGCGTAGACTAAGAAAAGAACATTTAAGTCTGGGAATTGTATCTGGGGGACATGATTTCTACCGTAACCAACAAGGTTGGATTACGTATTCGTTCCGGGAAATCATTGTCCTTAAGATAATATTAGAGATACGCCTCGCCCCAATCAACTCAGCCTCGTCGGTTGTAGAACGCATTTCAAAGCTATGCAATCGCAGGTGAACTGAGATCGAACCGAACAATATCGTGCCAGTGCCTAGGTGGGGCTACCTACGGTCGCATCATAGCTAGGGAAGAGATGTCGGATTTTGGATGTCTCCAATTCCACATCGCTTAAACACGAGCTCCGGTACCGGTAGATAAGTCTCGCGTAATTTTAAACCGGCGCCGCCTGTCATGAAAGTTCCATACGCCAACAGGTGATCCCTTTCGTGTTTCCCCAAAATTCGGTACTCATTAGTGAGATTCACTTCTTGGAAGGTCTAGCCGTGAGCTGACGTCCGAATGACGAAATGACAACGTTATGATTAAGTGTGAATCTGTGGGCTGACCGGGAGGACATGAGACTGAAACTTATAGGCTGTGGGATTGAATGATTTTCAAACAATGAAAAGGCCCCCCTTCTTCTTTTTAAAAAGCTAAAGAAGGAAGGAAAATCCACACGGAAAAGGAGAGTGGTTAGGGCAAATCATGAGAGCATAGAGGGACCCCATTGCAAGCAAATTAAGCTTTTACACATTGACCGGGCCTTTTCTGGTCTTCACATTCACAGTCATTCGGATTTAAGCAAGTCCTTAAAATATTTCATCTCAGCCATCATTCGGATCTCGGGATTATCAAAATGTAAAACTTCAAGAGAGTATTCTTTCTCTCTAAAGAAGACAAAGATATTTAGAAAATTACGAGTGCAAGGAATGCATATGTCGGTACGCAAAAGTAAAGAAATGCCATTGCAAGCTATTAGACTTTGACAAATTGACCAGGCTTTTTTCTGGTCTTCACATCCACGGTCATTCTTTCCCCTAGCTAACCCTAAACTCTTGGGTCAATCTTGACCACCTTTTGCCCTTTCCCACGACCGACGTGGTGCCGCCATCCAATTTAATTTTCTCTAATCTAGTGATTATTGCCAACTAATGGTGCTATTAGGAGTGGCTAACCACATTTGAAGGTGAAATATGTACGGGAAAATGTAAAGATAATTGTAAATGATTCTTATTGCGGTGTGAATGGGGGAGAACTTGCTAATTGCACATCTTCTGGAATGAAATGAGAGTAGGGGTGGAAGTGGGGGCAGATATCATTGAATGCCCCCATCTGCCAACCTCTAACGGAGACATAAACAGATGGCGGATTTTGAGAAGTGAGAAGGGTTTTGGGTTAATAGCCAAAAACCCAATGAAGTCTTAGATGTTGTAATTGAGGAATCTGAAAATCGAAACCCTGTATGTATAACTGTTAAACTCTATTAGATTTTTTTTTGTTTGGTAATCTACTTGAGTTATGAATAAATGCCCGTGTTTGAAAATTATGGTTATTTAGTATATATTCGGTGGAAGATAATTATTAATAGAGGATTGCAAGTATCCAGTAGATACTCAATAATTGTAAGGTGGGATTTGATAGTATGCCGAAAATATATCGACGGGTTCGTTCCGCGACAGATTTTGGACGGCATTAGCTTTTCTAAACTCGTCCCACTTATATACTTAAATAGTTAAATATTGGGCCAAGAAAGTTTTTGTCGATAGACTCTTTTTTATTATTCTTTTTCGTGTCTTGTCAAATTAGCTTTTTCCATCCATGACTTTTTTTGGCTCATCAAGATTTTTTATGGACTCAAATGCCAAGCTCAAGCAAACCCACAAGACACTCAAGAGAAAAGGGAGCGATTGCAAACATTACTTTCAAGGACATGCAAACTGTGCATATTTCTAGCGACGATCGATGATTGGTTTCGTCTGAATTTGCAAAGTTTCGGCCACATGTATGGTTTCGATGTACCAACAATCGATAACGATAAGTAAGGATTAGATTAAAGGGCGATTGTTTTCCCGCATTATTATCAGGTCTGGATCTAATTTGCAATCGAGCCCTCTCACACGTCGACTTGCACCGACAGTGAACCGAATAAAAACTCGCGTTATCCTCAACTTTGTGCGTGGGATCTTTGATCTCAACTTATCAAAAGTTCCCATTTTCCATTAAGTTACATGTTTTTTAAAAAAAATAATAACTTTACATGCCAATAGCCTTACCAAAAAAAAAAAACTTTACATGCCAATATTAAATCGTGAAAAAAATTACATAATTTTACGTTTCGATATTTATACATCAAAGAATTTAGGATATACAAAATTAAAAAATAAATAAATAAACAAAAGCAGAACCTGCATTTAAACACACACTCGCTCTCTCTCTCTCTCCCATACTCTGACCTCTTTCACTTCCTCACCTGTTCCCCTTTTCTTCTCCATTCACAGAACCTCCTCTCTCTCTCTCCCTCCCATGGAAGTCTCGCCATGTCTCGTGACTGCAACTCCCTTTTCCATCTCATCCCCATAACACCCACTCCAACTCCCCCCCCTTTCTCCTTCTTCTCCCCCCTCATTCCTCACAACCCACCTCCCATGCCTGCATAATCCGTTTCAGTAGCCCCCTCCAAGAACATCCTCTCCCCCTCTCCCTCTCTCTCATGACTCAACGCAGAACACTGCTCTCCTTCCACCGCCCAACATCCTCCTCCTCCTCCTCCTCGTCGACGGCAGCAGCAGCAACATGCAATCCCCGCCTCCACTCCCCTACCACTCTCCCCGCAACGGCGACGCCGCCGCCACCCCGCCCCACCACCACCAACACCCCCACCGCCACGACCACCGGCAGCAGTACCAGTCGACGGTGTCCGTCCAGAAGCTCCGGCGGTTCAACTGGCTGATCCTGGTGCTGCGCCTCGCCGCCTTCTGCTTCGCCCTCGCCTCCTCCATCTTCTCCGTCACCAACTCCCGCGGCCCTTCCTCCCCCCACTGGTACGACTTCGAGGCTCTCAGGTACTCTCCTTCTTCCCCCCTCCCCTTTTCTTTTTCCTTTCCACACACCCACTTTTCTCCCCCCCTCCCTTTTCCTCTTTCGAAACGGAAAAAAAGCAGCTTTCTGTCCGCGTAATTTTCCAAGGCCCCGCCCAAAAAAAGGGGGTTTGGGTTTGGCAAAAACGCCCGCCATTTTCGCACCCTCTCGAGCTCGATCGATCAATTGGGGCACGGCGACAACGGAATCGACCGTCTCGTCGTCGCCATCGAATCTTTTTGCTGAAACTAATCATGGGGAATTGGGGTTATTGCAGATACTTATTCGTGGCGAATGCGATGGTGGCGCTGTACTCGCTGTTCGAGACGGGTGCTTCGGTGTGGGAGATACTGAAGAACGCCACATTGTTCCCGGAGGCGTTTCAGCTCTGGTTCGATTTCAGCCACGACCAGGTAAAGAGAAGCTCCTCGGAAACCTGAGATTCTGTCTCCTTCCTCCTCAGTTTCTTTCGAAGTGAACGGCGCTGTCTGTCTCTTTGTGACATTTATGAAAATAAATGACATGAAAATTATTTTATTGAAGATGATCCCTTCTCATTTAATTTAAAATAACTAGTTCATGGCAATATATATATTTAAAATGTACATCTTTCAAATTATTTATTTTTCGCGAAATTCAATCAGTATCTAATATGATGACTTTTTTCCTCACCAAATTCTCGTGACAGAAGAATTAGTAGAAATGCTGATTCTTTCTCGCATAAATGAAGATTTTGGTCTAGGATTTTTACTAAATAGATTAATCTTAGGAACATTATCAGGCCCGCCGAGGGATACGAGTGTCTGGAGGTTTTGTTTTTTCGTAATCGAATTCTTTCACATGTCAACACCCAATGTCGCACCCAATGTCGAATGAATAGGCTATAACGGACCCCATAGAAATCTTTGTTTGTCCAATTGGCGGATGTTTGGAAGCTAAGTTCTTATGAAGAAATTGTTATTTGGACCGATTGTTAGATTAACGAGTTGTGTTCGGATTGACATTCTCTATGTTATGTGTAAACAGAAAGAATAAGGTTTTCATTGCGACTTTACTGAGAACTTTTGTTTGATTTTTGGGAGAAGTATAGTACATTTTTTTTAAATGCAATAAGCGGGAAATAAAGAGAATTCAAAATCATTGTTCTTTTTTCTTTTGTTTTCCTCGCATCGCAGGTGTTCGCGTACATATTGATATCGGCGGAATCGGCCGGGATGGCGCTGGCGAGGACGCTAAAGGGATCGGACACGTGTACGGCGTCGAGCGCCTTCTGCATCCAATCGGACATCGCCATCGCCCTTGGATTCGCGGGCTTCCTCTTCCTCGCCGTTTCCTCGATCCTCTCCGGCTTCCGCCTCGTCTGTTTCCTCATCAATGGCTCTCGTTTTCCTCACTAGAGATCGCGAAAGGCGGTGCGCCGGGGGGGCAGCGTGTGATTTTTTATTTGATTTTAATTATTTTCTTTCGATTGAGTTGCTTCACTCCTCCTCCATTACTGTAAACTATAATTATATATTACATTATAAATTGAGCAGATGAATTTCAAGAAATTTGTGAATTAATACAATTATTCTGAAATTCTAATAGGAAAATGAAATAAACAGTCCTCGAACTTTGGTTCAATGTGCAATTTGATCTTTGAACTTTTATTTCGTTTAATATAGTCCCTGAATTTTAACCCAATGTGTAATGTGATCTTTCCTTTAATTCAAGTCCATGGACTATATTGAATATTTCATATAGTTTAGGGACTAAATTGAACATGTATCAAGAGTTTAAGGATCAAATTGGACAAATTAAAAGTATATTGAATGTTATGATAAAGTTCAAGGATTACATTGAATAAATTAAAAATTCAGGGATCAAATCGTACATTAGGTCAAAATTCATGAACTGTTTGTGTCATTATCCCAATTTTAGTATGCCTTTTTTAGAAGATTAACATTAGCATCCTTTTCAAACTACACATATTTTAATTAGCTCAGGCCTTCATGGCTACCAAACTCAGTGTCTCTCTCTTTTATGCTTCTAACGTCCTAAAATTCTTTGTCAAGAAAGAACTACATCCCAAACTAATGAAATCAAATGGCTAGCTTGATTTTGGGATAAATTTATCACAAGTGTATCAGTTTGAAATTTTCGGTAATCAAAAAATTGATTTGAGTTAAATTTATTGCAGATATACTAGTTTAGAGTTTTACGTAGTATTTATCTTGATTTTTAATCAAATTTACTATGATTGACTTCGGACATTTCTTTCCCAATTGAGGAACTCGAGAAACTAATGAAGTTATTGCCGAATCGTTTCAAATAATTTGTGATTTTCAAAACAAATAAACCCATAAATTGTGCCTGAGCTTGGTAATCAATCGGTCATTTTTGGGGAAATTCTATGTGTTGATGCATGAATGAGCATCCGACCCAATCCTCAACAATCACATTTTTGATTCCTAAAAGCTGTCCCCATCTTAGGCGTACTTCACCAGACACCAACTTTAGAGCGAAATAGAATCGACATGGTGCATAAAACACAGATTGGGTTCTCCAGAACCCGATTCTCCAAAAGAAGAGAGACATCTACCTGCTGAATAAGACAGGAAAGCTGGGTGATCATTAAGTTGCCCATCCTATGTTCATCCAATCGTCTGTAGAGATTGCCTCGCAAGATTTTCAAGCACGGTTCACGTTGCATCAACACATAAAATAAAGCAATTTGCGGCGAAACATCTTAAACTGGGAGCATCCTGAGAAGTATGTGATACGAAAGCCGTTTCACCCTTCACGCACACAACATTCACCTCATCGGACAATGACTCACTGGAATCTTAATGGTGTCGAAGTTTCGGCGAGTCATACTGGAATATCATACGAGACCATTCACTCACTGGAATCTCGACGGTGTCAAAAGTTTTAGCAAGTCGTACTCAAAACATCACACAGGACGAGCAAGTGGCACACACGAAGCACAGAGAGCTTTCAATGGACGGATCTAGTGGCATTTCCAGAATTGCTTCCGCTAGCACCTATCTAGATTGCTTCCGCTGGTACTTTACAATGGGGAAAGACGTTGGATCACATCACACCCTCATGTCATGTTCTCTCCAGAACCCTCAAGTGTCACCTTTCTTATGCTTTGATGCCACCGGGATGCCTTTGGCATATGAACGGTTCACAATTCAGACCAAAACCTCCCCAAAGAGCCAACCCTTCTGAGACACGCACTCATATCATGACATATTACTCACTTAGGCCAAGAACGCAGAAAAGGTTTTCAAAAATTGTATCAACCGTCAAAGACGATAGAACAAGCAACCAATCATTATAAGAAACGTTCTTCACTCTATGCTAGAATTGTGACAACACACCTGGCCAATCATATCCTATTAAGCAACTGAAAGAGAGTACTCCAGAAAAACTGCGAAAGTCTACAAAATGTTTCAGTTGCCTTCATATTTTGGGTCAGCCATCACAAAATGGTACGCTATTACCAGGAGAAAGATGAAAATACCAAGAAAGTTGGCGAAAAAGCCGAGGTCCTGATCATCAATCATCTGCAATAGTCATAAAATAACACATTAGTTCCACATATAAAAAATATTACCACAGGCCAAAACAAGGGGCATCTTAAGGAGAATTAAAAGAAAAATATTCATCCAGAACACACTATTCCATCTTGGTCCATTGCTCAACCACAACGCGACGTAATAGGGAGGGGAAAAAGGGAGAACACATGAGTCCTCTATCACGCCAAGAATACAATTTACAAGGAACCGATTGAATCGCTTCGCTTCAGTGTTTGTTTGGGGTGACTCTTACTTTTGTCATCATCTTAAAAGTGCGCTCTGTGAATTTTTTTCAATATATAATATTTGACACCTTTGAAAACGGTCACACATTAACATTCAGACTTACATATACTCACAATTTCTTAAATTTAATTAATAGTTTAAATATTTGGCAGGAAATAAAAAAGTGTTGAGTCCAGGCAACCAGACTACTGTGAAAAATATTATGAGCGCAAATCCATAGAAGCCAGTAGCTGGTGGCACGTAATCTGCATTACAGGCTACAAGTGCAAATAAAAAATACTACTTGGCATCCATTTAAACCTACTAGACTACTCAACATATAACACATCATGAAAACCTGGACGTATATTGACCATTTGGACTGAGAAAGATCATATAACTTGTGGTTTCTGAAACTATATGATGCTAAGAGAAGAAAACTTCCACCTCTCAACCTATAATCCTTCACCATAGCATCTAGTCATGTCTAGACTAATGCAGGCTAATTATCTTCTCCATCATAAGAAAAAAAAATCAAGTTGAGACACCTTTCTTTCCTGATAACCAAAGCACAACATAACACTTTTTTCTTAGTTCATCCAAGCACCCATCAACATAAACAGGACAGTCCACTACCCACTTTTCACATGGAAAAAATTGATATTAAAAAAAATCAATGTGAATATCTGCAAATATCACGGGTGCAAGACAATTTGGTGTCTTAAATGTAATTAACTTTTGATTCACAATCCAAAAATCATTTCCTAGATGGACAGATTTCAGCTGTTTTCTACATATGGAATAAATCGATCCTCAAGTTGTCAAGTCAATGTAGAAGATACAGAACTATGATGCTAAGAACAGTTTGTTTCCTAGTACCTAATGCTCATTAATTAAAGATTCCAGTATGTTGTGACTGAGCTTCGGTATCACTTAAAGTTTTCATAGACTTCAAAATCAATTCGGCCACGTTATGAAAATTCACAAGATAGAACCAGTAAAAATTAGTATGCAAAATCATAGAGGATAGCACAAATAGTGACAACTAATATTTTCCCAACAAGAGTGTGAATACACAAGCATAAAGCAAATTGCAGCTTAACTTACAGGAGGTCTATAATCAGAAAACTCATGCACCATCATGACACACACAGAGATCTTCATGTTTTGCATGCAGAAGTACTTGTGACAAATAGACCAAATTTAGTATTCTATAAAGAAGGAATTTTTTTGAAAAGAGGGAACATTGAGATTGTCAAGTTTTTTTTTCAGAGGTCAACATGTCATCATTTACATATCACCCAGCTGAGATTCAAGGAATGCCGATTTTCCTTTGTCAATTATTAACAGATTTGAATGAAAATAGGAGGTGGAGTCAAGACATCTGTTCTTTCCTTCTGACTTCTCTGAACAAGTTTGGAATGGAATTATCCAGTTGTGTGGCATTTATAGAACAGTTGGTAATTGTAGTTTCGAGTCTTCTTGGGCAATCCAGGAGCTACACCCAAGGAAGTTTCTTCAAGAAACTATTGGAATTAGCTTGAAGTTCTACTCTTTACTTCTTGTGGAAATATCGAAATCAAGTCCAAGAAGAGGTCTGTCCACGACTAGAAAGAGTTGTTCAATGGGTGAAGTTTGCTGTCAAGAGACTCAAGACAAGATTTGAAGCAGGTAATAATTCTAGTAGTAGATTTCATTTTGCTGGTCATAGAGAATTGTGCACTCACAGTAAATGGAGTATTTCTCTCCCTGTTGTTTCATGTTAGCTGGCATTAGTATGCTAGATTCAAGTGGTTAGTTGAGAGCCACTGATCCTTGTTGATGATTGATTGTGGTAGTCGTCAGCGATTTAGTAGGGCTGGTTGAGGGTGTGTAGCTCTCCCAGTTTCAAGGTTCTATTGATTGAAACTAATATATAAGCATGTACTCAATTAAAGAAAGTTAACCCCGAGTATTTTTCTTTTTTGCCCATATGTATGCATACTAACCACCGGCCAATGGACCTGTCAAACATGATGCACGGAATTATGGAGATACTCCTTATTCTGTGAACCCTCGGTAAAGCACCTAAAAGTTCTATTATCGACAGCTGTTGAAGCTGTACTAAATGATAGAAATTGAACAGCTTTATAAAGGGAAATAAGCTCGAAACCATTAGTAATGGAGTTGCATCCAACATTTATCTTATACTTGGTCCAGAGTTGGCATAAATTCTTCTTAAGGCTCTTAGATACAGACCCATAATGCATGGACAGGGATATGTGAAAAAGCTAAAGTTGTCCTAAAGAACTCCACTAATCAATCCGCTCCTTCAGGATGAAAATATAATTGGATTTTGACGTCGACACAATCGAAGCAGGGATAGCTACAATTGACAGGAACAATGGAGGCACTATTGCCGGGGGCATGTTATCAGTGATAAAAGATAGTGTTGACGTTGCAAAAGCCCTAGTAGTAAGAAAGACTAATCTGATGAATAAAGAAAAAAGGCTGGGAGAATAACTGTAGTTGAAACAAACTCAACAGTAGTTTATATATTCATTTTCAGTCAAAGATTGCACAACAACTGCAAGAGTGAACTCTTTACATGAAGACGTTAAGAGCTTTCTCTTGTGCTAAATTTCTTGTAACCAGGAGGAATGCTAATGAAGTAGCCAATCGGGCTACTTCTCAAATCAAAGGAGAAATCCCCCGTCTTCCGTCAAGTCTAACACATTGAAATTGCTAATGCAAATCGAGGTGCGCATTTTCCAATCACACAACACAACAGCTGCTCTCAAAATGCATCAACACACAACGATTCTTACCCCCCACTGACTGTCCTGACTCCTGAGACAGTTCACAATTCAACCCAAATACACGTCGAGCTGACTTCTAACTTAGATGAATTGACTCCACCAACCGGCCTTTCCGTCCTCGGGCATGCCAGCCCTCGCTCGAGCACGCATGCTCGGGCCGCATCGTTGCACTCAATCGACATCAAATGCAGGAAGAATCGTGAGACACCACAGATTCCCACTCCAGAATTCAGATCCCCAATACTGCAAACCAACTAGAGAGCTACTATTTCCATCTTAACCTTTCCAGCATACAATGCCCATGAATTTTTACCATGTTTCCGACACAGTGTCGTATCCAGGCGGACAATATCCTCCGGTGCATCGAGAAACAGGAAGCAGCCGCAGAGATAAAGACCTCAAACAAAGAATTAACCATGGAGCGATCTATTTCTAGAGAGAGAGAGAGAGAGAGGTACCTTGGGAGTCTTGATCGGACGAGGAAATCGCCGGCGGAAGGGGAGGGATCAGATCTCCGTCGGAGGTAAAACGAAGACGAGCTTCTCGCCGTCGCGATCGCGAGAGGGGTTGGATCCGCATCTGTCCGACTCCCGACCGACCTTATATATATGGGGAGGCAAGGCCGTGATGGGCCGGCCCAAGGCCGAGTCATCGCAGTCTTAACATCTTGAAAAAGCCCACTTACAAAGATATCAAAAGTAAACTCAATAACGGGAAAATTGTCCAAAAAAGTTATAAACTTATTGTATTTTTTTTTCAATTCAATCTTAAACCTTTCAATTTGCCAATTGAATTATAAATGTTTTTTTATATTTATCCATTAAGCCTATCTGGCCAATTTTAACCCGAATTATCGAATGTAGAGGGCGATGGTCTTAAGTGGACAGATAATTAGTATTGACGATGACAATTTTTACTTTTTAAAATTTATTAATTTTCATTTTCCTTTTTTTCTCTTCTTTTTTAATTTATTTTTATTGTGGTCGACGAGGGTTGCTAGGCCCTCGCTAGTCATTAGGTGAGGGTCTTTGGGCCCTCGCTAGCTGCAGGCGAGAGTTGTAGATGGGCTGCCTTCACCCCACAGCCACAATGGCCTCGTAGGGAGTAGTACAATTATGTCCTACATTCATCATGTTGGATTTTGAACTTGTGCCGTCCGTAATGGCTTGACCCAAGGCCAACCCACAAACCGCGAAATTTCTCTTGGTGGGAAGAGGACATAAAAAGGGATGGAAAAACGACATAAATGGTCAATGAATTTTGATTCGATAAAAATATCTTCCATAAAATTTTAATGAGTTTTAACGTGATCCCTGAATTTTGATCAAATATGTAATGCCGCCCCTAAACTTTAATTTGTTTAACATGATCCATGAAATTTTAAATATTTTCATATGATTTAGGGATTACATTGAACATTACAATAATTCATAGACCACATTGAACAAATTAAAGTTTAGAAACAACATTGCATATCGGGTCAAAGTTCAAGAACCATATTATATAAATTAAAAATTCAGGAACGATATTTGCATATTGTATTAAAGCTTAAGGACCATATGGTAATTAAGCCTAGTACTTGATTACCCTCTCGACCCATCAAATACGCGAGCGTTATGTGGAGCTATCTCAGTTCTTCGAACTTGAGGTATAATTCATTGGTCTTTGAGCATGCTGACCGTCTTCACTGCTTTTCCAGAATTCGTTTAATGTTCTAATGAAATATTTTTAGTCGGCGCTCCAAACGTGACACCTTAAAGGATAAAAAAATGCCACGTTTGGAAAATGGGTTTTACTTATGTCCGATTTTCAAATATGTTTTGTGGCCAATATGTCATTGAATGATTTTGGAAAGTTCGAGTTATATTGGTCGAATGGGTTGTGACAATAGCGCGCCCGGACTAGATAATGCCGGTGCTTGCAAAGCCCATAGCATTCTGTGCAATTACTCTCATGCAATGAATTTTACACCATCATAAATTACATGACACAATGTTTAGTAAAGTCTTATAATAAATATTTACATAACATTATTTTCATCATTTTACGTTTCATGTCTAACCTTTAGTTGTATTTTCTATTTTATCATTCACAAACTAAATAGTTAAATTAAATATCAACTAATAAAAATAACTAAAAGAAACCCATTTAATAATAATATTTAAATATAAAAAGTGCGATGAATATACAGCACCTTACTCATCCTGCACATATTTCAGAACAAGATGAAATGGAAAAATATTATAGGGATCTTGTGACTTTTAGCGCAATACACGATCTTAATGAATTCATATACTTTTGTATGTTCGTAAGTCTATCACTTACAAGACGAGATTTAAATCAACTTTTAGACAAATTTTTTGTCATGTGTGATTTTGAAAACCGTTTTAAGGAATCTTGACCAATTTCGTCATGAATACAAAGAAATACACGCTCTTAAATAGAATAAATTCATCATCTTTTTTACGCAAAAATTTCCTTTCCTTAATCTAAAATGATAAATAGACAAAACTCACTTTTTTTTCCTAATATAAAATCATTCAAACAGTGCTTTCATATGGATTTCTTTTTATGTTTAACGAAATTGTTTTAACGAAACTGTTTTAAGGAATCTCGACCAATTTCGTCACGGAGACAAAGAAATACACGCTCTGAAATAGAAGAAATTCGTCGTCCTTTTTACACCAAAATTTCCTTTCCTTAATCTAAAATGATAAATAGACAAAACTCACTTTTTTTTTCTATTTTTTAACGAAAAAGTTAAAAAATTAAAGGAAGAAATAAGAAAAGTAAAATTGTGGCTGCTGGGATTCGAGCCCAGGTCTCCACGGCCACAACGTGGAATTCTTACCACTAAACTACAGCCACATGATTTGTTCACTAACTTTGTACACAATATAAAAATATTTATATCAGCTAATTTTCTCTTTCTTCTCTTCAAACCAACTCCGGCTCTACATTGTGGAGTCGGCATTAAAGCGCTTTCCATGCTTCTCTTCAAACCTGCTCCTTTATACATTGTGGAATATTACATGCGAGGTGTTACTTGACGATATAGCATTTGGAATTATCATTGAAACCATGAAGATAATCTCATGAGTTAGCTGAATTAGGTTTTCCTCATTCGTGCAGTTTTAGTAATTTTTTTCTAAGTCAACCTTACTTATGACACAAATACAAAAACACAAGAAAAATTTATACAGAGAAACGTTGAACTTGTCATTATATTTCCGAGTGAGTACAAAAAAGGAGAGCGGACTCCTATTTATAGAAGAACCCGTTTGATCACAATCATTAATCTCCAACCTAATCTAATGATTTATATTGCTGGCAACTCTTCTGTACACAAGTGTATTTCCCATTTTGCCCTCAAAGAGTGCTCTAGAATGCTTTGCGTACATTTCCCATATTACCCTAAAAAATGTTCTAGTGTACTTAAGAAAGGTCCTTAAAAGTTTCAAGGTTCACCCGATTATCTCGGATAATTTCTCGCAATATTTTGCCTTGAAAACCCCTTGACCATTACGATAACATGTGAAAATCAGCTCCATTCAATCTAGCATTTGTGCAAGAATCTACGAAAAATAAATATCTTCAAACGTGGCGTAACAAGTCAATGACTTCAAAATTTAAGTGCCATGTTGAATGATATCTAATTTACGTGGTTAGTGTGATTGATTGATTATCCCTCGTCGGCTGTAGGATCATCACACAAACTAATTTCTCACATACTAAAGTTCTAATTGCCACATTGCACCTAAGAATTGACAAGTCAGCACTTCTTATTCCTAGTCACTTTTTCTTCTCTTCCCTCAAAGTATTGACACGGTATTTTTAGCACTTTCGCTTTACCCATTTTGGAACCAATCCATCATAAGAAATTCAACACTTTGCACTGCTTTTAATCGTTTAGGAGAATCCATTCTATTGCAATTTAGTACTATTAAAAATTAATTAAATAATGGTATATCTTAACGGTTAAATAAACTGTAAGTAAATAGCATTATTTTCATCAAGTGCAACCGCTCTTAATACAGTTAAATTAAAATTTAAAAACTAAGAGGAAAGTATTATTTATGCCTTTTTAGTCGCACAACAATCTACTTGATATAAAAAATTGACTTATTTACAACAAAACTTATTATGTTAGAAAGGTCTATACCAAAACATCGAACTTAAATGGGTTGCGCGAGGCACCCTCTCATGGTTTTGGGCGAGGGCCCGACGTTCTCACCTGTGGCTGGCAAGGGCTGCGATGCCCTCACCTAGACCAAGCGAGGGTTGGTCGGCAACCTCATCGGCCTAGAGTTGCAAAAAAAAAAAATTAAACAAAAAAAAGAAGAGAAAAGAAAAATGAAAAAAACTAAGTAATAATAAAATCATAAAATTTTAAAAATTGTCCATGTCATTGCCAGCCATGCCATGTATGATGGCCAGCGCTGACTAGATAGCCACTCTAAAAAATATTTCGGCCAAAATTAGTCAAAAGGACTAAATTAACAAATCCTAAAAAGGTTTAGGATTAAATTAGCAAATCGTCAAAAAGTTTTTGGACTAAATCGACACAATTGAAAGGTTTATAACTCAATTGATAAATCATAAAAAAAGTTTAGGACTAAATTGACACGTTAAATTGGCTGTTATACAACAGATTTTTGACTTTTTAATTTTCAAATACTGGAATTATGTTTGTAACCCCGTTTAATTTCCAAATTTGACATGCCGAAACTGTGTGCGAAAATCTCTAATTGATTTATTCTAAAGTAAAAAAATCGATTCAATTAAACCAATAAAGAATGTCTATTTTTTGAGTCGTTATACTAATGAGATCCAAATTTTAGTTTGACACATCGATTCTCAACGAAACTGTCGTATGGTAAGAATGTCTTGAACACTCTATCATATCGTATTATCATTAACTAAATGAGAACATACTCAAATCGTCAATCTCTTACGTTCGACATACTCTCATGAACTTTCGGTTGTCCATTCTCAATTGATTGATGATTGTCGCCAGGCGAGATGATTTGATTGATTGGAGGCCCATGGGCCTGGGCTTACTTGTTATCATAGAATGGGCTGGGGCTTGCCCGCCTGCGCCATGGATCGGGCCTCTGTAAGGCCCAGTATCACCACGGAGCATATAAAACAGCTCCCCGCTCTTGTCATTCCCCCCAGTTGTATTAGGGTTTCGGCTTCATCAACCTCGCCGTCGCCGCTTCCTTCCTCCGCCTCCTCGATCTCCCCCGGAAATGGATGCACAGGTGCTCCTCTCTCTCTGGCGCGCATGTTTGGTCGCTAGGTTTAGCTCACTCGATTGCACAGCTGCACTGCGCTGCACTGACACGAGCTTGTTGTTCGGATCGTCCGGTGCTTTGCGTCGGTGAATTGAAACCCCTTTCCAATTCTCTCTTTTGCAGACGGAGAAGGCGTTTCTGAAGCAGCCGAAGGTGTTCCTCTGGTGAGTAAGGCTCCGCCAGTAGTCCTAGACAGTTAGGTTGTCGATCTTTTCGCTTGTGGAGACGAAAAGAGGCGCGTAGGTTTAAGCTCGGGGACAAGTCTTTCGATTGTTTGGACGGTTGCGCGGGTGTTTTTGGTACTCAATCATAGATTGGGAGGGGCCTGTCGTTTAGTTGGCGCAAGCTGTCGTAAAGCGTTCGTTACAGATCAAATGTAGCACTGAACGGTTTACGGCAACCAACTGTCTGCGAGTACGGTTGTTTGAAGTTAGTGATTGTTGTCCGTCAACTTAATTTGTGGGAAATTTTGCAGCTCAAAGAAGTCGGGCAAGGGTAAGAGGCCCGGAAAGGGCGGGAACCGTTATTGGAAGAGCGTTGGGTTGGGATTCAAGACACCTAGAGAGGCAGTTGAAGGTATAATTATCTCTACGAATGGGATTCGTTGGAATGGTTGCTCTTTACTGTTTTTGCTCGTAGATGATATCAAAGACGACTGTGTCGTGAACCCGGGCACTTTGTTCATGATCTAGAAACATCAAGTGTGAATTTCTAGTGGCCAAGTATGCATGTTTTTTGGGTGGACATGTTTGTTGTACCTGGTTTGCTGGTTACAGAACCACTGGGTTCAAAAGTATTCGGCTGAATCAGCTGTTACAGTTTTGGTTTTGTAGAACATATCGATCCCAGATCACCGATTGTTCTTTTGATACTCTGAACTTGATCTCAAACAAGAATTATGTCATAGATACTCTGAGTATGGAAGAATCTACTTGGGTTTATTTTTTCGTTTTTGTGTTATATACTAGTCAATAACTTGGATTTGTTTTAAGTAGTCTATGGCGTGTCTCCTTTACTGCAACATTGTGGTGATCTCAGTAGTTAGGTTCCTTGACAAGAATCTTGCTAGATAAATTTTTTCCTTCCTGGTCATGTATTCATAACAATTGTTTATGTTGTCCAAAATACTTTTTATTGGACTGTTTGTTTTCTGCCCACCGTATCATTTTCATCAACACTTTGAAGGTGTGTGTAGGAGAGAGAAGGTTGTAGCAGAGAGAGATTGTACGAAGAGTGAGTTAATAAGTTGAGAGGCATGAAGAAATGAGTTTGACCAAAATTGTCAGTCCTTATAGGTACATGGTTATTTGAGTCTTTCAGTTTGTGATACGGTACTTTTGTCATTGTTTAACATTGTTAAATTTACAAAATGGGTAATCAGTGGACAATAATGAAGGATGCAAATTCTAAGATGTTGAGTAATCTGTTGGATGTTTGGTTCATGGAATGGAAATTGTAATTTCCCGTGGTACAGGATGTAAAATGGAACTTTACCTGAACTATTGTGAAGCTTTTTTAGTTTCTAAGATGTTGAGTAATGTATTGGATGTTTGCTCCATGGAATGAAAATTGTAATGTCCCTTGGTACAGGAACTTTAACTGAACTATTGTGAAGTCAGTGGACAATAATGAAGGATGCAAATTCTAAGATGTTGAGTAATCTGTTGGATGTTTGGTTCATGGAATGAAAATTGTAATTTCCTGTGGTACAGGATGTAAAATGGAACTTTACCTGAACTATTGTGAAGCTTTTTTAGTTTCTAAGATGTTGAGTAATGTATTGGATGTTTGCTCCATGGAATGAAAATTGTAATGTCCCTTGGTACAGGAACTTTAACTGAACTATTGTGAAGCTTTTTTAGTTTCTAATGTCCTTGCTGCATGTTGCATTGTTGACTGTTCTCTTGCTAATTTTTTTAATTCTAATACTGCTTGTTTGTGTCGTTTCTATGTTATTTTTGCATTTAGTTTTGGCTTGTAATACTGGTGAAAATTGACTATAACAAATTCTTTTAATGACTTTGTATGTGCTTCTCATGCTTCTCCATCATCGAATTCTTCTGTACCTTAGTTTCTCCCTGTATTTGAGTGGATTAAGCAGTCTGTTCACAGTTATTGGCTTTATTTGGTTGCAGGTACCTATATCGACAAGAAATGCCCATTCACTGGGAATGTTTCCATAAGGGGCCGTATACTTGCTGGTACTTGCCACAGTGCCAAGATGATGAGGACAATAATTGTCCGCAGAAATTACCTTCATTTTGTTAAGAAGTATCAGAGGTTAGAACCAACTGCTTTTAGTTATCCCGATATTTTATATCTTGTCTAGTTACCTGAGAAGAGGCTGTCTGTCATCCCAGTATTTTCATTCTTTGTGTTTGCATGCTTTTCTGGATAGTATAAAACAATGTAACTTGTTGATTGATGTGGTTTGTCCTGTTGTTGTGTAGATATGAGAAGAGGCACTCAAACATTCCAGCTCACATATCTCCATGTTTCCGTGTGAAGGAGGGCGATCACGTCACTATTGGCCAGTGCAGGTTTCTTTCTTTGTGCAATTATTATGTTCTGCTAACATTTAAGCAGTCTCCTTTTCTCTAACTGGATTTTTCTATGTCAGGCCCTTGTCAAAGACTGTGAGGTTTAATGTGCTGAAGGTTATTCCAGCTGGATCATCAGGCGGCGGCGGGAAGAAGGCCTTCACTGGAATGTAATCGAGTCAGTTTTTACATTTTGGTTTTACATGTGGAGAGAAGATAGTAGATTTACTCTACTTGGATTTACTGTGGTTCAATCTTTAGTTGAGTATCAAATTTTTGTATGACCTTTCTACCTCTTCCTTTTTAATTGTTGATTTTTGGTTTACTTTTGGCTGAACCTACTAATTTCATGACGGCAGAGAATTCATGTCTGTCTGATTGTGAGTTTGCATGTTGCGTGGGGTTCGTTGTGATCTTTGTTGGAAACATGTGATGAACCATCAGGTTTTGCCTTTGTTGTTGTTAATCATCTCCTGGGTTAAAATTTCCTCTTTCTGGATGGCCCCCAGTTAGAATAAAATACCCAAGCAAAATAATTGAACCTGTGGTCTATTTTGGAGTTCTTCATCAAGTCGCTGTCGGAATTTGTACCCTCTTTTGCTTGGCTAAAGCCAAATGAAAGGTGTTATGATAGTATGTTATAGTGCATGAACCATGCCAAAATCCAATGGTTGCATATTTGTGATTCTTGTATTACGTGGTGGACCCTTTGGTTTACTTGGGCATGCGTGCTGATGTACATTAAGTAATCAATGAATTCACCTCAATTCTAACCTTGAAACGATATCTCTGAACATTATGCACCAATTAGAGTGATACGCATGTTTAGTTTGCTGAACAAGCCTCTGATTATGTGACAATTGATTGGATGAGTTATTGAGTTATTAATTCTAGGTAGTTGAGCTGTTGATGTGTCTTCTCTGAAATGAAGAAAGTTCCGCAAAAAAGGATGGAGGCGTGCGCTTTCCATGAAAAGGTAAAAGGTTCATTATGCATTGCATTTATTGATTGCTTTCGAGACTTGTTCGTGGCTCTTTAATTTTTGTTTTTAGCGGTCTTTTATGGTGTATAAGTCTGTCTGGTGGATATTATTAAAAATCATGAAGAATTTGTATAAATTGGAGACATTTTGCGATTTGATCCCCAAGTCAGCTTGTGAGGCATACATACCGATGTGAACGTTCTTCCTGTAAAGAAACGTAATCGATTGTCAATACCTGTAATTAAATACAAATGATGGCCATAGTAGTTATCCTGGCAATTCCTCAAGTCAATGCATAAAATCTTGAAGAGCAAGAAACTTGCTCAGGCGGTTTTTTTTTTATGGGCAGCCGTTCATCGTCGGATCTTGCCGAGACAGTCCCTAATAGTTTTCGTTTCCGAGATATCTCTTCTTCGTTTTTTGTTTGCAGGTGTTTTTTTTGGGTAATTCGCTCCTATGCTGTTAGCAGTCAGTTAAATAAAATTCCGATGCCTTCAATTTTAATTCAAAGAATAAAGTAAAATGATTACAAAGATTTTTATGGGAATGTTTCAATTCATAAACTAGACGAGTTCTCGCTTCACTTCGACTGAAGGTGAAGAAACTAACATTGAATTCGGCTCGTTCAAAGAAGGTTCCGTAATGGACCTTGTATGAAACTAAATGAGTTCTCACATCAAATTTCTCCGTTTTTCTTTCTTTCTTTGTATCTAGAGGAATCTCGATTCTCACCGTGTGAGAGTCTTCAATTCTGCCAAAACCGACTGTATATGTCGAGTGGTTTTTTGGAAAACTAGGGGTGGAGAAGCCGGGGGGGCTTCCTCATTTCTCTTTTTAGGATCGAGGAAAAACAAGGTGCGGAAGCAGTTTGGAGCTCCTTATCCCAAGATGGTTATTTTTTCATTGGTTATTTTTATTAATAGGAAGGGGATATTCGTTGACGAGGGCATCGTTTTCATCATCCTTGCAAAGGAATTTCCTCGCTATTTTCGACAATTTAAAAAAAAAATCTGACTTATTACCTTTTGAGAATTTTCAAATTTTGAGGATGGATTCCGCTAACACGAGGGCACGGTTAGCTCCAATTTGTAATGATGCTACTTTGACCACAAACTTCAGTTTTTATCTTAATATTCAAGCCATACAGAATTGGTAAGAAATTTGAGTGCGACTTTTATATGCATGATGGATATTTCTCAATCAAATAATAACAATAATTAGTATGATAAGATCTCCTTTCCTTTTTTTTTATTTAAAGAAACATATTTAAGTGGTAACATTCAAATAATAAGAGATTTATCAATGATTCAATTGTAAAAACCAGTATTGGTAGATATTCCTCGAAATTAGAAAAAAAAATTAAGAACTCAAAAAATGAAGTGCAACTTTTGGCCTTGGCTCATGCTACCTAAGATTGATCTTGTAAATTTCCTAGGTACTTGCACATCTTCATCCATGAGATTCGAATCAATGGAGCTAATTTCACTTAGACTTGTTCTTTACTAGGGAAATAGATCTTATCGTACTAGATGATATTATTATTTGATTGACCAATATCCATTGCGTGTTTAAAAGTTGCACTTAAATTTCTTACGAATTACGTATGCCTCGACATTTATGACTTCTGATTGGTTTCTTTACATAGAAACCCCTTTTCGAAAGTTGAAATTTCCCAAAACAAATAGGTCAGATTCTCTTAAAATTGCCGTAGATAACAACCATTGCGAGGATGAGGATGAGGATACCAAAGTCAAAAGATATTCCTATTCCTATTCCTACTAATAAACAAAGTGGAGTGAACTCGGTCTTATCCCATTGTCTTCCTGCTCATAAGTTCTGTATAAACCCAACCCCCATAACCCGCGAACCCTTCTTCACCCAGCCTACGAACAAACCTCTTAGTTTGTTTTTTTTTGAGTAGCGAGAACCATGTACAGAGTAGCGAAAGCTTCGGAGTACTTGGTCATCACAGGCGTGGGAATCCGCGACGTAAAGATAGTGAAGAAGGGATGGGTCCTCCCCGGCCAGTCCTACGCCGTCTTCGACGTGTCGCCAGTGAACTACACCTTCGAGGTCCAAGCCATGAGCGCCGAGAAGCTCCCTTTCGTCCTCCCGGCGGTGTTCACCATTGGGCCGCGGGTCGACGACGACGCGAGCCTTTTCAAGTATGCGAAGCTCATCTCCCCCCACGACAAGCTGTCCCACCACGTCAAGGAACTCGTCCAAGGGATCATCGAGGGAGAGACTCGTGTTCTAGCGGCCTCGATGACCATGGAAGAGATCTTCCGGGGCACCAAGGAGTTCAAGCAAGAGGTGTTCGAGAAAGTCCAGCTCGAGCTCAACCAGTTTGGCCTATTGATCTATAACGCAAACGTTAAGCAACTGGTTGATGTCCCGGGGCACGAGTACTTCTCTTACTTGGGCCAAAAGACGCAGATGGAGGCGGCGAACCAAGCGAAGGTTGACGTGTCGGAGGCCAGGATGAAGGGTGAGGTTGGGGCCAAGCTTCGGGAAGGGCAAACTTTGCAAAACGCAGCTAAGATCGACGCAGAGACGAAGATTATCGCGACGCAGAGACAAGGGGATGGGAAAAAGGAGGAGATCAGGGTGAGGACACAAGTGAAGGTCTACGAGAACCAAAGAGAGGCCGAGGTCGCGGAGGCTAACGCGGAGTTGGCAAAGAAGAAGGCGGGTTGGACTAAGGAGGCGGAGGTGGCGCAGGTCGAGGCCGCTAAATCGGTGGCGCTGAGAGAGGCCGAGCTGCAGAGGGAGGTGGAGAGGATGAACGCCCTGACGCAGACGGAGAAGCTCAAGGCCGAGTTTCTGAGCCAGGCCAGTGTTGAGTACGAAACCAAGGTAAACCGCCGCATCTCCCTCGGCCCTTCAAGTCAAGGGAACAGCGTTCTTAAACTCTCGTATAATCCGCAGAGTCTATTGATAATGTTAGGATTTCGCTTTCAATTCCCTAGTCATAGTCAAGAAAGATTACAGTAAGTAGAACCAGAAAAGAAACTGTCATGCTTTATTTGGAATACATCAGAAGAGGCATTCCTCGGGAGGAAATTTGGGTAGGCCCGCCCCACCACGTTGTCGTAGAGGAGAAAATATCTGAAGAGTGGGGCCCATCTGAGACACGGATCAATTGTTGAGTGGCTCAAGACCACGCTGGGATGTAATGGGGTGGTCCTAATCAATATAAAAGAATTGCAATGCACGTCGCCGTCAAGGACTGACACACTGGCTCTGGCTATAGTTGTTCCACATGCATAGGCGATGTCGAGCAAGGGTTCGGTAGGTTAGTTTAAAGGTTATGTAAAAGCGATTTGAAAGGCTAGTGACCTTTTGGAGTCTGGTAATATGGGTTATATTCTGGAATGTTGCTTCACATGTACGAGACTGATGACGTTACATTTGGTCTCTAAAGAAGGGTCGACCATAGTCTGTCAAGAATTAGTTGCTTGAGTGAATTGAAACTTTTGTTCTGATTGAACTCTCTCAAAAGACACTTGCCTTTTTTAACCTAAGGTACAAGAAGCAAACTGGGAGCTCTACAGGAAGCAGAAAGCCGCGGAAGCAGTCCTGTATGAGAAGGAGAAGGAGGCGGCGGCCCAGAAGGTGATTGCCGAGGCCAGCTTCTACGCGAGGCAGCAGCTTGCCGATGCCGAGTTCTACGCCAAGAAGAGAGAGGCCGAGGCACTCGTGGCATTAGCCCAAGCCCAGGGCACTTATCTGCGAACGCTGCTCGAGGCGCTGGGGGGCAACTACGCCGCTTTCAGGGATTACATGATGATCAACAACGGCCTGTTCCAACAGATGGCGAAAGTGAACGCGGAGGCCATCCAAGGGCTGCAGCCAAAGATCAGCATTTGGACTAGCGGGGGTGAAGGAGGCGACAAAAGCGGGATTGGCAATGCGATGAAGGACGTCGCCGGGGTTTACCGAATGTTGCCGCCCTTGCTCAAGACGGTGGAGGAGCAAACGGGGATGCTCCCACCGGCGTGGATGGGCAAGTTGACCGACTCATCCGATCGGTCCAATCCAAATTAAGTGGGAGTCGATCGAAGGCCAAGTGATTGTGCTACTTCCGTGTCATTTAACGCGAATAATTATTTGAATACGTAAGATGTGCTAATTAAGTCTTTTGATTTTGTGAAATAGTTCAACATATTGATGGAATATTAACGAATTTTAATTTTCGACCGACAACAATCATAATCCGTCGAAAGTAAGAGATACCCTCGAAGCTTTCCTAGGAAAATTGTCTCACCTTTCATCATGACGAGACCCGCATTCATGATGCTTCTGCTACGTTCCCACAAAACTGGTGGGCCAAGCTTCAGTCGTGTTCCCCTGCCGATTGTCCGATGCCTCCGTCCAATACCAAAAGTCATGGCTTGAACAACTTGTTCCCATTCTCTTAATTCTTCCACAGGATTCTTGAGAATTGCTTTCTTTTCATGGAGCAAAGATTGAAAAATCCTTTAATTCGTCAGGACCGATAATCTTATTCTGGAAAAATAAAAAGGAAATAGTGGGGGACCTGTTGAGACCCAAACAAAAATACAAATGATGGAGTATGAAAAATAAAATTTACTCTCGTGGCTGAGCGGAGCCTTGAGGTCCTTGCCAAGGTCTGACTGACCGGGCCTAAAAATTCCGGCCCAGCTCCCCCATTTTGTGGGCGGGCCTGGGTGCGCCGTGAGTAGCCGCCTGCCCGCCCGGCCACCTGTTTTTTTTTTTTTTTGGTCGGATCGCTGGCACATTGATCATGCGTATTTTGACACACCAAATTCATGCTTTTGATGTCTCATTTATTAGTGTCGTATCCTCGTTTTCTTTCTGGCCTCGAATGACAAGGCAATGAACTGCAATCGGTGGATTTTTAGATAATTGTCGTGTAATGACTGTTGTCCCTCCATTGTGCGGGTGGGACAGCATATTTATTTCAAGCACCATATGAATGCTACGCGTTCTAGTCCCAACGACGATTCTCCAGCAAGACGTTGAAGCTGCAATGGCTTTTCGACGTCCTCTTTTGCTTATTCAATCTGTTAAGACTATAAACTTACAGTTTGGCAGATATTGGTCTGGACGTAGAAAGTCGACTTTTTTTTTTTTTTTCCTGTTATGAGGATATCCAATGAGAAAACTGCTCATAACAACGATACGAGGAGCATGATGATTGTTGTAGCAGGAGTAGAATCCTACTGCTCTGCCTTTGTCTGAATAATCCTCTCTTTAGTCGGGATGAGTTTGTTAGGATTAGACTTATAAACATAACAAAATAGAGTGTAAGAGTTAGAAAGAGAAATTGAGACACAAGATTTATCATGATTTACTTTTAAATTAGGGCTACAACCAGAAGAGGATTTTAGTATAATTAGCGACTTTTACTTTTCTATTACAACTTTCAATTACAAGAAAAATATATTATATATAAACATCACAAGAAAACCCTAAGGGACGAGAAATCCTTAGGCCACTCAACAATTATTTATGGGCCCAAACCCAAACCACCAATAAAATACGAATCCAAATTATAAAAATCCACATATGGGACTCCCGTGCTTTCCAGTTGATAGGAAGTATTTATGGGCTCAAACCCAAACTACCAATATGTTGACACCTATTTTTAATTTGCCCAAAATTAATTGCATAAAATTTAGGAGTTAATTTCTTTAATTCCTAAAAACAAAAAAAAATTTTAATTTCACATGCATTGCATTTAGAAATTAGGCATATTTGCTTTAATAGGTTTTATTAACACAATTTTAAAAAAAAATCGCATGGGGTCGGATCGGAGCCGGGCCGATCCGGCCCATTTTTTTTCTTTTTTCTTTCCCTCTCGCACAGCCTCCGGCGGGCCCATGGCCCTTCTTTTTTTCTTTTTTCCCCCGGCCCAGCCCGGTCTCTTCCTTCCTCCTTCCCTTCGCGCTGGCCCAGCCTAGCTTCCTTCCTCTTCCACCTGCCCCGGTCGAGACCTCCCCCTGTTCTCCTCTGTTTCGCGCGTCACTCCGATGCACGGCGGCGCTGCTCCTTGCCGTCGCCATCAAAGCCAGAGGAAGCCCGGATGAAGACGCCAACAGGACTGGCCTTAATGGCCAATCCTGTCCTCCCTCATCTCCCGGAGCCCTCCTTATCCCCTCCTCTCTCTTGGTTCCCTGTTCCTTCTTTGTTTTTTTTTGTGTTGTAGAGCTGACGCCCCCTCTGCACCTGTC
Source organism: Syzygium aqueum (assembly GCA_031216185.1). Lineage (NCBI taxonomy): Eukaryota > Viridiplantae > Streptophyta > Magnoliopsida > Myrtales > Myrtaceae > Syzygium > Syzygium aqueum. Next base: position 1,674,933 of record CM062240.1, read on the forward strand.
TATGGCTGCGATTCGCGAGCCTAGGCCGGTGCAGGCCGTCGTCAGCCAATGTGGGGGAAGCACAGGATCGTCGTCGCCAACTATAAAAGGCCAAAGAGAGAGAGAGAGAGCGCCGGTCGGAGAAATGGAGAGAGAAACAGGGGTCCGGCCGGCGAAACAGTGAGAGGAAGAGAGAAACTGAGAGAGATAGAGAGAACCGGAGTGAAGCAGAGAGGAGAGAGGAGCCTGGGAGCGTCTCACAGGCCCCAGCCGGTCTCGCCGTTTTGAGCAAGCCGACCGGCAATCCTCGGAAATACCTCGGTCGGCCATTTTTAGAGAGCGAACAGAGAGAGGGAGAGAAACAGAGCAGGGAGAAAGCGAACAGAGAGAGAGAGAAAATCGAGCCCACCTTAGTCGGAGGACCATCCAACAGCCTCGCCACCGCCCACGTAGCCGTCGGAAGGCCACCCAGCCACGCCGTCGATCGGTGAGCCCCCGCCCGAGAGCCTCCTCTGTTTTCCCCTGTTCGCGGACACAGTCTGGCCGGGACTCGCGCCGGCCATTTCGGGCGAATCCCGGCCAATACCGTCTCTGGTCTCAGTCCTCAGTCGCCATCGAAGTTGAACCAAAGCCGCCGGAGCCGACCGAATCGCCGGAACAGGCCGAAAGCCCCATGTTTTGGTCTTGCGCCCCACCTGCTTGACAAAATGCCTCAACCGGGCTGGTTTTCGTTTCATCGTCGGTCGGCGAACGGCGATCCGACGGCGGCCCAGGTAAGTCATGCGGCCTCGTGGCGGCCCTAAAGAGCCGATTTTGGGGCGGCGCCGGTCTGGGTCGGCCGGCGAACGGCTGATTTCGGCCTTGCCGGCGCTTCCTCCCCCTGCGGGTCTGCGAGTTCGGGTCGGACTGACCCGGATCAGCAGATCCGACCCGGGTCAAGGCCCGGGTCGCATCCGTTGACCTGGGTCGGTTCCGACCCGGCCCGGATTGACAGATCCGACCCGGGTCAACACCCGGGTCGGATCCGTTGACCCGGGTCGGCTCCGACCCGGATCCGCCCGATCCGGTTCTTATTATTATTATTATTTTATTTTATTTTAAAAATAATAATAAATAATAAATAAAAAAATTTAATTTTTTTTTTTAAAAAAGTGTGTTTTCAGATTTTCATTTTTTTAAAAAAAATAATTTTTTTAAAATTTTAAAAAAATTTCCGTCTTTTATTTTATTTAATTTTTTTTAAAAAATTTTAAAAAAATTTTTAAATTTTTTTTATGGCATGTTTGTGCATTTTATTTTATCATGCATGTTTTATTTAATCGCATAGGTTGCATGTTTAATTAGATAAGCCTGCTGTTACGTTATGCATGTTCTTTTTAATACAAATTGCATGAGCTGTTGTGTTTCGAATGTCATCTGACTTAGATTAGAGCCTTAGGTTGCATGCCTGCATTGATTGCTAATCATTTCTGATTATGCACTCGTTTGATCACCTCATATGTTAAGAGAAATGTCCTAAAATCAATCCAAATTGCTTGACAAATGTTTTCAAATAAATGAACAGGATAGAAAGATACCGAAAGGGCATTAATTATTCAATTAGTGTAACCAAGTCCCCGAATCTAGTTAATCTCTGGTTCGTAGGAATAGGGTGACTCTCCCATCACCCTATTTGGGTTTCTAATCGGCCTACCCCAAATCGATTTGTGGCGACTCCTGCATGTAAACCACCTGCATGTTAAGAACTTGAACTCTAAGTCGTGATATGGTATAGGCTTGGGAGAGCCCGAGTTAAGTCCCGAACCTAGACTTAGCAATTACCAGGCGAGACCTCTCCCCGATGAGAAGTCGGTCGCGACACAATAAAATACGGATCCAAATTATAAAAATCCATTGGTGGGACTCTCGTACTTTCCAATTGATGGGAAATATTACACATCTCATGGAGTTGCCATTTTGAACCTTTTCTCCCCGTAGCCGGAGGGAATGTATACCCGCACCTCTTGTTTGTCAAGGTAGTCGTCCTTGTTATGAGAAAGAATTTCATGAGACGAGAATACCACATGGATAGTTGATCAGAAAACTTAACTGACCAATCACCATTATTCAAGTGCTATCCATCTTATCCTACTTGGCAGCATGCATGTAATATATTTCGCTTTTGATGGATCGGTTACACCACGTGTGTCAGTATCACGTTGAGAATTCGCTAATATGAAGTACCTTCTCCCCCTAGTACACCATCACTCAAAAGAGTAGTGCAACTCTTCTTGCCAAATGCGTCCATCCTTATTTATTTGCCCAATCTTTTTGGGAGGATGCTGATGGTCTCTGTGATGTATGGATGGACTAGGTTGCTATGGGTGTTGGTTGGAGCTTTTGTGCACATACTTGTAAGGCTTTTTTGATAAATTTAAGTTCCTTATTTTTTAGGCTGAATAAGGTATATCTGGAAATGCAATTTTAACACCAAGAAAGTTGCTCGCTGCGTGAGATCATATCTCGAAATGCTTGGTAACCTATCCTCTCCTGATTAAGATCTATAGGAGTTCTTCCCTAAATCCATCCAGGCTTCTCTTATGCCCAGCCCTCCGCCACCACCTCCTCATCCGATCCCGACCCTTCTTCCTCCTTTGACATCATCGGTGAGGTCGATAATTATGGGCATTGATCGCCAATGATGACCAAGCTTGCTGACCATGTCATCCACGAGCTCTTCGTTGCTCTCACCGCCAAAACGCCACGTCGTGATCCCCACGAAGCCAACCTGTTCCATGGGTTCACAATGAGGAAGTCAAGAGGGACGAGCTAGTCCTTACCACTGCAGGCTGTGCTTTTATGAGATTTCGTTTTGCAGCCTTCTATGTACCTCTCATGTATCATTTGAAAAATGAATAAAATATGAGTAAGTTCCAAATAAGGGCTCAAAGAGAGGTCATTTTTTTTTAAAAAAAAGCTTAAAATGGACCTTGTTTTAAAAAAGGATCCGAAATGGGCAAGTCAATCTCAAATAAGAGCCTAGCCTCACCGGCTATCGCTTAGTTTTCTTAGGGTGCGCATGAATATCATTCTGTGCCCGGAAACTATTTTTGGACAGAAATGATTTTTTTTTATTCCGTGCCCGGAAACAATTTCTGAGCATTTGAAAGCGTTTGATAAACTGTCCAAAATTTCTAATTCCTAGAGTAGAAAAGAATAGAAATGCGTTTGGTAATTACACACAAATTTCTTTTTATTAATAATATTTTGAATTGTTTAATTTTTTTTTTCTTTCTACCTAGGCCATGGCCCGTCGCCAGCGACCGGCCACAACACAAAAAGAGCAACACAAAAAGAAGAAAGAAAAAAAAAGAAAAAGAAGAAAAAAAATTGATTCTCAAAATTATGTCGAGAAACAAGAAGCAACTTTTTTTTACTTATTGTTTCTCTTCCAAAACTGTTTCTCAGCACAAATATTTGCAAAAATGTGCCCGAGAACAAAAAGTTTACCAAACGCATTTCTGTTCCCAAACTATTTTTGGAAACAAAAGAATAGAAATTTTTACTGTTTGGCACGTTATCAAACGGGCCCTTAGTGACCGGAACACGACATTTTTGTCAAAAACAAAATTTGGATAAAAATTAAAAAGAAAAATGTAAAAGTAAAATAGCCAAAGAAAGAAAGAAATTCTCGTAGACCCGAGCCATTGCCTCCGTGAGTTCCTCCTCCCTCCACCTCATCTTTGCCCTGAGCTGCTCAATTTCCTCCGACAAGGCGGCGGTGAGACCGTTGACCGAAGAGCCGAGGAAGGCGAAGAGGAGGTGGGCTTGAAGTCGCTCAATCTCCCTCGCCAACTTCGTCTTCTCCTTGTAGAATTGCTGGCAGTGGCTAAGGACCCGTTGTTTAAGACTTTGTGCGCTTTGCCATTGCTATGGCGGTTGCTGTGGTCGCTCTGGTCCTCCAAATCGAAGGCGTGGAGGAGGAGTTGGTCGAGAAAGCCTCTAGGCACTCGAGCCAGTCATCGAAGAAGACCTCAAAATCGTCCGCTATGTGCGGTGGAGAATTGGAGGCCTTGGACGGCGTTCGGGATGATGGTGGTTTGGATTACTTCACGAGGAAGGAATGCAATTTGTTTTGCCCTCAGTTATTTTTCTTCCGGCACCCTTCGGTGGTGGGAGGATGACGACGACAACGGCCAAGAGAGAGATTGTAGATGGTCGGGGGTGTGTGCCACCTCCGAAGACGTTGCCGTTCAGGATGGCCCATGGCTTAAATCTCCATAGGCAACATCTTCGGAGGCGTGGCAGAGACTGGCGAGTCTCCACTCACGGCCGTGCTCATAGCCGCAACAACCGACGGCGACACCATTGCTTTGAGAGTCAAAATCGAAGAGGGTCGAATAAAAAAACCTGGGTTCCTAACACAAGTGAAGGTAAAAGAGAGTGTCATCATGTTGTGGGTATTCCAGTGGGAAGTGAAGAGGCATGGAGACGGAGGTGAGTGGCCATGGAGGGGAAATTTACCAAAAAAGTCCTAAATTTATTGTAATTATACCAATTCAATTCCAAATCTTTTTTTTTTTATTATTTCAGTTTTAAACCTTTTGCAATTGTGCCAATTCAGTCTATATGGCCACTTTTGAACGGTCAGTGCTGACGTGAACATTAGCCGACTGACGTGGCATTATTTTAATTTTTTTTTGAATTGTTTTTTTCCTTTCTCTTGTTTTTTCTTTCCTTCTCCCCCCTGGCTGGATCGGCTAGGGGGAGGCTCGCCCTCGCCGGCATTGGCAAGGGCTAGCCTCGTCCAGCTCCGGTGAGGGCCAGCGAGGGCAGAGCATGCTATGGCTAGGTGAGCTTTGCCCTCACAGCTATTGGGCGAGCTCGACCTCTCCTAGATCTAGGGAGGTGGAGCTTCGCCATGGCTGTGGACAAGGTCGACCTCGCCACAGCCATGGCGAAGCTCCACCTTTCCACCGCTTGGCGAGCTCGACTTAGCCCAGATCTGGCAAGGTCGAGCCTCGTCATGGTTATGCGATGGCGAGGGCTGGTGATGGCGAAACTCGAATTTTTTTATAATTTTTTTCCTTTCTCTATTTGTTTTTTTTGTTTGCCTTTCCTTCTTTCCTTGGTGGTTGGACCGGCCAGGGGCTAAGGCCAACTTACCGGCCATTGGGGAGGCTCGCCATCGCTAGGCGACGTGAGGGCGGAGCTTGACCTCGCCCACATCCATGGCGAAGCTCGACCTCGCTAGATCTGGGTGAGGTTGAGTTCACCTAGCGGCGATAAGGATAGAGCTTGCCCAACCATGGCGAGCTCTGCCCTTGCCGGCCCTCATTGAAGCTGGGCGAGGCTCAGCCTCGCCAGTGCCGACGAGGGCGAGCCTCCCCAATGGCCGGCGAGCTTCCCCCTAGCTAGATCGACCAGGGGGAAGAACGAAAAAAAAATCAAAAAAAAAATTAAAATAATGCCACGTCAACCAACCGGCGCCGGTTGGCGTCCACGTTAGCTAGCCGGCACCGGCTGACGTCCACGTCAGCACCAACCGGTCAAAAGTGGCCGGATGAACTGAATTGACACAATTACAAAAGGTTTATGACTAAATTGGCAAAAAAAAGTTTTAGGGGCACAATGGCAATAGGTTTAGGACTTTTTTGATAATTTTTCTGCCATGGAGACGAACTTGGTTGGGTCAAGTACTTATTCGAAATAATGTCCACTTTGAACCTTTTTTAGAAAATGACCTGATTTCATGCATTTAATTGGAATTTTCCCTAACTCAAGCTTCCAAAACAGAACCCTCCCTTTGCACATTCGCAAGAGAGAACATTTGAAGGCAACGAACTAAGATCTCTTGCAAAAACAACTTTCCTCTATAATCGCTGAGTTTAGTGCAGTGCAAAGAGCACATCCAAAGACCATCACGTGGTTAGGCAATAGTCAAGAAGAATCGCACAAGCAGCCTCGGACAAGAAGATGGGAAGCAATTTTGGACTTTTTTTGTTTTTAGGAGTTGCAATTTGCTATTCATATATTTTTTTTGGACAAAAGTACTCTTATTCCGAAAAATCATTTGCTCCCCGACGGTGAACTCAGGCACTTATTTGAGACTGTTTAGTCACTTTAGGCCATTATTTGAACAATGTCTACTCTAAATCCTCTATTGAGATAATAGCTCCACTTTAGGCTTGAATTTTCCAAAAAAATTTAAATGAAAAAAAGAAAAAAACAGCTTTAAAAAAAGAAAAAAGACATAATAGAGAGAAGGTTAACAATTAAAAAAAAATAAAAAAACGAAAACATTTTTAAAGGAGAAAGGCAAGATCTTGCCGGCCGCTGGCTTTCCGTTGGCTTAGTCGCACGCGGCAGGGGCGATTCAGAATACCATGGCCGCGAGCTCAAGCACAGTACGGGACGACATCCAGCATTGCGTTCCCACTTGAATTTGAGGATATGAGAAATTCGATTTGTGAAAGCAGCCCTTATTTGTGAAATTCCTCATTTGGCTGGTGAAAGTTTCTTAGATTTTGTCGCTTTCCTGTCAAACGAGTTGGCGATTGTGATTTTTAAAGCCTTCAGTTAATCAACTTTTTGCAAAAATAAATGATGTAGCAAATATTTTTGTAAAAATGATTGTTTATATCGCCTAAAATAATTAGTTGATGAAAAATATTTTCATTATCAATAATAATTTATATCTATATATTTTCATGAATGGTAAAGATATTTTTTTGTTCGTTTATTTTTGTAAGTAATATAAATAATCATTTAAAAAAATATTTTTATATCATTCAATTTTTGTAAAAGAAACGAAACCCGATACATGGATTCTATTTTTTCTTTTTTCAGAATGATGGTGCATTAAGGCTCCGTTCGTTTTACGGAAAATAACTTCTGGGAAAACGTTTTTCGGATTTTCCGGTGTTCGTTTCACGGAAAACAACTTCCTACGGAAAACATTTTCCTTCCTATAGACAAAGGCTATGTTTGGAAACACTTTAGGGGAAAGTCTTTGGAAAAATGCAAAGAACTTTGAGATGAATGAGTTTTTTGAAATGCAACACTTTGGGGGAAAGTTTTTGGAAAAATGCAAAAAACTTTGAGCTGAATGAGTTTTTCAAAATGTAAATTGTGTTTGGTAAGGTGTAATTTAAAAGTCCATTGTAAAGTAACTTTGGATAAAATAGCGTTTGGAAAAATTATACTTGCAAGGCGTTTTTTCATATTTTATTAAAGAAAAATTGAAATCCTTCGCCGACTCCGAGAAAGGGCAAGTGGCCGCCGGCGACCTAGATTTGGCGCCGACGGCCATCATCTGAGGTCAAACGATCTTAGGCAGCCCCTAGCAACCATCAACGAGGGTTGCCTGGGGTTGAGCGACCCCCGACGAGGGTTGCAAAACCCATGCGAGGGCCGCCAGTGACCCAGATTTGATGTTGCGCGGCCCTCGTTTGAGGGTGAACAACCTTAGGCTTTCCCGGTGACCATCGATGAGGGCTGCTTGGGGTCGAGCGACCCTCGACGAGGGTTGCGAAACCTAGCAAGGGCCACTGGCGACCTAGATCTGAAGCCGCGCGGCCCTCGTCTAAGGTTGATGACCTTAGGAATCCCCATCGACCACCAACGAGGGTCGCCTTGCCTTGGTTTCGCGTGGTTGCGCGACCATCATTGATGATTGCCGAGGGCTACTTGAGGTCGTTCGGCCTTAGACGACGGCCACACGGCGCCATATCTCGATCGCTGGCGGCACTCGAAGGTTTTCTAGGTCGCGCGACCTCAAACGGCCCTCGCCTGGGTCGCGTGGCCCCTCACGGCAATCGCATGAGCCTAGGCGACGGTCGTTGGGTTGCATGACCATGTTGGCCACCCTCCGGCCGATCGCCGTCCCCTCACAGCCACACCGGCCGAGGTGTAAGCGAAGAAGATGATAAATAGTCATAGATAATACCAAAACTGGAAAATCAAAAAATAGATGAGGGTAGTTTGGGAAGAAATTTTTTTTACTTACCCAGGGGACTTGCATGTTGAGAAAGTTAAAAGCCTGAGGTAGCTTAGGACCTACCTTGGGATTTCAACCTTCACAAGGCTCACTTTTGCTAAAGGGGAGTTTTTAAAATTGTTCCCAAACACCAAATTTTAGCTCAAGGGGCTTTGGATGCCCAAAGTGGCTTGGCAAAGCCAATTCCAAATGCACCCAAAGTACCTTCATTTTTGAGGAAAATTACTTCCTCTTTCTCAAAAGAGGAAAATATTTTCCTCCTCCATCTTCTTTCACAATTTATTTTCAATATTTTCTTTTTCTTTTTTCCTTCTTCTTCTCCCTTAGCCGGCCATGGTAGTGGCCGACGATCGGCCTCAGGCTAGCTTGAGCCTCACCCACCTGGTGAGGTTCAAACCTTACTCGAGGTCACCAGATGTCGGTGAGGTTTTGGTAACCTCAGGCAAGGCAGCTCGCCGGCCTGTGGAAAGGCTCAAGTGGAGAGGCTAGAGCTCGCCTGAGGCCGGTCGCTGGCCGTCGCCATGGCCGGTGACAACCTCGAAGAAGAAGAAGAAGGAAAAACAAGAAAAAGAAAAAGAAAAAAAAGAAAATTAAACTTTAAAAAAATTAAAGATTATTGCAAGGAGAAAAATCTTTTCCATAGCGAACAATGGAAAATATTTTCTGAGAATTTTTCAGATTTCAACCGAACACTGGAAAATTATGTTATTTTCTAAGAAAATGACTTCTTGAAAAATATTTTTCAGAAACATAACATTTTTCGCGAAACAAACGGAGCTTAAGTTTAACTGGATGTTGGTCTTGCTCCTCCGTCACTGGCATATTTTATTCATTTAATTCTTTTCCTCATTTCTTTTATCCACTTCTTCGTTTTAATTTTTTTTTTTTCATTTTTTAATTAAATTTTCAAGTTCTTTTCTAACGTGGCGCTTGGTAAGCGCCATATCGCCGTCATGTGTATTAATAAAGTAATAAAAATGTCACATTAACATTTTCTGTTAATTGAATTTCACAGATTTAACGAGGGGAATTGATTGCACAAATTTGACAAATTTTAAAACTTGATTTCCCTTTTTAAAAATTTTATGAATCAATTACATTTTCTCTATAAAATTTTAAACTTCCGGTACAGTTATTGGGCAATTGGCTCACATGCTGCAAACAGACCAAAAAAAATGCCTCTCTTAAATAAAATTCTAACACCTTCAATTTTAATTCAAAATTAATAAAACGATAACAAAGATCTTTATGGGAATGTTTCAATCCATATCGAAACTAAACGAGTGCTCTCATCACTTTAAATGAAAGTGAAAAAACTTATATTAAATTGACTCGTTCAAAGAAGAGGCCGAAAAGCAGGCTACAAACTCCACTTGCATTGAAGGAGTCAAATTAATTGATTTTTTATTTTCACTTTCACTCAAAGTCACGAGAGAAGTCGTTACGTTTCAATATGATTTGGAACGTTCCCATAAAAATCTTTTTTATTATTTTATTCAATTTTTAAATTAAATTTGAAGGTGTCGGAATTTTTTTTAACGAGGCATTCAGATTTTTGAATTTGCGAGATGCCTTAAGATTTGCACATGCGATATTGATTATGCATAATAACAAATGAAATAAACAAAAGAATAAAATATGAATAATGAATTAGTAGATGAGAAACTTATGCTATTGAATTGAATCTCATAAATGAAGGTGTGCAGGACCTAAAATAGTACAAGAGCAATCCTAGGATCGCACGAGATAAGGCCGAAAGTTCACTTAAATTTTTAAATTCCTAATTGTGTTTTTTAATTTGGAGTAATATCCGCCAAATATGATATTTGGACGGAGAACAATATCCACGGTTTTAAAAGTTGTAGTCGAGTCATTCGTAAATCATTTATTATTCAGAATTTATCACTTTGATTTGTTTCTTTATATCAAATAAGAATATAGGCCTTATCTTATTATTCGATCGTGCAATATCCATTGTGCGTTTGCACTTAAATTCCTAATGAATTTTGAATTACTCGAATATTATTACTTCTGATTTTGTTTCCATAAACTAGAAAGATAAGGAATCGCTTCCGATTGCTTACCTCTTACAAACTGAAATTTGTGGTAAAAATAGCACCATTGGAAATTCTATCGAATTGTGTGGTTGTGTTAGCGCAAATCCATCGTCGAAATTTACCTAAAAGGAGGTCAGATTCTTTTAAAATTGCCGAAGATAACATGGAGAGTCCATGGCAAGGACGAGGATGACGATGCCAAGGTCAACCGATAATCCTCTCCTACTGATCATCAGTTCTACAAAAACCCTACCCTATAAACTGCAGGGTTAATTCCAAAAAATAGTATCAACTTTAGGTCGACGAACAATTCTAATCCGAACATTTTTTTATCTCGTAAAAAAGTACCAATTTTAGTTTGATTGATAATTTTAACCCAAACTTTTTCTTATCTCGTAAAAAAGCACAAATTTTAGGTCAAGTGACAATTCTGGCTCAAATTTTTTTTGTCTCGTAAAAAAACATAATTTTTCACTTAAATCTCAAATCTGATCCTCATTGACTTAAAACCATTGATTATCTACCTTGACTATTTCACTTTACCAATAAATCCACGTGGCTTGCCGATTGGATTTAAAGCAATATTCATTGTTTTATTTTCTGAGTCATAATTTGAAGAATATTGGTGAAATTGTTCGTCTCCTTCACTTCACCAACAGCTCAAAACTATCTCCTGATTGAATTTCTCCGGCCAGACATAATCTGAAGTTGACCACCGCCTGTCGACAGACGTCATGGACGAGATTCGTTAAGCTCACCACCATAACCTTTTTTCTCAAACAATGTTGACTTCAGACAGAAAATCAACGGGGGGCTAGATTTGAGATCGGTGTGAAAGTTGGTGATATTTTATGAGATAAAAAAAATTGAGGCAAAAATTTATCGCTAGACCTAAAGTTGGTGCTTTTTTACGATATAAAAAAAGTTCGGGTCAGAATTATTCGTCAACTTAAAATCGGTGCTTTTTTATGAGATACAAAAAAATTTATGCCAGAATTATCTCTAGAGCTAAAATTGGTGCTTTTTTTTTTGAATTAGGCCATATACCGCAACCACTTCTTCACACATCCTACGAATAAGCCTGTTAGTTTGTTTTCGAGTAGCCAAGAACCATGTACTACGGGGTAGCGAGAGCTTCGGAGTACTTGGTCATCACCGGCGTCGGCATCCCCGACATAAAGATAGTGAAGAAGGGATGGGTCCTCCCCGGCCAGTCCTGCACCGTCTTCGACGTGTCACCGGTGAACTACACCTTCGAGGTCCAAGCCATGAGCGCCGAGAAGCTCCCTTTCGTCCTCCCGGCGGTGTTCACTATTGGGCCCCAGGTCGACGATGACGCGAGCCTCCTGAAGTACGCGAAGCTCCTGTCCCCCCACGACAAGCTGTCCAACCACGTCAAGGAGCTTGTCCAAGGGATCATTGAGGGGGAGACCCGCGTTCTCGCGGCCTCGATGACCATGGAAGGGATCTTCCGGGGCGCCAAGGAGTTCAAGCAAGAGGTGTTCGAGAAAGTCCAGCTCGAGCTCAACCAGTTTGGCCTGTTGATCTATAACGCAAACGTTAAGCAACTGATCGATGTCCCGGGGCACGAGTACTTCTCTTACTTGGGCCAAAAGACGCAGATGGAGGCGGCAAACCAAGCCAAGATTGACGTGTCCGAGGCCAGGATGAAGGGTGAGACTGGGGCCAAGCTTCGGGAAGGGCAAACTTTGCAAAACGCGGCTAAGATTGACGCGGAGACGAAAATTATCACGACGCAGAGACAAGGGGAGGGGAAGAAGGAGGAGATCAGGGTGAATACACAAGTGAAGGTCTACGAGAACGAAAGAGAGGCCGAGATTGCGGAGGCTAACGCGGAGTTGGCAAAGAAGAAGGCAGGATGGACTAAGGAGGCCAAGGTGGCGCAGGTGGAGGCCACTAAATCGGTGGCGCTGAGAGAGGCCGAGCTGCAGAAGGAGGTGGAGAGGATGAACGCCCTGACGCGGACAGAGAGGCTCAAAGCCGAGTTTCTGAGCAAGGCCAGTGTAGAGTACGAAACCAAGGTAAACCCCGCATCTCTGTCGGCCCTGCAAGTCGGGGGAACAACGTTCCTAAACTGTCGTGTAATCCGCAGAGTCTATTGATAATGTTAGGATTATGTCCAATAGGATTTCGCTTTCAATGCAAATGCATCCCCAAGTCATTGTCAAGAAAGAACCATGAGTACAACCAGAGAGAACAAAAGAAACTGTCAATGCTTTATTTAGTTTACATCGGAAGACATTGCAATGTATGATCAATGACCGATACATTATGTCTATATTCGAGTTGTTCCACTTGTATAGGCGATATTGAGCAATGGTCCGATAGGTTAATTTAAAGGTACGTAAACAGCGAACATTGAGGTAGGCCGACATGGTGATTTGAAAGGCTAGTGACCTTTTATAGTCTCAAAATATGGGTTACATGCTGGAATGTTGCTTCACATGTACGAGGATGTTAATGTTCCATTTGGTGTCTAAAGAAGAGTCAGCCACAGTCCGTCAAAAAAATAGTTGATTGAGTGAATGGAACTTTTCGGTTATGATTGAACTCTCTCAAAAGACATTTGCCTTTTTGAACTTAAATCTAAGGTACAAGAAGCAAACTGGGAGCTCTACAGGAACCAGAAAGCCGCGGAAGCAGTCCTGTACGAGAAGGAGAAGGAGGCGGAGGCCCAGAAGGCGATCGCTGAGGCAGGCTTCTACGCGAGGCAGCAGCTCGCCGACGCGGAGTTCTATGCCAAGAAGAGAGAGGCCGAGGCTCTCGTGGCATTGGCCCAAGCCCAGGGCACTTATCTGCAAACGCTGCTCGAGGCACTGGGGGGCAACTACGCTGCCCTCAGGGATTACATGATGATCAACAAGGGCGTGTTCATAGAGATGGCGAAAGTGAACGCGGAGGCCATCCAGGGACTGCAGCCAAAGATTAGCATTTGGACCAGTGGCGGAGAAGAGGGCGACAGAAACGGGAGTGGAACAGGCAATACGATGAAGGATGTCGCCGGGGTTTACCAGATGTTGCCGCCGCTATTCAAGACAGTGGAGGAGCAAACGGGGATGCTCCCGCGAGCATGGATGGGCATGTTGACTGACCCGTCGGGTCGGTCCGATCCAAATTAAGTGAGAGTCGATCTGTCATCTGACGAGAATGATAATTTGAGTTTGTGAGATTTGCCTTAATTAGATCTTCTGACTTTGTGGAGTAGTTGAACATATTGATGGAATATTTGCTTTTGTGAATTTGCCTTAATTTCCTTTTGACTCTTACACGGGACTGCAAGCGAAGTCGGAGAAGAGATCTGCTTCAGCCGAAAATGAGCAGAGGGCCTCCACAATCTTTGCATTAAATAAAGGAACCACAAGCAGCTGCACATAAATAAAGTAGATTTGATCTAACATGTGAACTGTCGTTTGTCTCCATCCCAATAAATGCACAATAGACCACGAAAGAGTTGAAAGGTCCGGAGAAGGCGTCAGCCGTGAGAAGAGCTCTCCTTCATATATATTCGTAGAGCTCTTTCTGCTCGAGTATAATAACGATGATAATTTTATCATTTTTCCGATTTATTAGTTAATTATTCATTAGCTTTTCCCTTGAACGTAGGTTCTTACGCTCGGAATGAATTATGTAAATTTCTTGTATCCTCTTATTATTTCTCGTTTTTTTTCTAAAAAAAAACAAACGGAATATAAAAAAAAAATTCTCTCATGGCTGAGCTGGACCCTTACCAAGACCCGGCACCGCCGACTTACCGGGCGTAAAAATTCAGCCCAGCTCGACCCATTTGTAGGCGGGCCTGGGTAGGGCCATGAGCCGCCTGCCCATTGATCAAGTGTATTTTGACGCACCAAAGTAAGGCTTTTGATTGCTCGTTTATTAGTGTTTGTGTCCTCATTTTCTTTCTGGCCTGGAATTGCAAGTCAATGAACTAGCACTGATGGATTTTTACATGTTGCCATGTAATGACTGTTGTCCCTCCATAGTGCAAGTGGAGAACAAATTGCTTTTAAGTACTATATGAATGCTATGCTTTCTAGTCCTAACGACAATTCTCCAGCAAAGCGTTGAAGCTGCAGTGGTTTTTTGATGTCCTCTTTTGCTCATTCAATCTGTTAAGACAATAAGCTGACAGTTTGGTAGATATTGATCTGAGCGTAGAAAGTAGAGTTTTTTCTGTTCTAAGGATATTCAATAAGAAAACTGGTCATAACAAGGATAGGAGGACCATGATGGTTGTTTGTTATATTTTCTAATCCTCTCTTTTGTCAGGATGAGTTGTATATGAGACCTAATCGTGGGCATTAAATAACTTTTGAACCTTTTTCTCCCCCTAGCCAAAGCGAATGTATACCGACACCCCTTGTTTGTCAAGGTAGTCCTTGTTGTCACGAGAAAGTATTTCATGCGCCAAGAATACCACATGAATAGTTGATCACGAGACTTGACAGACCAATCACCATTGTCCGCGTGCTATAAATCTTTTCCTACTTGGCACCATGTGTGTAATACACATTGCTTTTGATTTTGGTGACGCTACTTGTGTTAGTGCTATGTGGTGTATTCATCAATATAAAGTACCTTTGCCCCTACTAAACCATCACTCAAAAGAGTAGTGTAACTCTGCCTGCCAAATGCGCCTATTCTTAGTTATTTGCCCAATCTTTTGGGAGATGATAGTCTCTGTGATGTATGAATGGACTAGGTTGTTGTAGGTTTTGGTTGATGCTTTTGTGCACATACTTATATTTAAGTTCCTATTTTTGAGTTTGAATAAGGTATATCTAGAATTGCATCTTTATCAAAGTTGCTCGTTGCTCGAAATGTTTGGTCTGTAGGGTTCTTCAAGTGCTAAAAATGCAGCGGAATTTATAAACCGAAACCCTAGACAGGATCCATGCGTATATTGAAATCTAAAAAGAAGTTCGACACGTACCTTTTTGCAGGTCGAAGGTAAATTGACAATCAATTGTGTCTGGATTAGCGTCCCAAGTGTTGCGCCTCTACCAGTATTCACACACACAAATGGAAGTCTTTAACGATCCAAGTGCAAGCTAAAGATTTTAGACTTTTTTTTCCTGATTGCCTTTGATCTTCGAGACTCTCTAAAAAATATCTGAATAGAGAACGATTCCATTCGTATTCTCTTGGAGGCGTTTTTTCTTAGGGTTTTTTTTTGTCACCCACACGCTATATGTATATAGCTTCATTATCTACGTGAATTAAAAGAGATGAGGCCGGGCGATTTTGGCTCACCAAACCGTTCACCTTCAATTGTACGTTTAATCGTTATCTCATAACGTGCACGACCGCGTAGATAAGTTGAATAGGAGAATAAATTAAAATATTTTTTTTATTTTAAGTAGATCCCGTCGCACAGAAAATATTGACTCGGTTCGTTATTATGTGCAACCTGTAGGTTCACTAAATATTAATAGTGCACTCAAAATCCTCTTTAACCCACAAGTCATAAGTATAGTGAATGTCAGTTTTTTGACGCAATTTAATCCAAAACTAATATTAGAGTATCAACCTTGATTGATTCATAGGGCATACTACTAACATGGTCACCTCTCGTCTCCTAATTAAGGTCTAGATTTGAGAGTTTCTCTTCACAAAATCCATCTCACTTCTCCTACACCCAGCCCTTTGCCACCTCCTCCTCATCCAATCTTGAGCCTTCTTCTTCCTCCGACTTCATCGGTGAGTCCAATAATTATAGGTGTTGATCGCCAATGATGACCAAGCTCACTGACCATGTCATCCACTAGCGAAAACATTTATTTAAGAAAAAGGGCTAGATCTCGCCGGCCACTGGCTTTCTAGTGGCTCGGTCGCATGCGGCAAGGGCAATTTAGAACACCTCGGCCGTGAACTCGAGCACAATACGAGAGGGACATCCAGTATCGCATTCCCACTTGAATTCAATTTGAGGATCTGAGAAATTTGATTTGCGAATGCAACTCTAGGATTTCTGTTCTTTTTATTTTCTTCTTTTGTTGGGCGCTTTTTTGGGAGAACCAAGTGACGATATTGCAGATTTCTCATTGTTTGATGTCTTCCCTCTGGCGTTCCATTCTCAAATTTTTTTTGGATTTTTATTCCTGTGTCTCTATGTATGAGTGCTGATACGTTTCATTTGAAAATTTTCTTTTCATTTGATGGAAATTTGCAGTTCTTCATCTGGTTGCTCATAATTTTTATGCAATTTTAAGGATTATTTGTGGAATTTCTCATTTGGTTGGCGAAAGTTCTTTAGAAATTTCTTTTTAAAAATTATTCATTTTACCCTAAACATATGGATTCTGTTCTTGCTTTTTTTCAGAACGATGGTGCACTCCCTAGTTCAACTGGTTGTTGTTGTTATTGCCTCTCCGTCATTGGCATACGAAAAGGTGGCTTTTTCTCAATTTATTTTTTATCCATTTAATTCTTAGCCATTTTTCTTTCATCCACATTTTCTTTTATAATTCTTTTTTACTTTTTTTCCTTTCTAAAATTTTCAAGCTCTTTTCTGATATGGCGCTTGACGAGTGCCACATCGCCGCCGCGTGTTTTAATAAAATAATAAATCACGTCAACATTTTTCGTTAGTCAAATTAGACGGAATTAACGGAAGGATTTGATTGCACTAATTTGACAAGTTTTAAGACTTGATTGCACTTTTTAAAAGTTTTAGGACTCAATTATAATTTAATAACAAATTTTAGCACTTCTGATACACTTATCTCTTCGGATTTTTCGTTGGTCGCAGGAATTTTTCAAGCAATTGGCTCCCATGCTGCAAACAGTCAAATCTAAATGCCTCTCTTAAATAAAATTCTAAGCCCTTCAATTTTAATTCAAAAATTAATAAAATGATAATAAATATCTTTATGGGAATGTTTCAATCCATATAAAAACTAAACGAGTTCTGTCGTTACTCTGAACCAAAGCCAAAAAACTTCTTACATTGAATTGACTCATCCAAAGGAATGGCCCAAACTAAACCTTGTCCGAAAGTAAACGAGTTCTCTTGTCACTTTGAATGGAAGTGAAATTTCTCCTAATCTCGCCCAAGCCAGGATTTTCGATTCTAATTTACCCCCCAAAAACTTGATTAAACAAGTTTAGCGGTTACCTTGAAATTAGGAGCGCAGAAACTTACATGAATTGGAGTTCCATTATCCAAGAGTTTTTTTTTTGAATTGGTACAAATAATACACAGCCTCACTTGCAAACTCACGGTGTAGTTTTACCAATTCTATGGAATTGAAATCAGGAATAAAATCCATTATAGGACTACTATATTTGTTTTAGGAGATGCCATTCCGCCGCTCGGACTCGAAATAATAGTAATAAATTATTACTATTTAATCGTCGACATTGAAGGAGTCAAATCTATGCAAACTTTTTTTTCACTTTCGTTCTAAGTGACAAGAGGACTCGTTTTTTTTTTTTTGGTCGGAAAGAGAAACATTTCATTCACTAAGAAAAGATGGTAGGACCCAAAAAATGGGCATCAGTACATAAGAGCTCCCAAAGTGCTTGGGGAGGGGAGAAGACCCAATTCAAGGAAAGGTAGTGATTCTTGTGGGCTTTGACAACCCAGTCCGCTACACAGTTGGCCTCTCTATAGCAATGAGTAATCTTAAGACTAGAGAAGGACCGAAGCAAGTCTTTGCATTTCAAAATAATGGCGTGAACTTCTCAGCTAATTTCGTGTGGGCTTTCTATGGCTTTGACTAAGTCCAAGCTGTCACACTCAATAAGTAGGGCTTCAAAGCGTTTGGGAAAGAACCGATTTAGGGCTTCTAACAGAGCAAGAGACTCGGCCATCAGTGGGGACGACGATGCCACCTTGCGAGCTGCTCCGTCCAGCAACCTTCCGACGGAATCACGGCAAACGCAGGCGATCGAACCATCCGAAGCTCTAGGTTCGTACGCTCCATCTATGTTTATCTTGTAAGATCCATACGGCGGAGGATTCCAACTCCTTGAAAGAGCGACAGTTCTGTTCCCTGATGTGCCCGATCTGGGGTTCCATCTGTGGAAGCTCTTCAAACCAGCCAGAACAGAGTTGAGGAGGCTGATGGTGTTGGGTTTTCTGTTCTTAAAGATGGCTTGGTTGCGTGCCTTCCATATGTTCCATAGAGTAGGGGCAACTAGCTCTGGATTAGGTGAGTTGCTTGATTTTTCTTTCAAGGTCCCATATCAATCTTCAATTCGAGTGAGGCCCTGACTTGATATATGAATATTCAGCACAGGATTTGACCAAATTTCCTTCGTCCAAGGACACAATAAGAACATGTGCTCAACTGTTTCCGCGCCTTGATTGCGTAAAGAGCATGTGGGTTCAGGTATAATTTTTCTTCGAAATAAATTCTCTTTAGTTGGGAGAGCATTCTGGCATAAATTTCACATGAAAATTCTAACCTTAGGTGGAGAGTGCAATTTCCATATATCTGTCCAGAGGGTGGGAGGAGGTTGAAAGGAAGTTGAGGGTTGATTTTCATTCTGTTTATTTGCTTTCTCTCGAACGTGGTTGTATCCACTTTTGACTGTATACTTGCCTGCTTGAGTTCCAGTCCATACGAGCCTGTCTTTCTCTGTTTGGGGTTTAATTGGGATTGCAAAAATTTCTATCACTAGTTGATCCTCAAAATGGGCATTTAGAGCTATTTCATCCCATTTATCCTCCTCATGAATGATAAGTTCAGAGACAAAACATGGTTCATTGCTGTTGGCAGGACCTCCTATAATTCCCCTCTTCAGCCATTTATCCTCCCGGATTCTGATCTGTGAACCATCCCCTACTGCCCACTGCACTTGGCATGAGATAGTATCTCTTCCCAAGAGTAGACTTTGCCAACCCCATGAGGGGCGTTGTCCCTTTTCCGCGTGCCAGAAATCTCTATGAGGAAAGTAAAGTCCCTTAAACAGAATGCTCCATAGAGAGTTTGGACTGTTACTCAGACGCCAAGCTTGCTTTCCTAGCATTGCTTTATTAAAGGAGAGCAGATCTCTAAAACCCAGGCCACCCTTATCCTTTCTTGTCTTCAGAATATCCCAACTCTTCCAGTGAATTCCAGCTTTGTTCTCATTAGTTTTCCACCAGAATGAAGCAATTTTCTGTTCAATAGCCTTGCAAACAGAAATGGGGATCTTAAAAATAGACATGGCATATTGTGGTAATGCTTGAATGACTGCTTTAAGCAAGACTTCTTTACCAGCTTTTGACAGTAGTTTTTCCTTCCACCCTTCTAGTTTGGAATTTACTCTTCCTAAAATCTAAGCAAACATTTGTTTTTTCGAAGCTCCCCAGTGTGAAGGAATTCCTAGATATTTGCCAGTTTTGTCAATAATGGGTACTCTCAATTCCCTTGCCATATTGTCTTTCAGAGCTTGGGGGCAATCCCTACCAAATAAAATCCCCGATTTGTTTAAGTTGATAGACTGTCCAGATGCTAGGCAATACTGATTTAGGATAGATGCCAAATTCTGACACTCTAGAATTGTACCATTCAAGAAGAATATTGGGTCATCCGCAAAAAGTAAATGAGAAAGGGTAGGACACCACCTGTTCAGTTTAATACCTGTGATACTTCCATCAACCATAGCTGTTTTCATCAAGGAGGACATTACATTTGCCACCAGAATGAAGAGGTATGAAGATAGGGGATCCCCTTGCCTAATCCCTCGAGTAGGTTTGAAGTAATGGAGAGGTTCTCCATTAAATTTAGTG
This sequence comes from Syzygium aqueum, assembly GCA_031216185.1. Classification (NCBI taxonomy): domain Eukaryota; kingdom Viridiplantae; phylum Streptophyta; class Magnoliopsida; order Myrtales; family Myrtaceae; genus Syzygium; species Syzygium aqueum. The sequence goes on from CM062240.1 coordinate 1,694,689, forward strand.
CTGAATGAAACTGTTGTGACGCATTCCATAATCCATCCTACCCATTTCTCATCAAAGCCAATCTTGATTAGGCATGCCTCCAAGAAATCCTATTCCACTCGATCGTAGGCTTTCTTCATATCTAACTTGAGAACCGCTTGAAATTTCTTTCTTCTCTTTCGAATTCTAATTTGATGTAACACCTCCTGGACAATAAAGATGTTATCTTGAATTTGCCTCCCGCCAACGAAAGCACTTTGTTCCATGGCAATAAGTTCTGGCAGGAGTGGTTTGAGTCTATTGGCCAGCACTTTTGAGATAACCTTGTAGCCAAAATTGCATAAACTAATTGGGCGGTATTGATTTAGTCTCTCTGGGTTCGGGACTTTCGGGATAAGGGAGATGTGTGTTTTATTTAAGTCTGGTGGCAGGGATCCAGTGTTGAAGAAATTCCTTACTTCCTTTAGAATATCCCATTTAATCTCTTCCCAATTCTGCTGATAGAACAAACCATTAAGGCCATCAGGCCCCGGTGCTTTTGCTGCGCCGAGTTGGAAAGTTGCATTCGTCACTTCTTCCAAGGTTGCCTCAGCCAGCAAGAGGTGATTCATCTCTTCCGTTACCACCCGAGATACCTGATCCAGAACTAGGGAGAAGTTTCGAGGGTCGGTAGATTGGTAAAGATCTCGGAAAAAAAGTAGAGTATGTTCTTTCAACTGGCACTGCTCATATAGCCATGTATTCTCTAAATTTTGAAGCATAGAGATCCTATTCCTTTGTCGTCTCTGAATGGTAGTTGCATGAAAGAACTTTGTGTTTCGATCTCCCCATTTCAGCCAATTAACTCTCGATCGTAGCCCCCAGTACATCTCTTCCTGCCTCCATAAATAATCAATAGTTGCTTGCAAATTTTTGATTTTCTCTTTGTCAAAGGACTCCCTGGTATTGTTTGTCAACCACTGTAGTTCCTATTGCAGCAAGTTAATTTCCCTATGTCCATTTGCGAATTTCTTCTTACTCCATTTGGAAAGTGCAAGAGTGACGGCCTGCAGTTTCGATATGAATTTGAAATGTTCCTGTAAAAATCTTTATCATCATTTCATTCGATTTTTGAATAAAAAGCGAAGGTGTCGGCATTTTTAAGGCATTCAAATTTTTGAATTTGGGAGATGCCTTAATATCGAGACCCGTGATATTGATGATGCATAATAGCAAATGAAAAAAAGGAAAAGATAAAAATGTGAATGGTGAATTAGGGGACAAAAAGATCAGCCCATTGATTCGGATCTCATGGATGAAGATTTGCAAGGACCTAAAAGAATTACAAGATCAATTGTAGGGTACACATTGTCAAGGCCAAAAGTTGCACTTAAGTTTGCGAGTTCTTAAATTATTTTTTTCTCATTCCACGAAATGTCCACCAAATCCGATTTTTGGATCAAGAACAACATTCACTATTTTAAAAATTGCAGTCAAATCCTTCGTAAATCACTTGTTATTCGAATCGATTTGTTTCTTTAAATAAAGGAATAAGTGCATTGAAAGTCCTAAAACTTGTTACGAAAGTGCAACTGAGTTCTAAAACTTTCATAATGTGTAATTAAATCCTAAAACTTGTTATGAAAGTGCAATTAAGTTCTAAAACTTTCAAAAAGTGTAAACAAGTTCTAAAACTTGTCAAATTGATTCAATTAAGTCATTCCATTAATTGCATTTTTTGAAAGTTTTAGGACTTGATTGTACCTTCATGATAAGCTTTAAGATTTGATTGCACATTTTGAAAGTTTTAGGATTTGATTACACTTTCGTGATAAGTTTTAGGACTTGATCGTATTTTTTTAAAGTTTTATGATTCAATTGCACTTTCATGACAAATTTTAGGACTTCTAGTACGCTTATCCCTTAAATAAAATAGGAAAAGAGATATCATCGTTTGATTGAGCAATATCCATTGGGCGTTTAAAAGTTGCACTTAAATTTCTAATGAATTTTTTTTTATTTGCTCGACTATTATATGACTGAAATTTGTGGTCAAAATAGCACCGATAGAAATTCTGGCTGATTGTGCGGTTATTATGGCGTCGAAATTTGAAAATTACCTAAAAAGGAACGGTCGGATTCTTTTAAAATTTGCCGAAGATAACAAGGAAATTCCATTGCAACTTTGCAAGGATGAGGAAGACGATACCAAGGCTCATCAGTTCTTTCTACATAAACCCTACCCCATAACCTGCAAACCACTTCTTCACACAGCCCAGGAATAATTGTTTTCGAGTAGCCAAGAACCATGTACTACAGAGTAGCGAGCGCTTCGGAGTACTTGGTCATCACCGGCGTCGGCATCCCCGACATAAAGATAGTGAAGAAGGGATGGGTCCTCCCCGGCCAGTCCTGCACCGTCTTCGACGTGTCTCCGGTGAACTACACCTTCGAGGTCCAAGCCATGAGCGCCGAGAAGCTCCCTTTCGTCCTCCCGGCAGTGTTCACCATTGGGCCCCGGGTCGACGACGACGATAGCCTCCTCAAGTACGCGAAGCTCATCTCCCCCCACGACAAGCTGTCCCACCACGTCAAGGAGCTCGTCCAAGGGATCATCGAGGGAGAGACTCGTGTTCTCGCGGCCTCAATGACCATGGAAGAGATCTTCCGGGGCACCAAGGAGTTCAAGCAAGAGGTGTTCGGGAAAGTCCAGCTCGAGCTCAACCAGTTTGGCCTGTGGATCTATAACGCAAACGTTAAGCAACTGGTGGATGTCCCAGGGCACGAGTACTTCTCTTACTTGGGCCAAAAGACGCAGATGGAGGCGGCAAACCAAGCGAAGGTTGACGTGTCGGAGGCTAGGATGAAGGGTGAGATTGGAGCCAAGCTTAGGGAAGGGCAAACTTTGCAAAACGCGGCAAAGATTGACGCGCAGACGAGAATTATCGCGACACAGAGACAAGGGGAGGGGAAGAAGGAGGAGATCAGGGTGAATACACAAGTGAAGGTCTACGAGAACGAAAGAGAGGCCGAGGTCGCAGAGGCTAATGCGGAGTTGGCAAAGAAGAAGGCAGGTTGGACTAAGGAGGCCAAGGTGGCGCAGGTGGAGGCCGCTAAATCTGTGGATCTGAGAGAGGCCGAGCTGCAGATGGAAGTCGAGAGGATGAATGCCCTGACGCGGACGGAGAAGCTCAAGGCTGAGTTTCTGAGCAAGGCCAGTGTAGAGTACGAAACCAAGGTAAACCCCGCATCTCTCTCGGCCCTGCAAGTCATGGGAACAACGTTCCTAAACTGTCGTATAATCCGCATACTCTATTGGTAATGGTAGGATTCACTCCAATAGGATTTCGCTTTCAATGCAAATGCATCCCCAAGTCATTGTCAAGAAAGAACCATAAGTACAACCAGAGAGAACAAAAGAAACTGTCGTGCTTTATTTGGTTTACATCAGATGACATTGCAATGTTCGTCATGATAGAGGACAGATATATTTGTGTTTATATTCGTCTTGTTCTGTTGAACGAGTCAATTTCCTTTTTATTTTGTTTTTTCACGTGTTAGTAATCTGTTCAGTACTCCTATTTTATGGAGTTGTTGCTGCACATGTTAAATTAGTGAGTTGTGGGTAGATGGTGTAAAGTTTATATAAAGGCTTTGGTGTCAGTTTAATAAATACTTAAGTGGATAGCTCTTCTTCCTACGTGTATCTCTCATCCTTATATTTCAACAGTGGCATCAGGGCAAGGTTAGGAGGAAAAGTGTGCGGCTCTCATCCTTATATTTCAACATGTTCCACATAGGCGATATTGAGCATTGGTACGATATGTTCGTAAAAGCTAACATTGAGGGCACGTAGCCCGACATGGCGATTTGAAAGGCTAATGACCTTTTAGAGTCTCGAAATAAGGGTTATATGCTGGAATGTTAACGTTACGTTGGTGTCAAAAGAAGAGTCAACCATAGTCTGTCAAGAAGATAGTTGCTTGAGTGAATGGCGACTTCGGTTATGATTGAACTCTCTCAAAGGATTCTTGCCTTTTTGAACCTAAATCTAAGGTACAAGAAGCAAACTGGGAGCTCTACAGGAAGCAGAAAGCCGCGGAAGCAGTCCTGTACCAGAAGGAAAAGGAGGCGGAGGCCCAAAAGGCAATTGCCGAGGCCGGCTTCTACACAAGGCAGCAGCAAGCCGACGCAGAGTTCTACGCCAAGAAGAGAGAGGCAGAGGCGCTTGTGGCATTGGCCCAAGCCCAGGGCACTTATCTGCGAACGCTGCTCGAGGCACTGGGGGGCAACTACGCCGCCCTCAGGGATTACATGATGATCAACAACGATGTGTTCCAAGAGATGGCGAAAGTGAACGCGGGGGCCATCCAGGGCCTGCAGCCAAAGATCAGCATTTGGACTAGCGGCGGAGAAGGGGGCAATGGAAGCGGGAGCGGGACGGGCAATGTGATGAAGGATGTCGCCGGGGTTTACCAGATGTTGCCGCCGCTATTCAAGACAGTGGAGGAGCAAACAGGGATGCTCCCACCGGCGTGGACGGGCATGTTGACCGACTCATCGGGTTGGTCCGATCCAAATTAAATGGGAGTCGATTGACGGCCAAGAGGTCAAGTTGCTTCAGCGCCATCTCCTTCATGGAAAAGAGATGCAAATAATTACTTGAATTTATGAGATGTGTTAATTCGGTTAGTGTGGTTTTGTCAAGTAGTTGAACACATTGATTGGTTACTTGAATTACTTTTCAAAGTTCTATTGGTTGAAAAGCTTTCACGAATCTATTTTCGTCCGGCATTAATCAAGTTCTGTCGAAATTAACAGATACCCACGAAACTTTCCCAGGAAATTTGCCTTACCTTTCATCATGTTGAAGTTCACGATGCTTGTGTTACATTCCCACAGAACTAGTGAGCCAACTTCAGACGTGTTCGTGCTAAGTGTTCCCCAGCTAATTGTCCGACGCCTCCATTCAACACAAAAAGGTCATGCCTTGTCTAATTGTTCCCATTCGGCAGAAGGACACTATTGGTGCCATAACTTACGTACGGCAATCACTTTGGTGCCATAACTTTTTTTCGGATCACTTTGATGCTAACTTTGGAAAAAATAGATCACTTTAGTGACTCCGGCCAAAAAGCTGACATGGCATTAATATTTTTTTAAAAAAAAATCTAACTTGTACACGTGAAAATTATGTGGCTTTTTTTTAAATTTTTTTAAATTTTTTTAATTTTTTAATTTTTTTTTCTCCGGCGAGGGCAACCCTCGCCGGCGTCGGGCGACCCTCGCCTGGGCGTCCTCGCCCGACGCCGGCGAGGGTGGCCCTCGACCGAGCCGGCGAGGGCGGCCCTCGCCGACGTCGGGCGAGGGCCGCCCTCGCCGGCCCAGGCGAGGGCGACCCTCGCCGGCGTCGGGCGGCCCTCGCCTGGGCCGGCGAGGGAGGCCCTCGCCTGGGTCGGTCGAGGGCCGCCCTCGCCGGCGTCGGGCGAGGGCACCCAGGCGAGGACCGCCTGACGCCGGCGAGGGTTGCTCCAGAACTGTGGATAAAAATACATACTCTCGTGTAGGAGTGTGCATGATCCGGATGGGCGGTTCCCGCCCCAGAACTGTGGATTGCCTGCTACAGGACCGGTTCAAAAAATTGAAACTGAGACCCACCTATCGGTTCCATGGATCCACCCGAGAACTGGACCACCGGTTCGGTCCGGTTCCCAGGTGGGTTTATAGAACCGGTCCCAACAAATTTTCCTGGACAAATAAAAAAAATTTGTGGACCAACATCGAATCAACAGAATAAAAAGAAAATAACATAACTTTCCATACAATTCATACATTATGATCGGTTATATTAATCACATTGTCCATAAATCAAGTGGATACTCATCAATTATTGGGAAAAATGATCAAGGTTATTCCAATTACACAAAACCTTTAGACATGATAACACATTTTCTTCTTTTTTTAAATTTTTTTTGTGAGATTTTTTTAGTTAAAAATTAAAAAATAAAATATATTATTATTATTATATTACCAGTCTGGTTCGGGTGGGCGAATCAGCAGTTCCACATCGAGAACTGGGAACCTGACCGGTACCCACTGGTTCCAAAAAATTGGAATCGGGAACCGGACCAGTTCCCTTGCGAACTACCGGTTTTAGTCCGGTTCCGGGCGGTCCAAGCGGGTCCCAGTTCTTTTGCACACCCCTACTCTCGTGGCCAAGCCCGGCCTCAGGGCCCTTACCGAGGCCCCGTCCCGCCCGCTGGCCTGCCTAAAAAGTTCAGCCTGGCGGGCCCATGAATGAGCCGCCCCCTGTCCGTTGATCAGGTGTAGTTTAACGCACCAAAGTTAGGCTTTTGACTGCTAATTTATCAGGGTCGCGTCCTCGTTTTCTTTCTAGCATAGAATCACGGCAAGTAACTATTACTAACGGACTTTCATGTTTACCTAATGTCGTGTAACAATGCCTGCTGTCCCTCCATTGTGCAGGTGGAGAGCATATTGCTTTCTCGTACCAATGACGAATATCCAGCAAAATGTTGAAGCTGTGGTAGCTTTTGGATGTCCTCTTTTGCTTATTCAATCTGCTAAGACTACTACTTAAAGTTAGGTAAATATTTTGATCTGAATCTACAAAGGAGAGTTTTTTTTCTGTTCCAAGGAATATCCAATGAGACAACTGGTCATAACAACAATGGGAGGAACATGATGGCTGTATTTTCTTATTGTTGTAGTAGCAGTAGAATCCTGCTGCTCTGCCTTTGTCCAAATAAACCTCTATGAAGTCAGGATGAATTGCATATGAGACCTAATTACAGGCCATTAAATAACTTTTGAACATTTTCTCCCCCTAATCGAAGGAAACTTATGCGTGCACCTCTAGTTTGTCAAGGTAGTCCTTGTTGCTACAAGAAAGTATTTATGTGACGGGAACACCACATGGATAATGATCATGAGACTTGACCAACCCTCACCACTTTTCGCGTGTTATACATCTCATCCTACTTGGCACCAATTGTGTAATACGTTTCGTTTCTGTTCGTGTGCTATACAATCATCCTACTTGGCACGAATTGTGTAATACATTTCGTTTCTGATTGATTGTTTACGCCATAAGTGTCAATTCAATTTGGTGGATTTGTCACTATAAAATTCCTTCTCCCCTACTGCACCATCACGCAAGAGCGGTGCAATGGTTCTTGCTCAATGCAAGGACTAGGTTGCTATGGGCTTTGATTGAAGCTTCTGTGCACATACTTATAAGGTTTTTTTCCTAGTTTTAAGTTCCTATTTATGATAGTTGAATAAGGTAGATTTGGAAATGCATCTTTGTCACCAAGAAAGTTGCTTGTTGCATGAGACGGTCTCTCGAAATGTTTTGGTGACCTCGAGTTTTGTCTCTCGCAAACCTCAGACTTCTTTCTTGGAAGGGCAAAATTTCGGGTTGCAGCCAATTCCTAATTCTATGTACAACTGTTAATGTATTTGTTCTTAGGATGCAGTTTCTTTACGTGTCGAGTAATCATCGCATACGGTAATTGCTTAAATAGATTACTTCCACCGGTCTGCTGCTCGAACCTGCACGATTTTGCATGATCATTTCTCTTCACGTGGTTTTCTGCATCCATTGACCTTTCCTTACGTGTGCCTCCAACGGCCTTAGAGGGAGAGGAGCTGTTCCTTCTTTTCCTTCTTTCTGGAATGGGAAGTCTTGAGACCGAAACTGGTTTGTAGCTCCTGCAACGATGCATGGATTTTCCATAAAGCACCCACGAGCTGGTTCAAGTTAGGATATGTGCATAAGCACAACAAAATAAAGAGTAAAAACGAGAAAAAAAAAAGAGAGACATAAGGTTATCCTAATTTACCGATAAAATAGGGCTACATCCAGTAAAAAATTTAACTATAATTAGCACATCTCGCTTCTGTATATGACTTTCAATTATAAAGGACAAAAATTATATATAGGAAGCACAAGAAAGCTCTAGGGCTAAAAAAGTTCTAAGCCACTCCATTGTTTATTTTGAGTGGAGATAAAAAAGATAATTGTCCTTTCCTCGGATAAAAAAGATAATTGTCCTTTTTTATTTCGATGGGGGTCAAAAGATAATTGTGGCTTTTACAAACATGTTACACTTTTTGGGTATTTGGGTTGTGTATAGAAATTTAATAGTCTGATTTTTCTTTATCATTTTATGGGAAGTAGTAGATCGATCGAAAATGAATTTATTCTTGGCGCAAAAGTATAGATATTTATCTATTAATTAGTTTCCTTTTTCTTTTTTTTTTCCTTTAGATTCTCTTCCTAACGATGATCAGATCTGTTGATATAGATCATAAATCCATTTCTTAATCCATATTTAATGTGCTGAGTTGTAACATGAATTAGTTATATCCAGCGTATGGATCATTCGTGGGTTTATAATGATAAAATTGGTATTAAATGGATTTTCAAGTTATTTAGGCCCAATCCACCTCTACTATTCTTTTGCCCTCACTTGATATAAATTTTCCGAAATTAAATTGGATATGAAAATATTTAGCAATGTATGAATGTTTTGGGTCGGATCATTCTTTACTAGGGGTGAGCAACTTGGACCGCCCAAACCGGGACCGGACCGGACCGGACCGGACCGACGAGTTTGGTCCGGTTCTCGAGACTATTGGTCCGGTTCCCGGTTCCTAAAAGCGGAACCGGTTTTCGGGCGGTCCGGTTCCCGGTTCCGAGGGGGAACCGGACCGGACCGGACCGACCGGACCGGACCAACTATTTAATATATATTTTTGTTATTTTTTTCTTTAAAAAAATTAATAAAATGTGAACTAAACTCTAAGTAAACTTCATTATCATAAATTCATTGATAAAAAATAGTAAAATGTGAATTAAACTCTAAGTGAACTTCATTGACATAAATTTATTGATAAAAATTAGTAAAATGTGAACCAAATCTTAAGTGTTTGACCAAAAAAAAACCCTAAACTCTAAGTAACCGGTTCCATTGGACGAGACCGGAACCGGACCGGACCAACGGTCCGGTCCGGTTCCCGGTCCTAGAACAACCGGTCCGGTCCGCGGTTCTCAAAATTGGGAACCGGTTCTCTCGGTCCGGTTCCCGGTTCCACCTTGGAACCGGACCGGACCGGGAACCGCTCACCCCTATTCTTTACCCGGTCCGAGTCCGATCCCGAGGTCCAATGTTGACACTTCCGAGGATGTAAACGCGCCGTGTGCATGGGAAGCGCTCGCAAACGGAGCGGTCCACGACGCGTCGGGTGAACATCAATCCAAACTGCGTTTCCGACCGTCGGATCACCCCGTGCTCGCGGCCCCTCGCGGGACGCGGTCCGCCGCAATAAACGGCTGCGATTCGCTCCATGCCGTCACGCGAAAAAAAAAAAAAAAAGGAGTCCGGTCAATCACAGAGTATAAATGAGCTCGGAGGTCTGCACTCCCGTCGTGTCGTCGTCGTCTTCCCGAATCTCTGGAAGGTCAAAGTTTCGAACTTTGCGATCCGCTCTGCAACGCGCCGAGTCTCCTTGTGGCTTTGCGAGATTCAGATCTCGGGATTGCTATTTGAGTTTGGTGGATTTTGACGTTGTTGTTGCGGTGGCGCTATCGGTGTTCGCTGTCTCTGGTTTTTCTTTTTTTCTTTGGCTTTATCCCACGTTTGGAAAACCTCGTGTTCGTTGTCAACTCGCTAACTGAAGGTTTGGTGTCGTTTGTTTGGTGGTGAATCGGCGATGTGCGAACTAATTCCTGCAGCTTCGATCTGGGCTTATAAAGCAGTCGTTCGGCTGTTGGGCTGATAGCAAGAGCCTTAAGATCTGAAAAAACCCCCTTCTTTCGGAGAGGCCCTCGTAGGTTGTTGTCGATGAGTAATTTTTGCCTTGTGGTTGCGTGCGTTCGGTTTGGTTGGGTGTCTTTGTTTCCTGCGTGAGGAGACGAGAGGAGATTGTGGTTGCTTAGCCTTGAGATTGAACTGTTGTAGCTGCAGGAGTTTGAAGTAGCTGAAGAAGAAGGCGAATCTGAAGGATATGGCTAAGCAATCTTCGAACGGCGAGAGCCACTTGGCTGCGAAACCACCTCCGACTCCGTCCCCGTTACGTTTCTCCAAGTTTTTCCAGGTAATTGTAGTGATGAGCTAGTATGTTGTTTCCTCGCGTTGGGTTCGTCGTTACTCTTGACCGTGAGGTTTTTGTGGCCTTGGAATGTGCCGGTGAAATCTATTTCATTAATTTTTATGCGGCGGGACAAACATTTTGAGATGGTGTTCTGTATTGGAATGACAGCATGAATTGGGAAGTTTGCATATCGTGCACACTCTGTTTCCCTAACTGAATTAGGGAATGCGCTTCTTTCAATGGATCAGTAAGGTGCTACTCGAAAGGCACTGCATTTAGGGAACCTAAACTAGTCAAGTTCATCTTTTTATCGGAACTTTATGGTTTTATGGGTTTTCATAAGGAAGATCAATTACAAGTAGAATTACTTGCATATTTTTAAAATGGAAGGTTCCCGTCTGCCCTCCTTGCCAAGATTGGATGTTATTTTGTTGGATGAACTGCTTTCTTTCCTTGCATCTGAAAGTTGCAATCTGAAGTCAATTGGCTTCTATTTTGAAATGGCTTCTAGTTCTTCCGAGATTTTGTATATATCCATCTTCATGATATTAGAATTGGTGTCATAAATTAGTTCTTTTCAGAAATAATTCTCAGTGGTTGAGTTTGTTTTGGCCTTTAGAGGAATGGCTGTTCTCCCTGAAGAACAAAGTGAATGATCCACATGGGGGCTTTTTAGAATTGTGGCATTCTGAAATTGATCTTCATCATTTAATAACTTTGGTTTACCTTGAAAATCATTGTTCGGTGCAGTCTACTTGGTGTGTCCAGGATGGTATTGTTGCTGAAAGTTGGTCATTTTACATTGGCTTTTTGTCTGCCGTGTCTCTTGTTTCTATTGGGCTGCTTTTGTTCTGAAGTTTTCGTCTATTTGTGGATTTCTCTTAGTAACTCGTTTTCAGTTGTATGTGTTTTTGGGCTGGACTAGCTATTTATAAACCCAATGTTTTTGGTCATTATGGTATATTTCATCTTTTACTGAATCTGTGGGCTGTTTGGTGTGCAGCCCAATATGAGGATTCTGGTTACTGGAGGAGCTGGATTTATCGGCTCCCACCTAGTGGACAAGTTGATGGAAAACGAAAAGAATGAGGTGATTACTTTCAGCAATTATAGTGAAACCTTATATTTACACGGACCAACATTATTGAATATGAACTTGGATTTGGGATTGATGCCTCAAAATAGCAGGCTGGAATTGGGAAGATCTGTTTTTAAGGAAAGATAATTATTATTCAGATCTTATGGAGTTCTTAATAGATGCACATGCTTTTATGGTTCAGGTTATTGTGGCTGACAACTTCTTCACTGGTTCAAAAGAAAACCTTAAGAAATGGATCGGTCATCCAAGATTTGAGCTTATTCGTCATGGTATGCTTAAACCATAAGTTGCGTTGTTGGAAGTCCTCTATGTTGTATTTCAGACTACGAAAAGTGCTCTCATATATGACATGCAGCCACTGCAACTTAGAGGAGCGTGTAATAAGATAATATAATGTAATTTCCAAGTTAAACCTGTGTGTTCGTGGTGCGAAAAAAAGCATTTTCAATCCGGACAGTGAACACTATCTCCTTGTTTTATACTCACCTTGTTCTTGATGTCCTAATAAATTGAAGGACTGAGAATGACATAGCCTGAAAAAAGCTAAAAGAAAATACTTCATATGCTTGAAATTTTATCGCTTAAAAGTGATTTAAGCACCGACTTTTACCAATTTCTTTATCTTTCATCCTGGCAATAAGTTCGTTAGCCAGCAATTTTGAGATGCAGGTTTAGCCATCTTTGTATCCTACTTAAGAAAGTGAAATATGGTGATCCTTATTTGTCAATTGAGGTTATTTGAAGATTTCATTTTATCAGGCTTTGTTTTAATGCAGACGTGACAGAGCCATTGCTAGTTGAGGTTGATCAAATTTACCATCTTGCCTGCCCTGCTTCTCCTATTTTTTACAAATATAATCCCGTAAAGGTGTGTAAATTTGTCTTGTCCATCGGTAGCCTGCTGGGATTTGAGTTATTAGTTTTAATTCATCTTCTTGTTAAATATTTTGTTGAGTGTACTCTCTCTCTCTCTCTCTCTCTCTCTCTCTCTCTCTCTCTCTCAATGTGCCATAGTATCACCAATCTGGGGTTTTAACCATTTGATATACAGACCATAAAGACCAATGTGATTGGAACTCTCAACATGTTGGGGCTTGCCAAGCGAGTTGGAGCAAGGTTCATACCTTCAATACCTTTTTTATTGAGGTATCTTCCATTAATTGACTGCTTTTCTCATTGATAAACTATGACTGCAGGATTTTGCTGACATCTACCTCAGAGGTGTATGGGGATCCTCTAGTGCATCCTCAAGATGAAAGCTATTGGGGAAATGTTAACCCAATTGGTAAGTCTACTCCACTAATTTACTGCCCAGTCACTTTTATATATAGATGGATGTAGTGGTTGCATAGACAGACTAATACCTCTCTTAGCAGGTACAGTTTGTGAAAGATTGGTGTATGCTGGTTGCACATCTATATTTGGCTATTATAACTATATGACATTCTCTTGAGAAGTCGAAAATCTGCCAACATAAATATGCCGAATCAATTGTTTTGAGAAGTTTTCATAATCTTTTGAAAGTAATGGCACTCTACACAGAACGCATGTAGGTTGAAAGGGAAGTCTTGCCAGGCCGTTTATTCCCTGTCCAATCCACCTTTTAAGACCAGGGGTCAGTATTTGCAGAGACTTCTATTAAATTGCTAGTGACTTACTCATATGATTTCCTTCAGGGGTTAGAAGTTGTTACGACGAGGGGAAGCGAGTGGCAGAAACCTTGATGTTCGATTATCACAGGCAACATGGTATAGGTAAAGTGCCTTCTGCTCTATCCTCTTAATACTTGGTTTCTGTTTTACGTTGTTTAGGTTTCTTGTACTGAACTATATGTACTCCACACCTACCTAATCTGTAACAGAGATAAGGGTTGCTAGAATTTTCAATACCTATGGCCCTCGAATGAATATCGATGATGGTCGTGTTGTGAGTAATTTCATCGCCCAAGCTGTGCGGTAAGTTTCTAATGGAATGGCAGACTTTTGTTCAGACCATCTCAAAGCTGCTCTTTTTAGTGCTGGCCTTTTAGTACACGAATTATTCTCATAACCATCGACTGTATTGTTAATCAATTATACAGTGGCGAGCCGCTGACTGTTCAATCTCCTGGAACACAAACCCGAAGCTTCTGTTATGTTTCTGACATGGTAAAAGCATTTTTCCTCTCTTTTTTTGTGGGTATTTGGGATGCGGATGATTATGTTTAATTGTGAGTCTGTGGAGTGACTATACCTCTTCATCATAACACTGAAGGTTGATGGCCTGATACGGCTCATGGAAGGAGAGAACACTGGGCCAATTAACATTGGGAATCCAGGTTATATTAGAGATTCCTGATGCATAAGTTTGGAAATGCTTATTTTTCCTTGGTCATAATGAGGCTTTTATTCAAACCTTTAGGTGAATTTACAATGATTGAGCTTGCTGAGACTGTTAAGGAGGTATTTTCTCTATCTCTTGATGCATCATTCGTTAGTCGTGACTGCAAGCATTAGGTTGTGATGATGCATATGGTTCCAGATTCACTCTGCCAATTGTATTTGGTTTTGGTACTTTCACTACTCGTCCCATGCAGTGATAAAATCTAAGGACATATATCTTAATATAACCCTGAATCACGTTGCTATTTAGTGTGAAAAATTACATAAGCACAGCCTACTTGCTGAAATTTTAAGGGTGGCATTGTAGGAAAGTACATTCTTGTTTGAAGGGACAGCATTGGCCCCCCTATTTAATTATCGCACATGGACATAAACTGTAGAAGTATATCAGAAACAACCAGACATATATACAAACAACAAAATGGCATGACTGCTTAAACTGTGACACTGTAGCTCATTAATCCTGATGTGGTGATCACCACGGTGGAGAACACCCCAGACGATCCACGCCAGAGGAAGCCAGACATCACGAAAGCCAAGGAGTTGCTCGGATGGGAACCCAAGGTCAAGCTGCGAGATGGCCTTCCGCTGATGGAGGATGATTTCCGACTGAGGCTCGGTAAACCCAGAAAGAATTGAAATCTTTTCGGTTGAACAGATGGAAGTTTATAGGCAAAATGAGAAAGACAATGCGAAATGCAAACTATCCGGGTGGCTTCAACACCCTTAATTTGGTCATGAATTTTATAGAACAAGTATCATTGCTGGGTGGTTAATATATGTGTAGGGACATTATGAGGGGAAGGCGTTCTTTATCTTACACTTTGTTTTCGGTTGGAACCGAAAGGTCCTGTGAGGCACTCGCAGCGGTTCAGCAAAATGGAGAGAGCTGCATTATTCCTTGTGTCCTGTTTTGTGATTATTTGCCTGCACCAATTTGTCCTCATCTTCCAGCAATACTAGGGTTCGTCATCATCGTGCAAGCTTACCAATTTGCATCGGCAATGTCAATTTCTTTCGTGGAAGAGTTTCCGATTCGTGCTTTGACTATTAGGAAATTCTTCTGGGGATTTATGATTCATTTGTACAATTTTATTGTTCAATCACAGAAATGTTACATTGTTGTCTTGGATCTCGAGATCGCACTCTAATCTGCTGTCTTTCCTCCTTTTTCAGCCTATAAGCTTCTGAAAAAGCAGAAATAACATTAGTCACCATCCATGCCTCACTCCCCATAGTAACTAGTTGAAATCACCTTTGATCTGAAGTTTGCTCGCTCTATTCGCTTATCAGGGTTGAATGGAAATCAAATCGAAGACTCTTAAAAGAGATTATCACATTACGAGACCAATCCTCACATAGCAAGAAAAGTTACGCAACTCATTCAACTCTGCTTGGTGTGACATGGCCAAGTTCTTATGTAGTAGTTTAGATTTTCCTGCACACGCCTCATTGCTCACATTACGAGAAACTAGTCTTTTGATAAGATGCCTTTATGAGGTAGTAGTACTGTAAATTCGATCGCACTTATCTCACAGTGAGTGTGAAAAAAATCTAAACCAAAATGCTGTCGAGAGCAAGATTATGCCCATCTGCTTGGTGTTCTCTAAGGTAGTTCACTCCTGAACTGGGGTACTCTACGTTGCTCCACTTCCTGCCCCGACTTTAGCATTTGTTTCCTCTTTGACTTTGTTCTCTATTCTTGCAAAAACCGGTTTGGGTTGCGCCATGACCTGACCACCCTTCAATCCGCCCCATCTCGTATCACTCTATACACAAGAAAAAACCACAAATGAAAGATTCGGTAAGCGGAGATGATTGAGTACCAAATCCCATGTATGAGGCAAAAGGATAGCTTTGTCAGAGAAGAGAGAGAGAGAGCGAGAGACCCAATTTGTGGCATTGAATTGATCTGCTGAGTAGCCCAGTTGCTCATATATTCTGAGACATAACCTTGGAGTAACAGGAGATAATGCAACAGCGATGATCCTCATTGCTTCCAAAACGATCACCAGATCCTGATTAGGAATAAGACCGTCAAAGCTTACATTCATAAAAAGTTGCATCGATACCTTAACTAGAACACAAGGCATGTACAGTGTGTGTTTTTTTATTAAAAATGACAATGCAAAAATGGATAGAGTAAATCATGAATCGTTTTAACCTAAACAAGGAAGATTTTCCAGTGATTAATCATATTGGCGAGGTCCTCAATCCAGTAACTTGTCGAGAATCTTCTCTTTTCCAATATCCTTTGTTAGGGACAGAAGTCACTATTTCGAATTCTCTTAAGGAGATGCATGGTCAATGCTGCTATAATGCTGTTCAATTGTCTTATAATAGCTGAAAATTTTTTGGCAAGGAGAGACCGAAAAGGATTAACCTTTGCTGCAGCTTCTGAAGCAACACCCCCTTGCTTAAATAGAGACCACGGCACACGTGCATCGATATAGGAGTTCCCAGAATTTCCGATTTCTAGAACCATTTCACATGCTGTGGAAAGTGATAGGTTTTCATATTGAACTCGAGCCTTTTCGACCTACAAAATAGAACAAGGAATGGTAGAACATAAGCAGTGTTAAATAGCAAATTCTTGTGAGCAGACCACGACGGAAAAATTGAAAGACATTCTTATTCTAAGCACTGGAGAGAAAAAGTCATCATGCAAGTTTTCATGACGCAAATTAAATACAGCAACTTAACAGGGCAGTTTTCTTCATAATTTGTTAAAAAACATGTCATTTAGAAGATGTACCAAATGGCCATTTTGTCATCCGGCCTTTAACTTCAGTCCCAGATCAAAACAGATACAAAATGGTGCCGTCATCAACAAGCAAGCAAATGAATAAATAAATGGGCACATAGATAAAACATTATTGTCACACAAAAGAGGGAAAAAAGGTTGTGCAAACTAGAAATCCATGGCTCAGTAGCATGAGCAATTTTTACCCTTGCATGAATTTATAAAGTATGAAATATTACTTTCACCATGGCCAGAGGAAGCGATGGTCTTTGATTAAAAAACAAAAGAACAGTACAATGTTGCAGAAAATGTGATAGTTCACAAATACTTTTGTCCTAGGAGTCTCATGGCACGATTTCATGATGCCATAAGATACAAATGAAACACAAGCATTACCAACTTCTCCACTGTGTCCTTGAATGCATTTCCTTCAGCAGCAATGGCTGAATCCACCACCAATGTGGATTTGCAGTTCTTTCTAAGAAGCCCAAGCGTGCGGTTCAGGAGATTACCTGCAGAACAGAAGTTAGGAGGTACGGGCAACTTATTAACGTATGCTAAACAGTAAAGCCCGAGAAGAAAATAGAACAAAACCTGGCATTAGAATTACCGATAGTATTGGCAAGATGTGCATTAACGGTATTAATGAAACGATCCTCAGAATAATCACCATCACTGCCAAATTCCACCTCTCTGATGAAGAAGTACCTGACAGCATCAGACCCAAATCTATGAACCAAATCATTGGGTTCAAGAGTATTTCCAAGCGACTTCCCCATCTTCATGCCATCCTAAAATTTAAAATAAACTGCATGAAATAAAAATTAGGAATAAGAGACGAAGTAGCAGACAGCCACAGACAGGTTCATCAAAACCAACACGACTTAATTAGATGTAACCCAACCACTGACGCTACATTCACTGCATAAGGAATTGACACATCTGGCTGCTTGAGCATAAGGAATCGATAAAAAAAAGAAACAATGCAAATTTTAGGTTTGACTACCTTTGTCAAGAATCCATGGCCAAATACTTTTTTTGGAAGACTTAAACCAGCAGACATCAGCATAGCTGGCCAATAAACTGCATGAAAACGTAATATATCCTGTGAAGAACAAGAGGAAACCATATATGACATCTCAGCCAAAATTAGTACAACAAACTAGGAGCAGAAGCCACACACTCATTTTATAGAAGCAAAATGAATACATCTAAGATAGGAACACAATAAGTCAAAACTAAGAAATTAATTAAACCATGACTGAGAAGCACCAAGGAAAGTAATGGATATAGAAGAAGTCCAAATGCGGATATCTCACTGACAGCAAATTTTCGCAATTAGTCAAATGTAATTCAACTCCAGACTTCAGTATCTTTTTGTGAAATATTTCCGAGCTGAACAATGCTAAGGAATTCATATAACCCCATTCACCAACTAAAGGCTTAGCTGAGTTGAGTAAGACTACACGGTAACCATACATCAAGTTAAGGAAAAAGCACAGCACTACAATACTATTATGGTCAGCTAAAGAAACACTTGTTCAAGAATAAATGAGAGGGCATAATTATTGGCCTAACAGACTGAAACCCCATAATGGGGTATCATAGTTCACCTGTTAGCTGTCTAATATTAGCATATTAGGCACAGTGGCCATGTGAGACCCCAACAAGAAAGGATACAGGTCTTTCATTCTTTATGTATATGAATGATCACTTAAGTGATGTATTACAGAGAAAATTGCCAATAATCATCAAGAACAAAAGTGCGGACATCCCAGTAGGAGAATTTTTTTATTAAACAAACCCTATGTCAACAAAATTGCTGGCAAACAAAGACCAGCGACACATTGTATTTTGTGCTAAGGGGAGATGCATCATTCGGATTTAATAATTTTCATAAAAGAGATAAGGTTCTCTGGCACCCACTAGTTAGAACTATAAGCAATCCAATGGAGAGGAAGATAAAATGCGCTGAACGATTTTTTTAGAATGGTGATGAATCCAGTAAAAATATGGAGAACACGAAACGAAATATGAAAGCATAGAGAAGTTCCTACTTAGATATCTAAAAGTTTCATGAAAGCTTAAATAAAGATAGATTGAACTTCCCTCACAATGTGTCAACTGGGGACAAAATTCAGTGCAAGGAAAAAAATTAAAAGGAGCACACTTCAGAGCAATGGTATGGCCTACCTTGCCTATAAGATGTAGAGAAGCAGGCCAGCCCAGAGAAACAGTATTCTGCAAATCCGGTTGCTCATTTTCCTCTGATAATGCAGATATATAACTGTTCAAAGGTAGAAAAGGTGGTGATTAATGTAGTGCCGATAATTCCCAATTGCTCACCTAGCAAAGTAAAAAGAGTCGATGGATGCTTAAGATGCATTCCATGCATGACAATTGACATTAGGCAGTACTCGTAATTTTCACATAAATTTTTTTAGCATACTGTGTTCTACTTACAGTAGCAATTTCTAGGTCTTTTATGATATATACAGAAAGTACAGTGAACCAATTTGATAGAAAGTTATTTGAGCAGGACCAAAACATTTCCAGCAGTTGTATGGCATTGCGCTCAAGTAAATTGGGAAAGTATGTCAGCATGCCAATAACTGTTCTCTTTTAACTTTTGCTACGGACAATGAGACAAACATAAGCAGTTATGCTTGCTATGGAGAAAAACACATCTCTTAGGAAAAAACTCATTCAGCCAGATGAAAGATGATTTACCCCAGTAAAGCATCAAACCAGACATAGATTGTTTGCTTGTTGTCATTAGGAACTGGAATACCCCAATCAACTGATGCTCGAGAAATGGAAAAATCTTTTAAACCACTTTTAATCCAACTTTGCACCTGCAAAGAATTTGGAACAAATGAAGTTCAGTGGATTGACACAAAGGGGAAAAGTTGTAGCCAATTGAGAAGTATCAAAAAATTATTCTTCTATTAATTTCCTGGTAAGACCCCAAGTTTGCCCCTTATCTCTTCTCCTAAATAGTGACCTGAGAATTCCAAAGCAGCAGCATTGACCCCTCATGCTTGAAAAGTTTCAAAACATGGTCCAATACAGTTTACAACACTGTCTAGTAAGATGACCATTGTCTTAAAGCCTTTTCATGTCGGTGAGGATATCCTCCTAATTATCCAACACACACCTCAAACGGCAAAGATCTATTATTGGAGAAAAGAAATAGAAATATCCGTGGAGGAGACCAGATATTATTCATTTCCTTTCTTTCTGCAGAAAGTAAATCTTTTCCAGTCAACCCAAAAACTCAAGTAACATATCAAGCTTGTCCAAAAATTTGTAAAATCAGAAATTTCAGCAGAAAGACATTGGTCTGAAGATGCTACCACAGTTATCCAACCGTTAGTGTTGCTCACTGTTCTAAAGGCAATGCCTCACTCACATCAAGTGCAAATAAACAGATTAATCCGGCTGAAAGAAGACAATTCTTGTACATTGCCTTTCTTAAAGAGAAAGGCTAGACATTGTCTCACCTCATTTAAACGAAATGATGGCTGTAGAAACTCTGGATTCTGTTCCAAAGTTTCTTCCAAGGATTTCTGATACTTTGATAAGGCGAAAAAGTAGTTATCCTCCTTTCTGCGAACACAGGGCTTCAGATGCATAGGACAACAGTTGTCAACCAGCAGCTCTTTCTCATCCTAGAAAACATACAGAGCTAACGACATTATCCTATGCCTTCTAATAAACTAGAAAAATTCTTTTTACTCTTTTTCTGAAATCAATTAACAACGGTAATAGCACTAATTGCACTGGAACAGTACCAATGACAGTCACGGACCAAACCAGAATAACATTGAAAATGTAAGGTTGAAGGTCTTACCTTGTACTCTTCACAGTTGACGCAATATAGACCCTCGTAATCAGCTTGGTAAATGTCGCCATTCTCAAGGACCCTAGAATAGAATTGCTTAACAATTGCTTCATGTTTAGCATCAGTTGTCCGTATGAATTTATCATAACCTATGTCCAACTACAAATAGAGAGGAACCACAAACAGTGCAACCCAGCATTAGAGCCTGCACTCTTTCATAAAAAAGAGAAAAAAGGGTTTGATAATAGGCAATTACGTCTTTCCAGAGAGCTTTGTAAGCTTGTGAAATCACGTCACAGTGTTCACTAGGACTTGAACCACAGGCACTAGCAGCTGTGGCAATCTTCTCACCATGTTCATCAGTGCCTGTGATAAATATAACCTTTTTACCCAATAGCCTCTGCCATTAAAAGGAAAAGCGAAGCAGTGTCATCAACAAATTCACAACTCTGACAAGAACACAGAACAAGTCACTCCATTGTCAAGACATGGCAATTATTAACTAGAGAAACCAAAAGAAACATAAGTGTAAGCCAATTTCCCAATCCAAGACAATAGTTGAAACGATTCCTGGAGCCAATTTCCCAATCCAAACCCAGCTTAAACAAAAGCAAAATCCCATCTTGATGATTAAATTGCATTAGATTACCACATACAACAAATGTTAAAGAACGAATTATGAAGCTATAGCTTTGTCTACGGAACAAAATCTCATCCCCACCAGCTACAGGCAGACTTAATTCATTTTCATCAAGGCAAAAGTTGAACCGCAATCAACTGGTACGTATCTACTCTGATAAAAGAAACAATCGACTAGTGACACTGATTTCAACTCTTAATGACATCAAAAGGAGGATCAAGAAACATGGGTTTCGCCTTTACCGACGCCCACAACTCACAAACAACAAAAAAACGACGAAAAAGAAAATCAGCAAAAGAATTTCGTCGAGAGAAGACTGAACAATGTCTGAAGACAGACCTGAAAGCGAGCAATAGCATCAGCAGCAATGGTAGTGTAGGCGCTGCCCATGTGGGGAGGGGCATTGACGTAGTAAAGCGGCGTCGTGAGGACAAAAGGGTCGGTCTCCGAAGCGCCGTTGCTCGACCCAGTACAGCACACGGCTCCACGAGTCGCCGACGAAGCAGAAGAAGAAGAAGAAGAAGAGAAAAGGGAGTGGCTGAATTGGAGACGAGGCCTCGAAAGAGAAGGCCTGGAGGTTATGGCGTGCCAAGGGTTTACGAACCACGCGCTGCAGTTCACCCTCGTCGCCATTGGTGTAAGCCTCTTTGCTCTCGAAGGAGCAGCAGAGGTCAAGTTTGAGCCGAGGCTTATCGCTGTTCTGTTCCTTTTGGCTGCGCTCAAGATAGGCGCCCTTCGGACGAAAGTGTTGGGGGTTGCTCCTCTTTTATCTCTGTTTTCATGACTTCTCTAATAATCCCTCTAATTCCAAATCTAGTTAATTAGTGCTAACAGTTTATTTTGCGAAAAATAAATAATTTAAAATATATTTTTCTAAAAATGATTGCTTATATTGTTCGAAATAATTAGTTAATAAAAAATATTTACATTATCAATAATAATTTATCTCTAAATATTTTCATGAAAGATAAAAATATTTTCATCATTGGCACTTCTGATAACCAATGATATTAGGTTAATAAGTTGGTTACCAAATACCGTGTGTAAGCATAGGCCAATCTAGCAAACATTGAAACTTCGTCTTGTCACCTTCCTACCTACCTGGCGATAGCTAGCATAAGTTGAAGTGAAGTCTATTATCTTCACCCAAAAGCTCCTAAGTTCCCTCTCAATTTTTGTCTTTCCAAAAGAAAGGGAATATGGAAAAAACTTATGGAGAGATCTTTCTACCATACCGGCAAGTTCCTTCTTCAGTTTCTGTTTTACCTTTTAAGATCCTGCTTAGAACCATATATATATCAAATCTTTTTGCATGACTTCTCTAATAATCCCTCTAATTTCAAATATATTTAATTAGGGCTGATCTCTTTGATTACCGCTTTTTTTCATGAAAAATAAATGATTTAGAAAATATTTTCCTAAAAATGATCGCTTATACCGCTTAAAATAATCAATTAATGATAAATATTTTCATTATCGATAACAATTTATGCCTAAATATTGTCGAAGAGGATGAAAATATTTTTCGCTCATTAATTTTCGTAAGCAATATAAGAGATCACTTTTAGGAAAGTGTATTCAAAATCATTTATTTTCTGCGAAACAAATGTAGCTCACCCGTAAGATTTTTCTAAAATAACACGTGCAAAATAATTAATAGATTTCTTTTGTTTTCTTCCTCATAGAGTTTTTCAATATATATGGGCTTCTTGTATTTCACATTTTGATATTCCCCAATTTTTTTTCACATTGAACCCTAATTTCTCCAATAAATTAAATGTCATTCAAACCCTTGATTTTCATTTTTTTTTGTGGGAACTAATCTTAGGAGTACATATACGTAGGAGCTATAGTCCTTGCTCTTAGATGATCGAGCATATTGGATATTTAACTTTTGGTTGTTTTTTCTATTTCCATCTTTTACTTTTAGTTACCAAGTTCCAAATATTTGATTATTTGTTTTTGTTGGTTAATTAGAGATTTTTACTTTTGTTATTTGAGTAAGCACATATGTATAAGCAAAATAATATGATAAAAAAAGGCTGATGACAGTCACACACATATATATACATACCTACTATGGGCTTTTAGCTATCGGGTTCCAGCTTCTTCTTCTCTTTTCTTTTTTTTTTTTTTTTGTTTTGTTTGCATTTTATGTTTGTTAGTAGGAGATTCTTATTGCTTTATTTGGTTAACCGCTAATTTCTTAAGAAAAAGAGGTTGATGAGTATTTCTTTTTACAAAGGATAGTGATTGACAATAGCGCATAAAGCCGCATTTTCTCTTTTCTACTGAAAAAAATAATGAAATCAATTTATTCTTCTTCATAGTTTTGATGAAAACTTCGATTAATTTTCACGGTTAAGTTTTTTTAATCTGTGAATGTTAACGGGTATATTTCTTTTACATTTGTTTTGCATATTATGTATCTATATAAATTAATATGGTGAAAAAACATGTAAATTTATACATGCCCATAGCGCGAGTTAATGGTCTACTTAGTTTTAAATAGAATTATTCCATTTGAAAATGTAATAGCGTGCAATTTACGGACATGGAATGTCTTTGTTCTTTAGACAAGGTGTATACTCTTCAGCACGAGTTCTGATGCATGTAAAGGGCCTCGTCTGTATGCATCTAATAAAGCCCTATCCACAATATGATGAACCTAATTATCAAAGTTACTTCGAGTGAAAAATGTTGCGATTTTACCATGACATCTCCTTTTCAAATAAAGCTACTCAATCAACTCTCTTGGTTTTACTTTAGACTACAATTTCTTTTACCTCACTCTTCTCTTCTATGTACATATGTATGCGGTGTTTACGGTAATCGAATCGCATACTTAATACTCTCCGGCCCACCCCTGTAATATTTTTACCAGCACGAGCGCATGCCTATTGGCTTTAGACTACAAAGTCACCTTGTTTAAGCATGAAAAGAAATGAACAATTTGTCTCCATCACAACCCTAGGATCACGTACATAGTGGTCCAAAAAGTCGTAAATAAATTGTATGGTGGTGAATTTAGTCTTATTTGATTAATTTAGTCATAAACCTCTTTACTATTTGTTAATGTAGTTTTTCTAGCCAATTTTAGCCAAAAATCACGTACATGGTAACATGGATGATTTTTGCGATCTTTGTAAAATATTATGAAATTTTTCTCTTTTTTTTTCGTTTACTTTTCTATCTTTTTTCTTTTATCTTGTTTTTCCTATTTCTCTTCATCAGTTGTCGATGGCCGAACTCTTGTCAAAATTGATTGAATGGACTATTGGTCAAAAGGTTTAAAACTAATTTGGTAAATTGAAAAGTTTATGATGGGTTTAGGATTTTTGGACAATCATCCCCTTCGCATTTGCATATATCATATGAATAGACTTTTAACAACAAAGATTTTTATTAACAAGTGCTTCTAAAGTACTTTCATACTCATGTTGGATGTAGGCCGTATTATAAAATATTTCTCCAAGTATGATTAACCTCCTTGACAAAATCCTCTTATTTTTTGAACTACAATTTCAATCAAACAATAATTGTCGTTATAATAATAACAGTTATGCCTGGATGAGCTGGCATATGCTCCCCCTTCATCTTTTACAAGAGAGAGAAGAAACATGATTAGATCTGGTAATTCGTGTCGTGTGGCATTAATCGTGTTATAAATATGTCAAACTAATTCGACACAAATACCAATATAATAAAGCAAGTGATAAACATGATTTAATTATCATGGTTATCAAATGCGTCACCATGGTTGATGTCCATGACACAATAAATTATCATTTTTTCAATAATAAACACGTCACATCAATATATGATTAATTGTATTAGCACGTTGTATACAATATGATTATTTGCGCTTGTTATATATTTAGGTTTTTTACCCTAAATATATGTTTTTGTTGTACTCTTTGTTGTTTTAAATGCATGATACTTTAATAAAACTTTAACTATTCAAAACTTCAAGGATATGTGCACATCGTGCCGTATAAAAAGATGATGTGTTCATTTAAAACACGCCAATTCATGTTTTAACAAGCAAGTTAATTCGAGAGTAAGGTTGCGATATTTGTCATTGTCTTAAACAGGGTGACCCGTTTGTTATACGAATTCAAACTTGTTTAATTTCCTCGTGCCAGGGACGATAAGCTTGTCCTAACCAACCAATCAACCATGCCACATTCTTTTCAGTTAATGTCAAAATCAAAAAAAAATTTAATTTTAATTTTTAATAGTAATTATTATAATAGGCAATTACGTCTTTCCAGAGAGCTTTGTAAGCTTGTGAAATCACGTCACAGTGTTCACTAGGACTTGAACCACAGGCACTAGCAGCTGTGGCAATCTTCTCACCATGTTCATCAGTGCCTGTGATAAATATAACCTTTTTACCCAATAGCCTCTGCCATTAAAAGGAAAAGCGAAGCAGTGTCATCAACAAATTCACAACTCTGACAAGAACACAGAACAAGTCACTCCATTGTCAAGACATGGCAATTATTAACTAGAGAAACCAAAAGAAACATAAGTGTAAGCCAATTTCCCAATCCAAGACAATAGTTGAAACGATTCCTGGAGCCAATTTCCCAATCCAAACCCAGCTTAAACAAAAGCAAAATCCCATCTTGATGATTAAATTGCATTAGATTACCACATACAACAAATGTTAAAGAACGAATTATGAAGCTATAGCTTTGTCTACGGAACAAAATCTCATCCCCACCAGCTACAGGCAGACTTAATTCATTTTCATCAAGGCAAAAGTTGAACCGCAATCAACTGGTACGTATCTACTCTGATAAAAGAAACAATCGACTAGTGACACTGATTTCAACTCTTAATGACATCAAAAGGAGGATCAAGATGTTAGATCTACAATTCAAATTGGCATCAGTAGAAGAATCACAACCAATAGATGATCGTAACGAAAATAAAATTACAATAACAAAGGTTGATTCTGTTTTAAGATTGTTGACCCGAGGGGAGAATTTCTCCGTCTGGAAAATCTGCAGAGTCTGGAAAATCTGCAGAGTCTGGAAAATCTGCAGAGTCTGAAAAATCTCAAGAGTCTGGAAAATCTGCAGAGTCTGGAAAATCTCAAGAGTCTGGAAAATCTGCAGAGTCTGGAAAATCGTCAGAGTCTGGAAAATCTCCAGAGTCTGGAAAATCTGAAGAGTCTGGAAAATCTGCAGAGTCAGGAAAATCGTCAGAGTCTGGAAAATCTTAAGAGTCTGGAAAATCTCAAGAATCGGGAAAATCTGCAGAGTCTGGAAAATCTGTAGAGTCTGGAAAATGTCAAGAGTCTGGAAAATCTGCAGAGTCTGGAAAATCTGCAGAGTCTGGAAAATCTGCAGATCTGAACTTCAAGGTTATATAACAATAACAAAGGTGGTATCGATATAAATGAATACCGAGGCCTGTGTTTGACACAGTGTCCTTAAAACAGATTCGTTCCCTCTAGGACGCGCCTGAGGTTCTGTGAACGTCTGTCTCCCAGGATACAACGGCTGACAGCGAAGAAGATTTCTCTGGACTTCGACGCTTCCGGCGAACTTGAACAAACCCGAAAATGAACACTATCGAAAAACAATGCAAATGCAGAGAAATCTTTCTCTTCATTAAACAGAGGAAGAGTGATTTCTATAAATAGAGCAGAGGGGAGAGTCTTTCGGGAATCATAACGGCTTACGAAATCAATACGCGTCGAGAGTAACGGTCGATTAAATCTGTCGTCACAGAATCAATGACGCGTAACGGTCGATTAAATCTGTCGTCACAGTATTAATGCTCATAACGACCGATTCCGCACGTTATGAAATTCGTAACCGTTTGAGTTGGAAAAATTGGGCTCGTCGCGAGGCCCACTTTCCGGTCTTGCAATCGTGTACGCAGGATGTGCGCTCGCGCCCAAGTTTCAGCTTGTAGGGCGTCGGATTTGCACCCCCCTGCGCCTGCGCGCGAGGCAGATAGTCCGTGCTATGATAGTTACCACTTCAAATAAGTGTAACGGTATATAAAGCACTCTTTTACCTTCTTTCTTTTCAATGTGGGACTAGTGTTTTTCCACTTCCCACTTCCAACTCAAGGGTGTTCTTTGAGTATCAATTTCTCATTCATTCACCCATCAATTTTATCCCAAATTTCCAACACAAGAAACATGGGTTTCGCCTTTACCGACGCCCACAACTCACAAACAACAAAAAAACGACGAAAAAGAAAATCAGCAAAAGAATTTCGTCGAGAGAAGACTGAACAATGTCTGAAGACAGACCTGAAAGCGAGCAATAGCATCAGCAGCAATGGTAGTGTAGGCGCTGCCCATGTGGGGAGGGGCATTGACGTAGTAAAGCGGCGTCGGGAGGACAAAAGGGTCGGTCTCCGAAGCGCCGTTGCTCGACCCAGTACAGCACACGGCTCCACGAGTCGCCGACGAAGCAGAAGAAGAAGAAGAAGAAGAAGAAGAAGAGAAAAGGGAGTGGCTGAATTGGAGCCGAGGCCTTGAAAGAGAAGGCCTGGAGGTTATGGCGTGCCAAGGGTTTACGAACCACGCGCTGCAGTTCACCCTCGTCGCCATTGGTGTACGCCTCTTTGCTCTCGGAGGAGCAGCAGAGGTCAAGTTTGAGCCGAGGCTTATCGCTGTTCTGTTCCTTTTGGCTGCGTTCGAGATAGGTGCCCTTCGGACGAAAGTGTTGGGGGTTGCTCCTCTTTTATCTCCTGGTACTGCTCCATTGCGACATATATATATATATATATATATATATATATATATATATGTATATCAACCAATCAAATCTCTTTTTTCTTGACTTCTCTAATAATCCCTCTAATTCCAAATCTAGTTAATTAGTGCTAACAGTTTATTTCGCGAAAAATAAATGATTTGAAATATATTTTCCTAAAAATGATCGTTTATATTGCTCAAAATAATTAATTAATAAAAAATATTTTCATTATCGATAATAATTTATATCTAAAACTTTTCGTGAAAAATAAAATATTTTCATTATTGACACTTCTGGTAAGCAAGGATACTTGGTTAACAAGTTGGTTACCAAATACTGTGCGTAAGCATAGGCCAATCTAGCAAACGCCGAAGCTTCGTCTTGTCACTTTCCTACCTGGCGTTAGCTAATAGAAGCTGACATAAAGTTTATTATCTTCACCCAAAAGTTCCTAAGTTCCCTCTCAATTTTTATCTTTCCAAAAGAAAAGGAATACGAAAAGAATTTATGGAGAGATCTTTCTACCATACCAGCAAGTTCCTTCTTCAGTTTCTGTTGTGCCTTTTAAGATCCTGCATAGAACCATATATATATATATCAAATCTTTTTCCATGACTTCTCTAATAATCCCTCTAATTTCAAATATATTTAATTAGGGCTGATCTCTTTGATTACCGCTTTTTTTCACGAAAAATAAATGATTTAGAAAATATTTTCCTAAAAATGATCGCTTATACCGCTTAAACTAATTAGTTAATAACAAATAATTTCATTATCAACAACTATTTATGCCTAAATATTGTCAAGGAGGATGAAAATATTTTTCGCTCATTAATTTTCGTAAGCAATATAAGCGATCGCTTTTAGGAAAATGTATTTAAAATCATTTATTTTCTGCGAAACAAGCGTAGCTCGCATGTAAGATTTTTCTAAAATAACATGTGCAAAATAATTAATAGATTTCTTTTGTTTTCTTCCTCATAGAGTTTTTCAATATATATGGGCTTCTTGTATTTCACATTTTGATATTCCCCAAATTTTTTTCACATTGAACCCTAATTTCTCCAATAAATTAAATGTCATCCAAACCCTTGATTTTCATTTTTTTTTTTGTGGGAATTAATCTTAGGAGTACATATACGTAGGAGCTATAGTCCTTGCTCTTAGATGATCGAGCATATTGGATATTTAACTTTTGGTTGTTTTTTCTCTTTCCATCTTTTACTTTTAGTTACCAAGTTCCAAATATTTGATTATTTGTTTTTGTTGGTTAATTAGAGATTTTTACTTTTGTTATTTGAGTAAGCACATATGTATAAGCAAAATAATATGATAAAAAAAGGCTGATGACAGTCACACACATATATATACATACCTACTATGGGCTTTTAGCTATCGAGTTCCAGCTTCTTCTTCTCTTTTTTTTTTTTGTTTTGTTTGCATTTTATGTTTGTTAGTAGGAGATTCTTATTGCTTTATTTGGTTAACCGCTAATTTCTTAAGAAAAAGAGGTTGATGAGTATTTCTTTTTACAAAGGATAGTGATTGACAATAGCGCATAAAGCCGCATTTTCTCTTTTCTACTGAAAAAAATAATGAAATCAATTTATTCTTCTTCATAGTTTTGATGAAAACTTCGATTAATTTTCACGGTTAAGTTTTTTTAATTTTCTAGTATATGAATCTGTGAATGTTAACGGGTATATTTCTTTTACATTTGTTTTGCATATTATGTATCTATATAAATTAATATGGTGAAAAAACATGTAAATTTATACATGCCCATAGCGCGAGTTAATGGTCTACTTAGTTTTAAATAGAATTATTCCATTTGAAAATGTAATAGCGTGCAATTTACGGACATGTAATGTCTTTGTTCTTTAGACACGGCGTATACTCTTCAGCACGAGTTCTGATGCATGTAAAACGCCTCGTCTGATTGCATCTAATAAAGCCCTATCCACAATATGATGAACCTAATTATCAAAGTTACTTTGAGTGAAAAATGTTGCGATTTTACCATGACTTCTCCTTTTCAAATAAAGCTACTCAATCAACTCTCTTGGTTTTACTTTAGACTGCAATTTCTTTTATCTCACTCTTCTCTTCTATGTACATATATATGCGGTGTTAATCAAATCGCATACCTAATACTCTCCGGCCCACCCCCGTAATATCTTTACCAGCACTAGCACATGCTTATTGGCTTTAGACTACAAAGTCACCTTGTTTAAGCATGAAAAGAAATGAACAATTTGTCTCCATCACAACCCTAGGATCACGTACATAGTGGTCCAAAAAGTCGTAAATAAATTGCATGGTGGCCAATTCAGTCTTATTTGATCGATTTAGTTATAAACCTTTTTACTATTTGTCAATGTAGTTCTTCCGGTCAATTTTAGTCGAAAATCACGTACATGGTAGTCCAGTTAGCTTGATGCTAACATGGATGATTTTTGCGATCTTTGTAAAATATTGTGAAAATTTTCTTTTTTTTTTTCGTTTACTTTTCTATCTTTTTTCTTTTATCTTGTTTTTCCTATTTCTCTTCATCAGTCGTCGATGGCCGAACTCTTGCAAAAATTGATCGAATGGACTATTGGTCAAAATGTTTAAAATTAAATTGGCAAATTGAAAAGTTTGTTATGGGTTTACGATTTTTGGACAATCGGCCCCTTCGCATTTGCATATGTCATATGAATAGACCTTTAACAACAAAGACTTTTACTAACAAAGTGCTTCAAAAGTACTTTCATCCTCATGTTGGATGTCGGCCGTATTATAAAATATTTCTCCAAGTATGATTAACCTCCTTGATAAAATCCTCTTATTTTTTGAACTACAATTTCAATCAAACGATAATTGTCGTTATAATAATAACAGTTATGCCTAGATGAGCCGGCAGATGCTCCCCCTTCATCTTTTACGAGAGAAAGAGAGAAGAAACATGCTTAGACCTGGTAATTCGTGTTGTGTGGTGTTAATTGTGTCATAAATATGTCAAATTAATTTGACACGAATACCAATATAATAAAGCGAGTCATAAAACATGATTAGATTATCATGGTTATCAAATGCGTCACACTGATTGATCCATGACACAATAAATTATCATTTTTCCAATAATAAACACGTCACATCAATATATGATTAATTATATTAGCACGTTGTATACAATATGACTATTTGTGCTTGTTATATATTTAGGTTTTTTATCCTAAATATATGTTTTTGTTGTACTCTTTGTTGTTTTAAATGCATGATACTTTTATAAAACTTATAACGATTCAAAACTTCAAGGATATATGCTCATCGTATCGAATAAAAAGATTATGAGTTTATTTAAAACACGCCAATTCATGTTTTAACAAGCATGTTAATTCGAGAGTAAGGTACGGTATTTGTTGACATTGTCTTAAACAGATTGACCCATTTGTTATACGAATTCAACCTTCTTTAATTTCCTCGTGCCAGGGACGATAAGCTTGTCCTAACTAACCATGCCACATTCTTTTCAGTTAATGTCAAAATCAAAAAAAATTTTAATTTTAATTTTTAACAGTAATTATTAATTATTGATGGCCATTCGTCCCCCAATCCAGTTGACTTCACTCTGCACTTCGCTTGAACCCCACCATCTCTCTCTCTCTCTCTCTCTCTCCGCCTCCCACGCAGATCCAATCTGACCATTCTCATGGCGGACAACACGCCCGACGAGGAGCAGCTCTGCACCCTCGAGAAGCGCGGCAACCTCTTCATCCTCACCCTCACCGGCGCCGGCGAGCACCGCCTCAACCCCAACCTCATCTCCGCCCTCCGCTCCGCCCTCTCCCGCATCCAATCCGACCCCTCCGCCTCATCCCCCTCCGCCGCCCTGATCACCACCGCCCACGGCAAGTTCTTCTCCAACGGCTACGACCTCGGCTGGGCCCAGTCCTCCCAGCCCCGCCTCCAGCTCATGTCCTCCGCCCTCCGCTCCCTCGTCCGCGACCTCATCTGCCTCCCGATGCCCACCATCGCCGCCGTCACCGGCCACGCCTCCGCCGCGGGCATGGTGCTCGTCCTCAGCCACGACTACGTGGTCATGCGGCGCGACCGGGGCTTCCTCTACATGAGCGAGATGGACATCGGGCTCGTCATCCCCAACTGGTTCATGGCCCTGATGAGGTCCAAGATCGGCGACCCGAGGGCCCGGCGGGAGGCCTTGATGAGGGCGGCGAAGCTGACGGCGGGGGACGGGGTGAGGATCGGGGTGGTCGACTCGGCCCACGACGGCGCGGAGGCGACGGTGGCGGCGGCGGCCGAGCTGGGGGAGGCGTTGGTCGCGAGGAAGTGGGACGGACACGTGTACGCCCGGAACCGGAGGGTGGTGCTGCGGGAGGTGCTGGAGGCCCTCGGATGCGATGAGACTGTCGAGGAAGTGGCGGCGCTTATGGCCCGGTCGAAACTGTAGTCGGGCCTGCCCTTGAGGCCCGTTTCGAGTGTTGTCGTGAAATTGTTCGGCCCGTTGGGCCCGTTAGATGCTACAAGATGTCTACATGTTGCAGTATAATAAGGTGGCCGAAAAGGAGATTAAATCATATATCGTGTGTGGCAATTGGAAAATGAAAACTTTGCAATTACGTGCAAATGTCGACGCTTTTTTGTGTTGTACTTATAAATCTCTTTTATATCGTATCTACGAGGCTCGCCGCTTACATATTTAAAATCTAGAATTTCACCCACTATGAAATTGGCCTAATTCTTTAAAAACATCATCGATTTTAAGTCAAATTCAATTTTGCCCCGAAACTCTTTTTAGTCTCGTAAAAAATCGCTTTCTTTTTCGATGCAGAATTATGTATATTTTCCATTTTAACCTTCTTTTTCTTTTTTTTTCCTTCTTTTCACTTCCACTTTGGACAACATCAACACAGCCCTATAATCGACTCAATCTCGTGACTCGCCTACGATCGAATTATATATATTCTTTTTAGGAGTGTAGTATTAAAATTGAGCGATTCTTCCTTGGAAAAGTAGAATTCCATAATTTTTTAGATAATGGGAAAATGATACAAATGGTTATTGAATTTTGTTCAATGTGCAATATCTTCCTCAAACCTTTTATTTCTTCAATGCGATCATTGCATTTTGATTCACTGTGCAATGTTATCCATAAGCTTTTTAATTTACTATTGATAAATATTTAATCTAGTTCATATACTGTGAAAATCTTTAATGTCGTCTTTCCATTAATTGAAGTTAACGGAATTTACTACGTGGCTTCCAATTCGATGAGCAAAAAAATGTTATACATGAATAGCCAACGTAAGATATTTATCTCAAATTATACAAAAAAAAATTCTATGTAGAATATTTGAAGTCCTTAATTTGTTTTTCCTATTCTAACGCATATGGATATAAAATTATGGATGTACGAACTCATCATATTTAAAAAATCCAACTCAATATATAATAATTCACGTCAATAAATAACGTTTGATTTGTCGTTCGAGCAACCAGAAGAACTACGTTGAATATTTAACAATAGTTTAGAGACCTAAAAGTTTATGAACGATATCACACGTAAAGTCAAAGTTTAGGGACGGCATTGTACAAATTAAAAATTTAGGGACGGAATTACATATTGGATCAAAATTCAGAGATATAGATGGATTAGAGTATATTTTACTTTTGCATAATATATTTTTTTTGCTTTTGGCTTTTTTAATAATTTCATTTCTTTATTGAAAATAAAGAACCCCCGCAAAACCCTATCTTTTAAGCGCATTTCCTGCTAAACCCCGTGCAACCATAAGCAGTAAGCACCGAGTTTCAGTCCTTCACCTGTGTCGCCCTCCTCAGCTTCTTCTTCTTCTTCTTTCTCTTCATCGGATCGTAGCACAGCATGAAGAATCTGAAGCTGTACTCAGAGGTCACCTTGCATCTCGGCCTCCGGTCCGAGGAAGAAGCGATCCTGTTCTCTGCCATCGACATCGAGCGCGACCGGTTGTTCTTCGCTTCCTCGGGGAATCGCATCTACACCGCTCACCTCTCTTCGTTTCAGGTAAGGCTCTCTTGCCGTCTAATGGACGCAGCTGCGCGGTTCCTATCGGTTAACGGCGAGGGATTAGGCCGGCAGGAAGCGGAGCGATTCTTTTGTGATCGTTTGAGTTGGAAATTTTGAAAATTTACTGACCTGCGTAGGTTTCTGAGCCGTGTTATATCGAGGGATTTGAGGAGGGACCTTGTTTTGTTTGAAGACGGTGGGGGCGCTTTTCTCTTTATTCTGATTTTTGCGCTATCTATCGCTTTCGTATCTCTCTTCTTGTTCTGAGAAAAAAAAGGTATGTAGGAGAATTTCAGGAGTTGTGTATTCAATTTGCTGATAAAAGTTCAAATCATTCATATTTGCCACTGCATCGAGAATTTGAACCTTAATCTCACTGCTGTGATGTTATTTATGCATCTTTCTGGTTTTTACTTCTTTTTATTCAATTTAGTAAACTCTTTTCGGGGATCGTAAATCTTTAGCCTTTGAGATGACTGCACGGTCCAAAGGTGATATTGTGATGATTTTGAAGCATTCTGCATCTGAATTCCAAGTAGTTTCTTATTCTTGGGTTTTTCTTCGATGAGGTCGTTAGCTTTGGAATCATAAGTTCTCGAGCTTCCATTTAGTGGTTTTTAGTAAGGACTTGGTGTTTTCTGGGATAGTTTTCGATTCATGTTGAAGGGAATTTGGGCAAACACAAATTGAGTGCATTGAGTGCAGAGAAATGAAGTTTACTCTTTTTACATTGGTCATCCCTCTTTCTTTCTAATCTAAAGTGATTGTGCCAGAATGACGAAGCATGGACAAGTACCTCACTACCGGCAGAAGTCGATATTATTGATTTGGAGCCAGGGGACCGCATTACTTCCTTTGATTATCTAATGGAGAAAGATGCTCTGATATTGGGTACATTGAATGGATTAATCATTCTACATAGTGTGGACGCAAGCACAACGGACGTTGTGGGTAGAGTGGACGGTGGTGTCTCTTGCATTTCACCCAGTCCGGACGGAGATCTGCTTGGAATAGTCACTGGTTTTGGGCAGCTACTAGTGATGACGCATGATTGGGATTTATTGCATGAAACTTCGTTGGAGGATTCTCCTGAAGGGGTTGACGTACGTAAGGACCTTTATCCATTATCCGTGGTCCATTATTATTCTGTTCTGGGCATGCTTTAGGTTTTGGTTTTGTGCAATTCCTTTCGAGCAGTGTCCTTATTTGTTCTTGAAAGAGCAAAATTGCACCTGGTAATGGGTTAGTCCACAACTGCTCTTGGACCGTAATGAGCAGATGCAGTACTACCTACCTGCCTCAAAAAAAAAAAAAAAGGAGGCAATGATTTTGCTTTTAATTCGATCATTATTGTTCTTCTTGCTTTGATGCGATAGCTAGAAGTAAATGTTTTCTTTTATTTATGCTGGACCTTGCTTAATCTGAGTTGATATCTTTCCCCTGATTTCAGTTGAACACACCATTTCCTCTGGACAAATGCTTGAAAGTACAATCTCTTGGCGAGGTGATGGGAAGTACTTTGCAACACTGAGCGAGTCCTGCAATTCTCCTCCTCCTCCTTCTCATAAGAGGCTTAAGGTTTGGGAACGAGACTCGGGGTCAGCACATGCTGCTTCTGATATGAAGGCCTTCATTGGAAGTGTCATGGATTGGATGCCTAGTGGGGCTAAAATTGCTGCTGTTTATGACAGGAAGAAGGACAATGAGTGTCCGCTGTTAGTTTTGTTCGAAAGAAATGGATTGGAGAGGAGCTCATTTAGTATTGATGATCGGATGGATGCGACAGTAGTGATGTTGAAGTGGAATTGCAGTTCAGACCTCCTTGTCACCGTTGTTAGATGTGAAAACTATGACTCTGTTAGGATCTGGTACTGCAGCAACAACCATTGGTATTTAAAACAAGAAATTGGATACCCGAGCCAAGAAGGATTGAAGTTCATGTGGCATCCAACAAAACCGTTGCAGTTGATATGCTGGACTCTGAGTGGCAGGAGCACGACTTACAACTTTTGCTGGAATACGGCTGTCACAGAGAACTCGACAGCATTTGTTGTGGATGGATCTAGGATACATGTAACCCCTCTTTGTATGTCTCTTTTGCCACCTCCAATGTACTTATTCGGCATTAAATTTCCATCTGCAGTTCGGGATGTTGCTGTTCATTTCAAAAGTTCAACAAACTTGTTAGCTGTTGGTTTGTCGAATGGTTGTTTGTGTATTCTAGAGCTTCCGCAAATCGATGCTTGGGAAGAACTAGAGGGCAAGGAATACAGAGCTGAAGCATGTTTATCTGAAACATTATTTGGATCCTTACTACATCTTATCTGGTTGGATTCACACACTCTCCTCAGCGTGTCTCATTATGGTGTCAGTCATGGTAAGTGCCATGGTCAAAATGGGCTCCCTGGTTACCATCTGGAAGAAATTGAGCTTGCTTGTTCTGAAGATCATGTCCCGAGCTTGATGACATGTTCAGGCTGGCATGCAAAAATTATTCATGGAATTCCTTTACAAAGACCAGTTATTTCCATTGCTTCAGATCCTGCTAAGCAGTCTTTGGCAGTCATCCAGTTTGATGGTGGAAATATGTTTAAATACACATCGAAAACATGTGTACAAGGAGGAGCTATGAAACGGTGTGATTTTAACTTTTTGTCATCTTGCCTGTGGATGAGTCTTGTTCCTATTGGTGGCCATTCTTCAGAATCTTTGCTTTTTGGACTTGATGACATGGGAAGGCTACAAGTTAGCGGGAAGATTTTGTGCAATAACTGCAGCAGTTTCTCATTTTACTCAAATCGTGGGGACCAAGTGATCACACACTTGATTTTTGCTACCAAACAAGATCTG
This sequence comes from Syzygium aqueum, assembly GCA_031216185.1. NCBI lineage: Eukaryota > Viridiplantae > Streptophyta > Magnoliopsida > Myrtales > Myrtaceae > Syzygium > Syzygium aqueum. Next base: position 1,731,100 of record CM062240.1, read on the forward strand.
CTTTTTATTGTTGATACTAGCGATGTATTACATGGAGATGTGGAGTCAAAGTATGACAATTTTCTTCGTGCTGGTAACAAGAGACGGGATGAAGAAAACAGGAAATACATAAATATATGGGAGAGACGAGCCAAGATTATCGGTGTCTTGCATGGAGATGAAGCTGCAGTTTTACTACAGACAACTCGAGGAAATCTCGAATGTATTTACCCTAGAAAGTTGGTTTTAGCTTCTATTGTCAATGCATTGGCTGAGCAGCGTTTTAGAGATGCACTGTATATGGTGAGGCGGCATAGAATAGACTTCAATGTTATCATTGACCACTGTGGCTGGCAAACATTTGTCCAATACGCTCCAGAATTTGTCAAGCAGGTCAACAATTTGAATCACTTAACTGAGTTCATTTGTGCCATAAAGAAAGAAAATGTTACAGAGAGGCTATACAAGAATTATATAGCTTTGCCTTACACAAACGAGACCAAAAATGAGGGGGCCAAAGAACTGAAGGGCTTTGATCCCGATAACAAGGTCTTTTCAGTCTTTCTTGCGATAAGAACTGCTATTCAAGGAAAACTACCTGAAAGTCCTGCACGGGAGCTTTGCATATTGACCACTTTAGCACGAAGTGATCCTCCTGCTCTTGAGGAAGCTCTTGAGAGAGTAAAAGTTGTTCGTGAGTTGGAATTGTCAGGTTCTGATGACCCAAGAAGAATATCTTCACCTTCAGCTGAAGAAGCTTTAAAGCATCTGCTCTGGTTATCAGATTCTGAGGCAGTTTTTGAAGCTGCTCTGGGACTTTATGATCTAAATCTTGCTGCCATGGTGGCGCTGAACTCCCAGAAAGATCCTAAGGAATTTCTTCCTTTCCTTCAAGAACTGCAAAGCATGCCTGCTGTCTTAATGCAGTATACTATTGACCTTAAATTGAAGAGGTATGAGAATGCTCTTAAGCACATTGCTTCGGCTGGAGATGCTCATTATATTGATTTTATGAACCTTATAAAGAAAAATCCTCAGCTTTTCCCTTTGGGACTGCAACTGACTACTGATCCTAATAAGAGGAATCAAGTGCTTGAGGCCTGGGGTGATCATCTGAATGATTTGAAATGTTTCGAGCATGCTGCAACCACTTATTTATGCTGTTCCAACTTAGAAAAGGCCTTGAAGGCTTACCGCTCATCTGGTAGTTGGTCTGGTGTGCTTGCAGTTGCTGGTCTTTTAAAATTGGGAAAAGATGAGACTGTGCAACTGGCTTATGAGCTTTGTGAAGAACTCCAAGCAATAGGGAAACCGGGTGAAGCTGCGAAAATCGCTTTGGAGTATTGTGCAGATGTGAAATCTGGGGTGGGTTTATTAATTACTGCAAGGGAGTGGGAGGATGCTTTAAGGATCTCTTTTTTGCACAGGAGAGAGGATTTAATCTCTGAAATCAGGAATGCATCTCTTGAATGTGGGGGCTCACTCATAAGTGAGTATGAAGAAGGCTTGGAAAAAGTTGGGAAGTATTTAACCCGATACTTGGCTGTTCGGCAGAGAAGATTACTTCTTGCAGCAAAACTCCAGTCAGATGAACGATCAATGGCCGATCTTGATGATGATACCGCTTCCGAAGCTAGCAGTAACTTCAGTGGAATGAGTGCTTACACCAGAGGGTATGACCTTTGTGTCCTTACTTTGTGTTGCTTTTGGATCCATCATGCTTTCATAGCTTGTTCCAGACAACTAAAGTTTCTCTTAAATTTTATGAACTTTTTCCGCTTATATTATATTTTAAAAATGTTAGTAGTACTTGCTTCTGCTTGCATTAGGGATGTACATTTTGAATATTGACTAGATATTGTATTTTATTCTGGGATTGGTCCTTTTTTTGTCCTTTTGGTCGTGATCGGTCCTTGGGATGCATCTTATGGTGGCATACAGTGGCTTACTTTTTGTTAGTGTCTCCTGCGTATATCCTGCTGTGACCCACCTTTTGCAATATCCTGCTAAGTGTGATATTAACTAAAACTTTGATAGTTCCACTGCATAATGAATTTTTGTAAGTTGGTTGTATTTACTTCCTGATGTAAATGTTTTCTTCTCCCATATGCAAATATGCATGGAGGGTCGGAAGTGACACTGTTTACTTTGTATTCTTTTCTTTCCTGTTGTTCTGCATGGCTTGTCCATTTCCTAATGCGGGAGTTTGAACTGACACTGGTGGCGTGATCTGCATTTTTATTATGTGAACTGTCTGCACCAGTTTTTCCATTCTCTGATGGGAACTCAAGTTTCATTCCTTTAAGTTCCACATTGGAATGAATATTATGCTCTGGTTGCTTATGTTTCGTTTTATTGAGCTCTTGATTGACTCATGAGCAGGACAAGGGCAGGCTCCACTGCTTCCATCATCAGCTCTACTGCTGGTAGCAAAGCAAGAGAATCAAGGCGACAGAGAAACAGAGGGAAGATTCGACCTGGAAGGTATTTCTGCTTTAAGTTTTCTCACTACTTTCGTTTTTTATTTGCTTCTTTTTGGTCACAAAATAATGGGTCTATGATGTGTTTCACGTCTCAGCCCCGGCGAGGAAATGGCCCTGGTAGAGCATCTGAAGGGCATGTCTTTAACCAATGGAGCTATGCGTGAGCTGCGGTCTCTGCTAATTTGCCTGGTGATGCTAGGCGAGCAAGAAATTGCTAGGAAGTTGCAACGCACAGGAGAAAATTTTCAATTGTCCCAAATAGCTGCAGTCAAACTAGCTGAAGGTACAATGTCCACTGATGTCATGGATGAGAGAGAGCAAACTTTGGAGCGTTACTTCCATAAAGCAAGAGTTGAATTGCAAGATTCAGAGGCTCTATCCTGGCGTTGCAAGGTCTTCGTCTCTCCTTGAAAGATGCTTGTTTAGAGCATGCTTACCTTGTATTACAATGGGTAGATTGTTTAAACAGGATAGTTGAGTTCAATCTGGAAATGCGCACCTCCAAATTTATTCTTCTTTGTGAATTTGGCTGTTTCCCACCACCATAGAAATCTGTTGTTTTCTAGGGGTAATGCAATCTCGCCTGTAAATAAGCTGTAAAAGCAGTTATTTATGCTGTGGATTTAGCCTTGCCCTTTAGAGCATAGTAAGCTTCAAACATTGCGGGTAAGCCTTAGAAGCTTCAAGCCTATCCAAAGAGAGCCTCCTCAGATGTTACGGGCTAGAATGTCCGGATCAAAAGCTTATAGATATGTCGTGTAGATAGGATTTCAGTTTTGGTTTAAGAAATTCCATTGACGAAAACGACGTGCTGTCCGTACCTCTAATTAGATTTATCTTATTTTATTATTTTAGTTTCTGTAAGATTATTGTTCAACTTAATAGTGGTTGGATGACAAACAAGTTATTCTAATTTATTGTAACTAATCAATTATTCATGAAGTGTGCAAAGAATACAAGTTTCCGAGCTATCCCGAATAAGTTGGTTGCGCCTAAATTTTCCTTACAGTAAGGAAAATTTTTTCTGCTAAGGTCCAACCCAAACCTGCCCGACATACCTCTTTGATATGCCTATCCTTTTAGGAGATTTATTTTCATGACACTTAATTTCTGAGTCCAATTTCTGGACTTGCTTCAGAACTTTCTCCAGAAATTTCATCAACAATGACACTCGCGTTGTAAGATAGACCATTTTAAAAGCACTCTTACTCAAGGCAAAACTTTTATTTGCTTATATGTAGCTCTCACCGTATCAAGTCCTGCATAGCCTGTTCATAGGCAACCTTCTCTATCAGTTCACGATACAAGTAATGGCTGTCACTGATTGGACAACAAGATTTGCTTTGCACACTGGCAAAAAGATGCTCGGGCAAGAGCATCCTGTTAGTGGCCTACGTTTTCGCCAGTCAAAGCCGTGGGCATAAGTGAATTACAAGCTAAGCAATTTTCCATCCTCAAGTTCAGGCTGTTCCAGCAGCCACGAACGAGCTTGAATTTATTAACACTTTTGACTCGGAGTAACTTATGAACACGATCGAGTGCCTAATTAGTGAGCTCCAATCTATTAACAGACCTCTGATGAGTGAGCTTTTTTAAAATTTGGACATAGGTAAGTGGGACACTCGCATCAAAAAACCCATAGGTACGCCCCCTTCTCTCTCTCTCACTCAGCCGCAGCCTGCCAACCACTGTTCATCGTAGTCAGTGCTCCACCTCTGGTGTCTTTCTTGCAGGTTCTTCCTTGTTGCTCTGCCGCTGCCTTCATCGTCTCTATCTTATCTTCCTTCCTTTCAGCAGCCAACAGAAAGAAATTGGAGTAATTTGCTCCATTTACCTATTTATATGCATCTTGAGCTCATCTATAAGCTTTAATGCTTACCCTTGGCATAATGTCCTTGCACCAGTCGATTAGCGGCCTTGCGTACATCTCTATCTTCACTGCTGCTCCATCCTTGCCGCTATCATTCTACCACCGCATTCTGTTGTTTCATCAAATTGCATCATAATCTCGTGTGTCAGACTGCTCCAGTATGAGCACTGGAAAATATACACGCAGTGGGAAAGGAGTATGCAAAGAACATGATGCCTTTCCTTTACATTCACCGTGCAAATTACATATGATCCTAAAAAATAACAATTCTGTGGGTCAACGGGATCTCCAGCCCTAGTGCCAAGCATATCATCGGTTTGAAGACAAGAACGAGGGGAGAGAATTTATAGGATTGTAAGTTTCACTTCCTCCCCAAACAAGATTATGCAGCTGACAGATCGGTGTTCTTGCTACTCCAATCCAAAATTCTTGTAATGCTGGATTAATCTGTGGTCACTGTCCCCACTCGTTCTTCTTTTTAAACATTATGCTACAGATGGCCCACACGAGCAGATGCCCTCCCCAAAGTGATGCAAATGGGTGGCATCTTGCACAATGATTTTGTGAATTGTAAATTTTGCAATGTATTTGATAGCTGCAGCAATGGCAGTCTACACATGTACGAAGATTCTTCACTGTCGATCCAGGTTCTGTATTTGGAAGGGCAAAAGTTATGGCTAGTCTTTCACTATGATTGTGAAGGAACTGCTATTTATCCTCTTCCGCCAAATTCTGCTAGACACAGCTCCTTTCAGGAATAAAACCCCAAATTTTCCATTTTCTCAAGTAAATTGTTCCACAAAAGTAGCATTGTCTTGTATTAGGGCTGACTTGAGTCCCCCGTTATAAATGTGTGAATCCTGTTTTTCACTGCAAACCAGCTACAACCAGGGGTTTTCTTCATCCCAGTGTCTTTCAAATTTAACCTGCTCTTTCCTGCATCTGCCCACCTACCAGATTGAGCATACATGTTTGACAAAACTACAGAGTGTGCTGGGTTCCCAGGCTCAATTTCAGCGAGATGCTTCAATGCAACTTCGCCCAACTTCACATTAGAATACATCATGCTGGCTCCCAGTAAGGCTCCCCAGACTCCAGCATCAGGTTCCATTGGCATTTTCTCAATTAGACACAATGTTTCATCAAATAAGCCAGCTCGGCCTAGCAAATCTACCATGCATGCGTAATGTTCCGCATCTGGCTGAATCCTACATTCTTCTTGCATGGTATGGAAAATTTTCTTTCCTTCTTCTATTAAACCTGCATGTCTGCAAGCAGACAAAACATTGACATAGGACACAGAATCAACTTCTATGTGGTTTTTTCGCATCAGCAAGAAGAGTGCAACTGCATGGTCCCCTTGACCATGTACTGCATATCCTGCCAGCATAGAATTCCAGGAAACTCTGTCCTTGTTTTCCATCTCATCGAAACATCTCTTAGATAAATCAATCTTGCCACACTTAGCATACATGTCAACGAGACTATTGCCAACCACAGTATATGACAGAAACCCCATTTTGATGATGCAAGAATGATAACTCATCCCTTCTCTCAGGGCTGCCAAGTATGCTGCCGCAGGAAGGATGCTCACATAGGTAACTAAATTTGGCTGATGGTTCTCCAATCTCATCTGGCAAAATGCAGATAAAGCTTCCTTGGCATCTCCATTCTGTGTGTATGCGGCAATCATTATATTCCAAGATACCTTGTCCCTAATGAAATCCAGTCTGTTAAACAAGTACAATGCCGAGGGAAAATTGCCACACTTGGAATACATGTCAATGAGTGCACTATTAACATGGCAATCAGAATCAAACCCACTCTTAATACTCAGAGCATGAACAGAAGCTCCTTGCTTGAGATCATTCAGGAGGGCACAAGCTGGTATCAAACCCACCATAGTTCCAGCATCTGGGTGCAAACCAGAAAACTGCAGTTTCTGGTACATTTCAATTGCTTGGTCCACGTCACCATTCTGAGAGTACCCATTTATCAAAGCATTCCATGTCACAACATCTTTATGTTGCACGGTGTCAAATAGAATGTGTGCATAGCTAAAATGCCCACATTTAGCATACATGGACAGTAAGGCTGTTCCCATTGAAAAGTCAGAATCAACATCAGCCTTGATGGCATAACAGTGTATGCTCTTGCCTAATCTCAGAGAAGATAGTTCAGCACAGGCTGGGAGGATACTGATCAGAATTACCTTATTTGGTTTCATGTTTTCGTTCTCCATATCTTGAAGTATGGATAATGCCTTTTTAGGATAACCAGATTGGACAAGAACGGCAATGAGTGCAGACCAAGCAACTAGATCCCTTTCTGGGAGCCCCTTAAGCAATTTTTCAGCTTTCTCCAACTCTCCACACTTTGCATACATGGTTATTATTGGAGTAGCAACAAGAACATCCACGTCGATAGCTTGTTTTTTGGCAAACTGATGTATCTCTTTCCCCTTCTCTAAATCTTTAATCTCTCCTGCAGCTAATAGAGCACTTATGACAGAGACCTTATTCATCTGAAGATCTGTTGCTTTCATGTTGTCATATAAACCCATAACCTCAGAGAAACATCCATTATGAGCATAACCCGCCATCATACTACTCCATGAAACATCATCTGGAGTACGAAAAAGGTCAAAAACCAGGCGAGCTGACTCTACATCCCCACACTTTGCATATGTGTCAATCAAAGCATTCGAAACTTCCGAGCCAAAATCCATCCTAATCCCATAGGCATGCATACATCTGCACGAATCAACATCCGCCAATCTCGAAACAGCTGGAAACACATTCAACAGGCTGACCGACTGGGGAACCACTCCTGTCAGCTGCATTCTCTTAAAAAGTGCCAAAGCCTCAAGAGGGTCCGAGCCATGTGATAGCCCGGCGATCATTGAGTTCCAGGCGACAACGTCTCTCACAGGCAATTTATCAAATATTTCTCGTGCACTCTCCAAATCCCCTGCTTTACAATACATATCTATCAGACCAGTGCATATAAACACATCACTCTCCAGCCCTCTGCGACAGACTTCATGGCGGATCAAAGCACCCTCTTGCAAATCCGGAGCACCCGCACAAGCTTTCAAAACAAAAGTGAAAGTATACCTGTCCGGTTCCAAGCCCCTGCCCACCATGGAACGGTACATCTTCAGAGCCTCCCGGTGCTGGCTCGACCTCGTATAAGCTCTTATCATGGAGTTCCACGACACAACGCTCGGAGCCGGCGCGGTGTCGAGGACGGAGCGAGCAAGGTCGCATCTTTGAAGCGAAGAGTATGAGTTTATGAGATGGGTAGTCGTGGAGGCGTCTTGGTCGAGGCCTGCGATTACTATGCGCGCGTGTGCTTGGAGGAGAGAGCGCAGGTTCTTGCATGAGGACAGCAGACGAATGGAGGTGTTCTTGCGCATGTAGGTGTGTTGTACGTAACGGGAGTTTCTTCATCAGTTGCCGGAGAGAACGCAAGTTCAGCGCTTGTATTGAATAACTCGCGAAGTGACAAGTTCTTCGACCAAAAAAATAGCCATTGAGTTCTAAAATTTGTGATTACAATGGAATTAAGTTCTAAAACTTTCAAAGGATATAATAAAGTCCTAAACTTATCGCGAAAGTGTAATCGTGTCTTAAAATTTTTAAAAAGTGCAATGAAATCCTAAAACTTATCGCGAAATTACATTCGAATCCTAAAACTTTCAAAAAGTGCAATAAAGTCTTAAATTTTGTTAGTGTAATCAATGGAAGGACTTGATTCAATAAATTTGATAAGTTTTAGTATTTGATTGTACTTTTTAAAAGTTTTAGCACTTAATTATACTTTCGAGACAAGTTTTGGGACATCCAATACACTTATCACATAGATTAGCCATAAAGTAATTCCCAAAATAGTTTAGCCCCAAAAATTATTTCTCAAACTGCGTTTGACAAATCATCTTCAAAATTTCCTAGTCACCCTGTTCATCCTAGTCGCTTTTACTTCCCTCTCAAATTATTAACAATTTTTTAAAATTTTGCTCAATCTTTATTATTTTAGAATTAATCTACCATCGATAATTAAAATCTAAATACAAGTTTCATGCAATCGGCAACTAAGTTTTCATTTACTGATTTGCTACCCTACAAATTTAATCTCTCATGGAGTTTATAATAAAAATAAATATAAAAATATTTCAAAATACATTTTAAGCATAGATCTCTTCTTGTGAATATAATTACGAAAGTATCCTAAAATTAGGCCATTTGATTTACAATTAAATCAAATTCAAATCTGCATATTGAAAAATAAGACATTTTACTAGTGAATAGGTTTTACAATTGGAAGTGTGGAATTATTTCCTAGTTACATTTAAATTTATAAATGGAAGCAACAGAAATATATTGAAAGATAACTTTTTTTTTATAAATCCATTTATTGCTAGCATCACCTACACTAACACATTTTGAACAAAAAAAAAACTGTCAATACCACACTAAATTAATATGATGAAATTTTAGCCCATTGTTTTTAATTTCTTTGTCGCTATTCTTGTCGTACTTTCATCTTTGACTCCAAAACTCATCACCACACAAGATCTTTTTAAAATCTCTTTCTTAGCATCTTTAGTTCGTCTTTTCAAAATATAAGAAGATGGAATACTTGAAACTGGTGTTCCTATTCAACGAGTGCAAGGAATGATGACAGGTCCACCCTTTTGACACAAATAGTTTGCATTCATAAGAAACTGAAAAATCTACTAATTAATTTCGATAAAATGTTTACTTTGACTCCTCTTAAACTTTCGGTGTATTCATAGACCAACCCATCCAAAGGAGTGCTTGAATTCCGATTCGAAAAGTCTTTGCAAAAATTCTCCATAAAACTTAACATAAAACTTAATAAAAACAATTGAACTAGTATACAACGAAGCAGCATGAGTTAATATGTCGTTATTCAAAACCTGCAATTAGGGCTTCCCACGAAATCTGCAATCATCTTGATCTTCAATTTCTGTCATGTATTTTAGTTGTTCAAATGGTGGAAATTACAAGGGTCAATATCTTAGTTTGTATTTTTTGGAAGAAATTATCGTTTCTCCCACTCCTTTGACTTAATATTATATCAAATAAAAAAGATAGACAATCATATCCATTTCTCGATTCAATAGAAGCTAAAAGAGGTGTAATCCATTTCTCGACTTGTGATATTCGACCAAAAAAAAAAATCTCGACATGTGATAGAGATGTGACATGTTTTGATTAACATGTTTTTCAACGTGCAAAGTGCATAAACAATGTTGTATATTTGAAAACACTATTTACATGGCTTTTGTCATAACTTGGTTTTGATAAATGAATTTGGTTTTGGAAACTTATTTCTCATAAAAAAAAACAGATAAAAGAATTTGTGTCGTGTCCAATAAAAATGAAAACCTAAACAAAGTATTATTCCATTGGTAACACCAACAAAAGTACACATATCAAGGTATATTTGTTATTATTACTCGTTTGTCAATCTACCGTCTTGAGTTAGCTATACACTGTAGGAAAACATTTGATTTGGAAGATTCACTCTTTCTTCTCATCTATCTCAGTTTATTTTAAGTCTCACCATACCTTGAACTTTTTTGTCAACATTTAACATCTTTAGACCAAACCACAAGGATGGGAGTTATATGACAAGTATATGAAGATGTGTTTTGTTATGTAGATTTTGATGAACACACTTTAGCATTTTGTGGAACTTAAACTTTGTTTAATGTTTGTACTTGTAGTTAATTATGCAAATGAATTTTCTATTTTTTTTGTTACCGGGGCCATAAATGCTGTCACAATTGTAGATTGCATGTCGATTGTTTACCTTGGAAGACCAACTATGAATGTGGAGTTCGATTATGCTTTTCCTAGATGTGCAATGTAGAATATGTAACTGTATTTGAAATGTGGCACATGTATCTAATAAGAAGACTCAGCAAAACTCAAAAAGGAACTGTACCTTGACCGAATCTGACATATTCTCTGCTCCACCCAAATCATTCAAAAGCGGCAAAGTGGAAAATTGTTCTTCTACTAAACCTTCTGCTCTTTTTAATATTGTCCTTGAAGCAAAGGATCAAAATTTGAACTCAAAATCAGCTGTGTATTCTCAATTTAGAGAAATACTGTTACTTCTAGTAGAATATAACGGTTTCCTCCGAACAAATCTCTTATGAATATATGGGTAAATAAATTATAGCAATTTCAAATAGATTGGAATCGAGGTGGATGTATGAAATGTAAAGTCAATATATCTATATGTGGATATATATAGGAGATCATATAAAAGGGGTATTCTTATTTTAGACCTAAATTTGATGTAACCAATCTGATGAATTACTCCTAAAGGGTTACATCCAAATAATGCTGGTTAATGCTAGTTACTTCGGAAACAACTTAGATGGACTGTTTTAAGATCTTGTGCCTAGACAACGTAAAAAGAAGGCAACAAGTGATCGAAGTGCCAAGTGACCGAAATGGGTTTTTTAGAAGAAAGAATTACATGAAAATACAATAGATGAATAGTCATTCCATGAAAAATCATTTGAATATTTCATTTTGTATCAGAATAAGCATAGAGATCCAATCACTTGATCATTAACTAATAAAAAAAGGAATGAGTTTTGAAAAAAGGATTTTCTTTTGTTTTGTGAGAACCAGAGTATTACTTCACTATAACTATATAGTTATGAGCTTGGAGTGCAGGAGCGGAGTACATCCATTGCTCGCCAACCTCGAGGCTTCTTGTGCCGGCATAAATTTGACAGCTGTATCAGTTGTGTTGCTTGCTAGTCTCAAACCTTACTAGTTATTTTCATAATTAGCATCAATTGGTGTTTATTCTTGTATGTCATGGATTTGTTATAAGAAAGCAGAAGGAAAAACTATATTTGGCACCAAACTGTAGGTTCGATGTGTTCATCTTAATTTGCTCATTGTGTTGTCCTTACTAGCTGTTTACACTTTGCACATGTTAGACAAACCAAGCTCAATCAATTGATCATGACATGTGTTGATATTTATGCTCTATAATTTATCTCGGGTTGCTTCATATGTACTTTTTGTGATTAATGAACCTCCTTTGAAGCTTATGATAATATTTTCACCGCTTGGAAAATATTTTATTTTTATTCAAATTTGACCGAACTTGATTATAACTTTTTCTTCCAAGTGGTTGACTCGATTTTTATTTCAATGGAAAGCTTGTAATTCGAACTTTTGAAATGCACAAGCAATTAAGAATAGTGGAGTATTAGTTAGAAGGCTAATGCAATGCAAGAGATTTTGCTCTTCTAACAAATGCTTTTTGTGTTAAAGTTGTATAGATTTTCCATAAAAATTTTAAAAATAATGAATAGTCATCTTCCACACAGATTAATAATCTTAGAATGATGCATTGATTTTTCAATGAAATTTATTTGACAGTAATCATGTCGCTTAAGAATTATCAAAATAAATTATCATTTAATATATGATATATTTGTAAGGGTCATGCCACCAACACTCTTTTCCAAATGACGGGCAAGCGGCAACAATTAATAGTGTAATTAGCTTTCTATCATGTAGTGGCTTTCATTTGCAAATATCTTTCACTTGTTTCATATAAACTACAAATGACATATTTGGATAACCGTTAGGACTTAGACCTTTTTACTAGTGAATCAAAAGGAAAATATGGAGTAATTTCGATAAGATGAAAATTATATTCATAGTTACACCATATTAAATTTTGCTTAATTTTGTAAAAAAAATTGTGACATTTGAAAATTGATATTTAACTTAAACCATATTCACAGTTACATCATTTTATATTCACCCACTCCTCTCCCATAACCTTCTCTTGGCTCTTGTCCTGCGGCACTCTGCTCGTTGGCTTCAATGTCGAGTGGTCACCCAACTTCAACCGAGATGTTGTCCTGCACACATTAATACTCTTAAAATGATACATTGATTTTACAATGAAATTTATAGCAAATACTCTTCTAGCACCAAAAGTGGCACCGTGCCTTCTAACTAAAACTCCTTTATTTTTAGATGGGATAAATTTCATTGATGGTGGGTGTGCCAAGCGCGGGCAAATCACTTGAGTAATTTCAGTTCGTTCATTTCAAGTCTAAATTCTCGGACAAATCACGACCTCAAAACCTTACTCAACGTCATGTTGGAGAATAACAGAAAATCGAAACTGGAATCTCCAAAACCCCAAAAATTCGAACCCTAATTTCAACTTTCCCTTTGAAATCTTCAACAGCATTCGTCTTCTCCTTGTTGAATTGAGTTTTCCGGTTGTACGGGGCTTCGATTTCACCTGCGGGCAGTGGTGCTATGAGAGCGAATTGGATGCTGAGAGACCGTGAGATTGTGAGAGCGAGAGAGATAGGTGGGAGCGCGGCCCTTTGAGCGCGAGAGGGAGCAAGCAATGGATGGTGAGACCGTGTGCACTGGTTAGAAACAAGGGAAAGAAGGTGTGAGAGAGACAAAAAACTGAAAAACGAACACATCCTGGTAGAATCGGGACCAGATGCTCACCCCTAAAAATCTTCTATGGACGGGCTGCGGACGAATTAATGCATAAGCTAGTCTTATATTTGGTAATGACCGTTGAGTAAACTTAACCAGCGTTAGTCATATGATGGCAAAATTTAAATTAAGAAGAGTTTAAGTTGAAATATCCTGTATAGAGGATTCAAATTAAGAGATCTTGTTGAATTTTCTTGATTTGTGCTATTGCCCTAATACCTGCGACGTAGACATTCCCTTGTAATTGAATTCCTTTATAATAAAAAACAGGCTTAATACAAATTCAAAAAAGAGTCATTTTAAGGAAACTTGTACATCCTACCAAAAGCAAAAGTAAACTTGCCCACTAGATCAATTTTAAATCATAAAGTACTTTAGAAATTTAAATTCTCAAGTATTTTCTTTAATCTAACAAATAAAACTTTCACAAAAGTCAAAAGAGAAACAGTGGTATTTAATTATAATATTTAGATAAAATGTCTAATGTAACATTATTTGTTCAGTAATGAAACATGGTTGAAAGAAAATTTAAATTTAGCATGCATGTAAAAAATATTAAAAATGTATTTCATTATTTATAGAATTTTTTTTGAAATAACATGCTTTCAAATTCATAAAGAGATTTATTTAATCATGATCAAATAGATTGGCACATTATACTATAGAAAATTATTTTTTATAGACAAAGTAAATATCGGATGGTGGAGGAGTGCTACTAAGATGAGTCGACAATTGTTGGCACAACCTTCCACCTAGCATACACAAAAATAAATTTCACATATCAATGTAATATTGCGCAGCCATACCATCATCATGTCAAGATCAAATTCATCCAAGCTCAACCGGTACTACCTGCCCATTTGACAAACTACTCGATCCTCCTTCCATATTACCTATGCTATCACACAAATACAATAACATCAATAAAAATATCTAGAAAAAAAAACCTAGTTACAACCAATAACATAAGTCGTAGAGTGAAAGTAAACCAAATATAAAAATCCCACGCAAAACATCATACCATGCCACCACAACCACACAAATACACAAGTCTCAACATGAATATCTTTAAAAACTAATAAAAACCAATAACATAACTCATAAAGTAAAATGAAACAAAAAATCCAACGCAATCCACATTACATTTCCCAACACCTACTTAAGATATCGGAGAAGTCCATTTCTCCTTTCAATTGGGGATTTGATGAAAGCCTCCCTCCATGTGGCACTAATACATGCTCGTTCCACTGCTTTGTTATAAAGATCCTGCTCCAACTCAGGCATGCTAACTAGGACATCAATTACGGCAGAAACGGAGAAGGGGTCTATAGGTGGTGGTGTGACTTGTGAGGTGGCAGAGCAACTCACATATTGACTTGCCCTAGATTTGATCATCTCTTGTATGGCTTTGCAGGTGCTAGCAATATTATATGAGTTACTCTTTCTTCTCCTCTTAGTATTTGGAGTCCTATCCAACTTGTGCTTGTCATGACCCGAAGCAGAAGTATTGTCAGATGTAAAGACTCCCTCATCAATGTAGTGTTCACTGAAGTCCTCTGGATCACTACCACCATAGTCATCTTCCTCTGACATTATCAAATCTTCAGCATTTCCTACTGCATGCTCCCCGGTAGCATATGTATCCCCAAATACAATACACAGCTCGGGATACTGAGGTAACCCATCCTTCTTGAATTTCGCCCACTCTCTATTATCCTGCAATTTCACAATGATGACATACATCAACAACATAATCAAACCTCTTAAAACTTACATCTATAATGATCTCAAAATGACCAAAAGATAAATGATACCTTGATGTGAGGTTCCCATATACTCGGATCATCGACAACGATTCTTTTATTTATGTTATCCCAGCCAAATCCAGATTGTGAAAGAAGCTTCTTGAAACTACAATACTGTTTTTTCAATTTGTTCACCTTGTTCTTCAATTGTACCATGTTATATTGGAGTACTGTCCGTTTATTGAATTCAGCTCGAATGTTATTCCACCCTGCTTTGTTGAAAGTAGAAGAGGAGCAATTTCCCTTTTTGACCTCTTCTACCAACAAACTTATATAAAGGTTGGTTAAAGGCTCGGTCCACTTTGCGATGAAAGCCTCTTTTTGAGATGCCATATAACCTTGACTAGTTGAGCATCATATCAGCCATGCATTAAATCATAACAAAGTCATGTAGGAATTCCATGAAATACTGCATTAAATATAGAGAAAGAATGCAGAAAATATATTACACAAATCTTGTATAACATAATATCCTGCAATAATTACTTCCACAGACCAAGAGTGGAAGAGTAGGTCATCATAACAACCAACAAAACGGAGTAAGACCATTAGTAAGTCAGACCTACTATACAAGATATCTGAGCAAATTGGAATTTTGTATGGGAGAATGGGAATAAAGCTAATCCAATCAAGATCCTATTTCCAGAATAAAGGTCAAACATCAACTTGCAAATTCAGTATAAGTCCTCATGATACAACCGTTGCTATCAAAGTATTAACTTTACAAAAAGTCTAATAAAGATGCACAATCAAGTATAGAGAGGTAACCATATTGGGTATAACATTCAACGGGAATACAAAATTATTCAGACCGTATTTACATTTCAAACAAAAAGTAACAAAGTTGATTGGGGCTAATTACTTGGCACCAAATGCCTCACAAGTAGGTATAAAAGGCATTTGCGTACTTAAATTTACTTCCACCTTGCCCCTCAGCCACAGATCCTCACCCAAATCCACTCAAGCACCTAATGAG
This sequence comes from Syzygium aqueum, assembly GCA_031216185.1. Classification (NCBI taxonomy): domain Eukaryota; kingdom Viridiplantae; phylum Streptophyta; class Magnoliopsida; order Myrtales; family Myrtaceae; genus Syzygium; species Syzygium aqueum. The sequence goes on from CM062240.1 coordinate 1,746,750, forward strand.
AAGAAATGGTCCTTTGACAATGTTAGATGCAGCTAGAAGTACTTGATAAAAGAGCAGCAAATGCAAAGTCTCCGCCCCTTATGTCTTGAAACACATGACATTGACATATTCAACTTTCATGCCTTTGAAAAACATTTTTTCCTACCTTCAAACATGAGAACCTTACAAAAGCTTAACCAGAACTATTTTACCTCCCATTTGACTCGTCAAGTGCAAAACTATTGGAAAAGGTCTCCACTGTCACATTTTACTGTGATTTATGTAATCAAATGAAACCATCATATAGACTACTAGTTTTTTTCTCTCTTTTTGGCCAAAGGACTAAAGTTGTTATCACTAAAATAAACTCAACTTGGCAAGCCTTCATCATCTGAGGTTGGCTCCACAAAATCTTTCCACAAAGATTAGATCTTGTTATCCCATATTACTTCTCAAATATAACTCCATCATATACCTTCACTTTCCATATTTCCTAATATGCCTTAACCCAAGATTAAGCAAATACATCCATCGACTCTCTTCCATACGACAAGTGTTGGCTCTTCTGACTTCAGTTAGACTGTTTGGTTAACATGACACCTCTTAGTTGCTTGAATTTATTTCCACAATACACTACACTACTCAAACCATCCACCCAAAAAGCAGCATCTTTTCTCAAACCGCAACTTTTTGTTCAATCCCTCTCGCGCGAAGCGAAAGCACAGAAGTCTGTACAGTCCACAATGCACGAACTAGAAGACATATCCATCATAAACTATCCCGAAAAGGGGACGACACAGCAGCAGTTCTAGCTACACGTATGGTCAGCATTTCTCCCAACAATAGGCAGTGAAAAAACAAACCCAAGAGAAGTAATACAGAGAAACGTCAAATTCAAACACCCGTTCATAATGTCAATCGTTCGGCACAAATTAAGGTTTCCGTGCCCTAAAAAAGCACAAAACATTCAACCATACCCAGTCGCAGTTCTGGAAACTCCGGCAAGTTACAGCAAAGAACCCAAAGAAGAAAAATACACAAGACCCGAAACCTAATCCACAGCCATTATACAATGAGCTCGATGCAACCCACCAAAGCGGAGCACGAAGAAAAGAAAAATCAGAGACGCGCAGCAGAAAAACAAAACCCAGAAAGGCCGAAACTTTGAGGAGCGAGGAACGAAATGGTACCCTGAAAAACCGTAGCTTCGAGCTGGGTTGCTGGGGCCGCGGGTGGAAGTGGGAGGGCCGAGAGAGGACCGACGACGGCGGCGAGTGTTTCCTGCGGCGAGGAAGGGGCGGCTGCGCCGTGCGAGCGAAGAGGAAAGAAGAAGAAGAGTACGAGAAACAGAGAAGGAGGCCGACGTTAGAAGAAAGAAGATATGCTTCTCTTTTTGTTTTTCGCATTATTTTTTATTTTTTATTTTAATTTCAACTCTGTTCCTCGATCACTAGTCCATTTCGAAAAATAGAAAAATTAACAGATTTCTGTTCCGGATAAATAAATAAATAAATAAAAATAAAAATGTTCCTAGAAATCGCACGGGAAAAAGAAGAGGAATGAAAAGGGCGTGCGTTATTTAGGGCATATTCCAATTTGAAAATCCTGAACTCTAGACTCAAAGCCCGCTGCTAAAGTTGAACCATATAGGTCCTTTCACTCGAAGAACTTTCCCGAATTGGGTTCTTTTAATAAGGAAATTGGAAATCGACCGACATGTACCCTAATGTTTTAGAAAAAGTGACGAAGTTATACATTTATATGCACATATAAAAAGGTTAAGTGTAAGCTGGACGAGGTGAACAAAATTGATTGTTTTAGGAATTTTTCTGAATTATTATGCTTTCGAAATTCATAAAATGATGGAGTTAATCATAATTGAATAGATTGACACGTTTTATTCAAAGGAAGAGATCCAGTAATCTTGCCGTGGAGTTTTAACAATCCCTGATAATCCGCCTTTTCTAGAAACAATGAGTCTTTTTAAGGAAAACTTTTATTTATACCTCCATTCGTTTCATGGAAAATGTGACGCACCTGAAAAATATTTTTCAGGAAAATAGTAATATTTTCCGGTGTTCGGTTGAAACATGAAAATGAAGTGGAAAATATGTTCCGTCGTTCGATGTGGAAAATCCTCATTGCACTTCTTTTAATAATTTTTAATATTTTCCATGGCCGACGACAGGTGCTTGCTCGAGCCTAGCCTCACTAGATTTGGCAAGGCTCGGCCTCTCTTTAGCCTTGCCGCCCTTGAGCAAGGCCACGCCAGATTCGGTGATGCTCGGCCTCGCTTAAGGCTGGCAAGGCTCAAGGGATGCCAAGCTTTGCCTGATGCTAGATGTCGCTGCCCGAGGAAGAAGAAAACGAAAAAGAAAGAAAAAAAAGAGAATAAATAAAAAAATAATTAAAATTAGTTTTTCAAAAAAAGAAAGAAAAGAAATGAAAAGAAAAGAAAAAGTAAAATGTGTTTGGTGAAAGAAAGTGAGGTGAAATAAGCTTAACATTTTCCTCATTTTTTAAGGTGTTTTTTACATTGGCGGGAAATGTTTTTCTTGACTAGTTTATTTTCCATAAATCAAATGCCAGAAAATCTGAAAAACGGTTTTTGAAAGTTATCTTTCATGAAATGAATGGAGCTTATATGTTGGAAGTAACCGTGATTAACAAAAAGAAATCTGAAGTGCGAGTTTAGGGTGCGAATGGTAACCATTTTGCTCTAGAAAATCAAATTCTTGCCAGAAGTTGATTTATGGAGGAGAAATCTGTTTGGTAAAACATGACTAATTTTGCTCCAGAAATTGATTTCTGGAACAGAAATCTATTTTGATTTGTTAATTTTTTTTCACCTAAAAAAATTTAAATTTTACTCAAAGTGGGTGGCCACAGGTATTATAAACCATTCTGTAAAGTTTTGAAATTTTTAATTTTTTTTAATTTTTTTGGGCACCTAAAAAAGTTTAAATTTACTCAAAGTGGGTGACTACACGTATTCTAAGCCATTTTGTGAAGTTTTGAATTTTTTTATTTTTTTGGGCACTTTAAAAAATTTAAATTTTACTCAAAATGGGTGACTACAGGTATTTTAAGCCATTCTGTGAAGTTTTGAAATTTTTTATTATTTTGGGCACCTAAAAAAATTTAAATTTCACTCAAAGTGGGTGACCATAGGTATTTTAAGCCATTTCGTGAAGTTTTGAAATTTTTTATTATATTATTATTTTTCTTTTTTTGGGCACCTTAAAAAATTTAAATTTTACTCAAAGTAGGTGGTCACAGGTATTTAAACTATTTTGTAAAGTTTTGAAATTTTTGATTTTTCTGGGCATCTCAAAAAATTTAAATTTCACTCAAAGTGGGTGCCCACATGTGTTTTAAGTTATTATGTGAAGTTTTGAAATTTTTAATTTTTTTATATTTTAAAAAAAAATTTACCAAATTTCATATTTTCCCGAAATCTGACTTTTTTAAGCCATTTTTTGGAAATTTTTATGAATTTTCTAGAATTTTTCAATTTTTATGCATTTTTGAAAAAAATTTGTGAGAAAATAGGGAGAATGCGTTCCGAAATCAAGAAACTACAAAAAGTAGCTTATCTTTTTCTTGCCGAAAACTCATTTTGGAATCAAGAATGTATTCCGAAATCAAGAATGTATTCTGGAATCAAGTATTTTTAACAAACGCATTTTTATTCCAAAATGTAAAAATATCTCCATAATACATTTCGAAAATTTTTTAACAAACGCCATTCTGTTTCGAAATGCATTTCGAAACAGAATTTTTATTCCAGAATGCATTCCATGCGCACCCTTAGTGGCCTCCTTTTGGATACGTTCATACATCATTGGTGTATGGGAGAGTTCCACGAGTTTTTCCTCTAATAACAGGCGGCATATAAATTGATGCGCAAGCGAGTCTAAATTTTTGTAATAACTGTAGAGTCAACTTAGCCAAGATTAGTCATGTGGCGGCAAGATTTAAATTAGGGAATTTTTAAAGTTGAATTATAGAGTATAGAGTATAGAGTATTAAGATTAAATTCTTATTGAATTTCCTTATTTTGTGTTTCTGCTGTAACACCTAGGACATAACATACCCTTGTAATTGAATTTTTTTTATCACAAAAATACCAATTCACTCCAAATTCTAAATAAACAAAGAAACAAGAATGCATTTGGATCTGGCACACAAAATCGAATTTAAATTATAAAGTACTTTTGTAATTTAGATGCTTATGCATTCTCTTTTATTTAAAAAATAAGCTTTCACAAAAGTCTGGAGAAAAATAATGGCATTTTATGATTGGTAGGATTAAGTGCTCCATAGATATAATATACGTTAGCAGTATAGAATTCTTCGCGAAACTTCTAATAAAAAACAAAGTATGCGATAACTGATAAGTAGTCGAATATATATATATATATATATCTTTTTCTAAGCATATCATATGGGAGAAAAACGCTAGTCACTTTTTCTACCCTTAAGGGATGGGCGAATAGGGTGGCAATTCTAACAAAAAATCGATACGTAGTTATTAGCTCATTTGCTTATTGAACAGTTTGCTGATAGAAATTAGAGGAGAGTGCACTGATGCTCCTTTTTTTTTAAAAAAAATTATTGAATAGACCTTAGCTGATCCAATGAAGGAGATGGAGCACTTGTTATTCATAACGATTATTTCTTTGTTATTTGTTCAGTCAACACCCATGAAACACTTGCGTTCGGCAATCATCAGTCCACGGACCACGACCACGACTACGATCTCTCCAACTCTCTTCCTCAAATCCTAACCTCACAACCACGGATTTGGAGCAAAATCAGTAACTGAAACTTGCAATAGAGGTTTGCTACCCCATTTGTGTGATTTTATCTCACTGAAATTTCAATTTTTACAGTGGGATTTTGAGGATGGATAGTAATAAAGAGCCGTGATGAAGATATAGGTGCTGGGAAAGAAAAATATAGCAAGAATATGTTCAAATTAATAGAACGAGGGAGAACTAATTGGTGGTAGTGATGACGGCGTTGAGGGACATGATGGCAGGGTAGATAACGGGAAAGGAGATGGAGTTAAGGGAGACGAAGAGGACAACGGCACCCTTGCGGATGCCTATGGCGAAGAAGCAAGAGGCGAGGAAGTTGATAGATCTGTGGAAACAACTTTTGGGGATGGAGCTGCGGTGTGAACGAGAGGAGATGAAGGTGGTGATGTCGAGGGAGAGGTTAGGGAGGGGAGAATGGGTTGTGCTTGCTGTAAAAGGTGGAGTTGGAGCTGTGGACACAACTTTTGGGGTAGATTTGGGGTGGGTTGGTTGCCATTGAAGATGAATCCTTACTCCCTGAGGGTTTAAGATTCAAGCCAAGCGATTTCGATCTATGTTATGGGATTAGAGAGAAGAAAGAACCAGAAAAAGAATGAGTTTTAAGGCCAGGTCATCTTTCATATTGGACTTCATTTTTTATTTATTTATAAGAAAGGCACATGGATATTAAAATTTCATTAAAAAAAGCCATGTGGAACGATTTATCGGAATTTGTTGCTGAAGGCACTTAAGCAATAGTATTTTCTCTTAGTCAACATTGAAGTGATTCGGTGACAAATTTTGATATCAAAGTGAGCGCCGTATTTTTAATGCCCTTTTCTTGAGAAAATTTCAAATCAGTACTCAAAGTGGAGTCATTTTTTCAAAAAAATGTCCAAAGTGGACATGGTGCCAAATAAATGGTTGAAGTACCCAATCGGTCTCAAATAGGGGCTCGAAGTGCCCAATTAGTCTCAAGTGAAGGCCTTAGTTCACCAGTCGGTCAAATGCTCACCGGCTGGCAAACATGTCATTGTTCCGGCGATTGAAATAAGGGTAATTTTGTCTTTTACTTTTTAAATTTGTTCTTGTTTTTTTTTTCTTTTTTCTTTTCCTTTTCTTCTTCTTCTTTTTTTTTTCTCTTTTCCCTCCGCTAGCCATAGCTGGGGCCGACGGAGGTTGCTGGCCTCGGGCGGAGGCTGCCCTTGCCGGCATCGAGCCAGGGTTGCCCTTGCCTGAGCTGGAAGGGCGAGGGTGACCCTTACCAGATCCGGTGAAAGCTCGACGCTAGCAAGGGCAACCTAGGGTTGGGCAAGGGTTGCCCTTGCCCGACGCTGGCGAGGGTGACCCTCGCTGGCGTTGAGCGAGGCGGCCCTCACCCCCTTAGCCCAGGCGAGGGCGGCTCTTGCCTGACGCTGGCGAGGGTAGCCCGACACCGGCGAGCGTTGCTCGACGCTAGCGAGGATAGCCTTCGCCCGAGATCGGCAACCTCCGCCGGTCCTGGCTATGGCTGGTGGAGGGAAAAGAGGAAAAAAAAAGAAGAAGAAAAGGAAAAGGAAAAGAAAAACACAGAAAAGGAAAATAAAAATTTAAAAAGTAAAATATAAAATTGCCATTGTTCCGATTGCTGAAATAGTAACGAGCTTGCCGGCCGGTGAGCATTTGATCGGCCGGCGAGCGTTTGATTGGCCGGTGAACTCAGGCTCTTACTTGAGATTAATTGAGCACTTCAGGCCTTTATTTGAGATTGATTGTGCACTTTAAGCCCTTATTTGGTACTATGTCCACTTTGGATCCCTTTTGAGAAAATGACCCCACTTTGAATATTGATTTGAAATTTTCCCCCTTTTCTTTTATAATTTCTCATTGATAGAAAATGGAAATAAACTCTACAAGAAAAAACACCCTAAGATGACAACTTTTTGCGACAGAAAAGAACGAGAATGGTGTACGGTTTTTTAGTCATTTTCACCTATTGCTTGGATCTTTTTGAAGGCTAAAATCCAACCGGTGATATTTCATGCAAGCCAGAGGAGAGGAAAGATTAACTGCATTATCTCTACTGCTTACAAATATGTACTTAATGTTTGTAAGATTGGAATATTATATTTAACACCTTGGAGCAAAATTAATGCATTAAATTTATATACTAAAAATAAATTAGAGATTGCTGGACCATCGCCCAGATCCGGGGAGGACCGACGCCGTCGCCTTTGGTGCTGAGCATGAGAATTTTGACTGTTGGCTTTAACTTCGAATGTTTCTACAATGACATGTTTGAAAACATAGTCAATTGATTTAGTAATTGTGGATCTCCATATGGCAAGATCCTATTTAACAACCATTTCATATCTCTGACTATAAATACCCTTAACTCATTCATTTGAGGTTCCCAACGGAACAAGTACTTATAAAACTTTCGCTTGTGGTGACCAACGCATTGAACCTAGAATTTGGCACCAAATATAATTTTTCTTATGCTTCCTTATAACAAAGTCATGGCATACAAGAATAAACACTAATTGATGCTAATTATGAAAAATAACTAGTAAGGTTTGAGTAACTAGGTTTGAGACTAGTGTGCAAGTTGCCATGTACTTTGCTCCTACACTTTAAACACTTCGATCACTTGTGCCTTCTTTTTGCGTTCATCCAACCGTCTGGACGCAAGATCTTAAAACAATATGCTCTAAGTGACCCTTCGGGAAGTAACAATATTCCTCTAAATTTAGAATATGCAACTGATTTTGGGTCAAATTTTGATTCTGCATTACAAGGACTGTTCAAAAGAGCATAAACTTTGGCAGAAGAACGATTTTCCACTTTGCCACTTTTGAATGATTCAGTGGAGCAGGAAAATAGGTCGGATTCAATCAATGGATGGTTCTTTTTTGAGTTTTGCAGAGTCCTGAGAATGCAGGTTGGGCAATAAAAGTAAAAACTGCGAACAACGAGTAATTATGAGATTAGTACCTAGAAACTCAGGCTTATTAGATACATGTGCCACATTTTTAATATGGTTAATATCACGAAAAATTTTAAACCGGTATATTTGTATCAAATTTATTCTAAACTAATTTTTTTATCATAAAAAATCCTAAATTGGTACACCTGTGATAAATTTACCCTCTATAAGCTTATGTTAAATTTTATCGTCAGATTTTTGAGTTGGATGACATATTGTAGTTGATCGGTGTACTAGTTTGGGATTTAACCCTCCATCTGTCACATGTGTACCAATTTGTGATTTTCCGTGATATTAATTCAATTTAATGGAAGATAAATTTGTCATAAATGTACCAGTTTGAGATTTTTGGTAATCAAAAAATTAGTTTAGAGTAAATCTGTCACATCATATGTGTACCGGTTTAGAATTTTTTGTGATGAAAAAATTAGTTAGTTGGTCTCCTTAGGCAAACAATTAAGATGTGATAATTAGGACAGCATTTATGGCCCCCACAAAAAATAGAAAATTCACTTGCATAATTAACTACAAGTACAAACTTAAGGATATCAATTATTGAACAAAGTGTAAGTTCCAAAAAATCTTAAAGTGTGTTCGTCAAAATCTACATAACAAAACACATCTTCAGATACAAGTCATAACTCCCCTTAGCGTTGTGGTTTGGCCTAAAGATGTTAAACGTCGATAAAAATAAATAATCAAAAAATATTTTCATCCTCCATAAAAATGTTTAGACATAAATTGTTATCGATAATAAATTTTTTTAATTATAACCTAAAACAAAAGTAATATTGCAAATACGAAAATAATTATAAATGCATTTCCAAGCAGTGAAAATATTTTTGGAAGCACCAAGGGAGTGTCGGAAAAAAATGATAAGAACATGCAAAGCAACCCGAGATAAATTATTGAGCGTGGACATCCACAAATGCCATGATCCATCGATTGAGCTTAGCCAAACTAACATGCACAAAGTGCAAATGGCTGGGAACGACAGTGCGTTGAGCAAATTATGATGAACGCAAAACGCACAAACCAATAGACATGAAAAATCACACAATTACAACCTTTGGTGTTTAAAATGAGACCCTACACTTATCGAGCAATAGCTAGTGAAAATCACTCAAAAAACATAGACCATTCTCGATCTTTTCGATCGCGGAAAGTTATCATCTTAGGGTGTTTTGTTGTAGTGCTTATTTCCTTTTTCTATCAATGATAAATTATAAGGGAAGATGACACTTCGGTGCTTATTTTGGTGCCAAAATTTTTTACTGGATTACTTAAGTACCAAATCAGAGAAAAAATTGATAGAAAAAAAAAAAATTTACCACCCGCCTGGGTGGCGCTGTTGGAACGCGCACTCTTCCTCTGGCAAAAGGTTGAGTGTTCGAATCCCGGGCGCTGCAGGGTGACTTAACCGGTGGCACGTGTGTGGTGGCTAGCACATGTCGCCCCCAGGGTTTACTCCCCGGCTGTTGACCGTGCGGGGGTTCCCCGGGTTATCAAAAAAAAATCAGAGAAAAAATTTATCATTTAAGTGTCTTTGCGACAATTTTTAGTAATTTTCCGCGTGGCTTTTTTTAATGAAATTTTAATGTCTATGTAGCTTTCTTATAAGAAAAAGGAAGTCCAACATGGACAATGACCTGGCCTTAAAACTCATTCTCTCTGTCGTTCTCTAATCTCTCTCTAATCCCAGAACAGAGATTGAGATCGCTTGGCTTGAATCTTATGTTGGGAAAAAATATACACGTGAAACGGAAAAGGAAGTCTAACCAAAATACAAACAAGGGAACGGGAAGAAAATAGAAATAGACTTTGAGGCATGAAAACACTCTATTTAAAGAATTATTTGCCCTATAACGTTGCTAGTAGTTACTGTAAAAAATCCTCCAAGATACAATAAAGTATCAATGAGAATACTAGATAGCACTTTTGGTATTTCTCTAAGATATCTCAAGAGAAACGGAAAAGATGGCTATATGATTTTTTTTAAAGAAAAAAGTATCAAAAGTTAGTGAAAAAAGACTTGAAAAATATGCTATATTCTTCGGTCTTTTTGAAGTGAATGCAACCTTTCGGGAGAAGTTGCATTGTCAAAAGACATAATAAAAATTCGGATTATAATAATAATAAAATAAAATAAATTTTTTATTATGTTTTTATTACTCCGAATTTTATAAATTTTGAAAAAATAATCTTTGAACAAGTACAACCTTTCAAAGATGAAGGAGTTATGTCCGAAAAACATAACCTTCCAAAGATGAATTAGTTATGTTTGGCTAGATACAATTCTTTCAAAAGTTGTAACAACGCCTAATAACCGTTAGACAAAATAATGAAATTTGAAATTAAAAAAAAAAGTCGCCACTCTATTACGAACAATCACACACTAATTATGATTAGCAAGTGTGCACCCGCACGTGAGTATTGTGTGATTTAGCCACAACCTATCATCTTCAATTGGACAAGCAGAAGACATCCACGCTAATATAATGGCCTACACAATCAAAACTTTTGTATGCGGGACAAGGAAAAACATTATTTGTTTTTTAACAAACAAACAACCAACAACTTAAACTCTCAAGAAGTGAGAATTCATCTTCAATAGAGACCTACCCACTCCAAATCTACCCTAAAACATGTTTCCACAGCTCCGACTCCACCTTCTATAGCAACCGCAATCCATTCTCCTCTTCCTAATCTCTTCCTCGACATCACCACCTTCATCTACTCATGTTTCCACTGCAGCTGCATTCCCTTCATCGACACCTCCTTTGGCCTCTGCGTCCTCTTTTGCGAGCTCTGGCACTATGTCGACTCTTTCACCTCCTGCCTCTTTGCCATAGGCATTCGCTGATGGGGATGTATTGTAAACCGAATCAGAACAATCACGCAGAAAATAAAAGAAAATTAAATGATGTACTAGTTTATTCAGGTTCACCCCAAAATAGGGTTACGTTCGATCAATGGGACCCTCGTGTTGGGAGCGCTGCCCCTGAATCTCCACATTTCGTGTGCAAGGGTCACATATCGTAGGATTATACTTCGGTTTCTCTAAGTTCATGTGGACATTCTCGGTATAATAAATAAGTGTCCCCGAAATATTCGCCAACTCCAACATTTGCAAGGGCAATGTCTTCCTCCTCCTCTCCCCCAACTTCATCTCCTTTCCGATCGTCTACCTCGCCATCATGTCCCTCGGCACTGTCATCACTACCACCAATTAGTTGTCCCTCAGTTCTCTTAATTTTAACATATTCTTGCTATATTTGTTTTTCCCAACATCTGCACCTTCATCAAGGCTGTTTGTTACTATCCATCCTCAAAATCCCACTGTAAAAATTGCAATTTCGGAAAGACGAAATCACACAAATAAAGTAGCAGACCTCTATTGCAAGTTTCAATTACTAATTTTGCCCCAAATCCATAGTTGTGAGGTTAGGGTTTCGAGAAGAGGCTGAATTTTTCGCCAAATAATCTACCGTGAGGTTAGGGTTTGAAGAAGAGGTCGAATTTGGGGGCAATCATGTGTTAAACAGCATCATTTAGGGCTATTAATGCTGACTGAGCACGCCTGCGAGCCACATTGACAGGAAGACATGTTAAAATATTGTCATGTCGGATTTCCGGTGTCCCAAATTGAAATTGACATTTAAGTGATTATTTTTTTGTAAAGCGGCACATCCAATGAAAAGTTTTGGCATTAAAGTAAGTGCCATACAAAAATTATAAAACTTCTAGTGTTCTTTTCCTGAAAATTATAATGAAGAATTTATTTATAATGTTTTGGGAGCACACAGAAGAAAGTGGAAGTTTTTGCATTACATAAATGAGAAACGTTACTAAGGTCTAAGATTCCTCCATGAACATGTCCACGACTCCCTAATATTAGAAAGCCTTCATTTTTGAAATGGCAACGCTTGCTATGTAACCGCTACCAAACCAGGCAACGTTGTTTCTATTATGATTTTCTTTTTTTTTTTGGTCATAATCAATTGAATGAATCTATCATCCATAGCTCAATAGTTGAGACAGAGTTCTTTGCATTAAGTACGTCAATTAATGATAGGTCTTTTTCCAAAAGGATGATATCATGTATGGCATGTATTCAATTTGTATAACTGCAATCTGTACGTATAGTCTCAAATATAACAGATATATGAAATGAGTTTGTGAGTATATGCTGTTTGGTTATTAGTTAGAAATCACCAATTACTTGCAAATTACAACATTTCAATACTGGCCAGAGGGAGGGCCGATGAGGTTGACCATGTCGGCCACTGTTGAGGTTGGCCTCGCCATGGAGGGGCTTGCTTAGCCATGGTGAGGCCGATCTCGCCGTTGCCACGTCGAGCCTCTCCTAGTGACGGCGAAGTCGGCATCACTATGGCTGGGTGAGCCTTCGCTAGTTCTGGTGATGCTCGACCTCGCCCAGCGGTAGTGAGCCCTCACTGACTCTCGCTCTAGCCGGTTGTTGGACCTCCAATGATGGGTTGGAGGTAGAAGGAAGGACAGATGAAAAAAAAAAGAAAGAGAAAGAAAGAAAAGAAAAAAAGAGGAAAAAAAAATAAAAAAAATAATGAAAAATATTAAAAAATTATCACGTCAGCTTTGGTCAGATGGCGATGCCTACATTAGTGCCAGACGGTCGACGCTGGTCGGCGCCCACATCAATGCTGGCTGGCTAAAATTTATTAAATGGACTGAATTGAGACAAATGCAAAATATTTAGGACTCGATTGGCAAAAAAAAGGTTTAGGACTAAATTGGCATAATTATAATAGATTTAAGACTTTTTTAGTAATTTTTCCCGTAGAAAATTATTGGCTTACATTGTTATATAATAATTTTTCCAAGCTCGCATCCAATATTATAGCAATTATAAGTGGGGGGAATTGTTCAATTAGTCCTATACTTGTTATACGGATGTCAATTCAGTTCTAAACTTTTGATTTTGCTAATTGAGTCCTCAACCTTTGCAAGGAATTCTTATGTGGTCATTCCAGCCAATTTTTGTTGGAAATTGCTTATGTGTCAATGTGCCATGTACGCCGAGTGGACGGTCACGTAAGTAATTTCCCGTGAAAATTGATCGAAAGGTCTATAGTGGAATTTCGCGCAAAGATTTAGGATCAAATTGACAAAATCAGAAAGTTTAGTATTGAATTGACATTCATATCATAAGTTTAGGATTGACCGAGTAATTTTTCCATTATGTGTGAGAATCTCCCAACAACCTTGTCCCCACATTGGTTGAATACTGGAAATTAGGAGCTACCGTAGTGTTTCAACATAAGTTGCACGCACTCTGAAAATACTCAAGTAAAAAAAGAGAACTTCGAAGTAAAATTCTTTATTTTTCAAGAATGTTCTTTCCACACGTGTAAAGTTCGCATCGGAAAATACTTTCATACATCATTCTTATGTAATTTTGAACTTCTAAGGGTAAAACGAGAACTATGGAAATGCATCTAATTGTCCTCCACGTGTGTGAGAGAGTCAATTTGTAGAGCAATAATACACCTTTAAGCTCAACGGGAGGCCGAGGCTTTTGCTCTATCCAGTTGCCCATCACATAGACACACGATATTGTGTTATTTGTTCGATCCAACTTTTGCAAAAGTAGGGAAATGCTTCTTTTATGGTAGACCAAAAAAGAGAGACTAGGAGAGTCGTACATTCTCAAAGCATTTCTGCCATTGCGATCACGGGAAAGAACAAAGATACTCTTATCTAGAATAATTATCTCTTTAATGAGTGAGGAGGTACCGCACAGCCTTTTGGCTTGTGGTGCCGGCTGGGGCGGCGACAGGTGGCGGGTAACCGCTTTCGGGTACGAGGCTAAGTTGGGTACTGAAGCAGCCGTGGGAAGAGAGAACAAAAGGCCAGAAATTTACAAGAGAGAGACAGACACATTTCAGCCAATCTCAATGATCAATGATGGGCAAAAACTACCAAAAATCCTAAACTATGCCCATTACGATATATTTACCCTAAATTTTTTTCAGTGATATCAAAAATTACAAACTTGTATCTGTGTCACACATTTACCATCCGTCAAAATTTTATCGATAAAAACTGTTAAAAATCTGCCTACATAGACGCTGAAAAGCAAATAGTATTGATACAGCACGTATGTAGCTTAAGTGAAATAAAAATGACGTTTTGGCTAAAAAATATCTGACGGAACCTTGATGAACAGTAAATATGTCACATAAATACAAATTTGAAATTTTTTATGTTATAAGAAGAAATTTAGAGTAAATGTATCACAAATAATATAATTTGAGGTTTTTGATGCAAAAAAAAAAAAGACGGGAGGTATAATTTGGAATTTTTTTGTGACTTTTTCCCATCGATGATTGAGATATATTCCTATGTTAAATTTTCTAGCCATCCAACCAATTGAAAATGAAAACAATTACACGGAATGCGAATGCTAGAAATGTGAATCTATTAATGGATTTCTCGTTGATGGAATCAAAGGAGGCAATAGATAGGACCACTAAAAATATTAGCAGCACATGACCTCAAGGAAAGCAAAACGCATGCGCGATCCGTCGTACACACAAACGGTAGCATCTCTGAAACATTTGAGCCTTCACAATAAAAGATCACTGGACATCCAAAGACAATGACTGCTCTATATTAGCTTTGCAAGATCATGTGCTATTGTCACAAGCTGGAGCTCCTCCGGATCATAATTGCTCTCATGGCCGGAAGCTAAAGAGTGACATGTAAGCATGGGATCCAGAACCCGCAGATACAGAAAACTTTCCGTCACTTGGACCATCAGTAAAGTTTCATACCCATGGAAACAAAGCAATGGGAATAATTGCACCTGCTACTAGAACTATGAGTTTCCTCCCGAAGTGGGAAACACCGGCAGCTTGTACATTTCTCATAAACATGCGATTGGGTGCCCATTCCAAACCATGAACATTAAGGATAACTCCAATGACATCCTGGAGTTATGAAGTAGCTCAAATCAAATTCCAGAGGATGCTAAATTGCTACAGGTTCGTCGACACGTAAAATCAAGGAGCAGATTTGCGGTAAATTATTGCCGTTCATCCGATGACGACAACCCACAACTAGAACTACATGAATTTGTTCTTTGCTTTGTCAAGTAAACTAGCCATAACCAGGGGATAAAAGAGAGACAATTGGCAAGCAAGTGGAGTCTATACATGCCATAAACATCACATAAAAAACTGCATGTGTTGCAACCCCAAACAAAAAAGTCACCATTACAACTGCATGAGAGGATCTGGAGCATCATCCGATGCTTGAGATGAAGACTTCTTCGATAAATTTCAGATGACAAGCCAATAGATAAAGTAACTGCGAGTCCTAGGTCCTGGAAGATGTAAATATGACACATATAGGACACAAATGGTGTTAAGAACCTTCATTGCATATAAAACTTTACATTTAAGTGGAGCGGCTCCTAATAACGTCAAGGCCCATCTCTGTCGGATCAGTAGCCTGCAACTCAATCTGGATACCATCCAACTCTCTCTTGAACCTGTCCTTGGAGCTTGCATAAATCATCTTGTTCCTCACTTTAGAAGTGTCAGGGGACCTTCATACAAAATGAAAATTAGTTAACAAATGAAAAACGAGAGCAAAAGTTATTGATGGGTGCAGTTGCCAACTATTACCAGGCAATGAAAATAATCCTGCTCTTTGGAACATTCTCTGCAGTCATAAAATCAAAGTCATACACAGCATATCTGCACTCATCAGCAGGAAGGCTTGCAGTGAAATCTTCATAACTATTTGCAGGTTCTCCAAGTTTTTCAACAATCACTTGCTTTTGCTTCTCTTCAATCTTATATACTATGAAACGGTATGTCCTTTTCGCCTTCAACTCTAAGAACTTCAACTTGCAATCATCATGCACTGCCATACCTGAAGCTGCGTTTGCCTAGAAGTACATAGTTGTCACAAGCAAAACATTATGAACAGAGGTGACAACATTATGTAATAATACAGTTGAGCAATACTTGACATTGGAATCCTACTCCTATTCCAAAAGTAATCCAGAAAAAAAACAGAAAGCAATCAGTCCCACATGAAGTGCCTGTTCTGTTCTCAACATCCTATATGTCTACACTCATTCTCAACATAGAAGTATTTACACTACAATACTGACTGCTGAGCTGCTCCCTCATGCTGAGTATTTGTTAGCGACTCATCATTGGTTAGTATCAAATCAAGGATCAAATACCAAATTCTCCAACAAAAGATGCATCCAAGGCCAATTTGCAGATTAAAAGCACTCATCAAGGAATGCCCAAGCAAACAAAAAGAGCAGCCAGCTATAAACTAAGGAAAGCAAGAAATGATATAGGCAGCCCACGAAAAAAGCGACCTTTCATTTTGTCCGAAAACAATGCAGATAACTCAGCTGCTCAAATCCACGGCGCTTGTGCATACTGAAAGCACACAAGATAGTCAAAGACAAGAATCGGCGAAATCTGAGCCTCTTCAGTAGAAGGTCCAAACATGTGTAAATTCTGATAACCTAAGTTGGTTTAGAAAGAAATATCGGCTCGAATAAAAATTTGCTAATCTGGCATCAAATTGGCTCCGTTGGTTTCCTATCGATTTTCTCCTTTTCCTATCCAATCAACCAACTTTTCAAGCAATTGCGGTTTTTACCATAATTCTTCCCAAGATATCAAAGATTTGCACTATGGTATAGCTCTTAAAGGAAATCTTACTAACCATAGCATTCACTTTCAGATGCTTTGGCCCTGCTTTCGATTACAATTTTCGGCATTTTTCAAAACTAGAATACCAGAGAAGGCGGTCTACAGTCTACACTAACAGATCTTCTTAACATTTCCTTCCTCAAAGTTGCCCCTGCTGTGGGCACTTAAAAATCTGTTCAAACTCATCGTATTCATCAGTGACCACTCGACCATCCGTCATTTAACCAAAACAAGAAACCGACGACGTCACGACAGATCAGATACGTCGAACCCCAGACCAAAAGGGGAACGTCGAAATCAGCGCCATACCAAAGATCCATCGCCCCAATTTTCCCAACTCAAGGCTCAAACCCATTCCCCAAAAACATCGGATCGTCAACAAACATTACTCAAGAGAACAACAGCAGAAAAACACGAGAAAAACGCCACCGGGGCTGGCGACGGGGACGGTGACCGAGATCGCGGGTCCTTCGGACGGAGGTACAGACGACTCACCATTTCGCCTGGGAAGCGGAGCAGAGAACCAGAAGTGAGGGAGGAAGACGGTGGAGGAAATCTGGGGCTCGAGGAGAGAGAGAGGGAGAGAGAGAGAGAGAGAGAGGGGATAGACAATGGGATGGGCTGCGGAGTTTGTGGAGGAGTAGACCTCTTTGCCCTCACGGTGGACCGGTCTCGATCGACAAAGGCAGGGTGTGCGACTGAGACTGGTCAAAACGGGGTTTCTTTCTTTTACTGTTTTGATGTGGTGTCCTTACTTTCCTCTTCTTATCTTGAGGGTGGTTCCCCCATGTACTTATTTGAACCGTTAATTAATACCCGATTTATCTTAATTTATGACATAATTTAGATAATGCGTTGAAAAGTTCTCAAAGAAAAGGAACTTTATATTTGGTTGTTGGTAAAAAGTTTGAAAATATCGCCAAAATATAAGAGATTAAATTGGAAAATAATTTGGTCCTCTTCAAATCTGTGAGGACGATTGTCGCCGCCGCCACGGACAATGGCATTCGTCTCCAAATGAACGCGACCATCTTGTTAAGCTCCGGATGGTGTCCAAATTGGCCATCCCATGTATGTGCATACATACGTATGCAAGTCTGAGTGCCTATGAAGAAAGAGATAATCACTTATTGACAGTCGAAATTTGTTTCATGGAAAAAGAAAGATTGAGAAAACATCTTCTCGAAAAAAGATTACTTATATTGCTTATAGAAAGATAAGTGAACAGTAAATATTTTCATCATTCGTGAAAATATCTATATATAAATTATTATCAATAATGAAAATATTTTTATTGACTAAATATTTTAAAAAATACAATCGATCGTTTTTGAAATTTTTTTTAAAATTATTCATTTTCCGTTATTTATGTAAATATTTAAAAATGAATTGTTGTTGAAAATAACTTTATTGACTTGACTAATTATTTTAGAGTTAGGCAAGAGAGAGAGAGAGGATCTCAAGATCAAGCTGATTTTTCCATGATGTCCAGTGCGTATACCCTTGCAAGTAAGCTGCAAGAACACGCCATCTCCGAGCTTCGAAGAGACACTGACGTAGACGGCACGATGTAGACAATGTCGTCCACCACAAAAAAGCTACAAGAACAAATCCTTACCTCCCACGAGGGGGAATACTTGCATGTATTAGCACAAAGAAGCGAATGTTTGCCAAAGGAAACATACGGAGGCCCGAACATAGAGAACCCCGAGAATATTATGAAGCAACACAGTAGCTCCATTCAATAACAGACGTTATGCTATGATTACTACAGGTTCAAGCTTTAAGGTTAAGCATGAACATCCATCACAGAAACACAACTCATCATCAGGACATGCAAAGGAGCTAGATATTTAGAAAACTACTTGTATCCACTTAGGGAAGAGAGACACAATTGGCAAACACTGGAGTCTATACACTCCATAAAACCACAACATACAACGATGAATGTCGCAATCCCAAAAACAGCAACCATTACAACATATAATGATCCTGCGCATCAACTAGCGCTTTCGATGGAAGACTTCTTTGACAAGCCAATACGTAAAATAACTGCGAGTCCTATGTCCCAAGTGTCCCTGAGGGATGTGAATATGGCACATATGGAAACCCAAATGGTATGAAGAGCCTGGGTTGCATATGGAAACTTTACATTCAACTGGAGCGGCTCTTAATCACATCTAGGCCCATTTCAGTTGGATCGGTAGCCTGCAGTTCAATCTGGATACCATCCAACTCTCTCTTGAACCTGTCCTTAGAACTTGCGTAAATCATCTTGTTTCTCACTTTAGAAGTATCAGGAGACCTGCACAAAAAGTGAAAATGGGTTAAAGAAAAGCAAAACAAACAAAACAAGAGCTTGACGAGTACAAACGCAAGCTATTACCAGGCAATGAAGATAATCCTGCTCTTTGGAACATTCTCTTCAGTCATAAAATCAAAGTCATACACAGCATATCTGCACTCATCAGCAGGAAGGCTCGCAGTGAAATCTTCATAACTATTTGCAGGTTCTCCAAGTTTTTCAACGATCACTTGCTTTTGCTTCTCTTCAATCTTATATACTATGAAACGGTATGTCCTTTTCGCCTTCAACTCTAAGAACTTCAACTTGCAATCATCATGCACTGCCATACCAGAAGCTGCATTCGCCTAAAAACAAATAGATGCTAAAGATTAGACAGAAAATCAAGCAAGTGGAACCACATTATGACACCAAAACATACAGCAACACAATTCAACTTACCTTTGAATGACCCTCACAAGATAGATCTAATCGACAATGGGCAATTTACTCTTTCATTTTTAACATGAAGAAAAAGAAGACCAAGACCTCTTTATGCACCTTTTTAACATAAGTCAACTTCCCACTCTGCTAGCAACAGCTCCCTCATCTTGAAATCTAACGGCAATTTGTGATATTGTTTAGATTGTAAGAATATCCCTCATGGTCGAATAAAAAGGATCAAAAACCGAATGCTGACACACCACCCACTTAAAACACAAAAGTTCCCTTCAACGAATGATAAACCAAAGGAAGAGTGCGTGCTACCAAATTTACAGTAGCCTGTTTTAAGAACCAATGAGCAAGAAATCATCCAGCACACGGAAAGGTGAGATGGCATTTTATCCAAATAAGGCAAAGATTGAACTGCTCAAAGCCATGGCGCTTGTCAGGCCATATCAAAAGCACACGAGATAGCTAACGACCAGAACAAGTGCAATCAGGGTTTATAACCGAACTTGCAACCATTTGTAGGTGCAGATAACTTGAGTGTGGATCAAGAAGATATATTAGCCTTTTAAGGGGGCTAAGCAGGCATTCCAACTAGCTCCATTGTTTTCCCATTGTTCATTTTCCCATGCAGATGGACCGCCTTTTCCACGATCACTATCGCTAAATTCAGTTTTCTTAGACATGATACACGCTGTTAATGTTATGGCAAAATCTCAAAGTTAATCTCAAACACCAAAGAAGCTTCACCGCCCATCATTCGCTTCCAATGTTCTGCTATCGGTTTAGTTCTTAGTTTTGAACGTTTCTTTTCAAATAATAACCAGAGGAACTACTACGGTTCCCCAAAGTCGCCACAGTCCAAGACATTTCAAAAATTGGCACAACTTTTCATCCCTCAATTACCGTTCAAGAAATCTTTTGCTTTCATGGGCGTTTTTAAAGGCTTCCAAAGAAACCCAAAGAGGAAAAAGTTCACACTAAACACCACAAAGCAACACGACCCAAGGGACAGAGAGAGTCCCGGATGTTCCGCATGTGAGCGACACATCATCAAACAGCTCGTGAGCACTCCCAGAACGACAGATCAAGCAAGCAACCCCCCGAAGCACGACGGGGGGACGGGAGGGAGGGAGGGAGGGAGGGGGGAGGGGGGAGGGGGAGGGGGAAATCAGCCGCATCGGACGGGTACCCACCAAGGTCGATCGCCTCGACCTACCGAATCGAGCTCAGATCGGGCCAGAAAACCACCGATTACGGACCAAATCTACAACGACATCGCGCGGAAATCGGAGGAAACCCAGCATCCAGCGACCCCGCAGCTCATTCGGCACGGAACCCGCAACAGAAGAACGCGCAGAGAAATCGGAGGAAACCAGAAAAATCAAGGAGGAGTACGGATACACTCTTACCATCTCGCCGGGGAAATCGAGCGCCGAGGAGCGAGGGGATGAACCAGAGAAAATCTAGGGATCGGAAGAGAGAGAGAGAGAGAGAGAGAGAGAGAGAGAGAGGTGGATCGCTGAAGGAAGGAAGGATTTTTCTATTTATTTTTGGTTTATGGGATCATATGTAAAACCTTAATCTTAATGTGATTAAAAAGAAAAAAGAAATAATATTCCCGTGGGCTAAGTTGAAAAGACGCCTTTGCCCTTAGCGGACCGGGTCCCGGTCGACAAATATCGTGGGTGGTTGGCTGGGACTCTCTTGTCCCTTGCGAGTCCGGTGCTTTTCAAAGTGTGAAAGGCCATTGGACCCAAAAAAAAAAAAAAAAAAAAAAAAAAGGGTGAGAAAGGGCCCAATTTCCTAAGAAAAAAATCCCCTAATTATAACTTTCTAATCTCAATTCTACCTTGAATCTTTATCGGTTCTTGTCAACTTTTTTACTCTATCTCGCATCCAAATATCGCCATTTGTTTCTTCATGATTATCCACATTAGGAGTTTTGCTATTTTTTCAAGCGAAGGCAAGGGTGTTGATGAAAACGGAGGTCCTCATAATAAATCCCTAATTGGCCACGATGTGACGATATTTTGAAGGAGCTAAGTGGCAATTTTTGCAAGCAGGGCAGATTTGAGATAATAATAAAAATTTGTAAATTTTTCATACAAAAATGTTTGGGGCAAAATTGGGATTGGACCCAAAATTGAATGCTTTTTTTTTTTGGATATTAAGCCATTGTGAAAGACGTTTTCAGTATGCCATTTACAATAGAAAATAACAGCAATTACACATTTTCTAACTCCATCCCGGTTTTTTGGACTTCTGTTGAAAGTAACTTTTTCACTGTCTACCTTACCAAAAAAAAAACTTTTCCACTGTCTGCAAAAAAAAATTAAATGAAATAATAAAAACATGATGAAAATATAATTTGTGACATGCCATTGTACGATTTATTTTTGTCTCAAATATTTTACAAAAAAAAAGTTAAAATACGCACAATCCAAGATCCAAAAAAACAAAAGAGAAAACGTGAAAAATCCACACCTACAAAAAAAAAAAGCCACTTTGGTTCATGGCAATTAATCATTTCAACATAATTTGAAAGTTTTAAAAGAAACATTCGATTTTCTTAATATGCAATAAAAAAAAATTCATGAACCGTTAATTAGTTCTAAATTTTTTAGCAAATACTAGTCTAGTCGATGCTCGCATGGTTCTTTCGTTGGACCAGTACGGAAAACCATCTTTTTATTGAACACTTTAGGCAAATTGAGCTGTCTCTGAAAATGACAACCCGTCTTTTTAGCTGGGAACAGGGGACTCATGTTCATCTTCTCTACCCAAGTCACAAAACAGTCCTGCTTCGCATGCCGACTAGAAACGAGTATGATCTAGTCGAGCTAAATACCGGGCGTCTCGAGTACCCGAAAAATGCATAGATTTCAGGTCTTGGACATCCTAAGAAATGACGGTTTCGCGGAACCGTACCTCAAGCCCCATAAATCGAAATTGCTCCACGTAATCCTAGTGTATCTGTGTCGGGCGAAGGTGTAATTGTGAGCAGTAAGTGCGCCCCTCGATATCATGGAGCAACTGTCTGTCTCAATTTACAGAGTATCTCTTCTCTTTTTGGTCTCGGCACCGACGCACATAGAGGGGCACTATGCATGTTCTTGTGGAAAGTTGCACGGCTTTGCAATAGTGGGAGGAGGACATGTAACTCGAGCATTTTAATTGGTCGTGGGCTGGGTCAACCCATCGTGGGCAGCCTGGCTCAGTTCGAAATCCCAACAGATAAATTGGCAAATCTCCTCAGGTGATTCCACGAAGATATGGGTAATGTACATGCTCTTGTCCAGGAAATGCAGTTAATAAATAGCATAAGGGCACAGGGGTGCATGTATGAACTTGAGGCTTTCCGAAGGACGCCCGCCGGTTTCCGAGTATTTCTATTAGTCCCCCCAAGAAAGTCGAAAGTTTTATCAGGGCTCTTCTAATCACAAAACTCTGTGAAACGTGTTTTGCCACTTTCCTGTGCAGAGAGTTGCGACTTTTAAGTTCTTTACGCCTCTCGAGTGGGATCATTGTGCTGATCTGCATAAGCTCTTAGGGGTGACAATCTTAGCTAGGACGAAGTTTCTCCATTTTACACACAGCATTAAGAGTGAGAAACTCTCAACAAAGGGTTGTGCTAACTCTCTGCCATACCGTATTACCCGTTTCCTTGCTCTCTTCTTCTTCCCTCCCTACCGAAATGCTCAAAAGCCCACCCGGGACTTCTATGCTATACTCACAGCCACTGGCTTCGAATTCGAGAATAGAACCCCTGGACCATGTTATTGCCCATATTTGTTGTGTCCTCGGAGAACTTAAAACTTCCAATCTCAATCTCAGGAGTTGTCCATGTTCTTCGTCTCCTGAGCATGTCTTAGTACAGAATTCCTTTATTCGCTCTCGGGAGCATCCAGAAAAGAACTCAAACTGAACAGACAAGCACCCACATCACCACAATTGACGAAGAACTCCAGAAACTTTATCCAGAGCTAGATACAAACGCTAATGTACAACAGGATATAACATCCTCTCCGACGTGCACATTTAAACAATCAAAGGCAAACCGAGATTCACAAATGCAATCAAAGCATAAACAAAAGCTAGTTGTCAGAATCCTGACAGTTCACTCAAGTCTTGAAACAGAAACACCTCGATTCAACCTGACAGAAACTGAAAGGTAATATTCCTCCACGGCAGAGAAAGGTCCCTTAATGAGTTGTCTCAAGCTAAAAACTTTCAAACTGGACGATTTAGTTCAATAAAGTACAAAGCAAGCATTAAGTTCAAGCATCCTCGAGCACTGCTGTCCACCTCAAGATTCTTCTTCAGGTAGTTTGCTAATGTCCTTAAGCTGATGGAACTTGGTCCTTTGCGTTTTTTTGCCGAAGCGCCAGGGTGGCAGCTGAATATGATGTTGAGAGAACAGTAAAAATCCGTACGATATAGCTTGTCATTTACGATACTACTAGTGCTAAAAAAACAAAGGTGTGAGCATTCGGCTTTGACGTTTTCTTCGGCAAATTTCACTAACTCGCCTATCCTATGATAGGTCGATTTTGATAGAACATAATTGACCACATTTTGAAACAATATGATTTGATGCGCTTCTGCATTCAATCAGACAAAACAACAGGTGTTTTTTGGACCGTCCCAAAACTAAATGACTTTCTAAATGCATCTGAACTGATCTATCTAGCAACTATATGCAAATTATAGCGACAACTTTAAGTGCGACATTTTAATCAAGGGAGGGGGCGCTGGAGATGAGTAGGAGATTAGAATGATCTTTCCAAAGGTGAAAGTGTAGCTGACTAACAGCAGAACCGGCGATGATAGGAATTGCATCAAAAAGCACATCTTCTGGTGTGTCCCTCAGCTCCTGAAAAACTTTGTAGACGGTCTTGCCATTCTCCAAATAGATGCAATTATACGGATGCTTCGTCCTCCCTCCAGCATGGAGCTCAAATATGTAGGGACTAACATGCTGCACCGTTCAACATAAAAGATGAGTTCCTTTGCGGAACTTAAATTCATTCGGTCCTCTTCTATTTCTCCCTTTTAAATCTCTTCAGGACCAAACAGAAAAAGAAAAAAAAATCAAAGTACAATCATTTGCTTACTTTAGAGTTGTTGCATCCATTGCACAGCCGCAAAGAATCTTCTCCCCTCTTATACCACCACGAAGCATTATCTGTGGAATTCCGTACATCAAGTGTCGATTAAAGGACCATAAAAATTAAGAAGAAACAAATCTTTAAAGAGACTTAAAAAATAACTATACGAGAAAGAACTTACATTACGCCTCCTCAAAATGTACTTCACCGGAGCACCATTAAATATTCCAGTTGATAATAGATTAGGGACGGACAGCAAATATGCATTAGGGTGAGGCTCACCCGTCACCTTTGGCTTCTCTCCTTGGAAAGCTTTTGGGTTTTTTGTATTGCCCGTCAGACTTGAATTTCTCTCCGGAGAAGGATGAGCATTAGGCCCAATTGTGCCCACTCGACTGGTTGCCTCAGAAGATTGAGCAAAGTTCTGATTGTCTATCATTGCCTCATCATTGGCAGTGACCTTTACATCTCCAAAAACAATGGCTTTTCCTTTGTGCTTATCATTGCACCCTAAACAATCTTCCGTCATCGGCCTTTCTCAAAACGTTGCTTATTTTGTGCGGACACGACATTTTCAGAATCATGAACTTGATTGACTTTTGCCTTCAGGATTTCGCAAAGATGGTGAGAGTGCGGTGAGGCATCACCTTGACGTGCGTTCTTGAAATCCTTCCATCCCACACTCATACCACCGGCACCAAGTGACGAATCAACCATGTACAGAAATTGCGAAGGCCTCGATACAAGTTCACCTTGAATGTGGCCCGGAATTAACGGATAATTGGAGGCTAATGGATAAGCACTCCGGTGCATAAAATCTGGCCTGTTGATTGCAGCTTCAACTGCTTGTTTCTTGTCAGTCCGTATTCTGGGATGAGTTACATCCGTTAACCACGGACAGAACACTTCGGATAATATATTCTTGGAGTATGATAGCTCAGTTCAGCACATTTGCTGCATCCGTTGTTGTTGGAAAAAGTTCACGCTCGAAGGTCTAGAAAATAAATGAATAATTTTATTTAGTGGGACAGATGACTAATTGATGCAAACAGAATCTAAGTATCTTAAAAGGCAGAAGGACACCATTGGTGCCATAACTTGTATATGGCGATCACTTTGGTGTCATAACTTTTTTTCGGATCAATTTGGTGCTAATTTTTTTGAAAAACGATCACTTTGGTGCCAACATTGACGTGGCTCGCCGGAAATTCTACGTGGGTTGACATGGCTAGCCGGAGAAGTCCATGGCTCGCCGGAGAGGTCCAGTCAGCATTAAAAATAAAATTTAATGCTAACATGTATTTTTTTTTTCAAAAAATAAAAATTATATTATATTAAAATAATAAAAAAAGGAAAATAACACATAAAATTAAAATTTTTTTTTTCTTCTTCTCCGGCGAGGGCCCTCGCCGGCGTCGGGCGAGGGCGGCCCTCGCTCGACGCCGGCGAGGGCCCTCGCCGGCTCGGGCGAGGGTCACCCTCGCTTGACGCCGGCGAGGACGACCCTTGCTTGACTCAAGCGAGGGCTTCCCTCACCGGCCCAGGCGAGGGCAGCTCGACCTCGACGCCGGCGAGGGTCTGGCGAGGGTCGCCCTCGCCGGATCCGGCGAGAGCGGTTCTCGCCTGGGCAGGCGAGGGTCGCCCTCGCCCGACGTCGGCGAGGGCGGCCCTTGCCTGGGCGGGCGAGGGTCTGGCGAGCCCTCGCCGGTGTCGGGTGAGGGCGACCCTCGCCCGCCCAGGCGAGGGCCGCCCTCGCCGGCGTCGGGCGGCCCTTGCCCGACGCCGGCGAGGGCAGTCTCGCCGGACGCCGGCGAGAACCCTCGCCGGAGAAGAAAAAGAAATAAAAAAAGGAAAATAAAATTAAAAAATTCAAAAAGAAGCCACATAATTTTCACGTGTACAAATTAAATTATTTTTTAAAAAAATATAAATGCCACGTCAGCTTTTTTGGCCGGAGTCACCAAAGTAATCTATTTTTTCCGATTTTAGCACCAAAGTGATTCGAAAAAAAGTTATGGCACAAAAGTGATCGCCGTACACAAGTTATGGCACCGATAATGTCTTTCTGCCTATCTTAAAAGCAAGAGGAGCAAGTACTGCAAGTGAAAAAATTATACTTTACCTAGCAGAATGAAAAACATTAACTCATGCATAGGATGTAAATTGCTGCATTGACATAAGGCCCTCATGATAGTGTGAGGCCAACTACAGCAATTTCACTGAACAAACTGTCGCTTATAGTGGTATACTCAAGTAGCTGGACTATTCACATAAACAAAAATACATACAGTCTCTGATAGTTAATATTTATATGGACCACAAAAGCACATTTATACTGGCTACAGCACATCAACATGCCAAATTACAAGCTTCACACACACATGCCTTGTTGTGATTAAGGAAATAACGGAAAGACATTCTTGAAGTGAGATGTTTGTTTTCTCAAGGATAGCTTTACTCATTTTCATTTTGATTGCATTCCAGAGCTTGATGTCGAAAGTGAAAGCTCATTTTCTCTTCAAGAAATCCCTAATAAAGAGTTTCTTGAGAAGCTGCTGTCTTCCTTCGAAACCATTACCAAGATTAGACGGGAGAAAAATCGAATGTAAGTATGGATATGATGACTATCATATGTGAAATGGCAGCAAAAGTCGTCATTCTTAAAACTCTATGAAACATGGCGCACGACTTCGATCAATTGTCAAAGGTATCTCGTTAAGAAATGTTCTAGGTTGCAAATTAAGCCAACTATGTATAGTTAGTTCAAATTTTCAGGAAACTTGAAACTAGTAAAGTGCGACAAATCTGCACATCACAACAAAATTTTGACGTGATAAAGAAGGAAAAATCGTTCCTATCTCTCCAAAACAAGCCAAGTGTCCTTTGGCAACCGTTAACAAAATCCTTAATAGGTATCATTGCACTCCACCAAATAGCTTGGCTTTCATCATTGCGCTCCCATCTAGCGTCTGTTCAAGTTAGTTAGACACATGAACTATCAGAGGCAGGCAGAAAATTGGCATCTGTACTTGTTTATTAATGTAATCAAGACATAATCTTATATTCTAGGACATACCACAGAAGATAAAGGAGCTGAATAAAGTCTCATGGGCCTTAAAGAGGAATCTTAAGATTTAGTTTCGTAGGGGAAGAAGTCGTAGGCATCTCTTCAGATCTAGTAATGTGCAAAAGCAATTGCTTGGGATCTTAGATGATCTTCTTTTTACGGTTCCGACTTGGTTCGAATTACGGTTTCCTATCCTCAAGTCACGTGATGACAAAACCATAGTAAGCTAAACTTCCGGTAAGTTTTTAATAAACCGACAGCATTAATTACAATTACGAATAAAATTGCAACTAGACAAGGCACGGGTCATGCAATGCAATTACGTCATAGTAAGCTTAAGTGTCACAAGACAATTCAAGTATTCCATTTCAGTAGTATTTCACAGAACTAGATGAACTGCATATCATGAGCCTAATGCTTCAAAATCTTGCGTAAGCATACCACGAGCCTAATGCTTCAAAATCCTGAGTAAGTATACGTAGCCACGATAAAATAGTTGAGCCGGAAAGGGAAAGAAGGATCAATAGTATAGATCCTTGGATCCACAAGGAAGACTCGCAACGCCAAATATTCGTAACAGCAAAATAACAGAATTCGATGGTAATGAATTTCAAAGCTTTCAAAAAGGTTCAGTCTCCATATATGCGTGCACATTGGCGCACACACGTACAAGTTGGCATACTCCAGATATTTCACATCTTTTCGAAGGAAAAAAGAGAAGAAAAAAGCAGACATATGCAATAAAAATGATATGGTGCATAGAGTGACGTACCTTAGCCGGAAATCAATCAGAGTTGTTGCCGGCGGGACTTTTTTTTACTTGACAGAGAGATTTGGGCAAGTACTCTTGTGATGAGGAAAATGTATGTGAAAGACAGGTTAAAAGTATGACTCTGTTAAATTACTAATGGCAAGGTCTAAGAGTTATTGCATTACCATCTATGCAATTTCCATTCGCAAACTTCATAACTTGGTAATACACGACCAGATGTGCACTAGCTTAGCTATGCCTCGTAGGATGTAGAGCTGGTATTATTGAATTATTGGCAAAGTAAATTTCATAATGAATCATGAGATGAATCGTATGATGATTTTATTTTACAACACAACCGATGAGTAATTGAATCAATTACATTTAGCATCGTAAGAAGGGGAGCCTATGATACGATGAGTCAACATTTTTTTTTTGAATTTTCGTGTGAACATCATTATTTTTTAGTAGAACTCATTAAAGAAATTTCTAGAACGAGTTTAAGAAACAAGTTATTGAGGAAAACCCCAAAGGATTTTGAAGTTGACCAAACTTTTCATATAAAACTTGTAATTTTGATATGAAGTTCTTTCCAGGTTATTATAGTATGAAAGTTTAGAAAGAGATATCAAACTTTGCAAGTTTTTCAGAACAAGAAATTTTTTAGAACGAAAAGTTCAGACTCAAATGAAAAAGTTCAAACGCAGAAGTTTTGTAGATGCAGTCGCTGAAGCTTTTCAAACGCAGAAGTTTTGCAGATTCAGACGCTTAAGTTTTTCAGACGTTGAAATTTTCCAGACGCAGAAAATTTGCAGACTCAGACGCTGAAGTTTTTTCAAACTCTAAATTTTGCAGACGCAGAAATAGAACTCGACACAATAGCTAATGATCTGGCATGGATTTCACAAAAGGAAGGTTTTGATTGACTCAATCCAAATCAATTTGATTGACAATCAAACTATTATCACAACGGATTAATATCTACTTATGGAAACCAAGATTCTGATTGTATGGATGACCAAAATCAGCGGGATTCAGAATCTGTCACTCAACGACTACTCAATTCCTTCTATATAAATCCGTCCAAGGTGAAGATTGGAAGATGATCCTCTGAAGACTGTCCAACAGCTAGTTTGAAAGTGGAGGAGTATTTAAGGAGATCAACGAGCAGCGGAAGAAATATAGATTCAAGAATCATCAAGTCCAAAGCCTGAGCTTACTTCGATTTTCTTTCTTGAGCCAAACTTTAAAATATTGAGGGACATCTTGTAAGAGTGTTTGTGTGAGATAGAGAGTCTTATCATACACAAGAGTATTATCACTCTAAATATGTGATTCCTCTTGATTACATAGTGAAATCCAGCCGGTAGGCTGTTAGCGTGGGAGAGTGGACGTAGGCTTATCAAAAGCCGAACCACTATAACCTTGTGTGCAAATTTTCTATCTCTCATTTTTTACTTTACACACTGCACAAACAGGAGCACTATTTATATAGAATCTGAATATTATTCAGACTCAAACTGTGTTTTTTTCATTTTCGCTTAAATTTGTTAAAATTGTTTAAGATCGCCTATTTATCTCCCTCTAGGTGATCCTTGCTAGCCACTTCACAAGTTTCTTTCAAAGAAATTCTTTATGCGGAATTTTTTTGTAAGCTATGATTAGCGCAGATGGACATATTTGAAGTATATTCTTGAAAATTAGATAAGTCCAATCTAGATTGCCTTCCAAATATGGCAGAAAACAAAATGAGAGGTTATGGATGGTATGCTTACGCGCCTTTTCATCATGTGTGAAGATATTGGAACAGAATCTGACCCCATCATTAATGCCTTTCATCATGCGCGTACATGAATAAGTTATGTTTAATTACTACCAGATTTGTTCACGATTAGTCTTAATGATGAGAATAGGTAAAGAAGGTAATAATGAAAGAAGAAGCTGCACCAAAAGCATGAAACCTTTTAATTCCCTGTGTATTTATGAGGGTAGTTTTCGAGTCAATTTGAATTAGGGGTGCTATGATTTCTTTCCCTTGAAGACGAGAGAGCACTTCTCTGGAGAACTTCGGGAAACCTTGTCCAAAACAATCAATCTATGAGAAGCTATATAGAAGTTGGAGTACTTAATTACTTTTCTATTAAAACGTTTTAAAAACATTTATAGATGAAATTCTGCATTACCTTTGACTGACTTTGAATTATGTATTAATAACATAATTGCCAATTATTAAATCATTCTATTGATATGTGAATGGACATTGCACTCTTGCCGTTATCACGAGTAGTAAAAACAAACGGATTGATTATTTGAAAGTACTAATTTAATAGAGTGATTGATATACTTTAACAGTAATAAATTTATAGATACGAGATGATTCAACAGGAAAAGCGGGATGTTTATTAGATTTGATGTAAAGATTCATAAAGAAATTTTTTGACATCTCATGACTCTCCTCCAAGCAACAAGGGGGGTGACGGTGGTTTCCTTTTGTCGGTCTCCAGATTTGGCTTGTGAAGTCAAACTGGTTGTTGTTATTATTATTATTATTATTTGGTGAATGTCTAGAGGATGCAAAATAACCACTATACCAGACTATCGTCCTGTTGGAGGTGATCACCGGAAGATCATGCATAGGTTCTACCCAAATCCATGATTAGGTCTACTTCATACCTCTTGGGAGTGTGTGGGGCTCAAACATTTCGCCAAATAAGACTTAGACATATGTCCATTTGCTTTCTCGTCTAGTCACTCAATATTTTGTTTTGGACTTTGAATTGGGTCTAACGAATTCATGTTTGAGTTTACATCGATGCGGCACTTTATCAAAAAACAATTCCCTTTGGTCCTGTGCACTCGTGAATCAAATGCAAACTAATTGGTTGATATTGTATTAGAGATGCATTGGGAAATAATAATTCTCAGTTGATGATATGATTTGTCATGAATCAATTTTATCTTCAATATTAAGGAATATGAACACTACAAATGTCATAACTTTCGTACGACGATCACTTAAATGCAACGATCACTTAAATGCAATAATTTTTTTTCAACCACTTAAGTGCCATAACATTTAAAAAACGTTTACTTGAGTGCCATAACTTTCAATTAATCACTTAATTGTTAAATTGTTTTAAAAATGTTCATGTAAGTGCTAGAAATCCGATATGGCATAGCACTTGTGGTGAATTTTTTTAAAAAGTTATGATACTAAAGTAATCGATTGAAAAGTTAAGTGGCACTTAAATGATAAAAAAAAATTTAGGACACTCAAGTGACGCTGTATATAAGTTATGACATTCAATTGATAAAAAAAAAGTTAAAGCATCCAAGTGAGCGCCGTACAAAAGTTATGACACATGTGGTGTTCTTTTCCCCACAATAAAGAAATCAAAATATACAAGTCTTATATGTTCTCTTTGTTTTTTGCATATTATTCACTATGACTGCCCTCCTTCTCTTTTCTCTCTTACAGTAGTCCCTATTTCCATCTTGGTATCAGTGTAGAAAAAGGCGAAAGCCCATTGATCCAAATATGAATAACTCAAATTCCTCCTCATCCTAGCAAACTACCAATCAACAACACTAGCATACCACTAGAAACACCACCACTTTTACAACTCCTATAGCTGCTATTTCCGGTGTTCTCTCTTTTCCATTACTAATTATGTGATTTGGTGCATATGGATCCAACCATATTTTTAAGCCGCTGAACTAAATTTCGTAGTTGATGGCATCAAACTAGCACAACCTATCCATCTTTCTCAATCAAACCCACAAAATCTTGGCCAAAACATACTCACTCCCAACCTCGACTACGAAGCCTGGCGCATTCGAGATCAACCTATCCATCTTTCTAAATATAGCGATAACTCCCAATGTAGGACAACTAACTAGCCACAAAACTTCTACATCAGTTTGGTCCTACCTGGCTAAAGCATACGCTTTTCATTCCAGTGCTTGCTGTTCTTCCATCTAAATGCAATTCTGATTCATGAGAAAAGGCAATAGGAGTGTGAGTGAATGTATACAGGAGGCTATCTAGATTATCGATAAATTGCTAGCTATTGTGGAAACTATTTATGCTGGAGAATACTAAACCTACCTTTTCCATGATCTAGGTTTAGAATACTTCACTTTGGCCACTGCCCTCTTGGCTATTTTGACTCGTACCCAGTCCTCTACTTTCTCCATAAATGAGCTACACTATTTATTACTGTCTCATGAGAGCCATCTATAGCTTTCGTCCTTCGGTGCTGGTGATCCACCATCGGTTGCATTTGTTGTCTATGGTACATCAAAAACTTTTGCACATTCAAGGCAAAATTAGCAATTTTTGGGCTTACAGCTGTGCTAATCAACACCCACCTATGGCTCGCCATCTGCCAGTCTTGTACCCACCTTGCCATCGCCGATCGCATATCCGTCCCCGAGTAGAAAGGGTCATTGTCGTGGAGCTCCCTTTTGTCAGATTTGCACCTGCCTTGAACAATATAATTCTAATTTGTGGCCACACTTCCTCCTTAGGCTCATTATGTTGTACATGCTCTGCAAAACCATTATCATACTCCAACTTATCCACCTCAATATCGTGCCCTATTTATATCTCCACAAGCATTTTATAGCTCTTTACCACTACCTATAGTTTAATACCCCTGTGTTCTTCCGCCTCATTCTCTCTTTGCTAATGTTTCTTCTAGCTGATTCTCTGACTCCAATGCTATATCCATCATATTACTAATAATATTGTTGCCTTACCAATGTCACTCTTTATACATGCTCACAACAACTCATTGTGGGCGATGGCATTTCTCTTCCCATGACTCACATATGTACTTCTTTGTCTTCCACGTCTTCTTCCTTTATCATTAAGAATGTTTCTGCCGTTCCTAAATAGGCGCGGATCTTGTTTTTCTACCCCCATGCATTGCAAACAAACCTTTGCCAGTCCATTTGAGCCTTAAAAATGGAAGATATTTTCCAAAACGGACCCTACCAAGAACCACTCTACATTGGGGCAAAATGGAAATTAGGATAGGATCATATGAGTGAGTAAAATTTGCTTACCCTCACAAACATCAATCTTCATATGGATTCATTTTACTAAATGTGTTTTCTTAAGACTAATCAAGCAACCATATCAATAAAGGATCTTAGTTTTTTTTTTTTTGTGTAATCCACGAGGATGTGCTCTTGAAAGTCGTCTATGTCCCTATTTTGCCCGATGGTGCTCTAAGATGCCCTGCCCATCCCGTCCCTTTGCCAGCCGATGCTCTCCGAAGCCCTGTACACTCTTTTGCCCGGTGGTTCTCTCACCAGCCCAGTGTGTGCTTTGCTAGGAGGCGCTCTAAAAAAGCCCTATGCACTCTTTTGCATAGTGGTGCTCTCAGAAGCCTGGCACGTCTTTTGCCATGGAAACGGGGACTCATGTTCATCTTCTCCACTTAGTTACAATAGTCCTGCTTCACATGACAACAAGAAACGAGTATGAAGTAGTCTAGCTAATGGAAAAAAAAGTATAGATTCCGGTCTTGGATATAGTACATCTTTTGCTGGCAGGAGAGAAGGCAAGAGCAATTCTCCCCTGATGGAGCAATTAATTGCTCCAAGCAATCCTCGTATACTGGTGCGGTATGAAAGTCTAATCACACAATAAATAGGAAAATGAGTAGGGTATGGCTCCGTCACTCTCACTAATGTGACAGACCTGGGTGTCCAATATTGTAGGGAGAACATATTTTAAATGTAAAGCTCTAGTGTTGTTGCTAAGACCTGTTTGGCAAGTTGCCAAACAGTGAAAATTTCTGTTCTTTTGTTCCTAAAATCAATTTGCGAATAGAAATCCGTTTGTTAAAGTTTTTGTTTTCAAGCTAAAAGTTGCAAAAAATTATTCCTACAATCAGTTTTGGAGTAGAATCATGAAGTAAAAAAAAGTAATTTGTTGATTCTGAGAACAATTTTTCCATTTATGATTTTTCTTGATTTTTTTCTTCCTTCTTGATTTGTTCTTCTTCCTTATTGGTTTGTTGTTCTTTTTCTTCTTGGCATGTCGCCGACCGGCTACTAGTGACCAGCTACAGGCTAGGGTCGGCGAGGTCAAGCTTCGCCCAGCCAAGGCGAGGCCGACCTTGTCGTCGTGATCCAAGTGACGATGAGGGAGAGGGGTCACGACGGCAAGGTTGGCCTCGCCTTGGCTGGATGAGGCTCGACCTAGCTGATCTGGGTGAGGTCGAGCCTCGCCCAGCCAAAGGTAAGGTTGACCTCGCCGTCGCGACCTGCGAGGGAGGCGGCAAGGGTTGCGACGCCCACGCTGGCCCTGGCCTGTGGCCGATCGCCTGCATCGGCGATCGACTATGGCTAAGGAAGGGAAGGAAAATAAAGAAAAAAAGAAAAAAAAGAAAGAAATATTCAAAATATTCAAAATATTATCAATAAAAAAAAATTTTGTGTAGTTACCAAACACATTTTTGTTCTTTTTCTATTCCAATAATATAAATTTTGAGTAGTCACCAAATGCCTTCAAATACTTAGAAATTGTTCTCGGGCACGGAATTAAAAAGAATCATTTTTACGTAGAATCAACTTCCGGGTATAGAATCGTTGTCATGCGCACTCTAAAATTTCCACTTGATAGGATTTTCAAAGTGGAAAAGCTTAACTGAAAAAAAAATTGTTGGCCAAAACAGAATAACAAAAGAAAAAAAGGACCAAATAAGTAATTAAAGCGTGGATATTTTTGGAATCTGAAAAATATCCCAACATTTTGAAGGATCCTGGAAAAAATGCCTGAAAGTTTACTAATGGGACATAAAGGCTCATCGTTAAGTTCTTCATTTATGCAAGCTAATATCAAAATGTTATTAACGACACTAACGCGTAGAATAGACATGTTGGTAAGCGAAATGATGCCGTTCATCATGAATGGAAAATGGCATTAAACTTTTAGTTTTTGGGATAAAATCGCAAAAAAATCCCAAACTAGTATATTTATGCCACATTTACTCCAAACTAATTTTCGTATCACAAAAACTTCAAAATTTATACAACCGTGCAATATTTACACCAAATCAATATTTGTGTCACAAAAAATTACTAGATAGTATACTCTTGCAACATTTACACCAAATTGTGGTAAAATTGAGATTTTTTTGGGGTAAACATGACATGAGTGCACTCGTTTGGAGTAAATATGGTATAAGTGTATCAGTTTGAGAGTTTTTGTGACATAACAATTAAATTGGTTAAATGTGACACTGGTGTATTGATTAGCTTGGGGTAAATGTGTCATTGATATATCGATTTGAGGTTTTTGGTGATATTAAATCTTAGTTTTTTCAATCAAGAACTTGTTTTTTTCAATGAAAAAGAAAAAAATAAGGAGCCCCAAATTGAAAGAGCCAGGGTTAGTGAACCGAATTCTTTTTGCCCCAAAACCAAATGTTAGTGCTCCAAACCGATGTCATCAATTTGCCAGGATGGAAAACTTCACGTATCCCTAAATTTGAAGTTCATGTTTTCTTTTTTGGGTCTTTTGAAAAGTAAGGACAATTTTGTCATGTGTGTATTCATGCATTTGGAATTTTACAGGAAGTATTAAAATTAGAACATTTTTAATGCTATTAATATTTCACGATCTTTTAATTCCATAATAAGATAACACTACCCTTTGAATTTGCTTTTCAATATTTCTTAGTTATGGCCTTCAATATCTCTGTGACCTTTCAAAGTTTCAGTTGCCAAATCCTAACAGACGGATTCCCGTAATTATGACCCTCGATATGATAGAACACTTGTGAATTCTCTTCTAATCACAATATTCTGTGAAATACACTTTGCCACTTTCTTGTGCAGAGCAGCTGAAAATTTCAGTTCGGTAAACCCTTCAAGTGGGATCATTATGCTGATCTGCATCAGCCTCTGAGGCTAAAGATCTTAGCTGGGACAAATTCTCCATTTTTCACACAACAAAAAGAATAAGAAACTCTCAAAAAAGGGTTTGCTAACTCTCTGCCATACCCGATTGCTCACTCTCTTCTTCTTCCCTCCCTACGGAAATGCTCAACAGCCTACCCGGGACTTCTATGCTATAGTCACAGCCAGTGGCTTAAAATTCGAGAATAGAACCCCTTCACCATGTTATTCCCACATTTGTTTTGTCCTCAGAGAACTTAAAATTTCCAATCTCAATCACAGGAGTTGTCCACGTTCTCAATCACAGGAGTTGTCCACGTTCTTTGTCCCCTGAACATATCCTAGTACAGCCTTCCTTTATTCGCGCTCGGGAGCCTCCAGAAAAGAACTCAAACTGAACAGATAGCGCCCTCATCGCCACAATTGACACAGAACTCCAGAAACAATATCCAGAACTAGATGCAAAGGCTAATGTACACCAGAATATAACATCCTCTCTGATGTGCACGTTAAAACAATCAAAAGCAAGCCCAGATTCACAAATGCAATCAAAGTATGAACAAAAGCTAGCAGTCAGAATCCTGCAGTTCAATGAAGTCTTAAAACAGAAACATCTCGACTCAACCTGACAGCAACTGAAAGGTATTGTTCCTTCATGGCGAAGAAAGGTCCCTTAATGAATTGTCTCAAGCTAAAAATTTTCAAACTGGACGACATAGTTCAATAAAGTACAAAGCACGCATTAAGTTCAAGCATCCTCGAGCACTGCTGTCTATCTCAAGATTCTTCTTCAGGTAGTTTTCTAACGTCCCTTAGCTGATGGAATTAGGTCCTCTGCATTATTTGCCGAAGCTCCAGGGTGACAGCTGAATATAATGCTGAGAGAACAGTAAAAATCCGTAAGATATAGCTTGTCAATTGCAATACTACTAGTGCCAAAAAACAAAGGAGTGAACATTCTGTTTTTACATTTACTTTGGCTGATTTCCCTAGCCAACCTATCCTATGACGGGTCGATTTTGATGGAACATAATCAACGACATTTGTAAACAATATGATTGATGCGCTTCTTCATTCAATCGGACAAGACTGGAATTTTTTGGATGGTTGCAAAACTAAATGACTTGCTAAATGCATCTGAACCGTTCTATTTGGCAATGATATGCAAATTAAAGCGACAACTTGAAGTGCGACATTTTAATGAAGGGAGGGGGCGCTGGAGAGTAGTCAGAGATTAGAATGACCTTTCCAACGGTGAAAATTTGGCCCATTAAAAGCGGAACCAACAACGATAGGAATTGCATCGAAAAGCATATCCTCTGGGGTGTTCCTCAGCTCCTGAAAAACTTCGTAGAGGGTCTTGCCATTCTCCAAGTAGATGTAAGTATACGAATGCTTCGTCCTCCCTCCAGCATGGAGCTCAAATATGTGGGGACTAACGTACTGCACCGTTGAACATAAAAGATAAGTTGCTTTGCAGCACTTCCATTCATCCGGTCCTCCGTATGTCAGGACCAAACAGAAAAAGAAAAAGAAAAAAAAAGGAAGTACAATCAGTTGCTTACTTTAGAGTTGTTGCATTCATTGCAGCTACAAAGAATCTTTCACCTTTCTATAACACCACGAAGCATTATCTGTGGTACTCCATACATCAAGTGTTAAATAAAGAACCGTAAAACTTAAGAAGAAACAAATCTTTAAAGAGACGTCAAAAAAATCATACGAGAACGAACTTACATTACGCCTCTTCAAAACATACTTCGCCGAAGCACCATCAAATATTCCAATTGATAATAAATTAGGGACGGATAACAGGTATACATTAGGGTAAGGCTCACCAGTCGCCTTTGGCTTCTCTCTTTCCAAATCATTATGTTTTTGTGCATTGCCTGCTAGATTTGAATTTCTCTCTGAAGAGGGATGAGCATTAGGCTCAACTGTGCCCACTCGAGTAGTTGACCCCAAAGATTGAGCAGAGTTCAAATTGTCTACCATTGCCTCATCATTGGCAGTGACCTTAACTCCTCCAAAAACGACATTTCCTTGGGGCTTATTGTTGTCGTTAAAGGTTGGATGCGCATTGCATCCCCCATTGCGAATCACATACGCCGGCATGTTATTTTGATGAGCATTCACCTCAATAATGTTCCTCTGGCTAGTTGCTCCTGAAGAATGAGCACATATTGGATAGTCAACAATCGCACTGTTATAAGCAATGGCCATGCCAGACGTATGCTTAGGTTCTTCATCATCTCTGCCGGAAATAATGTTTTCCCTGTAGTTGTGACCTAATGTGTGATGCAGTTTCAATCTTTCATTGGGAATCACATCCATGGGTGTGTTAATCCCATCCTTAATCTGAGGTGCACGGCCCAAAGACAAGAACGTGCCATAGCACTTGTTATAGCCAACAGTCCTCAACAATCTTCCCTCACCGGCCTTTCTCAAAAAATTGCTTATCGGCGCAGACACGTAATTTTCAAAATCATGAGCGTTATGGACTTTTCCCTTTAGGATTTGGCGAAGATGGTGAGAGTGCGCTGAGGCATCACCTTGGCGTGCTTTATTTAAATCTTTCCTTCCCACATTCATAGTAACGGCACCAAATGACGAATCAGGCGTGTACATAAATTGTGAGGGCCCCGATACAAGTTCACCTCGAACTTGGCCCAGAATTAATGGATAATTGGAGGCTCTGTCCAATGGATAAACACTCCGGGGCATAAAATCTGGCCTGTTGATTGCAGCTTCAACTGCTTGTTTCTTGTTACTCGGTATTCCGGGATGAGTTCTATCCGTTAACAATGGACAGACAGGCTTCGGATAATATATTCTTGGAGTATAATAGCTCAGTTCAGCATATTTGCTGCATCTGTTGTCCTTAGTCATTGGAAAAAGTTCACGTTCGAAGGTCTAGAAAATAAATGGATAATTTTATTTAGTGGGTACAGATGACTAATTTACACAAACAGAATCTAACTATTTTCAAAGTAAGAGAAGCAAGTACTGCAAACGGAAAAAGTAAAATTTACCCAGCAGAAGGAAAAACATTAACTCATGCATAGGATGTAAATTGCCGCATTGACATAAGGCCCTCATGATAGTGCAAAAACACGAACATTAACGTTGGTCTTCCCTAGTCATCCTTGAGTGTGCACAAACACACCCAAGGCGAAGCATCGGATCGGACAATTAGAGTAGTTGTCATTATGAAAAGAAGAGAAAGTGGGGAAGTTTTCATAGTTGATTGATTTCTAGCCGGCTTGGCTTTCACCATTGTTCTTCCATATAGTGGCTGTCCAAGTAAGTTAGACACACGAACTATAAGAGGCAGGCAGACAATTGGCATCTGAACTTGTTTATTAATGTGATCAAGACATAATCTTATATTCTAGGACATACCACAGAAAATAAAGGAGCTGAATAAAGTCTTATAGGCCTTTAAGAGGAATCTTAAGATTTAGTTTCGTAGCGAAAGAAGCCACATGCATCTCTTCAGATTTAGAAATTGAAGGGATGTATTGAAAATCGAAATAGAACGATCATGCAGAAAACAGAGAAAATAGACGATACACGAATTTACTCAGGTTCACCCTCGAATAGGGCTACGTCCTGCAAAGAGATTTCACTATACTTTCGATTTACAGCCACTCAACTCGTTACAATGATCAGAAAAATGAGCAAAATATATATGCGCCCCAAACGGGCCCAAAACCTAAACAATACGAAATCTCTTAATCTCGCACCATATGGGCCGGCTTAAATAAAAGACCAAACCCATTGAGGTTTCGGGGGTGCTGCCCCCGAGCCCCTGCCCGCTCATTAGCGAGTGGGGCAATCGTCCGCTGATCGGGCAACGGAACCCCCGTTGGAGGGCGCTGCCCCAGAACCCCCGCATTCCGCACGTAAGAGTCATATGTCATCGGATAACACTTTAGTTTTTCTAAGCTCACGTAAACGTACCCAATATGAAAAATAAAGATTCCCGAAGTATTTGTCAACTCCAACAATAATGTTCAAAAGCAATTGCTTGGGATCAGAGATGATCTTCTTTTTACGGTTTCGACTTGGTTTGAATTACCGTTTCCTACCCTCGAGTCACGTGATGACAAAACCCTAGTAAGCTAAACGTCCAGTAAGTTTTTAAAAAATCGATAACAGTAATTACAATTACGGATAAAATTGCTCTTACACAAGGCACGTGTCATGCAACGCAATGGAGTCATAGTAAAGCTTAATTGTCACAAGACAATTCAAGCATTCCATTTCAGTAGTATTTCACATAACTACATGAACTGCATATCATGAGCCTATGTGTCAAAATCTTAAATATACCTAGCCACGTTAAAATAGTTGAGCCGGAAGGGAAAAGAAAGATCAATAGTGTAGAACCTTGGATCCACAAGGAAGACTCTCAACGCAAAAAATTCATAGCAGCAAAATAACAGAATTCGAGAGTAAATTCGCAAGTGGAAATCTTCACTAAGAATTCAAAGAACACTACCAGTGTTCTTGCCTGGAAGTCTTGCGAGCAAAAGCAAGGTCACCTTTTTGTCACGTCGAGCTCGAACTACACTGTGTCAACTACCCAAAAATCAAAACTTTACCATCATTTTTGGAATTTCAAATAGAACACGTAGATCTCTACTCAACGAAAAGGACAACAATAGCCTACGAGAAAAAAAAAAGGCACCCACACATTCAAAGATTGAAGCCTTAATCATAGAACATGCAACAACTGAATTATGGAGAGAGACATGTTGTGGTGACGTTGAAAGATGAAGCCCAAGAAGATGGTAAGGAAATTCAAAGCTTTCAAAGGTTCGGTCTTCATAGATGGGTGCATTGGCGCACACATATACAAGTTGGCATACTTCAGATATTTCACATCTCAAGTTGGAAAAATGGAAGGACAAATCAGACATATGCAATAAAAATGATATGGTCCACAGAGTGAGGTACCTTGGCCGGAATTTAACTAGAGCTGTTGCCGGCGGGACTCTTTTTTCCTTGACAGAGAGATTAGGGCAAGTACTCTTGTGATGAAGAAAATGCATGTGAAAGACACGTTCCAAGTATGACTCTTTTAAATTGCTTATGGCATGGTCTAAGAGTTATTGCATTACCATCTA
Source organism: Syzygium aqueum (assembly GCA_031216185.1). Lineage (NCBI taxonomy): Eukaryota > Viridiplantae > Streptophyta > Magnoliopsida > Myrtales > Myrtaceae > Syzygium > Syzygium aqueum. The sequence goes on from CM062240.1 coordinate 1,787,931, forward strand.
TGCAATTTCCATTCGCAAACTTCATAACTTGGTAATACACTCCTAATTATGTGGGCCTACTCTCTCCATTCTTGGAGCCAAATTATGTACCAAATGTGCACTAGCTTAGCTATGCGTTGTAGGATGTCGAGCTGGTATTATTGAATTATTGAGAAAGTAAATTTCAGAACGAATCATGAGATGAACCGTACAATTGTTGTTTTTTACAACACAACAGATGATTAATTGAATCAGTTACATTTAGCATCATATGAAGGGGAGCCTATGATACGACGAGTCAATTTTTTTTTTTTTTAATTTTCGTGTGAACATCATTGTTTTTGAATGGAACTCGTTAAAGAAATTTCTTGAACGAGTTCAAGTAACAAGCTTCTTTCAATGAAATTCTATATGTGGAATTTTTTTGCAAGCTATGATCAGCACAAATGGACATATTTGGAGTATATTCTTGAAAAATAGATAAGTCCAATCTAGATTGCCTTCCAAATATGGCTGAAAACAAAATGAGGGGTTATGGATGGTATGCTCATGTGCCTTTCATTATGTGTGCAGATATAGGAACAGAATCCGAGCCCATAATTAATGCCTTTCATCATTCGTCGTAAATGTGAGTTATGTTTAATTACTACCAGATTTATTCACGATTAGTCTTAATTATGAGAACAGGTAAAGGGCGTAATAATGACCGAGGGAGCTGCACCAAAAGTATGAGACCTTTTAATTCCCCGTGTATTTATGAGGGTAATTTTCGAGTCAAATTGAATTAGGGGTGCTATGATTTCTTTCCCTTGAAGACGAGAGAGCACTTCTCTGGAGAACTTGAGGAAACCTTGTCCAAAACAATTAATCTATGAGAAGCTTATATAGAAGTTGGAGTACTTAATGACTTTTCTATTAAAAATTTTAAAAACATTTATAGATGAAATTCTGCATTAACTTTGAATGACTTTGAATTATGTATTAATAACATAATTGCCAATTATTAAATCATTCTATTGATCTGTGAATGGACATTACACTCTTGCCGTAATCACGAGTATTAAAAACAAACAGATTGATTATTCGAAAGTACTAATTTAATAGAGTGATTGATATACTTTAACAGTAATAAATTTAAAGATACAAGATAATTTAACAGGAAAAGCGGGATGTTTATTAGATTTGATATAAAGATTCATAAAGAAATTTTTTGACATCTCATGACTCTCATTCAATCAACAAGGGGGTGACGGTCGTTTCTTTTGTTCGGTCTCCAGATTGGGCTTGTGAAGTCAAACTGGCTATTATTGTTATTATTATTTTTTAGTGAATGTCTGGAGGATGCAAAATAACCTCTTTACCAGACTATCGTCCCGTTGGAGGTAATCATTCGGAGATCATGCATAGATTCTACCCAAATCCATCATCAGGTCTACTTCATACCGCTTGGGAGTGTTGTGGGGCTCAAACATTTTGCCAAATAACTCTTAGACATATGTTCCCATTCTTTCTTGTCTAGTCATTCATTTTTTTTGTTTTAGACTTTGAATTGGGTCTAACGAATTCATGTCTGAGTTTACATCGATACAGTACTTCATTAAAAAACAATTTCCTTCGCTTTTGTTTACTCGTGTTTGAAATGCAAACTGATTGGTTGATATCGTATAAGACATGCATTGGGAAATAATAATTCTCGGTAGACGATATGATTCTTAATTAATTAATTTATCTTCAACATTTTTGGGAGGATACTCCATTTCGAATACGAAACCTATTATTCTCTTTGTGCTTTTTGTTTTGGCAGGGTAAATAATCGCTTGAGGCTTTCCTTTATTCCAAGACGATCCCAACAGATGTAGCACTCCGCAAGAAAAGCAAAAATTGACGTTGAGCCCCAGTGTCCGGGCTTACACAAGAACTATTTTCTAAAATGTCTTTTTATACTTTCTTAGTTGTCAATTGAGATATCGGTAGTTTCTGAATGCAGAAGCTTGTTAGGCGGGGCACAAAGTTTGGACCAGCAGATTTTTATTTCACCAAAGTCAAGAAAAGTTGACCAATAATTTGGACCGTCACATAACAAAATGACTTGCTAAATGCATCTGAACCGATCTGTCTTGCAAAGATATGGAACTTACAACGATAAGTTAGGCTCTGTTTTTTTTTTTGTGTGAAAAATGAATGATTTAGAAAATATTTTTCAAAAAATGATCGTTTGTATTGCTTACAAAAATGAATTAACAAAAACTTCTCATCATCAAAGAAAATGTTTAAACATAAGTTGTTGTCGATAATAAAAACATTTTTAATTGATTAATTATTTTAAGTGATACAAACAATTATTTTTAGGAAAATATTTTCCAAATCATTCATTTTTCGCAAACAAACAGAGCCTCAAAGTGCAACATTGTACTTCGGGTAGAGGACACTGGGGAGGGGTCCAAGATTAGAACGACATTTCCAATTGTGTAAGTTTAGCCGATTAACGGCGGAACCTGCGATTTTCTGAATCGCATCAAAAAGCTTGTCCTCCGAAGTGTTCCTCAGCTCATTGAAAACTTCATAGATGGTCTTGCCATTCTCGAAGTAGATGCGACTATTTGGCCTCTTGGTCTTCCCTCCAGCATGGAGTTCAAATTTGCAGGGACCAATGTACTGCAAGGTTCAACGTAACAGATGAGTTACCTTATGAAACCTCGATTCATACTGTCCCCCTCTGTTTTTCCCTCTAACTCTCTCCAAGACCAACCAGAAATAGAAAAAGATTGAAGTATAATCAGTTGCTTACTTTATTGTTGTTGCATTCGTTGCAGCTACAAAGAATCTTTGACCCTTTTATAACACCATGAAGAATTAACTGCAGAATATGTCAAGCATCAAATAAAGAATCTGAAAAATCAAAAGAAAAAGTCATTAAAGAGAATTGAAAAATAGTCACACGAGAAAGAACTTACATCGCGACTCTTGCAAATGTACTTCACAAGAGCCCCGTCGAATATTCCGGTTGATAATAGACTATGAACGGATAACAGGTATAAATTTGGGCGAGGCTCACTAGCTGTCGTTGGTTTCTTTTCTCTGCAAGCTTTCTGGTCTTTTGCCTTACCTCCTGGATTTGAATTGCTCTCTGTAGAAGGATGAGCACTTGGCTCAACTGTGCCTACCCAACTAGTTGCCCATGACGATTGAGCAGAACTCTGATTTTTTAGCATCGCCTCATCAATGGTGGTGACCTTAACTCCTCCAAAAGCAACAACATTTCCGTTTTCCTTATCGTTGCGACGTAAGGTTTGATGCTCATTGTATCCACCATTGCAAATCACATCCACCGGTATGTTATTCTGATGAGCACTCGGCTCGATGGTGTTCATCTGGCTAGCTGCTCTTGACAAGTAAGCATAGTTTGGATAGTCTAAAATGGCCTTGTTATCTGCAACGGCCATGCTGGATGCATGTTCCATAGGTCCTTCATCAGTTCTGCCTGAAACAATTATATCTCTCTTCTCCTCGTAGTTTTTACCTAAGGTGAGACTCAGGTCCAATCCTTCATTGCGAATCACATCCATTGGTGTGTTATTCCCATCCTTAATCTGACACGGACTACCCAAAGATAAGAAGGTGCCATAGTACTTGTTACAGCTAGTACTCCTCAACAATCTTCCGTCATTGACCTTTCTTAAAAAGTTGCTTATCGGTGCAAACATGACATTCTCAGAATCACAAACATGATTGATTTTTGCCTTTAGCATTTCGCCAAGATTGTGAGAATTAAGTGAGGCATCACCTTGACATGCGTCATGGAAATCCTTCCTTCCCATGCTCTTAACACCAGTACCTAGTGGCACATCTACCATGTACACGAATTGTGAAGGCCCTGACACAATTCCACCTTGAACTTGGCCTGGACTTGAATGATAGTGAGAGGCATTGTCCAATGGATAAACACTCCACTGAAAAAAATCTGGCCTGGTGATGGCAGCTTCAACTGCTTGTTTCTTGTTGCTTGATATTCCAGGATGAGTTACATCCATTGACCACAGATAGGCACGCTTCGAATTATATATTCTGGGAGTATAATAGCTCAGTCCAGCATATTTGCTGCATTTGTTGTCATTTGTCCTTGGAAAAGGTTCACGGCTGAAGTTCTAAAAAAAATGAATAGTTTTATTTAGTGGGGAGAGATGACTAATTGACACAAATGGAATCCAAGTATCTTAAAAGTAAGAGAAGTGAGTGCTGCAAACATATAAATTGTACTTTCCCTAGCAGAATGAAATACATTTTATCTCACGCATACGAAATAAATTCCCGAAAAGACATAAGGTCCTCATGATAGGACATGGGCAAGTATAGCAATTTCATGGAACAAAATATCGCTTATGGTTGTATGATCAAAGCAGCCACACTGTCCGCTTAAACAAAGATACATGCAGTGTCAGGTAGTTAATATTCATATGGACTACAACAGCACAAAATCCATAAGCTACAGCACATCAACATGCCAATGAACTAGCATTGCACACACCTGCATTCTAGGGAATATGTACATAATGGAATGACACTGTTGAAGTGAGATCTTTGTTTTCCCTAGGATAGCTTGCTGATTTTCTTTTCAACACTTTGTTCTTTTTAATTGCATTGCAGGGCTTGATGTCGAATTGGAAGGTCATTTTCTCTTCCAGAAATCGTACTAAAGAGTTTCTTGAAAGCTGTCATCTTCTTTCTAAACCATTGCCAAGATTATTTGGGAGAAAAACTGAATGTAAGAAGATTTGCCTGTTTCTTACTTAACTCATCATCAATGAGCTTTAATGCAAGTATGGATATGACTATCATCAGGGAGATAGCAGCAGAACTTATCAATCGTAAAGCCTCTGAAACATGGCGCACGATTTGGATCAATCCCCAAAGGCGTATTGCTAACAAATGTTCTAGGCTGCCAATTAAGCCAACTATGCATAGCAAGTCTCCAATTTCAGGAAACTTGAAACTAGCAAAGTGCGACAAATATGCACAGCACGATAAAATTGTACATGAAAAGAATGAAAAACCTTCTTGCCTCTCAAAAACACAGTAAGTGTCCTAATGAAACCGTTAACAAAATCCTTATTCTTTCCTAGCTTGTATGCGAGAAAGAAGCGCAGGTATAAAGATGAGAGATTGAAGGCTGATCCAAAAGACTAGACTTCACTATGGCTAATACGTAAGGCGAAGCATATTGATAACTTGCTTCACAACTGCTATGAGTGGCAACATCTATCATGTTTCGAAGTCTAAAAAATTTCCCCGTTGCTGTCAGGCTGTTGATGAGGATCAAGTACTAGAAGACATCCTTTCTGATGTCAAGTGTAGTTGGAGTAGTTAGAAATATCAGATAGGATGGCTCGATCAATCCTCATTGTGAGAGGAGTAGAAAATTGGGAAGTTTTCATAAGTTGATAGATTTCTATTAGGCTTGGCCTTCATCTTCGCGCTTCCATACAATGTTTGTTCAAGCCAGCAAGACACGTGAACTATCAGAGGCAGGCAGAAAATTGTCATTTTTCATATTTTAAAATACGAATAAGCCTGAGAAAGATCTGTATGTACTTGTTCATATATGTGTTCAAGCCATTATCTTATCTTCCTGGACATACAACTGAAGATAAAGGAGCTGAAGAAAGTCTCATAGGCCTTAAAGAGGAATCTCATGATCTAGTTTCATACGGAAGAAGTCGTAGGCATCTCTGCAGATCTAGAAGTGTGGGAAAGCCATTGCTCAGGATCATAGACGATGATCTTTATTCATTTCCTACTTGGTTCGATCACCGTTATTTATCCTCAAGTCAGGCGATGGGATAATCCCAGCAAGTTAAACTTCCAGGAAGATCGACTAAAACCAATAGGGTTAATTAAACTCTGTTATATACACGATTTGTGGATAGAATTGCTCATAGACCTTGTGCTTTACACAACTTGACGATGTCACAGTGAGCTTAAGTGTCACAAAAAATATTTCATTTCAGCATATATATATATATATATATATATATATATATATGTATCACATAACTAGATTGACTGCAGCATATCTTTACCCTACTACTTGAAAGTCTTGATTAAGTATACATAGACACGATAAACTACTCGTGCCAGAATGTGAAAATAAAGATCAATGGCAATGATCCTTCGATCCGCAAGCAAATTCTCAGTGCCAAAAATTCATAAAATGGGCATAAGAAATTCAACAGTGAATTCACAAGGAAAAAGCTTCGTTAAGAGTTCAAAGACCATTACCATTTTTCTTGCTGGTAAGCTTGCGAGCAAAAGCGACGTGACCGTTTTTATCTCCTGGAGCTGAAAGTACACTTCGTCCACCACCAAAAATCTTAACTTTACTGTCCTTATGGAATTCAAAACAGAACTTGTAAATCGACTCAATGAAAAAGAACAGCAGCTAGCCTACCGCAAAAAAAAAAAAAGAAACGTGAATTCCTGTACGGAGGAAAAAACCGTAGATCAGACGAACATGATAATAGTTCATAGAGTAAACAAGGTACCTTGGTCGGAAATTAACCAGAGTTGTCACCGGCAGGATTTTGTTTTCGTTCCTGGAGAGATTAGGACGACTGTATTTTTTGAGAGATGAGGAAAATGTATGTGAAAGAAAGGTAAAAAATCTTAGGTCTCTTAAATTACCAATGGACAAAGTTTAAGAGTTATTGTGTTACCATCTATGAATTTCAATTTGCAGGTGTTCCTAACTCAGTAATACATGGCTAATTTGAACTACCCTCCTCATTTATAGAGCCGAATTACGTACAAAAAATGCACTATGTGGGCTATGCCCCGTAGGATGTTAAGCTGATATTATCGAATTATCGGAAAAGTAAACTTCAGAACAAATCACACTTATAAATAGTGCAAGAAATTTTTTTACTAAAAAATTCCATCATTGACATTTAGCATCGTATTTATATAATGGGTCAACATGCTTTTTTGTGTGTTTATCATTGCTTTTGAATAGAACTCGTTAAAGAAATTTCTAGGACAAGTTTCAGTAATAATTTCTTTCAGAGAAATTTCGCATGTACAATTTTTCAAGTTATATGTGAGATCAAAAAGTCGCTTCTTCTTTACCAAAAAAAAAAAAAAAGTCGCTTCTTGTATAGTTGATCCATCGATAGATTCCATGCATACTTGTGCGATGGACTTAATATAGCTATTCATGCGCGTATATAATGAACAGAATCCGATCCCATAATTAATGGCATATGTACATGAGTTAGTCAAATTGAATTTGGAATGTTATGATTTCTTTCCCTCCAAGACGAGAGAGAGCTTCTCTAGCGAACTTCGGCAAACCTTGTCCAAACCAGGTAATTTAGAAGTTGAAGCACTCAATAACTTTCCTTTCTAATTTTTTTTTTCAAAACATTTATTGATGAAACTCCGATCAACTTTGAATGACTTTGTATTCTATAATGGGTAATAATAAATTTTTTTAACACGTCGAATGTGCTCAATGTTTAGTAACAGTATAATCTCAGATAAAATAAAAGTCAGTCCAAATGCACTTTTATTCATTGTACGGAAGGTTTATCCATACTAACTATTAAATCATTCCAGGTATTAAAGAACACCCTTTAGAAGATTGTGCATATCTTTTTAGTGTCATCGCTCTCTTGCCGTTGTTACGAGTTGTAAAAACGAACACATTGATTATCTAACTATTAACCAAATAGATTGGCTAAAATACTTCGTAACAGTAAAAGCGTTGTAGCTGTAAGGTAATTTAGCAGGAAAAGTCGGTCGCTTATTAAATTCAACGTAAATATGCATAGACAAATATTTTTAAAAATTTATCAATTTAAGATTAAAGTTATAACGATTGCCAAGTATTAGTAACCCGTTTAGCATGTTTGAAGAACCACTAATTACACACGTGTGACCTCAAAGTACATTTCTGAAAATTAAAGAATGTTTTTTCTAACAAGAAAATTCATTGTGAGTAAATAAGTTTCGAGCACATGAGATATTTGTTGACACCTGAATTTTACCGGCGGATCCATCATATATTTTTTAGAGGCATGATACTTCGTTAGTATGTAGGTTTCCATTCAGATAAGTCATCCATGCACCCCATACCGATGGGAGATTGAATTCGCCGATAACAACACAATTTGTTCCCTAATAAGAAATGTCATCACTTTATCATCCTATATGTTGTAAAATATTGCGTTGCAAGTATATAATAGAGAGAATAAAGATTAAGTAGAGAAAGCAAATAAACACCGAAGATATATATATTTTCTCTTTTCATTCTGTTCTGAATTCTCTTACACAATGACCAAAACTAAACTCCTATTTATAAAAAAACAAGAATGCACATATCATTAATGTCAATGTATTGAATACATATATTGAATAGAGAGATGACCATTCATTGGAGATTGTACGTAGAATGTAGGTTATAAATGTACCATATAGGTATTTTGAATATTCATTCATGTACATAGGTTACAAATGTACCATAATAGGTACATTGAATATAATGAATATTCATTCGTGTATTTCATAACACTCCCCCTTGAATATTCATTGTATTCATTATACTATGAATATGCATTGAATTATACTGCCCATTAAAAACCTTAAGCTGGAAAAACTTAGTGAGACAAAAACCGGATAAAAGGGAAAAAGAGTACACAGCACAAATTTTAAGATCTCTCCCTTTTATAGATGTGTAAATTGCCTCATTAAAACTTTAAGCCGGAAAAACCCAGTGGGAAAAAATCTAACAAAAAGAAAAAGAGTGCAATGCATAGTTCATAATATCTCCCCCTCAATTTGAGCTATATAGCCACTGCTGGGGCTAGTCAATCTTGCATCTTATGAACTCGCCGCATACCAATGTCATATACTAACTTCTCAAAAGTTGACGTTGGCAATAATTTGGTAAAAAGATCTACAAGATTATTTATGGATTGTATCTGCTTAACATCAATTTGTCGACTTTCTTAGAGTTCGTGAATATAGAAAAATTTTGGCGAGATATGCTTGGTCCTATCACCTTTGATATATCCTCCCCTAACTTGTGCAACACAAGCAGCATTGTCTTCATAAATTATAGTGGGAGAATTTGTAACCGGTGTTAAACAACAAGAATTGTGAATATGTGTTATAACGGATATTAATCAAACACACTCTCTTCCAGCTTCATATAAAGCAATAATCTCAGAGTGGTTGGAAGATGTAACTACTAACGATTGCTTCGTAGAACGCCAAGAAATGGCGATGCCGTTATAACAAAATAAATAACCGGTTTGAGAGCGAGCTTTATGTGGATCAGATCTATATCTAGCATCAGAATATCCAACTAAACCAGAGGTAGTGAAATCATTGGAATAATATAATCCCAACTCTATGGTTCCTTGAATATAACGAAAAATATGTTTAATTCCATTCCAATGTTTCCGAGTTGGCTCAGAACTAAAACGTGCCAATAAATTTACTGCAAAAGCGATGTTTGGTCTCGTACATTGTGCCAAGTACATCAAAGCCTCAATTGCATTGAGATATGGTACTTCAAGACTAAGTATCTCTTCATTAGATTCTCTAGGACGAAACTAATCCTTTTAGGGATCTAGAGACCTTACAACCATAGGGGTGCTCAATGGGTGAGCATTGTCCATGTTGAAGCATTAAAGTAATCTTTCAATGTATGTTGATTGATGGACGATTATGCCATTTGCTTTATGCTCAAACTCTAGATCGAGACAAAATTTGGTTTTACCCAAATCTTTAACTTCAAATTCTCTTTTCAAATACTCGGCAGTTTTAGCTAACTCTTCTGGAGTTCCAATTAAATTTATATCGTCGACATAAACTGCTACAATAACAAATCCGATTTCTGATTTCTTAATAAGCAGGCATAAGCAGATAGGATCATTCATGTACCTTTCCTTAATTAGGTACTCACTTAGGCGTTGATACCACATGTGACTGGATTGCTTTAACCCGTACAAAGATCTTTGCAATTTTATTGAGAATAAGTGTCACGCCCCGAACCCTATCAAGCACGTGGCATCCCTCACTCGGGGTCGAATAGGTGCGACGTCCCAAGAAAAACGTTACCAACCCAACAATACCATCAGAGTTGATTGCGGCGGAAACCAAAATTTAAAACCCGGACAATAAATTGTAGAATGCCAGGAAGAAAAGATTATTAAGCCACCAAACATACTTTCACTTTGATATAAAATATACGACATCCATTTACAAACAAGCTCGTACTAACCCGCCACCATAACTAAACCAACAAAATACACAAGCACGCCTAACAGATATACAACTCTCGACATCCAAAAAGGTCGACACCCTGGGTCCTCAAAAATGGTTCACCTCCTAGATTACTCACAACCTAACCTAACTAACCCCGGCGTCCACGGGATGGGGTCCACTCGAAATCTGACCTATCAGTGCTCGAGTCTGACTCCTCCTGAATAGTCGCGTCCACTGAGGACTTCATCTCAGCTCCTATCTCAATCGGGTGGTCTATATCACTGGACTCCCCATGAAAGCTCAGCTTGCTCTTCCTCGGCTGACTCCCCGATCTGGTCGAACTCAGGCCTGTAGAATGGGTTGTAGTCATATACCGATACCTGTCTCTCCTCCTCATCCTCTTCCTCTTCATCGGTCTCTAGGACTTCCTTGGGCTCGGCTCCGGGCTTGTCTTCTCCTTCTCCCTAACCTTCCTCGGGGATTGCCTCAAGATCCACATCCATCGAATCGAACCCAGCCTGGGATCCCTCTGGCTCGGGCTCGTGCTATGCTCCCGAGGACCTTGGTGCCACAGAAGTAGGGTGAAGCCTAGACTGAGCTAGACTAGTCTCTAAACTGGTCAACTCACCATCAGGTGGAGGTACAGCCGATGGGTCCCAATCCCCGACTCCATCAAAAGGAACATCAAAACCTCTAACGGGCCCAAACTCGTCTAACCCATCCCAAAATATCCACGTTGTATAGGTGTGAGCCTGCCACTCGAGTGGTCCTACATCTACCAATACTCTAGAGGTGTGCTTAATCCAAGTAAAATTCTCCCATCGGGTACTCGTCGACAGCATGCTTAGTGTGCATAACTATACCAAAACGATCTAGTGGTGGCAGTGGCTGATTCATCGCTCCGGCGGTGGCTCTGAAAAGGTTAGGTTGAGACAATCATGAGACACTTCTCAGCAAGTTGCAACCTAGACCCTACCTAGGCCATCACGTAATTTCAGACACAATAGACACGCAATCAACCAATCAACATAAATTCCAACCAAACAATCACATTAATCTGGACTCTCATCATACGCAACCTACACGTTAGTTCACAACGACCACATACAATTCTCATGCTCAATCAAATATATATCATTCGTGCAGTAATTCAAACCCCACAATTCACACTCGATCTCACGCAAATACATCGTTCCCATTTCTCTTTCTCATCGTACCCGCACACATTCCATCACTTTCCCGACTCACGTAAACACGCCTCTGGCCCACTCGATCGCGTCCCGAGCATCACACGCCTCGGTCCGATCCCACGTTTACGCTTTCCTCATCCTTCACCAAATGCGAGAGGCCTACGTGATCAAAGCCCGAGCCTAGAATGCCTTGGCCTGATCCCACATTCACTTTCTTTTCTCAGCCCGCGCTAAATGTGACAGGCCTACGTGATCACGACCCGAGTTTTAGAATGTCTCGACCCGATCCCAATCTCATCCGAGCTAGTCGTGCATCGAGCCAATCTCAATTTTCCCACTTTGTCATACCTCGGCCAACGCCAAATGCGATAGGCCTACATGATCGCGATCCGAGCTTATAATATCTCGGCCCGATCCCACATTCTCGCACTTACACACGTTCACATCAATTTCCTTGTACACAATTACACTCACAACCACATAATCGCATCACAAACGCGCATTCACGCACAAATCCGCATTTTTTCACACCAAAATATTTTCAAATCAATCTCGGTCCTTCACGGGACTTTCACAGAATTCCAAGATGGACCTAATGGTACCCGTCTCACACCAAACAGCAACCCACAGCACATCACAGCCAACAAACAGTATTTTCTTCACTCAAAATCACATTTTCACACTTCCGGCTCTTCACGACACTTGCATGAAATCCCAAGCCGAACCTAACAGTACAAACTGTGTCTCTAACAACACCCCCACAGCATACTAAACAAGCAATCACAGCATTGATCGGCCTCTAAAATTTCCGTCAAAACTCTCCGAATTCATTCCTAGGGCCCGCAAATCAACTTTGCCCACAAAATCATATCGAACCACGTCTAACTAGGCCCGGAACAACCCGATATACTAGATAAAGTTTAGGTTGAACTTACCGAGCTCTAAGCTATCGCGGTTAGAGCGAAAGCGGCGGCAAAAAAACCGAGATTTAACGGTGGCTTGCGGCGGGGGCGGTGTACGGCAAGCGGCGGCGGTCCGAGACAGCGGCGCGACGGCAACACGGCGGGAGGGGAAGCTCACGGGAGGGAGAGAGATCGGAGGGGAGGCTCACGGTGGGGGAGGGGGCCGAATGGGAGGAGAGAGAGGAGAGAGAGAGATTAAGACTTTGGTCAAAACTTCATGCCCAAGTTTAACCCAAGTGAGAAATGACCAAAATACCCTTCTCTCACAAATTTGATCCGATGGTCTAGATTCAATCTAATCTTGAAATCAACGGTCCGGATTGAATCTTGCATTAAAAATATCCAAGGGTATTTATGTCTCATCCAATTTGAGGGCAAAATGACCAAAATGCCCTTTGTCCATAAAACTAGCCCTTTATTAATCATTAGGGGTAAAATGGTCACTTTCTCATTTTCTTGCCCAAATTGAATTTTTCTGAAAGATTCGTGCATACCCAAAATTGCACGTTACAACCGCAACGTCGTCCTAACGTTCTGTCGTGACTTTCTAATTTTCCGATACCCAATTTGGTCTCAATTTAATAATTGAATTCTATATAATGTAACTCATGTATATCTCTGACTAACGGGTCACTTTCGGGGAAATTCGCATAATCGACCCGTGACTGATACTAAATTGAGTCACGTGCAATTTATTCAAACTGTAACGACTTCGGTTGTCAATAAAATTGCGAAGATCGATCACTAGTTCCAATGAGCACGATTGTTCGGAATAGGTTCTGGATCGTTCGTCAATTCATTTCGGGGTCAAACAGAATCACCCGTGATCCACGTGTATGATAATAACGAATCGGCCCATCACTATCCTAAGATCGGCCTACACTGGCTCAAAATGTCACCTCGACGACTTTATGATCGAATGTTAGTTCACGATCGAATTCCTCTAGTCGTACGAATTTAAATCCCCCATTAGCCTTTCCCTAATGGTTAGTATCCTAGGAATGATCAGTTCCGGACGAGACTGCCTACAAGTACATTAATAAAATCGACTATTTCATAAATCCCAAATAGGCGAAATTTCGGAATGTCACAATAAGTTGCGGGGAATGCATGCATCAGGCATTTTGAATCCCATGGGAATTTTCATGTAAATATCCGAGTCTAATGAGCCACATAGATATGCCGTGACAACGTTCATAAGACGCATTTCCAATCTTTCAGAGAGTACCGGGCTAATGAGAAAACGAAATGTAATCATATCCATCACAGGTGAATATGTCTCATCATAATCAATTCCAAGTCTCTGAGAGAATCCTTGGGCAATGAGTCGTGCTTTATACTTGACAATCTCATTTTTCTCATTTCGTTTCTACACAAATACCCATTTATATCCAACGGGCTTTACATTATCGGGGATGCGAGTTATGGGTCCAAAAACCTCTCGCTTGGCTGGAGAAGCTAATTCAGCCTTAATTGCTTCCTCCCATTTAGATCAATCTTGCCTTTGACGACATTCAATAATAGATTGCGACTCACAATCATCCATAATTTTACGAGCAATTGAGAATGCAAAAGCATCATCAATGATGGTTTCATTCCGATCCCAAATATCATTACAATATGTAATGAAATTCTCAATATTCCTAGGGTTGGTGATCTTTTCATGGGTTTGTGCCTCTTCAGGGGCAATAAGCTCTTTGGGAGTAAGCACAACACCAGGCCCTTCTGGAGCAGATTTATGATTCTTTCCCCTTCGTTTTCAAGGAACAGTGTCTTTTGATCCTATCAATCTACCGCGTTTCTGTGGGGGATTTTGATCCATTTTAGCTTGTCCTTCGAGAATAGCTATCCTAGCTAGAGCATTTACAGCTAGAATATGAAACTTCGTTACCTTAGTCCAATCATTAAATGCGTCAGGAAGTCTATTGGCTATAGCCTATAAATGGATTATGCGCTGCACCTCGTTTTTACACTTAGGAGTTCTTGGGTCTAATTGAGATAAAATTTTCTCATTCCAGGAGAAAACCTTAACTGGTTTTTGCTTTGCAGCTATGTCAGTTTTAGGTATCCCAATTGATGGAAACATAGTCTCATTGAAATGACAATCTGCAAATCTGGCAGTAAAAAGATCACCAGTAGTCGGTTCCAAAAACCTAATGATAGACGGTGAAGTAAACCCAACATATATGCCAAAACGGTGTTAGGGACCCATTTTCGTTCTTTTTGGTGATTCTATAAGCACCTGTACTGCACAACCAAAGGCGCGTAAATGTGAAATATCAGGTTCATAATCAAGAACCATTTGAAGGGGAAATTGTAAGAGACTAACAGTGGGGTCTTGTTAGTGCCGCCGCATGCAAACCTGCATGACCCCATGCCGTATCGTTGAGATTTGTTTTCAATAATAGAGTGCCGGCAATGATTTGGATATGTTTAATCAAGGATTCTGCTAATCCATTTTGAGTATGAATATATGCGACCGAGTGCTCAATCTCGATTCCGAGTGAAGCACAATACATATCAAAACTCTTTGATGTAAATTCACTAGCATTATCCATCCTTATGCTTTAAATTGGATAATCAGAGAATTGTGCCCGGAGTTTTTATAATCTGCGCAAATAAACGTGCAAAGGTGACATTGCACGTAGATAATAGACAAACATGGGACCATCTACAGGATGCATCCACTAATACCATAAAATATCGAAATGGTCCGCACTTGGTGGTTGTATTGGTCCACAAATATCACCCTGAATTCTTTACAGGAATAAAGGGGATTCAAGATCAACCTTTGTTATAGAATGTTTGATAATGAGTTTTCATTGTGAATAAGCTTCACAATTATAATCTTTGGACAACAATACCTTTGTATCCTTTAAAGGGTGCACTTTTGTATTCTGGATTATTCTACGCATCATTGAAGTGCCAAGGTGACCAAGGCGATCATGCCATAATCTAAACTGATCAGGGTTTACCAATCTCCAGGATATGGTAGAGTAGATTTCAACAGCCTTAATCATGACACAATACAAACCCATATAAGAAGCTTCTAGCTTCTCATGGATGGTCTTTAGGCCCATCTTATAAGAGATAATACCAATATATTCTTTAATTTGCTCATAAATAGTCTTAATATGGTACCCATTACGACGCACATCTTTAAAGCTAAACAGATTCATTTTTAATTTACTGCTTAGAAATGCATCCTCAATATGCAGGATGGTGCGTTTTGGCAAAACAATTGTGGCATTCCTGAAACCATCAATAATCGGAATAGGACCTGACATTGTATGGACATGTGTCTTACACAATGTCATACTCGAGAAAAAGTGTCTACTACGAAATATGGTATGTGTTGATGCACTATCAAGCAAACAAACATCTTCCTTTTTCTCGGTATTTTCCATTTGCATTTATGTTGACAACTTCAGGTGTCAAGTATCATAAACTTTTCATATTAGTTATAGGGTCAAATAAAATTTCAAAATAACAAATATTATATCATGTTCATAAGCATTTCATTCATAACCGTATTAAAGAGCAATAAAAGGTAATACATTTAAAGAAAAGAAATTATTAGAATCATAAAATTCGAAGTCTAAGTAGTCATCTACTAGTTTGATACTTCATCAAAGTAATCAGAGGTCCTCAAAGAAATCAGAGACATCCAGGGATGCATTTGCTACTTCAGGAGCAAGATGAGTCCCACCAACAAAGATATTGTTGGCCTCAACAGTGATTATGGCAGTAGGATTAATTTCAATGGCGTGAGATTCACTACCCTTGCCCCTATTTTTTTAAAGATGTTTGGTATAGATTAACAAAGTGCTTTGGCGTACGACAAGTACGAGACCAGTGCCCAGTCATGCCACAGAGATGGCAAATACTTTCATTAGTCACCTTCGTTTGCTTCTTTTCTTTGTCATGATTCGGGCCAAAGTTAGATTTCCTTGGGCTGTTAAATTTCTTGTCACCTCTTCGAGGATTATGTTCTTGCCTGCACTTATAGCCCTTAAAATGGCCAGTATTTTTCTCAGAGTTAGCATGTGCTTCAGGCAATGCTTTTGACCCAGCGAGTTTAAGATCATAATTTTTTAGCAGCAATTCATTAGTTTGCTTAGTAGTGAGGAGCACAGAAATTAATTCAGAGTATGTGGCAAATTGAAGCTGCCAGTATTACTGTTACAATACAATATTCGAAGCATGGAATGTGGAGAAAGTTTTCTCTAACAGTTCCGTATCAGTGAGCTTGATACCGCATAACTCAAGTCGAGAAACAATATCAAATAAAGCAAAGTTATAGTCAGACACTAATTTAAAATATAGCAGTCTGAGATTTTGCTAGTCATATTGTGCTTGAGGAAGGATAATAGTCTTGGTATGATCATACCTATCCTTCAACCTCTTCCACTAGGTCGGAGGGTCTCAAACGGATAAATATTGAGTCTGCAGGCTCTCATGCAAATGACGACGAATAAAAATCAGTGCATTTGCTTTATCTTTTACATTTGAGGTTCTGTCTTCTGTAATTGCATTAGCGAGATCTTGCCCTTGGAGGTGCATTTCCATGTCAAGGCATCAAGATAGATAATTATTTCCGCTCACTTCCAGGATGTGGAATTTGGGCTTTTCAATATTTGTCATAATTCTTGCAAAACAAACGAATCCTTAAATTAATTAGAAGGATTTCCAAATATCCACCGCCACTTCAGGAGCAGAAGGATAATTTTAAATTGGAAATTGGCTTTAGGCCAAGAGAAAGAAAATGAAGAAGTGATAAGAGAAGATGAAGTATAAGTTGATTAATGAAAACAAACAGAACACTTACCTTGCAAAAATTATTTACTCAGTTGGTAGATCTTCGTGCTGATAACATGTTATAAAATATTGCGTTGCAAGTATATAATAGAGAGAATAAAGATTAAGTAGAGAAAACAAATAAACACCAAAGATATATATTTTCTCTTTTCATTCTGTTTTGAATTCTCTTACACAATGACCAAAACTAAACTCTTATTTATAAGAAAACAAGAATGCACATATCATTAATGTCAATATATTGAATACATACATTGAATAGGGAAATGACCATTCATTGAAGATTGTACGTAAAATGTAGGCTACAAATGTACCATAATGGGTACATTGAATATCTATTCATGTACGTAAGTTACAAATGTACCATAATAGGTACATTGAATATTCATTCATGTATTTCATAACACTGTATTTCTTTTTCACACCAAAATTCTTCGGTACTTTAAAACTAGGGATATCATAGCTTAGATACCTCGGGCCTAGCAACCTAATTTTTTATCGATAGGGCTCGAAAGTCAATCAATGTGCCAGTCCAACCTGACATATGATAAAGCCCATTTGGGCTTTTTAGTCCAATCCAAGCCCAATAAGCTTAATTTCTCGATCCACCAAGCTCCCCAACTGAACCTTGATCCAAAGAGGATAAAATAGGAAAACCAAGGAGAGCTCATGTCAACCAAGCCCGGACCGGCTTGACGCGTCAAGCCCTCATTGGTTGGCCTCTTGCTCACTTTTTTTCCCTCAAATTCTGAGTCAAACTAAGTCAAACCCCTAACCCTCTAACATCCCTCGCCAACCTTAACCAAGCTTAGCGCTTCTAAATTTGCTTTAGGGGACAAATTATAAGGAAGATAATGTCAAGGTGGAAGACCAACTCTCTCCCTCTCTCCACCTCTCTTCCTATGATATTATCGTCTTCTTCTTGTGTTCATTCTGATTTTATTTTTATTCCTTATTGTTGACCCAGTCCACTGTTAGCAGTTTTAGCTCGGACTAGAATCAAACGTTACCTCTAACTTGCATCAGAATTAGAAAACAATCAGAATATCTAAGTGATAATCAATTCAAGATTGATTCCAACTTTATCTCCAATTCGCACTAGAATCAAAGGAGAATATTTGCATGATTAGCAATTCAAGATTGATTCAATATATCCATTAGTGGTTACTAAGTTTGTTGTTAATATTTATTACTGAAAATTCTATCTAAAATGTATATATAAAAGTCATCACTGATTGTATTATACACAAGTAAGAAATCAAAATACATAATTCTTATATGTTCTCTCTGTTTTCTACATATTATTCACTATGGCTGCCCTCCTTTTTTTTTGCCTAACTTTCTCTTTTTTCACTAATGATAGTTCCTATGTCCATCTTGGTATCAAAGCAGAAAAAGGCAAAAGCTCATTGATCCAAATATGAGTAACTCAAATTCCTCTTCATCTGAACAAAGTACCAATCAACAACACTAGCATACCACTACAAACACCACCACACCCATAACTCCTGTAGCTACTGTTTCCAGTCTTCTCTCTTCTTCATCCTTTAGAAAACACCTAAATGGAACAAATTATATGATTTGGTGCACATGTATCCTACCATATTTTCAAGCCTTTGAATTAAATTTTGTAGCCAATAGAATCAATCTAGCATAACATATCCATCTTTCTCAATCAAACCCACAAAATCTTGGCCAAACCATACTCACTCCCAACCCCGGCTATGAAGCATGGTGCATTCGAGATCAAACATTCCTTGGTTAGATCCTAAATACAATGACAACTCCCATGGTAGCACAACTAACTAGCCACAAAACTTTTGCATCAGCTTGGTCCTACTTGGCCAAAGCATAAGCTTTGCAATCCAATGTTCACTCCTCTTTCCTCCAAACGCAACTCCAATCTATGAGAAAAGGCAATAGGAGTGTGAGTGAATGTATACAGGAGGCTACCTAGATTGTCAATCAATTGCTAGCTATTAGGGAAACTATTTTTGCTAGAGAGTACTGAACCTACCTTGTCCATGATCTAGGTTTATAATACCCCATTTTGTCCACTGCCCTCTTTTCCATTTCGACTCATACCCAGTCCTCCACTCTCTCTATAAATGAGCTCCATAGTTTATTACTATCTCATGAGAGCCGTCTATAGCTTTCGACCTTCAATGCTGGTGAACCACCACCGATTGTATTTGATGTCCATGGTATATCACCAACTTTTGCACATTTAAGGAAAAATTAACAAATTTCAGGCTTATAGATATGCTAATTAGCACCCACCTATCGCTTGCCATATGCTGGTCTTCTATCACACCCTGCCGTCGCCGATCACGTATTAGTCCCCAAGTAGGAGGGTCATCGCTGAGGAGCTCCCTTTTGTCAAATTTGCTATCGATAGGGTCACTATGCTAGAACCTACATTGAATAATATAATTCTAATTTGTGGTCACATCTCCTCCTTAGACTCATTATGTTGCACATGCTCCACAAACCCATTATCATACTCCAACTTACCCACCTCAATATTGTGCCCTTTTTCCATCTACACAAGCATATTATAGCTCTTTACCACTAGATATAGCCCAATACCCCTAAGTTCTTTTGCCTTAACCTCACTTTGCCCATGTTTCTTCCAGCTAATTCTCTGACTTTGGTTCTATCTATCATATCACTAATAATAACGTTGACCTTACCAATGTAACTCCTTTTGCAGGCTTACAACAACTTTCTAAAGATGATGTCATTTTTCTTCCCATCGCTCACGTAGGTATCTCTTTGTAATCTACATCTCCTTCCTTTATCCTTAAGAATGTTTTAGTCGTTCCTAATATCACCGAGAATTTATTATATATTTCTCAATTTTCCTTCAATAATAACTGGGTTTTTTATTTTACCTTGCATATTTCTCGCAACGTGCTTACGTACCAGTCAGATCCTTCTTCGAGGTGGCCTTCATTCTGGCCTCTACTATGTCTCGCCATCCAGCTCGGCAACTTCTTCATTTGCTTTTGTGTCTTCTGCACCAATTCACTCATTACTTTGCATCACCGTTTGGGACATGCCTCCTTAGATATTGTAGCTTGTCTTTTAAATTCCACAAAACTAGTTTTTCCCCTTCTCCCTCTTACATATATATGGCGTGCGCTCTTAGTGAAAGCCAACGCCATCCCTACCCTCCTACCTAATCTAGGGTTGCTTCCCTTCTTCAGCTAGTTCATTTTGATTTTTGGGGTCTGTCCCTTGTGACCTCTCTTTATAGTTATAAATATTATGTAGGGGTAAGCATAGTTCGAGTGGGCGCTTTTTACCATAGAATCGAGAATCATCTACTAAGGACCGATTCCGAAAAATTGAAATCGAAAACTACCCGTTGATTCTATAGATGCACTCGGAAACCGGACCATTGGTCCGATCCGATTTTCATGTGGGTCCATGGAACCGGTCCCAGTAGCCAATTATGGAGATGGAAAGACGGAGACGGAGACGAAGATGGAGAGTTGGAGACAGTGAGGTGAATATCGACTAAGAAGAGTGAGAGAGTGAAAGTGAGAGTGAGTGTGATGCGAAAGCGAAAGAAGGTGTTTCTCGGCTCAATGTGAAGCTGTAAGCATTGAGTGAGTTATGTTTAATTTAGGGATTTATGATTTTTCTATTTCAAAAAATAAAAATAAAAAATATATTATATATTATATTTATTATTATATTATCGATTTAGTCTGAGTGGGTGGGTAGGGGATTCCACACCTAAAACTAGGAACCGGACCGGTTCCTTTAGGAACCACCAGTTCCACTCCGATTCCGGAAGGTCCAGGCGATTCTCGATTCTTTTGCATACCCCTAATATTACGTCTCTTTTATTGATGATTTTTCTTAATTCTCTTGACTCTATCCCTTCACATCTTGAGATCAATTCTTCAATATTTTAAAATTTTTTCACAATTTCGTGGAGACTCAACTTTACTGTAGACTTTAGATGATTTAGTGGGATAGAGTACCTAAGTTCTTATCCTCTACCATGCTCTCTCACCTTTTCAGTCATGGTATTCATAGAACATCTTTTGTCTTTACTCTCTTTCTAGAATAGGACTACTGAATGCAAATATCGATATGTAGTGGAGATTGGTCTTGCTCTCATGACCCAAGTTATTGATCATTCTCATCTTTGAGAATTTGCCTTCGAGAGTACTATTCACTTGATCAACTGACTCCTAACTTCTGTTCTAGACAACTTGTCTCCCTGGCAATTGGTTCTTCTCCGTTCCAGTCTTGATATATCTCACTCATAGGCGCAACATTTCCCTACTTACAAATGTATGCCCCACATAAGTTAGCGCTTTTCTCTCAAGTTTGCATCTTTCTTGGTTACCCTTTAGGCTACCAAGGATACCACTGCTATTGTCCTCAAACAGAATGTACCTATATCAATGTTGATGCTATCTTTGATGAGACTATGTTCCCGTTTCAACAAATTGCATTGACATTTCCACCATTACCATTTGTTGTCTTACCAATCCAATTACTAGGGCCACTACCACCGGTTGCTCTTGTCGAGCCCTCATGATCACTAGACTCTGCTTGCCCAGCTCCATTGTCCTCAACTTCATCTTCATTATCTCCAGCTCAAGTCTCCGACTCACAATCTCCACCATCATCGGCGACATCTTCACATGCAACTATTCATCATATGGTTTCTCGTCTCCATGATAGCACCATATCTTGCAGAATCCTTAATCGAAATCACACGTTTGCTTTTATGATCACTACTCATCCTCACACTAAACCTACTTGTTTTTCTCAACAATCATGAGTTTAGAAATGGCAGGCTGCCATGACCGGAGAGCACACCACATTTATTTAGAATAACACTTGGGATTTCAAAGCCTGACTTGTACTCTCCAATAGCTTTCTCCATGGATACTTATATGAAGAGGTGTATATGGTCCAACCTTGGGATTTGTTGACCTCAAATGACCTCATCACGTTTGCTATCTCTGTCACTCTATTTATGGTCTAAAGCAAGCAAGCTCCTTGTGCTTAGTATCAACGTCTTAGCTCGTATCTCACAAACATTGGTTTTCTTATCTCAACTGTTGAGTTGTCATTGTTCATTCATCATTCTACATTTTATAACATCTTCTTATTAGTTTATGTGGGCAACATAATCCTTACCAACTCTCCCAATACTCCTTTGCCACCCCTTTTGCATGCTCTACATGGGGAATTTGCCATAAAGGATCTTAGACCTATTCACTATTTTCTGGGTATTGCGGTGCAATCTACCTCTGATGCTCATGCGATTCTTGATCATGCAAAAATGTTTGTGCTATTTCCACCCCATGCACCATCGATGAGCTGTTGTCCATACATCAAGGGGAGCTATTACCTGATCTTTTGTTCTATTGTAGCATTGTGGGTGCCCTCAATACTTAACTCTAACCTGGCTTGACATTGCATACTCAATGAATATTGCTTGTTAGTTCCTTCATGTTCCTACCACCGCGCATTGGCAAGTTGTGAAATACATTATTCGAGATCTAATGCATACTCCTTGTTATGGATTTATATTCACTTGCGCCTGTTCACTGGCTCTTCATGCATTTTCTAATGCTAACTGGGTAGTTGATCGTAATGATCATGGTTCTATTGGAAGATACTGTGTTTTTCTTGGCCGTAATCTTATATGATGTTCATATGAACAGCAAACTATGGCATGCTCCAGTATTGAGGCTGAATACAAGTGCCTTGCCTACACATCTACTAAAGCTATGTGGATTGAGTATCTTCATCATGATCTGCACGCTCTACCACCTCATCCACCCATACTCTAGTGCAACAACCTTTCTACCATTTATCTTATGGCAAATCCAGTTTTTCATGTTCGTACAAAATATTTGGAAATTTATTATCAATTCATCCCCAAGCATCTCTCTCATGGACAACTTTATGCTCAATTTATCTCCTCTGCTAATTTGTCTGTAGATATTCTTACCAAAGGTTTGTCATCTACTTAGTTTCGTCTCTTATGTTCTAAGCTAATGATTTTGTTCTACCTTGTTAGCTTGCGAGGGAATATTGACCCAATCCACTACTAGCTGTTACAACTCACACCAGAGTAATAACATAATTTGAATATTTACATGATAAGCAATCCAAAATTGATTCCAATGTTATCTCCAGCTCACACCATAATCTGAGCACAATTAGAATATCCACATGAATATAATATGAGATTGATTAAATATCTTCATTGGTGGTTACCAATTCTGTTTGTCAATATTAATAACTTAAGATTCTTTCTAAAGTGTATATATAGAGAAGTTATCACTTGTTGTAATATACATAATTCGAAAATCAACATATACAATCCTTATACTTGATGAGACTAGCAAATATCACCTAAATGAGGGTGAATATGTGATTTGAATGCAAATTGATCAATTGTAATGCGGAAGTAATTGATCTTAAGCAAAGTCTGAACAACGTTCAGATTTTAGTCAGATTTGAATGATAAACAAACAAATGTGCAATAAAGAGATTTAGGGAATAGAGAATATGCACACAGATGTATAGTAGTTCGGCTTATAGCAAGCTTATATCCACTCTCCCACGTTAACAGTTTACTAGCTAGATTCCACTAAATGATTGATTAAGAGATTACAAGTTTTAAGTGATCTTCAGAAGGATCACTCTATCTCTCTTACAACAAGTGTCTCAAGATCACAAATTTAGGCTCGAGAAAGATAAGTAAAAAACTGGTCAGAGTTTGCGCAGACTTTGGAATTGATAATTCTAGATTTCGTCTCTCTACTTCTGTTCTTTGACGATTTGTCTTCTTTTATACTCATTCGCTTCCAAACTAGCTGTTAGACATTTTTTAGAAGATCATATTCCAATCTTCATCTTGGATAGATTAGTATAAAAATGATTGAATAGTCGTTGAGAGATAAAATCAGAATCCCGCTAAATCTGATCGCCCATACAACCAGAAATTTGATTTCCATAAGTAGAGCCTCTTTAATTTAGTAATAAACTTGTCGTGGAATTTGATTGTCAATCAATTTAGGATATCTTGCTATATAAATATTCCTTACAAAGTAGCCTTTTAAGATCGAATCAATCACTTATTTTCATTGGTGAAATTTAAACCATATCACTAGCTATTATTCACATTCTGAATAAGCGATAAAGTCTAGATAAGGTCCTTGTGCTCAGAACTTGATGTCAGGGTGGTTTGTTCGGTAGATTATGAATATATTGATTCCAATATATAAATTGAGGTACTTCAACTTCTTTGTATGAAGTCTATACTCTGTCTTTTGCGGTGTAGAACTTGGATTTCTTCTTAAAGTTTGGACTTCCGGAATGTAATTGCCTGGACTTAGGATACTTCAAAAACATATGTCAGACTTTACTCATGGATAATTTTGTTATCATCAAAATCTATTAGGAAATTTTCTCAATAATATGTTCTCTCTGTTTTCTGTATATTATTCACCTTGCTGCCTTCCTTCTCTTTTCTCGCCTTCTGTTCTCTCACTGATGGTAGTCCCTATTTCTATCTCTTATGTTCATGTTTAGTGCCCCTAAGAATTAGGAATAGCCTTTCGAGTTGTCGCTTTGTATCTAGTAATTTATATGTTCATTTTTCTGCTGTTGCGTGCTAATTTCTTCCACTTGTTGCTGGTTTCATTTTTCTAGCCATGAAATAGATAGATTATCAACTTATTTGAGTTTTGTTTTTGGTTACCCGTTATTGTGCATTACTCTAGCTATGATCTCCCATCATTCTAATTTACTTTATGCCACTTTTCCATGCGTAGGGTTGTACGCCGCTGTCCGGGCTATGGACAGTGAGCGTTCACCTCTTTAGGCACCTCCTAACCCACTAAAGCCTCTAACTTTATGGGTCCTCATGGTTCGAGGATGCATCGGGGTGTGTTTCGAAGTGTTTTAATGCTATTTGCAAGTCTTGAAGACAAAGGTTTTGTTTGGTCTTTACATTAACCTAGTTCACGTTGTCATTTGTGCTGCTTATATCTATGTCATGTTTGGTAGAAGTGTTAGTATTTATGTCAGGACATTTCCGTGTCCATCCAGGCCCGTTTGGACTAAAAGTGAGCATTAAGCGCCTGCTGTCCAGCACCTCTAGTGCACCGAACAGCAGACTCCAAGACCCATTATGGTCCATTTGAAGGCTTCGGGTGGTCCCGAGACGTCGATCTTATATTACTATGTGTTTTCAGAGTCAATCACATGTTTAGACTATATTATGGTTTAATTTGTGTATTTTTAGTGTAGTATAGGAGTTAATTTATGTTATTTGGCAAAAATGTGGTTATGATGCCAAGATTATCACTTACTCCACAGAAACCTTCAATCAAATTTAGGAGCCTAACGAAGCCTTTCATTTCTCAACCCCCTTTACTGAAGCTTACATGACGTCCTCTGTAAATATACTCTCTCCAGATTGGAATGTTTAACCTAACACATGAGCTTCAACAACTGAAAAAGTCCCGCTCGAGAAAGTGGAAGCAAGGTCATTTTCCCTTATCTTTAGGTTTCTTAATTTGTAAATATGACAAAGATTAAAAAAAAAAAAGGATATATTTCTTTCATGGCTGCAAAATGCCTATCCTTTCCCAAGCAAACCCAACTTTTTGAGCGAGCTGAGTGTTTGTTATCTCATGTCAATGGATGAGATAAAAAGCCTTCTTTATGAGAGTCTGTGAGGAAGTTCTTTCTAACCAAACAGCCTATTCGGCACTAATGGTCAACCTAAAGACCATTGAGTTCATCAAGACGATGACTTTTTCGGTGAGGCACTTAGATTGCGCTTGATGGCTAGTTATAGCGAGCCTGCGAGTAGCAATATTTCATGCGTAAATATTTGATTAAAGGATCATGCACTTTCTTTGAATTGAACACTATGTTCTCCACAGATATTTGTTTTGTCGAGAGTCACTTCACTTCACTAGATGTGTTTTCTTAAGACTAATCAAACAATCGTATCATAAAGGAATTACAGTTTTTTTGATGTAATCCGTGAGGATGTGCTCTTCAAAGTCCTATCTGTCACTATTTTGCTCGATGGTGCTCTAAGATGCCCGGTTAGTCCCTTTGCCAGGAGATGCTCTCAGAAACCCTGTGCACTCTTTCACCCGGTAGTTCTCTCACAAGCCCGTCCTTTGCCAGAAGGCGCTCTCAAAAAGCCCTTTGCATGTCAGGAGGTGCTCCAGAAACTCGACACATCTTTTGCCTTGGAAAAGGGAACTCATGTTCATCTTCTCCACTCAGTTACAATTAAGGGTGTCAACGGTTCAGTTCAGTTTGGATTTTTAGGAAAATCGAACTGAACCGAACCGAACAATTTGGAGGTGTGCTTTGATCCGAACCGAAAGGCACACGAACCAGATATGATCTGAATCAAAAATGTGGTTCGGATCGGTTCGGATCAGTTCAGTTTTCCTTTTTTTTTTCCTTTTTTGCGCTTTTTCCCTTCTCACCCTCCCTCCTTGACCCAGACCGGCGACATGGCCACGCCGAGCTTGCCGTCATCCCTCACTGAAGCCGCAAGCTTCCCCGAGTACAAGGACAAAGACGATTCTTCACCGGACGATTCTGGAGGCCTTCAAGATCTCGGCCATGCTGGACGACCTCGAGCTCCGCCACAGCATGGAGCTTGAGGCCCGAGATCAGGAGGGCTCGAGCTCCGTCGCGGTATCCTTCTCCTTCAGTGATGATCCACAAAATGAGATCAAAGAAGGAAAGGGGAAGAATGAGACATTGGCCTTTGAGCCATATGATTGAATCTGGGAGAGATGGAAATGGAGTTTTGCAAAGATAAAGGAGGAGAGAGAATAGAGCAGAAAAAGGAAAGAGAGAGAAAGAAGAGCAATAATAAACGGTTAGAGTAAGGAGAGAGAAAGTACTCAGAGAAGAAAAAATAAAATGAAACCGAAATTTGATCCGATCCGAACAGAATCGAACTGAACTGAATCGAATCATCAACTAACCAAATTTTTTTTACTTATTATCCGAACCGAAATTGAAACCGACCCGAAAATGCATGAATTTTCAGTTTGGATCGATTCGGTTTTGATTTGGTTTGCAGTTCAGTTTCTGACACCCTTAGTCATAATAGTCCTGCTTCACATGACAACAAGAAAAGGCATAGATTCGGGTCTTGGATATCGTACATCTTTGGCTGGCAGGAGAGAAAGCAAGAGCAATTCTCCCCTGACGGAGTTTGCGGAATCGTACCTCAAGTCCTATAAATTAATATTGCTCCATGCAATCCTTGTATATTGGCGCGGTTTGAAAGTCTAATCACATGATAAATAGAAAAATGAGAAGGGTATGGCTCTGTCACTCTCAAAGATGTGACGAACCTGGGGTGTTCACTGTCCAGTTTTGTAGGGAAAACATATTTTAAGAGAGGAGTTATTTATCCTTTCAGGAAAATATGAAAATGTGAACGATCGCATGAGGCATTTTCCGAAAAAAGAGAAAATGAACCAATTTTGTACATTAAAGAATATTTAGCATAAACAAGACCCTCGTGCCCCGAATTATGATTCACTGAAGTAACCATCATACGAAATTCGAGAATATTATCTAAGAAGTCATAAATTTATTTCATTTTTACTAATTCAATCATAAATCTTTCAATTTTGCCAAATAAGTCATAATTTTTTAAATTTTTTTATCAATTGAGTCTATCTGGCCAATTTTGACCGGAAATAGTTAATGTGGACAATGGAGGGCATACGTAAAGCTAACCTGGATAATTTTTAATAATATTTTTCAAATTTTTTCGTTTCTCTTTTTTCTTTTTTCCTTTTTTTTTCCTCCCCCTCTTCCTCGTCCAGCTGGTTACTGGACCTCGGCAACCGGCCAGAGGGGAGGGCTTACAAGGTCGAACTCGCCAACCTCGAGCAAGCCTCGCCCCCGCCGGCCACTGGCTAGACTACCACAAAAAATCGCGCAATCACTTACAAAGTTAAAAACTTTCGATCAAAAGAACACGACATGACTGATCTAAAGAAACACATTTTGTAGCGACTTACAGATACCAAGCTCAATACATATTGCACACATGTGCACACATATACAATTGGCATCCTCCAAATATTTCACATTTTTTTCCAAGACAAATTAAAAAAAATCAGACAATTCCAATAAAAATGTTTCAACTCAAAGAGTAAACAAGGTGACTTGGTCGGAAATTAATCGGAGATGTCACTGTATTTTTTTTTTCCTTGACGGGGAGATTAGAAGGATTGCATTTCTCCAGAGATGAGGAAAATGTTTTTTTTTTTTTTTGGTAAGGAGAGATGAGGAAAATGTTTGTGAAAGAAAGGCTAAAGATTTAACTTTGATTTACTAATGACCAAAGGTTAAGAGTTATTGTGTTACCATCTATGCAATTTCCATTCCTGGACATTCCAAGCTCGGTAATACGTGGCCAATTATGTGCGCCCACCCTCCCCATTCATGGAGCCAAAATCGTACCAAATGTGCACTGTGTTAGTTGTGCCATGTAGGAAGTTGAGCCGGTATCATTGGATTATTGGTAAAGTAAATTTCAGAACTGATCATGATTATGAACTGTACAAATGAACATGTTGATAATTGTTTCTGTAATTGATATTACTGGTGTATATTTTTGAAAAATAATAATTGCAGTAGATAAGTCCAAACTTGATTGCATTCAAATTTGGCAAAAAAGAAAATGAGGGGTATGCACGGTATGCTTACATGCCTTTCATGATGCATGTAGATACACTTTTAGGAATCGAGAACGGGATCAACACTCCCTAGAACTGGAACCAACCAGCGGGTTCGGTCCAGTCCGAGCGGTTTCTAACTCGAGCACTCCGTTTTGCACACTCCTAATTAAAAGGTTAGGATTCAGTTGCAATTTCTGATAAATATTTAGGACTTATTTGTACTAATTAAAAGATTTAGTAGTTGATCGCATTTCGATATTGGATTCAGGACTTATAGTGCAATTTTCCTAAAATATCGTACCTACATTTAATTCTTACACCAAAATATGCGCAAAATGTGCTTTCAATGAAACATATTTCTCTAATTCGTTACTTTTAGATCATTTATGCGATACAAGCAATCATTCAAAAAAAGTGATTTTCAAACGTGGAAAAAGATAAAGGGCTAGAGCAAACATAACAAAACCTCTCGTGATCTTAACAAAGTACACGAAACATTTCAACCATACTCCGACAATAAAATTATAAGACGCAGACAACACCTATTTTGTTACAATGTAACAAGCCCAACTTCTCTCTATCATGCCCGACAAAAAAGACGATTATTTTTGCATTTCACCAAATTAAACGAGATTAACGGAAAAAGCCTAGAAATCGGCTGTCGGAAGAGGCTCATGCACGTTGTCTCCGAGGAAAATGTTGTCATACACGAGAGCCGCGATACCAGCGCCGATGAGCGGGCCAAGCCAGTACACCCAGTGGTTGCTCCAGGACCAGCTGACCACGGCCGGGCCGAAGGAGACGGCCGGGTTCATGGAGGCGCCATCGAACGCGCCGCCGGCCAAGATGTTAGCGCCAACTATGAAGCCGATCGCAATGGGCGCGACGATTCCCACATTACCCTTCTTCGGATCCACCGCGGTGGCGTACACGGTGTACACCAGGCCGAAGGTCATCACGATCTCGAAGACCAGCGCATTCCACACGGAAACGTCGGACGAGAGCGAGAATGCTGATGTTTCCTGCACTCAAATAATCAAACAAAAAACTAAATAAATAACAATAGCATTGTTGAAATGTTATTAAGTTTCATGCTTAGTGTTCACCTTTCAAATGATATTATACTCGTGTTTTTCAATATAAAGAAAACTAAATAGTAAATTAGAAATGGTAGTATTGAATTATTTAGGGAAAATGACACAAACAGTTCATGAACTTTGGCTCAATGTGCAACGTGGTCCCTGAAATTTTAATTTGTTCAATGTAGTCCCTGAGCTTTAACATAATACATAATGTGGTCCATGAACTTTTAATTTGTTCAATGTGGTCCTTGAACTTTTAGTACATATTCAATTTAATCCCTGAAATATATAAAAATATTTAATGTAGTCATTTCATTAATTCAAGTTCAGGGACTATATTGAATATTTTCATATAGGTCAGGGACTAAATTGAATATATACCAAAAGTCTAGAGACCACATTGAATAAATTAAAAGTTGAGGGACTAAATTGAATATTAGGCTAAAGTTTAGGGATTATATTGAATAAATTAAAGTTCGGGGACTAAATTGTACATTGGATCAAAGTTTAGAGACTATTTGTGTCATTATCCCAATTCTTTACTATAAAGGCATCAACCCATTAGAAAATTCATGTTTTTTTTTGGAAATTCACAATTTCTTGTTGGCTTCCGAAGTATTTCTAGATCCAATTTTGTAATGCATGTGTTGCACGAGTGATTTTTGGGAAAATCTGACTGAACGTACCATTCCGCCAGTAGCGAACTTCAAGAGCAAGCAGGCCACCACCGACCCGAGCAATTGCGCCATCCAATACAAGATCCCCCTCAACAAGGTTATGTTCCCACCCAGGAACGCCCCGAACGTCACGGCCGGGTTCACGTGGCCGCCCGATATGTTCGCGCCCACCGACACTGCCACGAACAGCCCGAACGCATGAGCAAGTGCAGCCGCCACCAAACCCGCCGGGGTGGTCGATCCGTCGTCAGTGAGTTTGTCTGACAAAATGACGCGAATATATGATTCATAAATGCACGAATACAATTCCATCACGGAAATATCTATGTACAAGTGCTCGTTTCAATATTGTACATTCAAAACACGGGACACTTTTCAATACATATCAAAGCGACGGCATCGTAACCATGAAGATTGATCCGGCCATCGTAAACAATATACAAAAAGAATGAAGATTGATAGTAAACAATAAGAAATACCTATGTACTCAAGTGCTTAGTGCTATCTTGTATATTCAAAACAAGGGACGCTTTTCAACACATATCAATGGGATAGCATTGTAACCATGAGGATTGATCCAGCTAGATGTTTCATCTTATGAAAAAATTGCAAGAAACATACTAATAAGAGCGCGACGACTTACTGAAAGCCATCCCAGATCCCTCGCCGGCGAAAACAAAGATGAGCATGGAGAAGAACTCGGCAAGCGCCGCCCTAAGCGCATCAGGGTGAGTCGCCTCTCCTGATGTCCCGATCGCGATCCTATAGATTGCCATCCTTCTTTCTTCTTCTCTCACTCCTCTCACTCCTCTCACTCTCTTAAGGACTCTTAGTTTTCTCTCAATTCCACACACTCTCTCTCCCTTATATATATCGCCTAAATTAACGGCAGTGGAACCGGTATGGCCAGTTGCCGGTACAAGAACAGAAACTCGCGCGCGCGAGGTTGAATGAATGACCGTGGGGGGTTTGGCTTCTCCGCACGTCGGTGACTTTACAGCTAATGACCGCGACGTCCCACTGGCTACGGCCCTGCCACGTGTGCGGCCGTGATGGGACGGGCCCGATGTGTGGCGAGATCGACGGCCGACCCATGACGTGGCGGGACCCGCTCGGTGATCCTTGTGGGGAGGCGCTGCGGTGGTCGGCCGATCATCATTGGATTACCGAACCGCCCTTTGAACGTTTCAAAATCGGAAACGACTGGAACGAGCGAGATTGCGCAATCAAGAGGGGTCAACATCATCATGCGCCGTCCAAAAGGTGGGACCCCTAACTTGGCGGGGATAATAGACGAACGTGATGAAAAGAATTGAAGAGAAGAGTTCGGCGCCTTCCTGTAATTGGTGTGGCGTCGATGATTGGAGAGATATTGAATTTTCATGCTAGATTGCTTTTCTTTCTCCACCAGAAGAATGACATGAGATTCAATGGGGTAGTGATGATGAGCATTGGAGCGTGTCTCTATTAGCGTAGAAGAAATCGTGAAGGCATTTGCTACATGCACGAGGGAGGGGTAGGGTAAAAGCTTGAATGGAAGAATTGATCGGGGTTCTTTAAAGTTGCATTTCCTTGAAAAATGATCGGACCCGAAAAACAAACCCTAGCACACTTCCATCTCCTCGCCCGCACGGCGCGCTCTACCAGAGAGGGTTGCGACCAATAGGAGCAAATGGCGACCCAAAATTTGGGCGGTCATGGCCGCAACTCCCTACCGTAGCTCCATCCTCGATTACCCTAGAAGGAAAGGGGATAAAAATGGTAAGGAAAAAGTGAGACAAAAGAAAACAAGGAAAGTAAATTTGGATCATCCAATGTCCCTAGGGGTGAGCATAGTTCGAGTGGGTAGTTCCCATCATAGAACCAGAAACCGCCAATTAGGGACTAGTTTCAAAAAAATAAGAATTGAGAACTACCCGTCAATAACATAGAACCGCCCCCATCAAGTTTTCCGCAACTGGAGGTGATCGAGAGTGAGAGAGGGAAATGATGAACTG
This sequence comes from Syzygium aqueum, assembly GCA_031216185.1. NCBI lineage: Eukaryota > Viridiplantae > Streptophyta > Magnoliopsida > Myrtales > Myrtaceae > Syzygium > Syzygium aqueum. The sequence goes on from CM062240.1 coordinate 1,820,628, forward strand.
CTAGAGGCGTGGCCGTGAATTGATAGGAGTCGAAAGTCGAGGTGGTGAATCTATGGGCATTAAGCTTGGAGGTCAAGACAATGAGTAAGAGATAAAAAAGACGAAAAGGCAAATCCCTTATCATACACCAGATCCGGCTCGCTTATTGATAGAGTGAATAGATCTACCATTTCTTGAAATCTCTGTTCTAATTCAAAATCGTGGTGTAACATGTATCCCCCCTTTTCCGGTCATGGAACAGATGAAACAAATCAAAAAAATGTATTTTTGTTCAAGAATGAAATCTTATGGGAACTGTCCATATCCAGTTCATCCTTCGGAACCATATCACATCCCGAATCTGATTAAATAGGATGAATTGAGATGGTATTTTGTAAATACGTAGTTATCTTGAATATATTAATTATTTCTTTATTTTCCGATCGCCTGGAAGGGACAAAAGAAACATCTTGTTCTTCACACACAAGATGAGAGTGAGACAAGACAAGCACCTAGTTGATGGGCATTGAGAATTAGATTAGGAATTTCATGATTTTTATTTTTCTTAAAAAATTTTCTTTTTTTTTGGTTGAAAAGTTTTCTTACAAATTATAATTAGGAAAAATATCATTAAAAACTTCAAACTATGCCATTTGTGACAAATTTATCCTCAACTTTTTTTATGATACAAAAACCCCAAATTATACCACTTGTGACAAATTTATTTTGAACCTTTTTTTGTAGCACGAAAAACCCCAAACTATGCACTTGTGACATATTTACCCTATAATATTTTAGCCCAATGGTATTTTCGTCTTTTTTTCTTTTTCTATTTTTTTTCCTTTTTTTTGCCTTTCTTCTCTCTTCCCTCCGCCGGCCATGGTGAAGGGAAGCCGGTGAGGGCGGTCCTCGCCGGTGTTGGGGTCAGGCGAGGGCAGCCCTTGCCAGCCCAGGTGAAGGCGACCCTCGCCAGCATCGGGCGAGAGTCGCCCTTGCCTGGGCGGGCAAGGGCAGCTCTCACTCAACGCCAGCGAGGACAGCTCTTGCCTGACGCCAGCGAGGGTCTCCTGAGTTGGGTGAGGGGTGCCTTCGCCCGCCCAGGCAAGGGCAACTCTTGCCTGACGCCGATGAGGGTTGCCCTCACCAGATCCGGCGAGGGCAGCCCTCATCCAACCCCAACACCGGCGAGGGTGGCTCTCACCAACTTCCTTCCACCATGGCCAAGGGAGGGAAAAGAGAAGAAAGGAAAAAAAGAAGAAGGAAAAAGACAAAAATGTCCTTGGGTCAAAGTATTGTATGATAAATGTGTCACAAGTGGTATAGTTTGGAGTTTTTCGTGTCATAAAAAAAGTTCATAGTAAATTTGTCACAAGTGACATAGTTTGAGATTTTTCGTATCGCAAAAAAAATTTCAAGATAAATTTGTCACAAGTAACGTAGTTTGAGATTTTTGGTGGTATTTTTCCTTATAATTATATATATTATCGGTCCGGTCTGAGTGGGCGAGTGGGTGATTCAACACCTAGAATTGAGAACTAGACTGGTACTCACCGATTCTAGTAAATTGGAACCGGGATCTGTAGGTTCTGGGCTATATGGGCTGTTCCTGGTTCCTTTGCACACCTTTAAATGTCCCTAATGGTGGGTTGTAAACCTAAATTTAGGAAATTTATTAATTGATTCTAAACTTATTGTACGAATGTCAATTCAATTTAATTTTACCAATTCAGTTCTCAACCTATATGCAAAATTCCAATGTAATCTTAATAGCTAATTTTTGCCGAAATATCATTAACATGATTGTCCAGTCATTGTCGGCTGCTCCACGCGATATATCGCCATGTCAGCAATTTTTGCAGAAAATTGGCCGGACGGACTACAATAAAATTTCAAACAAAGGTTTAAAACTAAATCAGTAAAATTGTTACAAATTGAGAATTGAATTGGTATCTATACAATAGGCTTAGAACTAATTCGATAACTTTCTCGTTAAATTTAGGATTTGATTATATTATTTAACTCTAAAGGGTCTCAATCCCTCGACAATATGTTTGAGTTTTACTCTTATCCATCTCCTAAGTTAGGATTAATACCACTAAAAAACCTTAAACTGGTACATATATGATAAATTTACCCTAAACTAATTATTTAACCATCAAAAACCCCAAACTGATACATTTATAATAATTTTACTCTCAATTTCTTTCTATTAAATTTTATTGTCAAATTTAGGAGTTTGATATAACGTGGCAGTTGACGAGTATATCAATTTAAGATTTTACCTTCTATTTGCCACAGGTATATCGGTTTGTAATTTTTCGTGATCTAAAAATTAATTTTTGATAAATTTGTTATAAGTATCAATTTAAAATTTTTGATGGTATTAACCCTCGGAGGTAGTAATCACGTACTGTTCACTTTCAAAAGGACTACAAAAAGCACTCATTATCAGCGGAAGAAAAGTCGTTCACGAAAAGCCTTTGTGCGTCGTTGGATTTAGTGATTGGTGAAGGACGCAAGATACGCAAATCAACCCATATCTGCTGCTAAAGCAACTTGTTTGGCTCGAATGCAAAGGGACACCGAAACGTATATCCCATTCTCCAATTGGAAACACGTACGGCTTGAAAGATCTCCCGAGTAGCTATACTTAAACTAGGTAGAATACTTGAGAAGTATCGATCAATCATATCAATCATATGACAAATTTTTTTCCCAAAATATTTAAATTTAGCGAAGTAGAAACATTGAAAATTTTGAGGTGTTGCACCTTTTAAAGTTTGTAAAGGTTATTTTATTAGTTAAAGTATCGTACAAGAACCCTAATTTTTCATAAAAGCATAATAATAATGAAAAGATAAATTTTAATTTTAATAATGATACCGATAATAATTATAGTTATTATTATTGCATATATCAAATTTTCAATGATATTTTCTCTAGAAGGAAACATATAGCAACTTCTCCAGAAATTTGAAATAACAATTACTAAAATTACGATGTTAATTTTATCATAGCATTAATAGTAAAAATAAGAACAACAACATTATTATTACTTGAAAGCAGATGTTCTGATAGTCGAAATATAAATGTTGGCAACGACTCTATGATAATGACATTATCTTTTTCGTCATTTTGATAACCACGGAAACGTCACAGCAGTTTTTACCAAACTCATTAATTATTCGTAACAATAGTACCCTTAAAAGGCTAGTGTCGCCAAACGCATGCACCTCGACACAACACAGCCACGTCAGCCGCACCAAACAAACCCTAAAGCTTCCATTCCTGGCGGTCTTACTTGTATTCTTGTCTCATATGTCATATGCTAAACAATTAAGAGGAGACGAACAAGCTCGTTGATGGATTGATTTGTTTTCATTACCGACAGTCCCCGTTTCGATGAATTCTGTTTATTGGACCGACCATGTTCGGATATCTCTAGGTGAAGAAAATGAAGTCTCTGTCTCTCGTGCTCGACCACACCTTTTCTTTGTCATGATTGAGTTTCGTCCACTAGCAAAAGTCTTCATCGTGGCAATAATGCCCAATAAAGTGATGTCTGTATTCTCTTTCGAGATATTAGAATCTTCAAGATGACCCATCTAGGGTTCGTTTCCAACTCTCCATCTCTCTCAACTTAAAGCAATTTTTTTGTCTGGCGATTGGTGAAATAGAGTTCTCATTACATACAAAACTGAAAGCGCGATGTTTTCCTTCAATCACCCACTGTCACATTTAGTTAATTTTGCATATGAGTAATGTCCACAACTTGCAGCGCACCAACTAGAATGGTGGCTGGACGGAGCTTCATTCAATGAGTTTCAGAGAGCCCAAAGACAAATAAACAATAAAAGTGGAAGAGCTATCGATGTTGATGTTACCATAAATGCACACTATATGTTAGATAATGTAAGGATATAAAATATATCGAAGTCGACTATAGTTGATAATGCAAATTTGCTATGTACTAATATTCAATTGAGGGGTTTTTGGACCATATTAAAGAAAAAATCGATGCGCTTTGTATTAGATGAAGTCTTCTTAAATGCATTGGTCGGGTTCAAGCTAAAAGACCAAGGGAAAAGTCATCCCCAAAAAAAAAATCTTATAAGGTTAATTGAAAACATGTATCAAGATTTTAATAAAGAAGTATTGATTATTGTGCATGTAGATTTTTTATCCAAAGATGTTCATGGATAACATCATTGTGCCTAAAATCTACGATGAAAAAGTTAAATCAAGAGTTGAATAAACGATAGAAGATATACTTGCATAGGTGGGTCCATGTAAATGTTATTTGCTCATCCTTCACCCAACTTCATGGGCCAAAAAAATGCACTTATAGAGTACAATATATCATCTCAACTCTCCCCTCTCAGCTCAATGAGAATAGCAACATACAAAATCATTTTGGCAATTTTTGTTAAGATCGAAAGCTTTATCATGAATAGCCTTTGGATGTACATCTAAGAGGGAGAATATGCAAATGTTTGGTAATTTTCAATAACCCAGTCATTAAAATGTACGTACTTCTAGTTTCTATTAGTGAGATGAATGGATGTATAGTGAGTATATTTTTTTTCTTTAATCTTTTAAACAAAAATTGTCTAATATGTGAGACAAAAAAAAGGGAGTTCAGAACACCCATTGTTTGAAATGATCTACATATCATAAGTAGCTAGTTTATAACCTACTTTTTATAAAATATATTTTTTTTTACTTTATAAATTTAAAAGCACATAAGTGACTAAGATTGATACAATTTTTTTTGTCTAAATGATATAATTTTTTCAATTCCAAATGTTCTTTTACTAAGAATGACAGAAATGATATGTTAAATTAATTTCCCAATCTTTAGAAAATAAAAAATTACAATTTATGGAAAGCAACATATTTACTTCTTATTATCTTAAATCATTTTAAAAAATCCACTTAGAAGAAAATAAAAATGAAACGATTTTATCTAAAATCCACTTAATAAGAAAATAAAAATGAAACTAATTTATCTTAAATTCACTTAATTCAAAGTCAACTCATAAAACATATAAACAATAAGTCCATCAACTTCGAATTACTTTTTAAAAAATTAGTACTGGATACAGAGATGTGGTCTCAAGTTTCAACTTAGCCATTATAAAAATAGCAAAATGATACAAACAGTCTCTGAACTTTGGCCCAATATGTAATTTGATCCGTGAACTTGCATTGAACATTTTCATATAGTTCAGGGACTGAATTGAACATATATTAAAAGTTCAGGAATTGAATTGAACAAATTAAAAATTTTGAGACTACATTGAATATTAAATTAAAGTTCAATGACCGCATTAAACAAATTAAAAGCTCATAGATCAAATTGCATATTGAGCAAAAGTTCAGAGAATATTTATATCATTTCCCTATAAAAATTGCACAAAAATGTCATTTAAAAAATATGACACTGAGTAAGCAAATTTCAATTTTTTTTAGGCAACATTTGGAATAATAGTCCAAAAAGTCATAAATTTTTACAACGATTAACTTAATCATAAACATTTCAATTGTGTCAATTTAGTCCTAAATATTTTTTATAACTTGCTAATTTAGTCGTAAATCTTTTAATTGTTCGAATTTACCTAAACCTTTTGATGATTTATTACTTTAGTTTCAAACATTTTGATGACTTGTCAATTTGGTATTTCCGATCAATTTTGGCCAAAAATCGCTAAGATAGACACCAATCAATCGCCAAGCCAACCATCCTACGTGCATGGCTAACGCTAACGTGAATATTTGCATTTTTTATATCATTTTTCCTTTTCCTTTTGGCTAATGACCGAATGTCGATCATAGGCCAAAGTGAACAAAAAGGAAAAAAAATGAATTGTTTTTGTAAAAATGCAAAATTTGTCAATGTTAGCACTGGCCAACATAAGATGATCAGCATTCACTGCAGTGATTTCCAACCAAAATTAGCCAAAAGAATTAAATTGGCAAAACGTCATAAGGTTTAAGACTAAATTGACACAATTGAAAAGTTTAGGACTAAATTGGCCACGGTACAATATATTCGGGACTTTTTGAATAATTTTCTTGGCGGCATTTCATATGTACAAGATACAGTCCTGCCAGTTACACCGTGGAATTCACATTGAAAGCTTGAGAACAATAATAATAACCAGGATAACTGGTAATAGACAGTTTTCACTTTAACTCTCTCCAAATCTATAATCATTCTATAGCATGCACAAAATTGGGAAAGATACACAGCAAGAAACCATAAGAACCCTAGGGAAAAAACAAGAGAGAAATCAGCAAGAAAAACATACCTCATCCCGACTAGCATCACCATATCACTCTTTTACCAATAAATTAACAAATCGATCTGCCCCGGAGGCTAATCAGGCTTTTATAAAATGGTGCTTGCCTCCAAAAGAATATGCATCTAACCTGAACCACATCCTCGACAAGCCAACTGGACACCTACATATGTATTCTCCCCAATATTTTGACAATGTGATCTTTCCTGCTTTAGAATTTATAGAAGCCTAGGCCGTTTCTTTCATCCGCGTGCTTTCTGTAATGCCACCAAACATTCTGAGAAGACCGAGCCAGCATCTCCGGCAAACCTCCCCATGCTTTTTCTCTCATCAGCATCTCCAGCAATTGGTGGGGAGGATCCAGAACTTTCAACAACCAAAACTACAATCCACATAAACTCCCGCTGCTACTGCTAAACAAGACGGTGTTGTCGCAAACCCTTCCCGAAGTGAGGTTGCATCAAACGTACATACAAACCATTCTTGGACATTAAAGAATCATGGGATCCTTCTTCCACAATGCGCCCCCCATTTAGAACTACAATGTTGTCGACGTGCCGCATCATTGCAGCTCTATGGGCTATAAGAATGGTGGTTTTGTTTCCCATCACCAGCGTATCAAGAGCCTCCTGCACCACCCTACTTGACTCGGATTCGATGGATGAGCTAGCTTCATCCAATAACAATATGGGAGCATTCTTCAGAACCACGCGAGCAATTGCAATTCTCTGTTTCTGTCCTGGAGTAAGATCAACACCTCTCATCCCCACATGCGTGTCATAGCCATGAGGCAAGTTGCTGATGAAATGATGAGCATTTGCTATTCTAGCAGCCTCCTTGATCTCTGCTTCACTTGCATTATGCCTGGCGTAGATGATATTTTCTCTGATAGTTGTTGAAAATATAATGGGCTCCTGCTGAACAAGGCCTAGGTGGCTTCTCAACCACCTCAAGTTGTAAAGCTTCAAATCTCGCCCATCTAGCAAAACCTGACCAGCAACTGGATCGTAGAATCTTTGAATCAAAGATATTATGGTGCTCTTTCCAGATCCTGAAACTCCAACCACTGCCACAGTTTGTCCCCCATTTACCTTGAGACTGAAATTGCTCAAGACCAACACTTCGGGGCGAGTTGGATAACAAAAGTCCACATTTTTTAACTCAATGCTCCCATAGACATTAGGAGGCTTCAGTGCTGAAGTATCATCTGGGTCGATTTTAGGCGCTCGGTCAATTATCTCGAATACAGAGGTAAGAGATTTGCGTCGTTTCAGTATATATGGAGCCAGTCCAAAAGGCTCCACAAGAGCAAATGTCGCAAAGGAGAAAACCATAAATTCCTTCATGCCAGTCGGTGCATCCATATGCTCATTCTTAATCAATAATGCAGTGTACCACAGAAGAAGGGCATTGCAAGCGAAAAGGAGAAACTGGGAGAAACCAAAGGCAAAACCAATTGCCACTCCATGAAGAAAACTCTGCATCAGTATTCTCTTTAATTGTGATCTGTACAGCTCCATGACTTTGTTACCAGCACAAAATGCAACAACGGTGTATATGTTTCTAACTGCATCCTCAAGGACCAAAGATGCCTTTCGGTGCATTTCCTGGATACCCCTTGAGAAGCCACCAAGCCATAGTTTCTGCAAAACCAAATGTAGAATCTGATCAGTTATTCGTAAACGACAGGGGAGAAAAGATACAGTGCAACAAATATACTTGATACTGATAATGGACAGGATACCAATCAAGAACAGATTCAGATACAGCAAGCAAAGAGATGTTTTGGAAATGCTGACAATATAAGGGCCTGTTTGTTTGATTAAGTTAAAGCTAAAAGTGCTTTCCTGCCAAGATTTACAAATTCCAAAATAATGAGAATTATAGTGAACCTACGTGCTAACATTTATATATGGTGCAAGTTTTGAATGTCACGGATTAAAAAATTTCAAAGTGCGTTCGCTACAAAATTTAAATCAAAACTAAGGTAGAAGTCCATCCACACGCCCTAAGAGTGTCAAAAGATAGATGAAAATTCAACTAAGCTAGCCATCAAGAAGGTCGAGACAGAAACAAACAGAACTAAAAGGAATCTTGTTGACCATCATCAAACTTGGGAGAAGCGTGCACATCTAACCAAAAGAACAAGCAGGATAGAAGCTCAAAAATAATAACCAATGTGGCCTTTTGTTTAACAACTCGAACACAAGAAGCTTCCAGGAAATTAACAAATGATTCATGGATTATAATCATCAAATTTTGCAACTTGCAATTCTTTAATGAATTCATTACTTTAATGGAAGTGCGGTCTCCAGGGTTAAAAGCATGCCCACATCAGTGCCCCAGTAGCTTCACATTCCTACGGCTCCTTCCCTTCCTTCCACATGTTTTCATGTTTCAAAATGTCTAAGACTCTAATCAAGACTCAAACATAAAGATCAGGGGTATAAATTGTCTAAGTGTTGACCAAATCAAACTTATCAAAACAAGTTCCTTTTCTCCAAAAGAATTAAACCCAAGTTTTCCTCAATGGAATCTCTAAATCACTTCTAGAGCCAAATAATAATAGTAAGTGGTTATCAAAGCTTCTTTTCCTTCCAAACATCAATTTAATGCAGATGTGGTGTCACCATCAGTAATAAAATACAAGAACAATGGTATAAATAACAAATGGATATATATATTCCACTTCCACTACAATTAAATTTTAAGCATCCATCCATCCAGGTATATGATAGTAAATAAGGTATCAAGCTTGGTAGGATCATAACATCCTCTGGGGCCAGTAATTTACAAGAAGCAGGGATATTGCACTTCAAAAGGATTAGGGCTACTTAAAAGCTTAGAAATCAAGTCACTCTTCAAGACAGGAGGGACTGTCAACTTCTCGTGTACTGACCGGGCCAGGAAGAAATACATAGTAGACAACTAGTATCGACAGTATAACAAAAAAATGTGAGATTGACCACCAAGTTACATGTTACTCGCACGAGTGGATTTAAGATTAGAGGATCAACAGTTTAAAAAAGGAACCCATCAAGATACATAAGAAAAAGTAGTTGAAACCAGATAAGGTTACTGTATCTTTCAATGGCAAGTGATGGTGGAGTTACGTGAAAAACACAGATTTGTCAACAACATTGGATTATAAACAAACCTGTGCAATAGCTGAAACAGTAAGAACGGGCAGGGTTGCCAAAGCCACAAGTGCTAGTCGCCATTCTAACAGCATGCCTATAAGGATAGCCACAATAACAGCAGCACTGTCCTGTATAAATATGGAAAGACGATTACTAAAGGCAGCTCGGACAAAAGTAGCGTCATTTGCCAAGCGCATGGATAAAGTATCAGCACTATTCTCCTCTTCATCAAACCATCCAACTTCATTGCGAAGCATTGCTGTTTCAACAAGGTAAATGCCCATCATTTCATGTTATAAATATAAGATATCTAAGCTTATGGGACAAGTCTAATGAAGAATGGAAGAGAAGATAGACTTATTTACAGATGTTACCTGAAAACATCATCCTACGAACTCGTTCTGTCATTTTCTCCCCCATGATACCAAAATAGAAGTGCTGAAGAAAATTGGCCACTACAGTTACTATTCCCATGCAAGCTATGATCAAGCACCATTTATCAATCTCCTGCCTCAGATGATGAAATTCATGAGCTCTATAGTATGCTGTTACTATCAACGCGATTACATAAGCAAGAAGAGGATTAAAAGAGCCAAATATTGCAGCACCAACACTGCCTAATGCAGCATAAAGCCATTCTGGAAAACTAAGCTCTGCCAATCGCCAAAGTGACGGTGCTTCCCCATGTGTTCTGTCCTTAGCATCCTTTGATTTTATGGGAATATCATCAAAGTGACTATGGGGTCGACTAAATGTTTGAGAATGTGAACGCTCGTTTTTCGGATCTGATGTCAGAAGGGGTGAAACAGGAGACTCCGGATCTGAACCATTCACTTGTCGTTGTACAGACTGAACATCAATCTTTGGTAACTCCGGCAATCTCATCTCAAAACTATCCTGCCTTCTCATTGATGGCTCCTTATCCTCTGCATCTGTTGGGACACCATTTTCCTGCATATGCTCAGGAGGGGGGCTCCGAACTTTTGGTGATTCTTGTAAGCTATAAGTAACATCTGCTGGTCGGAATCCCTGAACGCCAGGAACCCGCTGAAGAGAGGGTGATTTTACCAGTTTGGGAGATGAAGGTTCTTGGAAGCTATGACTTACCGAAGAATCCTTTTCAATTTCAAAAGCAGCAGTAGCTCCTTTATAATGTTTAACAGGCATCCTGAATGAAAAAGAATCACTCATCATTTTGGACACTAGGCATCAGCAAGTTAGCAATATTTTTAAGTAAAATGTGTACCTCCTAGGAAGCTTTGCTGCTTCTTCGCATCTAAGAAGCTCTGCATAAAGACCATCCAGGCCTACCAATTCATCATGTGTACCCATTTCAACGAGCTGGCCCTCCTCCATCACAGCAATGTAATCAGCATTCCTGATGAGGCTAAGACGCCGAGCAATGATTATAGTAGAGCGCCCCAGCATAAGGAGATCAAGAGCTGCCTGGACAACCTTTTCAGCCTCAAAATCAAGGCCACCAGTGACCTCATCAAGCAGAAGAATTGATGGATTTAGAAGCACAGCTCTCGCAATAGAAAGTTTAATTTTCTGTTCTTCTGTCAACGCTAAGCCAGCTCTACCAACCTGCAACGCATACAAGCTTATTTTACATGGAATTGAAAGAGAAAAAAACAGCCATTTAAAGTTCCAATTAACTTTAGCATTTCAATCATGCATTCAAACTTCTAAAATACCTGTGTCTCATATCCTTGTTCAAGTGAAGTGATGAAGGTATGTGCATGTGCAATTTTGGCAGCTTCCTCAATTTGATCCATAGTAACATCCCGGCCATAAGCAATGTTATCTCTGATGCTCAGGCTTAGCAAGGCAGGTTCCTGGGTAACCAATCCTATTTGGCGTCTTAGCCATTCCAATTTCATATTCTTGATATTTTCTCCATCAAGAAGAACTTCTCCTGCATCAAAAAAATAAAAATATTGAAATCTGGAATCCCGAAATAGTTGCCAAAGATTTCAATGGAACTTTTGGAACAGAATGCTAGGGACTACAGTAAAAAGAGGAACTTATTATACCTAAAGTGGGATCATAAAACCGCTCCATCAGAGGAATGATACTGCTCTTCCCTGAACCGTTCCGTCCAACAAGTGCAACAGCTTTCTTAGCAGGAACGGTGAGATAAAATCCACTCAGAATAGGGATTTCAGGACGAGAAAGATAGCTGAAATAAACATTCCGAAACTCAATATTTCCTTGAACAGACACCAGAGTATTCCCATCAAGATTGACTGAAGAGGATGATCGGCTAATCATCTCAAAAAGTCTGTAAGCAGCTATCCTTCCTTGATCAAATGAATAGAAATTTGTTGCAGCTTGATTCAGACCTCTACACACATAAAAAAGTTCCCCTTGAGAAGGTTGTGAAAGTAATGGCGAGATCTATAAGTAAAAGATGTGCTTAATATGCTTACAGGCCACTTAGTATTATAGCAAACAAGGCTGCTATGACTTCACCACCATGAGCTTTTTCACCTGTAACTAGGAGCCTCCCAACCCAAAGTTGTAAGGCACAAGAACATATTGCAAGCCCATATGTAAATCCAAGCCCAAGTCCTTGCACAAGACTTATCAGTATACCATATCTTAGAGTCGCTTGTAGTGAAGTTGCATATGAATACTTGGCCAATGTTTCATTGGTGAATGCATATAAGGTCCGAATGCATGAAACTGCCTGCATATTTGGAAACATATCGAAATGAGGTGATGGCTTCAACATTTCTTGCAAGATGCGCGTGCTAATGAATTAATTCCAATACTAGTGCTTACCTTACGTCTAAAAATAACATATGCGCTTACCTATCTAATATAAAGGGAGACTTTTTTGTCATTCTCTTCAATTTTAATAGAATCAATATTTGACAAGAAACTTTCTCCAAAGTCCAGAATGACAAGTCAAAATTTCAATCATCCATGCTTATTTCGTCAAAAGTGTAAGTCATTAAGCAGGCACTATAGGTGGAATAAGGAACCGTCGAAATTGCTTCCCTAAGAGAAGTGCTCTGTTCCTTTGCATGTCAGAGAGGCTCGATCCAAGTGCACAGAACTTAGAAATGTACATAAAGACCACAAAGCAAATATAAACACAAACAAATAAACTACAAAAAGCTCATAGGCTCACAGGTGAAATCCAGGAAACAGATGCGAAGCAGCCAACCAAGTCATGCCATATGATATTTGTTCAAATGTTGACATTTCTACCAAGTTTCGGTGAAGATGGACTTCGTAAATCAAGAGTCCTAAGGGATTAGAATTCTTCTTATGAATAAATTAACAGTCTTATATCTTTTAGGATTCAATTATTATTATGGTTTTATTAAGTTTCCATTTTATTTTGAATAAAATATTACATTCCCTATTCTATATTGTTTTTCTTGTTTAGAGGTTTCCTATTTCAACTAGGAGTAGAATTTTAGAGAGTCTATCATTGTACTTCCTTCTTCTCAATAGAGTACACAGTTATTTAAATTTTGGAAGTATTTGTCTTGGTATTGTGCAATGTAATTCTTCTCTTAGGTGTGATGCTTAGCTTTGAGTGTGAAACCTAAAGATTTTTTTCTCTATTGTGAGATTTGTCGTCCTACATCAATTTTGGTATGAAGAAAAGGTTCTTACACTTTCTCCCACAATGGTGACCGACCTTGAGTTGAATTTCAAGGTTGGTGAGTTGACATCCAAGTTGGACGCTTTGTGTAAAGATTATGAACACTGTTTCAAGCAACAAAACAGCAAGATCGATGAACTCTCTGAGCAGATAAAGTTGTTTATTGCACTAGGAGTGCAACCAATGGAAAGAACCATCATTCAAGTCCCTCCACAAAATCAAAATACTAGAGGTGTTCAAGATTTTCAAGTATCAGAAGAATCCAAACTCAAGAAAGAAGATCCTGAATCACATAACAATTTGATTGCATGAAAGAGATTGAAAATAAAAACGGATCAAGCAAGAAGGATGTCTTGAAAGTTGTGTGCTTCTCGTGCGGAGATTTCAGCCATGTTGATTATCAATGTCCAGTGAAGGTGCATGTTGGGCGAAACAAGCAAAATTCAGTCCAAGGTGGCTGTGAAGATCGCACAAGCAAAATTGAGGATATCGATTTCGTGATACCATCCAACATTGATTATCAGAAAGAGTTTGATCATGATTTGTCTCAAAACATGCCATAATTTAACTTCTTTCAGCTAGAGGGACAAAACTTATCATGATGCCCTTACCAAAAAAAAAAAAAAAAACTTATCATGATGCAGATAAAGCCGATATATTCAATTGTTTGACGCTTCAAAACTCGAGGACGAGTTTTCTCGAACCAGGGGAATATGATGCAGCCAACAAAATCATGAAAGATGAAATTTACTCAGATATTGACATTTCCACCAAGTTTTGGTGAAGATGGACTTCACAAATCAAATAAAAGTCCTAAGGGATTAATATTCTTCTCGCAGATAAATTAGCAGTCTTATAACTTGTAGGATTTAATTCTTATTAAGATTTTATTAAGATCGTTGTAATTCTTTCTTTTCAATAGAGTCAATATAAATTATTTGAATTTTGCAAGTATTTACTTTGGGATTGTGCAATGCAATTCTTCTCTTAGGATGATGCTTAAGAATCCCTAGATGCGATGCTTAGGAAGCTTTGGATGTGAAGCCCAAAGATTTAATCTCTATTGTGGCATTTGTCGTCCTACATCAAGACAGCTACAAACAAGTGACACAAGAATCACATGTTAATCAACAACTCAGTAGGGGGACTGTTCAATCCCAAAAAAAAGGGTATTTTTAAGGCCCTCAAGCCAAAAGCATCAAGTTTTTTTTTTTTTTGGGCCGGGGGGGTGGGGGGGGGTCGAAAAATGCATCAAGTTGACATAGCAACATTCCATATTTCCAAAATAGGGGGAAACCTCTAAATAGATCTAAGTTCACATCGCCTGCCTCACTTTCAAAACTTAACCACCAACATTAGCTTCACATCTTGACGATAATATTTATAGCCAATTTCAATAAAGATATCATACGCTATTCATTGAAAACTCAGCAATGTCTAAATGCAACTGCATGGACAATTGCATAAATATATACATCTACATTTAAAACATTAAAAATGCTTTCGAATCTGAATCTCGGTTGATAATAATTATACTGAGGTTTTTTTTTTATAAATTGCATTTTGTACTTTTTAGCACTCACATTGAATATAAATCAATCCCATCAAATGTAAAGAAAATGTGGCCAAAACAAAGAAGGATTATCAAATAAGGACAGTGATTGAGTAGGTAAAAGGGACATTGTCCCATAACTTACCATACCTAATATATCCTTTAGAATGTTAAAAGGTCAACAAAATTCCTATTCTTTGCAGACACTTGTCGACTGTGATTGCATTAAAACCTCTCTTCATTAAATAGTAAGATTTGTCATCCAAATGCAATATTGAAGCAGGTGGTTTGATATGTTTTAAAAGCGAGCCAGGGGATTTGATATTGAACCTTCCTACAGGGAGATGACTTGTAATGTTCCCCAACACCTATGGAAGAATATTCCAACCTATGAGGGACCTTTCAGGAAGATCTCTGGACACTTCAATTTAGCAGCCCAAAATGGGCGTTGGTGAACCTTGTAAGCTGAAGGAAATCTGGACAAGCACCCACCTCATGTTGCAGAAACTTGAAATTACAGATCAATTTGAACAAATTGTTCATAATTTCCACATTCAGTCTTTTAACCCAAACCAATTCTCACCCCCTTTCCTAGTAAAGCTAGAAACCTGATAAAAAAAATAAGATAGGAAAGGCTAAATGTTGTATGTTAAGGCAGCAGATCAATAGACTCAGGAGGTTTCTGGCTGCTTTTGTTGGATACATACTTCAGCAAGCAAACAAGAGGCCTCATACGTGACATGGGTCACGTTTGCACTCACAAAAATACTATTGGTAGTGACACGAGATTATCTTAGACAAGATTACTATAAAATTACTGGGAAGATAAGCTCTTTAAAACCAAGAATATGCTACATCAATGAAGGATTGTCTCAAAGGTTATCCCACACTACATTACAAGCAGATTTGGCTCTAAAAATTCTCAAGAAGAAATAAGGGAGAAGAGAAGAGAGAAGAGAGGTAGTGAGGACCTTTTAGTATGCAAACCATGAAAAATGACTTGTCCTGGAGCAGTGCATTTGTAATTTGTTTTTAATTTAATTTGTCTATTTTGGTGAAAATGGATAGTTCAGTTAAAGAGAAACAATGGAGAGTCAGTAATTTTTATAGGATCAAAAAGTCACCATTCAGAATCAAGTTGTATTTACAATTCAATTTCACTCAATCTTTATTCTTCACGATTTTGGTGCACCAGATAGTCATCCAACTTCAAATTTACTCTTCATAAACATGAAATCCGTGACAGAAGTGAGCGATGAATTTTCAAACATCACAGGTATTAGCAAACATAACTGTCGCCCCCCTACCCTGCCCTACCCTGCCCCTCGCGTGGGCTTATGGGCAAAATTATAGAGAAGTGAAAGTACCTGTTCCGCAATGCTAGCGGCTTCTGCATATGCATCTTGGATATTCTCAGCGAGCCTATGAAGAAATATATTGGATATTCCTCCAGCAGCAACAATGAAAGGACCAGTTGCTAATGTTATCAGGGCAATCTGCCAACAGTTGACAAATCCAATAACTAGCCCACTGAAAAAAGTGGCCATGTTATGAATATAATTTCCAACCTGCAATTAGAAAGGCTAATACAATTACTAAAAATTAATTGCATCCAGAAAATGGTTCCATTACTTCAATCTCACAACAATAACTTTCAAAAAGAAAAGGTTCAACACAAATGAGCACAGAGAGACTGTACTTTTTCACTGAGAGCAGACTGAATGAGTAGCACATCACTCAATACTTGGCTCACGATGTCCCCATTGTTCCCATATGTATCAAAAAAACTCATGTCCTGGTTAAGCAACACTTGGACATACTTTGACCGGATGACTGCCGTCTGTCGTTCCCCCGTCAATATCCAGCATGAGACCTCTATTACAAAGAATAAGTTAGTGTTGTGGCAGCAATGCATCACCTTCTAATTTATAGATAGTAACAAGTGACAATATTCAGAAAATTAGCACATGATTATCAAATCTTACCAATCCAACCGAAAGCAAAGACACCAACCGCAATCCAAAGAAGTGATAAAGAGAGCTGCAGAAAAGGCATCCACAGAAATGAAAAGTGTAAGATCAAATCTACGAATCACAGTTCACATATAACTAAAATCTAAAAACTTAATATTAATAGCATAGAGTTATATATGGTCATTGTGAGGACAGTAGACCAGAAGAGTGCCCTAAAAGAATAGGAACCAGGCTTCATATACAGTCACCTCCTTCTGAATGAATTTTCCATCAGAGACATGATTGAGAACTAGTAAGCACCAGATGGTAAAGCATCTCCTTTTAATAATCTATATCTCCAATTAAATCACACTTTTTGACATCAATGACCATTTTTAAGGATATGATGTTCCTCACCGGTTCTTCGATAAATCATGAAATTTCAGCAAATTTTTCATCACTCACTACTTTACCAAGAGTAAAAAAAAAAGATCACACGCCAATACAAGAGCAACATAATGACAGTTGGGACCAACTATGTATTGATAATTTCTCCACATACACGATTCCTTAAAACATTGCCTGCATTGTCATATACATCAACTATACCAGTACGCCTCTCTTCTGCCTTGTGGCCATTCACTTTAATAGGAGAGGAGAAGGACAAACGGCCAATTACATACATGTATATTAGACATAAGGATGAACAGCCATAGTATTGGGGATATTATGATGACACCTCATACATTTTTTAAGTAACTACACTACACACCTTATGCTTCATGAAATATTTACTAAATCATTTTCTGCTTTACGAAATATTTACTACGACACCTTATGCTTTTATGAAATATTATTTTGGCACCTCATACATTTTTAAAGGAGCTCTATGAAGTCTAGATAGGCTGAGATTGATAACATGGTTCAATATTATACTGTATAAATGCACAATTTGAGTTGACTGATAGCAATTCACTCTATCATACATCTAAACTGACAAAATAACGAATCATTCCGCAATCTTACTATAAGTGAACACAGTGAAGGCCATAACCACTGTGGTAGACCTATTCGAGGTTCAATGACCTTATGGGGCTGTGAGAGTCACTTTACTGTAGAATATGACAGGTGTCATAATGAATTTTAAAAATACAAAAATACTTGATGCCCATTGTATTTATTCAAATTTTCAGCCTCAACTTTCAAGAAATTACAACACACTTTAACTCTAATATCCATCACACTCAATGACTCTACCAAATCCTTAACAAGGCATATTTCTCATTTCAAAATAATACACTCTAGATACACATTTATAAATCCGATTACACATTACAAACCAACTGGAAAAACTATGCTTGAAATGTTTAGTTTTGATTTCATTCTTCATCTTTTCCTAATACATAACACTCTAGCTCCACCAACCGATGGGTTCTCAATACTCAATCAATAACAAGGCATATTTTCATTTCAAAAAAAGATTTCGCTAATGAGTGACCCGGGACAATTGTTAAGCAACCAAATAAGGAAAGTAAGCAGTTTTCAATGCACTTTTTTTTCTCATATTATGTTTAAAAAATTGTTTCGGAGATTGAGAAAATCTTCATTGACAGTGCTTAGCAAGTGCACTAGGGGCACTCATTAACAAGACACTTAAAAAAACTATAGTATAGAAACTCACATATATTGGCATCCAATTTCAATTGTTAAGCTTGGGTCACGATGAATAGAGTCAAAAATAAGTTGCCTGGAGTATACCCTACTTCTTTTCTTGGTAGAGTATACCCAACTCCCCACATGTTTACCTTGCAAACACATTTACCAGCTCAAAGTAAAGGAGACACGAGTTGTTCGGTGCCTTTCCACCCCTACGGCTTTTGTGGCAGAAAAAAATGTCCCAAGAACAGAAGCGTATAGAGAACAACAATATAAACAAACCTAATGCAGCTTGCACCTATAACTTTTCTCCTTCATACATAAGAACAACTAGAGGAAAACATCTTTTTCTGGCCAGAGTTATTGGATCTAATCCCACTTCTGCAGTGAAGTTTATTGTCTACCAACTATTGATCAAGTTCATAGGTCGATTGGCTGGCTTGCAAAATAATTTAGGGCACCAGTACAGCTAGATTTCTGAAACAAACTTAATAAGCACAGTGTTTACATGAACAGGTCACAAGCCTACAATTGGAAATCACAACACTAGTTTGGAGATATAAAAAAAATCCACCAGCTTTAGCAACGAACCCTTGGTTTCTAAACAGGTGGTAAGGTCAGGCAGGATATGCATGCCATAGCTATAGCTCAAGACAAAACCAAATTGGCCAAATTCCTTTAGCAAACCTAGCAGAGCAGCGAATGATTTATCGAGCAAGTCATTTAACAAAAGCGCTTGCGTAAAAATCACAACTTTCCCCACAAAGAATAACCAATCCAATAAATCTACTTAGTTCATATAAGCTCATTTCAGTTCACACAACCATCTCCTTCACTAAATGCACTACCTCCTCCTCCGCCCTAAGCCCTACTGCCAACAATCTTCCTCGAGCCAAACAGAACCATATTAGCATCGCATGAACGATACCAAGACTAGGGTTTAGGAAGAAGGTCCAGTTACCTCTTTAAACCTGGGAAACATCTCGGGCGTAGAAGAAGGCGGCGGCGAAGCTCCTTCCGGAGGCCCTCCCAGATGTTCTAAGTGAAGGACATTCACAATCTTCGCGAAGTAATGCAAGTAGAAGACGAGGGCCGTGCCGTGGGCGGCCGCGGCGAAGGATCCCACGATCATCAGGCCCCAGTCGAGGTGGTCCGCGCAGGCGAAGAGCCGCGAGAAGGGCACGGCGGCGGGGGGCGGCTCCACCTCCTCCGGCTCATCCACCTCCTCCTCCGGCTCCACCTGGGCCCCCGCGGGCCCCCCGCCCTCCGCGCTCGTGTCGACGTACGGGGAGGGGGACTCCGGCGGCTCGGACACCTCGGAGACCGGCGTCAGCGGCTGGATGTGCGGCGGCGACCAGCCGAACAGACCTCGCGATATCATCATCTCGCCGCGCCCGCTCCTCCTCCCTCGCTCCCTCTCCCTCTCTCTCGCCCGGACCTCCTCGATTTCACCGCCAATCTCCTTCCCGGCGGAAACACGAAAACCTAGAACAAAACGTCGGCAATCTCTCTCCCTCCCTCCCTCTCTCTCTCTCTCTCTCTGAAACGGCGCTTGCGTAGAGAGACAGAGACCAGATTCGAGTGAATCGCCGCCTCCCTCTCTCTAGGGAAGCTCGCCGGAGTAGAGGGAGGAGCTCCGGCGAGACTGGATCTGCCGCCGAAGATGGATGGAGATGGCGGAGGCAGATGGAGGGAGGCCGAAGGGGGGGGGGGTGCAGAAAGGAGGAGGAAGATTCAGTTTCAGCGACACAACATTTTTCGGTTCCACTGTCGCCGTATTTTCGCTTTATTTAAATTTTCTTATTTTCTTTCTTCTTTTTCGCGCACAGAGAGGAAGTGGGGAAAAAAGCGAAAATCGGGAAAAAATAAAAAATAAAAAAAAAGCTAGTCGCCGTCGTCGCTGTCGTCGTTGAGGGCGTGACCGGGTCAAAGGAGGCGGACGGAGGGAAGTTGGGACTCACCCGCGGTAGCACCGAACGCATTCGGCCCTTTTTTTTTTTCCCCACCCGTTTTTTTTTCTTTTTCACTTTATTATTATTATTGGTCTGTCTTTTTTTGCCTCCTGTTTTTTTTTTTTCCGGCTTGGCGGTCAAACGCCGCCGAGCATGTGGCCGTGTGCTCCCGATTTCTTTCTCCTTTTTCAATTATTTTCTTTTTGAAAATTAGGAAATGATGAAAAGCAACGAGCGCCAGCGACCCGGCGTCGTCCCGGGGGGGGGCGGGGAGGGGGGGCATTTCGGGGTTTTCGCTGCGGGCAATGATGGGGGGCGAGCGTGCGAACAGCTGGACCAACTGAATAAAGGGCGGTCTTTTTACCACAAGAGTTTTTTTTTTCATTTATTTTCTTTTCTTTTCCTTAATAATGGTCTGGCAGGTCCGGAGAAATCCTCTTTTTCTTTTGTTTTTCAAACTCGCTCAAATCCTTGATTTTTTTTTTCGTGAAATGTTTTATTTAAGAATCATCGGTTGCTAATTTTAACCAAAAAAATAAACAAATGGAAATCAACATTTAGTCTCGCTGGAATAATGTCCGGGCTTTGCACGGAAATGCATGAAAAGCGTAAGGTTGATTGATAATTTGTTGTGTTCGAATTAAAATTGTAAATTACTTTCATTTTATAATAGTAAGATACAACGTATTAGGAAATTTAGAATTCGGAAATTGTGGAATTGATTTATTGCTCGGAAGTGATCACTGCTCTACCAATTAGAATCTTAATAGGCATGGGATCGTTTTTAAAAATTAAAAAAAAATGACAATTTTATTGTCGATTAGTATCGTGCTCCGGTAAAAAAGACCTCATCAATGGATTGATGAAAAGGCGGTCAACTTGAAGAGAATTAACAATTCATTGCCAAAGTCATCGACGACAACAAATATGGCAAAGGTTTTCGACGAGAGCCTTCACCAGTCGACCAAAATGCATCGATTCCAACATAAGTTCACAGTTGATTGTCCTGATAATCTCGAAAGTTGTAACTTGGGTAATGATAATTAGAGCACAAGGAGCGTGCCTAAAATGTCCAGGAACATGTACTGATAACCGTAACTTGGTGAGTTTGACCCCCAAGATAATAAACGTAATCTGGTGAGTTTTACCCCCAAGAAAACAACCGTAATTTAGGGAGTTACTAGTAGATCTAAAGTGATAACTAATTAGTCCTAACTGCCGAAGTTGGGCTGAGGACCTTGGTGCTTGGGATTTGGTCCCCAGCATGCGATCATGGTCCCCAATGTTTGAGCTCACAACTCTATCACCAGGACTAGGTACCCGAGACTGGCCCAAGGATCATGGCGCCTGTGAACGAGTCCCTATGGCATTGAGTGAGACCCCAGTGGCCGGGCCCCGATACTTGGCTCCCGCACCCAGGTGTCCGGCGCTTCTGCCCTCGCCTAGGTCTCTCGAGGTTGGGACCAGGGCATGTCCGTGCCATCCATGCCTAAGACCTCGATGGCCAGGCTTGGGTACCAACTCATGTGCTCGGTGCCTATGTCCCTCAAGTCCAGGCCTAGGTCCCCAATGCTCGGGCTCCTCAAGGCCCGGTCCCAGCGACACTGGTCCTTCATCTCATCTCCTTTTATTTTCAGTATCAATGTATTAAAGCTTGTTGTAGTTGCCAAAAACATGAAGCTTTATTTCATTCATTGTTTGGTGCTCCGTTTCCACCTATTTTGGTACTGAAATTCTCTCTGAATTGTGCCAGATAATTTCGAGCGAATTTGAATGTCTGCAACGTGACCGTCATACCAGTCTTGATAAATTTGATGCATAATACAACTCCATTGAAGATCTAGACTCTGCAGAAAGGAAAGAAATTGGCTTTCTTTATTGAAAATGTAATCCTGAAAGTCCAGGAAAAAGATTTTCCACAGCGGAAGCCTGAATCCTTCAGTCGGAGCAAGCTATGCTAATGGAATAAAAAAGAAGTTTGGTGAGATTTCTCCCCGGAACGATCAACAAGATTCACAAAAGCATATTGTTCGGCAGAGTCATGCCTGCCTCGATATGCAGCAGTTTGGTGAGATTTCATGATCCAATTCTCTATAGCTGTCGCTGATTACGATTCAGCAGGAAAATGATATGTTCTAATTAGATGTAACAAGGAAACGTGGCCAGAATGTCAGTTATGCTCCTTGGATTCGGTTGAAAATTCGAGAGATACAAACATCTCCATAGCCGGATGGACCCCTGAATCGATGAACACCGCCTTTGCATTTTGCAGGCTAGATCTTCTGTTGTTGTGTGACTGAGACCGCAAATCTACCTATGACGTCTGTTGTAGTGAGCAGGTCTCCGATGACCCCAAAATTGGGAATTCACTCCATTCGTGAAGTCCCAATGTCCGAGGGAATGCTTCTTTCTGGTGCCGCCCCAAGGTAATCAGGTCATACTCACTCCCAGAGGTCTTAAAAGTGCTGTGTTAGGTCCCTCATCCACCTTCTCCTCTGTACGAAACATTCCCGTTGCCTATACTGCCATTCTTGACATCGTTTAGGATTTCAGGATCATACATCTTTTCCCAGTTGGTAATGCCTTCATCTGAATGGTAGGTGATGTGGACAACATCCAGAGTGATTCTTGTACCGTTTGACATGCAATTCGCCAGAGTCAATGCCTCCCTGTCGTGGTTGCCTCCAAGAAGGATTATGGCCACTCAAAAAGGTGCCTGCTCTGATGATAGAAGTGAATTGGAGCCTCCTAGGCGACTGCAGTCCGCTAATATACCGATCAAACAAGGAGCCCTCTTGAGAACACTGCTGTTCAGGATCCTCTGCTTTTTGTCCTCCGATTCCGGGGACGTGTCCTCAGACCACTTACAGTGAAAGCGTAGACTGTGAGGTAGCTGAGTTTGTTAAGTTCCGACATGCATATGTCCCCATGCATCAACCTTGGCAATGAGATTGCCGTGAAAACATTTGCTGATCCGGCGTCCCAACGGTCTTGTTCGTAGTGACTGAATGCAGCGATGATGTTCTCTAAGTATGAGCATCTGATGGGAGTCCTCTTCTGCATCCTATGAGAATTAAATACAGGGGAGGCTTGGCCGACCAGATCGACAAGGTGGAGGCCGTAGAGGGCAACTGTTCGTTCTTTGGTGGCACAGGTGGCATCTAACAAGTTGAGGAGTGCTGCAACATTATCAGGTCTATGAATGGTGGCGACAATTCGGAGCTCAGCATCAGGTTTCAGATGCAAGGTGTTCCTCCGCTGGTAACCTGCATATTTCCTTTAAGGGTCATAAAAGTACTTCAAACCACATGGACTGATGATTGCGATCGCCAAGATAAACGCAACCAGGAAAGAGTATATGTCATTGGCTATAACCTGCAGAGATGCAAAGAAATGGAGAAAGCGAGGACATTTGATATAAAGAACTACTAACGAACTCATTTTGTGGTATTTCCTTGTTTTTCAGTGGGGATGTTCACTGATTCATTGAGAAAATTTCTCAAAAGATCATATGCCAAAAAAAAGAGTCTATGCTCTTCAAATCACAGAATTTAGAGTTTCCATAGATAATTGCATATCAGATGAGACATGACAATGCATTTTCATTGGTCTATGGATTACCTTATGGTCTCTAAGAAAGCTCTTCCCAGCCAAGTCTACCACGCCTTTGCTGCTCATTCTGGAAGCAAGGGCCAACATGTCTCGTTAGGGCAAATTCAAGACTAAGGAACCATAAAGCCTACAAATTTTGCCACTACTATTAGAGCAGTAACGTTGCTGCTAACCTGGAGGAAGTCTCTGCTGAAATGGAACTCTGAGAAGTTGGCCTTCATCACCCTCGTAGTTATAAAGATAGGCAAAAGCACACCCGAAGCAAAGCAATCCGACTTCCCCACTAAGTTAGCTCCTAATGGTGGGCCATCAGGGATGGCTAAACCCAGAATAAACGGTGCAAGGAAGCTAGAAAGCCCCGCCAAATGGAATATCAATGAAGAAGTGAGGAAATACAGAATTATGGCATAGACATACACGTTCTTAACCAGCCTGCCTTCTGGAGTTCGCCTGATGATCCAATTCATCGCTGGCTGAATCACTTTGATAACGAAAGCAAGGTGCAAAAGCACACCCAGGACCCTTCCTATAGCTATCAAATGCTTATCCTTCTTAACTCCATTAATAGCCGAGGTGCTCATAAGTTAAAGAAACATGCTCAGTACATCACTGACCAGTGCAGAAGACAGTCCTAAACGGCCGAATTTCCAATATTTTGAGGCAAGCAATGATGGGAAATGGATTATAAACTGCAACGCGGCCACATTAACTAGAGCCAATTTGCTATCACGAGAAGGGTGCCACGCAGCACCAAGTTTTACCACACCTAATAGTCCAAACAGTAATGGCATCAACAATGATGCTACGCCGTGTATAGATCTATTTTCCCCGTCATCAGAACCATGCTAATGTTGATCGTCATGCCAGTCAAGAGAAGAAAAATTAGCCAACCGAAATGAGTAAAGATGCCAACCATATCTGGCTCTCAATAGTGAAGAGAGGCCTCACGTGTTTTTCCCTAAGGTGGACAAAACAAATTAGGGCCAAGGATTATACCGTGATGGTTCACAAAACCAAGATGAAGAAATACAACACCATCAATAGCCGCTTATTCATTTCAGAGAATGAAAATGATCCTGCCTGACGTACGAAACAGAATGGATGAATGAAGAAAGCATCGCATAATTGATATATCTACTATGAATTGCCATTGCAAAGAAAATGAAAATGAAAACAAGTGCGAGATAAGTGCGACAATTACATGATTAGTAATTAATTATAGGGTAGCACCAAAATTCCTCAGTTATTACTGCATTGTTCTGGAGAAGCTAGGGTCTGTAAAACAAGGGAATGATTGTAGCAACATCGTTTCGGCCTTTCTTGCCAAGGAAGACATCGCTTAGAACTGTCTTGGACTGCAACAATGCCTCCAGCAGCAATTTTCCCTGCCAATGTAACCACCAAAGGGTTGATACAAAGTTAATTGCCGTCTACTGAACATACTGTAGATCTTGAAACAGATTTTAAAGGAATTATGACCACGTACATCGTCTGAATTCGTTCAATGCTCTTTAGTCTAGCTGTGAGGATGAAACGAAATGCCGTACATGTGGTGAAAGACAAAAAAAGCACGTACACAAATGTAGTTGGATTCGGCTTACCTCATCCACCCCAAAATCAACAAACTTGTCCTCAAACATTGCAGACTTGTCCTTCAACATGGCGATGCATGAGTCAATAGTCATCGGCTTCACCACTAGATCATCCATCACCACATACTTCACCAGCCCATTCACGTAACCAGTCTCCCCGGTTGGCAATTTGATGAAATCCACTCTTCGGTCCATGACACGGTCGCACAAGGGACATTTCACAGAAGGGTCGTCAGTGACCTTTTTACAGTAAATATAAGTACAATCCTTAGTCGGGCACAAGTAACAGTGGGGTTGGCGTGATGAAGATGGTGAATCACTAGGCAATAAAAGAGTAAACGGGTCTGTAATGTTTGAACCACAGTTGGGGAACTTGGGCTTCAAGAGGTTCTGCTTGTGGCGGGGCATCGTGAAGTACATATCCTCCAAGTCCTCAATGCTCTTGTAAAGATTGCCTAGGCTGCCGTCCATGGAGTCGGTTTTCCCGGCTAGAATGCGCGTGAGAGTCGCAATCGATAAGGTGTGGACGTGGAAGAGGAAGTCCACAAAGTCTTTTCCTGCTTCCGCGAAAACCACTCTTCGCTTGCTCTTGTCGACCACGAGCTTCAGCTTCAACTTTGGTGATGACTCCATTACCTTCGTTTTGTCAGAGTCTATTATGTTTCTTTGTTACTGGGAAGTACATATATATAGGGGCTTCCCAGTTCAACTCAGTGGAACAGTAATGGATACTATAGAGAGTCCAAGGGGTTTGGAGGAAGGCAATGAGACAGCAGCGAAGAGCGCATCATGCATTGTTTGGCCTCATCATCTCGAAAAAGAAAAATCAATACATTGGATGATGATGGAGAAAAGGGAACTGGGAGGGTTTCATGAATCTAAATACGAATGTTCCCGAGGAAATTTATGGGTTTAGGATTGCTATGAACTGTGATGGATCGGGTTGAGGCTTTTATCTTGCATTCAATCCCTATTGACCTTGACAGATCTTGACTTAGGTGTGGATATCGGAAGGCTTTTTATCTTATCAATTTTGTCGATAAGTCTTTCAGAGGTACCACTTTTTAAGTGATTGATTAAGAAAAATACCGCGTTTCCAGTGCACTAACAATTCTCAGTATCATGTGAAATCAATGCTCGGAATATCGAGCTATTTCTAATCAACTACTGAATAGTATCTCGAAAATACTTTCTAATAGGACCATTATTGTATATATGAACCAGTTAGGAGAATCAACAATGTATTTTATAATTGTCTTGTATCTTCTTTTTCTTCGATACAATTAGCTCGGTAATTTGTTTTTGAGCAACGATCTTTTTTAACATGACCATATTTTTCACAAGAGCGGCATCGTAGTTTTTCTCGAAATTAACAATCAATTTCCGAAGATTTTTCTATATATATATTTTTTGTAAGTACTCTAAGTTGGATATTTTTCCTTTGAGGTTTCTCGTCCCCCTTTTTTTTCCCCGCGATCTCTTTCCAACACTTTTAGATTTGTGAGACCATATATATTTTTTAAACTGAAAGGGTTGTACCATATGTCTTTTTTCACGTGCCTCTATGGAGCCAATAGATTCACACACCAACAATTTTTCTATAGGGGCGACAATAGGATTGTTAGGCGTCACCAATATTTTTTCTGCTATCCTTTGATAAGTGATATGATCTCACTATACTCTTATTTGATTTTGTAGGTCTTTTAATTCACCACAATTAATATTGTTGGACAGTGTTATAATCTTTCATTTTAGACTTTTTAGTGTTTTCCAATTCCCTCCGATGACATTGATGGCCTGAACTGTGAGCCGAAGTTCATTTTGGGCGATGAATCTGAAGACGAAGTCTCAGGCAATCGAAGTAGGAGTTCAGAGACAAAGGCTAGTGCATTGGGTTTCAAGAGAATGTCTTTCTTGGAAGATTTGATGTACTTAGTTAAGCTTCTCGACGCAGCCGTGGAGCTTGCCTAAACTGCTCACCATCCCGATTTTCGCGAGGAGCCTGATCACAGTTCTGACCGGCAATGTCAGAATGTGGAAGAGGAAGTCAACAAAGTCCTTCCCACTTTTGGCATATCGTTAAAGGGTTTAGAACTAAATTGATACAAGCGTAACATGTTTTATGACTTTTTTGGTAATTATCCCCTCCCCCGAATTACATAATTGGCTTTTCTTTTTCACAAGTATAAAGTGGGAAATACAAGTCTAGCGGGGTAAAGGGCTAAAGACATGTGTGGTAGATTTATATTTTAGAGGTAGTAAGATTGTATAAGTCATCAATTTCCATATTTCGGTATAAAACTAAATAATTACTTCCGACTATATTACTGATAGTTCTAATAACACTAAATGGCAAGGCATTTCTTATTCATGTAGGAATTTCTTAATAGAAATAGTGGGTCTTCGATTATATCTCCTCTGAAATGTAAAATATATCTCTCTCCAGTTTTAAATTACAAAAAAAAAAAAAAGAAGATTCATATGAGCTCAACGATTATATACTTTTGAAATTTAAAAATTAAAAATAAATGAAAACTAATGGTAAACGCTAAAAGTAAAATCGGTAAAAATCTCCTCAAGAACACACGGAGGGCTAACTTTTAATTAAGAACATGGAAAAGCCATCAAAAAACTTAAATTATGCACACTGTGACATATTTATCCTAAATTTTTTGACGCTACAAATCTCAAATTTGTACTTGTGTGATACACTTACCCTCCGTAAAAAATTCTGCTAATGAGAATCGTTAAAAATATAATTATATGGATGCCAGAAAGCAAACAGTATTGATATAAAGCACTCGTGGCTTAAGTGAGATAAAAACGATATTATTTTAATTGAAAAATCATCTACATAAGTGCAAATTTGGGATTTAAAAAAGTTTAAAGTACATGTCTTACAGTGTGTATAATTTGAGATTTTTGATGTCACGAAAAAAAGTTCATGGTAGATAAGCGCAGTCTGAGATTTTTTGTAACATTTTCCCTTAAGAAAAAGATAAAAAAAAAAAAGAGTAAAAAGAAGAAGAAGAAGAAGAAGAAAACATACGAAGGAGAGAGGAAGGGTAAGGGAAGCGATGACGGTGCTAAGTTAAATCGCTGCGTCGGCACTTTTTGCATCCACATGTTCGAAAGAAAAGCAACACCAACAAAAATAAAAAAAAACATGTAATTTATGAATCCATTGTAGTAAAAAGGATCATTATCCCAACACCAAGAGGTCAGGAAATTTAAAATTTTCATTTTTAATTAGATCCTAAGCCGATCTTATTCTTTTCGGACATATCTAATTGAAAAATCCTTGCGCATTTTGCAGACCGAACACATATGACATCAGTCATCAAGATTTATTTTTCAATTGAAAAAGATTACACTAACACAATCAAATCCTAAATGATAAAAACATGCGGGCTTTGCCGATCACGGCCTGGTTAGGACTATCAACCGGAATAGAACTCGAGCTTCATGCAAAACCTAGCTAAAATGCAATTTCAATAATAAAAAAAAAAACTTAAAACTGCCCTGTCGACATCGGGTTAACACGTTGTTGTTCCCCTCCTAGGCAGTGGTTGACGATTGCCTAGGAGTTCATCGCCACCGGGAGCCTCCGCGACCTGTCCCCTCCAATCGGAACGGGCCCTACAAACGCGTTTTTTTAATTTTATTTTAACCTGTCGGTACCTGCACGCCACAACTTCCCTGTTAGGACAATATCTTTTTCGGCCCCGTCCCGGGCTATACCCTTTGGCTGCGTTTGGTCGTCCGGATTTCTAAACGGGATAGGACTGGATAGGATGGGATAAGAAATTCTGGGATTTCTTCATATCCTGTCCACTGTTTGGTGGACTACGGATTTAAAGTCGGATAGGATATTTTTTATTTTTTATTTTTGTTATTCATCGGTTCGGAGGAGTTAGTGAAGGAAAAAAAGCGAAGAAATTTTTTTGGTGAAAGCGCACAAAGTGTGGGGATGAAAATGTCGGCGAGCGGAGTGTAGCGTTTTTGGAAATATATGCATTAGAAATCCTATCCGGGTCTATCCCACCCCCCTCACCAGATTTTTTTATCCGGTCTATATCCGACCTTATCATATCCTGGACCACCGCCAAACGCAGGATAGGATAAAACATATCCTATCCTGACTTTTATCCGGTCGACCAAACGCAGCCTCTATGTTCTTAACATCCCGGGGTCCAGAAGAAACCTTTATCGACAACGAATAAGCACCGTGCGAACGAAGCCTGTGCTGAGAATTGTTTGGAGAAGAGACCGTTGCGGAAGACTTCATCGAGAAGCACAACCAGCGCTGTGCTACAGCGAAAAACTTAGCCACGAAGACCCCGTCTCGATAATTTTTCTCTCTTTCCCGTCTCTGACCCAAAAAGAAGAAGGAGTCATCTTTTTCAAAAGCCCCCGCCTTTTCACGAGCTCCGCCATAAAAGAGGCGGAGCTCTCGGTCTGTGACCAAGAATTTGAGAAGAAGAAGCAGCTCTTAACACTTGCAGGGTCGAAGCGACGGCGATCCGGAGGTGCGCATTTCGTTCTTACTCCGTGTTTTATGAGCTCAGTTTCGCGATTCTTCCTGCGTGGGCATTAAGAGCGGTTCGCTTGAACTCGCCGCGTCCCATTCATGTGATCCGATCGACTGCTCTTGCGAGTCCGTGTTAGCAGAAAGAAATTGAAGTAGACATGCTCTCGTTTTTTTCTTGTTTCATGTTGCTCCCATGATTGTAGAGCGAAGCTACCACATGTGGACATGCATCGCTGATGATTTTCCGCAGCAGGAGTTGTTTTTAGAGTGGCATATGGTTTCTAACTTTTTGCACATCCACTTATCCAACGAAAAGAAAACAAACTGTTGCGTATCTCTCCATTTTATCTTGTTTTCCATTGAGACGGTCTCACGATTGCTCACCCTATAAGTCCAGCTTGATTTTTAAATATTTCGGTGAATTTGTGATGATCTGGCGTGATCGACTTGGATCAAAAGCTCAGAGCGGCGATCGACGATAGACCCGATCATGGGTATAACAACCCATGTGCCCGCAGGCCTAGCCCGAGTCATAAGAGCCCGCAAAGTCATTCTTGGATAGGTTTAGACAAGGGCATTTACTGAGAAAATTCGGTTGGGCCAATTTTAACTTTTTTACGTAAAAATACTGTCATTGGTGTGCTAGGGCAAAATTTCAGGCTTGACGTTTCCATCGATTATCACCTCTGCTATCCAGCAGGTGTCTAACTCAAGTGTCATTTCCCGCAGGCCTAGATGCCATTGCTCATTTTTGTTTTTTTTTTTTATGTGATTATCAAACATTGCTTAAGTTCACTTCACTCCATCATTGGACCCTGATCATCGACCCTCGTCGGTTCTTTGCTTCCACTGATGTCGTTTGTTTTCAACTTCATGGAGAGAATTAAGACTGGGAGGAAAAACTAGTGAAGTTCTGGGATTTATGGTGCGGTAACGTTTATACATGGAGCAAGACCTGTACTATGTAGTCTTAATGTTGGATAATTTTCTCGTATGATTTTGCCCCATCGCCATCAACACAGGATAAAGAGGCATGGAGTAACGATCGTTGAAATATTAAATGCTGGAAGAATTCCGTGCAGATGATTTGCACAGTTTTATCTGCATTTTGATGAATCTCTTACTTTGAAGAGTCATGCAGTAGGATGGAAACTTCAATTTTCTTTAACCAAACAGCAGCCTAATTCACTCCGTGTTATAGTGAAATTGTGGATTAAAGCTGTCTTATTGGTACAATTCTCTGCACAGACCAAGTCCGAGCATGGCAGCAACCAAGATGAGTTTGAAGCTTCTTGTTGACAAGAGAAACCAGACCGTGCTCTTTGCCGAAGCCGGAAAGGACTTTGTGGATTTCCTTTTCCATTGTCTGGCTTTGCCAGTCGGAACTATTATGAGTCTTCTCACGAAAGCAGGGACGGTGGGTGGCTTCGGCAATCTTTACAAGAGTGTCGAGAATCTCGGTGACGCACACATTAAACCTAGAGAGAAAGATGCTCTTTTGAATCCCAAAGCACAGAGCGCCGGTCCAGATGTTCTGCTCTTATTGTTGCCCAAAGCTCCGCCTTCAGTGCCAATTAACTACTACGCTTGTCCTCGCAGTGATTTATATAATGTAAACAATTCATGCCGTAGCAGTGTGACAGGTTCCCCTTCTACAAGATGTCCTGGTTGCAACGATAAGATGAGCAAGAAATTGTCATGGGTCGTGGGACCAGCTGCCGATGCCAGTGGGGAGAGTGGTTATGTGAGCGGCGTCACATACATGGTGATGGACGATCTGGTTGTGAAGCCCATGTCCCCCATCTCTGGCATTACTCTCCTCAAGAGGTTCAATGTGGATGAAATCGAGGATCTTGAAGAGAAGGTGGTCGACTTTGGCTTGGATGAGGTAAGGCCTGCAGAACTCACAACCTCTTACATTTATGATTCAGTTCCGAATATGTGAACTATTGCAAAAGTGCTATTATCGTTTCCTATAAGAGCAGCCGCAGTGTCCTTTCTCAAGTACCCCTTTTTTAACTTGTCTTGTGCTATGTGATCTTTGCTCAGGCCATAAAGCTGTTGATCGCTTCATTGCACTCCAAAACGGTTCTCACAGACATATTCAGCAGGAGGGAATCAGTGAAACGCTACTCTTCAACTCTTGAAACTAGTCTTTGTTATATATTTGCTTGCTGCGGTAGTTTATACATGCTGGTTTGTAAGATGCTGATGAAGCTATTCAATCCCCGTTGAGAAATTAGTTTCTGTTTTGTATAAGCTTACTCAGAAATCAGTCTATGTTGATGATTGATCTGTGGTCCTATGGTGTGTAAGACGTATGTTGCCTCTAATGTACACATGCTTGTCAAGTTGCACAAATGTGTTTTATGTGAATAGATCCGTTGGTTCACGAAATTGATATATGTACTATGAACTGCTTTCCCAAAGAAAATGAAAACATCTGCGTGGTAACTGTGACAATCACACGATTAGTAAGTAATTACAGGGTATCGCCAAATTCCTCTGTTACTACTGCATTGCTATAGACAAGCTAGGGTCTGAAACACAAGGGACTGATCGTAGCAAAATCCTTTCGGCTTTTCCTGCCAAAAAAGACATTGGTTAGAACTGTCTTGGACTGTAACTATGCCTCCAGCAGCAATTTTCCCTGCCAAAGGAACCACCAAAGGGTATGTATTATGTTAATTGCCATCGACTGAACATACTGTAAGTTTTGAGAAAGAAATTAAAGATGTCAAGACCACATATACCATCTGAATTTTGTTCGAGGCTCTTTGGTCCAGTACTTATCAATCAGATCAGTTGTGAAGATAAAACCAACTGCCGTACACGTGGTGAAAGATGGAAAGAAAAGCATTCATCCAAGAACTAGCCAGGAAAACAAATGTAGTTCGGTTCGGCTTTACCTCGTCCACCCCAAAATCAACAAACTTGTCCACAATTATGGCAGCCTTGTCCTTCAACATTGCGATGCACGAGTCAGTAGTCATTGGCTTCGCCACCAGATCGTCCATCACCACATACTTCACCAGCTCTTCCAGGTAGCCACTCTCCCTAGCTGGCACTACAACGAAATCCACTCTTCAGTCAACGATGGCGTCACAAGGAGGACATTTCACGGAAGGGTCGTAGGCGACCTTCTTGCCATAATAAGTACAATCCTTAGTCGGGCACAAGTAGTAGTGGGGTTGGCGTGATGAAGATGGTGAATCACTAAGTAATAAACGAGTGAACGGGAATGTGATGTTTGAACCACAGTTGGGGAACTTGGGCTTCAAGAAGTTCTGCTTGTGGCGGGGCATCATGAAGTACATATCCTGCAAGTCCTCAATGCTCTTGTAAAGATTGCCTAAGCTGCCATCCATGGAGTCGGCTTTCCCGGCTTGAATGCACTCGAGAGTCACAATCGGTAAGGCGCGGACGTGGAAGAGGAAGTCCACGAAGTCTTTTCCTGCTTCCGCAAAAACCACTCTCTGCTTGCTCGTATTGACCACGAGCTTCAACTTCAACTTTGGTGTTGACTCCATTATCTTCATTTGCTGAGCAGAGTCTTATTATGTTTCTTTGTTACAGGGAGTCCAAGGGGCTTCGAGGAAGGCAATGAGACATTAGGGAATAGGGAGGTGTTCCTGATTTTTATTCCAACAGAGAATTTTCATGTTCATCTGCCAAATGAGTTTTCATGAAAATTGAAACTTAATTTTCATTTCCAGTGGAAACGGAAATTTGAAAACATTTTTCACAGATCCAAAAAAAGAAAAAAAAGAAATGTCATTTCATAGGTTTCAGACTATATATTATATATATAGGGGACCTTAATTATCGATTGGAGGACTTTCCAATCGCATATTTGATTGATGAGTAATAAACATGTATATCATCCACTTTTATTTTATTTAAGCTTGCTCTTGTTGACCACGAGCTTCAGCTTCAACTTTCTTGATGACTCCATTACCTTCTTTTTGTGAGCAGAGTCTATTATGTTTCTTTGTTACTGGGAAGTACATATATATAAGGGCTTCCCAGTTTAATTCATTGGAACAATCATGGATACTATAGAGAGTCCATGGGGCTTGGAGGAAGGCAATGAGACAGTAGCGAAGAGAGCATCATGCATTGTTTGGCCTCATCATCTCGGAAAAGAAAAATCAATACATTGGATGATGATGGAGAAAAGGGAACTGGGAGGATTTCATGAATCTCAATATGAATGTTCCTGAGGACATTTATGGGTTTAGGATTGCTATGAACTGTGATGGATCAGGTATCGACTTTATTTTGTATTCAATCCCTATTGACCTTGACTGATCTTGACTGAGGTGTGGATATCGGAAGGCTTTTTATCTTATCAATTTTGTCGATAAGTATTTCAGAGGCACTTTTTAAGTGATTGATTAAGAAAAGGGAAAATACCAAAAATGTCAAACTATGCCACTTATGAAAAATTTACCTTGAACTTTTTTTGTGATACGAAAAACCCCAAACTATATCACTTATGACAAATTTACCTTGAACTTTTTTTTGTGACACGAAAAACCCCCAAAAAATGCCTACGGCCAAAGTATTGTAGGGTAAATATATCATAAGTGATATAGTTTGGGGATTTTCGTGTTACAAAAAAAAAGTTCAGGGTAAATTTGTCACAAATGGCATAGTTTGGGGTTTTTCATGTCATAAAAAAAAGTTCAGGTAAATTTGTCACAAGTGGTATAATTTAAGGTCTTTTGTGATATTTTTCTAGAAAATTACTGCATTTCCAATGCACTAACAATTCTCAGTATCATGTGAAATCAATGCTCCGAATATCAAACTATTTCAAATTACTGATAAGATCATTATTGTCTATATCTTCTTTTTGCTAAGAAGATCATTATTGTATATTCCAGTTGCGAGAATTAACAATGTACTTTATTATTGTCTATATCTTCTTTTTCTTCAATATAGTTAGCTCGGTAATTTGTTTTCGAGCATTGATCTTTTTCAACGTGACCATATTTTTCACAAGAGCGGCATTGTAGTTGATCTCGAAATTGACAATCAATTTCCGAAGGATTTGTTTTTATTTTTATTTTTGTAAATACTCTAAGTTGGATATTCTTCCTTTGAGATTTCTCCTCCTCTTTTATTTTTCCGCGATCTTTTTCCACCACTTTTAGATTTATGAGACCATTTTTTTTAAAACTGAAAGGGTTGTACCATAAGTCTTTTTTCACGTGCCTCTATGAAGCCAATAAATTCACACACCAACAATTTTTCTGTAGGGGCGACAACAGGATTGTTAGGCGTCACCAATATTTTTTCTACTATCCTTTGATAAGTGATATGATCTCACTATACTCTTATTTGATTTACTAGTTCTTTTAATTCCCCACAATATTGTTGGACAGTATTATAATCTTTCATTTTAGACTTTTTAGTGTTTTCCAATTCCCTTCGATGACCTTGATGGCCTGAACTGTAAGACGTAGTTCATTTTGGGCGTTGAATCTGAAGACGAAGTCTCAGGCAATCGAGATAGGAGTTCAGAGACAAAGGCAGGTGCTTTGGGATTCAAGAGAATGTCTTTC
Organism: Syzygium aqueum; assembly: GCA_031216185.1. Classification (NCBI taxonomy): domain Eukaryota; kingdom Viridiplantae; phylum Streptophyta; class Magnoliopsida; order Myrtales; family Myrtaceae; genus Syzygium; species Syzygium aqueum. The sequence goes on from CM062240.1 coordinate 1,856,088, forward strand.
ATGGAGGATTTGATGTACTCATTGTTCAGCTTCTCGCTGCAGCCATGGAGCTTGCCTAAACTGCCCACCATCCTGGTTTTCGCGAGGAGCCTGATCACCGTTCCGACCAGCAATGCTAGGATGTGGAAGAGGAGGAAGTCAACATGGGTCTTCCCACCTTAGGCAAATAGCACCCTCTGGCTGCTACTGTCGCCAAGAAGCTTCAAGCTCACCCTTCCTGTCGCCGTTCTTTGGGTCACTGAATGCAGAGAGGAAGATAAGATTCATGTAATGCTATTTATGAGTTGGTCTAATGGACGTCATTTATCCATATCAAAGGCCAAATTGTTAAGAAACGTAGGGAAGTGAAGAAGGCAGAACCAATTGAAGAGTCAAGGCCTGCTTATCAGTTGTAATCATCATGGAGAGATTAGGCGTGTTTGGTCAAAATGAAAACCGGTCCAATACATCAATGAATCAAATAAATGTTCGTGCACGTTCAGACCTCGTTGCTTCTTGTCTTCTAGTAACTCATGAGGACTCATTCCCAAGTCTGTAATTTTCCCCTTCTTTAACTTGTCTTGTGCTAAAGCTGTAGAACGCTTCATGGCACTCCAAAACGGTTCTTACAGACATATTCAACGGGAGAAAACATCAGCAAATCGCTGCTCTTGTATCTATTAGCTTGCTGGGGCAGTTTATTCCTGCTACTTTGTAAGATGCTGATGAAGCTATTCAATCCCCATTGTGAATAGAGCCTCTCTTGTATATTAGCTAACTTAGAAATTAGTTTCTCAGTGACGATTGATCTGTGGTGCTATGGTCTGTAGGACTACATTGCTTCTAATGTACATATGCTTGTCAAGTTGCACAAATGCGTTTTATGTGAATAGATCCGTCTGTTCAAGAAATAGATAGACTTACTATTAACTGCTATCCCAAAGAAAATGAGAACATGTGTAAGATAAGGGCGACAATTACATTATTAGTAAGTAATTATTGGGCAGCGCAAAAACTCCTCAGTTAATACTGCATTGCTCTAGACAAGCTAGGGTCTGTAATACAAGGGACTGATTGTAACAACAGCATTTCTTGCCAAGGAACGCATCGGTTAGAACTGTCTTGGACCATAGCGATGCCTCCAGCAGCAATTCTCCCTGCAAAGTAACCACTAAAGGGTTGATACAATGTTAATTGTCAGCGACTTCATACACAAATTCTGAAAAAGAAAATAAAGGAATCGTGACCAAATACATCGTCTGAATTTGTGCGGTGATACCAACTAATTGGATCAGTTGAAAGTATAAAACGAAACGCATGAAAGACGAAAAAAGCATGCATCCAAGAACTAGCCAGGAAAACAAATGCAGTTCGGTTCGGCTTACCTCGTCCACCCCAAAGTCAACAAACTTGGTCACAATCGTTGCATCCCTGTCCTTCAACATGTCAATGCACGAGTCAGCAGTCATCGGCTTCACCACCAATTCATCCATCACGATACTTCACCAGCTCTTTCACACAACCACTCTCCCCAGCTGGCACTTCAACAAGATCCACTCTTCGGTCCATGATGGAGTCGCACCAAGGACATTTCACGGATGGGTCATCAGCGACCTTCCTATGGTAATAATTAAGTACAATCCTTAGTCGGGCACATGTGGCAGTGGGGCTGGTGTGATGAAGATGCTGAATCACTAAGCAATAAAAGAGTAAACGGGACTTCTGGACCACGGTTGGGGAACTTGGGCTTCAAGAGTTTCTGCTTGTGGCGGGGAATCAAGAAGTACACATCCGTCAAGTCCTTAATGCTCTTGTAAAGATTGCCTAAGCTGCCGTCCATGGAGTCGGCATTCCCGGCTTGAATGCGTGCAAGAGTCACGATCGGCAAGGCGTGGACATGGAAGAGGAAGTCCACGAAGACTTTTCCTACTTCCGCAAATACCACTCTTTGCTTGCTCTTATCGACCACGAGCTTCAACTTCAACTTTGGTGTTGACTCCATTATCTTCTTTTGATGAGTTGAGTTTATGTTTTTTTCTTTGTCACTGGTCAATAGATGTTTCTGAGAAGTATATAGGTTTAGGATTGCAAGGCTTTTTATCGTATGAATTTTGTCGACTGAGGATTTCAGAGGCACTCCTTAAGCGACCGATCAAGGATAATACGTAGTTTTCAATGTAGTAACAATTCTAGTGCCATGTGAAATCAATGATTCGATTATTGAACTATTTCAAATTAAGCATATTTAGTAGTATCTCGGAAATACTTGCTAATAGGACCATTATATATATATATATATATATATATATATGCACCGGTTACGTGGATTAATAATAATTTCAAAATAGAGGAGATTAAAAAGCAGAACTTGTATGATTTAACTAGGTATTAGAGTTGAATGGAAGCCATCTGTCAATCCCACTTCATAGTAAGACATCAAGAAAAGTGGCAGAAATATTCTAAACTTATGCATCTTTTAGAATTTTTTTCCTTTATTTTCTCCTTTTTCTTTTTTTCTTTTCCTTTTCCCAGTTGATCAGTCTCGGACGATAGCAGGCAAGGTCTAACCCCGCTTAGTTGAGGGTCTCCTTCACTCGATTTGGCAAGGACCACCCTTGTTGGCCACAAGCGAGGGTCAATTGCTCGTGGCCGGCGAGAGTCTGGGTGAGGCGACCCTAGCCCAGACCTAGCAAGGGCTTGTAGGCCCTCACTTAGCATTTGGCAAGAATTGACAAGCCCTTATCTGCTACAATAAAGAGAAAAAGAAAAGAATAATTAAAATTCTAAATAAATTTAGAAATTTTTTAAAAAATGCAAAAATTATCCACATCAACATCGACGGTGCCATGTAGGGCAATTGGCATCTATGGCAGCGATTTCTGTCCAAAATACGGAAGGACTACATTAGCAGATTGCCTAAAGGTTTAGGACTAAATTGGTCAAATTAAAAGGTTTAAGATTAAATTGACACAAGTGCGATAGGTTTATGACTTTTTTTTTGTATTTCTTTTTTTATGTAGGAATTCTTAATAGAAATAGTGGGTCTTCGACAATATCTCCTCTGAAATGTAAAAAATATATATTTTTAATTTAAAAATTACAAAAAAAAAAATTCAAATGAGCTTAACGGTCAACAATTATATACTTTTGAAATTTAAAAACTAAAACTAAATAAAAACTAATGGTAAACGCTACAAGTAAAAATAAAAAAATAAAAATCGCCTCAAGAACACACCATGGACTAACTTTTAATCAAGAAAAGAGTAAAAGCCACCTATAAACTATGTTAACTACGATAAAATTATCCTAAACTTTTTTCTATGACATCAAAAATTCCAAACTTATAACTGTGTGATACATTTACGCTTTATTAAAATTCTATTAATGAGAATCATTAAAAATCTACCTATATAGATACTAGAAAATAAGTAATGTTGGCATGACGCCCACATCACTTAAGTGAAATAAAGATGACATTGTTTTAACTGTAAAATCATCTGATGGAATATTGTCGGAGGGTAAATATGTCACATAAGTGTTAGTTTAAGGTTTTTTTACGTCATAAGAAAAAGTTTAAGGTGTGGTTTTTTCTTTTAAGAAAAGATAAAAAAAAATGTAAAAGAAGAAGAAGAAAACATATGAAAGAGAGAGGAAGGCGAGGGAAGCGATGATGGTCTAAAGGTGGCGGGGGGCCACGACCACCCTGCTTTTCCCCGGCACCTTTCTTCCAAGTCACTGTCGACGTCAAACATCGTCATCGTTAAGTTAAATCGCTGCGTCGGCACTTTTTGTGCCCGCATGTTCAAAAGAAGAGCAACACCAACAAAAAAAAAAACAAATAATTTATGAATCCAATAAGTAAAAAACGATCATTATCCCAACACCAAGAGTTTAGGAAACTTAATTTTTCATTTTTAATTAGATCTTAAGCCGATCTCATTTTTTTCAGAGCATTTTGCAGACCAAACATATGATATCATTTTGCACAATCAAATCCTAAACGATGAAACATGTGAGCTTTGTCGATCGCGGCCTAGTTAGGACTATCAACTGGAATAAAACTCCAACTTTATGCAAAACCTAGTAAAAATGCAATTTTGACTAAAAGCTAAAAACTGCCCTATCGACATTGGGTTAATACATGGGTTAATATCACAAAAAACCCAAACTGATACACTTGTTACGAATTTATCCCAAATTAATATTTTGACCATTAAAAGCCTCAACCTGATATACCTGTAACAAATTTATCTTCTGTTAGTTTCCGTTAAATTGCTGAGTTTGATCATATGTGGCAGTTGACGTGTTTACCAACTTGCGATTTTACCCCTTTGTTTGTCACATATTTATCAATTTATAATTTTTCGTGATATTAATTCAATTTAACGGAAGGTGTATTTGTCACAAGTGCATCACTTTAGGTTTTTGGTAATAAAAAACTTTGTTCGGAGTAAATTTGTCATTGATATATCGGTTTGGGATTTTTTGTGATAAAAAAATTAATTTGAGATAAATTTGTATCAGTTTAGGATTTTTCATGGTAACGTATTGTTGTGAAAAACGAATAAGTACCTTGTGACCAAAGTTGTGTCGAAAATTGTCTAGAGAAGACACTATTGCGAAAACTTACTCGAGAAGCACCCCCAGCGCTGTGCTACAGCAAAAAACTTCGCCACAAAGACCCTGTCTCAACACTTTCCAAAAGCCCCCGCCTTTTCCCTTACTCCACCATAAAAGAGGCTAAGCTCTCTGTCTGTGACCAAGGCTTTGAGAAGAAGAAGCAACTCTTAACAACTGCAGGGTCGAAGCGACGATCCGGAGGTGCGCATTTCGTTCTTACTCTGTGTTTTGTGAGCTCAGTTTCGCGATTTTTCTCTGTGGGCATTAAGAGCGGTTCGCTTGAGCTTGCCACGTCCATTCATGTGATCCGATCGACCCCCTTGCGAGTCTGTGTTAGCAGAATGAAATTGAAGTAGACATGCTCACATATTGACATGCATTGCCAATGATTTTCCCCAGCAGTTGTTTTTAGAGTATCATATAGTTTCTAACTTTTGATCGTCGACCCTCGTCGTACTTTGCTTCCACTGATGTTATTTGTCTTCAACTTCATGGAGAGAAACTAAAACTGGGAGGAAAATCTAGTGTAGTTCCGGAACCAGAACTAAAAGGAAGTTCCGGGATTTATGATGCGGTAACGTTTATACATGGAGCAAGACCTCTACTATGTAGTCTTAATGTTGGATAATTCTCTTGTATCATTATGCCTCGTCGCATCAACACAGGACAAAGAGGCGAGGAGTAACGATCATTGAAATATTAAATGCTGGAAGAATTCAGTACAGATGATTTGCACAGTTTTATCTGCATTTCGATGAATCTCTTACTTTGAGAGTCATGGAGTTGGAAGGAAACTTTGATTTTCTTTAACCAAAAGCATCCCAATTCACTCCGTGTTATAGTGAAATGATGGATTAAAACTGTCTTATCGGCACAGTTAATTGTCTGCACAGACCAAGTCCGAGCATGGAAGCAACCAAGATGAGTTTGAAGCTTCTCGTTGACAAGAGAAACCAGACTGTGCTCTTTGCCGAAGCTGAAAAGGACTTTGTGGATTTCCTTTTCCATTGTCTGGCTTTGCCAGTCGGAACTATTATGAGTCATCTCGATAAAGCAGGCACGGTGGGTGGCTTTGGCAATCTTTACAAGAGTGTCGAAAATCTCAGTGACACATACATTAAACCTAGAGAGAAAGATGCTCTTTTGAATCCTCAAGCACCGAGCTCTGGTCCAGATGTTCTGCTCTTATTGTTGCCCGAAGCTTCGCCTTCTGTGCCAATTACCTACTACACTTGTCCTCGTATTTCCAGCGATTTATTCGGTGTAAACAATTTATGCCGTAGCTGTGTGGCGGGTTCCCCTTCTACAATATGTCCTGGTTGCAACGAAACGATGAGCAAGAAATTATCATGGGTCGTGGGACCAGCTGCCGATGCCACATCCCCGGCTGAGGTACCCGGTGGGGCGGGTGGTTATGTGAGATGTGTCACGTACATGGTGATGGACGATCTGGTTGTGGAGCCCATGTCCCCCATCTCTGGCATTACTCTCCTCAAGAGGTTCAATGTGCACGAAATCGAGGATCTTGAAGAGAAGGTGGTCGACTTCGGCTTGGATGAGGTAAGGCCTGCAGAACTCACAACCTCTTACAGTTATGATTCAGTTCTGAGTATGTGAACTATTGCAAAAGTGCTATTACCGTTTCCTATAAAAGCAGCCGCAGTGTCCTTTCTCAAGTACCCCTTTTTAACTTGTGCTATGTGATCTTTGATCAGGCCGTAAAGCTGTTGAACGCTTCATTGCACTCCAAAACGGTTCTCACGGACATATTCAGCGAGAGGGAATCAGTGAAACGCTACTCTTCAACTCTAGAAACAGGTCTTTGTTATATATTTGCTTGCTGGGGTAGTTTATGCATGATAGTTTGTAAGATGCTGATGAAGCTATTCAATCCCCGTTGAGAAATTAGTTTCTGTTATATATAAGCTTACTCAGAAATCAGTTTATGGTGATTATTGATCTGTGGTCCTATGGTGTGTAAGACGTATGTTACCTCTAATGTACATATGCTTGCCAAGTTGCACAAATGTGTTTTATGCGAATGGATCTGTCAGTTCACGAAATTGATATATCTACTATGTACTGCTGTCCCAAAGAAAATGAAAACATCTGCAAGGTAAGTGCGACAATCACATGATTAGTAAGTAATTACAAGGTATTGCCAAATTCCTCTGTTACTACTGCATTGCCATAAACAAGCTAGGGTCTGAAATACAAGGGACTGATCCTAGCAAAATCATTTCAGCCTTCCTTGCCAAGGCAGACATCGGTTAGAACTGCCTTGGACTGTAACAATGCCTCCAGCAGCAATTTTCCCTGCCAAAGGAACCACCAAAGGGTGTGTATTATGTTAATTGTTGTCGACTGAACATACTGTAAATTCTGAGAAATCACGACCACATATATCGTCTGAATTATGTTCGAGGCTCTTTGGTCCAGAACTCACCAATTAGATCAGTTGTGAGGATAAAACCAACCGCCGTACATGTGGTGAAAGAACCAAAAAAAAGCATTCAACTTAGAACTAGCCAGGAAAACAAATGTAGTCCGATTCAGCTTACCTCTCCACCCCAAAATCAACGGACTTGTCCACAATCATGGCAACCTTGTCCTTCAACATGGCGATGCACAAGTCTGTAGTCATTGGCTTCACCATCAGATCGTCCATCACCACATACTTCACCAGCTGTGTCACATAACCACTCTCCCTGGCCGGCACTTCAACGAAAACCGCTCTTTGGTCCATGATGGCGTCACGATGAGGACATTTCACGGAAGGGTCGTAGGCGACCTTCCTACCGTAATGTGATGTTTGAACCACAGTTGGGGAACTTGGGCTTCAAGAGGTTCTGCTTGCGGCGGGGCGTCGTGACGTACATATCCTCCAAGTCTTTAATGCTCTTGCAAGAGATTGCCTAAGCTGCCGTCCATGGAGTCAGCTTTCCCGGCTTGAATGCGCACGAGAGTCACGATCGGTAAGGCACAGAAGTGGAAGAGGAAGTCCACAAAGTCTTTTCCTGCTTCCGCAAAAACCCCTCTCCGCTTGCTCTTATCGACCACGAGCTTCAACTTCAACTGTGGTGTTGACTCCATTATCTTCTTTTGCTGAACAGAGTCTTATTAAGTTTCTTTGTTACGGGGAGTCCGAGGGGCTTCGAGGAAGGCAATGAGACATTGATTGAGAAGAGGGAATCTGGAGGTGTTCATGATTTTTATTCCGACAGAGAATTTTCATGTTCATCTGCCAAATGAGTTCGGAAAGTTGAAAACATTTTCATTGACCAAAAAAAAAAAGAAGAAATGTCATTTCATAGGTTTCAGACTATATATATCATCCACTTTTATTTTATTTAAGTTTACATATGGACAATGATAATAATTTATAATCGGTCAAAATAAAAAATGTAGACCAATGATATGAGATGGGTCCGTCACAAGGTTTATTGGGCTGGCTTTCTGCAAAACAAAATGACATATTTTCGCAATTAAGTATTTAATGTTTCGACAAGAAAAAAGTATATAATGTTACAAAACTAAATTATGATATTACGATAATTCTTCAAAATTAAATGTGAAAAAGTCAAAAAAGGAGAGAGCTATAACTTCAAAGGTACGCCGCTGTTCCTTGGAAAGAAAAACACTTCAGAACTTCGCCAAAAAGGTGACAATTTATATTCGTTCGTTTCCAAAAATCCCGCCTTTCCAGACTCTCCCCCCTATAAAACCCGAAATCCCAAGAGTCTCTTCAAGAATCTCTCTTCTCTTCTCTCTCTCTCTCTCTGGCCAAACCCAGACGAAGAAGCTTCTGCAACTAACGGTGTACTGATCAAAGAGGTACGCCATAGATACCATTCTCTGTGATTTCGAATATAGCCAAAACATATCCTCTCTCTCTCACACATACTCACAGTAGAGTTGTGGTTCCCCTAGACTGTCAATTTATCAGCGAGGATCGCAATGCTTATTTGAATACACGGGGTCGCTTTTGTTATCTCATGTCTGAGGTTGGCTCGTGTCTGAAGCTCTTGTGCTGTCGGAATACCTTGGTTATTTTTCTCAATAACTGATGAATATCCACTTGATTTATGGATAATGTGGTTAATAGAATCGATCATAGTGTAGGAATTATATGGAAAGGTTTTTTTTTTTCTGTTGATCCAATGCTAGTCCACAGTTTTTTTTTCCGTATGTGATTGATTTGCTTGGTCTATTTGGAGTATTGAAAACTCTTGAAGCCTTTTGTCCAATATCTAAAGTTTGGCCTGACTTTTGTTGATAGTTTCATAGTTCCTTTCTTTTTCCAATTGAAATTGCCTTATATGTTCTTTTTTATCCAGGAAAAATTCAACCTTTTTTTCCTCTGTTTTTATCTGATATTTTCTGTACTTTGCTTTTTCAGTCATTCGTCCTTAAGAGCAGCGGAAACTTAAAAAATGAAAGCAAACGGAACAATCTCACACCTAATATAGAAAAAAGTCCAGTGATTTATGAAGTAAGTTGTAACAATGTTCGAGATACATGGGTTGAAGCCCCTACTTAACATTCTGCATGAAGGACAGAAGGAGATTCTTGTTTGTGATGCTTGATGACCTTACAACATAAATAAGATATGTTGCCATGTACTGTCATGTTCTTATTGAGGATAAACATCTGTCCAGCAATGTTAAAAAGTTCCAAGGAAGATGCATCAATTGATTTTTCCAATGCTTCATGGAAAATTTGGAGGTTGATTTGTAATATTGTCCTTTCTTTATTCTTATTTCAATTGGTAAATCCATGTTCCATACTTTTAAGGATCTTATAGTTAAGGGAGTTTCACACTGTAACCAAGCCCGTCGAAGTTCAATTTGGCTTTAATCTCAGTAATATATGACGGAAGGATATTTTTTAGATTGGTCTAATTCTCTTGACAGGTCAAGAACAAAAACAAGCATGGCAGCAACCAAGATGAGCTTGAAGCTTCTTGTTGACCAGAGAAGCCATACGGTGCTTTTTGCTGAAGCTGGAAAGGACTTTGTGGATTTCCTTTTCCATTGTTTGGCTTTACCAGTTGGAGCCGTTATTAGTTTCCTCACCAACGCAGGCACAGCAGGTAGCTTAGGCAACCTTTATAAGAGTATTGAGAATCTCAATGACATATATTTAAAACCAAACCAGAAAGAGACTCTATTGAAGCCCAAGCTACCAAGCAATGGTCCAGAGTTTCCGTTGTTATTACCTGAAGCTTCATCTTCTGCACCAACTAACTATTACAGATGCTCTAATCCTTCAGCTTCAAGATGCAACTATGTCACTGATGCCCCCTCGGCAAAATGTCCTCATTGCAATTACAGTATGAGTACCAGACTTTCATGGGTTGTTGGCCCAGCTGCGTCATCCTCGTCTAAGGCATCTGGTGATGAGGGCGGTTATGTGAAGGGCGTTGTAACATACATGGTGATGGATGATCTGGTCGTGAAGCCTATGTCCACCATTTCTTGTATTACTCTCATCAAGTTCAATGTAAAGGAAATTGGGGATCTTGAAGAGAAGGTGATAGATTTTGGGATGGATGAGGTAAGGCATCCAACCCCTTTCTAATATTCTATATCTATTTATTCATTTTTAGGCTTGAAAGTATCAGTTGCTTTTACATCATGTTCCAGGGCATACTATAATAACTGAAAAGTTAACAGATAGATCCTAAATTTCTCACTAGAGAGACGTGTCCTTGTCTGCCCGGCGTGCGTGCATCAAATGCATGATGTAGGTGCTGGCAAATATCAAAGACAAAACCCAAGTAATGCTTTACTATTATAGACTATGGTTCTACAAAATATGGAATACTAAGTGGTGTTGTTAAGCAACTCTTTGTGCTTTATGTTGAGAAGCTTCAACAGATGTCTTACCCCCATCAGATTTCACTTTTGGCGTTGGAAGTTGCAAAAAAGCTGAACTTTTTTTTTTTTTTTGGTAACCCAGGAACTCCCCGCACGGCCGACAGCCGGAGGAGTAAACCTGGGGTGACGCTAGCGCAGGACCCACCACCACGGCGCCACACTTAAGACTCCCTAACGACTAGGCTGGGGTTTGAACTCTGGTCCCTTCGTGGGGGGACCAGAGCGCAAGCCAACGCAGCCGCTGCGGGCGGTGGTTAAAAAAAAAAAAAAAAAAGCTGAACTTTTGTTCCTAAAGATAATGTAAAATTTGTAAAAAGTTGAGGCAAATTAAGTCTTGGTTTTCCCAAGGGGTGGAAATAATCAGACTTAAAGGTTGGATATTTTGTTCATGTAGTGTTGCCCATTCACTAGGCCTCTGTTGGCCTGTAGACTGTAATTGCACAAGTGGCCGTAGAGAATTGTTTCTCAGGTTAGGAGACTGACTTTGGTGTTCTGAACAATCAACACATTCTCCGGAAAATTCTAGCTCTGTTCTATATACCATAATAGGGTGAATTCCAAAAAAAAACCCTAACTTTACGTCAAGTTCCAAATCTACCCCAAACTTTTTTTTGTTTAAAAAAAACCCCAAACTTTAGGTCAAGTCCCAAATCTGCTCCGAACTTTTTTTTGTTTTAGAAAAAGCCTCAAACTTTATCTTCAGTCCTAAATTTGCCCCAAATTTTGTTTTGTGTAAAACAATCAGCAAGTTCTATTTATTTTAAAAAATATACCTCTGTTATCTAGTCCCAACTTAACGTGGCACTTCGACGTCTATAACAAATCCATGTCAACAAAGTTATATGGAGATAAGTACAAGCTGATGTCCCATTTCTACTTCGATAACATATCCAACCCAATAAAAATTGTTGACCGACCTGGGATATGAAAGTTCGGGACGTTAACAAATCCACTCAAAAAAAAAATTAATATAAAAAAAAACCCAATTTTTAGGTTAAGTCCAGATTTGCCTCGACCTTTTCTTTGTCTAGAAAAAAGCCTCATTATTTTGTTAATGTGGATTTGTTATCAACGTATAAGTGCCACGTCAAGTTGAGATTGGATCACAAGAGTATATTTTGAAAATAAATTAAATTTTGATGATTTTTTTAACACAAAACAAAATTTGGGGTAGATTTGGGATTGGACCTAAAGTTCGAGGCTTTTTTTTAGAAAAAAAAGTTTAGGACAGAGTTGTGACTTGACCTAAAGTTGGGGGGTGTTTTAGGGAATTAGGCCATAATAGACCTAGTGCTTCTGCATTCTCATACAAGTATCAATCTTCGGAATGCCTAAAGCTATTGATAAGCGTCATGTTAATGAATGCCTGTGAGGCACTCGTTAAACATACTTAACCTGGAATAGTTCATTTTTTAAAACATCGATTGCAAATAACACAATAACAGATAGTGTACTGGAATCTGTAAAGTTTGTTTAATTGGACGTTTGATTGCTCTTTAGAAACTCTTTAACAATTTTCTCGAAAGAAGTCCTGTCGAACTTTCCGGTATATCAAACTTGTCATATTTTCATTTCCAACGGTCTACCTTGACTCGGTGGATTGTGCAGTTGTCTCATTTTGTTATTTGAAAGCAACTGGTGCCCATGCGTACATACATATCCCACCTGTGCACCTTCAAATATGATACCTCAACTACTTTAACCATCATCTTTCATTGCGATAGCTTTCTCTATCAATTCTGACAAAATAGTTTCTCTGAATTCCTCTATCCATGTTCAGTTTTGCTGTTTGGATGCGTATGTCTTAAATGGATTACCTACATTTGATAGACTGAAGAGCTGAATTCTGATGTTGACACCCCTTGTTGTTTAGCATGTAAAATTCACGATGAGTCTTGTAGACATCTATTATATTTAGGGTTACTTCACGGGGGCTGATTTGGACTTTGGAGCACGTTGCTGGAATATTGCTGCATTATAAGACAAGTGGGTGATTGAGAATTTGAGCTGAATTGGGCTGTAGTGGAGTTAGAGTACGCAAGCTTGCTTTGGATGGGGCTATCAGAATGGGTTATGACTTGTGAAGAGTGCTCCTGATGTCGAAGAAATTGCTGAGAATGTGGTCTTTGCTGATAAAACTGGGTCGGAATGTTATGTAGGTCTATGTAGAGATATTAAGTCTTTTGTTCATGGAGAAGTTAGTGAAAATTGGAGGATCATTGAATAACATGTATAAGCGATGTTAGTTACAGCATGTTCTGATGATAGTTAAGAGATTTCAGTGAGCAATTGCTGGGATATCGGTGGGAGTAATGTTGCCACTGGCTATTAGTCAGATTTATGCATTCCAACTTGCACTACGAGTCTCTTCTGTTACGGTCGCACTGCTCACATTGCAAAAGTTTTAGTGATATCCTACCCCGACATGAACAGGGGTTGGGCTTAGAACAAGAACAAGATCCATTATTGGATAAAATTACATCTTCATGACAAGAGGTTCGCCAAAATCTGAGGAAATTAAGAATTTGCTATTGGAGGAGACTTTTTAGATCACTCCAAGGATGATAGTTCATAGTTAATGAATAGTGTGCATCAGAATTTTTTCTAAATAAATCTTCACGACTTGTTAGCTTCTTAACTTAAGATACTAATAAGGTCCGGAATTCGAAATTATGTTTGAGGACCTAATTCTCCAGCTATTTTAGTACCCTGACAATTCACTACCCATGGCTGCGAAATGTTCAGTAAAAGCTTCTGATTCTCTTGTTATCTGGTTTGTAGGCCATAAAGCTGTTGAATGCTTCTTTGCACTCCAAGAAGGTGCTCACAGACATATTCTTGAGTGGGGAGAAAGCATCTGGATGATGATCCTTTTCAACTTAACTCGCTTATGATATTTCTCTAATAATAGCTTTATCTAATGTATTTTGCTTTTGCGTGAGATTTTAGTGAGGCCACTAATTCCAATTGTAAGAGTACGATCACAAAGTATGCTTTTTTTTCAGTGATTATTGGTCTGCGGTGCTTTGATTTATGAGGATGTCATCTTTAAATGTTTCTATCCTTGTCAAGCGGCAATGGTTGTGTTTATGTTTGGATCCATAGGTTGCACAAAATTGAGGAATCAATGGTCGGTTAACTCCATTCTGAATCAAAACGTTCTGTAATGTAGTGGCAATATCACTTGGGTCTTTCTTGGACTCTGATGAATCCTCCAGCAGCTTTCTTCAGTATCAGCAAACTACAGAAAGTAAAATTTGCCGAGATTGAGCCATGTGACATGCTCACATGCGGGAAAAGTACAAAAAAAGTCATAAACCAATTGTATTAATACCAATTCAATTATAAATAGTTCAATTAAATCAATTTAGTCATAAACCTTTTAACGATTTATCAATGTAATTTATCTGGAAATCGCCGACATGGACGCTACCCGTCCTATATGGCATAGCCGATACTGACGTGGACAATTTTTAAAATCTTTTTAATTTCTCGAAAAAAATTTACTTTTTTTTCCTTTTTCTTTTCTTTTCTCTCTTTTTCCTTTTTCTTTTATTTCCTTCACTTTTTTCCTCACATGGATCTTGCCGAGGGCACAGAGGCCCTCACTTGGATCTGGGTGAGGGCTCGAAGCCCTAGCCGACGAGGAAGTAGAGACCCTTGCCTGTGGCCTGCGAGGGTCGCTAGCTCTCGCCTGTGGCCGGCGATGGTTGGCTAATGACCTCGTCGACCAAAGTTGTAAAATAAAACAAAGAAAAGAAATTAAAAAGTCAGAAAAAATTAATAAATTGTAACATTTGTCCACATCAACGCCAGCCGCCGGTCGCATCACGTAGGATAGCCGATGTCCATGTCTGATTAAAAGGTTTAGAACTAAATTGGTTCAATTAAAAGATTTAAGATGTGAATTGATAACAATACAATTGGTTTAATACATTTTTTATACTTTTCCCTTCACATGTGAGCTTTAGCTTTTATGGTCATTTTAGAAAATCTCAAATCTTAACAAATCTCTAATTCTTATGAGATATTTGGTAATAAGTCTCTCAATGATGGACAAGAAATAACATATATTCATTTTTATATTGGTTATAAAATTCTAGCAAATCTTTAATTCTTATGTACGTTTAGTGGTAATCTTTAATGGGTGTATAAGAAATAATAGAGTTATGTATATCCTGGCGACAAACATTTAAAGATAATTGGTCATGTATGTATAGATTCTAACTAGATAAATGATCAAAGATCTATGGCAGGTAAAATTCTATTTTGTTCTCAAATATCTTTTTTTGAATGAATTTAAGTTTTATTACATGGTATTTCATATCTCTAAACTGAGAATTATTATACAATGAGCATATTGACAATGATAAGAATCATCGTAGTTTTATTACTACAATTAATTATCCACAAAATAGCTAAATGAATGAATTCGCATCACTTATAGCTGTTGAACTAAGGGCTACGATAAGTTCTCAAGTAACAACTTGTAATAATTACAAAAAGTTTATAAAAGAAAAATTAAAGTTAAATATTCCTTGATAGCGCATATCTCAAAATAAATGTTTGAGAATTTATATGTCTAAAATGAGAATTATTATACAATGAGCCTATTGACAATGATAAGAATCATCGTGGTTTTATTACTACAATTAATTATCAACAAAATACTAAATGAATGAATTTGCATCACTTATAGCTGTTGAACTAAGGGCTAAGATAAGTTCTTAAGTAACAATTTGTAATAATTACAAAAAGTTTATAAAATAAAAATTAAAGTTAAATATTCCTTGATAGCGCATATCTCAAATAAATGTTTGAGAATTGATATGTATATATATATAAATTTTATATGTGTGTGTATAAATTCCCAAAAGAGAATTTTTAATCCCTAAAAAGAGTTTATAAAGGAAAAGAAAATTGTTCATATTGCGAACAAAAAAAAAGTTTTAAAATAATTTTTGTAGCTGTTGATTTTAGGACTATGATAAGTTGTGAGAATTTTTAATCATTGCAAAAATTTTATATAAGAAAAAAATAGGGTTAGAAAATTGTGTTACCTGCTTGCACATTTTTCAAATATAAATATTTAAACATAATTGCTAATGCAATCGATAGAAATAGGGAAAATTCCAATTAAGGACCCCAAGTGAGGTCAAATTCTAAAAAAAAGGCCCAAAGTGAATATTGTGTCAAATAAGAATCTGAAGTGCTCAATCAGTATCAAATAAAGACCTGAACTGCCCAAAAAGTCTCAAATAAGGACATGGGTTCCCGACCGGCCAAAATACCTGCCGGCTGGCGAGAAAGTTACTGTTCCGGCACCGGAGCCGTAACTTTTTAATTTTTTTTGTTTTTCCTTTTTTATTTTTTTAGGGTAAATATATCATAATGGACATAATTCGGAGTTTTTTATGTTACAAAAAAAGTTCGAAGTAAATGTGTTATAGTAGGCATAATTTAGGGTTTTTAATGACTTTTTCCCCCTTTTTTCAAAAAAATTGGATAGTAAAAACTTCAAATATAATGTTGAAAACACATGGCTGTAGATTTATATTACTTCGTGAGGCTATGGTTGTAAAATTTTCAGGAAATTCTGTCACCTTTAAATTGACTTTAGCGCCATTTAGAGCATCAGTAGTGCAATATTTACCTAAAAATATTTTGTTCATGGGGTTAATATACATAACACATATTCGTAGTGGTAGGCAAACACAACTAAATGGTAAGTAGAGATAAATCTCATCAGTTGTCATTCATGAGAGCAAATATATTTAGAATACAATATAATTTTGCAAAATGTTGAATATGGTATGAATTAATTGAATTTTTGAAAGATGAGTACTTCAATTGATTTTTCAAAAGACCAAAATTGTTTCGATCCAGTGCAACACAGAGACATCATTCCAGTATATATATTAAAGTGGTTAAAATTCACGCATTGAGTCAGGTGGCTTACTCACCTGTGACTTTTACCTAGTAATTTTCTTTTGATAGTCAGTTTAACAAATCTCTAATTTTTACGAATATTTTGGTATTGAATCTGTAATCGATGTACAAGATGTAAAAGAAGCAAAAGCATCATTCATATTTTGATAATAAATGTGTTATATATATTCTATTTTGAAATACTTATACATTAAATGTTTAAAAGTAATTAATTACGACGAAGCTGTGAAAGAGTATAACAATATAGGGATGCCTATATCATCTTTGACTGGTATTTGACAAATAAAAAATATTAAATGATCAATAAAAATACCCATCATCACAAAAAAAATCATATAACAAGCTAGCTTTATAAATAAATAAATATAATTAAATTACCCATCATAGAAGGAAAAAAAAGTATATGGTTTGAGAGTTCTATTACATGACTACATATTTCAGCAATAAGTATAGCAAGAGATGTATAAATAGTGATGACTGTTATGATTGAAAAGGTGTGCGGTACCCACCATGACGATATATTTGTTGTATTTTATAAGTAAATGATATTGACAGATCGATGAAAATATTTGAATATGGGGTGGTGGTCCCGCTTATGGGGTCAAATCAATACGTTCTAAGAAGAAATATTTGAATATTAATCTCATCGATCTCTTAAATATCGTGCCAAATCCCATCCATCAAATCACTTTTTCAAAAAAGACAAGATATCTAAGTCATACAAGTAAAGAGATTTATTTATTGATAAGAAAAAGAAAAAACACGATAGCTCATATTTTAGCTAGTAAATGATATAAGCCCATACTAAATTTGTGCTAAATAAGATGCTTACCAAAAGTTGAACAATGTGGAAATATCCTTAATAACATTATAGTGTATATTTGACCGATAAAAATTTACATAAAATGATAGTTCATACTAAACAAATAATGATTAAATATGTATTAAATCTAGGCTATGCTCACTCAGAGTTAAACGACATAGAAATATCTATATCTATATATTTAAGCCTAAAGTCATAGTTGTCTCATTTTAAAATTTACCATTTAGCCCCCATGTACATATTACTTTAATATTGCAATGCAATTTAACTTTAAAAAGAAAAAAGTAAAATTGGCCAAAGAGAGAGGAAAAGAAAGACAAAAGAAAAAAAGCAAACTGGCTCCTTTCCACATAAAACTACACTTTTTATACTACGAATCTTGATGTAATTCAATCCCATCTATACTATTGTTTTGTGGTTAGGGTTACTACCAAGTCGTGTAAGTATCGTAATTCATGCATGTCTATTTAGATTTTCATTATCCCTTTTTTAAGATAAGGGATCGTTGAGTTCATTTATTTAGAGGTAATATGCAAAAATTACAAACGATATCCCAAGCATAAGAGAGAATTTGATCCAACGGATGGAGTAACGAAAATGAGAGATCTTTCGAAGTAATGCACAATAACAAGCCAATCAATTCACCCATGCTTTTTTCCATAACTACAAATAATTATTAGGATAATTGTCTAAGAAGTCAAAAATTAATTATACATTAACCACTTCAATCCTAAAATTTTTTATTTGATCAATTTAATATTAAATATTTTAATGATTTGTTAATGTAGTCTTTTAATCAATTTATTTAAGATTTTATGGATTTTTTTCGATAGTCGATTCTTCTCATCACCGACTAAGTAAGTTCTTGCTCTGTCCAACCAGGCACGCAAGAAGGTGGCACGAGGCTGTCCCCTCTTTTCTGAGCATGTCTACAGTGGTGGTCGAATCAAACTCTCGTACCAATTTTCAAAGGATCTTCAAGGGTTGATTGCACTTTCAGGTTGCGTGGTTTAATAGAACTTTTATTACAGTAATTTCAATTATAAAATGGACCATCCAGCCTCTACAAACACCTTAGAGTTACGACACCGCCACAGCGGCACCACCTCCTCCACCACTTTCAATAGTTTTCAAAAAACTATTTTATGCACCTTCAAAGTTTTATAGCTTTGACACGGGTATTACTAAACAAAAGAGATAATGACACAAACAGTCTCTCAACTTTTGCTTTATATGTAATGTAGTCCCTGAAATTTTAATTTATTTAATATAGTCCTTAAACTTTAGCCTAATATTCAATGTGGTTCCTGAACTTTTAATTTGTTCAATATGATCCTTGGACTTTTTGTACATGTTTAATGTAGTTCCTGAACTATATGTAAATATTCAATGTAGTTCCTGAACTATATGTAAATATTCAACATAGTCCTTGAACTTGAATTAATGAAAGGATTACATTAAACATTTTCATAGAGTTCAGGGACTAAATTGAACATATACCAACAGTCGAGAGATTACATTAAACAAATGAAAAATTCGGAGATTATATTGAACATTACATATAGTTTAGGAACTACATTAAACATGTATAAAAAATTCAGGGACGATATTTAATATGTATTAAAAGTTCATGGACCACATTGAAAATTAAATTAAAGTTCGGGACAATATTGAATAAATTAAAAATTCATAAGCCACATTGCATATTTGATCAAAATTTAGAGAGTCTGTCATTTTCTCCTAAACAAAAAAAGTTACAATACTTACTTTACCAAAAAAAAAAAGTTGCAATACTTCGTAGCACAATTAAAGCACATCATAGCTACACAGTACAACTGCATCCATACCATATGCACTCTGACTTGATCCACTAATCCATTGGTTCTCTTAACTTGTTTTTGTACGGTGAATCCTCTCACTTATGAATATTTACAATTAAGTTGTCGTATCTATTTCCCTAGTCAGAGTGATTGTTTGATCGTTCCCATTTGATTGACTGCTTTCGTATAATGAGCGCCCCTTAGGGTGCGAATGGTAACCATTCTGCTCCAAAAATCAAATTCTTGCCAGAAATTGATTTCTGGAATTCTTGCCATAAATTGATTTCTAGAAGAGAAATCTGTTTGGTAAAACATGACTAATTCTGCTCCAGAAATTGATTTCTGGAACAGAAATCTTTTTTTATTTTTTTTTATTTTTTGAGCATCTCAAAAATATTAAATTTTACTCAAAGTGGATGCTCAAAGGTATTTTAAGTCGTTTTGTGAAGTTTTGAAATTTTTGATTTTTTGATTTTTTTGGGCACCTCAAAAAAATTAAATTTCACTCAAAGTGGGTGGCCAAATGTATTCTAAGCCATTTTGTGAAATTTTGAAATTTTTAATTTTTTTGGGCACCTCAAAAAAATTAAATTTCACTCAAAGTGGGTGGCCAAAGGTATTCTAAGCCATTTTGTGAAGTTTTGAAATTTTTAATTTTTCTTATTTTTTTGGGCACCTCAAAAAAATTAAATTTCACTTAAAGTGGGTGGCCAAATGTATTCTAAGCCATTTTGTGAAATTTTGAAATTTTTAATTTTTTTTAATTTTTTGGGCACCTCAAAAAAATTAAATTTCACTCAAAGTGGGTGGCCAAAGGTATTCTAAGCCATTTTGTGAAGTTTTGAAATTTTTGATTTTTTTATTTTTTTGGGCACCTCAAAAAAATTAAATTTCACTCAAAGTGGGTGGCCAAAGGTATTCTAAGCCATTTTGTGAAGTTTTGAAATTTTTTATTTTTTTATTTTTTTGGGCACCTCAAAAAAATTAAATTTCACTCAAAGTGGGTGGCCAAAGGTATTCGAAGCCATTTTATGAAGTTTTGAAATTTTTTATTTATTTTTATTTTTTTTGGACACTACAAAAAAATTAAATTTCACTCAAAGTAGGTGCCCAAAGGTATTCTAAGCTATTTTGTGAAGTTTTGAAAATTTTTTTTTTTATTTTTTTTTGGGCACCTCAAAAAAATTAAATTTCCCTCAAAGTGGGTAGCCAAAGGTATTCTAAGCCATTTTGTGAAGTTTTAAAATTTTTGATTTTTTTTAATTTTTTGGGCAACTCAAAGAAATTAAATTTCACTCAAAGTAGGTGCCCAAAGGTATTCTAAGTCATTCTGTGAAATTTTGAATTTTTTGAATTTTTTGAATTTTTTTAAAAAAATTCACCAAATTTCCTATTTTCTCGAAATCTTGACTTTAATTTGGAGCCTAAAAATGGCCAGAATGAGTTCCGGGAAGAGAGAAGCTACTTTTTGTAGCTTCTCTTTTTTTGTGGAAAACTCATTCTGGAAGCAAAATTTGATTCTGAAGCAAAAAAAGAATGTGTTTTTACCAAACGCTTTTTTTCATCCAGAATGCAAAAATTGCTTCAGAATGCATTCCGAAAATTTTTTAAGAAACACATTTATTTCCGGAATGCATTCTGGAGCAGAAATTTTACTCCAGAATTGATTCCATGCGCACCCTTACTTGCCCCTCTTTCCCTAGGATTTTTTTCCAGGAATGTTCACTCAGCCCTAGAGCACAAAAGGCTGAGTACCTCTAAAGCCCTATCTAAGTAAACCAAAGCCTTTAGCTACTGCCTCGCACTGCTTCAAGATGCTACATATGCAGCTCTAAAACACGTTCCACCAAACACGTAACCTTTCGACCTAAAAAAAAAAAACACGTAACCTACAGTGCTTCCTAGCACAGCTATACTAAATGGGTTAATTATGTCATTATCGGAGAAATAAAGAGGCTAAGCGGGGTGACTTAGCTGCTCATGAATTTTCAGCTGGAAAATGAGGATCGTGAAATTCCACCCAAGCCAAAAGCCATAGATCTTTTGTGGTTCAACTTTTAGTACTTATGAGATGGGGTGTCAAGGCTATGCTACTGAACGCATGACCACACATTACAAAGCGGCTTTTCTTTTTGACGACTCTATGGTTCATATCAAGTGGGAAATAGAAGTTTAGCGGGGTAAAGGGATAAAAAGACTCAGGTTGTAGACCTATCTTTTAGATGTATTAAGACCGGATAAATTGTCAATTTCCAGGTTTCAGTATAAAACTAAATGGTTGCTTCCAACTATAAAATTAGTAGTTCAAATAACATTAAATGATCAGGCATTTCCTATTAATTATAAAGTTTTATATTAAAAATAGTGGGTTCTTTGATTATAACTTCTTTGGATTGTAAAATATATCTCTTTAATTTGAGAATTACAAAAAAGATTTCATGCGAGCTTAAACGTCAACAGTTATATACTTGTGAAATTTGAAGCTTAAACTAATATATTAAACGCTAAAATTAAATTGTTAAAATCGCCTCGAAAACTCACGAGGAGCTAAGCTTTAATTGAGAAAAAGTTTTAAAAAAATAAACAAAAAAGAAAAGAAGAAGAAAGCATATGAAGGAGAGAGGAAGGAGAGGGAAGGGAATCGATGATGGTCAATAAGTGTGGGTGGGGGGCCGCTACTGGTCACCACCGCCCATCCTTCCCCCGACGCCTTTTTTGGGTTCCCCATGTTTGAAAGAAAAGCAACACCAACAACACAAAAAGGAAAAATTACACTAAAAACCTAATGTAATTGAGTCTTGAAACTTACAAAAATTACAATCACGTCATTCCGTTTTCTTCATCCAATTAGGCTAGTGAAAATGCTAACGTTATTTATTTTTTTTATTTTCTCTCTCCTACGTGGTATTGACCTTACTAAAACATGAAATATAAAACTAAAACCAGGTTGTTTTGGCTCAAATCCTAAACCAAAATCTTAATCAAATTAGATTAAAAAAATAAAAAAAGTTAAGTTTTCTTTGAAAAAGAACAATAACAAGATAAAAAGAGTAAGGGTGGCAAACCCTCTACGCCGCCGCCCCATCATCGTCAGAAAGAGATTGCAAGGATATAGCGAGCACCCCACAACCCTAGCCCAAATTTGGGGGAGGGTCACGTCCCTCCACCCAAATGGGGTTGGGCTCTGGTGGAGTTGTTGTCTACAGTTGGCAAAGGGATAGGGGCTCTCGCCGAGCCCCAGCCAACCCTTTCTAGAGATGGTGAGGCGGCGTCAGTGACGCCCTAATTTTTTTTTAATTGGTCTTTGAAAAAAAAAATTGACCTTTCTTATTTTTTAATCCAATTTGATTAATATTTTGGTTAAAAATTTTGGATTTGGGCCAAAATTGCGTTGTTTTCAGTTTTATGTTTCATTTTTTAGTGATGTCAATGCCATGAATGAGAGAGAAAATATTAAAAAAGCTGCCATGTACGAGAGAGAAAATAATAATAAAAAAAAGCCATGTTGGCATTTCCGTTAGTCTAATTGGACAAAGTTAACAAATTGACTCGATCGCACTAATTTAGCAAATTTTAGGACTTGATTACACTTATTGTAAGTTTTTGGACTTAATCGCACTTTTGTGACAAGTTGTATGATTTATAGTGCACTTATCCCAAACAAAAAACATATGGCTTACGTATCTAATAAAGCAAAAGGGAGGAAAACAATTTAAAATCACCCTTAGAGAATCTAACACAAAAGTTTAAGCAAATAGGTGGAGACCAACCATATATATAAAAGACCATTTAAACTCTATAATCAAGCAATATGAGGTATTTTAACACCTCATCTCATGTGCAAGTCGTATAAAAAAACACGCATGCGATTTGATGAATGATGAACCGGGCTATAACCCTAAAAGCTTAAGCTAACAGGTGAATTGAGATCGCATATGTATAAAGAATCTACAAACTACATAATCAAGCGATATATTTCAACAATCATGATGAATAAATTGAAAATGCTGAACAACTTATCGGTCATTATCCCTACACCAAGAGTTTAGAAAATTAATTTTTTTCATTTTAATTAGATCTTTAACCGATCTCGCCTTTTGTAGGACATAACTAGTAAAAAGTCCTTGCGCATTTTATAGAACAATTGGGAAAAAAAAGTACACTAAAAATCAAATTTTTTTTAATAAAATACAATCAAGTTGTAAATATTTTTAAAAATGTAATCTAGTCCTAATTTCGCCACCATCAGCATGCAATCGCAGAAATTCAGAAACATTATGATTTGTCACAAAGTTAAGCTTCATTTCAACCGTAGTAAAGCGATAAAACATGTGGGCTCTGTTGATCACGGAGTATGTGGCTTGTTTATGATTATCAATGGTAGAAAAATTCAAACTTTATGCAAAACCTAGTAAAAAAGAAATTTAGATTAACAGCTTAAAGTTGCATCTTCAGTCTTGAATTGAATAGAAAAAAAAAGTTAATCAAAAGCTCATTCAGTAATCTGTAAATGCGGAAAAATGCATTTAGGCGTTATTCTTGTCTGGATTTATCTGAACGAGTCGTGTTTATGCGAATAATACTTCAACATGTTCATATAAATATGTCTAAGCATCTCTATAAATGAGCTAAAAAATGAACATCTCACAAGTTTTAGGATTAATATTACGAAAAATCCCAAACTGGTATATATGTGACAATTTTACCCTGAACTAATTTTTTGACCGCAAAAAATTCCAAACTGGTACAACTGTGACAAATTTTATGTGACAATTTTACCCTGAACTAATTTTTTGACCACAAAAAATCTCAAACTGGTACAACTGTGACAAATTTTCCCCCAACTAATTTTTTGATCATGAAAAACTATAAATTAATACATCTGTGACAATTTTACCCTGAACTAATTTTTTGACCACCAAAAACTCCAAATTGGTATATCTGTGATAAATTTACCAAAAGCTAATTTTTTTACCACAAAAAATCCCAAACTGATGCACTCGTAAATTTAATTAATATCATGAAAAATCACAAATTCGTAAATTTGTGACAAATAGAGGGGTAAAACCCTAAACTGGTACACCGGTCAACTACCATATATCATCAAACTCAGCAATTTAACGGAAACTAATAGAGAGTTTAATTTATCACATGTACACCAGTTTGAGATTTTTTGTCTTTAAAAAATTAGCTTGGGATGAAATTGTTACAAATATATCAATTTGAAATTTTTTTATAGAAAAAAAATTAATTATAAATAAACTTATTATATATGTATTAGTTAAGAGTTTTTCGTGGCATTAATAGTGAGTTTTATTTGTTAAAATGACACGTTAATACGTTCATTGTCAGCGTCGGATTAACGCATTGTTGGAGACAACAAGCGCGTACCCTGTGAACAAGTCACGTTGAAAATTGTCAGGAGATGACCCCATTTCGAAAACTTCCACTGGAAGCACCATCCACGCTGCGCTACAGCCAAAAACTGGGTCTCCATAATTTTCTCTCTGTCTCCTCTCCGACTCAAAAGTAAAAGCGTTTCCTTTTTCAAGAGCCCCCAACCTTTTCCCGACCTCCAACATAAAAGAGGCAAAGCTCTCTGTCGGCGACCAAGACTAGCGAAGAAAGCAACTCTTACACTTGCAGGGTCGAAGCCACGATCAAGAGGTGTGCATTACGTCAGCAGTCCGTGCCTTACAAGCTCTGTTTCCCGATTTTTCTCTGGTTAGTGCTATCTAATTGACGCGCTCGTGAGTTAGTGTTAGCAGAAACAAACTGAAGTAGACATGCTCTCGTCTTTTTTGTTACTCGCATCGTTGGAGAGCGAGGTTACCAAATGTCGAAATGCCTCGCTGATGATTTTCGCCAACGGGAGTTGTTTTTTTTTTTTTTTAGTGTATAGCGTTGATGTTTCGTCGTGAAACTCCTGCTCATGTACTTATCCAGAAAAAGAGACAAACCTTTGGGTTTTTTCTCGATCTTCTCTTGGTTTCTATGGACACCGCCTCACGATTGCTCTCTCTAAGTCCAGCTTGATTTGAAAATTTTTTGTGATGATCCGGTGCCATCAACTTGGTTCAAAGCTTTAGAGTGGTGACCGTCGAATAGAACCAATGATGGGTCTGGTAACACCCGTGCCCGCAGGCCTAGCCCGAGCCGTAAGAGCCCGATCCTCAGGTTTTTCTACAAAAACCGTTTCATTGTTGTGCTAAAGCAAAAATTTAGGCTCGATATCAGACTTAGCCTGGCCAGACCAAGCCCGATTCGCTTCGTGTTGTTGTAAAATTATGGATTGAAACTGGCTTATCGGTACGCTTGATTCTCTGCAGAGACCAAGGCCGAGCATGGCAGCAACCAAGATGAATTTGAAGCTTCTTTTTGACAAGAGAAACCAGACCGTGCTCTTTGCCGAAGCCGGAAAGGACTTTGTGGATTTCCTTTTCCATTGTCTGGCTTTGCCAGTTGGAACTATTGTGAGTCTTCTCCCTAAAGCAGGCGTGGCGAGTGGCTTGCGCAATCTTTATGCGAGTGTCGAGAATCTCAGTGACACATACATTGAACGTAGAGAGAAAGAGGCTCTGTTGAATCCCAAAGCACGAAGCTCCGGTCCAGATGTTCTGCGCTTATTGTTGCCCGAAGCTCCGCCTTTAGCGCCAATTAACTACTACACTTGCCCTCGTGCTGCTGGCAGCGGTTTTTCTCCCAGCCCTGTTTTCGATCGTATTTGCGGTAGCTATGTGACGGATGCCCCTTCTACGACATGTCCTGGTTGCAACAATTCGATGAGCAAGCAACTGTTCTGGATCGCAGGACCAGCTGCCGGTGCCACATCCTCAGCCAAGTTGCCCGATGGAAAGGGTGGTTATGTGAGAGGGGTCATCACGTACATGGTGATGGACGATCTGGTTGTAAAGCCCATGTCCACCATCTCTTGCATTACTCTCCTCAACAGGTTCAATGTGCAGGAAATCGGGGATCTCGAAGAGAAGGTGATCGACTTCGGCTTGGACGAGGTAAGGCCCACGAAAGTCGCAACCTCTTGCCAATATTTCGACCGCGTTTGAAATTCGACAACGAAAATTGATGGTTTGATTTTCAACTGGTGGTTGTATGTCTGCTTGGTTCCATGGCATAAGAGAATAACCGGTTCTAGAGCTACTACGTTGTTTGTATGATATTAGAAGGCTCGATCCATCCCATCGCTAACTCATCAACTAAGAGCACATCAATGCTCAGATATATGGAAGAAGAAACTGAAGATTCCAATCTAATTACAGGGATATATCCTATGAACACATTTGCAAGCCTCTGTATCAATATGCTTTTAACACCCGGGGATAGGTGCATTCAAAGTCCTAAAACTTGTAACGAAAGTGCAATTGAGTCCTAAAACTTTTAAAAAGTGCAAACAAGTCCTAAAACTTGTCACGGAAGTGTACTTGAGTCCTAAAACTTTAAAAAGTGCAAACAAGTCCCAAAACTTATTACGAAAGTGCAAACAAGTCCTAAAACTTGTCAAATTGGTTCAATCAACTTATTACGAAAGTACTTTTTAAAAAGTGCAAACAAGTCCTAAAACTTGTCACGAAAGTGTACTTGAGTCCTAAAACTTTAAAAAAGTGCAAACAAGTCCCAAAACTTATTACGAAAGTGCAAACAAGTCCTAAAACTTGTTAAATTGGTTCAATCAAGTCCTTTAATTGATTGTACTTTTTAAAAATTTTAGGATTTGTTTGTACTTTTGTGACAAGTTTTAGGACTTGTTTGCACTTTCGTGACAAGTTTTAGGACTTATTTGCACTTTTTAAAAGTTTTAGGACTCGAGTGCACTTTCGTGATAAGTTTTAGGACTTATTTGCACTTTTTGAAATTTTAGAACTCGATTGCACTTTTGTGATAAATTTTAGGACTTTTAGTGCACATATCCCTAACAACCGTTGCCCGCATCAATTCTTCAACTTATATGACCAGACTTTTTTAGAAGGCACACAGATTTATGACCAATATGTGACCTATTGCAAAAGTGCTATTACTATTTGCTGGAATAGAGTTCGCATACTGAACTTGCAAAAACAGCAGCCACGGTGTCCTTTCTCCAGTGCCCATTTTCTGACTTGTCTTGTGCCGTGTGATCTTTACTCAGGCCATAAAGCTCTTGAACACTTCATTGCACTCTAAGACGGTTCTCACGGATATATTCAGCGGGGTTCTCACCGACAGATTCAGCGAGGAAAAACCTCAGTGAAACACTATTCTTCAACGTCAGAAACTAGTCTGTTTTATATATCAGCTTGCTGGACTGGATTATTCCTGCTACTTTTTATGATGATGATGAAGCTGTTCAATCCCCGTTCAAATATAGTCTGTTTTATATATTAGCTTTACTCAGAATTAGGTTCTGACTGATGATTATTCTGTGGCACTATGGTGTGTAAGATGTACTTTGCCTCTAATGTGCATATGCTTGTCAAGTTGCAGGAATGTGTTTTATGTGAATAGATCATGTAATCGATAGATCTACTAAGAACTGCCATCCCAAAGAAAATGAAATCATGTTGGAGATGAGTGCGACAATTACGAGTAAATAATCATAGGTTATAGCCAAAATTCCTCAGTTACTACTTCATTGCTCTAGATAGGCTAGGGTCTGTAATGCAATGGAGTGGACATAATTTCAGCCTTTCTTGCCAAGGAAGACTTGGTTAGAACTGTCTCGGACTGTAACGGTGCCTTCAGCAGCAAATTTCCCCTACCGAAGGAATCACCAAAGGGTTAATACTATGTTAATTGTCGTCAAGTGAACATCCAGTAAATTATAAAAACAAAATGAAGGAATCATGACAAGATACATCTTCTGAATTTGTTAGAGGCTTTTTTCTTGACTAATTAGACGAGTCGTGAGGATAAAACCAGAAGCCATACATGTGGCGAAAGATGAAAGAAGCACTAATTAAAGAACTAGCCGGGAAAACAAATGTAGTTCGATTCAACTTACCTCGTCCACCCCAAAATCAACAAACTTGTCTGCAATCATTGCAGCCTTGTCCTTCAACATGGTAACGCACAAGTCAGTTGCCATCGGCTTCACCACCAGATCGTCCATCACCCCATACTTCACCAGCTCATTCACGTAAGCACTCTCCCCGGCTGGCACTTCGACGAAATCCACTCTTTGGTCCATGATGGCGTGGCAATGAGGACATTCCATGGAAGGGTCGTCGACGACCTTCCTATTGTAATGAGTACAATCTAAGTCTGGCACATTTAGCAGTGGAATTGGTGTGACGAAGACGTGATGAATCACTAGGCAATTAAAGAGTGAACGGGTTTGTGATGTTTGAACCCCGGTTGGGGTACTTGGGCTTCAAGAGGCTCTGCTTGTGTTGGGGCATGATGTAGAACGCAACCTCCCAAGTCTTTTCCTGCTCCCGCAAAAACCACTCTTTGCTTTCTCTTGTCAACCACGAGCTTCAACTTCAACTTTGGTGTTGAGTCTATTATCTTCTTTTGTGAGCAGAGTCTATTATGAATGTTCATGAATTTCAATATGAATGTTCCCAGGGAAATTGATGGGGTTAAGATTGCAATAAACTGCGATGGATCGACCTTGACGGATCTTGACTTATGTGGAAATTGCTGAACTCGTTTTTCTATGGATTTGATATATATCATGGAGGTATATTTGTTTTAAAACCGGCAACAACAATAGCAAGGACAAATAATACCTCAAGCATGTCGTCATCACGTGTCAAAGCATCAAGAAATATAAATTGCTATCGATATCTTCATTAGCAATCAAATTTTCTCAACAAATGGAACAACATTTTCTTCTAATCTCATTCAGATGGATAGAGTTCGTATTGAAAGCAACTTCACTAATGAAAATAATGGCAGTGATGATGATGACCGAAAATCATTTTTTTAACTTTAGCTTTGACTCATGTGATCCTAAGATTGATTTTGTAATGTTTTAGGTCCCTGCATATCTTCATCTACAAGATTTGGATCAACGGGATAATTTTTTTCTCTACTAATTCATTATTCTTATCTTGATCTTTTCTTTACTTCATTTGTTTTTTGTATAATCGATATCACTGTTCTTAATTTTATGTCAGCGGAGAGTCCTTCGAGAGCAATTTGACTTGAGCGAAAGGAATGAGAAGCCATTTCATTGCATAATGATTTTGTTATTAGTTGTAAAGCAACGTTTCAAGTGTTTTTTTTATATTTTTAAATTTAATAGATCTATTCAGACCAAAAAAAAAATTTAATAGATCTATATAATGACATTAACAATTTCTTTTTAGTAAGTGAAAATATTTTTTTTACTTGTAATTATTTATATTTCGGTATCTAATTTATTTTTTCTTTCTTCATATTCAAGAAAATTGATTATGTGGACCCTCTCGTGATTTTTGTCTCTCAATTGAGCTTTGCAGTAAGGAAACATAGAAGTCATAAAAAAAAAGGAAACATTGAGTAAAAAGTTGCACCCTGTGTTACATATAGTTCATTAAATAGGGAGAAGCAGTAAAAAAATTTATTACCGGATATCAATATATTTTGTAAAATCTTTTATTTTGCTAGATAGTAATTCAGCCCACCATTTTATTATTTCCGATGTATATATGACTTAATTATTTATGTTAATGTAGAACTATTTCTTTTTACTAGCAGAAAATTGCAGACTTGGAATGAGTCCTCGTTAGTTACTAGTATTGTAGACAAGAAGCCACAAGATCTCAACGTGCATGAACATATGTTCGATTTATTCATGCATTTGACCGGTTTTCATTACGACCAGCCACGTCTAATCTCTCCGAGATTATAACAACTGATAAGCAGCCCTTGACTCTTCATTTGTTTCTGCCCATTTTCACTTCATTTCGCTTCTAAACAAATTTGGCCCTTAATATGCATAAATACCGTATTTTTATGTCATGAGTTTAAATCTTTCACGAAACTCGATCCAAGATATAGGTAAAGATTGTTAAACTGAATCTGTTGGGAAAGAAATTCAAAGATTCTATTTTGATTAGAATTTCTCTTGAAGGGTAGATGGATATAAGATATGGTGAGATTTGTTTTCCTTTTGAAGATAACTTGTCCAATGAATGGGCATAAAGATTTGAACATGGGAGGAGAAATAGGAAAAACGATCATCTAAGATTTCACCGGATGGCCAAGAATCGGAATTCTTGCCAAAGTCCTGCAAGCGGTCTCTTTCTTTTTCTGGCACAAACACAGAAGCAAAAAGAAAAGGCACGCTCAGGGAGACCTTTCTGTGATCGCACGGAGGGAGTTCTGAACACGGTAGATTTTGCGCAGTGATCCAATTGAATTTTCTTATTGTGTGTAATTTAGGTTACAAAGAATGTGTGGTCGATTGTTGTTATGTAAATTTCTGATTACTTAGTGAATCATTTGGGTGAAACCGACGGAACGCAAATCTATAGCGTTTTTTTCACATTGATTTAATTGCGAGATCCGATATTTTTCCCTATTTCGCGTAAGACTCATCCTCTCTGCTTACAGTGACCCAAAGAATGGCGACAGGCAAAGTGAGCTTGAAGCTTGTGATCAACAAGAGCAACCGAACGGTGCTCTTTGCTGAGGCAGGCAAAGATTTTGTCGACTTCCTCCTCCACATCCTCGTATTGCCGGTCGGACAGGTGATCCAGCTCCTCACGAAAACTGGGATGGTGGGCAGTTTAGGCAATCTCTACGGCAGCGTCGAGAAGCTGAACGATGTGTACATCAAATCTTCCAAGAAAGACATTTTCTTGAATCCCAAAGCACCCGCCTTTCTCTCCGGAATCCCATTTCTATTGCCGGAGACTTCGTCCTTACATTCACCACCCAAAACCGACTACTGGTGCTGCTCCCGTTCGCACCATAACTGTTGGAACTATGTGGCTGAGAACCGTTCGGCATTATGTCCTCAGTGCAAAAATTCCATGAGCCAGACATTAACATTTGTCAAATCAGCATCGGGACGCAAAACCTACTACAGGTGCTCTTCCCGTTCGAGCAAAAACTGTGGGAAATATGTGGCTGAGGACCGTTCTGCAATATGTCCTCGGTGCAGAAATCTCATGAGCCAGACATTCACTACTGTCATATCACCGGCTGTGGAGCAAGCGGCTGCTGCGGCATCAGCAGCTGAATGGGATGGTAAGGGCGGTTTCGTGCTAGAAGAGGTGATGTACATGGTGATGGACGATCTGGCCGTAAAGCCGATGTCGACTGTTTCGAGCATTACTTTGCTCAAGAATTTCAACGTGGGAGAGATTGGGTTAATTGAGGAGAAGGTGGTCAGCTTGGGAATGGACGAGGTAAGCCCATGCCTTCCCTCGCGATTACGATATGTTTTAGATTTTTGAAATGCGGACTTGATAACTCAACAATTTATGTGAAAAATCCATTTTAAAAGACGTATAAATTGCAAATAAATATGATACCATAAGTATTCTGAACTAATTATGGTAGGTGTATATTGATTAAATTTAAATTTAAGCTTTCGTTCAATCATTTAGAGACCCTTGTAGGGTAAAATAAGATTATGTTCGCAATTGTTATAGGGCTTATAAAGTCCAATATAATTTGATCCAAAATGAAAGAAAGTTACTGTCCTTTTCAATTATTTGGTTTGTAACTTTGAAGGGTATAAAGCTGCTGATGACTTCATTGCACTCCAAGAAGGTTCTCACTGATATCTTCCTCGGTGTGAAGCGAGAGAGATCGTGATCAAGCGCGGGTGCCATAGACTTTCAATTTCTCTTGATATATATAATATGTATATGGAGTGATATTTTCTTATTTTGTGACTGGGGTTATGCAAGACTTTTAGTGCGGATTGAAATTTTTAAGTCTTTTTTTCTTTTTATGATATGATAGCATCGGTTTGGTTAAAAAAAAATGACGTTCACGTGATGAAGAAAGAATCCTCATAGCCGATAATGAATGCTCAAGCATATATCGTAAATTGTGGAACAAATGTAGACATGCCATATGTAAAATTGACTTGTGCTGGAGAACGTGGTGGTGATTAATTTTGAAGTACTTCTTCAACAATGTCCCTCGAAAGTCAGCACCTATGAGTCATGGTCCGGTCCAACTGAGTGCCCAACTCTCGATCCAAGATAAAGTTGTCCTTGTAGTTCTATTGCAGAAGCTCGGACACGAAGGGAAAAAGACAGTAGCTTGACCCATCGCCTATTCGAGATTCGCTCGAATTATTTTTGAGCTCGAGTTGAGTTTGAGTAACTCCAGTAGCCTGTTGAGTCGAGTTTGAGCCTAAAGATACTTGACTCAATCGGTTCACAAGCCTAATCGATTATTTTATTTTCTGTGTAGAGTTTTTTTTTTTCCATTTTAGTGACATATAATGTTTAATGTACTTATAACTATATTCCGTACTATGTAATTACACTTTCACCCTTTGATATATTTTTAAACACAAGCAAAAGAGGCCAGTGCAAGTATTTTGAATTGAGTTGAGTTCGATCGAGCAAGAAAAAATCAAGGTTGTTCAGTTTTATATACTTAAAAATGAGTTGAGTCAAGATAGTCGAGTTAGTGTATATTGAGTTTGAGTTGAGTTTGAATAGGTGAAAAAGTACTTGATCGAACTTTGAGCCTCAAATCGGGTTAAGCTCGAATGTGGCAGCTCGACTCGACTCATCTCGACTTGATTGCACCCCTTCATACATCTAATTTAATACAAGTATAGTGGTGCTCCATGCAACTCTCAATATGAGGGTGAATGCTGCTCTAATATGGAATGCCACATGGCCATTCATTTCGATTTACCCTTTGTTTAATCCAAGTTTGCCGTTAGTTTCAGCTTCTCTGATCTTCTACTAAATTAAAGTTTCCACATCTAATTTCCTAATAAGTGAAGTTTCCAACTTTATCCTTCATATACCACTAAAATTTTTCTATAAATATTGGTTTATTACATCTAAAATTCTCATAAACATAATTTGATACACAAATCCGGTATAATTATCCATGCCAACAAGTAAAAGTTAGTCATTCCGACAAGTACATGGATTTCGACCGT
Organism: Syzygium aqueum; assembly: GCA_031216185.1. NCBI lineage: Eukaryota > Viridiplantae > Streptophyta > Magnoliopsida > Myrtales > Myrtaceae > Syzygium > Syzygium aqueum. Next base: position 1,889,223 of record CM062240.1, read on the forward strand.
GGCTTTTCTCATATTTATTTATACAAAATTTGTGGTGAGCTCTATTCTTTAAGACATACTACTTCACCTATATTTATAACATGAAGATGTAAAAAGGCTAAAAAAAGGAAAATTTAGGCTGTGCATGATAACTATTCCGTGCTTGGGAACAGATTCAACTCAAAAATAATTATTTTTTATTTCATGCACAAAAACAATTTCTAAGCATTTAAAAGCGTTTGGTAACTGCCCAAAATTTATATTCTTAGAATAAAAAAAGAACATAAATGTATTTAGTACCCACCCGTAGGTGGCGCAGTTGGTTTGGGCCCTCCCGCCATCGGAGGAGGTGAGCGGTTCGAAACTCTACGTCGTCAGCGATTGAAGTGGGGGGTCCTGGTGGTGGATTGCTGGGCTAGCCTTCCCCCGGGTTTAATACCGAATAGCCTATTGAGTGAAAAAGGAGGTTCTCGGGTTATAAAAAAAAATAAATTTATTTAGTAACTACACAAAATTTCTTTTTATTAATAATTTTTTAATAATACTTTAAAATTTTTAATATTTCTTTTTTTTCCTTGGACATGGTCGGTTGTAGGTGTCGGTGACCAACCACAGGCCAGGGCTGGCGAGAGCGTTGCGACCCTTGCTGCCGCCCTCACTGCCGACCTCATTGTCGCCAAATCTGGTCAAGGTCGAGCCTCGCCCAGCCATGGCGAGGTCGACCTTGCTGTCGCCACCCAGGCGATGATGAGGTAGGCCTCGCCATGGTTGGATGAGGCCACACAGTCGTAGCCGCAAGCTACGCTCGCCCAAGTGACGAGGGGAACCCTCACTGGCCTTGGCACCCTCACTGGCCTTGGCTTGTGGCCAGTGGCGGCCGGCAGGAGGCAAGCGGCAGCAAGTGGTGGCAGGCAAGCGGCAAGCCGAGAAGAAGAACAACAACAAACCAAGAAAAAAGAAAAAATCAAGAAAAATCAGAAATGAAAAATTTGTTCTAGAATTAAGAAGCTATTTTTATTTGCTTTTTGATTCTGTTTCAAAATTGAATTTGAGAATATTTTTTTGCAAAATTGTGCCCAGGCACAAAAAATTTAACAAATGGATTTCTATTCCTAAACTAATTCGGGGAATAAAAGAATATAAATTTTCACTGTTTGATAAATTGCTAAGCAGGCCCCTTAGCTACTAACTGGGGGAGTTGAAAAAAGCAAAATTAGAATATCATCAAAATGTGGCAAAAAGACTAATTGACTTTTTCCATTTCTTAATCATGGGCCGGCATGAGAATTCTCAGGCTCCATAGCCAGACTTAGCCCGGCCAGTTGCTTAAGTTCACTTATCGCCATCATCCAACCCTGATCATCGATCCTCCTCCTCTGTACTTTGCTTCCGCACGTGTCATTTGTCTTCAACTTCATGGAGGGAATTAAAACTAGGGAGAAAACTAGAAAAGTTCTGGAACCAGAAACAAAAGGAAGTTCTAGGATTTATGATGTGGTAACATTTATACGTAGAAACATTTCAAATAAAGACATAAAGTGCTATCATTTCTCAAATAAGAGTTTGAGGTGTCATGTCAGTTTCAAACAAGGATATAAAGTGACCATGAGAGTTTCAAATAAAAGCCTGACCTCACTGGTCACTGGACAGCAACATATTCGGGCCAGTCAGAGACAATTGTAATTCTTTTTTCCTTTCTTTTATTTTCTTTTTCTTTCTTTTTCTTTCTTTCAGGCAAGGGACACCGTCTCCAACTGTCGACAAGGGACGGCCCCACCCAGCGAAACCCATGAAGGGCTAGGTGAGGGTCGCCTTCACCCTATTTGGCGAAGGTCACCCTCGTCAGCAACAGGCGATGGACGGCCTCTCCAACCCTTGCCAGCAATAGCGAGGGTGGCCCTCGAGAGATCCCAGCGAGCCATCGGCCAAGAACAAAGAGAAACTGGAAAAAGAAAAAAAAAAGTTAAAAGATGAAAATGCTAATGCCATCTTGAAAGTCAGGTCCTTATTTGAAACAAAATCCATCTCAAGCTCTTATTCGAGAAAATAATAGTATTTTAATCTTTATTTAACATAACGTTCACTTCATATCCTTATTTGAAAAAATGAGAACACTCAAGGTTCTGTTTTGGAATTTTCCCTTTATACGTGGAGCAAGACCTCTGCTACATAGTCTTAATGCTGGATATCATTCTTGTATGATTGTGACTCGTCCAATCAACACAGAATAAAGAGGTGCGGGTAATGATCATTGAAAACTACAATGTGTGAAGATTTTGCTCTTCCTATCTTTTTGCAGTTTTTAATTAATTTTTATTTTTTTTCTTCTTTTTTTTTCTTACTTTATTTTTCTTTTTCTTCTTCCAAGCCCGACAAGGGTTGCTGGCCAACCCTCTCTAGTACAAGTGACGGTCAGCCATATGGCACTATTAGGGTCTGCATTAGTGATTTATGGTTAAAATTGGGTGGATTGATTCAATTGATAAAATGTGAAGATATTTCGGACTCAATTAATAAAATTTAAAGGTTTAAGATCGAATTGATAAAAGTATAACAGGTTTAGAACTTTGGACAATTTTCGCCATTGTTTGACCGTTCTTATATGCATGACTACTTTCGTATGATAAATGCCCCTCGCTCGTCTTTCTTTATCTAAGATTTTTTTTTCAAGGAATTTTTACTCTACGTTAGAGCACAAAAGGCCGAGTACCTCTAAAGCCCTATCTAAGTAAAGCGAAAGCCTTTAGCTGCTGCCTTACCCTGCTTTAAGATGCTACACATGCAGCTCTAAAACACGTCACCAAACATGTAACCTACAGTGCTTCCCAGCACAGCTTCAATATCATAAAACTGTACAACCACAATTATACTAAACGAGTTAATGATATCATTATTGGAGAAATAAAGAGAATAAGAGAGATGACTTAGAGCGTGTATGATAGCCATTCTATTTCTAATCAGATCTATTTTTCTGGTCCTAGGAATAGATTTGGAATAAAAATCCGTTTGTTAACGCAATTTTTATTTTTTCGCTTTTCTGTTTCTTGAACGAAAAGAGAAATAAAAACTCTTATCATCGCTAATCCAGCAGAAGATTCCACTAAGGTTAGCACTATTACAAGAGAAAGAGAGTATATATAACTAATAATTTGATTCAAAATAAAAAAAACCTTTTTTCTAAGAAATTTATTCCAATGCTGTCCAATCGTTCGGAATTATAACCACACCCTCAACAAACAAGCCGGGCCGAAAGTTGTTTGAATGAGACCGATTGCGAAAACTTCCACAAGAAGCACCTCCGGTGCTGTGCCACTTTAAAAAAACTTGGCCATGAAGAAACTGTCTCAATAACTTTACCTTCGTCCCGTCTCTTAACCATATGAAAAAGTGTCGTCTTTCTCATGACTCCGCTATAAAAAAAAAGGCAAAAGCCCTCTGTCTGTCACCAAAACTTGTGAAGAAGCAGCTCCTACACTTGCAGGGTTGAAGCGACGATCCAGAGGTGCGCCATTTCGTCATCACTCTGTGTTTTGTGAGCTCGGTTTTACGAACTTCTCGTTGTGGGTATTAAGAGCGTTTGGCTTGAAGTCGCCGCATCCGTTCGCATGATCTGAATCTGATTAACGCCCTCTTGTTTCGCTAGAATGGTTGACGCTCTTGTGAGTTAGTGTTGGCAGAAGAAATAGAAGTAGACATGCTCTCGTTTTTTCCTTTTCTTTGTTACTCGCATCACTGTAGCCCCCATTTATAAAAGAGTAAGGACTTCACCAATTTAATTGCTGCACAAATACATTTGCGAGTATGCAATAATCTCTCTTGTTCATCTTCCTCCTCCTACAGTAGAGCTATTTCCTTCTTCTTTTTTCGTCGGCAATAGAGGTATTTCCTATAACTCGGAGGACAAAAACAGAATCCAAATGAGTCCATTTTAGTTACTCGAAGACAACAAGGCACAAGATCTGAACGTGCATGAACATATATTTGATTCATTCTTGTATTTGACTGGATTTCATTTTGACCAACCCCGTCTGACTTCTCCAAGATGATGATAACTGATAAGCGGCCCTTGGGTCTTCTTTTGCTCGTGCCCTTTTCACTTCTCTACTTAACAATTTGGCACTTCATATGTACAAATACCGCCACTGCACACATGATGATCGACCAAATCTCCACTGGATCTACTAGCAAGGAGCATTGCATAAGTCTCAGCTTCCTCTCTGCATACAGTGACACAAAGAATGGCGTCAGGAAGAGTGAACTTGACGCTTCTCGTGCACAAGAACAACCGGAAGGTGGTATTTGCCGAAGGCGGGAAGGACTTTGTCGACTTCCTCTTCCACATCCTCGCGTTACCAGTCGGAACGGTGATTGGGCTCCTTGAGAAAACCGGGATGGTGGGCAGTTTAGGCAATCTCTACAGCAGCGTCAAGAAGCTGGACGATGTGTACATCGAATCTTCCAAGAAAGACATTCTCTTGAAACCCAAAGCACCCGCCTCTCTCTCCGAAAACCAATTTATATTGCCTGAGAGTTCGTTCTTAGATTCAACACCCAAAACCTACTACAGGTGCTCTTCCCGTTCGTACACTAACTGTTCGAACTATGTGGCTGAGGACCGTTCTGCAATATGTCCTCAGTGCAGAAATTCCATGAACCAAACCTTCACTTTTGTCGCATCGACATCCGGTAAACCGACAGCCGCTGCAGCATCAGCTGCTGAATCGGACGGTAAGGGCGGTTTCGTGCAAGGGGTGGTGACGTATATGGTGATGGACGATCTGGTGGTGATGCCGATGTCGGCGATTTCAAGCATTGCTTTGCTCAACAAGTTCGACATTAAGCAGATTGAGCATCTTGAGGAGAAGGTGGTCAGCTTGGGAATAGACGAGGTAAGCCCATGCCATACCTTGCGATTAGGATGTGTTTAGATTTTAGAAATGCAAATTTTATAGCTCAACAATTTACATGAAAATCTATTTGAAGAGAAGTACAAATTACAAATGAATATTGATCGACCTAAGCTGTATTGAAATAAAAAAAAATTACTGGCTCTGTACCATAAAAGTAATCTCAACTAACTTTTGTACATTCATTTAGAGACGCTTGTAGATAAATCAGATTGCATTCGCGATTATTATAGGGCTCATAAAGTACAATATAATTTGATCCAAAATGAAAGAAATCAACTTTTGGTTTTAATTACTTGCTTTGTAACTTTGTAGGGTATAAGGCTGCTGAAGGCTTCATTTCACTCCAAGAAGGTTCTCACTGATGTCTTCCTGGGTGAGAAGTGAGAGATCGTGATACATATGTTCTGAATTTGTGACTGGGGTTATGTAAAACTTTTAGTGTGGATTGACCTTTTTAAGTCTTTTGTGGAATCATCAACATGTTTATCTTCGCTATTTACGATATGGTTGTATTGGTTTGGTCCAAAATATGATGGGACCATGCTGAAGAATGATTATATGTCTAATAGCCGATAATGAATGCTTAAGCATATGTCGGAATTGTGGATGTTTGACAACGGGGGTTGATCAATTTTGAAGTACTTCAACAATGTCCCCGATAAGTTAGCACCTATGAGCCATGGTTTGGTCCAACCTAGTGCCCGGAACTCGATCCATGATAAGTTCTCCCCGAAGCTCTATTGCGAAAGCTTGGATCGACTAGTCCCTACACGAGAGATCAGCTTAATTTTTTTCGAGCTCGAGGAACTTGAATAACTTGTTGAGCCGAGTTTGAGCCTGTAGATACTTGATTGGATCAATTTGCAAGCTTAATCAAGAATTCTCTTTTATGTAATTTTTTACTATTTTAGTAACATGTAATTTTTAATGCCCTTAGAATTATACTTCGCACTATGTAATAACTCTTTCACCCTTGATACATTTTTAAACACAAAAGGAAAAAAAAGAGTCGAGCTCTGGTATGTCAAGTTTTGTGCCCAGTCGAGTTTATGCAGTCAAGTTTTATGCGAGGGGAGGGGGGAGCTTTGAATCGGGTCGAAACATTTTTGTCCAAGATTATTTTTTGTTCATTCATCTTTACAAGCAATACGAAAAATTATTTTTAGGAAAATATTTTTAAATCATTTATTTTTTGCAAAAAAAATGAAGCCATAATTTAGGATTAATTTTGCTACCACCAATGTTTAATCGCAAGAATTCCAAAAGATTATGACTTGTCATAAAATTAAGCTGCATTTCTACCGTCGTAAAATGATAAAAACATGTGGGGCTTGTTGATAACGGATTATATGGCTTGGTTATGATTATCTATGGGAGAAAAACTCAAACGTTATGCAAAATCTATTACAAAAGCAATTTAGATTAGCAACTTAAAAACAGCATCTTGCTTCTCGAATTGAATGAAAAATTAGTTAATCAAAAGCTCAAGTACTCACCTGTAAATGCGGGAAAATGCATTTAGGCATTATTCTTGTCTAGATATATCTGAGCCAGTCGTGTTCATGCGACTAACATTTTAACATGTTTCATATAAACATGTTTAAGCGTGTTATAAATGAGCCAAAGATCGAACACCGGTAGCTTAACTTGTTAAAATGATACTTCGATGCGTTCGTTGTCAACGGCGGATTAACCCATTTTTGTTGACAATGAATACCCTGTAAACAAGTTATGTCGAAAATTGTCAGGAGAAAGACCCCATTTCGAAAACTTCCTCCACAAGCTGTGCTAGAGCAAAATACCTGTCTCCATATCTTTCTCCCTGTCTCCTCTCTGCGCATACTTTTCACCCCAAGTTCCTCCAAAATCGTTTTCATTCCCTAGAGGAGAGGGAATATATCCTCTAAAAATTTTACATCCTGATCCTGATGATCTAGAGATTCGGACAACGACTTCAAAGAAGTCTTTTAAAGTCTTGCTTAGGACCATACCCCGTCAAAAGTTCATGACGAAAAATTGTCAGGAGAAGACCCATTGCGAAAACTTACTCCAGAAGCTATGCTACAGCGCAAAACTTCGCCACGAAGAACCTGTCTCCATATCTTTCTCTCTTTCTCGTCCCTGACTCAAAAGTAAAAGCGTTGTCTTTTTCAAAAGCCCCCGTCTTTTCCCGGACTCGTCTATAATAGAGGCAAAGCTCTCTCTGTCTGACCACGACTTGCGAAGAAAGCAGCTCTTACACTTGCAGGGTCGGAGCCACGATCAAGAGGTGTGCAATTCCGTCATCAGTCCGTGCTTTACGAGCTCCGTTTCACGATTTTTCTCTGGTTAGTGCGATCTAATCGACGCTCTTGTGATTTAGTGTTAGCAGAAACAAACTGAAGTAGACATGCTCTCGTCTTTTTGTTACTCGCATCATCGTAGAGCGACGTTACTGCATGTCGACATGCCCCGCTGATGATTTTCCCCAACAGGAGTTGTTTTTTTCTTAGTGTATCACGTAGGTGTTCCTTCGTGAAACTCCTGCACATTTACTCATCCAAAAAAAGAGAAACTTTTGGGTATTTCTCGATTTTCTCTAGGTTTCCATGGACACTTCCCCACGATTGTTCTCTTTAAGTCCTGCTTGATTTGAATGTTTTGCGATGATCTGGTGCGATCAACTTGGATCAAAGCTCTAGAGTGGTGACTGTTGAATAGAACTAATGATGGGTCGGGTAACTCCCGTGCCCTCAGGCCTAGCCCGAGCCATAAGAGCCCGATCCGGCCGATTCTCATATTTTTCTAGAGAGACCGTATCATTGTTGTGCTAGAGCAAAAAATTGAGGCATGACCTTCCACCAAATGATCATCTTTGCTGTTGAGCATATGTCTAGTTTCATGAGCTCTCCCTCAACCATGGCAAAAACGGATGGCCCGATTGATATGTTTACAAGATTTGATACTTTTTTAAATCATGGTCGACCCCACGGAGGCTTAGTTCTCCTTCCCTACGATTTTCTTTCTTTTTGTTTCTCTTTTTATTAAGTTACACTTTGTAGTCTAAAATATCTTGTTTTCTCATTTTATTTACATTCGATTTTGTAATGCAACTAGTAGTAGGTGATTAAATGATTCGATGGCACAAATTGCACGAGCCGAGATCAATTGCCTCGATCAAAAGGACTCGAGTGACAAGAGAAGGACAGAGAAAAATGCAAGTTAAACAGAGGAGTTGTCTTTTTCTTTATTCAATCGTGGACTGGCATGAGAGTTCTTAGGCTCGATATCGGACTTAGCCTGGCCAGGTAAAGCCCGATTCACTTCGTGTTGTAAGTGAAATTATAGATTAAAGCTGGCTTATTGGCTATGAAGCATCGACACGTTCAGTCGTCCACCGTGTCGTACGGGTCTGACGTCGACACACATCCAACACGCTCAGACACGTGGTCAATGTGTGTCGGATGTTGGACACGTGGGTGAACGGGCCGGACACGCCACCCACACGCGAGTCCGGAATTTGACACGCGATTCTGACACGCACCTGGCGCAACATGTTGAAGCAACTTCTCTGCGATTCCGACATTGCAAGTTGAAGCAGCTCCTCTGTTAGGGCTCGGTGGCTAGAGAGAGAAAGCGGGGGGAGGGCGAGAGAGAGAGGGGGAGGAGGGTTTGGTGGTATTGAAGAGGGGAGGAGTAAATTGTGTTGCTTCTTGGGTGGGGGAGTCAACTGAACGTTTAAGGCCTTTTGCATTGACTGTTTTTTTTATTTATTGTTAAATGTTAAATTTATTGGTGGAATGTGGATTGTTTTTTTTCTTTCTACTTATTGTTAAATGTAAAATTTAATGGTGGAACTTGGATTACTTGTTTTATGTTCTCTTCAAGTTTTATGGATTATTGACATAGAATTTAGTTGAATTTATCAAATTGAAACAATGAATGATATTAAGAAATGGCAGATTAATGTTTTTAGTGTAAATTCATTTTAGGCTCTTTTTTTATTATTTATTTATTTGTGAATTTGAATCATATTAATTTATCATGTGTATATAAAAATATACATTTGATATATAATATCTCCCAGCAAGTCGGAATTTTTTTATTTTTTGAGAAATGACATGTCGCGTGTCATGTTGTGTTGCGTGTTACATAGCTTGTTGGTGCGCTTGATTATCTGCAGAGACCAAGGCCGAGCATGGCAGCAAACAAGATGAGTTTGAAGCTTCTTTTTGACCAGAGAAATCAGACCGTGCTCTTTGCCGAAGCCGGAAAGGACTTCGTGGATTTCCTTTTCAATTGTCTGGCTTTGCCAGTTGGAACTATTGTGAGTCTTCTCCCTAAAACAGGCGAGGCGGGTAGCTTGCACAATCTTTATGCGAGTGTCGAGAATCTCAGCGACACCTACATTGAACGTAGAGAGAAAGAGGCTCTGTTGAATCCCAAGGCGTGGACCGGTCCAGATGGTCTGCGCTTATTGTTGCCCGACGCTTCAGCTTCAGCGCCAGTAGACTACTACACTTGCCCTCAAAATGGCGGTGGTTATTATGGAATTGCATGCTGTAGCTCGGTGACGGATTCCCCTTGTACGAGATGTCCTAATTGCAGCAATTCGATGAGCAAGAAACTGTCATGGGTCGCGGGACCAGCTGTTGGTGCCACATCCACGGCCAAGGTACCCGGTGGGGAGGGTGGCTATGTGACAGGCATCGTCACATACATGGTGATGGACGATCTGGTTGTGAAGCCCATGTCCACCATCTCTTGCATTACTCTCCTTAACAGGTTCGATGTGCACGAAATCGGGGATCTCAAAGAGAAGGTGATCGACTTCGGCTTGGACGAGGTAAGGCCTGCAAAAGTCACTACGATGTTTGTATGAGATTAGAAGGCTTGATCCATCCCATCACTATTTGGTTAACTCATCAACTAAGAGCACATCAATGCGCAGATAAATGGAAGAAGAAACTGAATATTCCTTTCTAATTACAGGGATATATCCTATGAACACATCTGCAAGCCTCTGTATCAATATACTTTTTAACAACCGTTGTCCGCATCAATTCTTCAACTTATATTACCAGACTTTTTTAGAAGGCATGCAGATTTATGACCAAGTTCTGATTATGTGAGCTATTGCAAAAGTGCTATTACTCTTTGCTATAAACCCGAAGTGCCATTACCCCTTTTTTATGACTCGGCTTGTGCCGTGTGATCTTTACTCAGGCCATAAAGCTGTTGACCGCTTCTTTGAACTCCAAAACGGTTCTCACGGACATATTCAGCGGGGTTCTCACAGACTGACTCAGCAGGGAACTACGTCATAGAAACGCTACTCTTCAACTTCAGAAACACTCCGTTCATATGGCTTGCTGGGGTTCCTGCTACCCTGTAAGAAGCTGACGAAGCTGTTCAATCCACGATGTGAAATTAGTCTCTATTATATATTAGCTTTCTAAGAAATTACTTCCTGAGCGATGATCGATCTGTGGTACTATGGTGTCTAAGACAAAGGTTGCTTCTAATGTACACATACTAGTCATGTCACACGAATGTGTTTTATGTGCATTTGTCTTTTGGTTCAAGAAATTAATAGATTTACTATGAACCGACATCCCAGAGAATTGAGAACATCTGCGACATAAGTGCCACAATCACACGATTAGTAAGTAATTATAGGGTAGCACCAAAATTCTTCAGGATCTACTGCATTGCTCTAGAGAAGCTAGGGTCTGTAAAACGAATGATTGCAGCAGGCTTGACTTTCCATCCAATGGTCACCTCTGTTTTCGAGCAGATTGCCAACTCAATTGTCATTTTCATGACCTCTCTCCCACCCTCGCATAACATGCTCCCATTTTTCATAGTGACGTCCGCAATCAATATGCCCCCGTATAGCCTCTTAAATCTCTTCATTCTGTGATACGTTCCATAGTTGTGTTTGCCCCCCCAATTACTTCCGACTGGAGGCGACAGAGTGTCTAGTGGCTCACGAGACTCGTTAGACCTGCCAAGACCAAAGCATAAATGGACGACCTAGGCAAAAAAGACCGAAAATTTCAGCGAAGAAAAGGGACAACCCAAGAAGGGACAAAGATGTTATTTTGGCGATGTGCCATACAGTGAGTCAGCAAGAAGAATGTCTGAACTTCAACCCTTCTTTCTTTTTCTTTATAGTGAAGGGGGTATATTGCGAGACCAGCATGTCGTTCCTCGTTTAAAATCTGATGTCTTCACAATGACTTTCGAATAACTTTCTACATCCTTTTCAACTCTTTCAGATAGTTAGCCTTTACCATAGATAAATAGATAATGTGGTTTTCCGCGTGGTTAACTGGGTTGTTGATCTACCAAGAACTGAATGAAGAAGAGGAGACAGGAACAAGACGGAAGCAAATCCTGACAATATTCTCAGTTTGCCAGGGGTAGGTAACAAAATTGGTAATATATTGTATGTACTTCATTAAAAAGTGAGAAGCATTGAAAAAATTCTATGGCCGGATATCAACATATTTTGCAAATATCATTTATTTTGCAAGATAGTAATTCAGGCCACCATTTTATTATCCCCAAGTGTATACGACTTACTTATCTATGTTACTGTTATACTTTTGCCACCCTTAAGATTTTGTCCTTGCTCCATCCCGATTGGCCAGGTGCATGTACTCTGATTCCATCTCAAATTGTAGACTTGGAATGACTCCTCACTAGTTTCTTGTAGACAAGAAGCCACAGAATCTCAACGTGCATTAACACGTATTCGATATATTCATATATTTGACCGGTTTTCATAGTGACCAACCATGTCTAATCTCTCCAAGATGATAACAACAGATAAGCAGCCTTTGACTCTTCATATGTTTCCGCTTTTCACTTCCCTATGTCTCTAAACAATTCGGCCCTTAATAATTGACACATGTAAACGCTGTTAAAATATGTATTGAGTTCCAGCCTCTTATGAAAGCCGATACGACTACAGGATGTAGATGAGTTTTCTTAAACCTAATTTGTTAGGAAAAAAAATCCAAAAAATTCTATTGGATTAGAATTTCTCTTGAACGGGAGATGGATATAAGATATGTTGAGATTTGTTTTCCTTTTGAAGATAACTTGACCAATGAATGGGCATAAATATTTGAACGTGCGAGGAAAGAAAAGGAAAACGATCATCCAAGATTTGACCGGATGACCAAGAATCGCTCTTCTTGCCAAAATCCTGGAGGTCAACTTTGGTCTTTTAGAGTCCTGCAAGTGGTCTATTTCTTTTTCTGGCACAAACACAGAAGCAAAAAGAAAAGGGGCGCTCAGGGAGCCCTTTCTTTGATCGCACGGAGGGAGTTCTGAACACGATCGATTTTGTGCAGTGAGTTTTACATTCAATTCAATTTTCTTATTGCGTGTAATTTAGGTTTGGACAAAGAGTGTGTTCGATTGTTTTTTTGTTTTGTTTTTTTTTTTTGATAAGGTAAGAAGTATATTGACTTTTCTAAACGCAAATTACAATGAGAGAGCTTGAACAAAAACCTCGAACCTGATGAGACAAAAGGGGTGTCCCGATAGGTTAAAGGTGTGTCGACTCAACAAAGCAACAATAGAGCATCAAAAGGCAAGGACAAGAGATGCGTCCAACCGGGGAAGGAACGAAAAGACCTACAAGGAGATCCCTCATAGTTGGTCAAAAATGGAAGAGGAGAGACCCCAATTTATTTGAATTCTTCTATTGCGGGGGGAGTCTTGAACACGCTTGAAGGTAGCGCCTCTATCCCTTATCACCTTAGTGAGGTGGTTGCGAATGGCCGGAACAGAGAGTGACCGGTTTCTGAAGAGAATAAGATTCCGCTCGGTCCAGAGAGTGTGTTCGATTGTTACTCTTGTAATTTTCTGAAAAACTGACGGAAGGCCGTAAATACAGACTGTAGCGCATAAATCTCTAGTGTTATTTGGCATCGATTTCATTACGAGTTCCAATACGACCATCGTAGCTACACCCATAGATCATTGCATGAGTCTCATCCTCCTCTCTGCTTACAGTGACCCAAAGAATGGCGACTGGCAGAGTTAGCTTGAAGCTTGTGATCAACAAGAGCAACCGAACGGTGCTCTTTGCTGAGGCAGGCAAAGATTTTGTTGACTTCCTCTTCCATATCCTCGCATTACCGGTCGGACAGGTGATCCAGCTCCTCACGAAAACTGGGACGGTGGGCAGTTTAGGCAATCTCTACGGCAGCGTCGAGAAGCTGCATGATGTGTACATCAATTCTTCCAAGAAAGACGTTCTCTTGAAACCCAAAGCACCCGCCTTTGTCTCTGGACTCCCATTTCTATTGCCTGATACTCTTCCGTCTTCAGATTCAAGGCCGGAAAACTACTACAGGTGCTCCGAACCTTACTGTGGGGGTGGCTATGGCTATGTGGCCGAGGAACCTTCTATAAAATGTATCGGGTGCGGTCGTATGATGAATAAAGCATGCAAACTTGTCAAATCACCGGGTGCAGCTGCGGCATCAGCAGCGAAATGGGACGGTAAGGGCGGTTTGGTGCTAGGGGAGGTGACGTACATGGTGATGGACGATCTGACCGTGAAGCCGACGTCGGCTATTTCGGGCATTACTATGCTCAAGAAGTTCAACGTGGAGGAGATTGGGCTTATTGAGGAGAAGGTGGTCAGCTTGGGAACGGACGAGGTAAGCCCATGCCATTCCTTGCGATTAGGATATGCTTAGATTTTCAAAATGCAAACTTTATAACTCAACAATTTATGTGCAAAATCCATTTTAAGAGACATATCAATTGCAAATACATATTGATCGACATGACTTACTGGCTCTGTACCATAAGTATTATCAACTAATTATAGTAGGTACATATTGATTAAAGTTAAATTTTAGCTTTTTCACAATCATTTAGAGACGCTTGTAGGGTAAAAATAAGATTATGTTCGCAATTATTATAGGGCTTATAGAGTCCAATATAATTTGATCCAAAATGAAAGAAAGTAACTGTACTTTCCAATTATTTGGTTTGTAACTTTGAAGGGTATAAAGCTGCCGATGACTTCATTTCACTCCGAGAAAGTTCTCACTGGTGTTTTCGTTGGTGTGAAGCGAGAGAGATCGTGATCAAGTGGGTGCCATAGAATTTCAATTTCTTTCGGTATATATATAAAATGTTTATGGAGGAATAATTTCTTATTTTGCGACGGTGGTTGTGCAAGACTTTTAGTGTGGATTGAACATTTAAAGCCTTTTTTGGGGAAATATTAAAATATGCATCGTCTCTCTTTATGATATGATAGCATCGGTTTGGTCAAAAATATGACGAGGACATGCTGAAGAAGAATATGTCTCATAGCCCATAATGAATGCTCATGCATGTATCGTAATTGTGGAACAAATGTAGACATGCTGTACTTTAGATTAACTTGTGTTGGAGAACGTGGGGGTGATTAATTTTGAAGTACTTTAGCCTATAAGCCGTGGACCGGTCCAACTGAGTGCCCAACTCTCGATCCACGATAAACTGTTCAGTTTTACATACTTAAAAATGAAACGAGCTCCCCGAGTCAAACTTGGGTGTGTTAAGTTTTGTATCGAGTTGAGTTTGAATAGGTGAAAAATGTACTTGGTCGAGTTTAGAGCTTCAAGTTGGGTTGAGCTCGAACCTAGCACTGTTTTAGCTCGACTTGACTTGTCTTCACTCAATTGCACCCCTTCATACATTGAACCTAACATAAGCATAGTGGTGCTCCATGCGACTCTCATTATGAGGTCAAGTGTTGCTCTATTATGGAATGCCACGTTGCCATTTTATGTCCACGTGAGACATTTCCAATTATACCCTTTGTTTAATACTATTTTACCGTTTGTTTCATCTCCTCTAATCTTCTACTAAATTAGAGTTTCTACATTTAATTTCCTAATAAGTTAAGTTTCCAACTTTACCTATCATATACCGCTAAACTTTCTCTATAAAGTTGTTTTATTACTTCTAAAATCCTCATAAACATAATTTGATACACAAATCCAGTATAATTATCCATGCTGACAAGTCAAAGTTAGTCATCCCAACGGGTACATGAGTTCGACCATCATTTTTCCCTTATTTATTTACACAGAATCTGTGGTGAGCTCTCTTCTTTAAGAAATAATACTTCAATTTATATTCATAATATGAAGATTTACAAAGAAAAAAATGGACAGTTAGCTACCTACTGGTGTAGTTGAAAAATGAAAATTTAGAATATCATCAAAATATAGCAAAACGACTAGTTGACCTTTTTCCATTTCTCAATCACGGGCCGGCTCAATATCAGCCTTAGCGCCATCATTCAACTCTTATCATCGACCCTCCTTGGTACTTGTTTCCACTGAATTCGTTTGTCTTCAAATTCACAGAGAGAATCAAAAAGCTTATACATGGAGCAAGACTACGTATTCTTAAAAGCTTCATTTATTTTGTGAAAAATAAATGATTTGAAAAATATATTTTTTTAAAAATGATTGTTTTATTGCTTAAAATAATTAATCAATGGAAAATATTATCATTATCAACAACAACTAAAAATATAAACATTTTCGTGGATGTTAAAAATATTTTTTGTTCATTCATTTACATAAGCAATACAAACAACTATTTTTAAGAAACTGTTTTTCAAATCATTTATTTTTCACGAAACAAATGCACCTTTAATGTTGGATATTATTCTTTATGATTGCGCCTCCTCGCACCAACATAGGATAAAGAGGTGCGGAGTAATGATCATTGAAAAACAAAATGCACATCCATCTGTCATTTCAAGTACTCTTATTTCCACTCTAAAAATCAATATAGCCTAGAGATTAGAACTTGTTGAAGAAAGAACAAAATGTTTGTTTTGTCCTTTCTAGGCAATGGGAAAATAAAGATATGTTTAGGCCCCGTTCATTTCGCAAAAAATATTTTCCAAGAAGCCATTTTTCTGGAAAATTGCACAATTTTTTGGTGTTAGATTGAAATCTGAAAAAGTCACAAAATATTTTCTGTTGTTCGATATGGAAAAGATTTTCCTCCTTACACTACTTTTAATAATTTTTTACAAATATTTTCAATTTTCTTTTTGTTCTTTTTTTTTCCTTCTTCTTTCTTGGCTTGTAGCTGGCCACAAGTGAGCTCGAGTCTCGCTTGCCTGTGGCGAGGCTTGATGAGGCCGAGCTCGCCCAAGGACAATCAAACGAGCTTGGGCCTCGCCAGATCAGGCGAGATGGGCGAGGCTCCAGCTCGCTTATGGCTAGTTGACGATCACCGCTATGGCCAGCGACTAACTAGAGAAGAAGATAGAAAAGAGAAAGAAAAATTAAAAATTAAAAATTATTTTTTTTAAAAAAAGATAATTAAAAAATAAAAATTTAATATTTTAAAAAAAGAAAAAATAATAATTATAATGAATGATGAAAGAAGGAAGGGGGAAAATGTTTTCCTCTTTTCAAAAAGTGAAAAACATTTTCCTCACTTTCAAAGGTATTTTGTTCATTGATGGAAAATGTTTTCCATGCCTAATTTATTTTCCGTGAAACAAACACCAGAAAACTCGGAAAATCTCGAAAATATTTTCTTGAAAGTTATTTTCCGTGAAACGAACGGAGTCTTAATATATTAAAGATAATTACAACCTAATTTGAGTTTAGAGAGATCGCAACATCCTCTCTCGACATTTTAGTTAAGAAAGCTGTACTTAAGACTAAGACTAATCTCAACTCAATATCGACAGGTTTGTGAAGAATTTCGAAGTCACCTAGCGAAAAGAGACCGCATGTGACAGACGGGTTGCTAATGTGCAGGCAAAGCAACATCAAATGCACCAAAGAAAGGTTGCATCACGTGTATTTAAAAGCCATAATGACGTCAATAACTTCTCTCGAAATCTCCTCTTTAACGAACTCATAAATGCGTTTACGTCCCGAGATTCAACGCCAACCTTGTTTCAAGCTTTCCTTCGCCTGTATAGAGATCATCTTCGAGAAACCAAACGTATCATCCTCCATAAGCACCCAAAAAAGAAAAAAACCCCAGTAAGTTTCATAGCGTGTACGCTCTTTTTGGGCATAATGGAGACCACTTCGGTGAAATCTATGTTGAAGAACGTCGTGGTGGTCTCCTTGGCGTATGCGGCTCCCACGGTTGTAGCTTTCTGGGGGATGCTTCCTTGTTGCCTGCGCGACGTATACTGCTGCAAACGATCTCTGAAGGCGGCCTTGCACAGATGAAGCGGCCACTTTCTTTTATAAGCTATCGATGAGGGTCCATTATATTGTGTTTTATTTTCGCAATAGGAGTGTAATTGTTAATTATACCTTATAATTGTTCATGATATTCAACATACATTCCGAATAACATACACGGTTCTGTCAAGGTACAAAACACACTAAACTGGAACTTAGACAACTTTTTTATAGAGAACTTGAAGAACAATAATGCTGAGACCGGTTGCTTCAACCCGTTACATCATCAAGCAAGATATGACTGCCACCGGTTGCTTCAACCCCCACCGCCACCACACCCCGATCAACAACACGAACGCCACCAGCCGTGTCAAGAAGATGGCCTGCTGTGAGACCGAGCTCTCCTCCGTAAAGTCCCTCAATAGCGTCAGTGGTACCCGAACAACCGCCCACCACGACATCTTCGTCCTCTGGCAGATGAACCCCGCCTTGTGGTCCGTTGAGCTCAGCCTCGTTGCTTGTGGACCTGCCTACTTCAATCCTCATTCTGACGATGACTTCTCTCACTACATTAACAATGCCAACAATAAGATGGTTGCCGGCAGTGATGGCAAGATCGTGGGGCACCACACTCCCCGGCTCGGCACTAATGCCGCCAAGGGCTCCCACTGTTTTTTACGTCGCCTCATTTAGTGAGGCTTGAGCCCTCGCTGGAGGACGCAAGGTGATGTACATGGTGATGGACGATCTGGCCGTAAAGCCGATGTCGACTGTTTCGAGCATTACTTTGCTCAAGAATTTCAACGTGGAGGAGATTGGGCTTATTGAGGAGAAGGTGGTCAGCTTGGGAATGGATGAGGTAAGCCCATGCCTTCCCTCGCCATTACGATATGTTTTAGACTTTCGAAATGCAGACCTGATAACTCAACAATTTATGTGGAAAATCCATTTTAAGAGACATATAAATTGCAAACAAATATGATACCATAAGTATTCTAAACTAATTATAGTAGGTATATTTTGATTAAATTTAAATTTAAGCTTTTGTTCAATCATTTAGAGACCCTTGTAGGGTAAAATAAGATTATGTTCGCAATTATTATAGGGCTTATAAAGTCCAATATAATTTGTTCCAAAATGAAAGAAAGTTACTGTCCTTTTCAATTATTTGGTTTGAAACTTTGAAGGGTATAAAGCTGCTGATGACTTCATTGCAATCCCAGAAAGTTCTCACTGATGTCTTCCTCGGTGTGAAGCGAGAGAGATCGTGATCAAGTGGATGCTATAGAATTTCAATTTCTCTGGATATATATAATATGTATATGGAGTGATATTTTCTTATTTTGTGATTGGGGTTATGCAAGACTTTTAGTGCGGATTGAAATTTTTAAGTCTTTTTTTTTTCTTTTTATGATATGATAGCATCGGTTTGGTTAAAAAAAATGATGTTCACACGATGAAGAAAGAATTCTCATAGCCGATAATGAATGCTCAAGGGGAAAAGTGCCAAAAAAGTCCTAAACTTTTTGTATTTACTCCAATTTAGTCCTAAACATTTTTTTAGTGTCAATTCAATCCTAAACATTTTGTCTTTGTGTCAATTCAGTCATTCCGGCCAATTTTGATCGGATTTTGCTGACGTGGATGCCGACCGGCCGATGGCCAGTCACCGGCGCCGATGTGGGTAACTTTAATAATATTTTAATATTTTTTGAATTTTTATTTATTTTTATTTTCTTTTTTTCCCCTCCTCTATCTCCTTCTCCGGTCGGTCGCTGAATTGGCAACCGGCCAGAAGCCAGAGGCCGACACCGGCGAGGCTCGCCCACGCTAGCCACTAGCGAGGGCGGCCTCGCCCAACCGCTAGCGAGGCTCGTTTTCACCAACGACGGCAATCAGCCTCACCCAGCCGCTAGCGAGGCTTGACCTTGCCAGATCCAGCGAGGTTGGGCCTCGGGTCTTGCCCAGCCATGGCGAGGCTCGCCTTCGCCTTCACCATCATTGGCAAGGGCAAGCCTTGTCGGCGCCGGCCTCTGGCCTCTGGCCTCTGGCTAATCGCTGGTCTGGCGACCGACTGGAAGAAGGGGAGGGGGAAAAAGAAAAGAAAAAGAGAAATAAATAAATGAATATTCAAAAAATATTATTAAAGTCGTCCACGTCAGCGCTGGTGACCGGCTGCCTGTCGGTCGGCGTCCACGTCAGCTAAATTCAATTAAAATTGGTTGGAAGGACTGAATTGGCATAAAGATAAAAGGTTTAGGACTAAATTGACACCAATTCAAGAAATTTAGAACTGAATTGACATCAAAAAAAGATTTAGGATTAAATTGACACCAATGCAAAATGTTTATGACTGTTTTGACACTTTTCCCAATGCTCAAGCATATGTCGTAAATTGTGGAACAAATGTAGACACGCCATACGTAAAATTGACTTGTGCTGGAGAACATGGTGGTGATTAATTTTGAAGTATTTCAACAATATCCCTCGTAAGTCAGCACCAATGAGTTGTGGTCCGGTCCAACTGAGTGCCCAACTCTCAATCCAAGATAAGTTGTCCTTGTAGTTCTATTGCATAAGCTCGGACACGAAGGGAAAAAGACAGTAGCTCGACTCATCGCCTATTCGAGATTGGCTCGAATTATTTTTGGGCTCGAGTTGAGTTTGAGTAACTCCAGTAGCCTGTCGAGTCGAGTTTGAGCCTAAAGATACTTGACTCAATCGGTTCATAAGCCTAATCGATTATTTTATTTTTTGTGTAGTGTGTTTTTTTCCATTTTAGTGACAAATAATGTTTAATGTACTTATAACTATATTCCGTACTATGTAATTACACTTTCACCCTTTGATATATTTTTAAACACAAGCAAAAGAGGCCAGTGCTAGTATTTTGAATTGAGTTGAGTTCGATCGAGCAAGAAAAAATCAAGGTTGTTCAGTTTTATATACTTAAAAATGAGTTGAGTCAAGATAGTCAAGCTAGTGTATGTCGAGTATGAGTTGAGTTTGAATAGGTGAAAAAGTACTTGATCGAACTTTGAGCCTCAAATCAGGTTAAGCTCGAATGTGGCTGCTTGACTCGACTCATCTCGACTTGATTGCACGCCTTCATACATCTAATTTAATATAAGTATAGTGGTGCTCCATGCAACTCTCAACATGAGGGTGAATGCCGCTCTAATATGGAATGCCACATGGCCAATCATTTCGATTTACCCTTTGTTTAATCCAAGTTTGCCGTTAGTTTCATCTTCTCTAATCTTCTACTAAATTAAAGTTTCTTCATCTAATTTCCTAATAAGTGAAGTTTACAACTTTATCCTTCATATACCACTAAACTTTCTCTATAAATATTGGTTTATTACATCTAAAATTCTCATAAACATAATTTGATACACAAATCTGATATAATTATCCATGCCAACAAGTAAAAGTTACTTATTCCGACAAGTACATGATTTCGACCATGGCTTTTCTCATATTTATTTATACAAAATTTGTGGTGAGCTCTATTCTTTGAGAAATACTACTTCACCTATATTTATAACATGAAGATGTAAAAAGGTTTAAAAACTGGAAATTTAGGTTGCACATGGCAACCATTTTGTACCCAAAAACAAATTCTGCTAGAAATGATTCTTTTTTATTCCGTACACGGGAACATTTTCTAAGCATTTGAAGGCGTTTGGTGACTGCCCAAAATATATATTCTTAGAATAGAAAAAGAACATAAATGTATTTGGTAACTACACAAAATTTCTTTTTATTAATAATATTTTGAATTTTTTAATATTTTCTTTTTTTCCTTGGTCATGGCTGGTCGTCGGCGACCGACTATAGGCTAGGGCCGGCGAGGGCATCGCAGCCCTCGCTGACGCCCTCGCTGCCAACCTCGCCTGTCGCAACGGCGAGGTTGGCCTCGCCAAATCTGCATGAGGTCAAGCCTCGCCCAGCCAAGGCAAGGCCGACCTCACCGTCGCCACCTAGGTCCCTCACCATGGCTAGGCAAGGCCTCGCCGTCGCAGCCGCGAGCCGCGCTCGCCTAGGCAGCGAGTGGAACCCTCGCCTACCCTGGCTTGTGGCCTGTGGCCAATGGCAGTCGGCCGGAGGTAGGTGGCGGCAGGTGGTAGCAGTCGGGGAGCAAGCCAAGAAGAAGAACAACAACAAACCAAGAAAAAAGAAGAAAACTAAGAAGAATTAGAAATGAAAAAATTGTTTCAAAATCAAGAAGCTTCTTTTTTTTACTTCTTGATTCTGTTTTAAAACTAATTCTTGGAATAATTTTTTGCAAAATTGTGATCGGGTACTAAAAATTTAACAAACGGATTTTTGTTCTCAAACTAATTCTGAAAACAAAAGAACAGAAATTTTCACTATTTGGTAAGTTGTCAAACGGGCCCTTAGCTACTAAGTGGGGGAGTTGAAAAAAGCAAAATTAGAATATCATCAAAATATGGCAAAAAGACTAATTGACTTTTTTCCATTTCTTAATCATGGGCCAGCATTAGAATTCTTATGGTCCATAGCAGACTTGGCCCGGCCAGTTGCTTAAGTTCACTTATCGCCATCATCAAACCCTGATCATCGACCCTCCTCGTCCGTGCTTTGCTTCCGCACGTGTCATTTGTCTTCAACTTCATGGAGAAAATTAAAACTAGGGAGAAAAACTAGAAAAGTTTCGGAACTAGAAACAAAAGGAAGTTCCCGGATTTATGATGTGGTAACATTGTACGCGGAAAAATTCCTATTAAGGATATGAAGTGCCATCATTTCTCAATTAAGGACCTGAAGTGTCAAGTTAGTCTCAAACAAAGACCTAAAGTGACAATGAGAGTTTCAAATAAGAGCTTGACCTCACTAGTCACTGGCCAGCAAAATATTCGAGTCGGTCAAGTGCATTTTCGTTCAAAAACAATTTTAATTCTTTCTCCTTTCTTTTCTTTTCCTTTTCTTTCTTTCGGGCAAGGGACACCTTCGCCAACTGTCGACAAGGGACGGCCTCACCTAGTGAAGCCCAGAAAAGGCTAGGCGAGGGTCGCCCTCGCCCGATCTGGCGAAGGCCACCCTCGCTGGCAACAGACGAGGGACGGCCTCTCCAACCCTCGCCAGCAATAGTGAGGATGGCCCTTGAGAGATCCTAGCTAGCCATCGGCCAAGAACAAAGAGAAACCAGAAAAAGAAAAAGGGAAAATAAAATTTAAAATATTAAAATGCTAATACCGTCTTGAAAGTCAGGTCTTTATTTGAAATAAAATCCATCTCAAGCTCTTATTCGAGAAAATAATAGTACTTTGATCTTTATTTAACACAACGTTCACTTCAAATCGTTTTTTGAGAAAATTATAGCACTTAAGATTCTTATTTGAAATTTTCTCTTTATACATGGAGCAAGACCTCTACTACATAGTCTTAATGGTGGATATTATTCTCGTATGATTGTGACTTGTCGCATCAACATAGAATAAAGAGGTGCAGGGTAATGATCATTGAAAACTAACATGTGTGAAGATTTTAGTAGAATTGATTTATTATATTTTGCTCTTCCTATCTTTTTGCAATTTTTAATTAATTTTTCTTTTTTTTCTTGCTTTCTTTTTCTTTTTCTTTTTTCTTCTTCCAAGCCTGACGAGGGCCGTTGGCCAACCCTCACCGGTACAAGTGATGGTTGGCCACATGGCACTATCAGGGTCTGTATTAGTGATTTCTAGTTAAAATTAATTTGATTGACTCAATTGGCAAAATGTGAAGATATTTCGGACTCAATTGATAAAATTAAAAGGTTTATGATCGAATTGACAAAATATAATAGGTTTAGGACTTTGGACAATTTTCCCCATTATTTGACCGTTCTTATATGCATGACTACTTTCGTATGATAAATGCCCCTCACTCGCCTTTCTTTATCTAAGATTTTTTTTTTCAAGGAATTTTCACTCTATGTTAGAGCACAACAGGCCGAGTACCTCTAAAGCCCTATCTAAGTAAAGCGAAAGCCTTTAGCTGCTGCCTCACCCTGCTTTAAGATGCTACACATGCAGCTCTAAAACGTCACCAAACATGTAATGTAACCTACAATGCTTCCCAGCACAGCTTCAATGTCATAAAACTGTACAACCACAATTATACTAAACGAGTTAATGATGTCATTATTGGAGAAATAAAGAGAATAAGAGGGATGATTTGGAGCTTGTATGATAGCCATTCTATTTCTAGTCAGATCTATCTTTCTATTCCTAGAAATAGGATTGGAACAGAAATCCGTTTGTTAACGCAATTTTCATTTTTTTGCTTTTCTGTTTCTTGAATAAAAAGAGAAATAAAAACTCTTATCATTACTAATTGTTAATCCAGTAAGGGATTCCACTATGGTTAACACCATTACAAGAGAAAAAGAATACATATAGTCAATAGTTTGATTCAAAATAAAAAATCTTTTTTCTAAGAAATCTATTCCAATGCTTTTCGGTTGTTCGAAAGTATGAACCACACTCCCAACAAACAAGTCGGGCTGAAAGTTGCTTGAAGGAGACCCATTGCGAATACTTCCGCAAGAAGCACCTCCGGCGGTGTGCTACTTCAAAAAAAAACTTGGCCACGAAGAAACTGTCTCAATAACTTTATCTCCGTCTCGTCTCTGACCCATATGAAAAAGTGTTGTCTTTCTCATGACTCCGCTATAAAAAAAAAAGGCAAAAGCCCTCTGTCTGTGACCAAAACTTGTGAAGAAGCAGGTCCTACACTTGCAGAGTTGAAGCGACGATCCAGAGGTGCGCCATTTCGTCATCACTCTGTTTTGGGAGATCGGTTTTACAAACTTCTCGTTGTGGGTATTAAGAGCGTTTGGCTTGAAGTCGCCGCATCCGTTCGCGTGACCTGAATCTGATTAACGCCTCTTGTTTCGCTAGAATGGTTGACGCTCTTATGAGTTAGTGTTGGCAGAAGAAATAGAAGTCGACATGCTCTCGTTTCTTCCTTTTCTTCGTTACTCGCATCACTGTAGTCCCCATTTATAAAAGAGTAAGGACTTCACCAATTTAATCGCTGCACAAATACATTTGCGAGCATGCAATATTCTCTCTTGTTCATCTTCCTCCTCCTACACTAGAGCTATTTCCTTCTTCTTTTTTCGTCGGCAATAGAGGTATTTCCTTAAACTCGGAGGAAAAAACAGAATCCAAATGAGTCCATTTTAGTTGCTCGAAGACAAGAAGGCACAAGATCTGAACGTTCATGAACATATATTTGATTCATTCTTGTATTTGACTGGATTTCATTTTGACCAAACTCGTCTGATCTCTCCAAGATGATAACAACTGATAAGCGGCCCTTCAGTCTTCTTTTGCTCGTGCCCTTTTCACTTCTGTACTTACCAATTTGGCACTTCATATGTACAAATACCGCCACTGCACACATGATGATCGACCAAATCTCCACTGGATCTACTAGCAAGGAGCATTGCATATGTCTCAGCTTCCTCTCTGCATACAGTGACACAAAGAACGGCATCAGGAAGAGTGAACTTGAGGCTTCTCGTGCACAAGAGCAACCGGAAGGTGGTATTTGCCGAAGGCGGGAAGGACTTTGTCGACTTCCTCTTCCACATCCTAGCGTTGCTGGTCGGAACGGTGATCGGGCTCCTTGAGAAAACCGGGATGGTGGGCAGTTTAGGCAATCTCTACAGCAGCGTCAAGAAGCTGGATGATGTGTACATCGAATCTTCCAAGAAAGACATTCTCTTGAAACCCAAAGCACCCGCCTCTCTCTCCGAAAACCAATTTATATTGCCTGAGAGTTCGTTCTTAGATACAACACCCAAAACCTACTACAGGTGCTCTTCCCTTTCGTACACTAACTGTTCGAACTATGTGGCTGAGGACCGTTCTGCAATATGTCCTCAGTGCAGAAATTCCATGAACCAAACATTCACTTTTGTTGCATCACCACCAGCTGGTAAACCGTCAGCTGCTGCGGTATCAGCTGCTGAATCGGACGGTAAGGGCGGTTTCGCGCAAGGGGTGGTGACGTACATGGTGATGGACGATCTGGTGGTGATGCCGATGTCGGCGATTTCAAGCATTGCTTTGCTCAACAAGTTCAACATGAAGCAGATTGGGCATCTTGAGGAGAAGGTGGTCAGCTTGGGAATAGACGAGGTAAGCCCATGCCATAGCTTGCGATTAGAATGTGTTTCGATTTTAGAAATGCAAACTTTATAGCTCAAACAATTTACGTGAAAATCTATTTTATGAGACGTACAAATTACAAATGAATGTTGCTCGACATGAGTTGTATTGAAATAAAAAATTAAAAAAATTCTGGCTCTGTACCATGGAAGTAATCTCAACTAACTTTCGGTACTAGTTGATCAACTTAAATTTTAGCTTTTGTACATTCATTTAGAGATGCTTGTAGGTTAAATAAAGATTGCGTTCGCGATTATTATAGGGCTCATAAAGTGCAATATAATTTATCCAAAATGAAAAATTCAACTTTTTTTAATTACTAGCTTTGTAACTTTGTAGGATATGAGGCTGCTGAAGGCTTCATTTCACTCCAAGAAAGTTCTTACTGATGTCTTCCTCGGTGAGAAGTAAGAGAGAACGTGATATGTATGTTCTGATTTTGTGACTGGGGTTATGCAGGGCTTCTAGTGTGGATTGACCTTTTCAAGTCTTTTTTGGAATTATCAGCATGTTTATCATCACTATTTAAGTATTTATGATATGGTTGTATTGGTTTGGTCCAAAATATGATGGGACCATCCTCAAGAATGATTATATGTCTAATAGCCGATAATGAATGCTCAAGTATATGTTGAAATTGTGGAACCAATGTAGACATACATGCCATATGTAAAATTAACTTGTGCTGGACAACGTGGGTTGATTAATTTTCAAGTACTTCAACAATGTCCCTGATAAGTTAGCACCTATGAGCCGTGGCCTGGTCCAACTGAGTGCCCGACTCTCCATTCCTGGTAAGTTTTTCCTGAAATTCTATTGCAAAAGCTCGGATCAACTAGTCCTCTACACGAGAACAACTTCAATTTTTCGAGCTCGAGTCGATTTCAAGTAACGCTAATAACTTGTTGAGTCAAGTCTGGGTCTATAGATACTTGACTCAATCGGTTTGTGAGATTAATCGAGTTTTTTTATGTAGTTTTTAATACTTTAGTAACATATAATGTTTCATGTCCTTATAGAGAAACGTGTCAAAACAGTCTTAAACATTTTGTATTGATGTCAATTTAGTCCTAAACTTTTTGTATTGGTGTCAATTCAGTGCTAAACCTTTTGCATTAATGCTAATTAAGTCCTCAATTTTTTTTTGTGCCAATTCAATCTTAAATCTTTTGCATTTGTGTCAATTCAGTCCTAAATCTTTTGCATTGGTGCCAATTCAGTCTTTCCGGCTAATAACTATTCACGTCTTGAAGGACTAATTGGCGCCAATGCAAAAATTTTAGGACTAAATTGGCACTAAAAATAGATTTAGAACTAAATTGACATCAATGCAAAAGGTGGTGCCAAAGGTTTAGGACTAAATTAGCATTAAAAAAATATTTATGACTCAATTGGCATAAATATAAAAGGTTTATGACTTTTTTGACAGTTTTCCTTGTCCTTATAATTATTCTTCATACTATGTAATAACTCTTTCACCCTTTAAAACATTTTTAAACGCAAAAGAAAAAGTCGAGCTCTAATATGTTGAGTTTTGTGCCCAACAGAGTTTATGCAGTCGAGTTTATGCATGGGGAGGGGGGAGCTTTGAATCGGGTCGAACTCGAGCTTGGCACTATGTCAACTTAACTTGACTTGACTCAATTGCGGTGCTACTTACACATATAATCGAATGCATTTTAAGTACAATGATGCTTCATGCAACTCCGAATCAGAGGTTGACATGTCACCCTATTAATGAATATGGCATGTCCCTTTTATGGGAAAATTTTCCAAAAAGTCCTAAATTTAACATTTTAATTTTGCCAATTAAGTCCATTTAGCTAATTTTAGCAAGAAATTATTGACATAGATGCTGGCAATCCTACGTGACACGGCTAATACTGACGTGAATAATTTTTATTGATATTTTAATTTTTTTTTCGAATTTTTAATTATTTTCATTTTTGTATTTTCTTTAATTTCCTTTCCTTTCCTTTTTCTTCTTCAAGTCTGATGAGGTTTGCCGGCACCCTCACCGATTACAGGCGAGGGCTGGTTGACCCTTGCTAGACACAAGCGTGGGCTAGCAACCCCCACTGGAGTTGAAGAAGAAAAAGAAAAAAAAAGAAAGAAAAGAAAAAAGAAGAAAAAATAGTTCAAAAATTTTAAAAACTATTAAAATATTATTAAAAATTATCCACGGCAGTGTCAACTGTCCTACGTAGCACTACTAATGTCCACGTCAGTGATTTCCAACCAAAATTGGTCAGATGGATTCAATTAGCAAAAAGTGAAAATGTTTAGAATAAATTGGCAAAATTGAAATGTTTAGGACCCAATTGAAAAAAGTGCAATAAGTTTATGATTTTTTGGATAATTTCCCCCCCTTTTATGCCTACATGTTACATTTCCAATTTTACCCTTTGTTTTTATCAATTTTTTTGTTAGTTTCATCTTTCCCTAATCTTCTATTAAATTAAAGTTACTACATCTAATTTCCTAACTAGTAAGAAAAAGTTTTCCAAAAAGTCATAAACATATTGCACTTTTGCCAATTCGATCATCAATCTTTCAATTTTGCCAATTGAATACTAAACATTTTCACGTTTTATCAATTAAATCTATCCGGCCAGATTAAATCAAATATCACTGATGTGGATACCAATAATGGGCCTATTTGATTCGGCTTTTGAAGAATGCATTTGGCAAAATGCAAAAGCTTTTAAGCTAAAAGGTTTTTCCGAAATGCAAGTAATGCTTGGTAATGTGTATTTTAAAATTATATTTGAAAATAACTTTAGCTAAATACCATTTGGTAAAAATTATTTGTAAAAGACTTTTGTTGATATTAAAATAAAATAAAAAAAGGCTAGCCAACTGACCACCACCGTTGGCCACCATTGCCGGCCAGCCTTGCCTAACCTTAGGCAAGGCGGCCTGAGGTCTCGCAACCTCAGGCAGCGTTATTGGGGTCGCGCAACCTCGGCAACCACCGCCTGAGATTGCGCGACCCCCAGGCGACGATCGTGGGGCGTCGGACCAGCTACTTGAAAAGAGGATGAACAGCAGCGATGAATAGTACCCGAGTTGCATTCCAAAAATGCAACTTCCCAAGGCTCCTCATGGACTCAATTTAGGCAAAGGCCCTTGGAAAGTTGCATCTCCTCAAAGCTTGCCAAAAAATTTGCCAATCAACTTTGTATTTGCTTAAGGGACTTTAGACCATCAAAGCAGCATTCAAATGTTGAACCAAATGGGCCTATTATTAGCAAGGGCTGGTTGACCCTTGCTGGGCACAAGCGTGGCCCAGCGACCCCCACTAGAGTTGAAGAAGAAAAAGAAAAAAAGAAAGAAAAGAAAAAAGAAGAAAAATAGTTCAAAATGTTTAAAAATTATTAAAAATTATTTACGTCAGCGCCAACTGTCCTATTTAGCACTACTAATGTCTATGTCAGTGATTTCCAATCAAAATTGGCCGGATGAATTCAATTTGCAAAAAGTGAAAATGTTTAGGATGAATTGGCAAAAATTGAAATGTTTAGGACCAAATTGAAAAAAAAATGCAATAGGTTTATGACTTTTTGGACAATTTTCCCTCTTTTTATCCCTACATGTTACATTTCCAAATTTACCCCTTGTTTTTACCAATTTTTTCGTCAGTTTCATCTTTCCCTAATCTTCTATTAAATTAAAGTTACTACATCTAATTTCCTAACAAGTAAGAGAAAGTTTTCCAAAAAATCATAAACCTATTGTACTTTTATCAATTTGATCCTAAATATTTCAATTTTGCCAATTAAACACTAAGGCTGCGCATGGCAACCATTCTATGCCCGAGAATAGATTTTGGTCAGAAATGATTCTTTTTGATTCTATGCCCGGGAACTGATTCTGAACATTTAAAGGAATTTGGTAACGGTCCAAAATTCTGTGCCTAGGAATAGAAATGCGTTTGGTAACGACATAAAATTTCTTTTTATTAATAATATTTTAATATTTTTTTCTTTTCTTTTTTCAAGCCTTTCCATGTTTTGTCAATTAAATTTATCAGGCCAGATTTAATCAAATATTGCTGATGTGGATGCCAATAATGCCTCGTAGGGCGGCCAATGTTGATGTAAAAAAATTGATAATGTTTTATTTTTTGCTTTATTTTTTCTTCTTAACTTTTCCTTTTTTTTCTATCAATTCCGGCAACCCTCACTGGTCACAAGTGAGGGCTGGCTGACTCTTGTCAACCATAGGCGAGGGCCAGCGAAGTCACTAGGTCCCCGATAATCGCAGGCGACAGTGCGGCCCTCGCACAAATCTAAGGAGGGCAGAGAAGCCCTCTCTGATCACGGGTAAGCACGAGGTTTAAAAGTGATTGCTGTTTTAAAAATATATACTCCGTTTGTTTCGTGAAATATGAATGATTTAAAAAAAAATTTCTAAAAGTGATCATTTTTTTATTACCGACAACGATTTATGTCTAGGTACTTTTGTGGATAATAAAAATATTTTTTGTTCATTTATTTTTATAATTATTTTTTTATGAAATTTTTTTAAAATTATTTATTTTTCGCGAAAAAAATGAAACATAAATTGATCTTAATTTTGCCGCCATCAGCCTCCAATCGGTAGAATTCCGAAAGATTACGGCTTGGTTATGATTATCGGTGGGGAAAATTCTCAGAGGAAGACCCCACTGCGAAAACTTCCTCGGGAAGCTCTGCTACTGTGAAAAACTTCGCCAAGAAGATCCTATGTCCGTATCTTTCTCTGTCTCGTCTCTGATTCAAAAGTAAAAGCGTCGTCTTTTTCAAAAGCCCCCGCCTTTTCCCTCTATAAGAGAGGCAAAGCTCTGTGTGTGTGACCACGACTTGCGAAGAAAGCAGCTCTTACACTTGCAGTGTCGAAGCTACGATCAAGAGGTGTGCAATTCCGCCATCAGTCCGTGCTTTTACGAGCTCAGTTTCACGATTTTTCTTTGGTTAGTGCGATCTAATCGACGCTCTTGTGATTTAGTGTTGGCAGAAAGAAACTGAAGTAGACATGCTCTCGTCTTTTTTGTTACTCGCACCATCGTAGAGCGAGGTTCCCGCATGTCGACATGCCCCGCTGATGATTTTCCCCAATAGGAGATGTTTTTTTTTTAGTGTATCATGCAGATGTTTCTTCGTGAAACTCCTGCACATTTACTTATCCAAAAAGAGAGCCAAACTTTTGGGTATTTCTCGAATTTCTCTTTGGTTTCCATTGACACTTCCTCGCGATTGCTCTCTTTAAGTCCAGCTTGATTTCAAAATTTAGTGATGATCTGGTGCGATCAACTTGGATCAAAGCTCTAGAGTGGTGACTGTTGAATAGAACTAATGATGGGTCGGGTAACTCCCATGCCCGCACGCCTAGCCAGAGCCATAAGAGCCCGATCTGGCCGATCCTCGGATTTTTCTATAGAGATCGTATCATTGTTGTGCTAGAGCAAAAATTTAGGCATGATCTTCCACCAAATGATCACCTTTGCCGTTGAGCATATGTCTAGTTTCATGAGGTCTCCCTCAACTATGGCAAAAACGGATGGCCCGATTGATATGTTTATAAGATTTGATACTCTTTTAAATCATGGACGACCCACGGAGGCTTAGTTCTCCTTCCCTACGATTTTCTTTCTTTTTCTTTCTCTTTTTATTAAGTTACACTTTGTAGTCTAAAATATCTTGTTTTCTCATTTTATTTACATTCGATTTTGTAATGCAACTAGTAGTAGGTGATTAAATGATTCGATGGCACAAATTGCACGAGCCGAGATCAATTGCCCCGATCAAAAGGACTGGAGTGAAAAGAAAAGGATAGAGAAAAATGCAAGTTCAGCAGAGGAGTTGTTCTTTTCTTTATTCAATCGTGGGCTGGCACGAGAGTTTTTAGGCTCGATATCGGACTTAGCCTGGCCAGATAAAGCCCGATTCACTTCGTGTTGTAGTGAAATTATGGATTAAAACTGGCTTATTGGCACGCTTGATTATCTGCTGCAGAGACCAAGGCCGAGCATGGCAGCAACCAAGATGAGTTTGAAGCTTCTTGTTGACCAGAGAAACCAGACCGTGCTCTTTGCCGAAGCCGGAAAGGACTTCGTGGATTTCCTTTTCAATTGTCTGGCTTTGCCAGTTGGAACTATCGTGAGTCTTCTTCCTCAAACAGGCGTGGCGGATAGCTTGCACAATCTTTATGAGAGTGTCGAGAATCTCAGCGACACATACATTGAACGTAGAGAGAAAGAGGCTCTGTTGAATCCCAAAGCACGGACCGGTCCAGATGGTCTGCGCTCATTGTTGCCTGACGCTTCAGCTTCAGCGCCAGTAGACTACTACACTTGCCCTCGTAATGGCGATGTTTACCATGGAAATCCATGCAGTAGCTTGGTGACGGATTCCCCTTGTACGGCATGTCCTCATTGCAGCAATTCTATGAGCAAGAAACTGTCATGGGTTGCGGGACCAGCCATTGGTGCCACATCCACGGCCAAGGTACCTGGTGGGGGGGGTGGCTATGTGACAGGCATCGTCACATACATGGTGATGGACGATCTGGTTGTGAAGCCCATGTCCACCATCTCTTGCATTACTCTCCTCAACGGGTTCAATGTGCACGAAATCGGGGATCTCAAAGAGAAGGTGATCGACTTCGGCTTTGATGAGGTAAGGCCTGCAAAAGTCACTACGATGTTTGTATGAGATTAGAAGGCTTGATCCATCCCATCACTATTTGGTTAACTCATCAACTAAGAGCACATCAATGCGCAGATAAATGGAAGAAGAAACTGAATATTCCTTTCTAATTACAGGGATATATCCTATAAACACATCTGCAATCAATATGCTTTTTAACAACCGTTGTCCGCATCAATTCTTCAACTTATATTACCAGACTTTTTTAGAAGGCATGCAGATTTATGACCAAGTTCTGATTATGTGAGCTATTGCAAAAGTGCTATTACTCTTTGCTATAAACCCGAAGTGCCATTACCCCTTTTTTATAACTCGGCTTGTGCCGTGTGATCTTTACTCAGGCCATAAAGCTGTTGACAGCTTCTTTGCACTCCAAAACGGTTCTCACGGACATATTCAGTGGGATTCTCACAGACTGACTCAGCAGGGAACTACATCATAGAAACGCTACTCTTCAACTTCAGAAACACTCCGTTCATATGGCTTGCTGGGGTTCCTGCTACATTGTAAGAAGCTGACGAAGCTATTCAATCTGCGATGTGAAATTAGTCTCTATTATATATTAGCTTACTAAGAAATTACTTCCTGAGTGATGATCCATCTGTGGTACTATGGTGTCTAAGACAAAGGTTGCCTCCTATGTACACATCCTCGTCATGTCACGCGAATGTGTTGTATGTGCATTTGTCCTTTGTTTCAAGAAATTAATAGATTTACTATGAACCGACATCCCAAAGAAATGGAGAACATCTGCTACATAAGTGCCACAATCACACGATTAGTAAGTAATTATAGGGTAGCACCAAAATTCTTCAATGTCTACTGCATTGCTCTAGACAAGCTATGGTCTGTAAAACGAGAGACTGCGGCAGGCTTGACTTTCCATCCAATGGTCACCTCTGTTTTCGAGCGGATTGCCAACTCAATTGTCATTTTCATGACCTCTCTCCCAATCTCGCATAACATGCTCCCATTTTTCATAGTGAAGTCCGCAATCAATATGCCCCCGTATAGCCTCTTAAATCTCTTCATTCTGTGGTACGTTCCATAGTTGTCCCCACCCATCACTTCCTACTTGAGGCGACAGGGTGTCTAGTGGCTCACGAGACTCGTTAGGCCTGCCAAGACCAAAGCATAAATGGACGGACCCAGGCAAAAAAGACCAAAATTTCAGCGAAGAAAAGGGACAACCCAAGAAGAGACAAAGATGTTACTTTGGCGAGGTGCCATACAGTGAGCAAAAAGAATGTCTGAATTTCGACCCTTCTTTCGTTTTCTTTATAGTGAAGGGGATATATTGTGAGACCAGCATGTCGTTCCAGCATGTCGTTCCTCGTTTAAAATCTGATAGTCTTCACAATGACTTTCGAATAACTTTCCACATCCTTTTCAACTCTTTCAGATAGTTTGCCTTTGCCATAGATTAGATAATGTGGTTTTCTGCACGGTTAACTGGGTTGTTGACCTACCAGGAACTGAATGAACAAGAGAAGAGACAGGAACAAGACGGAAGCAAATCCTGACAATATTCTCAGCTTGCCAGGAGTAGGTAACAAAATTGGTAATTTGTTGTATATACTTCATTAATTAGGAAAATCTCATAAATGTCATTTTTTGCATAATTTGATACTATCCAACATTTTTCATTTTTTTTTTGAGATTTTTTTTTGATTATTTTTTTCTTTTTTTTAAGAAAAAAAATTCTCTAAATCGGCCTATGCTCGGTTTACGTGAACATAAAATAACTCAGAATATGAATATTACGAGAATCGGGCTCAAATCAACCGTTTCAAGATCGAAGCTTGGTTTAGGCGTTTCGTCAAGCATTTGGTGTGCATTAATCTGCCCAAATGTCTTCTTCGAGCCATATTCGTGGCTTTCAATCTCACTCCGTGTGTAATATCAAGTGGAACCAAAGTATCAAAGTTATATTATCACATGCAAAGAACAAGATTAGCCGGAAATCACAACCTAAAACGCACAAGAACCAAGTTGGAATCGGCCTCAAATATGTGGGTTCGGGCTGTTTTTGCAAATCTGGGTTTAAACCCAGGTCAAGCAAACCTGTTGCATGCCCAGGTTTAAGCCCCGACACTCATCACGCGCAAGATCTATGGGAAACATCACTTCATCCAGAAGAAAATACGTAACATCTACTTTTAAATGAAACAAACATCATGGAGAATGATCGAGTGAATCACGTCGAAACAACCCCTCCAAAAAGCATATACGCATTGTTCATAATGACTAGCCATGAATCAATGTGGGTTAGCTTGGCTTTTTTCTCAAGTTGCAAGCGATCTCATGGTTCACACAGGGCTTCAAAGACCAAACCAAGTGGATCTAAGCATAATTTGTACACCCATATAACATTCATCAAGCTCATGAAGGTAGAAAACGCATGCAAAGAGGAGTAGCAAGTCGAACATATAGGGCTCATGACGGGGCTCCTACACTTGCAAAAATTCCAGCCTCAGAAATCAGTTATCTGGGCTAGTTTTCCCCTGATATTTCATGACTTAAACATGTTCAAAGTTGAACAAAAATACATGGAGGATACTCACCTTGCTTCCTAGTTTCTCTTTGGAGTATTCCTTGGCTGAGGGAACCAAAACTTGTCTTCCAAAGGCGCGGGGAAATAGGCTTCTTCAAACTGGAAAATGAGATTTGCAAAGAAAGAACTGACAACAAAGGTTTTGGTTGGTCTCCAAAACTAGAATCAACGACCTTTTTTTCTGACTATTTTGGTACCAACCCCAACTAGATGTATCCTAGTTTAACTTTCAAGTTAAGGATATCCTCATACGTTCTTCATGTCTCTCAAAAACCCCCACTTTCCCTCACCAGTAACCGTCTGACTTCAACACTCGGAAAATTTCTGGGTTTCCCTCTCAACCCGAGAATAGGTTGCTTTTCGAGGGGATTTTGGATGGCTTCCCGACGTCCATTTGGGACGTACGACCTATGGTTGGAAAGCTATTTGAATGTACTTTCACTCTCTAGTTGAAGGTTTTGGCTAATTTTCGCTCGAAGTTCACAAAAATCGCCATTTTCTCTCCAAAACCCAATCTGGAACTTTTTTGGGTTAATCTTCTGTTTTTCTGCGTTTGAGGGTGGGTTTTTGGAACGACCGTCTACCTTCCTCCTCTTGTCTCATCCTTTTCTTTTTATCCCCCAAAAGAAGGTGCTTCAGAGATCCTATCCACTGAATCCAACTAGATTTTTAGCCCGTGATTTCCCACTTACCAAGCCTGCAAACTGAGTCTTTTCACCTTCTGACTCCAAAATCATCACTTTGCAGCTGTTGCGTGAGTAGGTTTGCTTACGATTATCACGTGCCTCCAGCAGCTTATCCCTGGCAAATTTTTGTCCATTTGCACTCCTAATGATGGTCTCACACCTCGGCCAGAGTTCACGCTGATCGGTTGGCTGAGTAGGATATGGTGGGGCCACAAATTTGGCTACTTAGCAGCCTCTATTTGAGACCAAATCATGGACCGATTTTTGGAAGCTGATTTAAGTGCTTTAATCCATTAATTTGGTCAGAATTTTTGATCAGTTCGAAACTTGAAGTACACTAGTTTAAGATGATAATCAGAATTTGTAATTTTCCATGCCCAATTTTGCAGGAAAATCCCTAAAAAATAGCCATTTTCTTGCCCGAAAATGCTCGATTTGAGCTAATTTAGTCCTTTTGGCTTGATTTGATCAATTTTACCTTGGCCGTTTTCAGTTTCAAGCTTGATTAGGGGTCAAAATGATGATTTAAGGGCTTGGGGGCGAATTTTACAAATTTTACGATTTGGTCCCCCAACTTTTGGAAATTGCATTTTGGCCCCAACTTGTTGGTTCATTTGCAATTTGATCCCTCAGGTCTTGGCTAGCTACACTCGAATCCTTGGCCCTTGCTCTTCCGTTTTTTTTTTGTAGCATAATTCCAAAATATTTTTGTGGAAAAATAAGTTCTAATTTTTCGAAAATGATTTTTGGGCAAAAAATTTAGGTGTCAACACCCAAGCAGCGAGTGGAACCCTCGCCTACCCTGGCTTGTGGCCTGTGGCCAATGGCAGTCGGCCGGAGGTAGGTGGTGGCAGGTGGTAGCAGTCGGGCGGCAAGCCAAGAAGAAGAACAACAACAAACCAAGAAAAAAGAAGAAAACTAAGAAGAATTAGAAATGAAAAAATTGTTTCAAAATCAAGAAGCTTCTTTTTTTTTTACTTCTTGATTCTATTCTAAAGCTAATTTTGGAAATAATTTTTTGAAAAATTGTGATCGGGTACTAAAAATTTAACAAACGGATTTTTGTTCTCAAACTGATTCTGAAAACAAAAGAATAAAAATTTTCACTATTTGGTAAGTTGTCAAACGGGCTCTTAGCTACTAACTGGGGGAGTTGAAAAAAGCAAAATTAGAATATCATCAAAATATGGCAAAAAGACTAATTGACTTTTTTCCATTTCTTAATCATGGGCCAGCATTAGAATTCTTATGGTCCATAGCAGACTTGGCCCGGCCAGTTGCTTAAGTTCACTTATCGCCATCATCAAACCCTGATCATCGACCCTCCTCGTCCGTGCTTTGCTTCCGCACGTGTCATTTGTCTTCAACTTCATGGAGAAAATTAAAACTAGGGAGAAAAACTAGAAAAGTTCCGGAACTAGAAACAAAAGGAAGTTCCCGGATTTATGATGTGGTAACATTTGTACGCGGAAAAATTCCTATTAAGGATATGAAGTGCCATCATTTCTCGATTAAGGACCTGAAGTGTCAAGTTAGTCTCAAACAAAGACCTAAAGTGATAATGAGAGTTTCAAATAAGAGCTTGACCTCACTAGTCACTGGCCAGCAAAATATTCGAGTCGGTCAAGTGCATTTTCGTTCAAAAACAATTTTAATTCTTTCTCCTTTCTTTTCTTTTCCTTTTCTTTCTTTCGGGCAAGGGACGCCCTCGCCAACTGCCGACAAGGGACGGCCTCACCTAGTGAAGCCCAGAAAAGGCTAGGCGAGGGTCGCCCTCGCCCGATCTGGCGAAGGCCACCCTCGCTGGCAACAGGCGAGGGACGGCCTCTCCAACCCTCGCCAGCAATAGTGAGGATGGCCCTTGAGAGATCCTAGCTAGCCATCGGCCAAGAACAAAGAGAAACCAGAAAAAGAAAAAGGGAAAATAAAATTTAAAATATTAAAATGCTAATACCGTCTTGAAAGTCAAGTCTTTATTTGAAACAAAATCCATCTCAAGCTCTTATTCGAGAAAATAATAGTACTTTGATCTTTATTTAACACAACGTTCACTTCAAATCGTTTTTTGAGAAAATTATAGCACTTAAGATTCTTATTTGAAATTTTCTCTTTATACATGGAGCAAGACCTCTACTACATAGTCTTAATGTTGGATATTATTCTCGTATGATTGTGACTTGTCGCATCAACATAGAATAAAGAGGTGCAGGGTAATGATCATTGAAAACTAACATGTGTGAAGATTTTAGTAGAATTGATTTATTATATTTTGCTCTTCCTATCTTTTTGCAGTTTTTAATTAATTTTTCTTTTTTTTTCTTACTTTCTTTTTCTTCTTCCAAGCCCGACGAGGGCCATTGGCCAACCCTCACCGGTACAAGTGATGGTTGGCCACATGGCACTATCAGGGTCTGCATTAGTGATTTCTAGTTAAAATTAATTGGATTGACTCAATTGGCAAAATGTGAAAATATTTCGGACTCAATTGATAAAATTAAAAGGTTTATGATCGAATTGACAAAATATAATAGGTTTAGGACTTTGGACAATTTTCCCCATTGTTTGACCGTTCTTATATGCATGACTACTTTCGTATGATAAATGCCCCTCACTCGCCTTTCTTTATCTAAGATTTTTTTTTTCAAGGAATTTTCACTCTATGTTAGAGCACAACAGGCCGAGTACCTCTAAAGCCCTATCTAAGTAAAGCGAAAGCCTTTAGCTGCTGCCTCACCCTGCTTTAAGATGCTACACATGCAGCTCTAAAACGTCACCAAACATGTAATGTAACCTACAATGCTTCCCAGCACAGCTTCAATGTCATAAAACTGTGCAACCACAATTATACTAAACGAGTTAATGATGTCATTATTGGAGAAATAAAGAGAATAAGAGGGATGACTTAGAGCGTGTATGATAGCCATTCTATTTCTAATCAAATCTATTTTTCTGTTCCTAGGAATAGATTTGGAATAGAAATTCGTTTATTAATGCAATTTTTATTTTTTCGCTTTTCTATTTCTTGAACAAAAAGAGAAATAAAAACTCTTATCATTGCTAATCCAGCAGAAGATTCCACTATGGTTAGCACTATTACAAGAGAAAGAGAATATATATAACTAATAATTTGATTCAAAATAAAAAAAAACCTTTTTTCTAAGAAATTTATTCCAATGCTGTCCAATCGTTCGGAATTATAACCACACCCTCAACAAACAAGCCGGGCCGAAAGTTGTTTGAATGAGACCGATTGCGAAAACTTCCACAAGAAGCACCTCCGGTGCTGTGCCACTTTAAAAAAACTTGGCCATGAAGAAACTGTCTCAATAACTTTACCTTCGTCCCGTCTCTTAACCATATGAAAAAGTGTCGTCTTTCTCATGACTCCGCTATAAAAAAAAAGGCAAAAGCCCTCTGTCTGTCACCAAAACTTGTGAAGAAGCAGCTCCTACACTTGCAGGGTTGAAGCGACGATCCAGAGGTGCGCCATTTCGTCATCACTCTGTGTTTTGTGAGCTCGGTTTTACGAACTTCTCGTTGTGGGTATTAAGAGCGTTTGGCTTGAAGTCGCCGCATCCGTTCGCATGATCTGAATCTGATTAACGCCCTCTTGTTTCGCTAGAATGGTTGACGCTCTTGTGAGTTAGTGTTGGCAGAAGAAATAGAAGTAGACATGCTCTCGTTTTTTCCTTTTCTTTGTTACTCGCATCACTGTAGCCCCCATTTATAAAAGAGTAAGGACTTCACCAATTTAATTGCTGCACAAATACATTTGCGAGTATGCAATAATCTCTCTTGTTCATCTTCCTCCTCCTACAGTAGAGCTATTTCCTTCTTCTTTTTTCGTCGGCAATAGAGGTATTTCCTATAACTCGGAGGACAAAAACAGAATCCAAATGAGTCCATTTTAGTTACTCGAAGACAACAAGGCACAAGATCTGAACGTGCATGAACATATATTTGATTCATTCTTGTATTTGACTGGATTTCATTTTGACCAACCCCGTCTGACTTCTCCAAGATGATGATAACTGATAAGCGGCCCTTGGGTCTTCTTTTGCTCGTGCCCTTTTCACTTCTATACTTAACAATTTGGCACTTCATATGTACAAATACGGCCACTGCACACATGATGATCGACCAAATCTCCACTGGATCTACTAGCAGGGAGCATTGCAGAAGTCTCAGCTTCCTCTCTGCATACAGTGACACAAAGAATGGCGTCTGGAAGAGTGAACTTGACGCTTCTCGTGCACAAGAACAACCGGAAGGTGGTATTTGCCGAAGGCGGGAAGGACTTTGTCGACTTCCTCTTCCACATCCTCGCGTTACCGGTCGGAACGGTGATTGGGCTCCTTGAGAAAACCGGGATGGTGGGCAGTTTAGGCAATCTCTACAGCAGCGTCAAGAAGCTGGACGATGTGTACATCGAATCTTCCAAGAAAGACAGTCTCTTGAAACCCAAAGCACCCGCCTCTCTCTCCGAAAACCAATTCATATTTCCTGAGAGTTCGTGCTTAGATTCAACACCCAAAACCTACTACAGGTGCTCTTCCCGTTCGTACACTAACTGTTCGAACTATGTGGCTGAGGACCGTTCTGCAATATGTCCTCAGTGCAGAAATTCCATGAACCAAACATTCACTTTTGTCGCATCGACAGCCGGTAAACCGACAGCCGCTGCAGCATCAGCTGCTGAATCGGACGGTAAGGGCGGTTTCGTGCAAGGGGTGGTGACGTACATGGTGATGGACGATCTGGTGGTGATGCCGATGTCGGCGATTTCAAGCATTGCTTTGCTCAACAAGTTCGACATTAAGCAGATTGAGCATCTTGAGGAGAAGGTGGTCAGCTTGGGAATAGACGAGGTAAGCCCATGCCATACCTTGCGATCAGGATGTGTTTAGATTTTAGAAATGCAAATTTTATAGCTCAACAATTTACATGAAAATCTATTTGAAGAGAAGTACAAATTACAAATGAATATTGATCGACCTAAGCTGTATTGAAATAAAAAAAATTACTGGCTCTGTACCATAAAAGTATTTTCAACTAACTTTTGTACATTCATTTAGAGACGCTTGTAGATAAATCAGATTGCATTCGCGATTATTATAGGGCTCATAAAGTACAATATAATTTGATCTAAAATGAAAGAAATCAACTTTTGTTTTTAATTACTTGCTTTGTAACTTTGTAGGGTATAAGGCTGCTGAAGGCTTCATTTCACTCCAAGAAGGTTCTCACTGATGTCTTCCTGGGGGAGAAGTGAGAGATTGTGATACATATGTTCTGAATTTGTGACTGGGGTTATGTAAGACTTTTAGTGTGGATTGACCTCTTTTGTGGAATCATCAACATGTTTATCTTCGCTATTTACGATATGGTTGTATTGGTTTGGTCCAAAATATGATGGGACCATGCTGAAGAATGATTATATGTCTAATAGCCGATAATGAATTCTTAAGCATATGTCGGAATTGTGGATGTTGGACAACGGGGGTTGATCAATTTTGAAGTACTTCAACAATGTCCCCGATAAGTTAGCACCTATGAGCCATGGTTTGGTCCAACCGAGTGCCCGGAACTCGATCCATGATAAGTTTTCCCCGAAGCTCTATTGCGAAAGCTTGGATCGACTAGTCCCTATACGAGAGATCAGCTTAATTTTTTTCAAGCTCGAGGAATTTAAATAACTTGTTGAGCCAAGTTTGAGCCTGTAGATACTTGATTGGATCAATTTGCAAGCTTAATCAAGAATTCTCTTTTATGTAATTTTTTACTATTTTAGTAACATGTAATTTTTAATGCCCTTAGAATTATACTTCGCACTATGTAATAACTCTTTCACCCTTGATACATTTTTAAACACAAAAGGAAAAAAAAGAGTCGAGCTCTGGTATGTCGAGTTTTGTGCCCAGTCGAGTTTATGGAGTTAACTTTTATGCGAGGGGAGAGGGGGAGCTTTGAATCGGGTCGAAACATTTTTATGAACGATTATTTTTTGTTCATTCATTTTTCTAAGCAATACGAAATATTATTTTTAGGAAAGTATTTTTAAATCATTTATTTTTCGCAAAAAAAATGAAGCCATAATTTAGGATTAATTTTGCTACCAC
This sequence comes from Syzygium aqueum, assembly GCA_031216185.1. Classification (NCBI taxonomy): domain Eukaryota; kingdom Viridiplantae; phylum Streptophyta; class Magnoliopsida; order Myrtales; family Myrtaceae; genus Syzygium; species Syzygium aqueum. The sequence goes on from CM062240.1 coordinate 1,930,519, forward strand.
CAGTGTTTAATCGCAAGAATTCCGAAAGATTATGACTTGTCATAAAATTAAACTGCATTTCAACCGTCGTAAAATGATAAAAACATGTGGGGTTTGTTGATAACAGATTATATGGCTTGGTTATGATTATCTATGGGAGAAAAACTCAAACGTTATGCAAAATCTATTACAAAAGCAATTTAGATCAGCAACTTAAAAACAGCATCTTCCTTCTCGAATTGAATGAAAAATTAGTTAATCAAAAGCTTAAGTACTCACCTGTAAATGCGGGAAAATGCATTTAGGCATTATTCTTGTCTAGATATATCTGAGCCAGTCGTGTTCATGCGAATAACATTTTAACATGTTTCATATAAATATGTTTAAGCGTGTTGTAAATGAGCCAAAGATCGAACACCGGTAGCTTAACTTGTTAAAATGATACTTCGATGCGTTCGTTGTCAACGGCGGATTAACCCATTTTTGTTGACAATGAATACCCTGTAAACAAGTCATGTCGAAAATTGTCAGGAGAAAGACCCCATTTCGAAAACTTCCTCCACAAGCTGTGCTAGAGCAAAATACCTGTCTCCATATCTTTCTCCCTGTCTCCTCTCTGCGCATACTTTTCACCCCAAGTTCCTCCAAAATCGTTTTCATTCCCTAGAGGAGAGGGAATATATCCTCTAAAAATTTTACATCCTGATCCTGATGATCTAGAGATTCGGACAACGACTTCAAAGAAGTTTTTTAAAGTCTTGCTTAGGACCATACCCCGTCAAAAGTTCATGACGAAAAATTGTCAGGAGAAGACCCATTGCGAAAACTTACTCCAGAAGCTATGCTACAGCGCAAAACTTCGCCACGAAGAACCTGTCTCCATATCTTTCTCTCTTTCTCGTCCCTAACTCAAAAGTAAAAGCGTTGTCTTTTTCAAAAGCCCCCGCCTTTTCCCGGACTCGTCTATAATAGAGGCAAAGCTCTCTCTGTCTGACCACGACTTGCGAAGAAAGCAGCTCTTACACTTGCAGGGTCGGAGCCACGATCAAGAGGTGTGCAATTCCGTCATCAGTCCGTGCTTTACGAGCTCCGTTTTCACGATTTTTCTCTGGTTAGTGCGATCTAATCGACGCTCTTGTGATTTAGTGTTAGCAGAAACAAACTGAAGTAGACATGCTCTCGTCTTTTTGTTACTCGCATCATCGTAGAGCGAGGTTTCTGCATGTCGACATGTCCCGCTGATGATTTTCCCCAACAGGAGTTGTTTTTTTCTTAGTGTATCACGTAGATGTTCCTACGTGAAACTCCTGCACATTTACTTATCCAAAAAGAGAGCCAAACTTTTGGGTATTTCTCGAATTTCTATTTGGTTTCCATTGACGCTTCCTCACGATTGCTCTCTTTAAGTCCAGCTTGACATGAAAATTTAGTGATGATCTGGTGCGATCAACTTGGATCAAAGCTCTAGAGTGGTGACTGTTGAATAGAACTAATGATGGGTCGGGTAACTCCTGTGCCCGCACGCCTAGCCCGAGCCATAAGAGCCCGATCTGGCCGATTCTCAGACTTTTCTATAGAGACCGTATCATTGTTGTGCTAGAGCAAAAAATTGAGGCATGACCTTCCACCAAATGATCACCTTTGCTGTTGAGCATATGTCTAGTTTCATGAGGTCTCCCTCAACCATGGCAAAAACGGATGGCCGATTGATATGTTTATAAGATTTGATACTCTTTTAAATCATGGACGACCCCACGGAGGCTTAGTTCTCCTTCCCTACGATTTTCTTTCTTTTTCTTTCTCTTTTTATTAAGTTACACTTTGTAGTCTAAAATATCTTGTTTTCTCATTTTATTTACATTCGATTTTGTAAGGCAACTAGTAGTAGGTGATTAAATGATTCGATGGCACAAATTGCACGAGCCGAGATCAATTGCCCCGATCAAAAGGACTGGAGTGAAAAGAAAAGGATAGAGAAAAATGCAAGTTAAGCAGAGGAGTTGTCTTTTTCTTTATTCAATCGTGGGCTGGCATGAGAGTTTTTAGGCTCGATATCGGACTTAGCCTGGCCAGATAAAGCCCGATTCACTTCGCGTTGTAGTAAAATTATTGATTAAAACTGGTTTATTGGCACGCTTGATTATCTTCTGCAGAGACCAAGGCCGAGCATGGCAGCAACCAAGATGAGTTTGAAGCTTCTTGTTGACCAGAGAAACCAGACCGTGCTCTTTGCCGAAGCCGGAAAGGACTTCGTGGATTTCCTTTTCAATTGTCTGGCTTTGCCAGTTGGAACTATCGTGAGTCTTCTCCCTAAAACAGGCGTGGCGGATAGCTTGCACAATCTTTATGCGAGTGTTGAGAATCTCAGTAACACATACCTTGAACGTAGAGAGAAAGAGGCTCTGTTGAATCCCAAAGCACGGACTGGTCCAGATGGTCTGCGCTCATTGTTGCCCGACGCTCCAGCTTCAGCGCCAGTAGACTACTACACTTGCCCTTGTAACGGCGATCGTTATCATGGAACTACATGCAGTAGCTTGGTGACGGATTCCCCTTGTACGAGATGTCCTAATTGCAGCAATTCGATGAGCAAGAAACTGTCATGGGTCGCGGGACCAGCCGTTGATGCCACATCTACGGCCAAGGTACCCGGTGGGGAGGGTGGCTATGTGACAGGCATCGTCACATACATGGTGATGGACGATCTGGTTGTGAAGCCCATGTCCACCATCTCTTGCATTACTCTCCTCAACAGGTTCAATGTGCATGAAATCGGGGATCTCAAAGAGAAGGTGATCGACTTCGGCTTGGACGAGGTAAGGCCTGCAAAAGTCACTACGATGTTTGTATGAGATTAGAAGGCTTGATCCATCCCATCACTATTTGGTTAACTCATCAACTAAGAGCACATCAATGCGCAGATAAATGGAAGAAGAAACTGAATATTCCTTTCTAATTACAGGGATATATCCTATGAACACATCTGCAAGCCTCTGTTTCAATATACTTTTTAACAACCGTTGTCCGCATCAATTCTTCAACTTATATTACCAGACTTTTTTAGAAGGCATGCAGATTTATGACCAAGTTCTGATTATGTGAGCTATTGCAAAAGTGCTATTACTCTTTGCTATAAACCCGAAGTGCCATTACCCCTTTTTTATGACTCAGCTTGTGCCGTGTGATCTTTACTCAGGCCATAAAGCTGTTGACCGCTTCTTTGCACTCCAAAACGGTTCTCACGGACATATTCAGCGGGGTTCTCACAGACTGACTCAGCAGGGAACTACGTCATAGAAACGCTACTCTTCAACTTCAGAAACACTCCGTTCATATGGCTTGCTGGGGTTCCTGCTACTCTGTAAGAAGCTGACGAAGCTGTTCAATCCACGATGTGAAATTAGTCTCTATTATATATTAGCTTTCTAAGAAATTACTTCCTGAGTGATGATCGATCTGTGGTACTATGGTGTCTAAGACACAGGTTGCTTCTAATGTACACATACTAGTCATGTCACACTAATGTGTTTTATGTGCGTTTGTCCTTTGGTTCAAGAAATTAATAGATTTACTATGAACCGACATCCCAAAGAAATTGAGAACATCTGCGACATAAGTGCCACAATCACACGATTAGTAAGTAATTATAGGGTAGCACCAAAATTCTTCAGGATCTACTGCATTGCTCTAGACAAGCTAGGGTCTGTAAAACGAGAGATTGCAGCAGGCTTGACTTTCCATCCAATGGTCACCTCTGTTTTCGAGCAGATTGCCAACTCAATTGTCATTTTCATGACCTCTCTCCCACTCTCGCATAACATGCTCCCATTTTTCATAGTGACGTCCGCAATCAATATGCCCCCGTATAGCCTCTTAAATCTCTTCATTCTGTGATACGTTCCATAGTTGTGTTTGCCCCCCCAATTACTTCCGACTGGAGGCGACAGAGTGTCTAGTGGCTCACGAGACTCGCTAGGCCTGCCAAGACCAAAGCATAAATGGACGACCTAGGCAAAAAAGACCGAAAATTTCAGCGAAGAAAAGGGACAACCCAAGAAGGGACAAAGATGTTATTTTGGCGATGTGCCATACAGTGAGTCAGCAAGAAGAATGTCTGAACTTCAACCCTTCTTTCTTTTTCTTTATAGTGAAGGGGATATATTGCGAGACCAGCATGTCGTTCCTCGTTTAAAATCTGATGTCTTCACAATGACTTTCTAATAACTTTCTACATCCTTTTCAACTCTTTCAGATAGTTAGCCTTTACCATAGATAAATAGATAATGTGGTTTTCCGCGTGGTTAACTGGGTTGTTGATCTACCAAGAACTGAATGAAGAAGAGGAGACAGGAACAAGACGGAAGCAAATCCTGACAATATTCTCAGTTTGCCAGGGGTAGGTAACAAAATTGGTAATATATTGTATGTACTTCATTAAATAGTGAGAAGCATTGAAAAAATTCTATGACCAGATATCAACATATTTTTCAAATATCATTTATTTTGCAAGATAGTAATTCAGGCCACCATTTTATTATCCCCAAGTGTATACGAGTTACTTATCTATGTTATTGTAATACTTTTGCCACCCTTAAGATTTTGTCCTTGCTCCATCCCGATTGGCCAGGTGCATGTACTCTGATTCCATCTCGAATTGTAGACTTGGAATGACTCCTCATTAGTTTCTTGAAAACAAGAAGCCACAGAATCTCAACGTGCATTAACACGTATTCGATATATTCATGTATTTGACCGGTTTTCATAGTGACCAACCATGTCTAATCTCTCCAAGATGATAACAACAGATAAGCAGCCTTTGACTCTTCATATGTTTCCGCTTTTCACTTCCCTATGTCTCTAAACAATTCGGCCCTTAATAATTGACACATGTAAACGCTGTTAAAATATGTAGAGTTCCAGCCTCTTATGAAAGCCGATACGACTACAGGATGTAGATGAGTTTTCTTAAACCTAATTTGTTAGGAAAAAAAATCCAAAAAATTCTATTGGATTAGAATTTCTCTTGAACGGGAGATGGATATAAGATATGTTGAGATTTGTTTTCCTTTTGAAGATAACTTGACCAATGAATGGGCATAAAGATTTGAACGTGCGAGGAAAAAAAAGGAAAACGATCATCCATGATTTGACCGGATGACCAAGAATCGTTCTTCTTGCCAAAACCCTGCAAGTGGTCTCTTTCTTTTTCTCGCACAAACACAGAAGCAAAAGAAAAGGGGCGCTCAGGGAGCCCTTTCTTTGATCGCGCGAGGGAGTTCTGAACACGATCGATTTTGTGCAGTGAGTTTTACATTCAATTCAATTTTCTTATTGCGTGTAATTTAGGTTTGGACAAAGAGTGTGTTCGATTGTTACTCTTGTAATTTTCTGAAAAACTGACGGAAGGCCGCAAATACTTGACTGTAGCGCATAAATCTCTATTGTTATTTGGCATCGATTTCATTACGAGTTCCAATACGACCATCGTAGCTACGCCCATAGATCATTGCATGAGTCTCATCCTCCTCTCTGCTTACAGTGACCCAAAGAATGGCGACTGGCAGAGTTAGCTTGAAGCTTGTGATCAACAAGAGCAACCGAACGGTGCTCTTTGCTGAGGCAGGCAAAGATTTTGTTGACTTCCTCTTCCATATCCTCGCATTACCGGTCGGACAGGTGATCCAGCTCCTCACGAAAACTGGGACGGTGGGCAGTTTAGGCAATCTCTACGGCAGCGTCGAGAAGCTGCACGATGTGTACATCAAATCTTCCAAGAAAGACGTTCTCTTGAAACCCAAAGCACCCGCCTTTGTCTCTGGACTCCCATTTCTATTGCCTGATACTCTTCCGTCTTCAGATTCAAGGCCGGAAAACTACTACAGGTGCTCCCAACCTTACTGTGGGGGTGGCTATGTGGCCGAGGAACCTTCTCTAAAATGTCCCGGGTGCGGCTTTATGATGAATAAAGTATGCAAACTTATCAAGTCACCGGTTGCTGCTGCGGCATCAGCAGCGATATGGAACGGTAAGGGCGGTTTGGTGCTAGGGGAGGTGACGTACATGGTGATGGACGATCTGACGGTGAAGCCGACGTCGGCTATTTCGAGCATTACTATGCTCAAGAAGTTCAACGTGGAGGAGATTGGGCTTATTGAGGAGAAGGTGGTCAGCTTGGGAACGGACGAGGTAAGCCCATTGCCATTCCTTGCTATTAGGATGTGTTTAGATTTTCAAAATGCAAACTTTATAACTCAACAATTTATGTGTAAAATCCATTTAAAGAGACATATCAATTGCAAATACATATTGATCGACATGACGTACTGGCTCGGTACCATGAGTATTGTCAACTAATTATAGTAGGTACATATCGATTAAAGTTAAATTTGAGCTTTTTCACAATCATTTAGAGACGCTTGTAGGGTAAAAATAAGATTATGTTCGCAATTATTATAAGGCTTATAGAGTCCAATATAATTTGATCCAAAATGAAAGAAAGTAACTGTCCTTTTCAATTATTTGGTTGTAACTTTGAAGGGTATAAAGCTGCTGAGGACTTCATTTCACTCCGAGAAGGTTCTCACTGATGTCTTCCTCCGTGTGAAGCCCGATGTCTTCGTTGGTGTGAAGCGAGAGAGATCGTGATCAAGTGGGTGCCATAGAATTTCAATTTCTCTATATATATAATATGTTTATGGAGAAATATTTCTTATTTTGCGACGGTGGTTGCGCAAGACTTTTAGTGCGGATTGAACATTTAATGCCTTTTTTTGGGGAAATATTAAAATGTGCGTCGTCTCTCTTTAGGATATGATAGCATCGGTTTGGTCAAAAATATGACGAGGACATGCTGAAGAAGAATATGTCTCATAGCTCACAATGAATGCTCATGCATATATCGTAATTGTGGAACAGCTGTAGACATGCTGTCCTTTAGATTAACTTGTGTTGGAGAACGTGGGGCTGATTAATTTTGAAGTACTGTAACCTATGAGCCGTGGTCCGGCCCAACCGAGTGCCCAACTCTCGATCCATGATAAATCGTTTAGATTTATGTACTTAAAAACGAAACAAGCTCCCCCAGTCAAGCTGGGGTGTGTTAAGTTTTGTATCGAATTGAGTTTGAATAGGTGAAAAATATACTTGGTCGAGTTTTGAGCTTCAAGTTGGGTTGAGCTCGAACCTAGCATTGTGTCAGCTTGACTCGACTTGTCTCCACTCGATTTCCCCTTCATACATCGAACCTAATATAAGCACAGTGGTGCTCCATGCTACTCTCAATATGAGGTTAAGTGTTGCTCTATTATGGAATGCCACATCACCATTTTATGTCTATGTGAGACATTTCGAATTATACCCTTTGTTTAATGCCATTTTACTGTTTGTTTCATCTCCTCTAATCTTCTACTAAATTAGAGTTTCTACATTTAATTTCCTAATAAGTGAAGTTTCCAGCTTTACCTATCATGTACCGCTAAACTTTCTTTATAAATGTTGTTTTATTACTTCTAAAATCCTCATAAACATAATTTGATACACAAATCCAGTATAATTATCCATGCTGACAAGTCAAAGTTAGTCATCCCGACAGGTACACGAGTTCGATCATCATTTTTCTTTTAATTATTTACACAGAATATGAGGTGAGCTCTCTTCTTTAAGAAATAAAACCTCACTTATATTCATAATATGAAGATTTACAAAGAAAAAATGGAAAGTTAGCTACCTGTTGGTCTAGTTGAAAAATGAAAATTTAGAATATCATCAAAATATAGCAAAAGGACTAGTTGACTTTTTTCCATTTCTCGATCACGGGCTGGCTCGATAGCAGACTTAGCGCCATCATTCAACTCTTATCATTGACCCTCCTCGCCACTTGCTTCCACTGAATTCATTTGTCTTCAAATTCACGGAGAGAATCAAAAAGCTTATACATGGAGCAAGACTATGTATTCTTAAAAACTCCGTTTATTTCATAAAAAATAAATAATTTGAAAAATATTTTTTAAAAAATAATTATTTTATCGCTTGAAATAATTAATCAATGAAAAATATTTTCATTATCGATAGCTATCTGTGTATGAATATTTTAGTGGATATTAAAAATATTTTTTGTTCGTTCATTTACGTAAGCAATGCAAACGATTATTTTTAAAAAAATATTTTTTTAATTATTTATTTTTCTCAAAATAAACAAACCTTTAATGTTGGATATCGTTCTCTATGATTACACCTTGTCACACCAACATAGGATAAAGAGGCGTGGAGTAATGATCATTGAAAAACAAAACGCACATCCATCTGTCATTCCAAGTACTTCTAATTCATGACCTTTTATTTTTTATTTCGCCAGTTGCAATCACGTCACTTCCAGCTCTATTTTATTTCAATCAAAATCTTGCACTTCATGTACACCAACTATTTACACAGCTGATAACCCATAGATGAGAGTCAGTCTTATCGGAAACATCTCAACATCCACATTATCTTTACCTAACGACTTTCTTGTTCCCAAGCTCTCCCTAAACTTGATATCTATAGGACAATTGTGTGAACTCGGTTTTGATTTTCACTTCTTTTCTCATGATTGTCGTGTGCATGATCCTTGGATGGGATAGACACTTGGGTGAGGCCATAAAGTGGGATGCCCATTTGAGCTAGTTTCCTTAAATATTCTAACCTCTTTCGCTGGTTGTACTGCAATAGCGTCATCTGAAACTTGACATCCTTGGTTAGGTCATGTTTCTTTCTTTGGGTTAAGTTCTTTGATTTCTCTCTTCTTCTTTTTTTGTTCGAAGTTTTTTGATTTCAAGTGGTCATTTTGGTTTCGTTAACACTAAACATTTTGATTACTTGCTTTGCAAGTCGGGAAGTCATCATTTTTACCATTTGAAACTAGTGAATATATATCTCCCACTCCCGTTGATATAATTCACTATGACATTTGGAGACCATCTCCAACCCCCACCAGCGGAAGCTCTCGCTATTTTGGTATATTTTGTAGGTAATCATTCTTGTCATACCTAGTTTTATCTTACGAAAAAATTATATCGAGTTACTTGTATCTACCGTGATTTTGTTGCCATGATAACAACACATTGTACTCCGCCGGCTGACATAGGTAATATCTCTTCTCATGAGTGCTTGTATGGCAGTGTCTTCGATTACAATCTTCTTCGAGTATTTGATAGTGCTTGTTTTATGCACCTTCTTCCACATGAATGCACGAAATTAGAACGTAGTACCTGTTTATGTTGCTTGCTTGGGCATGGCATTAAGCACAAAAGGTATAGATGTTGGGATCTTGTTTCTAGCTGTCTTCGCTTGTCTCGTCATTTACCTTTAAAGAGCACAAGATATTCTCCTGTCTTCATCCCTTCGAATCCCCTACTTATGCTCCCTTATTTACTAATCCTTCGGTAGACTTATTTCCAAAAGATAGAACACCTCTAAATCTTCCCTTCTAGCATTGTCTTCACCTAATCTTGATGAGGGTCTTTTGGTACTGCCACTTCGGCCAATTCTAACATGATTGCCTCATCCGCAGATTCTCTACCGTTGGTCATTTCACCCTCCTTTGACCGTCATTCCACCAGACCAAGTCAATGTTCTACTCAACTTCGTGATTAGCATTGTTACTCTATCATTGCTTCCTTTCATAAACCTTGCACATTTAAAGAAGTTAGTACTAATCCTCTATGGCTGCAAGTAATGGTAGATTAGTTGTAGACTTTGACAAATCTCATACGTGAGATTTAGTTGATTTTCCTCCTGATAAGTTTGCTATCAGTTGTAAATGGATATACAATATTAAGACAAAGGCACATGGTATCGTGGGTCGCAATAAAACTCACTTTGCTGTGAAAGGCTTTATGTCATTGACTATGAGGAGACTTTTGCTCCCGTTGCATGTCTTACTTTTATTTGCAGCTGCCTTGTTGTTGTCACTGTTAAACACTAGTCTTTGTTTTAGCTACATGTTAAAAATGCATTCCTAAATGGCGATCTCACTGAAGAAGTTTATATGGTGCATCCTCTTAGATACACTCATCCTCTCATAAAGTGTGTCGATTATGTCAAGCATTATATGGTTTGAATTAGTCTCCTCGTTCATGGTAGTCCAAGTTTAGCTCAACAATGGAATCCCTTAATTTTAAATTCAGTCCCTATGACCACGCTCTTTTTGTTCAACGCACTTTCCATGAGTCTATTATGATGCATTATATGTGGATGACATGATTATTACTAACGATGATCGTGCTGTCATTTCAAAACTCCAACAATATCTCAATCAATAATTTGAAATGAAAGATCTTGGGTAACTCAACTACTTTTGAGTCTTGTAGGTTACTTTAGATTCATTTGGTTCTTATCTTTCTCATCTCAAATATGCCACTAATCTTCTTTCTCAAGCAAGACTCACTAACAATAATGTTGCCACAACTCCTATTGAGACTAATGCCAAATTTGATGCCAACACAAGGACTCATCTTCCAAACCCTACACTTTATCAACAACTAGTTGGCAGTATTATATATCACTTCCTACTACTCAACCTAACATCGCCTATGCTATTCACATTATTAGTCAGTACATGACTGCCCTCTGTATGACTCTTTTTGCTGTAGTTCTTCAAAATCTTTGCTATGTCAAAGATATATTATTTCATGGCCTTCATTTTTTTGCTCATTCTACATTGGAGTAGATTGCTTATTCTAATTTTGACTAGACTAGTGACCCTCAAAATCGTCACTCCACTACAAGCTACCTTTTCTTTTTGAGCAACTCGCTTATCTCAAGGCGTTGCCGCTCACTTTAATACTGAAGCAGAATATCAAGTTCTTACTAATACCATATCGGAGTTAATTATGGTTGCGATGACTATAGGAAGATATGGCAGTGCATTATAATAGTGAGAACGTTATTCATTGCTACAATCGCAATATTGTTTTCCATGACCAAGCACATTGAGATAGCTTGTCATTTCATCCGTCATGACATTCTTTGTAGCACTGTTCGGTTTGTCTCCACTTCGTCGAACAGATTGCTAATGTCTTCACCAAGAGACATACACTAAAGCATTTTTTGAATTTTTTCTCCAAACTTCAATGACATGTACATAACACTATATTTTTTCCATTCTATCATAATCTCAACTATGTAAATGTTGGTTATTTGTGTCATAACATCTTGTTCTAACATGATTACAAACTGGTTTGTTTAGTAAAAATAGATGAAAATTTGCCAGTTCGTATCAATTTCAAGTTGCCTGAATCTTGTTGTGTTGTGTTCAATTGGGTTTGGATTTTTATCAATAAATTCATATTACGCACTACTTTCCGTAACTATGAAGGTTATAAAACTTTGTTTTCATCAGCTTGCATCAGCATATTTATATTTGTCATAGGTTACAAAAGTTTGGAGGAAATTACCAAAAAAGTCATAAACCTATTGCAATTGTGCCAATTCAATCCTGAACTTTTTTTTTTGTTTTTGCCAATTGAGTCCTAAATATTTTCATTTGTGCCAATTCAGTCCATCCGGTCAACTTTGACAGGAATTTGCTGACATGGCGCCACTGGTGCTATGTAGATAATTTTTTTAAAATTATTATGAATTATTATTATTATTTTCTCTTTTTTTCCTATTTTTTCATTGTGGCCGGCGAGGGTCGCCGAGCGACACTTGACCTCCCCAGCAACTGAGCTAGCAAGTGTCAACGGCCATCGGCGAGGACGGCCTTCACCAGAGGTCATGAAGACCGACCTTGTGGCCTTTAGTGAGGATTGAGCCTCGCTAGCCATGGGCGAGACCCGACCTCGCCAGATCTGACGAGGTCATGCCTCGCCTAGCCCCTAGCAGCCCTTGCCAGAGGCCACGGGGTTGAAGGCCGACGAGGCTCGACCATCACCAAATTCGGCAAGGGCGAGCCTCACCAGAACAACCTTGGTAAGGCCAACCTCGCCTAGCAACAGCAAGTTTCAGCCTCACTTGGCATAATGAAAAAACATACAAAAAAAAGGAAAAAGAAAGAGAAAAAAATAAAATAATAATGAAAAAGTCATAAAAATTGTCCACGTCAGCGCTGGTAGCGCCATATCAGCGATTTTCGACCAAAGTTTGTGATCATTAGTTTGCATATCTACATCTGCATGTAGATAATTAAGCTTTTGTGTTGGTTCTGTATGTTTGTTTTATTGAAGATGAAATTCTCAAATTAAAATAGTCTTTTTCATATGTTATTTATTATAAAAATAATTTTATTGAAATCAGGATCCTTAATTTCCAGGAAGCTTGAAAAGATAAATGGATCCCTTATTTCCACTCTAAAAATCGATATAGCCTGGAGATTAGAAATTGTTGAAGAAAGAACAAAATGTTTGTTTCGTCCTTTCTAGGCAATGGGAAAATAAAGATATAATTAGGCTCTGTTCGTTTCACAGAAAATGTTTTCTAGAAAGCTATTTTCCTGGAAAACGATACAAATTTTTGGTGTTCGATTGAAATCTGAAAAAGTCACGGAAAATATTTTCCGTTGTTCAATATGGAAAAGATTCTCCTCCTTGCACTACTTTTAATAATTTTTTAAAAATATTTTTAATTTTCTTTTTTTTCTTTTTCTTTGTTTTCTTCTTCTTCTTCTTCTTCCTTGGTCGGTCACTAGCCACAAGCGAGCTCAAGCCTCGCCTGATTTGGCGAGGCTGAGCTCGCCCAAGGCTAATAAGGTGAGCTCGGGCCTCGCCATATCCAACGAGCTGGGCGAGGCTCCAACTCGCTTGTGGTTGGTCACCAGCCAGATAGAAAAGAGAAATAAAAAATATTAAAATTAATTTTTTAAAAAAATTAGAATTTTAAAAAAAGAAAAAAATAATTATTATAATGAATGATGAAAGAAGGAAGGGGGAAAATGTTTTCCTTTTTTCAAAAAGTGGAAAACATTTTCCTCACTTTTGAAGATGTTTTGTTCATTGAGGGAAAATGTTTTTCATGGCTAATTTATTTTTCGTGAAACAAACACCGAAAAACCCGAAAAATATTTTTCAGAAAATTATTTTCCGTGAAACGAATGGAGTCTTAATATATTCAAGATAATTACAACCTAATTTGAGTTTAGAGAGATCACAACATCCTCTCTCGACATTTTAGTTGAGAACGCTGTACTTAAGACTAAGACTAATCTCAACTCAATAGCGACAGGTTTGGGAAGAATTTCGAAGTCACCTAGCGAAGAGAGACCGCATGTGACAGACGGGTTGCTAATGTGCAGGCAAAGCAACATCAAATGTACCAAAAAGAGGTTGCATCACGTGTATTTAAAAGCCAAAATGACGTCAATAACTTCTCTCGAAATCCCCTCTTTAACGTACTCATGAATGCGTTTACGTCCCGAGATTCAACGTCAACCTTGTTTCAAGCTTTCCTTCGCCTGTATAGAGATCATCTTCGAGAAACCAAACGTATCATCCTCCATAAGCACCCAAAAAAGAAAGACAAAACCCCACTAAGTTTCATAGCGTATACGCTCTTTTTGGGCACAATGGAGACCACTTCGGTGAAATCTATGTTGAAGTACGTCGTGGTGGTCTTCTTGGCGTATGCGGCTCCCACGATTGTAGCTTTCCGGGGGATGCCTCCTTGTTGCCTGCGCGACGTATATTGCTGCAAACGATCTGTGAAGGCGGCCTTGCACAGATGAAGCGGCCACTTTCTTTTATAAGCTATCGATAAGGGTTCATTATAATGTGTTTTATTTTCGCAATAGGTGTGTAATTGTTAATTATACCTTATAATTATTCATGATATTCAACATACATTCCGAATAACATACACGGTCTGTCAAGGTACAAAACGCACTAAACTAGAACTTAGACAACTTTTTTTATAGAGAACTTGAAGAACAATAATACTGAGACCACCCGTCTGGATGGCGCTGCTGGAGCGGACACTTTTTCTTTCGCAAAAGATTTGAGCGTTCGAATCCCGGGCGCCGCAGGGTGACTTAATATATGGCACGTATGTGGTAGCTAGCACGTGTTGCCCCCAGGGTTTACCTCCCGGCTGTCGGCCGTGCATGAGTTCCCTGGGTTACCAACAAAAAATAATAATAATACTGAGACCGGTTGCTTCAACCCATTACATCATCAAGCAGGATACGGCTGCCACCGGTTGCTTCAACCCCCACCACCACCACACCCTGATCAACAACACGTACGCCACCGGCCGTGTCAAGAAGATGGCCTGCTGTGAGACCGAGCTCTCCTCCTAAAAGTCCCTCAATTGCGTTGGTGCTACCTAACCAACCCCCCACCATGACATCTTCATTTTCTGGCAGATGAACCCCGCCTTGTGGTCCGTTGAGCTCAGTCTCGTTGCTTGTGGACCTGCCTACTTCAATCCTCATTCTGACGATGATTTCTCTCACTGCATTAACAATGCCAACAGTAAGGTGGTCGCCGGCAGTGATGGCAAGATCGTGGGGCACCACACTCCCCGGCTCGGCACTAATGCCGCCAAGGGATCCCACTGTTTTTTACATCGCCTTATTTAGTTACATGTCTTGTGTCACACCCCGAACACAACCAAACGGGATCATAACACGGCCGTCCTTTCACTCAAAGGACGCAGCCTCAACTTAAACAAAACCTGAATAACATCATAGCTTTCTAAAACCATCAAAAGAAAATATACAAATCCAACGAAAAAGCTATTCCAATAGCTCAACGTCACTATGTACAACGTACCCAAAAATTCCACCATCAAAAGAAATCCTTCGACTAACGCCCGCTCACGCCCTACTTGTAGCCAGCAGAAGAATCTGAAAGGTAAGTAAGATAAGGGGTGAGCTACCACGGCTCAGTGAGTAACATTTTTCTTCTAAGCGGATTGAACAATCACTATGCGATAATATCAAAAATATCACAACCCATAACTCAAACTCAAAGTACTATATAGCCAAAAATATCTCAAAAGTATGATAACTTTTCAATAAAAGTCATCCGTATCAAACTACTCAGTAAAAACCCACTTAACAATAATAGCCAATCATCAATGGTCTATCCATTGACTAATCTCATTACATAACACGTTGATGGTTCATCCATCAACCAATCTTTATGCTCGTTATCAAACTATGGTCAAGTTTAACGCCGTGACAAAGGCGACCAAGTTTACCCCTCTTGGCAAGGTCTACCACCTATTATAAGCCGGCGGTTCGGCCCAGAAGGATATCCTGACAGTATGCATACTCCCCCCCTCAACGGGTTCTCAACATAGGAATGCGAGCGGTAGAAACTTATAACTCAATTCAGAAATCCATAATCAACATCAATAAATCAATTTCACAAAATATTTCGCAACAAGAATAGCCCTCGGCTAATCCTCTTCACAAGACCTTTAATATAAGCATTTACAAAAGCTTTATTTCAATAATATCACAAGACTTTTCAACTTATTTCACAATCGACAAAAGGTAGCAAATGATCAATCCAATTTATGCAGAAAACATGCTCCATTGTATTAAAAATTATATCTCATTATGAATTTGTAAATTCATAGAAGATATAATGTCCCTCACCTGGAAATCCAAAAACTAACCCATAAGTGTTGCTCGAGCCGACGGTTCCAAAATCCTATCAACATACGAAAAAAAGAATCAAAACTGAGTAATATTTCTCCCTAACGCGCGACTCGAAAAAGCTAAGGCTAACTAGCCAATAACCCGACACCCACGTGTCTACGACAGCTTGCTCAATGGAAAAAAAATCTAATGCCAACCACAACGAACAACTCGCGCGCCAAATTTCAACATGCCGAAACTTCCTCCACCGGACTCCGTTTTGCGCGCTCTTATAGTCAAAACGAAGCTCATCTAACATACTATAAATGTCCCAGCACAACTAACCCAAACAACAGCCCAAAAAATGACAATAAAAGCCTTGGAAAGTACTGTTCACGGAATTCCAGTTTAGGCTCTCAACTTGAAAATTTGATTCCAGACAAACCGTAACTCCAAATCGACATCCGTCAAAACGCACAGCCCCACAACACCATAATCTTTCATTTTCATGGATTTTTAAGACTTGACAACCCAAAAACTTGGACTACGCAGCTCAATTCCACATAACTCTTATTTCCGAGCCCTAATCGAAAAATTATTCCGATAAGACTAACGAGGGTTGCGAGAACTTACTAGTTGTTGCGTTACGTAGTCGAAACGGCTCGGCGAGGACCCGCACGCACAAACCCTCCCTTTCTCTTCTTCCCTTTCTCCTCTCCTTTCTCCTTTTCTTCTTCTCTGTTTTTTTTCTTCTGTTTTCCCCGACCACTTCTCTTTCTTCCTTTTATCTTCACTTTTTGACTTTTCTTTTCTTCTTTTTTTTTTTTTAGCCCAAGTCTTTTGACCTAGTCAAAAAGAGGCAAATATTACATCTTGTATACACTTGTACATTACGTTCGTGTCCAATTCATGTCTCTCTTTCTTTCCCTCTATCTTACTTTGTAGCTCTCCCCTGGCTAGTTTATCCCCACTTTTAGTGCTTTGCTCGTTGGATGACGAACTAGTTACTCTTCTGGCACTCAGGCAGCTTTCACGATCATCAACTTCAATCTTTTCATAGTTGAGTATAAATGAATTGCACCTGTATGCCTTCGTGGACATATGGGATTCTCATCGAACATTTCGGCAGACGCATGTTGCTTGTGATTGAAAAGATGATCATCTTATATCTCGGGGAGAATACAAAACATAAACTCAAGATTGTCGACTTTATTGCAAGTACGGTCACGTCAAAACTAACATCGAGCGATACATGAGATTGGCTCATATCTAGGTAAGTTCTCTGATAAATCTACTGAAAGACAACCAAAACCTTTTACCTCCCCCATGCTCCTTATTATACAAAGACACTAATTCATCAATTAGCTCGCAATTTATCAACCCACAGACTACTAATTGAAGTTAGACCAGTTGAGAACAACCCACATCTATGCCAATCCCATTAAGTGAGGCTAGTAGTATCCAGGTGCAACTGTAGGCTCGCCATCTATGGGATAGTAAGGTTGATCATCCAAAGCCACACCGACGACGACTTTCGATCCTGGAAAAGCAATTCTTTTGATGAGCCCTTGTCGCATTTGATTGAGAATAAAAGGCGTACTAACCTTCCAATGGTAGTGGAAAATAGTAAAATGACAAGATTCTTTTAGTCCTCCTAAAAGAAAGATAGTAACTGAATTGAAATACGTACGGCTCAATTTCTCCGCTTCACTTGCGCTGAGTCTCGCTGCGAACCCGCTGATTATTCCATAGGTGTAGATCAAAGAATCCGCCGGCTTGCTACTCAAACATTGATAAGTCATCCAAATTGCAAGTATGTATCGAAGTCAAAATTGGTCGGCCCGATAAATTATTTCGAAAGGGAAAAAGAAAACCAATAGAGCTATGCAATCTTATTTAACCTTAAAGAGGACTCTAGATCATACCATATGCAACCCTAAATAATTTGACCAACTAAGAACACAATCGATGTGTTATAATCGAACTTATTTATATTTTCCGCATAAGTTCGGAAAGCCTTTGATCTCTAGATCATTACGGTCGCCTCATTTGAGTGTTTAGATCTCTAGATCTATTTTTATGGGTTCGATATATCATATGAACTTGATTTTTTTTTTGAGTCCGTATATGAAATTGACTTAAAATAACATCTTTTTTGAACCAAAATTACATACCCTCCTTCAAGAGCCTCCCCAAGAAGTTTGAGAGCAAGAGCCTTTGAACTCTCAACGGAAGGATCCAAATAAACAAAGTGAACCTGTGAACTTTGAATAATTATATTTCGTTAGTACGCAGAAGTGCTTCATAATCATCATAGTCTAGAAAGAATTACTATAGTCCATATTTCTCCAAGGGGAATGCAAAGTTTTAGGGCATGCTTGTTTGCCAGTAAGCTTTCTCGCCAAAAATTTAAAAATATTATATGAGTTTCCAAAATTTATGAAAAATTTGTATATAACTATGCGTGTCAGCATCTATATGATGAAAAAAAAAAAAAAACAAAGTCAAAGTGCGTGAGCCCCAATATTTTGATCAAACAAAAGGCAAAACAGAAAAGGCAATCCAAAAACGGCCTTCGCAAGTGTCATCAATCGTCGAATCCATCATGTAATCAAATGCATGGATTTCATGGGTTTCGACTGTTTATGAATGTGATCTAGCAAAGCGGGATGCATCTGAATTATCGGGCCCTTCGCAAACAAAAATGTAAATTTTTACTCTGCTCACTGCTGGATAAAAGTTATTCGCAAATGATAAACGATATGATCATGTGTTGAATCTATATATCTATTTCCACATATTTCAGTTTCAAATAACATAGAAAATTAAAGGGAAAGGGTGCCCTTGCCTTTCTTTCTCCAAGATCATGCGCATGGCAACAGCAGTTGAACAGCAAGCTGAGCAATGACCAGAGCACAAGTACCCTCGCGAAGATGGACAATATTGAGGGAGTAGGAGTTGTTGTTGCCATTGAAGGTTTCTTTCTTTCTTTTTGTAAAGAAAGAGAGCCAAATGCGGATGATTTGTCTTTGACCTCGAAGCAGAGGATGTAATCTGAGAGACCAGCCGAAATTTCTTCTTGGACGATGTACTGATATAGGGCTTGGAAATTAAAGTGGCCCGCATTGACTGTAGAAGAATACAACTCCAACTTCATCGGTCCATAGATTAGTTGTTAAAACATGTATTATTTACGTCAAATTAAGAAGATTTCAGTTACAGGACTCAATACTATGGATAATTTTCGCACTAAATTACTAGCTGGCGTTATGCATGAGAATCTCCATCACTAAATGCTGCTTTTATTAGAAATATGTTCCGAAACTTAAAAAATACGCCTTGATTTCATTAGGAAGAAACTCGATAAAATTAACAGGGTAATTGAAACTTTTCACCTTGATTTTGTTGAGAAAAGAGAACCTTCCACAGTTAGTGGAGATATGAGATCCACCACTCAAGGCACTTTTGATTAGCGGGGAAACTACCCAATCAGTTTTAAATCTATGGATACCAATTCAATTCTAAACTTTCCATTTTTGCTAATTTAATCCTAAATATTTGCTCGAAATTTCAATATAATCATTCCGGTCAAATTTCACTAGAAATCACTATCGTGACGTTCCAATCAATTCTGGCCGTTCTACGTGGCACACCCCTGCATCGGCGATTTTCGGAGAAATTTGGCCTGAATGAGTATATTAGAATTTGGGGCGAAAATGGGTTTATGACTAAATTAGCAAAAATGAAAAGTTTAGAACTGAATTGGCATCCATACAATAGGTGGGCTAAGTGGACAATTTCCACTTTGATTAGCATAGCGAGCTTCAATATTTATCCATGTTTCACATCTCAAGGATTGTGGAGTGCCCCATGGTTTAGGTACTTTAGTTTTCACTAGATGCTCTAGAGTGGGGTTATTCGGATGCATGACTTGATACATTCCGTTGATCTTAGTGACGGTTGTATTGAGAAACGAAAACGACGCCACATGCATCCGACTATTGCACTGCACTTGGCTGGGCTGCTAGACATGCCAGTGGTGGTTGAATTCCATGTAATGGGCTTAAACTCGAAATATACTCAGAATAAAAGCAGCATTTAAGGATGAAGAATCTCATGGATAACGCCAGCAGGTAATGTAGTGCGAAACTTCTCTATTGTATCGAGTCCTGCAACTGCAACCTTCTTAATTTGACATTAATAATACATGTTTTAACAACTAAGCAATGAATAGATGAAGTTGAAGCTATTCTTCTACAATCAATGGCGGACCACTTTCATTCCCAAGCCCTCATATAAGCTCAAGTCTATCATGCCTCGTCCAACAAGAAACTTTAGCAGGTCCCTCGGATTACATTGTCTAGTTTGAGGTCAAACACAAATCATCTGCATTTGGCTCTCTTTTCTTTTCAAAAAGAAAGAAAGAAACCTTCAATGGCAACAACTCCTACTCCGTCAATGCTGTCCATCTTCGTGAGGGTACTTGTACTCTGGTCGTCGCTCAGCTTACTGTTCAATTGCTGTTGCCAAGCGCAAAATCTTGGAGATAGAAAGGCAGGAACACCCTTTTTTTCAGATTTACTGTTACTTTTTATCATTCGTTTAATCAAGATATTGCGGCCCATGCACTTTGAATCTTTTTTTTCTTTCAAATCCGAGACACCTGAAACTTTTACCGTATATATTTTGACATGTATAACAATACATATTTCTTTTCATAATTTATGGGAATTTGTATTTTAAGATTTGGCGGGAAAGCTTAATGCCAAATAAACGGGTCCTAAAGTTTTGCATTCCCCATGGAAAAATATTGACTATGGTAATTATTTCTATGCTAATGCAATGTTTCATGCAAGTTGACAGGAAGTATCGACCAGATTACTGAGTGCTTCTCCGTACTGACGAAATATTCCATGCCAAAGTTCACAGGTTCACATTGTTTTTCTGGATTCTTCCGTTAGGAGTTCAGAGGCTCTCGCTCTCAAACTTCTTGACAAGGTTCTCGAAGGAGGGTACGTAATTTCTGGTTCAAAACAAAATTTTATTTATGTCTAGTTCATATATTATATCGAACTTATTTTAATAGATCTAGAGATTTAGTTGGACCTTTTATCTAGGGTTGCATAAGTATACAGAAATTATTTATCCGGCCAAGCAATCCTAACTTTGATACATACCTGCAATTTCGATATCTTGCTAATGTTTGGGTAGCAAGCCAGCGGATTCTTTGATCTACACCTTTCATGTATTCAATGGCTTCATAGCAAGACTGAACGAAAGAGAAGCGGGAAAATTGGGCCGTAAGTATTTCGATTCGGTTACTATTACTCTCTTAGGAGGACTAAAAGGTCTATTATTTCGATTCGTTTTGCTATTTTCTACCATGGGGGATATAATGGTCTCTCTTATTTTCAATCAAATGTGACAAGGGCTCATTGAAAAAGTAATGAATTTTCCAGGATTGAAAGGAGTCATCAGTGTGGCTTTGGATGATGGATCTTACCACCTTCAACCCGTGGGTGCATTTGCACCTGAAGGAAGCTAGCCTCGCCCATGGCATTGGCATAGAGATGAGTAATTAGGAGCATGGAGGAGGTACTAGATTTGGGTTGTCTTTTAGTTGATTTACGAGAGCGCTTACGTAGATATAGGCCAATCTCATGTATTGCTCAATGTTAGCTTCCACGTGACAGTATGCGCAATAATATCGAGCACCATTTCAATTGCAAACAGCATGGATCTACCGAATGTTCTATAAATAACGACCAGACTTGTTTTCCTAAACGATGTGGTGGATAAAGCCGATCATGATACATTAACAACGTCGAAACAATCTCTCACAGAATGTCTCCATCTTCTTAATCCGCATAATTAGCACACAAGACATCTATGAGAGCCTTCTTGGAGTATAATGAAGCCTCCGACGATTTTTATATCCTAAAAAAAAACACCATTCAAAAAGGGAAGCAAACGGATTTGTTAGTTTTAGCCCCAAACAAAATATTTATCAAATTACACTTCTAACACAATAATGAAATTGCCAACTGAGTTTTCTTGGGGCATTTGCCGAGTGTTTAATTAAGAAAAATTTAAGAGTTAGCACTAATTATGAAACGTGCAATTAGTGTTTTGAAAAAACCGAAACGTACCTTATAAAGTATGCTTTTAACGATACCCTTACGATAATGACCTCCTTTCCTGTAGAACTGCAATGTCCTTCACCGTGAATCTGTCAAGCACAGCAATACATCGAATGGTCGACATCGGCTCCAATAACGCTATCCGTTAGCCCATGCGTAACTGCCTCGTTCACATTACGGCCCTCGCCGCTAGATTCCTCCGTGCTCTGGTTCAAGCAATGTCACCTTCTGGCCGATGAGGTCGTCTCTCTCGGGGCATCTAGCAGAAGGGTCATCAGCCACAGGAGGGAAGTCGAATTTTTTTTATCTCATAAAAAATCACTAACTTTCACTTAAATCTGAAATATAGCCCGAATAATTTAAAAAATTCATATCACGGGGGCCAGATTTGAAACTTGAGTAAAAGTTGATGATTTTTTTGGACCTGACTAGAGCTCGAGCGTCAAGGACCGAGCATGACTTTTGTGGACCTAAGTTCGGGTGTTGAAGCATCAAGTACGAACATGAGGGGCTCGGATTCGGCCTTGATGGTCCCAGGCGTAGGCTGGTGAGCTTAGCCTCGCCGGTCCACGCTTGTGGCCGGTCATCGGCCGTCGCTGTGGCGAGCGATCGGCGAACGGAGGAAGAAGGAAAAAGAAAAGGAAAGAAAAGAAAAATAAAATATTCACATATTTAAGATGAGTAATTCCAAAAAGTGTTTTCACCTTCTTAAATTAGGGAATTTATTTTCCTGATTTTATACATGAATGCTTTCCTTAACCGAAAATTACTTTAAGTTGACTTATCATTTTCGGCGAACAAATCGAGTGAAAGTCCGGAAAATGGATTTCAGCAAAATACTTTCCCTCAAACAAACGCACTCTAAGGCTTCGTTCGTTTCCCAGAAAACAACTTTTAGGAAAACATTTTCCGAATTTTTCGGCATCCCTTTCACAGAAAATAAATTAGTCATGCAAAACATTTTCCACCAATGGAAAAACACATTCAAAACATTTTCCATATCTTCTTTCGTCTCATTTTCTTATATAACAAATTTTCCTTTTTTTTTTAATCAAGTTTTTAATTTTTTTTTTCTTCTTCCTCGACTAGTCACAGACCACAGCGGCGACTGGCGATCGGCCATAGGCCGGCGAGGCTCCATCTCACTTGATCTGACAAACTCAAGCTCACCTGTGGTCGGTTGCCAGCCGCCACCATGGCTGGTAACCAACCAAATAAGAAGAAAAAAATAATTAAGAAATTAGAATTTTTTTGGTAATTTTCCCTAGAAAATCAAATTGAATATCGAATGGCGGAATATATTTTCCAATATATTTTCAGGTCTCTGCCCAATATCGAAAAATGACTTTCCGAAAAATATTTTTAACAAATGACATATTTTTCGTAAAACGAACAGAGTCTAAATAGGAGATTCTGGAAAAATAACATCACGTGTCATTTTTTTGTAAGTTGTTAAAACATTACTTCTACTTCTTAGGTAATTAGATGTAGAAACATTAATTTAATAGAAGATTAGAGAAAATGAAACTAACGGCAAAATTGGAATAAGCACAGGCTATAATTGGAAATGTCACACTTGAAAAGACATGTGGCAGTCAATGATCGAGTTACACGTCGTATTGAGAGTTGTATATCCGTTTTTTTTTTTAGTTGTATATCTGTTAGGAGGTGCCTTTTTGACCCACATAAAAAAAGATGTGATTGCACATGTGAACTAGATTCAGCATTAATCATAGTGTCATAATAAAATAGTGTGGCTGTTCACAAAAGAGTTATGATCATTTATATATTTATTATTTATTTAATTTAGAATTTTATTTTCTTCGGCTACAGTTATTTCATAAATCGCATATGTTCATACATAACTTATTAATATTTAGAAGATTGTATATGTTCGAATATATCTTCTTGTCTTTTGCTATTAATTATTGAACGTTTCTGTTCAATACTCATCGTTTTCTTCCATTTTCATTCTCTTTCCAAAAGAGAAATACAACCATGGTTTATGATTGTTTCTTTTGAGAGTTCCTAGAGAAATACTGGAATTTCTATATGGTATTTTTGATTTAGTCTTTGTTGTAACCTACGGGATTTTTGTCAATAATCATTAGCAACGTTTTGGGGCAAATAATTCCTTAAATAGAGTAATATCATGCCTCAAAGTCTTAACTCCATTGTTCTTCCCAATTCACATTTATAATTTTCCCAACACATGTATCCCCACTACATTAGATCAAAATGTATTTAGGGGTGCATTGAGTGAAATTGACCGATACATTACTAGGCTAGAGCTCAACTCAACTTGAAGCTCAAGACTCAAATTCAATCGGTTACTTTTTTTTCCCCTTCTCAAAGTCAACTCGATAAAAACTCGACATACTCGAACTCAATTAGGCTCGACTCGTTATTAAGTATATAAAACTCAACATACTCGACTTTATATCTCACGTTCGAACTCAACTTGTCTCAAGATATTTGCACTCGCCCTTTTTCTATGTCTGAATATGTATTAGAGGGTGAAAGTACATTTTACATTATCGGTCATTTAAGAGGAAAAAAAGTACTATATATAAAAAAGTATCCTCGATTAGGCTTGAGTCAAGTATCTTTAGGCTAAAACTCGGCTAGGCGAGGCACTCGAGTTTCGCGGACTCAGAAAAAATTCGAGCCGGCCTCGTATAGCCGACAAGTTAAGCTACTGTCTTTTTCCCCCTCTTTATCCGAGCTTTTGCAGTAGAGCTTCGAGGACAAGTCAGGAACATTACTGAAGTACACTTCAGATTTAGTCACCCCACGTTCTCCAGCACAAGTTAATTTTAGGATGCTCGAGAATTCATTATGGGGGACGAGACATATATTCTTTCTTCGGCATGTTCACATCATTTCTTCAACCAAACTAATTCTGAAGAAAATACTTAAAAGTCAATCAGCACTCAAAGTCTTGCATAACCCCAGTCACAAAATTAGAACATATCCCTTCATATACTCTCCAAATTCTGAGGATATAGAACGAGAGAGAATAAAATTCTATGACATGCACTTGATCACGATCTCTCTCACTTCTCACCAAGGAAGACTTCAGTAAGAACCTTCTTGGAGTGCAATGAAGACTTCAGCAGCTTTATACCCTTCAAATTACAAACCAAGTTATTGAAAAGAAAGGTTGATCTCCAAATGATTGTACAAAAGCAAAAACTTGGATTAATCAACACACACACACACACACACATATTATATATATATATATATATATATATATAACTAGTTGAGAATTTCATTGTGGTGCAGAGCCAGTACCTTTTTTTTCACACAAGTGATGCATATTCGTTTGTAATTTATACGTCTCTTAAAATAAATTTTCCACATAAATTGCTGAGTTATAAAGTTTGCACTTCTGAAATCTAAACATAACCTGATCCCGAGGAATGGCATGGGCTTACCTCGTCCATTCCCAAGCTGACCACCCTCTCCTCAAGATGCCTAATCTCCTTCACGTTGAACTTGTTCAGCCAAGTAATGCTCGAAATAGTCGACATCGGCATCACCTCCAGATCGTCCATCACCATGTATGTCACCACCCCTTGGACAAAACCACCCTTATCGTCCGATTCAGCTGTTAATGCCGCAGAAGCCGGCTGGTCACCAGCCGGTGATTTGACAAAGGTGAGTGGTCGGTGCATGGAATTTCCGCACTGAGGACATGTTGCATAACAGTCCTCAGCCACATAGTTGGAACATATATCGAACGGACTACGGGTAGAACACTTATAGTAGGTTTTGGGTGTTGAATCAAAGAGCGAAGTCTCAGGCAATTTAAATTTGATTTCAGCGAGAGAGGCGGGTGCTTTGGGTTTCAAGAGAATGTTTTTCTTGGAAGATTTGATGTACACATCGTTCAGCTTCTCGATGCTGTTGTAGAGATTGCCTAAACTGCCCACCATCCCGGTTTTCTCGAGGAGCCTGATCACCGTTCCGACCGGCAATGTGAGGATGTGGAAGAGGAAGTCAACAAAGTCCTTCCCACCTTCGGCAAATAGCACCCTCCGGTTGCTCTTGTCCACGAGAAGCTTCAAGTTCACTGATCCTGTCGCCATTCTTTGGGTCACTGTGGGCAGAGAGGAAGCTGAGAGTTCTGCAGTGCTCCTTGCGAGTAGATTCAGTGGAGATGTGGTCGATCATCATGTGTGCAGTGGCCGTATTTATACATATGAATTGCCAAATCATTAAGTATGGAAGTGAAAAGGGCAGGAGCAAACGAAGAGTCAAGGGCCGCTTATCAGTTGTTATCATCTCGGAGAGATCAGACGTGGTTGGTCACAATGAAAACCGGTCAAATACACGAATGAATCCGATATATGTTCATGCACCTTCAGATCTTGTGGCTTACTGTCTTCTAGTAACTAATGAGGAGTCATTGCAAGTCTGTAATTATCTCCTAGTTAAAAGAAATTGCTCTCCTGTAGGAGGAGGAAGACGAACAAGAGAGATTATGGCATACCTGCAACTGAATTTGTACGGTAACTACATTGGTGTAATCAGTCTATTTTAGGGAACTCCCAGATTTGAGATGGAATTAGAGTACATGCACCTCGCCAATCAGGACAGAACAAGAACAAAATCATAAGGGTGGCCACATGTACAACAGCAAATAAGTCGTATACACGTGGGAATAACAAAATGGTGGGCTGAATGATTGTTGTGAAGATTTGGTGGTCCTCTGCCAAACTATTCTAAAAGTTTAAGCTACTAGATGAAAACGTTGTTTATTAGTTAAATATTTTAATAATTATCTTGCAAAATAAATGATTTTGCAAAATATATTCATATCCGATTTATAGAATATTTTAAATGCTTCTCATTATTTGATGAAGTTTATGCAACAAATTACAGAGTTGTTACCTCCCCCTTGGTAGATTGAGAATATTATGGAGGATTTGCTTCCGTGTCATCCCATCTCCTCTTTACTTCTTCATTGAGTTCTTGGTAGGCCAACAGCCCAGTTAACCGGGCGGGAAACTGCATTACCTATCTTATCTATGGCAAACGCTAACTACTCGACAGAGTAGAAAAGGATGTAGAAATTTATTCGAAAGTCATTGTGAAGCAATTAGATTTTGGACGAGGAAGGACATGCCGGCCTCACAAGGAAGATATATATAGCTCCCCTTCACATTATGAAAAAAGAAAGAAGGGTCGAAGTTTAGACCGCTCGATTCTTCTTGATTACTCTGTAGCGCCTCGCCGAAATAACATTGTTGTCTCCTTTAAGTTTGTTCCTTTTGGGCTGAAATTTGGTCTTAGATTACTTTCAGTAAATGGAATCCGCAATAAGTCCCGCTTCAGGCAGACAAAGCTCAATTGGTAAAAGAAGTTTAAAGGAGATCGTGTTGCCAACTCTACTTTTTAAACTTCTTGGTGTGGTTTTCTTAATCGTACTCGGGAAAGTACGAATCAAAATTTGCAGCTGTCTATTTCTCGTACCCAGAAATTGATTATGTCGTTCATTCTATTTCTCTAGCATTAGAATTAAGTCGAGTTCTTTTAACGTGTGTAAAAGGAAGATTGAGGTGACAAGAGAAAATTGCCAAAAAATTATAATCTATTATACGGAGGCTAATTCAGTTATAAAATTTTCAATTGTGTCAATTTAGTTTCGAACCTTTTTAAATTTTGTCAATTTACTCCTGAACCTATTATTTTGATAATTGGACGAAATGACTACATTGACAAATTGTGAAAAGGTTTAAGACTAAATTGACAAATTGTCAAAAGGTTTAGTACTAAATTGACCCAACTGAATTGTCTACCATAGAATAGGTTTAAAACTTTTCAAACGGTTTTCCCAAGGTGATAATTATACATTCATTTGAAGGTGTTGGATAATTCAAGCATGACGGTTTTTATACTTTTTTAAAGCCTTCGACTCCCCTATGCTTAGTTTGCATGAACTATACTTACTTGCTCGTCCCAAAAATTTAATATCATAAAAGAGGGCAGAATTACGTTGTTTCTTACCAAAAAAGCAACGGACTTTTTATTTTGACCGGTAAAAATATTTGTTAAGCATCAAGAAAACAGTTAACTGAAAAATGACCGATGACTTTTTTTCAGGTTACTTGATAACTTACCAACAATTTCGTGAAATTACCCGCTTTTTTATAGTTTGCAAATTACCAATCTTTTACTAAATTACCAATTGCTATTTGCATACTTATTAACGCTATTGATTTACTAACTCTTACAAACCCAAAAGCCCGTGCTATGCACTGGTTCCTTTCCTTGACTTGCTTTTTTTTTATTTTTGGTCAAATCTTGACTTGCTTTTGATGGACAACTAATTTCATGTTTGAAGAATCGTGTTTCCTCCATGTTGGATTGCGCTCTATATCATTTTCTATTGGTTTTGCTAATTTCACTATGAGACTTGTTACTTGCTTTTTTAAATTAAAATGTGGATATACAGTTAAATACATATGTTCAGGTGTTTACATTTCTATATACACAAATGCACATTTTTATCTATACACATACACATTCCAGACAAATTTGGGTCAAATTAATTTATGTATGAATTGTTGCTACGAGGTACTGGCTGCAAAATCAATTTATAAGGTTCTAACATGATGAGAAGACGATTTCATATTTAACTAGATAAAAATTTGAAATTGCGTGATGTGATCTCAAGTGAAACTACGTATTGAATTGTGCTTGCATATAATTAGGGATTTAATGAACTTTTCGAGCAAGGTAAATTTTTTTGATGTAGACCGAAATTATTTGCCTTTATTCTCCCTTGCAGATTCTTAAAAACATTTAAATGCTGCATATATGTACAGATACATATAGTATCCTATAACATTCTTTGAAGAGTAGCTCTCTTTTTAAATCTGTTTTTATTTTCATTTCCTTTTGAAAGTTTTAAATTAAAGCTTTGACCCTTTAGAAGGAGAAAACAAATTATTTTAAACAATAAAGTTCAACTCAACAATGAAAAGTGTGAGCATGTGACGGTACAGTGAAAGAGAGATCATGAATTAATAATTGAGTTAGACATATGCTCGACAACAAAGGTGAACACTGGGTGAAAAGTGAATCCTAAATTTTTTTACCTAACTTGCCAATGATAGGATTATAGTTATTTGATGGGCAAACAATCTCGAGCAATGATTAAGGAAAAATTAACGGACAAACTATTTTGAATGTGGATATCAAGATTATGGATATTTGATGAACACATCAAAATAACCAATGAAAATATACTTAAAAATGGTCCTCTTTGTTTCTTGACAACGCACAAAGAATTTCGTCTAATTGAGAGATTAAAGAAAAGGGATGATAGAAAGATCCTTTTTCTTCCAAACTCAAGAATGGCATCATCCTCTACGCATTCGAGTAGTCTCTATCTTCTCTTCTATGATGCTTTAATGAAAATGTTTGGTTCCAAGGTCCGATATGTTGCATTGAATGATGATATGTTGATGAGATTATTCCAACAAAATATCCTTTGTTCATCATGTTCAAGTCATTTTTTCCGACCAAACCGATGCAATCAGATCATAAATAGAGATAATAACAAGTCCATGTTTCTGAAGAAAGGACTTCAAAAAAGGTCAATCCGCAGTAAAAGTCTTGCATAACCCTAGTCACAAAATCAGAGCATATCCCTCCATATGCTTTCTGAATGAAATACTATTGCATCTACTAGATCACGATCTATCTCACTTCTCCCCGAGGAAAACATTGGTGAGAACCTTCTTGGAGTGCAATGAAGCCCTCAGCAGCTTTATACCCTTCAAAATTACAAACAAAGTAATTGAAAAAAACAGTTCTATCTCTAAATGATTGTAAAAAAGCTAAAACTTGGATTAATCAATATATAGATATAATTAGTTGAGATTATTTTTGTGGTACAAAGCCAGAACCTTTTTTTTCTCACACAGCTCACGTCGATCCATATTTATTTTTATCTCTTAAAATAGATTTTCCTCATAAAGTGTTTGAGTTGGAACTTCTAAAATAGCAAGCAATGGCATGGGCTTACGTCGTCCATTCCCAGGCTGACCACCCTCTCCTCAAGATGCCCAATCTCCTTCACGTTGAGCTCGTTGAGTAAAGTAATGCTCGAAATAGTCGACATCGGCTTCACCTCCAGATCGTCCATCACCATGTACGTCACCACCCCTTGCATGAAACCGCCCTTACCGTTCAGTACAGCTGCCGATACCGCAGCAGCCGTTGGGTTACCAGCCGGTGATTTGAAGAGAGTGAATGTGTGGTTCATGGAATTTCTGCAATGAGGACATATTGCAGAACAGTCCTCAGCCAAATAGTTCCAACAGTTATCGTACTCAAATCTAGGGCACCTGTAGTAGGATTTGGGGGTTGAATCTGAAGACAAAGTCTTAGGCAACAGACATGGCAGTTCGGAGACAAAGGCCAGTGCTTTGGGTTTCAGGAGAACGTCTTTCATGGAAGATTTGATGTACACATCGCTCAGCTTCTCGACGCTGCTGTAGAGATTGCCTAAACTGCCTACCATACCGGTTTTCATGATGAGCCGGATCACCGTTCCAACCGGCAACGCAAGGATGTGGAAGAGGAAGTCGACAAAATCTTTGCCTGCCTCAGCAAAGAGCACCGTTTGGCTGCTCTTGTCGACCAGAAGCTTCAAGCTTACTTTGGCTGTCGCCATTTTCTTGTTTGGTCGACCGTGCCAAGAAGGGGAGGAAAAACTCAGGCAATGCAAAAGATACGGACTCGTGTTTAACACTTCGGTGTGTTGTAATGCAGGTGTATATATAGTGTAAAAGAAGAAACCTTGGGGATTGTGAACCAGTGAAGAGGCTGGTTTATGGGAAACATCACACGCAGTCTTCATCGAGAAGTAGCTCATTTCCACTAATCCCATGCATTAATAATCACTACTGCATCTTCCCAATGATACTATGTATTGATATTCATTTTGATTTGGAGATGAAGTGAACGATTCCACTTCCATCGACAAGAAAAAATGTTCTCTTAACAGCTAAATCCCATCTTCCCTGTGCTTCATCTATATTATTTAAACCAAGAAACTAAATCATCGAGCATTGACCAGTCCCTGTTTCGTATTTCTTCTAGAATGTCTTCCGTTAAAGTTCTTTTATTCGAACTATAAAGAAAAGGCACTGTCGATAATACTGTGAAAATCAAATATAATAAACCATGCTGACTTGTCTGATTTTCTATGGCCAGAAGAAGAAACTAATTCAGCCTTTCTTATTTCAAAACCTGAAAATGTGTCCTAATATTTTCCCACTGAAAATCTAAATGAATCGAATATGACCTATTTGGTTCAATGCAGAGGACCTCCTATGATCAACGGCGGTATCTCAAGAGCTTAGATCTACTTGTGAACACGAGTTTCTGATGGCTCGGTTACTAACAATCGGACCACCGATACGATGGGCAAGGGGGATACTAAATTGACCACCCTCTAGACTGTTACCAATGCAGTAGTCACATTACTTGCATGCCATGAGTTACAAGACTTGTAACTAGGAGGATGGAGAGGTGATGCTGCTCGGGCTGCTTCCAGCAAAAGACATTGAGATGATATATTTGCAGAAGAGAGAGTGTATCTCTGCACAGAAACATCTGTATCTTTTCCTGAAACTGATGAATATACAAGATCCAGGTCAGTTCCTTCTCCAGCAGGAAGTCACGATAGCCAACACTGTCACCGCAATGTACAACGAGGAGAATGCCTTGAAGAAAGCCCAACGCTCCTGCAAAAGTACCACGGGAAGAAAAGGAGAAGAGAGTCGGAATATTGCAACAATGCTCGGCAACTATGCAGGGAGGAGCTACCCTGCACAAACAAACTTCAATTTGTGAATACTTCGCTTTAACTTTCAGATTTAAGCAAGCCAAAAAGTTCAATTTCCTATTGCTCATCAGCATAAAGCACATGATAGACAGAGACAAAATGGAAGGCTCTAACCAAGCTAGTGCACTAGGTTTGCTTTCAAAGCAACCTAATGTTGAAATAGAATAATAGAATGCCTGACATGATCAAGCTCTCATGTATCCATTCTAAAGATCTGATCTAAGCACGAAAAGAAAATGGAACTTCAAGCAAGGTTCAAGACAAGGAACTATGCTCGTTTATAATTGTTTATCCAGCCAAGCAATCCTAACTTTGATATATATTTGCAATTTTGATATTTAACTAATGTTTGAATAGCAAGCCGGCGGACTCTTTGATCTACACCTATGTTATAATCAACGGCGTCGTGGATATTCTCAACGAAAGCGAGGCGGAAAAATTGGGCCGTGAGTATGTCGATTTGGGTTACTATTATTCTCTTAGGGGGACTAAAAAAATCTCGTCGTTTTACTATTTTCTACCATCATCGGGAGTTTCATTTTCAATCAAATGCAACAAGGGCTCTCATCACAAAAAAAAAAAAAAAGAAAATTGATTTTCCAGGATGGGAAGTCGTCATCTTCGTGGCTTTGGCTGGTCATTCTTACCATCTTGACTCCGTGGGTAAATTTGCACCTGGAAAGAACTAGCCTCACCCAATGGCATCGGAACACTTAACGTAGATATAGACCAATCTCGTGTGTTGCTCGATGTTAGTTTCGACATGACAGAGTATCTGCAATAATGTAGAAAATCTTGAGGCTGTGTTTCCTATGGTCCCCTAAAATATAAGATGAACGCCATTCAATCACAAAAAGCATATATCTACCGAATCTTCTATAAATATCGACCGGACATTGTTTTCCTGGACGATGTGATGAACAAAGCCAATCGAAATATACTGGCAAATGTCGAAACTATTCGTGTTTTTGGGATGTGTGATTGGCATGAGCCATGACATCAAAGTCTACTCTACCCCGAATAACCACTCGTCATGCTTTAACATAGGGTACATCGGACCGAAGTAGAAATTGTACACGTGGGATGGTCGATCATAACTTTTCACCAAGGAAGGCATCTGCGAGAACCTTTTTGGAGTGCAAGGGACCTCCTATGATCAGCAGGGTGATCTCTAGAGCTTAGATTCATTCGTGTCTATTGACATGGAATTAAATTGACACATCTCAAGTAA
The DNA here is from genome assembly GCA_031216185.1 of Syzygium aqueum. Lineage (NCBI taxonomy): Eukaryota > Viridiplantae > Streptophyta > Magnoliopsida > Myrtales > Myrtaceae > Syzygium > Syzygium aqueum. Next base: position 1,963,293 of record CM062240.1, read on the forward strand.
ACAAATTAAAAATCAAATTTTCTCTTTCTTCCTCCTCCATCACATCCAACCGTTGAAACCATTGCTCTGTGCGTCCCCCCGCCATCACCACTGGCGGATTCACTAGCACTATCTAGGCTAAACACTACTACGAGTTAGAGTCGAGCCACGGCGGCCATGGAAGAGCCGTTGTCGTGTTACCATACTTGAAGCCAAGTTCGGCTCTGTTTGTGCTCTTATATTGCCTGATCTGGAATGTTGGAAGCTAGTGTCAGGAGAATCGACTAACCTGTTTAATGTACTATGAACAAATTTTTTAGGAATGTATGTTGAATCACCAGCGAACGATGGATGAATTTACTTCACATTGGTCCAAATACAATCACGAGAAAAGTATTCTAATTCCACAGCATTAATGCCGATTGTCTTCTTAAAGTAGATACAGAATCCTTGTACATCGTTCTTTGATGAAGATAGGAGAGAGAGAGAGAGAGAGAGAGAGAGAGAGAGATCAATTCTTTAGAACTTACGTATCTCTCGTTTCTTTCGTCTACTAGGAAGTTACATTTAACTTCCCTTAAGAAACTCTCCTCATACTTCTTCAAAAGGTACCTCTCATATATACTTATAATTAAAGCAAATGGTGCCCCTTGGACACACTCATCATGGACGGACCGACGAAATATAATATCTCCCACTAGTACATGATGGGCTTGATGATGCTCTATCAAGAATATAAGGTATTCAACATTCATCTACTTTAAGAACAATTCATACTGGCAAGAAAGCCGTGCGACCAGTAAGTACACCTGCACTTGGGAGCTCTAATTATGTACCTGTTAGGGATAACATAATGGCTACAACCCCAAGAAAAAATAAACAATTAATCTCTCACAGTGTCCCAGATATATTTTGCTACATCAGTCCAAGTATACCTATTCCTTAAAAGCTATACTTGCCTATTTTCAAGGACATCATGTATTTACAATTATTTTCCGAAGCCATTGAAGGCGAAATAATTGATCAACCGGTAAATACATGCGATAGATGTAAAACAACAATAATCTTCCTTCGCACTCATGTCTCTCTCCATTTCAAAACAACTACTTTCCTAGACACATCCTATAAAGCCATATCTATTCATGACCACCGGTAACATGCTAAAATAGCAACATCGATTTCCTACTTTGAGAACATAGTTAGAAGTAACATTGAGCATAAAGTAAGATAAATTATAAATTATCTCAAGGACTCACACGATAAATAAATAGTAATAATTGTACTCATCTTCCTTATTGGTCGAATAAAGCACATGTAATATGAATTACATGCTACAGTAGATTTCTCTTTCTATAAGAACGTATATCATTTATTAAACATATCCACTACACGGATCTTAGCCTAATGGTCACGTGCTTCTCACGTACTCATGTTTAGCCCGAGTGTTATATCAGCTCGCTTTCCACAGCGCCCAATTTAGTACTCGCACCCGGCTACCTTCAGACATACATGATTGTGGGACTATCATGTTCAGCCTTATTACATACGAATAACAGACCTCATCTTGATTCCAATCAAGGCAACATTAAATCGTTTTATGTACTAAATTACTTTTTTAGCATTTATAATACATATCGTCTCATCTCAACCCACTTACTATAGCGTTTGAGATGATTGCTCATGTGAGTAAGCCAATCATTGCCTTGTGACATACCTTTCAACAATATTAGTGTGTTTGTGCTAGTCTCATAACATTGTATTAATTGATAAAACATCAATTCATTAACAAATAAGTACAATACATATACACACATAATTCAGTGATCCTCAACAATATTACATATTACATTCTACGTAACCCTAGAAACATCCCGTGGGTCAAGAATACGTATCTAGGAACAGCCTTCGTGAATGGATCAGCAACCATCCTATTGGTTGAAATTTATTGCAGGACTACTTTCTTCTGCATTATTATATCTCTGATAAAGTTATTCTTTATGTCAAAATGCTTCATCCTACCATATGTCGCGACCTAAAAAATTTTTATTTTTTGGGCTAATGGATTATTAAGACTAATCTTAACTCGGGCCCTCGCAAGCCCTACCAATTCGCAACTTAGGGTTTAAGTCTTTAACATGCAAATATTTTCATGCTTGGAGTCGCCACTAATCAATTTGCGGTAGATCGATTAGAAATCTAAATAAAACATAGGGAGATATGTTTTATTCTTACGAACCAAAGATTCTAAGCTCGGGGACTGGATTACGCTAGATCTAGTCTAACGCCCTTTCGGTACCTTTTCTTTTCAAAAATGCTTTTGGCAGATAATTTGGATTTATTTTAGCTTAATTACTAACAAGTGAGGTGTTCATGCGGGTGCGCAAATCACCAATTTAACACCCAGAAAAACCTTAAATAAATTGCAAGTTTACAAGAATTACTTACCTCGAAGCAAAGCAAGCATCTGCATTGCTAACTAGAAAATCACATCAACACCCCTAATATGATTTCTAAATAACAAGCAAGTCACTCAATTTTTTTTTTAATTTTCACTTATTTAAATGAAATCTAATTTATATGCAATGACGTGCAAAAATGATATGCGAATTAATACAACATAGCATGCAAACTATATGTCATGAGACGACGAGATCTAATTCTAATGACGAGCAAATGATTTATTTTTGGTATTTTTTTAATGAAATTCGAAATAATAAAAATACCTAAAATAACAAGCAATCTATGATGATTTAATATATCCTAACATGACTTATTTTTGGGATTTTTGTTAAAATTCGAAATTAAAAAATTACCCAAATCAGGAATGCAATCTATTCTAATTTAATCTATCGTAAGATGACTCTTTTTGGGTTTTTTATGAAAATTCGGAATTAAAAAAATGACCTAAATAATCTATTAAGATTAGAATATTACTTAATTTAAACTAGAAAATAGATTATCTCAAGTCCTAATTTAAATTAAATAATTACCCTATCTTCTAGATATATTTAGGATTCCCTAAACATGCAAAAACTCTAATTCAAATCCTAACTGATATTTTTGAATTTTCTTTTTATTTGAAAAGGAAAGGAAACAATTTAAATGGAGAGATAACATTCACATTCAAAACATCCACGCAATCCGCCATATTTGTTTCAAACTCGGATTAGGCACAAAAATCGAACTATCGGTCATATCTATAGGGTTATAGATATCGACAGAAAGTCGATTATTCAAAATTGAAGAGCATATAAAAATCATTATTGTATCCAAGTAATTATGGATAGGATAATAATTTTTCGTATCGCCGCGTATCATACCTTAGGGATACGGTCGGATAGTCGTCCAGATACGTTGCTAAATTAGGAAATTTTCCTAATTTTGAATATTTTCGAATATCGCGGATAAGGCAAATATTATCCTAAGATATCTAACAATCCACCAAATATTTACGGAATATTCAAAATATTCAAACTAGGAATCTAAATATTTTGAAAATATACCGGATAGAGATTTTTACCTAATTTGCGGATTACTTTCCAAATTTGAATCACGCGGATCGGAATTGCGGATCGACGGTGCGTCGGAAGCGGTGATGGCTCGCGGTGGGGAAGTGGTGGCTTGCGGCGGTAGCGGGTGTAGGCAACTTTGAGCAAAACCAAGAGCGGTGATGCTCGTTTCTTGGCAAGGCGAGGACCATCGATGGAGCTTGGTTGCTGCGGCTTTGCCATAGTGCTCATGGCAAGGGTGGCGTGACCAGCAAAGGGGCAGCAATGATGAGGCCAGCATCGGGACTGGATATAGAGCTAGAGGGACTTACAGAATCGGTGAAGACCTGTGGCCGAGGAAAAGAACATTTTTCTTTTTTATGCTTTCCACGCGTGGGCTATTCAAGAGAAGACAATCTCCACCACTTCGGTACATCACTCCCCAAATTTTCACCAATTTTTGTCACCAAGTGGATTGAAGTGCTTGAATGAAATTCTCTGCAAATCCATGCACGTACTCCTAATGTTGTGTTGACCGAATATGCTCTTCGATTTAGCCCAAAATTTTCAAGGGCTTCGTGCAGGGATTTGGAGTGCGCTGCCCGTGTTGGTGTGCTCTTTTCTTGAATTCCCTTTACGAATTCACTCCCTTTGACTTGATGAAACGTGGGACGTCGTATAAATGTGGAGATCTCGGCTGCGGAGGGGCCGAGGTGCGACGCTGCTGGTGGTGGCGTCGGGCGGTGAACACGGCGCGGCGTACGGCGGGCGACGACGCAGCGTGCGGCGGCGCGACAACGAACGGCGATGGCGGTCCCTCTCTCTCACTCTCCTCACATGTATCTCTCACATCTCTCAAAAAAATTCTGATCAGAAATTGTGTCCTCTCCCCCCAAAAATCTGACCTAAACTTATTTATATAATGCTAACCTAGGTTAACTAGATGGGCTTATTAGTTCTAATGGGTTTAAACTTGGACTCGGGCTTTAATCTAATTTAAATGGGCTGAATTAATTTGAGCTTTTAATTAATTAAGCACATTGGGTTGAATTAAGCTCAAACTAAAACAACCGAGTCCGTTTGACTTGAAATTTCCGGCCTCGTCTTCCGAATGAGCCAAGTTTTGTTCGATGAATTTTAAACTCGTTCACCATCGCCAATCCGATGCAAAAAATGCAATTAAATTAAAATGAACATAAACTATATGCTATGCAATTCAAATATTTTTGTTTAGGCCTTAAAATTTAATCCCTAATTTTCTATGCAAATTATACTAAATGACGCACCAAAATTTAGGTGTCAACACCATGGTACTTGGGATCTTTCACATAGGCAATGGCTACTTGACTATTGTAATATATTGTCACTAGTCTTAGGACATTAGTGATAATGGTTAATTTTTTTCAAAAAATGTTTTAGCCATATTGCTTTTGGCACTGCAGCAGAACATGCAATAAATTCTGCCTCCATTATAGATAAAGCTGTGCATGTCTATTTCTTGCTGTTCTAAGAAATTGCACCATCATTAAGCAAGAACGCATATCCAGACGTCAATTTACACTCATCTAGGTCTCCTCCCCAATCAGCATCAGAGTATCCTAATAAGCATAGATCACTCCCTTGAGAGCAAAGTCGATTGTCCATAGTGCCTTTCAAGTATCTCAGAATCCTTTTAACTGCTTTCCAATGTACTTGACCAGGATTTGATTGATATCGGTTCTCTAACCCCACAGCATGACATATGTCGGGCCAAGTACACATCATAGCATACATCAAACTTCCGACAGTACTAGTGTAAGGAACAGTTACCATTTCTTTCTTTTCTTCTAGAGTTTTAGGATACATCTTAGTACTTAGGCCTTTGCCTTGCATGATAGGGGTATCAATGGGATTATAGCGCTGCATATTAAAGCGTTCAAGAATCTTCATTATATAAAATTCTTGACGTATCAAGGAGTCTCTTTGATCGATCTGTTTCAATCTTAACAACCAATATATATATGCAGCTTCTCCCATATCCTTCATTTCAAAATTAGAGGATAACCATCCAACCAACAGAATATGGTCTATATAAAGAGATAAAATCATAAATTTATTCTCAGATTGTTTAATATACACACAGTGATCCTCTTCGATCATTGTGAACCCAAAAGAAGTTATGGCTCTGTGAAATGAAAATACCACTGTCTAGACAATTGCTTAAAGCCATAAATTGAGCAATGAAGTTTGCAAACTTCACGCTCTTGACTTTCAGCAATGAAACATATTGGTTGCTTCATATAGATTTCTTCATATAGTTCTCCATTGAGAAATGCTGTTTTTACATCTATTTAATGTAATTTTAGGTCCAAATATGCAACAATGGTTAGGATAAGGCGTATGGAGGCAAACCTTACAACTGGTGAAAACGTTTCCTCATAGTCTATACCATCTTGATAAGTATAGCATTTCCCCACAAGGCGAGCCTTATACTTTTTAATGGATCCATTCGCCCTTCGTTTAATCTTGAAAATCCATTTATTTCCAATAGCCTTACGATCGAATGGTAGATTGACCAAGTCCTAAATGTGGTTTGTCCTCGTAGACTCAATTTCGTCTTCCAAAGCTTTTCTCCATTCTTCCTTATCAGGAGATGAGAGAGTCTCTTGAACTGTTTTAGGCTCATCATCGTCTTGTGGAGCAATCATAAATGCTCCCCTTCAATCTCAAATTGACGACGGGGAATACTTTTATGATTATTTTTACGCAACTGAACTTCTTGAGAATTCAGTTCGCCAGGCAACTCTACACTCCCACTTGGTCTTATATGTTGAGGTAAATCTGTATTTCTCTCAATAACATTAGTTGGTGTGTTATCGGGATCTTTCATCTCATGTAATTGGAAGTCCTTATTGATCTCACCTCTACTAAGAAAATTGTTCTCTAAGAACGTGACATCTCGTGACTCCATTTCAGTCACACTTCCATCAGCTTGTTCACTTATGAACACATACCCTTTGAAGTGTTCAGAGTATCTAATAAAAATATACTTCTTCCCTTTAGGGCCTAATTTACCATATTTATATGAAGAATCATGAACTTATGCTGCACACCCCTAAGGTCGTAGATTATTTAAGTCTGGTTCCCTACCGATCCATAATTCATAAGGGTTGGAAGCAACTGATTTAGAGGGCACACGATTAAGTATATAGACAGCAGTCAATAAAGCATCTCTCCAATATGAGATAGGTAAATTTGCCTACGTCATCATAGACCTAACCATTTCCAATAGGGTTCTATTCCTTCTCTCTGCAACCCCATTTTGTTGCGGAGTACCAAGAATAGTCAATTGTCTTATAATTTCCTTTTTATCACAAAGAGCTTTGAATTGCTCGGATAAATACTCACGTCCACAATCTGTTCTCAATACTTTTATTATTTTGTTCAACTAATTCTCTACCAAAACTATAAACTGTCTAAAGCAATCCAATGCTTCGGACTTATGGGAGACCAGAAAAACATAACCGAAACACATGAAGTCATCTATAAAAGTGATGAAATATGAGGCTCCATGCCTTGTCCTCACATTTAATGGACCACAAATGTCAGAATGTATGAGTTGCAATGGAAGTTCAGCTCTGTACCTTTATCAAATGGTTTTATAGTTGTTTTTTCCGCTAGACAATGTTCATATACAGGTAGTTCAACATTTACGAGTAACCCCAAAAGGCTTTCTCTTGGTAATCGTTTCATTCTTTATAACCCAATGTGGCCCAGTCTAGCATGTCAAGCACTTGTATCAATCTCCACGTTACTAGAAGATGCAATTAAAGAAAAACAACCATCAACATTAACTTTGTACACATCATAGTCAATGTCTAACACCATAAAACCATTCAATACATGACCAAAATCGTAATAAATTGTTCGAAACAAAATGTCAACACAATCATCATAAAAATTAAATACATAACCTAAGCTAAGAAGAACAACTACATAGACCAAGTTTCGCCGAATATTTGGAGCATAGAGGACATCATGTAGGAATAGGTTTCGACCACCATGAAAGGTTAATTTACATGTGCTGATACCTTTCACTTCAACTCTTGAGTTATTTTCAACATATATTCATCTTCTTCTAAGTTGTATCCGACGATACTCCACAAATGCTCCTCGGTCTCTAGCTACGTGGTCTGTTGCTCCTGAGTCTACAGTCCATATTGGATGAGATTCAATAAGCATTACAGTGCTAGAAACAAAAGCATTACTCAAAATAATGGAATAATGTGGTACCTTTTTCTGCTCAGTGCATTCACAAGCGAAGTGGCTCAGTTTACCACAATTGTAGCACTCTATCTTGGCCTTGTCCTTCTTCCTGCCACGCTTTTTACGTCGAAAGATCTTGGTTCTCTTGAGTGCTTGATCAGTCTCTTTCCTTTTGTGTTGAATTTATAGTTCCTCTTGCGCTTAAAGCCCGAAACTTTGCCCGAACCTGATTCAACAACATAAACATGGGTAGAGGATTTTGCAGCCGCTAAGCGCTCATCTTCTAATTCCAAATGACACTCAATATCGTCAAAAGTGATCATATTCTCATTGTGCGTCATATTGATTTTCATATATTTCCAGCTATCAGAAATAGACCTTATAACAGCCTAAACTTGATGTTCATTAGTTAGGGTATGACCTGTCGACTTCAGCTTACGTATCATGTTTGACATCTCCCGAAGATGTTGTCGCATTGTTAGATTTGAGTGCTTCCGGTATGTGTCAAATTTGATGGTGAGCCTTCTCAACTTAGTGGCAAACATACCCCCAAACTTATCTTTCAAGGCAACCCACATTACTTGAGCTTTGTCATAACTTTCAAACTCACATATGAGATTAGCTTGCATACAACTTAGCAACGTAATGCGAGCAATGCTATTTTTCTTTTTCCAAGCTTGAAAAGTTTCTTGATCTCTTCTGCGTTGAGCAGAAGTTCCATGCTCAGGTTCATCCATGGTGTGGTTGAGAGTTTCCAAAACCTCTTGCGTCTCAAAGATATACTGAACTTTTCGATGTCAAATATCATAATTATCACCGTTCAGCTTTTCACCCTTGTTGAGGTTAGCCACAATGGTCTTGGATGCCAAAGCCATAATTAATTTCTTTTACACATTGACATAATAAACATAGAATCAATACTAGCACATATTCCACATAAACACACATTTTAATTTACAACAAAGACAAACTAAATTATTAGTAATTCAACAAAAGATATCAAAACGAAGGTTCGGTATGTTCCCAATCAGCTTCGACGTATAATTGTTCTACTATCATTAACTTGTTTAATTTGCACAAATTTTTAAGTTCTAGGTGAGAACTCCTTTGAATTCTACCAACCTACGAACTCCCGCTAAAAAAGATGATTATGTGACTTCACGAAATGATCACCAACTTACAAATAATTTATTACACCAAATACAATCACATGCGGAATTTGAGACATAAAAGATCTCCAGCCATTGTTTTAGTATGCTCAGAATTAGGAAATTGCAAGCACGTCAAACCATATACATGCTATCACCGAACCAAGCTCTACACAACATATATGTGGTCATTTTCACATAGGCTAGCTACTGTATTTCCAAAACCATAGTGAAATACAGGTTAGAAGGAAAAAAACAATGCAAATATAGCCCAAAAATACGCCTATTTAGGGTTCCGTACATATTTTTACACCTTTAAAAGTCTCAAACATATAAAATAACTATTTTAGAGTGTAGAGGACGTCAATACGAACACAACAAGACCAAGCACGCTCCAAACGAAGCTCCCATGCGCCGCCTAAGTACGCGCCGCGTGTGGCTCACACACCTGCCCAATTCGGGCTTCTAAGCAAGTCCGATCGGCTCAGCCGTTGACCGATCCAACCAGTTGACCATTGATCGGTCAATGAGTCGGGTTGTCTCGGACGGGTCGGGTTGCCGACTGGCTGGTTGTCGGTGGTCTTTCGCCGGCGAGATGACGTCAGCATGTCAATTATTGACAATTTTGCTAAGATCATCAATGATGTTAGCAAGCGCCGGTTAGCGACATGCGTGTGGCTTTCACGCGCTACCATTCCCACCGCATGGTCACGCATGGGGCGCGTCGCCGGCGACGTCGCGGCTTCTGGCCACGCGTGGCAACGCATCCAGAGGTTTCTGGTAACATTCGACCCATTGTTCTGCTCATCTCGATGAGTTCTTCAACTCTATATAATAATATATCATTTTTACTGAAAATAAATATTCGATACAAGGTCGAACAGAATGGCATTCATTCTCTAAACCCATTCGTCCCGTCCAATTTCGTTTTCAACGATTCATGTTGCAATTTCCAAGCAATGAACATCCAGACGATATGAATTCTCTCGATCCCCATATCAAGCAACAAGTGAAAGAATTCAACCGAAAAACAAGGCAGAGATCATAACCGTGGCTCTGACACCAATGTTGGAAGCAAGTGTCGGGAGAATCAACTAACATGTTCAATGCACTACGAACAAATTTTCCAAGAACGTACGTTGAATCACCAGAGAACTATGGATTAATCTACTTCACGTTGGTCCGAATACAATCACGAGGAAAGTATTTTCGTTGCACATCATTAATGCCAATTGTCTTCTCAAAATAGATATGGAATCCTTATACATCGTTCTTTAATGAAGAGAGGAGAGTGAGAGAGAGAGAGAGATCAATTCTTTAGAACTTACATATCTCTCGTTTTTTTCATCTACTAGGAAGTTACATTCAACTTCTCTTAAGAAACTCTCATCATACCTCTTTAAAAGGTATCTCTTAGATACATTTATAATTAGAGCAAATGGTGCCTCTTGAACACACTCATCATGGGCGGACCGACGAAATAGAACATGACGCAAGTTTGACTTTGTTTAAGATGCGTCGATGTGAACACGATGTCGGTGAACTCCATCTTGGCCGACAGAGCCACTCGTACACAGAACTGGCCTTGGGCAAGGTTAAAAATTTTTTAAAAAAAATACAAAGGAATTGAGGGCAGATTTGTCTTGGCTCCGATGTGTTAGCCTGGACAAGATGTTGGCGACATCGCTTGTTAAGATATGGAGTTGTGCCTCCAGATCTAGCCTGCAAACTTCCAGATCTGCGATCATCAGTTCCATCACATCATCCGCAAGAAGAGGAAGAGAGAAATTCAAGTAGTTTGGGAGATTTTTAATTTAAGAAGAGATCAAGACTATTGTTTTTGCTCGCAAAGCTGTTGTCAGCGAGAACGACACTATTGTTGGTGATGTCGCTAGCAAGATCAATGATTGTGGGCGACATCACCAATGGCGGAGGGGCATCATCGGTGGGGTCTTCATCCTTTCTCCCCTGTGGTTTGCAAGCGTCACATCAACGGTTAAGGTGGTATGTGCTTATTTTCTCTTAATCAATTACAACAGTCTTATGAGCAATAACAACAGTCTCAATCTCTCTGTATGATGCTTATCCATCTCTCTCTCATCCAGATTTGACCATCATTTCTAGCCATTTTCTCCCTTGCATGATGGACAGGTTAATCGCACGACACGGCTCTTAATTACAATTGTTGCTAAGCCATATATTTGCATTGGACGTTGATGCTGTGTGGTTTGAATGAGGCAGTGAGTAATAACATCTTGGAGGATGATTTGTGATAGTGAAGAAGGGGACGGGGGTGACGTACCATCCAGACATGATGAGGAGGTTGGAGGAGAGTGGGGAAAGGTCTAGTCAGAGTTTTAGGTCAGAGCATTGATTGATGGCTATGGAGGATGGTAATGAGAAATAGGGATAAGCATGGTCTCGAGTAGAACTGGAAAGTTGACCGAACCAATTGTAAGAACCGGTCTAGTTCTAGGTTGTTGCAATTACCACTCCGGTTCCCAATTCCAAAAAATGTGGAACCAGTACTATGTTGTTTGGTTTGATTCGTAATTCCTAGGTAAAAACCGGACCAAGAACCTGGAACCTAGACCAATAAACCAAACTTGAGTTAATCCTAAATTCTCTTTTTACTCTTACTAACAATAACAAATAATGCCTCTTAATGAGAAAATTATCATCAATAAATAGAGTTTACAAGTTGAAGTGAAATGAATGTATGTGGTGAGATTTCTTAATAACTGTTTTAGTTTAATTAATAGTAATTGTAACTTAAAACTATTTTTATGTTTGTTGTTTCTTTTGATTTGAGGCTGTTAGAATTTGAAGCAATTTTTAATGGATGATTGAGGAGTGAATTTCTATAATTTAGGTTTTACATTACGTGTTTTGAACTTTATATTATTTATTTTATTTTATTTTTTGGTGAAACTATTTATTTATTTTATTTTATGTGTTCATTTTTTATGAATTGTTGCTATTGACAGATTGGGATTTTTATTGTTGCATTTACTTTCATTATGGTTAACTAAAAATAAATCAAAAAAAAGGAAAAAATTGAAACAAAAAAAGAAGAAATTGGCGTGTTCCCGAATAGACCCTGTAACCGATTGACAAAGTAAATTCCATGTTCCTAAAACTTGGGAACCAGCTTCAACAAGGTAGGTTCTGAAACTTGGACCAATCCTCAAGCCCCCCACCCCTAATGAGAAGTAGAGGTTCGTTGGGAGGCACACGATCGCGTATCCCGTGTTCCAGGTGGGGCAAGGGTTTGTCTAGCGAACGAAATGGCCTTCCTACAAATAAAGAAGTTGGTGATCGAGGTGCTGCAGCTCTTAAAGGTGGTGCGGGCAGCGGAGGAAAGGGTGGGGGTGATGTTCATAACGCACCTATCGGAGGAAAGGGTGTACTGCATCACTATTTTTTAAAATTTTTCGGATGCTAAATTAGTATAGTTTTAAAAAATGCGAGTTATGTGGATGGATTTGGGATGAATCTGAATTGAATATGGACCATCTAAATTGTTGAGAAAATAAATAGACCAATGTGAAAATGGGTGAATTTGAATTGAACCCATTTATAATCCATCCAAACTTCACCCCACCCAACCCACCCATTTTATAACTACGACAATGCAGAGGTGATACTACTCGGGCTGCTTCCAGCTAAAGAAAATGAGATGATATAGAGAGAGTGCATCTTTGCACAGAAACATCCGTATCTATTCCTGAAAGTAATGAATATACAAGATCCAGGTCAGTTCCTTCTCCAGCGAGAAGTTTCGATAGCCAACACTGTCACCGCAATGTACAAGGAGAATGCCTTGAAGAACAAAGACCAACGCTCCTGCAAAAGTAACCACAGGAAGAAATAGAGTCAGAATATTGTGACAGTGCTCCGCAACTATGCAGGGTACCCTGCACAAACAAAATTTCTTTTCCAAACCCGTTTGCAAATTATCTGCTTCAATTGTGAATAGATCACTTTAACTTTCAGATTTAGCAAGCCAAAAAGTTCATTTTCCTATGGCCACAACATTTCTCACCAGCATAAGAACACATAATAGATGGAAGACTCTAACCAAGCTAGTGCAGTAGGTTTGCTTTTAAAGCAACCTAATGTTGAAATAGAATAATAGAATGCATGACATGATCAAGCTCTCATGTATCCACTCTAATTTCAGGATCGGATCATAGCCTGAAAAAAATGGAACTTCAAGTCTAAAGAAAGTATGCTCGTTTAGAAAAGCTAGTGCCAACCCAACACGCTAGCAAGTATCTCAAATTTCGTAAAGGAAGTGCTAGCTGCAAATTACATAGAAGATTCATATTCACAAAGAAAACATGGAAAGATCGCCCTTTTTCTCTCACGTGGAACTTATTTCTTGAAAAACAGTGACACAATATTATTGGAACTGAATCGTCAAAAGTTGAAGAGCCTTGTTCTAAGCCAGGTACTGACTGGACTACCTTTTTATCCATTTGTTCAGATTTTTTCACAATGTCTTCTTGTCTTCTGGTTAGCTGTTTCTTTCAGATGTGGACTTCTTGTGTACTCACTAGGAACTTGGTTATATTTCCACAAAGTGCGTAGTTATCAAAACAAAAGGAAAAAAATATGATTGCTAAGCCTTTACAAATGCAACATACTACGTAAACTCGCGCTCTTCTAACTCCACACAAATGCAATTCAACAGTTCCAGGACTTGTTCAGGAGTTTATCTTATTAAGAGTTGGAGGACACCACGAGGTTATATGATAGAATGAGCAACAATCTCTTAGTCAAATCTTATAGTCTAAATCATGATTACTTCGGAATTTCATACGATGAGAAGGGAGAATTACTCAAAAATTTAAATCATCACCTCTAAGACTACTGTAAGAGCAGGCTGCTGTGCAGGTTGACATAGAAAATAAAGCCACTTGAAGGAAGACGCTGATTTGGTTGCTAAGCTACTTGATTACTTGGTCCCTTCTGAAGTTCACTGTTCCTGACCAATCTCATAATTGCAAGGAATTCCTCAGGTTCTTGATCTTCTATAAGAATCTGTTGATGAGCATTCGGCATAAGAAGACATTTATGAACCAAAACAGTTTTAGCAAATGCTTTGACTGCTATAATCAAACACTCTACAAGGCTAAAAGGGGAAGAACTCATGAAAGGAGACACAACCTAGAACAACAGTGAGAGTGCATATTGAACATATCCATCATTGTGCAAAGATAGGCTTAAACTCCACATGAGACAATTACATGAGCATGGCTCATTATTGAAAAGGTAAACACGTGCCAATCCGGTAATGATGAGTATTTCTTAATAACCAGGATCACGCAACATAGATTCACCAACTAAGTAACCCATTTTGTTTGTCCATCTTGCCCGGTTATCTGACATATTATCACAAAGACAAATATGAAGACCCCTATACAGCACACGAAGTTGATCTCACTTTCCAGACAATAGTATATATATAAGGCATTAGAGGCCACAATGAAGAACTTCGAAAAAGTTAAGGCCAGCCTGCTTGCAGTTGCTTCAATAGTAAAGTGCAGAAGCGCAAAAAAAAAAGAATAGTTAAGCATGAGGGTCACTGGAGTGATCAAATCACAAGGAACGATATGTACAACTAACGTGACAGGTGAACAAGACGGAAGAACAGTGATGTCAAATTATTACAATGGCAGGATAATCAGTTTCAAATGCCTTAAAGTGCTGGTCATGCATGAAAATGGAAAGGCAGAAAATTGAAAGGTTTCCGTTCTTGATCTAAGAATGTGCAATGTGCAGTCCCTGCAATGTCAGGAGCCATATAGCTCATGGTTACTAATTCTAGAGTGGAAACTTCTTTAACAAAATAACTAGCACGGAAAATTGGAAATGGTGCGTCCATTTTCCCTTGTAACCACTGATAATATTTCCACCAGTTCCTAGCAGAACATATTTCCATCTAAAACTAAGGGTGAGCATGGTTCCAGAATAGAATCTAGAACCTGAGAATCGAACCCGTGGGAACCTGTCCGGTTCCAAGTTCCAATGTATGTAAGGTAGGTTCCCAAGTTTATTTCGACGGGCAAGTTTTGGGTTCAGGAACCTACAACGAGTTTTTGTGTGTTTCTTGGTTTATGTCTTCGCGCGATCCTGCAGTATTTCTTGGGGTCCAATAATGAGTATATAATCTGGAACCACTAATCTGAGCTTCCATTTTATGACTGAGATTTTTACTTTGTTAATTTTTTATATTACTCATGTGTCTAAAGATAAATTATGATTAGTGAACGTAGCAGTAAGTAGTGGTCATTAAAGGTGATAATTCACTGTAATCATTCAATTAATAATATAGGTGGGAACCTGAGTAGACCCTAAAACCTGTAACAGGATAAGTTCCATATTCCAAGGTATGTATGGTAAGTTCTAGATTCCAAAAAATGAAGAACCCGTTTCAACGGGTAGGTTCCAGTTTCTACGTGGAACCTGTATGTGGAATCGCACACCCCTATCTAAAACTGCTAGGAGTCGGGGGAAAGATTGAATCATTTGATCCTCCGTTGGCCAAATCCATTGTCTAACATTGTACATTCAATCAGATCGCCTATGTTTCAACTAGATAATGAGCTGAAGTATCAAATCGGAGGCTATATTCAATTAATTTCTATATTGATTGTCATATCAAGTAGGATGAAGAACATTTTCTTAATAAAAACTACTGATAGAAATTGAAGACGGCAGGATAAATGCTAGCCCAAGAAGTAAATCATCAAAAACATGTTATATAGAAGAAAATACGCCGCAAAACCAAGTAAGCACACCTTTGATCCAGCAGATCCACTGTATGACATTGTGAATTCGACTAAAGACCTATGTGCCAAGTTAATTGTCAACTAAAGTGTCAAACATATGCTATCTTCAAGTAGCTTCTATACTGATGGATCATGTCCAATTTGGTCATAAACATTTTCTCAGTAGAAATTACTGATAGAATTTTAAGATGACAGGATAAATGCCTTCCCAAGAACTAAATCATCAAAACCATGTCACACCCAAGAAAATACTTAAAACAGTTGATTCTGTCATTCTGTTTCAGTCAATGTCACATTAATTTGAGGAATCTTTACAATAAAGCAACCAAATAAACCCCCAATCCACAAAAGGCTTTTCATAGACGACAGATGAAATGATTAAAAGCTTTGTCATAAAATGCATACCTCAATTTTGGTTTCCTTTGGAAGGCCTTTCTCTAAAAGAAAATCATGTGCAACTTGGTTCCAGTCAATCTTCTCTACATCTCCTAGATCTCTGCTTCTTTTTACTGGAATTTTGCTTTCATTGCAATCAAAGGACCTTCCTAGCCAAAAGTACAGAATCCCCTCCTTGGACTGTTTAAAAAATGCAGCTGGACAATAAATAGCAAAAACAGCTCCTGAATTCAGATCACTCCTACCAAAAGCCACAACTTCTTCCAAACTAGGCCAACAACATATGAGAGGTCGCACTTTTCCATTACATTCTACGTCACTTTGACCGATTTCCCTTGAAATGGAAGGAACACCAACTTCTTCTAATTCTCCACTTATTCCTAAACAACTCTGTGCTCGGATGCCATCAACTTTGTTGGAAGACAATAGATCACTAGCAACAGGACAAGGCTTCTGAAACTTGTTTATCAGAGCCAGATGTCTCTCCCTGGTTTTCATACTATCCCCTGTTTCTACAACATCTTCTCTGTCATGACCTGGTTCAAGTGATGAACAAGTATTGCCATTGGCCCAGACCCCATTTTCTTGTGGGGGAACAGCAATGGATGGAACCTGTGTTACTTTATCTTTCCCAACTGGTAGCTTTAGAGTCCTAGACGTGCTACCTCTGCGTTCAGCAAGCGAGGGTGAGACTTTCTTAACTGGTGAAGAGACCGACTGAGGGTGTGGCCTCGAAGGAAAATTGATGTCAATATAATCCTGATTCTGTGACATAGGCTGAGAAATTGTTATTGGACGATGGAGAGACAAATTAGAGAAGTTAGACAAAGTTGATGATACGGGAAGCGAACAGGAAGCCGTTGAGGGTGAATCTTGAGATGATTCAGAGAAGTACGTCGAGCTGGAGCTTGAATCAGAAGAGAGGGAATCTGGAGAAAGATAAGGAGGAGATGTCGATGACGACGACGAAGTTGATGATGCGGGTGAACAGTTGACAGGAGAATGTACAACCATCATAGAGTCAGAGAAAACCCTGGACAGCGTAAGCTTAGGAGCTGACACGAAATCCTTCATATTACTTGGGGCAAATTTGCGTCTCAACACACTCCAACTGCTTTCCCTAGCAGGAAGATGGGTTTCATGCTCATTTTCGGATGATGCAAAGGGAGGCACAACTCCCCCCTTTGTTGCTTTCTTGAAAATTTCAAAATCTACATCATACAAATCCACCTTTCTCCGTCCTGAGTAAGTTTTCCTGGCAATGAATTCCTTATCAGACACTCCATTGCCAGATTTATCCATCAAGGGTAAGAGGTTAGAGAAAGCATCCCAGAAGTATGATGGCTCTTCTCCTTCCCGGATCATAACCACCGGACCATGAACTCTCTCATACCTCATAATCTGGCAAACAGCCCCCCTCGCATCCCTTTCCATTATGCTTTCACATTCCCTTCCGATCCACACGTAAATTGACGAAGGTACATGTACAATGAAAGCTCCTCTGGAATCTAGTGCCGCAGGAGAAGGATCGGTCAACATTTTAGGAACCAGATGCAAGGGATCATAGGACGAATGTGGCGCGATTCTGTACATCCTGAGCAAAGAGCTTGGACTCAAAGGAAAAGCATGGACTCTCTTTTGACACTGCAACAGCTGACAAGCAAAACCCATGTTAGGATCTGCGATTCCTCTCGCAGCCTTCACAAACTGAAATGCATCATCAAAACTCTGCCCCTCTCTCCACATTAGATATGCTATCACCAGAGATGTTGACCTGGAGACCCCTTGACAACAGTGCACAAAAACCCTCCCGTGTACTTCCCTAACATCCTCAAAATAATCAAAGACATCATAGAGGATGCTAGTAATATCTTCGGACGGACTATCCTGCAACCACAAAGTTCTATAAACAAAATCCGCTTTGAAATACTCTGGGCAAACAAAGCCCACGCAGTTCAGAACATGCGTGATCCCATTCCTCTTCAGTATATCCCTATCTTTAGCCACCGCATCCCCACCAAGATATATATGTTCAGCTACCTTAGAACAGTCTTTATCAAAGAATGCTATCTTCTCCCTCTTCACTAACCCGCCGTTCTTATCGGGGTTCCGCTGAATCGCAGACATATCGAGCTTCAACCTCTCCCCGCCTCTGTTCCCGCCGGGCGTGGGCGGCTGCGGCCACTCGCCCACATCGTCGGACCCCGCCTTCGGCCACTCCTCCAAGCTCCGCCGGGTGATCGACAGAGGCTGCAGCGGCGGCAAGCACGACCTCGCCTTGCTATTATGCTGGGACCGCGGGGTCAAGGGGGCAGGGAAGCGGCGGCTCTGGGCGAAATTATCCGACCCGTTCCCGTTCGAATCCGGGCAATTGTTGCCTTCCTCGCCGGGGCTCTGCTGCGCGGTCCGAGAGGACGACCAGGACGCGGAGCGCCAGAAGGTCTTGCGGGCGGCGGATACGTGGCACGGAGCTAGGGGATTGACGGTGGGCTCCTCCTTACCCACCATGCTCGACTCGGATTCCTAACCTAGGGTTCGCGCAAAACCCCCAAAAAAAAAACAAAAAAGAAAAGGAGAAAAAAAAACAAATCCAAACCCCGCTAATCCGTTCCTGCAGTCAAGCGAACATGGCGGCGGCGAATCCGACAGCTCGGAACCCCGTATCAGATCGGCGGCGGCGGCAACGCCGAATAGTCGAACGTCAGCGAGAAGCCCCAGAATCGAGCGGGGAAGCGGGGGAAGACTCAATGCACGACCAGCGATGGGCGTAGCCCTAGCCCCCGATTTCCGCCGGAACGGAGGGAGGGGGAGGGGGAGGGGAGGCGAATCTGGAGGAACCCGGGATTCCGGGGAGTGGGGGGGATGGATGGACTGCGAATCCCGAGGCGGCGAGCCGCCGTGGGGAGCGGGAGGAGGGCGGCGGCGGAACGGAAGGGGCGAGGGGGAGATCGGGAGGAGTTAGGGTTTCGTCGATTTCTGAAGGGAGAGGGAGAGGGAGAGGGGAGGGGGAACGAGGCGCTGGGGCTACTGAGATGTGAAGAGTGTGTGTGTGTGAGAGAGAGAGAGAGAGAGAGGGAGGGAGGGAGCGACTGGGAAAGAGAGGGAAAAAAGAAGATGTGCAGAGAGAGAGAGAGAGGGGGCAGAGGGCAGTAACAGTATTTTTCCAACTTGATTTTTGGTTTTCTTTTTTTTTAAGGCTTTTTTGTAAAATTAAAAAAAAAAAAAGCAATTTCTCTTTGTTTTGGTTTGGGGGGGTCTCTGTGAATTTCCTTTCCTTTTTTTTTTTTGCAATTTCTATGGCTTGATCCCCCGAAAATAGAAAAGGACGGTAAACTTGGTACATTTGTGTCGCATTTACCCCTGGACTAATGTTCGTGTTGTGAAAAGCTCGTGATATGTCTACACCAAAATCTTAGAAGAAAATCGGGATTCTGACGGATTTTTCGGGATGTGAGAGAGCTCTTGGGGCAAAATTAATAGATTTTCCAATCTCGATTCATTTTTCTTTGGATTTGGCTTTCCCAAAACAACATCATTGAGGAAATCCATTTATGTGGAATTTTCCACATCTCATTCGCATCGCATGCCAATTACCCAAGTTGTTCACCACCTATATTGCTGCGCCAGCAATTTAACAAAGGATATTTGGACAGTGGCTAATGAAGGATACATTTGCCAGGGGCGTATCATTTTTATGATACGAAAATTAGTTTCTAGTAAATACGGCGTGAATATATGAGTTTGGAATTTTTTATGACATGAAATGTGAGTTTCAAATGTAGCAAGGATTTAGATTTGTAAATAAGATTATGCGAAAACTTACCAATTTCGTACCAATCAATTTGACCACGTTAATTAGAAAGTTTCCATGCATTACTGCGCAACATAGAGAAGTCGCTCATTTCACACGTTTTGATCAATGTCAATCAACAACACTAACAGTCCAAGAAGTAATTTGAAAATTCCAAATTTCAATTGGGTCGACTGCAAAAATCAATGCAAAAACTGTCGTTAAAATTCTGCATTTTTCTCTCTAATTAGTCTTTTTCAAAAAAAAATTGACGCTTGTGGAAAAAAATGAAGGAAAAAAGCGTTTACAATGTGTAGGGAAAGAAAATGTTTTAAAGACGCGAATTTCGCTATAAAGGAAATTTCTATGACCGTAAATTAGGGAGAACTTAATTAAATTTCGAAAACGGAAACATTTGCATACAATTGTCAAAATTATTTAAATGACTATTTTTCTAACCTTCTTACTTAATGAATTTATTGTGTAAAATTTTGAGGTTGATATGTGCAACTAAGTTAACTTTATCCCTCTATTCTGTAAAGTAAATCTGAAATATTTTTCAACTTTTACGCAAAATACCAACAATTAACGTGATCATGAACAAACGGCCGCACATTTTTCGTGGCCCTAGGCAAGCATTTTCCCTTTTGGGCCTGCTTAAGCCCAGCAATTTTGTGGAGAAACTTTAACATTTTTAAAAGAGAAAAGTGTATTAGAGGTACTGCAATTTGTCATGAAAGTGCAATTAAATTCTAAAATTCATCACAAAAGCGTAATTGAGTAATAAAACATTTCAGAAAGTGCAATCAAGTTTTAAAAATTTTCAAATTGGTCCAATCAAGTTCTTCTGTTGATTGTACTTTCTGAAAGTTTTAGGAATTGACTGAACTTTCGCTACAAGCTTTGGGATTTGATTGCACATTTTGAAAATTTAAAGACTTGATTACACTTTGGTGACAAGTATTAGGACTTGATTGTACTTTTTGAAGGTTTTAAAATTTAATTGTATTTTCGTGATAACTTTTAAGACTTTCAGTGCACTTATCCTTATTTTAAATCAGGAGGGGTTGGGGGGGAGATTTTTGTCCTAAAACTCAAGAAAAAGGCTAGATCTTTATCTCTTAGGTAGTTATTTTCCTTCAACGTTGTAATTAATGCTTGTTTTCCAATGTCTATGTTTGACTTGAAACCGTGATTTTAGTAGCCTGTACACACTGCGAAATTCTACGAAAGGCTTAATGAAATTTATCTCTCGTATCATTGCCACTTGATCTTTACTTCCATATACTTTTTTTTATGTAGGTTCCGTGCATTGGAAATCAATCTTTTCAATCTAGATCTGTCGCCCCCAATTACAAGAGCCCGGGATCGAGCTTCCTGGACCGTTCCAATCCTCGACTTCATGACCCGAGATCGAGCTCGCCTCCCTATTCCCAATCATCGGCCACCCATTCGACGCATGACGGCTGCAATCGGACATGGCACGCCCGACGTTCCCCCGGACCCGTGAGAATTCTTGGCGCGAACGCCCGGCACGTGAATCGAGCTCGTGACCTCGTGGATTCGCGCCACTTTATTCCCCGGCCACGGCAAGTCGTTTCCCCCCGCGAGAAGGATCCCTCCTGATATTCGAATTGACAATACGTGCCATCCTCCGTTCGCTCCCGCATCTTTTCGCGTCCTCCTCTTTTGCCCGTTGCCCGGGCGCCCGTGGAATCGCCGCAGGAGATGGTGGGGCCGCCGCCGCCGCCGCCGCCCGATGACGACGCGGAGCGCCTGCTGCTGCTGCCGCAGCCGGACGGCGCCGACGGGTCGTGGCGGCTCAACTTCGACGTTCTCCAGTTCTCGCCGGAGCGTACGGGGGGCGAGAGGAAACGGGCCGGCGGCCTCCGCGGCTGTTGCCTCGGGGTTTTAGGTAGCGCCCGCCCGCATCGTATTCCTTGTCGGAATTGTCCGTCGAAGCATATGGTGTGACCCGATACGATGCTCCGCATGGATGCGTTATCGATGGTTGATAATTTTTTGGAATTTATGAGCATTTGGCATCCGAATGTTTCTATCAAATCGTTGGACTTGCCCGTTTTGGTTTTAGTTTCTGCGGTTGTAGATTTTTGAGTTGTATAGATTACGGGTCTCTATCACCAGATTGAGTTGATTTAAGGTGGGCGTGCTGGGATGCATTTGTATGTGGGGTGTTGCATATTTGCATGCGATTCAAGGTTCATTGGTGGCATGAATTTGGCCTTTTGTTGTAGGAAATTGGGTGCTTTTTTGTTAATTGAGTTGGTGAGCATGGAGTTTTCATGGGGTCAGCTTCGTAGTTCTGTTTCATAAGGTTGAAGGGCTTTGTTTAAGGAGAAGGAACTGGTTTAGTGTCTTGAGTAAAAATCTGGGTTCTTCCTGCTACTGAGGCTTGATTTGTTGGAGGTAGATGAAGGGTCAGTTCGTCGAGGAGTTCTCCTTTTGATCTTTTCTCTCTATTCTCTCTGGATTATAATCCTTGTCTAGAGGCATCTGTACATGCATGAATGTGCTTGGTTTTTTCAAGCGACATTATCAAACTGTGTGCTGTAGCCCTTGGGCTTGTTTTCTTGCCCTTTATTTCATTCTGTCTCTAATGTTTTCTGCAGAGTCTAAACAAAATGACACTTACAAGGTTTTGACATTTTTCGCTTTTATTGGGAGATCGGAGAAGGAACAAAGGATTTAGAGGGCACTTAAATAGAGGCCACAGTTATAGACCAGAAATTTGCTTAAGTAGCGGCTAGTTTTTGTTTATACACTACGAGGTTGCCTGTTAGAGCCATTCACTAATAGGGAAATGCCAGATGTGCAAAAAATACTTGTTTCCTAGAAGATGCAGCAAGCATCCTCTGTTGCTTTGTAGTTGGAGAAGTTTCGTTGTTAGCAAATTAATTTGGTCCAGTTGCTGCAGTAAGTGTCCAATTTCATACATCTATCAAATGTCTATGGTCTTGTAGGTATTTCATGGTCCAAATATGTGAAAATTTATAAAGATCTTTTAAGCTTCTATAGATAGCCATTATGTAGTCATGGGTGACAAAATGGTCCAACTTTAGTTCCTCCTTTAACAGGACGATTGATGACTTCGGGTCCTGAAGATAATGTGGCCGAGTACTATCAACAGCAGGTAGAAATGGTCGAGGGATTTAACGAAATGGATGCCCTAGCAGAGCGTGGTTTCGTTCCTGGAATGTCAAAGGTCGATGTTATATGATCATGCTGTAATTATCATTCAAAGAATATTAGTCTCTCTTTTATTCTTAGAATAAGTGCTTGCGAGAGTGATATCCTGTCCTAACATGATAAATATCTTGCTTGCAGGAAGAGCGTGAGAAGTTGGCTAAAAGCGAAACATTTGCCATCAGAATATCAAATGTTGCAAACATGTTTCTCTTCGCTGCTAAAGTTTATGCATCTATTCGAAGTGGTTCATTAGCCATAATTGCTTCCACACTGGACTCTCTTCTCGATCTTTTGTCCGGATTTATCTTGTGGTTCACTTCATTCTCCATGCAAACGCCTAGCCCTTATCATTATCCCATAGGAAAGAAACGTATGCAACCATTGGTGAGTCCAGTAATATTCTCTAGTTCTTTCATACCAACATCATTTGAAATCTCTCAATATTGCTCTCGAGGCAATATTTGATTTAGGTTGCAGCAACTCACCTATCTTTGTCTGGTAGTTGAATTGACAGCAGCACCACTTCTTCTTCTCTAGTTTCTTTGTTTTCCACATTGCTCATTCTAGGTCGTTCATTTTAGGCTTATTGACAACCCTGTGACCTATCACGAATGTTTCCATTTAGTTGAATGTATAGACCGTGAGGTCTTTTCACGTACTCTATCTTCTGTGGATGAATTTCTTGCGCAAGTACCCATGAATGGATATAACTAATGACCAAAATAGATAACTTGCATACTAGAGACTAAATATTGCAGTCAATTTCTGGCATGGCCTTGGTGATACCTAACATTGAAAGTTAATTTTCTACGTTAAGATTTTTCTTCCGTTTTGGATTGGTTATCCCCCTGCAAAATACAAGCAAATTAATCTTGTGTAATTCATTAAAGCATGCCAAGTCTGCAGCTACAGGTGTTTGTTTTACATACTGAATGTTGAGAATTCATATTAGTATTCAAGTGAGCTGGTAGGAATGTGGTTCAGCATTTTCTCTTTGTTCAACATTATCTCACTGTGCTCACTGTCTAAATTATCTGTTGTCCCTCTATTTCTAGTTTGTGTGGCTGCTTCCTCAAGATCTTTTCAGTTGATTCGTGTCAGCCATCAAACTTCATCTTGCCTTTATTGTTCCTCAATTCACCGCCCATACCTGTCTTCCCTTTTTTTCTCCTAGTTTACGTCCTTTTACCTGACATATAAGAGAAGAAATCATTTCAATGATAGTTAACTTGTCAACCTCTGTTTAGCAAGTCTATCAAGAATTTACTCGACTGGTGTCCACACCCAACTCATTGTGGATATTGTGACACACAGAACTAAATGACCCTTGCCGAGTTGAGAAATGGTTTTCTGCCCATTTAATTCTCCCTGTTAGAGATTTCTGCTGGTGAATTTTTTTTATTTGCTGTCATGCTTTCTGACTGTACCTCTATGGTGATGTGACTTGATATATCTACAGCCTCCCTGCTATTGGTTTCAACCAAGGAAAGTCGTGATTTTTTTACCATCGAAGGGTTTACAGTGACGCCTGCTGTGCCTGAATATAGTGCTTATGCAGCATTTTGAAAAAAAATTTTGTTAAAAGTGTTGCTGTAAACCTTATTACTTATTTTAACTGGTTATTTGGGTTACCTATGTGGTTATCGCTTTTGTCACTTATTTTCTGGGCTTGAAATGATGTGCAGGGTATTCTTGTTTTTGCTTCTGTTATGGCAACATTGGGTTTGCAGATAATTCTGGAGTCAGTGCGCCAGCTTCTGTCTGATGTATGTGAATTTAATCTGAATAGTCAATGTGCGTTACTTTCTCTGTGATATGGTCAGTTATCTTGCTTTAGATTGATGCTTGGGTTGAACTCTATTTAATATTCACTCGCCACTGCAAAGGTTTCTAATTATTTGGTCATGCACAGGAAGCTGAATTCCATTTGACAAAAGAGCAAGAGAAATGGGTTGTGGGCATTATGCTGTCAGTTACCCTGGTTAAACTGTTACTGGTTGTCTATTGCCGATCTTTCACTAATGAGATTGTCAAAGCTTATGCCCAGGATCACTTTTTTGATGTCATCACTAATGTCATTGGCTTGATTGCTGCACTGCTTGCTAATTATTTTGATGACTGGATGGACCCTGTTGGGGCTATTATCGTAAGTCTTAACTCCCTCCCTTTGGTATTTTTTCTATTTCCTTTTCATCTGCGGAGAGTTTCACTTGTCTTGACATTGAAATGTTATTTTCTTATGATTCTGTGTATAAATCTTGTTAATTAGAACTATGAATGGATAAAAGGTACCGGGTCATTAATGAGGTAATGGGATCAAATGAGTATTGAAAAGGTGATTTTTCTTATGGTTCTGCATGTAACTGTGGTGATTTACTCAGCTTGATGCGTGTTACTGATTTTGGTTGTCGGTAATGCTCTTGATGAGTAGCTCCTGAGGAGTTGGCTACGTAGGTAAAGGTTTAGTGATGGATGCAGCGAATCCTGTATTCCAGTCACAGATACTCCCACACAGAGTGCCCTTGGGGAAACAGGGGATGAGTGCATTTGTGGGAGTTGAAGTTCGGACACCCATCTTATATAAAAAAACAATCCAAATAATTAGAAATTTATAGAGGTTTAAGCTCCCAATATGAGTAAATGCTCAATAATGGTCGGGTGAGGTAGCCAGATTCTTGGCAAGGAACACAGCATAGTGTTTAGTATTTGAAGGAGCTTTTGTATTGATGAGTTACCTCTTTTGGTCTTTCACTCTTGAGGGAAACTAGTTGAAGGGGTTTGTGATCTTTCTTAACTTCTCTCTGGTTGCATGGTCTAACTGCATGGCTTGCTTCTTTATCCTGTGCTGTACCTGTTGACTACTTCCGTAACAAATTTCATGAGTTTCTCTTCCTCTCACATGTATCTTGTAGCTGGCCTTGTACACCATCCGGACGTGGTCCATGACGGTGTTGGAAAACGTGAACTCCCTTGTGGGGAGAGCTGCTGCTCCAGAGTTTCTGCAGAAGCTCACTTATCTCTGTTGGAACCATAACAAGGCGATCAAAAACATCGACACCGTCCGGGCTTACACTTTCGGATCGCACTACTTTGTCGAGGTCGACATCGTTCTGCCCACCGACATGCCCCTGCAAGAGGCTCACAACATCGGGGAATCCTTGCAGGAAAAGCTGGAGCTCCTTCCCGAGATCGAGCGCGCATTTGTACATCTCGACTATGAGTCCTCCCACAAGCCAGAGCATGCGCAAGCTCGCTCGTAGCAGCATCCCCTGTATCTATGGATGGATAGCTTTTAACTTTTTGCATGACTGAGTAACTGCCACGTCTTGTGAAACACGATTTCGCTGTTGGAAGAAAAACAGCGGGCACTAATGTTATAAGATGTATTATTAATGCTGGGGCATATGTTTGCATTCGAGTCATGATGGTGACAAATTAGGTCTAATTTTGCGCTCGATTCTATCGGTATTGTTTCCTGAGAAGAACGAAAGCCTTCTTGAAGCTCGGTTTTGGAGTCTCTCCCATTCTTGGCGTCCGGCTAGTTTGTACTTGTCATCCTGCAGAAACTTTTGGGTTTGTTTGTGGGTGGACAACAAGCAAAATTGGGCGTCCCACATCGACTAGTGGAAGCAAGTCATGAGGTGGTGATATCATATAAATAGAGACGGTGAGGGGAAGGAAAGATTCGCCTTAAACTAATGAGTAAGGAAAACAAAGCGAACGGTGGAAGCCGGTCGCAGCGCTTTATGTGAAACTAGAGTTTCTTGGCGCAAGAATTTATGGAGGGGACATAGGCTGGCCGGGCCGAGACGCTGCTTACTTTTGCAGAACTCGCTCGTGCGGGCCTCCCGTGGGCCTATACCCACACCCAATACATCAGTCTAATTTGATAATAATTTCAATTAGGTAGCAATCTAGAAAAATATGTAGTGTGTTGTTCGTTTAATTCCTTATTAGCTTTTGTATTAATTACCATGAAGCGTAGAGTGTGTGTGAAATGACAATTTCGTACCATAAACAAGTGGAATCGAAAAAATTATCAAATGGAAAAATTGATTAATCAGTTGAGAAAGGAAGTAAATTAATAATGAAAAAAAAGGTAAATTATGAAACCCAGTAAAAGGAAAATAATTGGCTGACTGTCAAAATGACAATTACTTCACAAACCTCTTTTAAACATGAGTAAAGATGTGATTTTAGGCAGAAATGAAACGAAAGGAGGCTGTATGATGTTTTGATCATCTATATAATTAACATCTTTCGAAAATAATTAACACGGACTACATTTCATGGTATAAATTAATCTCGTTTTAACGCAATAATTACTTTGGATCAAGCAGTTTTGCGAGTACGTTTCGTATTGGGGCCTATATTTAAATCTAGTTAGGTGCAAAGCTTATCCTTAGGAACGAGTTAATATGGGATAAAAGGGTTAGGAATCGGTCACCGAACTGGTCTTAACTGTTCCGAAAACACTAGAACTCTTCTGACTAGGCTGGTTTTCGGGTTGAACCGCTTTAATTGCAGACCAAACGTTTAGATCATAGAAACATATAAGCCAAGAATCTGCTTAAGCCGCTTTAGTTTGAGCCCTTTGAGTTTGGTATGACCTTTATAGCACAAGGAGCAGCCAAGTCCCATGCTCCGATACCCCAAAACCACATACACCTGCCCAAGATCAACATTATGACAACACGAGTTGAATGGCTTATATAACCTAGTTCTGCAGATGCCAAGAATGGCCTTTTCAGAACCGACGGGCCGGGCTCTATGAGCTCTCGGCCATCTTGTTCGCTCGAGCGGGTTCTCGCCATTACGCGAAATTTGCACCTCTGTCCCTTCTCAATTTCACTCGGGTCATCTTGGTCACCGATTTCAGTCCTTAAAAAATGGAGCTTCTATCGCCTGCTTCGTTGTGCTACGGGCCAAGCATCATAACAATGCTTCCGCCGGTTCGATAAAAAATGAAAACATCAATCGGAATCTTAAGTATCGAGCCCTGTTCAAGGGATGGTGATAGGAACACTCGGGTGATTTCTCACGATAACGATTGAAAATCGATGGGGGATAATGTCATTGATATGGAAGAAAGAATGGAATCC
Organism: Syzygium aqueum; assembly: GCA_031216185.1. NCBI lineage: Eukaryota > Viridiplantae > Streptophyta > Magnoliopsida > Myrtales > Myrtaceae > Syzygium > Syzygium aqueum. Next base: position 1,991,445 of record CM062240.1, read on the forward strand.
GTACTGAATATGCTCCAATTTTACCCGGTCAAAAAGGAGATGAATACAAAGCAAAATCAAAGCCGCAATCTCCTTATGGCGCGCACTCCACGCAACAAGGACAGGCATCATCGGCCCTTTTTGGCGCGTGTTTCCTACAATGAAATGACAAAGGAAACCGAACCGAACCGACCGACCAATTTCAATTCTCTCTCCTCGCCCAATCATTGCAATTCTTGCGCTCCCTTTCACTGTCGTTTTGCACAGACGTCGGATCGTGTCTGCCTCTCTCTCTCTGTCCGTTTCCCGCGGCTCTACTTGGGAAATTCGATGTCTTTCTTGTTTTTCGGTTCTTGGGTTCGATGATCCTCGATCGACGCGACGGACACTCGCTCCAAAATCGGATTTTTTTGGGCTCTGGGTTAAAACTGCGTTTCGCGTGCCCCGACGAAAGCTGACATCATCGGGCGCTTTTGACTCGCGGTGTTTCCTTTTATTCTCGGCCCTCGTTTCGTTGACCCAACAGCTTCCCCCGAAACCCACATGTCGGCGTGTCTTTTCTGGCAACCCTTTTGCGCCGCAGCTCGATGATCCTTCATCGTCGGGATTGCACTACTGATCTCGATATCTTCAGGTTAGAATGTTGGGATCAGTCGTGGGTGTCGCTCTGGCCAAGAAAACTATCGCGGGTGTCGCTCCGTGGATGCTGAGTCGATTGCTGTCCGAGGAGTTGGGAGATATAGGGTGAGCTGTTGATCTTTTCTTGTTTGTTTGTTCTTTTTGGTTGGTCTTGCGCAGATTCTGGTTTTTCTTTTGTCTCTATTGAGCAAGGGGTCACCGGGTTAGAGTTCATTGTTGAGTTTTTGCGTGTGCTTTTGTCAAAGATGAATTCTATCGAGTAGAGATTTAACTGGGATTATGTGGTTTTAGTGGCATTTTAAGTAATATCGCATCCTTTTTCATGATTATGGAGTGGTTGATGCTTGAGCTATTATTATTTGAGATGATGCCACTTTTTGGTGCAGTGTCCTCTCAAATGGTGATGGGTGTTTATTGTTGGTTAGTTGCATAGCAGAAAAGTTACTCTAATCATATGGTTTCCTGCATGTGTCAGGTCGATTTGATTGGGGAAATTAGGATTGTTCATGGGGCTCTCCGAAACTCTCTGCTTCATTGGCATCCTTTGTATTGGTCTGGAATATGATATACCTGCCTTGTACTTACTCATCCTGTTTCTATGCTCGAAAAGTTTGCTTCTTTATGTTTCCTGATTTGTTCCTTGTTTCTCCATATATATATTTTGGAACACTTTTTGGTATTCATAGGCATTTAGACTTTGCACTAACACAAGTAGCAAGAGGGTTAGACACTTGTATGTGCTCCTGTTTTGTTACTTAATTGGGTTTCTATGACGGGAGTCATGACGTGTATAGTTTCCGTTGGTTCATTATTGTTCGGATTGGCTAGCTCAAGTGGTTTTACTCCTTATTCTTTGAAACTAGTTAGTTACCATGACAGCAGATGATGAGAAATATGAAAGAAGTTTTGATTTTCTTCTTCATATGTTATTTCATTGCAGACGAAACTTCTCATTCTCTAGATGGTTATATTGCTGAGTTTGGGAGTTTCTATTGGGAAGGGCTTAGGACTTGCTGGCGGAAATGGAATCCAGTTCTGGTCCTCCCAGTGTTATTGCAAAATTAATGGGTCTAGAGGATCTTCCAAGCCAGCGTTCTATCCAGAAACAATGCAGAGTGCTCTCTGACGAATACTTCCAGAGAGTTGCTTCTATAGGAGTGCGAGAGAAGCGTTCAGATGAGAAGGTGTTTGCGAGGAAGAACTTTGTTAATGCAGACGCTTCAAGAAAATCATATGACATAATTGAAAATTTTCCAGATAGTTTGAGATCTCACCCGGATTGGAGCAGCGAGGTATGCACTCCTGGAGAAGGTGCTTTAGAAGGACGTCACAGAGAGGAAGACAGCTTTGCAAAAGAATTCGCTTCGCTAAGATATAATAAAGGTAATCATGCAGATTCAGATGAGGAGAAAGGGCCTTTATTATGTCAAAGAAACAACTTTTGTTGTGAGGTAGAATCTTTCGGATGGAAGCCAAGGGTCTCAAAGGAAAAAGGTGACAGGATAGTAATGGATCTCAGGAGGAGGAATGGCCATTCAGGCTTGTTAGGAGCAGATATCAGAAATTCTGACACTTCTACAAGAGAGTCTCAGCTGTTAATGCCACATCTTCTTAGTACAACTGATAGGAAGAAGCGAAATCAATCTTTGATCACTTCTCCAGAGGAACCATATATGGCTAGAAAGGACGAGAGGAGAATCTTGAAAACATGGAAGAGTACTAAAGAAATTCAAGAGGTTGGTTGGGCTGGTGGAAGCAGGACCTTTGGGGAAATGGTTTCCACGCGTAAGTGCAATGTTATGACTAGAAATTTTAATGGTTCTGCTCCAGGCAATCACACAGGGAGGTTTGGTGCAGTTGAGAATTTGACCAGTTTCTCTGTAATTAGTACTATGGACTATTGGAAAACTGGGCGGCTTGGAGAATCACCGACTTCTAGATCCTTATTACCTTCTATTATGTTTGCAAGTCCCAGAAACAGGAAGAAAAGTGGTTGCAGCTGGTTTAAAGGACTTGGATTTTCGCATGATGTGGTTCGAAGCAGGTCTAGGGAGAAAGATTTCAATTGGAAAGACTCTTCAAAATTAAGAAACTCAGCATCCCATCGCGACAACTCCAGAGTTTTCCTCGCACTCAATTGTGGAGGTTATGTATCGGCTCAGGAAAAGAACAATGCATTCTCATTGGAGCCTGAAGTGATCCAGCAGGAACTGAAGAATGAGTCGGAAAAGTTGTTCTTTTCAGGAGACTCAAGACAGAATTTGGTGGCTCTGAAGTCAACCATGGCTGAAGATATTGATGTCTTCTCTAATCTTTCAGAAAATTCAATTCAACAGGTTTTGATAAACATATGTTTCTTTAATTTCTTGCAGCTAGTCGACGGCATAATTTGGGCTGTCCGTTTCTCTGATTTTTTAATGATGGCCATGGAATTGCACTTTATTTGGTTCATCATCCTGTTTGAATTTCTCTTTAGGTGAAGTTTGTTGCAGAAAGTCGCTTAATAAATGTAGGCCTCTGAATGTCGGTAAACTAGTGATATGACAGTATGTAGTGTATATCCTCATGATTGATGTTGACGGCTGACTTTCAAAAAGAAAAACAGACGGTGTTGACTTCTCGACTGTTAGACCGAGTTGGAAATTAAGAGTAGGGAGGCACATCATTTTGTAATTTAACGTGTCAATTATATCTTTGCCTGATAGAACCTTGACCCTGGTGTCTGAGTATTAAGAGCTTAGCCAACTGACACTTTCTCTATTAACATTAGAAATAAGTTATAAAAAAAAAAAAGAAATCTCCCACATCATGCACGCATCATTTTGAACACTAAATAACAAAGAGTATTCTCTTGAGTCTGGAAGTAGATGAAATGATTATTGTTGATGCTCAATAGAATGAAAACCTTAGCCGGTCTTGAGAATAGAGTGATTTTGGTCAGGCCACTAGACAGTGCTAACATCAGAGAAATGAGCTGGTAAAGTAGCTTTAGCAGTAAAAATCTGGAAATCAGAGAATTGAAAATATGACGGTTTTCTTGGAAATTGCACTGCTGACCTTTTTTCTTAGTTTCATTTTATAGAATTTGTTCTCCATAGATGCTTCAAAAGCCAAAAGTCAGTGTAGATATAATCATTGCTAAGAACACTGATTTTCTCAGCATGCTTTAATTTACTTCTTCTCCTTCAGCAACATAAATTCTGGATGCTTGAAACCTTTCAATTTGCGGCTACTGCTTTGACCCTAATTTTTTTTAGCATTAAGAGAGTAGCTAGTTCCTCGTGTCAATTTCACTTTCCACTTTTAAGTCAGTCTCCTTTCAGGTTCAATGTGATGTCTGCTGAAAATTCTGCTTCATGATTTTTTGTCCTTCTTTTTCTGTGTTCATTGTGATATACCGACCAACTCTTCAAATGGATGGTGCAAGTTCTGTTTACACGAATGGAATGGTCTTTTTGTGAGCTCCTTTTGATGCTAAACTGGAGTCAACTGTTTTTGGCCAAGTTTGCCCAATTATCTTGCATTGGATTGAACCTCTTCATCACATTTTTCTTCTTCATCATTTCTTTAAAATGTTTTCTTGCATTTTTGTCCATGAGTTATTTAACCATTGCCTTTTGAAGATTTTACGGTCAAAAATTCATCGGCTTTGATTGCTTATCATTGGGTGGTATTGCCGGATGTTGTACTATGAGAGTTTGCTAATGTTAAGAAATTGAGCAGGACATATCAACTGAATATACAGAAGAGGACTCCATGTCTGTTTGTTGCCCCAGCATTGACGCAGTCTCTTTCAAGAGCTTGGGGGATGTTGATCAGCCTAGTCCAGATTCAGTTCTTGAACATGAAGAGGTTCCATTTAGCAGCAGCACTGATCTCTTTGGTCAGTAAACTTAGCTGCATTTTCTTTGCTATATAAATTCTTTTCACATGTTAACTTCAAAAATTTTGTGATAGGTGTTGGGCTGCAATCTCGTCTTTTTAATTTGGAGCCTTCAGAAGCAAGCTCGGATGGATTTGGGTCAAGCAATGGACATAACATGGAATGGCCTTCACACATATCTAAGGAAAGAGAAGATTTAACAAGGTCATTTGCTGTTCAGGAAAGTAGAGATGCCTTATATCTCGTTGATATTTTGACCGAGGCAGGTTTTCACGGTACAAATCTTTCGAGTGGCCTCCATGAATGGCACTCTTTAGAATGCCCGATAAACCCCTCGGTTTTTCTGGCCCTAGAAAAGAGACATGGTGAGCAGAAGTCTTGGAAAAGGTCGGAAAGGAGGCTCCTATTTGACCAAATAAACTTTTTCTTGATGAAATTTCTTCATTCATTCTTAGGTATTCCAGCATGTGGAAGTCCTGTATCGACAAGGATTAGGAACAGTCTTACTAGGGACACCATTGAGGAAGTGCTCTGTGAATTTCTGGTCAGACAGGATATAGAAATGAGAAAGGAGTCGATTGAGAAGCTGCTGGAAAATGATTTTAAGTCTTTAGATTTAGGAGATTGTTCAGATTCTATTGTCATAGAGATAGAGAGGCTAGTAATTGATGAGCTTGTGGCGGAGGTTATCAGTATGTAAATGGTGCTTGTGAGGCTTTGTTTTGATTCTTGGCTTGTTTTTTTTTGTATTTATTTTATTTTTACAGAGGGGAATCGATACTTACAAAAATCAAGTGTCGTAGTACAGAGATGGAGAGGCTAGTAATTGATGAGCTTGTGGTGGAGGCTATCAGCATGTAAATGGTGCTTGTGAGTCTTTGTTTTGATTATTGGCTTGTATCTTTGAATAGTCCAAAAATTAAAAAAATCAAAGGGCAGTAGCGGTTTTTATGTTGAAACAGTTTTGATCATTTGAGAGATCTTTGAGGAGAAGATTGTATAGATTCAATGTTTTCATTCATTTATCCATCAAATAAAACCTGAAGAAGTGAGTTCCTTTGATGCATTATTGCAAGCTTTTCATCTGTCAGAAGATCTTCAGTTACTGGCTGATGTGGATAGCTAAGTTGCACATTTCTGTTATGGGCAAGATTATACTGTTTCTGCTTTAGGGAAGGAACAAATCGATCGGAAGAGTCGGTTATTTTTGTATTAGGTTTACTACCGAGGCTAGGATTTCTGGTTCTTGTTCAAATGCATGTGTGAAATGACCGAGTGATCGGACAATACCCATTTGGAGTACAGTTTAACGTGCGCTCTCAAACTGCAATTAGTGACTTCCGTTTACCTACAAAAGTAGAGGACTGTAACAAATTGAAAACTTCAGATGTTCACATTCTCTTATAAAGTGAATGAACATTACCTACAAAAGTCAGTATGTTGTTAGGTATGTATTAACAGAGTTAAGACTTCTCAGAAGGCATATTTCCATTTCCAATCACTGTCTAGCCACGGAAGCAAGGAATGACATCATACTAAACTAGTTCCATTAACAGAACTAAGACTTCTTAGAAGGCATAGTTCCGTTTCCAATCATAATTAGTTCTCCGTGTGAATGATGTTCATTGCGTGTGACCCAAACCATGCAATCTCCAATCTCCTAATTTATTCATGTTTACTCAACAGCATGATCCGACCACTTATATGTTATCCAATCAGGGAACGATGTTGGATTTTGTGTAATGGAACGACATTAGCATATATGCAACAGTTTCGCATCCATCCACCCTCCACACGTCTTCAAATTCGATCCCAATATCATAAAACCAAGGCAAAAGAACCCCCCACGAAAGAGAAAAGAACGAAAATAGAAAACCGGTTTCCTTCCTGCCAAATTTGAATCTTGGCAATCGAAGAAGAGAAGTCCACCCAGATCCCTTAGCCCCTCTTGTTCTTGCTTCCCAGCAACAGAGAGAAGTAGAACAAGATGAGGAACAAGAAGCCCCAGGCCACCGTCACCCACAGGCAGCTCCCCTTGCTCAGATTCGTCACCCCCTGTTTGCTGCAGGATGTCGGTCCCCGTTGAGGATGCTCGGGGACCGGCACCCTGTAGCACCGTAAACAATGACGCAAAGAAACTCCAGAAAGTTATTGAAAAGCATTCAACTTCGATTTCTTGAAATGCGACTCACCAAATTCGGTTTGTCGTTTTTTATGGGGGTAGGGGAAACACAAGTTTAATTTGGTTGATACTCCATCACCACCAGTCAGACCTGCAATTCTCAAGTTGAACGTCGACCCCGTGGTTCATGCAACTTCAATTCCCGCGACACTGGGCATTGTCTTGTCTTTTGTTGGAAAACATAAAGGAATGTTATAAATTAAGGATTAGAAATGTATTGAGAAATAAAGGAGGCGTTTCGTACTTAGTAAGAATTGCCCTTCGGTTAGACCTGAACGTGAGCAATCGGGTCGGTTCAACCCGGGACGAAACTCAAGGGTTAATATATCATTGCCATTTACTTTCTGGTATAAAAAAAACAACGCCATCTCCCTTTTTATTCCAGTGAGGAATGAGCATCAAGGCTCGAATCTTCTCCCAAAATGGACAGGAAGCAAATGTTTCACACGAGATCTATCACTATCAAATTGTTTTTCCATGCGGCCCAAAAAAATTATACTAATTTAGATTTTACTATGGTTAGGGCTCATATTATAAAACTTTGATTTGCACGAATTATCTAGAAAATGCAGTGATTTACTTTTATGTGCCAAAATCAATATTTTGGCTTTAATGCATATATGAGGCGTATATACAAAATAATTATGGAAGAATTTTATCACCCTCAGAAGATAAAATCCATTTCTTTATAAGGTAGGGTAAATAACCTTCAGTTCCATAATCTTTACCATCTCTTTCATGTCCATCAGTTAAGGCTCCATATTGAAGGGTGGGTCTGACTATACTAATCTAACCGCAAATCAAATGAGCACTTGATCATTTAATCAATCTTGGGTCAAAAAAGGTAATCTTTTGCTATCTCGCCAAACATTTAAAATATTATTTCAATTTCTAAAAATTATGAAAAATAGTATAGGTTATTCTAGGTTTCAACATTTGTATACCATGCTTGGATCGAAATAAAAAGTCAAAGTGCACGAACCACAATATTTTTGTCATGCAAATAGTAAAAAGTAAAAATCAACCCAGACAAATAATAGCGTGTTATGATAATTCTCCTAATTATAGCTCTAAGTATAAGCCTAAGTCTCAAGATAACAGTACACTACTGGTTTTGAAGAGGCCCTTTAATTATCTTGTAAGTGTTAGGATGGACGTGTAAGTGGGTTGTATTAGAGAAATATCACATTAGAGAATCGGCGTGGTATAAAGCAGTTAATATATTTTAGTTAGCCCATAACCCATCGGTGATATGTTGACAGATTCGGACTTGAGTTCCCTCTTGTCGATCTCCCCATATGAAGGTATCATGCTGGGTAAGTGTGCGTTGTAGCGTAGCAATGTGGACCCATAGGATTGTTAGGATGGACGCTCTCTCCCAACATATTAGTCTTTCCTGTCTTCTTCTTGTAGGGATTAGTGTTTTATCTTTTTCATGCCTATAGTATGTAATGTGGTTTTCACGAAAATTTTTACAGGGATTAGTGTTTCATCTTTTTCATGCCTATAGTATGTAATGTGGTTTCCACAAAAATTCTTACAGGGATTAGTGTTTCATCTTTTTCATGCCTATAGTATGGATTAGTGTTTCATCTTTTTCGTGCTTATAGTATGTAATGTGGTTTTCACAAAAATTCTTATAGGGATTAGTGTTTCATCTTTTTCATGCCTATAGTATGTAATGTGGTTTCCACAAAAATGGATTAGCAGCCCAATTCAATCCCATATCAAAGAGAAAAAGACAACAACAACTAAACATTAGGTAAAAGAATAAATTTTAATTAGAGGTAAATTTGAGACCAACATAGCATTAGACTCTGAAAACACTCCGAATTGATCAAACAAAGGAATTGAATTGAAATAGGATTAATCAGGTTATCTATAAATATACTACTCAACACATACAATTAACACTTCATCCAGGATTTCAGCCTCTCTTCAAAAAGCCTCTCAAAAGAGTTCAATTTCTTTTGCTTTGTTTCTCCATCTTTTGGTATCATCAATGTAGCCTCCTAGTAATGGGAAATTGATCACCATTCTAAGTATTGATGGTGGTGGGATTAGAGGAATTATTCCCGGTATAATTCTGAGTTTCCTAGAGTCCGAGCTTCAGGTAGCTACAGTTTGTTGTATTAATTTTTGTCCTGTCAACCATTTAATCATATGCACCGTGTCTTTTTCTATTTGGATGGTACCATGCATCTTTAGCAAAGGATTAGGTCATCCTAAAAATGTCCATCTCGGAATGCATCTGTCCTCCTAGTAGCCAACTATGTGCACTTAAATTGTACACATCATCGTTTCAAATTTGATCCAAATAGTATCCTCAAGCTAGCTGCGGATGCCACCTGACTCCTCACACCAAAGAAAAAGTTTGCCAAGTTGGTCATGTTAGGATCTGGTCATTTGCCCCCCAAAAGACCGAAACAAGCTTTTTTGTTATGGCATAATGCAGAAGTTGGACGGAGAGGATGCAAGAATGGCAGACTACTTCGACATCATCGCCGGAACCAGCACAGGTGGCCTCATCGCCGCGATGCTAGTAGCGCCAGACAAGAAGAACCGCCCTCTATACGGTGGCAAGGACATCAAGGTCTTCTATTTGGATCACAGCCCTAAGATCTTCCCTCAACTCAGGTCTTAATATTCCCTAGCAAATATATATATCATATTACATGTCACAATCATATTATTAATAAATTCAGAGACTAGTCTGTCATTGTATTTTACCAGCATACAACTATACGAGTCTCAGCTTCTTTCATGGATTAGATGTCCGAGCATAATTGCCAACGCTGTGAGGACGATCGAAGCCATTGCAAGACCAAAATACAGAGGGAAGTATCTGCACAGACTTATCAAGGAGATATTGGGATATACCATATTACACCAAACACTAACTAATGTGATTATTCCCACATTTGACATCAAAGAATTGCAGCTTACTATCTTCTCCAACTTCCAGGTTGGGTCAATATTAATAGAAAAACCTTATAGAATCCCAAAAAAGTAGCATTAAGTGAAAAACAAGAAGAGTAGCTAGATGAGTTGCCCTATGACTTTTTTAATCGATTATCTGACCGTGTGGTGTGAGTTTTAGGTGCAGAAGAATCCTAGCTTGGATGCTTTAGTCTCGGACATATGCATCGGAACTTCGGCTGCACCAACTTACCTTCCAGCCCACTATTTTAGAACCAAGAACCCCGATGGATCAGTCAGGAAATTCAATCTAATCGACGGCAGTGTCGCGGCAAATAATCCGGTAGGCTCATTTGTATCAGAAAACTTTTGCGCTATTAGGCGCAGCACATTAGGCAATATGTGTACAATACATGTAGAAAGCTTTATCAATTTCAAGTTGGTTAAAGTCGAACCCAGCGAGTATTCTTGAACCTACCATTTTGTTTTTGGTAAACCTAAAACTTCCTTAAAATTAGCTAAATATGACACATAAAAAACATGGCGCATGGCCTCCAATATTATCATTGTTCACGTACTACATAAGTTAGTTCAACAATTCGAATTAAAGTCATAAGACAAGGAGGCTCATCAAAAAGAACAAAAATTATTTTCTTGTTGGAAACTGTGATCTATTTTCTCTAAACTAAATCTAGAATCTACTAGTTGAATCTTGAATTCTTAAACGTGAGAAGTAAGTGTGAAGCAAGAGCCAAGTTGAACAGTCCAAGTAAAACTTGAAGACTCTCACGTGAAGAAAAAGCAAATTGAAGTCAAAATAAAATATGTTAAAGATTGTCTAGGACTATTAGCGGCGGTGGCTGAAGATTCTTAAGTGGACAACGAGAAGTCAATTATCTTACAAATGTCGGCAACTTATACTAGAAAACTTGTAAAATAGGTCAACCAATCTTGTCAAATGGGTCAACCAATATGCTTGAAATTCATCCATTGGAGAGTGTGGGGGGTGAGACTCCACCAATACTCCTCCATCAGCTGTATCTGTAAAACTATTTTGTTCCACTAATGAAACTATATTTTCCTTTATCCCATGACCTATATTCTTGAAGTTATCCTACCTTGTTCCCTTGTCTATCCTCTATCAAATACATCCTATACACATATGCACTTGCACATCACTAATCAACAACATGCTTCCGCGCACATCTCAAATTTTCAACACCTCTAAATCCTTGCCCATGTTCACGAAAGCATCAGCACAGCAGTTAGCTTCCCTGAACAACGTGCTCATTTTGATTCGCTGGATCTGCCCCATCAATCTCCTGCATTCAGAAAGAAGTGGTCCTAGTAAGAGATTATTATCATCAACCTTACCAAGTGCCCGAATTATATTAAGGGCATCTCAATATGCGAGTTCTGAATTTTGAATAAAAACAGCCATCTACTGGAGCCCACCAGTTATCCCCATTCTCCTTGAGTAGTAAGTACTCCGGTGAAGGAGGAAAAGAAATGAATCTGTGCATAACTAGCAGTATTAGTAACACTGCAGACATCACAATCCATTTTGATGTTCCTGGAATTAGAGCAGCATGCCGTGATAATTTGTAGCGTTTGTCTTATTATTCATGCATCTCAGGCTCTAGAGGCTGTAAGTGAGGTGATAAATGAAATAAGAGATGCGAACCCAGATTTTGATCTTCCTGATATAAAGCCAACAGACTATACTAGGTTCCCGGTTCTGTCCCTGGGCACCGGTTCATTGAAATCAGAGAAAAAGTACAGTGCCAAGAAAGCATCGAAATGGGGTGTGCTCGGTTGGCTCACCAATGGTGGTTCGACTCCGTTAGTTGACGTCTTCACACAAGCAAGTGCAGACATGGTGGATATTCATCTCTCCACTGTATTCCAGTCTCTTAAATGTGAAAATTACCTTCGCATCCAGGTGACACACTGTCTGATTTTAATTCAAGAGTGATAATGTACCAACACCGGAATTCTAAATCGGAATATTACACCGACAAAAAAAACCTACCTTGAAAGAAAATTAACGGTCCTTTTTTTTTTATGAATGTACAACATTCAATAAGTGTAATCTGAAAAAGACAAGGTAAAAAATGATGCAGGATGATACATTGATGGGAGAAGTGGCTACGGTTGATAAGGCCACAAGGAAGAACTTGGAGAATATTGTGAAGGCTGGAGAGGCATTGTTGAAGAAACCAGTGTCAAGGGTGAACTTGGACAATGGGGTCTTTGAGCCTTTAAATCAGGGTTCAAATGAAGAGGCTCTCAAAAGGTATTTGTTTAAATGATTTAATCTATTAACGAATTTTTAGTGACATAATTGATATTTCCATCGATAATCAATTACATATTCGTTGATCTCTTCTTCTGTTTCTTGTTACCTTCTGAACATAGGCTAGCGGGACTGCTGTCCGAGGAGAAGCAGCTCCGCCGAGGAAAATTGTCTCGTTTCACTAGATGAAATCAACCGTTTATCAAGAATCAGTGGGACTCCCATGAAAAGAACCTCAGTTCATGTTTTGGCGAGACGCGACGGGGGCATGCGTCCATCCAGAACTCGACCCTTTTTGTTTTTATGGTTGTTGGCTTTAGTTTATTGTCTGTTGAGGTCGTTTTCTTTCCAAGGTTGCTCGGTGAATAGGTTGAGTTTGGAGCAGCAAATCTTGTTTTATTCTACGAGAACCTTGAGTATTTGTAGATTTGGTCCATCCGAACAGCAAACTTCAGAGTTCGTCCCACTTAATTAGGAAGTGTGTTCGCCTTGTTTAAGGCCTCATTTTGATTATCACAATTGTGTATTTTCTTGAGGCCAATCCTTCGAGCCCAGACCCCGTGATCTGAATTATAATCACACTCATTACAGACTAATTGTATGTTGAGAGAGTTCAAGGAACCATATAGTTATAAAGGAAATGTAACTAAAACTATGGTGGCTCTTTTATTAAAAACTGGGGGAAAACGCGGAAGTTCTCTTGCACAGTTTGAATTTGCCTAGGTGATGATTTATCGATTCATATATTAGTACACAACTGGATGCATTGTGAGATCATCTTGACTAATTAACTTTCTTGTACGATCTTAAGGACGTATTCTGTTACGTTAGACTGGTGCATTTAGAATTTTGTTCTTGGAGTACTGCCAAGAAGGCTTGAACGGAAGATCATGAGAAGATGAGCAAACTCCCTTGCCATCTAATCTAACACATTGTTAGTACACAAAGTCATACTGCATCTTACAACAACTTGGTTTTTAGATAGTTTTGGAGTGGCAAAAAGAGCATATTCTGATTAAGCCCATCTCCAAGTTAGACTCACAATGCCCAACTTTACTTATGGAATTTCCATCAGTTCTATCGTACGCGGTTATCGTTGGATACTCCCAACAATTAGGAGTGGTAGCCACTAGCAAGAGAAGACCAATACCTTATTTGAACGTGATTCAGACAAAACAAAAAGGAGGGAAATCAGGGAAAAGGCAATTGCTGACTCTTAATAAGTTCAATCACTGTTTTTTCAGAAAATCACTGCAAGTTTTTTCAGACTGTTTGCACCAAAATTTAGCCAAGTCATTGATATGAATAGGGGCGTGACCAGAGGGCGGGCCATTATTAAATATGCGATTCTAAACTAGAAAAGTAATCTATCTTAACAAGTAATGTAATTTTTTTGGTATTTTTCATCATATGCAAAGTAACTTCTGACCAAAATAAAAATCATATGAAAATTAACTAAATTAAAGACATGCAATATAAACTCACCTATCAAATATTCACCAAGCCCAAAAGGAGGAAATCCAAATTATCAAGAATCCGATATAACGTCTCGCAACTCGAATTCTAGATTATTGGGATTTTCATAGCGGGAATTCTCCTTATTGGAATATGCCTAAAAATCTCAAAACAAATCAAATTAGAATTGAACAGATCTAAGTGTTCGTATTTTCGTGGAAAATATGCATTTTGAAAAATATTTTCCTAAAAGTGATTGGTTATATCGCTTGTAATAATTAGCTAATAAATAATATTTTTATTATTGACAATAATTTATGCCTAAATATTTTGGTGGACGATAAAAATATTTTTCACTCATTCATTTTTGTAAGCAAAAAAAGTGATTATTTTTAGGAAAATGTTATCCAAATGTTCATTTTTTCGCAAAACAAACGGACCCTAAATTAGACAATTAAAATATTCACTTGAGCACAGTTTAAGAAATTACCACAAATTGAACCCATTATATTGATTCTACAAGCACGAGCAGATTATGAGATCAAACCCTTTATGATCACAAGCCAAGTTCATGACTTTCTTTTCTACTGTAAATGGCCTTAATGAGTCAAAAGATAGATTAGATCAACTTCCACTTGTAAACACATCAAAACCAATCTCGATCTTTACCAATTGAAGAGAGAACACAATATAATCGAAATCAACGATGGTCTATCTCGGATGAGTTTTGGAACAGCGAGGTGTCAGTGCTCGGTTCCTTCGCCTAGCCTGCTAGTGCCGTTTGGAAGACGCCGGAAAAGCCGGGAAGCTTGCCGGGACTTACTGGTCGTCAGTCTGGGCAGGTGGGCAATGGCAAAGAACGAAGTGGGTTGTGTTTTTTCAAAGAAGAAAATAAAAATAATTTTATTTAAAAGGAGTGCGCGGAAGAGAACATGCTTGGTCTGGGTGAAAGACAGAGGAGGGAAAGTCATTTTCCCCTCTTTTGAAGGTGTTTTTTCCAATGTTTTCCTTGACCCGTGTATTTTCTGTGAATCAAATGCTGGCAAATCCGGAAAACCTTTTTACTGGAAGTTATTTTCCGTGAAATAAACAGAAATGATTCGTTTTGTTTCCCTCCTGGTGCAGATAGCAGATCCTATGAGCCCACCTTGCCTTCCCTCTGGTTAGTATAGATGCTTTCATATATTAGAAGGCACCGTTGTTTCACCTCTCTGAAGCTGTTGAGATATCTGAGGGGCTATATCTGAGCGACGAAACTGACTAGTTACTCATTTTCAGGTCTCCCGGCAGTCTGATAAATCAGACGCTGTGATGTGTGCGAGTCTATGCAGGTTGCATATATATACATATATCTTCTAAAATGAGTTATTTCCTGTTTGTCAGAGCCTCCAGACATAACAAATTGGTTCTCAAGCTATGTCTACGAATCTCCACAGCTAAGCACATTCCCAGGATCTCCTGTTGAGGAAAATGGTGATGGGAGAGATGATTTGATTCTTTAGAAGGTTATTTGGAGAAGAAGAAGACAATTGGCATAACTATTCAGGCAATAGAATAGACGGGGACACGGTATCAACTAACAGTCGAACTCTGCCCTCTGTAGCAGCTCTCATGAAGATCTTGAGCATGAATATCAGCACGCTCAGGACGAGGTAAATCTTTGTTTTTTCCTTTGTTCCTTCAGTATATGGATGTTTAGGAAGTACAGCTTACTATTGATGTTAGACAGGTCTCACTATCTTACGAGACCTGTATAATAAACTAGTTCGATGGCATTATACTAGCTTGACGCTGGGACTGATTGCCACAGGTAAAGTTCCTTTGCAGCACTTAGAAGTCATTTCTGTTTCAATCATGAACAGGAGTCTGGGCATCAGTTTTAACCACCAGATGAGCATGACTAACGATGATACGGGCGGCAGCCATTTGGATTCAAAGATCGTATTCCCTTTCGAGCAAAAGAGGAGTAAATCATCTGAATTTCATTGGAATAGAAACATTAATTTAGATGCATGCAAAGCAATCAAGACAATTCAAACACACTAAGAACAAGCCACCAAACCAGCAAATGGCACAAGGCTTCCTACTCAGAGAAAAAAACGTTGAAATGCAAAATGGTGTCCACTCCATCTGTTGTGTGCTGATCTTCCTGAGGAAGAGTCTCAACAGTGGCATAACCTTTAGCGTGCTCGTATTTTCCCGTCCCGCCAACAATTGCGACCTGAGACTCCACTGAAGCTGTGCGGTGGACCCCAAAGAAACTGATGGTATCGTCTATTTCGTGGTCGCTGCCAGGGAACAACACCGTCAATGCCATTGTGTGGCTAGTGCCGTCCAAGGAGCTAGCCAAATAGAACCCTTGTGCCTTGCCAAGTACGGAGGAGCCCAACTCGTGCCCTTCGGTCAACTCGTTGTCGATCACTGTGATTGTCCCAAACATGAGCTGCTGAAGCGTGGCACCAGCTGGGAGCTGCCCGGCGGAGATGAATGGCTGGTTGTTGCCGCCTGGGACTTGGTTGTTGTTGCCGCTGTTCTGAATAATGGTGTTCGCTTGCCCGCCATTGAGGCCAGTGAGGCTAGGGAGGTTATTGTTGTTGATCAGTCCGTTGAGGTCGCTGTTGACCAACGGGACCCCGCCGTTGATGGGGAAGATGTTGTTGTTGGGCTTGGAGAACGGGAGGCCATTGGCGCCCGAATTGGCTATAATTCCCGTCACCACTCTGGACGATGGGTGCGATCCGCCCAATATGTCATGCATAAAGAAGGATAACTGAGGGTCGGCACCGGGCTTTGCTGCCACAGCAGTAGTGGTAGCGGCCGTGGCGGCCCCACCTGGTGCTGGAATTGCCACAGTCGGTGCCACATTGGCAACGGGCGTTGCCACGATGCTAGGCGCTTCAGGTTCAGGTGCATTGGTGTCTTCCGGGGCTGCAGGGGCCACCTCAGCAACCGGTCCAGCAGTGTCGTCGTCGTCAGGGAGAGGAGGGTCTGTGCTCTCATCCACTGTGGCAGGGGCAGCAACGGGGACTCCACCGCCTGGTAACGTGTTGGCGGGGCCGGCCACATTGGGGACAAGTGCCCTGCCGGGATTGGTTGGTCCAAGAGGACCGGTGATGATCTGAGGTTGAGGGTCGACCTCATCAAGGTTCCTTGCCGAGCGGGCGCATCCAATGGCAATGATCAGGAACAGAAGGCAAGTGATGGACTTGGAACTGAACAGAAGAGAAGTAGTCATCACTTTGATGTGTAGAGAGCCCAGAAGCAGAGAACTGTACTTCAAAAGAAAGCAGGTGAAGACTGGAGATTCTTTGCTGTGGATGAATGTTACATTGTGAGCCATTGGCAATTATATAGAGAGAGACAGCTTCCAGAATGTCTCAAATCACAGATTATGGAGCTGATGGAAGTGGAGTCGTTCAGTAACCTCTCCAGCAGCAAGAGAGTGGATTGGTTAGGAATCTCATCAACTAACCCTCCATCTGAGAGGATTGAAGAGGAGACATCTCAAAGCAGAAGCTTTTTGCAGAGTTTGGTCTTATTTAATTCCGACATTAGACTTAATGTAATCATATGATATAAAATTGTTCTGGCAAGGACCATCCTTCTGTCTTGGTTCTATTGCATGAAAATGGGCACTTCTTGCTTTCACCCGCTCGAAACCGATTCCATGCATTTTGTGGCAAGAAAAGCTTCAGTGAGTGGTGAGATTGATATAGAGATCAGAGGCTGAATTCATCCTTGATATCTCAAGGTAATCCCAATCTTGAATTCATACAATAATTCATATTGAATTCCTTGTTGGTAGAATCCCAATCTGGCTAGGAGTTTTCCAATCATGCCGGTAGAAAAATATGATCGGGAACTCGCTTGCCTGTTAAACCGGTTGTAATGTGCCAATATTGTCTGAAATTTACCACCATTCTAATGCAATACGAAATTGCTAACTCTTCTAAAACTTTATGAGTCTCGGAAGCATATTACCAATAATATCGGGAGTTTACCGATATTCCAATGAAATAGTAAATTACCAATTCCTTTAAAACTTTATCGGTGTCGTGCGTAAATTACCAACGCTATCAAGAATTACAAATATACCAATTATGTAGTAAATTATTGACTGTTAGGAAATTTTACCAGATTGATAAGTACACTGCGAAGATTATCAAGAACTTACTTGGTATACTTACATGATAATGAAGTAGTAAATCACCAACTATTCTGAAAGGCTATGGGTGTGGTGTGGTAAGTAAATTACCGATACTATCAACAATTTATGCAAATTCAAATAAACAGTACATTACCAACTCATATGAAATTTTGTCAGTATCGTAGGTAATTGATCGATACAGCAATGAATTTACTATATTACAATAAAGTAGTAACTTATGAAGGGAATAACAATTTTTTTTAACTACAAGGAAATTCCTAAAATAAATGCGATCCAAATTTATTATGATTATAATAATCGAAAGAATTCTTACACGCAATCTTTAAATGAAAATGGAGAAATTTTGTCTTCCAGGTTATGAGTTAAAGTTGTGATTATAAAATCTAAAAGCTGTTGACTTTTATTAAGGTAGTTTGAGGTATGCTATTTTCAATCTAGACGGGATAATAATGATGTAATCGTTACAGATAATAACACTAGATCTGATCATTCGTATGATAGTTGGTACGCCCACTCAAAACATATTTGGTCGACCTTGGACAATGACATTTAGTGAGAAAATTTGGTCCCTCCCGATCCGAAAATTTCCGTATCAAACATTTTATGATAGGTGTTCGTGGTAACAAATTTGGGCCCACCTTAAGTCCTAGCTCGGGTATAGTTTGCCCAACGATCACTTCTAAACGGAATCGACGTTCATGGGATTATCAATTCAATTAGGCATACCTACACGCGTAGAATCACCATGTGATTTTCGGACGGAAATGTGACAGAAGTAAATAAACTTTCATTAAAAAATTATATCACACAAATTACGTTTATCACAAAGATTATTTGTGTAATTATCCCTGCTACGGTAAGTAAGTAAGGCGGTGCATCTCACGAGAAAGAGAGGAATAGTGAAATTCCCTCCTAGCTACTCTTCACTTCCCCGCACGATCGAACGGTGGCGAAGACGATCCCCGCGCGGTCAATCCATCTTGACCAAAGCTCAGCCGTCCGATCAACAGACCGAGGCGGTGCGACGGGCTGAAGTCCTTTCTTCCCCAATAAAATCACTCGCCGAGCAAAACCCTAACTCTCCTTCTTCCACCTTCGCTGCTTCCCACTGCAGAAACCTGAACATGTCGAGCACCTGAGCACCTCCCTCCATCTCTCTCTCTCTACACTAGCTCTTCCTGAGGACGGGCCGGCCTTCACCATGTACCTCTACAGCCTCACCCTGCAGAAGGCCACCGGCGTCGTCTGCGCCATCAACGGCAGCTTCTCCGGCGGCAAGGCCCAGGAGATCGTCGTCGCCCGCGGCAAGATCCTGGACCTCCTCCGCGCCGACGACCGCGGCGGCAAGATCCAGACCGTCCTCTCCGTGGAGGTCTTCGGCGCCGTCCGCTCCCTGGCGCAGTTCCGCCTCACCGGCGCCCAGAAGGACTACATCGTCGTCGGGTCCGATTCGGGCCGCATCGTCATACTGGAGTTCAACAGGGAGAAGAACGTGTTCGACAAGGTCCACCAGGAGACCTTCGGTAAGTCCGGGTGCCGGCGGATCGTGCCCGGCCAGTACCTCGCCATCGACCCTAAGGGAAGGGCCGTCATGATAGGGGCATGCGAGAAGCAGAAGCTTGTTTACGTCTTGAATAGAGATACGGCGGCTAGGTTGACGATATCGTCGCCTCTGGAGGCGCATAAGTCGCACACCATAACGTACTCGATTTGTGGGGTGGATTGCGGGTTTGATAACCCGATTTTCGCCGCGATTGAGCTGGATTACTCGGAGGCCGACCAGGATTCGACCGGCCAGGCGGCGGGTGAGGCGCAAAAGCACTTGACTTTTTATGAGCTTGATTTGGGGCTTAACCATGTATCGAGAAAATGGTCGGAGCCCGTCGATAACGGCGCTAACATGCTCGTTACTGTGCCCGGAGGAGGCGATGGGCCTAGCGGAGTGTTGGTGTGTGCGGAGAATTTCGTAATTTATAAGAACCAGGGTCACCCGGATGTCCGCGCAGTTATTCCGAGACGAGCTGACTTGCCGGCGGAACGCGGCGTGCTGATTGTCTCGGCTGCTACGCACAAGCAGAAGTCCATGTTTTTCTTCCTTTTGCAGACGGAGTATGGAGATATATTTAAGGCCACGTTGGAGCATGACGGCGAGCATGTTCAGGAGCTGAAGATCAAGTATTTCGATACAATTCCTGTTACTTCTTCCATGTGCGTTTTGAAATCAGGTTTTCTGTTTGCAGCATCCGAGTTTGGAAACCATGGTCTGTATCAGTTCCAGGCGATAGGTGAAGAAGCTGATGTGGAGGCTTCATCGGCCACACTAATGGAAACCGAAGAAGGTTTCCAGCCTGTGTTTTTTCAGCCTAGGGGCCTTAAAAATATTGTAAGGGTCGACCAGGTCGAGAGCTTGATGCCCATAATGGACATGAAGGTAGAAAATCTATTTGAGGAAGAAACGCCTCAGATATACACATTATGTGGTCGGGGTCCTCGATCTTCTTTGAGGATACTAAGGCCGGGTTTGGCCATTAGCGAAATGGCCGTTTCACAGCTTCCTGGTGTACCGAGTGCTGTTTGGACTGTGAAGAAGAATGTAATTGATGAGTTTGATGCATACATTGTTGTGTCATTTGCAAATGCAACTCTCGTGCTTTCGATTGGTGAGACAGTCGAAGAAGTAAGTGACAGTGGGTTTCTTGATACTACACCGTCCCTTGCAGTGTCCCTCATTGGCGATGATTCTTTAATGCAAGTTCACCCCAGCGGTATCAGACATATCAGGGAAGATGGACGTATTAATGAATGGAGAACTCCTGGCAAGAGGACTATAGTGAAGGTTGGTTCTAACAGACTACAAGTGGTGATTGCTCTCAGTGGAGGCGAGCTTATATACTTCGAGGTGGATATGACTGGTCAGTTAATGGAGGTAGAGAAGCATGAAATGTCTGGAGATGTGGCTTGCTTGGACATCGCCCCTGTACCAGAAGGAAGGCAAAGATCTCGTTTTCTTGCAGTTGGTTCATATGACAACACTATTCGGATCTTGTCTTTGGATCCAGATGATTGCATGCAGATTTTGAGCGTACAGAGTGTTTCTGCAGCTCCAGAATCTCTTCTCTTTCTTGAAGTCCAGGCATCAATTGGTGGGGAGGACGGTGCTGATCATCCTGCCAGTCTTTTCCTCAATGCTGGTTTAAGTAATGGAGTTCTGTTTAGGACAGTTGTTGACATGGTGACTGGTCAGCTTTCCGACTCTCGCTCTAGATTTTTAGGACTGAGAGCCCCAAAGCTCTTTTCTATTGTCATCAGAGGCAGGCGCGCTATGCTTTGCTTGTCTAGTCGTCCATGGCTAGGTTATATTCATCAGGGACATTTTCTTTTGACACCTCTTTCTTATGAGGCTCTTGAATATGCCGCTTCATTTTCATCTGACCAATGTTCCGAAGGTGTGGTTGCCGTAGCTGGGGATGCATTGAGGGTTTTCACTATTGAGAGGTTGGGAGAAACATTTAATGAGACTGCAATTCCCTTGAGGTACACTCCTAGAAAGTTTGTATTTCATAAAAGGAAGTCCCTGGTAATCATTGAAAGTGATCAGGGGGCATTCACTGCAGAAGAGCGTGAAGCCGGGAAAAAGGAATTCTTTGAGGCTGCTGGCATGGGTGAAAATGGAAATAATGACGGTGAACAGATGGAGAATGGTGGTGATGATGAGGACAAGAATGATCCTCTGTCTGATGAACAGTATGGTTATCCAAAGGCAGAGTCTGACAAGTGGGTTTCTTGCATCAGAGTACTTGACCCAAAGACATCAAACACAACCTGTCTTTTGGAACTTCAGGACAATGAAGCTGCATATAGTGTATGCACCGTGAACTTCCGTGAGAAAGAGTATGGAACATTGTTGGCTGTCGGTACGGCAAAAGGATTGCAGTTCTGGCCAAAAAGAAGTTTGGCTTCTGGATTCATTCATATTTATAGGTTTGTGGATGATGGGAGAGCCCTTGAACTTTTGCACAAGACGCAAGTTGAAGGTGTTCCTCTAGCTTTATGTCAGTTCCAGGGAAGGTTACTTGCCGGGATAGGGCCAGTCCTGAGGCTCTACGATTTGGGGAAGAGAAGATTGCTTAGAAAATGCGAGAATAAGCTGTTTCCCAACACAATTATGTCCATTCAAACCTACCGTGATCGAATTTACGTTGGAGATATACAAGAGGTATGTCTTAGAGCAAATTATGCCGATCTTCCTTTAATTCAAAAGAAGTATGATCTCCGTATAGTTTGCATATGTATGTAATATATTCTTCCAGACTGATTTTTCTGTGATTGAAATTTTATCTTGTCCATAAATTCTTCTCATAGCCGTTCTTATTGTTTGGAAATGTCCATATGACATGTTTTGTGGTGTGGGTTGTCATCTTAGAGAATTTTCCCATCTCTCACATCTGAATGTATGTTTGGCTCTTCATTTTCGCAGTCTTTCCATTATTGCAAGTACCGACGAGATGAGAACCAACTATATGTATTTGCCGATGATTCCGTACCAAGATGGGTTACGGCAGCACACCACATTGATTTTGACACTATGGCAGGAGCAGACAAATTTGGCAATGTTTATTTTGTCCGTTTACCCCAGGATGTCTCTGATGAGATTGAAGAAGATCCAACCGGTGGGAAGATAAAATGGGAACAGGGGAAGTTGAATGGAGCGCCAAATAAAGTAGAGGAGATAGTGCAGTTTCATGTTGGTGATGTGGTTACTTGCTTGCAAAAGGCATCTCTGATTCCTGGTGGCGGAGATTCTGTCATCTACGGGACAGTAATGGGGAGCTTAGGAGCGTTACTTCCATTTACATCCCGTGATGATGTTGATTTCTTCTCGCACTTGGAGATGCATTTGAGGCAGGAATTCCCCCCTTGTGCGGCAGAGATCACATGGCTTACAGATCTGCTTATTTTCCTGTTAAGGTGAGTGCTGCTACCTATTCTTGCAATTAGTGGTCCTTATTTAAATGTCCTTCTATATATTTTTAATTTAGTCTTGTTTGTATGCATTAATCTTTTATTGTAATAATGTAAAATTATAGGTAAATCATTTTTATTATCACATGTAATACAATATGGAAAAAGTAATACTTAATGATGATAGAAGTCCTGGGATTAAATTGTCAAGTTTCTCGAAAAAAGTTAGAATTTTCATTTTGAAATAGGCAAAATTAAAAATTTAGTGTGATATATCAACACATAGTCTAATAGGAATGCATAACATGAGAAGACATGAATTTTGAATACGCAACATGTGTTACATTTTTATCCTTGATCAGTAGGTTTCAACAAACTCAGTCAATATTAAAGAAAAATATGATATTAAAAGAATCTTTTTGCTGAAAAAAGAATTATGCAGAGAATTCAATTTTTCTGCAGCAATGTGCGGCCCAGTTCTAGTATACATTATATAAATTTTCTTGTTATTTTTTTGCCGTTTGAAAGGTTTATCTGGAAAATGGCTGCGGTTGTGATTTTAAACTTTCTCAATCCTCTCTCTCTTCATGAGACTGAACTCCATTGTCCTGCCAATCATTGAACAACTTGTCCATCAATATGACAAATTGATTTTATTGATTCATCTGGTGGTATTTGCTGAGTGGCCCAAGTATTCGCGTTTGAGGCGAAGTTGGGTGAGTTGACAAACTCGGGCCTAAAACGTCTGAGCATGCAAAAGAAGTTTTTATATTACGATTGAGAAAGAGCAGCCCTAATTACCAGACGACTCACCATGCCATTCCCATGTTAAAGTTTCGGAACCTTTTGAGGCAATTCCATGTCTTTGGTTTTTAAATTCGGCATGTCAGACACATATATCTTTATCCGCTGCTTGTATCCAATCCAAAGTAACACTGTAGGTTTACTGCTAAATGTGTAGATGTCATATGAAGAAGCTTTGTCATGTTAGTGTGGTTATGATATCTACTTGTGCTGACTGATATTATTTTGTTGGGATGGTTTCTAAATTGTATAGATATTGTGATCGGATTCTATGGTTGTGAGCTTTACTATTTGATGTGGACTGCTGCTAAAGATTGAGCTCCTTTTTCAGGACGTGATCGATGGTGATTTATGCGAGCAGTTTCCAACCCTGCCTATGGATATGCAAAGAAAAATAGCTGATGAATTGGATAGAACGCCAGCAGAGATCCTAAAGAAATTGGAAGAAGTGAGAAACAAGATCATATGAAAAATGGGGACAGTCAGCTTGAAGGTGCATCCTCATCCTGCTATATCTATGTATTGTTTGCGTGTGGACATGTTTATTCAACTCATAACTGTTTGCCTTCGTCCTCTTTTGCACACCTTGCTGCCACCAGCCTGTTTGTTTTGTCCTCTTCTTTGTACAACTGCCTTCACCTGGACTGCATAGTTAAGATATGAGAAGCAAAGATTTTGGTTTTCAGGTTGTGTGAAAGCTTATGCTATTATGGCATGCTCCCTGCCATTGGAATTTTAGAACTCTTTTTTGTTGATTACGTTGCCCAGGCCCTGAGTTCCTGCCCTAACAGACTTTCTTTTGCTTGCTGCTCTTTTGGAAGTGTTTTCCTTGTGCTGGATTCCATTGACCAATGATGCTAATGAGTGGCATCAACGTTGTATGCTCAGGTCACCATTCTAGGTCCTTCCACATGGATTGGCTTGTGTGATGGTGATGCTACGCCTGGACGCGACAGGTATGGAATTGGCTTTTGGTGTAAAGGATGCTGCAGCAACGAGGGGGTATGAATGGTCAAATTGCTCGGAGAGTTTAAAGTTCCCTGTTCTTTCATCTCTCGTTGCAGTTAAATGGGTAGTTAGGGATCTGAATTTACTTCTGATGTAGTACTTCTCTCACTCTTTCCCTTCTCTGTGTGTAGCAATATTTTTAACCTCTGGCTTAGGTTCCCTTCTCGTAAAAAGATGCTTGTATCTTGAGTCGACATGAAGTTATAACTGGCGAGGCTCCTTTTGTTAAGCTTTTGTAAGAGATCCAGAAATGAAATCCGAATCCTGTAGACGAAACAGCTAAATCTAGTCTCTAGATGTGCGATTCATCTTCACTTTTTCTTTTAAGCATTCGAACGAACTGTGTCCTTCTTAACTCGAGCATCTTTGTTAACAAGTCGATGATGTGAAAGGATTTGTTATTTTCCCGCGTTTTCCTTATGATTTATTTGGTCGTGTTCTTTCTCTGCTCGATTGGCTATCTCGCAGATGTTCTGAGAGAGTTATGATCCAGGACATTGTTCTTCCCTTTGAATACTAAATCTGTACAGCAAGCAAATTGCCTGGACTATTTACGTATAAAACATAAAGTAAATACAATTCGGAATAAAAACTACACACTGTGATCACTCAAATATCTCTATCGCTTGAGCCCAACCATGTCGGACAAGGATGAGCAAAGAACTCTGTTTTCATACTTAATGTATAGTCAAATAGTTTTCCTCTCTCTTCATCCACTATTTGGCCTTCGCGGCCCCATCGTCCTCTGCACTTTTCTGCTCTCTCTCTATCCTTGAGCTTCCGATAGCAGTCCGCTCGTTGAGCCAGCCGATGATGTCGGCGAACACGATGTCGATGTTGCTGGGTGGCTCTCCGTAGAGCAGGCCGTGCCACATCCCGGGGTACAACTTGAACGTCTTGTCCTCGCTTGAAGCCACCTCGTACAGGTGCTGGCTGACCGCCTTGTCCGTCACTCTGTCCTCTCCTCCGTGCAGGACTAGGAACGGCAACGAAACCTGCTCATAATCATCAGAAGAAACCAGTGAGCAAAAACGCTTCTCTCTCCTAAAAAAATCCGGGAAGTACACGATGAAGTTGCTGAGAAAGATGTACCTCGTCGAGCCGCTTCTCTAAGTCCATGCTGACCGTCAATAGTTCATGCCCTGTTATCAAGCGTGGCCGTCCCTTGTAGCAATACGGGTTTGCTCTTATCTGAGAATAAATTTCCCTAAGGAATATTAATATCACTTCATAATATCCGGGACCATTTAATTCTTGGAATATAACAGGGGATTTTCTTCCTCTCTTTTTTTAACCATTTTCTTTTTGGAAAAAGAAAGCAGAAATTTGGAGAGATGGATATGTACCTGTTCCCTGATCTCGGGCTGTTTGAATGCGAGGTCGATTATGTCCTTGGTCGGGATTATTTTCCAGGTTGGAATGATTCTGCACAGTTTGGTTAGGACTGTGATCACCAGGGGATGAGGTCTCATGTCATCTGCAATCTGAAACAAAACTTTTTTAGTAAAATTTTTTCAATATTTAGATATCCCTCCTGCATTCAATTTCGAACAAATAGATGAAAATAGTCGAGACATAAGAAAACCCAATCGAGGCTCGGTTTGTTTCGATGAAAATGATTTAATTTAAAGTCTAATAATGCTCCTTCTAGATCCATAGCTTTCTTGGATGCCCTTCAAATCTTGCAAGATCATTTTAATTTATGGGGGCTTAACTAATCAAGCAAGTCCCCTCTCAGCCATTTACGTTACATGATTATCTTTTCCCAGGAGTTAGACTTTTCCTGGGTGATGGTGAAAGAAAGCGTGAAGAATGACATGTTTGAGATGGAAGCTTCAAGGCTCAGGAAGAGTCAAAAGGTGGGACTTTTTCTCTGATACATCAACATGTTAGTTAGCCCTGGCCCAAGCCCTGAAGGAGACATCTCACGGACACAGCTGGAAAACCTAATCTGCTTTCGTTCTGGCTTAACGCTGTCCGTGAGCCTTTTGAGCACCTAATAAGCACAACTTTATCATCTTCTGATCTCATCAAAGTACTAAATTGGGATTTTTTGCGCGGTAGCCCTCGCCCTTGTCGGTTCAAATGGTCGAGTATGTTAACAAAGAAAACGACAGGCATGTCAAGAAGTCACACATATACGTGTTTTAACCCTTTGCAAGAGCACCGTCCTTGAACCGGTCAACCAACCCCGCAAAGCCCAGACAAAAAATATTCATCGTCTTTTGTCAGCACTTGTGTTTTTTCTTTTGTTACAACTGGAGTTCCTAAAGAATTTACAAGCTAATCGGTTTCGTTGTTCATCTCATACGTTACAAGTTCTACCGATGTTGATACCTAAAGCTGGGAGTCACTATGATTGGTATTTGTCTGAATTGGAACAGCAAAAGATACAGAAGAAAAGTCAAAAGAAACGAGAAGAGAGACTGCAAATGCCTTGGACCCACCATGGACCCGCCCGGTTCTTCGGCCAAAAAGGACCGAGGACTGGACAAGAGACCAAGAAAGGGTTTGGACATGCGCAATATACCAGAGGACAAAAATAAAAAACAGATATAAAGAAAGAAGAAAGGAAAGTAGAACTTTGAAGAAAGAAGCAGAGAAATCAGAGGCACACCTTACACATGGGGGCGACCAAGATAGCACCGTCCCAGAAGTCCGGCTTCTTCCTGGGTAAGAGGAGGGCCATCGCTCCTCCCATCGACTCTCCCAGCAAATACCTCATCTTCCCCTTGTTCTCTCTCCTCTCTGCAAACCATAACACGAGATCGAAAAAAGTCAACCCCGGAAAAGTCAAAGAACAAATGAATCATGAATGCAGAATTTGGAATTTGCTTTCAAGAGAGAGGAAGGAAGAGGGAAGAAAAGAAACTAACCGCAGATGTTGGTGAAGTGCTTGGAGCAGTCTTCGACCACGTCGTCGAAGCTGTTGACCAGCCCCGGCATCCCGCCCGACTTCCCGTGGCCTTCGTAGTCGATCCCGTACACCGCGAAGCCCGCCTTCGCCAGCCGGATTGCTGTGCCTGAATATCGACCAATTCATTTATTTGTCCGATTCATTCTACCAGTGCCAAATATGAACAGACAGATAGGGAAGATTAATAAGAAGATATGCTCACTGTTCATGGTGATGCTGCATTCCATGGCGTAACCGTGGCAGATGAAGATCAAAGCCTTCGCTTCCCCGCTCGGAACCCATCTGCAGGTGAAAAGCTTCAGCCCTCTAGAATTCAGCACATACTCCTGTAGATAAAAAAAGAAAAAACATAAAGCACAACAGCCTCTTTAGCCAATCGTACGAGAACAAAACATAATCCACGCAAGAAAATATGATGGAAAGAAATTCAGGAGGTGGGGTTTGGCTGACCTCTTCATAGCTGATGTCTCCGGCTTGATTCGCCTGAATTCAGATGAAAACAAACGTCAGAAAACATAAAACCCCAAAGAGCACCAGAAGGAGGACGAGAATCCAAGGAGTTGATAAGGAAGGCGATCTCACCATGCAGCCGAGCAACCCCCAAGGAACTCCTGAGAAATCAACAGCCTGAGGTGCGGAGAGGATCTCGGAAAGAGATAGTTCAGGTGAAGAGCTAGAGAGGCCAAAAAGGAGAATGATACGGATGTAACAGAACGGGGAGAGGAAATAGGAAGTCAGGATAGAAAACAATATCCTGGTCCTGATCTGAACGAGAGAGAAAAGCTACGCAGGCCGCAGAAAGAGAAACTTCTTTTGCATGGGAGACTCTTCATCTTCACGCTTCTTCTTTATATACGCATATTCACAGCACCAGGCATGCCCTACCTCCATATAATTAGTAAGGAAATATCTAATAAAAAACAAAGACGTGCCCTTTGAGTTGGTCATGAAAGGATATAAGTTACGTAGTTTTTCTGCGTGAATTACCATAAATCGAATAAGCCTAAAGAAAAATTAAATAGGATTTTTTTAAGGGAATGGAGAGGAGAAAAAGATTATGAAAGAGGGGGTTCGATGCCTCAAGAATCCCAAGATTTTTAGTTCGCGATTTTCTCGATTTGCTAGGTGATACACACGCTATGCGCATGCTGGGGGGACGAATTTGTTTGATAATTGAGGCAAGTCAATTTTTTTTTTACAGAAAAAAAAGGGAAACTAAATTATCTCCGTAGAGAGATATTTTGTAAGCTTGACCATATTAAGACCTCTTTTTATGCACAGGATCAGATAATAGATGTTCGATTTTACGAGCGAAGGGATAAGATTGTGATTTTAACTCGTAAAATAATCCATGAGACTATATAAGATTTGAATTTGGATCTCAATCTTTTTGCTAGGAAAACATAGAAGATTCTATTGGCTCTTTTTTTTTTCCCATGAGGTCATTGCGCCCTTTTTTGTGGGTGCCCAGCTTGCAATGGTGGAGTTTTGACCAATTTGGGATTTTATGAGAGGAAATTATTGGGCAATCGGGTCAACGGGTTGAAACTGTCCACATTGGCGGGCTCGGGTTCGGGTCACGCTCGGGGGTCTTCGTGGGGTCCCCACGTGGCCAATCCCTCATTTATTGAGTTCAAATTTTGCCGGATCAAATCTCTCCCAAAATAAAAAAAAGGCCCACCAAAGTCTTTGATTAAAAATAAAGAAAGATCATTATGACGTGATTAATTAATCACGATCCCAAAAAAAATCAGTACCACGCTCGATGGTGGTCCCTTATTCCCCCGTTTCACGTGAAAATTGTCCTATCATACGCCCATTCAGTCCGACCAATTCCAATCATGTCGATGTGGTCTTAAATTTTTGCCCGAAATTTAAAGGTAGGTTCTTTTTTGCTTTGCGAAAAAGCAAATAATTTTAAAAATATATATTTTTTAAAAATGATTACTCGTATCGTTGGAAATAATTAGTTAATGAAAAATATTTTTATTATTTACAGCTATTTATATCTAAATATTTTTGTAAGCAATGAATTTTTTTTTTCATTTATTCATTTTTGCGAGCGATAAAATGTTTTTCAAATAATTCATTTTTCGGAAAACAAACAAAGCCATAATCCTTCCAACCAATTTCTCCGAAAAGCACTGGCGTGCTACGTCGGCCGGTCGGCTATGATTAGATCCCCACTTTAGCGATTTCGTACGAAAATTGATCGAAATGATTTTATTGAAATTTCACACAAAAGTGTAGGACCAATGATGCGTTTATTTTGCGAAAAATAAATAATTTGAAAAACTTTTTTCGAAAAATGATCATTGGAATCACTTACAAAAATTAATAGATAAAAAATATTTTCATTTTTTTTTATAATCCAGGGAACCCCGCACGACCGACAGCCGGAAGGTAAATTCTGGGGGCGACATGTGCTAGCCATCACACACGTTCACCGATTAAGTCACCCTGCGACGCCCGGGATTCGAACGCTCAATCTTTTGCGAGAGGAAGAGCGTCCGCTCTAGTGCGTCACCCAGGCGGGTGGTAAAAAAAAATATTTCTTTAATCATTTGTTATGCAACTTGACGAAAAGATTTGCCGTTTGGTGATGCATTATTTTGCTCATTATTACGTGTAATCAGTGCCTTGAAAGTTGAAGGCGCGAAAGTGTTTTATTGAGATCCGAGTGACGTGCCACTTCGGCCGCAACCCGAACCCCCAGTCGATGGAGCCGGCAATTGCGCGATTGATCGTGATCCTTCTTTTACTTCTGTTTTCTTTATTTTTTTACCTTCGTTTTTTGTGTCATCAATCGCCTGCTGGGGAAACACGCACGTGGGATCCACTGAACAGTGAACAGCAGTACATGAACACCCTGTTAAGCTCGGGTCAAACGCAACGCGCAAGGGGCCGTTGGGTGGACGGCAGCTTTGACACGGGACGGGGGGGACAGTGATGTAGGACCGAAAAGAAGATTGAAGTTTAGCAGCAGGATTGTGATTTCCAGACATGATCTTGCTAGAGCCTACTTGAAAGAGTGAAGAGATGTCGCGATGTTCCTTATCGCATGTTCCGATAGTGAGAGTGAGAGACGCACCGATGGTGTGGATGTGATAGTGATGGAGACCCGGCGCGAGCTCTAGCAGTGATAGCCTACTTGAAAGAGTGAAGAGATGTCGCAATATTCCTTATCGCACGTTCCAAGAGAGAGAGAGAGAGACAGAGAGAGAGAGTGAGTGAGTGAGAGTGAAAGGCGCACCGATGGTGTGGATGTGATAGTGATGAAGACTCAGTGCGAGCTCTAATAGTTATAGAGAAAGAGAGAGGTGACACGACAAATTGATATGTGATGGATGTGGGGACGCAATGGTGTACAAGATCGCCCGAGGTATATAAGTCGAGGTGTGCGAAAGCTGACCCATACACCACCTGGCCACTAAAAAAGAACAATATTTTACATAAGGAGCAGTGGTGCTCATATGGTATTATTTATGTTGCCATTGGTTTATTAACTTATGTAGTACAAATATCGATGCGGTTCAATTCAATTAAAACTTCAACGGGACAAAAAAAAAAGTTAAAAGAAAGAAAGAAAATGTCAAGCCCGTGATCTTCACTCGTAGGAATTTGGGTTTAGCAATTAGGTGGCATTAAAACTAATTTTGGGCATTCTGACAAGTACATCAATCTAAACGATCTTATGAGCGCACTCCCTACTTTGTTCTAATGCATTTAGGATTTTATATTTGGAGTGCTCCAAAGAACACTTCAACCATGCAGGAATGTTAAAAGCATCAACATCTGTCGGTGCTTATATGGTAATCCATGTCGCTCGTCACATGGCCGGGCATTGTCTTTTTCCCCATCTCGTCTTTCTCAATCCTCTGAGGGCAAAGAACCCACGCATAAAACGCGATACACATGACAAAGCCCACATTGAACGAGAGTCACTACAAGGGTTGTCACTTGTCACTGCTCCTGCGGACCATTACATTGGAGCTTAGCACAGTCCATTTGATGACATTGTTGGCCTGGACCGTCTTGTATTCTGTCCCTACTGATAAATGACAATTCGGCCAGCATTTCCACATGAGGAGGCTCAAAAGTTGAGAGACCCTTCGTCTTTTGCTTCGTTTCACTGTGCTGGAGAGCATTCTGGACCAAGGACAAATGCAGAACGTACTATTATTGTTGTAGTCACGTTGACGAGATCTTTCTCCCGATCACTGGAGTAAGGACACTCCATGAGTGTTCTCATTTGAGCCAAAGGGATTGCGTTGGTGATTCTGTTTGCAATAATGTTATTGATGCTCTTTCTAACGTAAAACATTCCTTCTCATTTGAATGATTCTCTGATTGTTTTAGTTCCCAAGTGCCGGGCAGCCGAGACCATTCGACAAGATCGACCGATTAACCTGTGTAAGACTCTGTATGAAAGTGATCACGGGAGAATCTGGTTACTAGGCTCAGACCTTTTATCCCCCAGGAGAAGAGCTCAAGATAATGTCGTCATTGTTAAGGAATTCATTCACATGATGCAGAATAATCAAAGCTTTTAAAGGCTGTCTTGCAGTAAAGATCGATCTTGAAAAAGCTTATGATGGGCTTGAATGAGATTTCATCAAGAGAACCCCGACTTCTTTTAAATTCCGTGACAAATGAGTTGACTTGATAATGAAGTCTATCACTGTTTAACTTTTGTTTGAACAGTGGTACGACCTAGGGGTGTGCAGAGAAATCGGAAACAGCCCGGAACAGAACCGGCTCAAAACCGGTGATTCCTTTGGGGACCTATCCGGTTTTCAGTTTCAATTTATTAGAATCAGTAAGTATCGGTCCGGTTTCCGGTTCCAGATGTGAAATCGCTCGTCCGCCTACCCGGACCAGACTGGTGTGTGTCTATATATATATTTAAAAAAATATTTTGGGATTGGGTATGATATATTCAAGTGTGCACGACTATTGTGTGAAGATAGTGGCTCTGTAAAGAAGAGAAGAGAGAGAGGGGAAAGGCCTTGGTTTTCTAAACAATTGAGGCCAACCCCATATTTTTTTCTAATCCAGTCTTGCCTCTACGACTCTTATATGGCAATCCATGTTTGTATGCAAATTCCATCTTGTGATACATACGAACTCGAAGACTCTCTCTCTCTCTCTCTCTCTCTCTCTCTCTCTCTTCTGTGAGAGATTCTTGAAGTGTCGTCTACAAAGCCTGTAGATGGGGTGGGGCCCAATCACCCAATACTTTCATTTGTTCATCAGTCGAACTTGAGGACCATAATATTAACTGATAAATGCAATTTTATAGGGATTACGGCCCGGTTCCATGGATCCGTCTGCTAACCGGACCGGACCGGCAATTGAGTTTTCGGGTGGGTTCATGAAACCAACGGGCGGTTCCTGGTTCCAATTTTTTAGAATTGATCCTTAGTGAGTGGTTCTTAGTTTGGGAACCGCCTACCCGAACCATGCTCACCCCTAGCATGACCAATCCTTTTGAACTTAGTCATGGTATTAAACAGGGTGATCGCTTGTCACCTTATCTGTTTATTCTATGTATGTTTTGAGCTAAATGAGTGAAGAAGCTTGCCTTAGTGAGGATTGGAAACCGGTTATTTTTTTTTTACTATCCCCAAAAATGATTAGATATAAATTGTTATGATAATGAAAATATATTTCATTAGCTAATTATTTGAAGCAATAGAATCGATCATTTTTTGGAAAATATTTATCAAATTATTTATTTTTTGATAAATAAACGGAGCCTTAAATCTCTTTTGTGATGCCTTGGGTCGAAAGGAAAACTCCGAGAAATCTAAGGTTTTCTTCTGTAATAGCTTGACTGCTGAAGATTGTAACAGGAACCTTGGGGATTAGTTCTACCAACAATTTCTGTAAATATCTAGGCTACTGGTTGCATACTAGGAGGGTCAACTCGAGGGAGTTTGGCTTTGTCATCGAGAAAGTAGGGTATAGGTATACCCCTTACAAGTTGGAAAATTAGGTACGCTTTCCTCTATTGGCAAAACAGTGCTAATCACATCTGTGAATGAATCTACGAAATTAGGTATGCGTTCCTCTATTTGTTTCGAGATTTTAGTAGGTAAGGGCAGCGGGACCAGTTAAGTGTAATGAACAAATAGGACCAAACAAGCTATCAAGCCAACTATCAAAGCCGCATTCTAGAGGCAGGATTCTTACTTAGCTCTAGGATTAGAGAGTACGTAACGTTCCTTTCTCTCGAGGAGTCTCGTCGTATGTTGAGTATCGACTATACTAAATGAGTCGGCGACCTCGGTTAGTATATGCAAATTGAGAGGTTGCCTGTTGGGGTTTGCGATGCACTGGACAAATGAATCGCGATTTCTTCTGAAAGGCTCCACTGCAGAAAAAAGGTAACTTTATCTTGTGGGGATGGCTGGAGTTATCAAAACAAAAGGAGGGATGGGTCTTCGTTTGGTTAAGGCTAGGACGAGAAACTTGGCTATGTTGGGAAAGTGTAGGTGGGGAATTCATATAGAGAGAAGGGCTAATGGGCGGAATTGATTGGATACGGGTATATAATTAGTAGGGGTGATGAGAAGTTTGAGACGAAATGGTAAGAATTCCAGTATCTGATATGCTTTGGAAGAGGGCGATGGGATTTTCCAACTTTTCAAACGTGTGAAAAGTAGTCGACTAACTTGGATGGAGAACCGGACAGGTTGGGGATTTCCTGTTAAACTTTTAAATGAATGTGTGATTTAATATTTAAATTTTTTAATACAAAGCTAATGAATGATGGAAAGAGGAGAATCTTGCGACACAAGTGAATGATCGCTAGACAGGGCAGACATCAACCCAAACAACTACCACGATTATGGAGGAGCCGAGGCATTTAGTGATGAGATTGATCAACAGTCTCAAGTTGTCAGTGAAGTTCCAAGAAGTAGGTTTTGGAAAATATCAACACGATGTTATACCCTAATTGTGAATTTAGTCCATTGATTCTGATTTTCCTGCTTCTTGTACATTCTTTGCCCATTGATTTTGGATAGGTAGGTTTGGAGATAAATTTGTCAAAAAGTCCCTTCTTATTATATTCATTGTCCAAATATAACTAGGTTCTATTTCTTAGGATGACAGTCTGATTTCGTGCTATATAAATCATTGAGAAGGCTCTAGCTGATGACTATCTCTATCGATATATTAGAGGTTTGGTTATATAATACATCTTTCATTTAAATTCTTGAAAGACAGTGCCAATAGGCTTCTTTAGTCTATCTAATTTCTCCGACTTCTCGTGGAAAACTAAGACTGGGATAATTGTCAACGGTTTTCAAGGGAAGTGTGGATTGACACAGATTGCTTGGCTTGCACAGAACATCACTATGTACGGAGTGATATATATAAGTTCTATCATTCTCATTCACGTAATAGCTTCTTAAAAAAATGAGACTGGCACTTAATGTGCGTGCGCTGCAACATGAAGCAATCAAACAAGTTTTTCTCAGTAAGTACTTATGCCAATTATCTAAGTACTTCAATCTTGATTAGATGCAACTCTATAAAACATTGGATCTTCGGATAAATACAGACATAGTTCAACCTGCGATGGCCCGCTTCTAGTATAATCCAAGCAATGACACTCCCATAGACTCTTTTTTGTTGCATGTATCTCTCTTGTTTGCAGCATAGGGTTGGATGCTTTGGCAACTTCACTTAATTGGGAGCGTAAGAGCATGATCAACATAAGGATTTTGAGTCCAATTCGGTCCTCCTACTCAGAAATTGATGCTTTGCTTTATTGCAAGGGATAGAAGGTTATGGTCGAAGAAATCTGCAGTAGCACAAAGGATATAGCTGGTATTAGCAATACTATGGAAACGTTCTTGTACCTTGCTCGTTCTTATCAGGGTCCTCGTTCTCAATTTTCTAAACTTGTCAGCCCGAAATTATTATATGGATCCACGCGAAGTCAGACAAATGGACTGTGCTGATGGACCAATATCGTAAGCATAACACTAGAACATGCAATAAGAGAAACACTCCCACATGGCCGATCCAATTGCTAACAAGAACTAAAGGCCGAACATGAGGCAGCACCAAGACCTTATGAATTGTAATATTTCCTCAAGCATCAACTCGACGACTGTCCCAACAAGTGAGATTACGACGTGGAAGTTTGAGAAGGAAAGAATGCCTCAAAACTTAAATGGAATCATGGGGCGCAAAAGACCACCCACTAGTCGATAAGATATTAAGTGCAAAATCCATTTGATTCTGAATTATCATGCCAATTAAAAGCTGACTTGGTCATTTTGGTTCAATCAAAAGACCAATTGCTCAGATCATGCTGTAGTGGAAATGAAATTCAAAGCCTGAAAAGGATTTTACAAGAACGTTATCGACAAGCGGAAATAGGTTAGTTTATTTCGTAGGAAGTTCGGTTGTTTCTTAAGTTTGGGATGTATCATCAAGCAATCACTCTGTTCATTCTTTTTTCCAGCTGAGAGTCAACGGATATTGCAAGCACTGGCTTTACCTACTCTTCCAAAGTGACCAGCGAGTCCCAAGGGTTTTGTGCATGGGCAGGGATGGAAAAAACTTTTAATCAAATGACGAAGTCATGGAGACCAAAGTTCGTGTAAAAATGTGTCACGAGTTTGAGTCTATGAACGAAACTCTCTGCTAGTGGAATTGTAGGGAAGTTTGGTCAACTAAAGGAAAGTCCAAAAAATTGGATATTTGCGGATGTGTGCCATGGAAATCCAGATTTCCTTTCCGGTGCTGGAGAAGGAAAAGGATTTCCTATTTTGTTTCGGCATATCTTCAATTTGTGGGTTATTGGCCTTTTGTAGGGCAGATATGTGCGTGTGTGCATGGTGTGTGTACTTGTGGATTTTTTTTGTGAGAAAACACCGCCAAAAATCCTAAATTATGTCACTTGTGACAAATTTATCCTAAACTTTTTTTGTGACACAAAAACTCTCAACTATACCACTTGTGACACATTTACCTCATAATATTTTGGTCAAAAGGCATTTTCTTCTTTTTCCTTTTTATGTTTTTTTTTCCTTTTTTTTTCTTTCTTCTCTTTTCCCTCCGCCGGTCATAGCGGAGAGAAGCCAGTGAGGGTGGCCCTCGCTGGCGTTGGGGTTGGCCGAGGGCTGCCCTCGCAAGATCTGGTGAGGGCTGCCCTCGCCGGATTTGGTGTGGGCTGCCCTCGCCAGCATTGGGCGAGAGTCGCCTTTGCCTGACTTAGGCAACCCTTGCTGTTATTGGGCGAGAGTCACCCTCACCGACGTTGGGTGAGGGCAACTCTCGCCTAACGCCAACGAGGGCGGCCCTCACCTGCCTAGGCGAGGGCGACTCTCACCTGGCGCCGGCGAGGGTTGCCCTCACTAGATTCGACGAAGGCAGCCATCACCCAACCCCAACGCCGGCAAGGACGACCCTTGCCAGCTTCCCTCTGCCAGCCATGATGGAGGGAAGAGAGAATACAGGAAAAAAAACAAAAAGGAAAAAGATGAAAATGCCCTTGAGCCAAAGTATTGCAGGTAAATGTGTCACAAGTGACATAGTTTGGTGTTTTTCACATCACAACAAAAAGTTCAGGGTAAATTTGTCACAAGTGATATAATTTGGGATTTTTGGTAGTATTTTCCCTTTGTTTGTAACAAGGTTGATGCAAAGCCTCATGTGAAAAGTTGCGGCCGTGTGTGTGTGATATGATTCGGCATGCAATCCAAGGTATGACATACTTGCGAATCGTATTTAATAGAAGGTTTTGGCCGTGACAATCAATTGTGTTGCGTGCTCATGAATTACATCATAAGTGTTTGAAGTCATGAAAATCTGGCGTTTAGATCTGTGTAATTTTTTATGTGAGATTGAGAGATTGTTTGGCGAGGAATTGTGAGGGCTAAACATTATTTGAGTTTGAGTTATCAGGTGTAATTGAGGATTAGGAATAGGTCCCACCAACTGAACCATGTAAATCTGTGCTCGATTTATTTAGCTTGGTCTATTTATTTTAGCATTTGATTGCTTGTTTTTTGCAACAATTGGTATCAATATTAGATTTGGCTGAGTTGAAGCAAATCGATGATAATAAAAGAAGGAAAAGTGAAAATTAATGATTTGATGGGAAGTATTTTAGTTTCTAGAAGATGAAAATTGAGGATTATCTGTACTAAAGAAATTTGCACTTGCCCCTGTTGGGGAGAAGCCAAATTCAATAGAGGAAGCTGATTGAATTTGTTGGTTAGATTGGCATTGGATATTATCCGATTGTTGTTATCTTGTAACATCGAGTCTAACATCACAAAAAAGGAGATCACTATGGGGACTAATGAATGCCCTATCGAACATGTATGAGAAGCCATCTATGATTAACTAGGTTCACTTGATGCGACAATTGTTTTACTTAAAAATGGGCAAAGATGGATCGGTTGTTGAGCATAACGATGAATTCAATATGGTCATTAGTCAACTGGATTTAGTTAAGATTGATTTTGATGATGAAATATGTGCTTTGATTTTGTTATTCTCACAGTATGATAGTTGGAATACAATTGTTACTAGTGTCACCATTTCCTCTGAATCAAGAAGTTTCACATCTGATGAGGTTCGTGATTTGATTCAAAGTAAAGATATTCATGGAAAAAAATGGTGAACGTGTGCTTGCTAATGAAGTGGTAAAGGTAAAGGAACAACTAATAATCGTGTTAATTGGAGTAGTGCGAGTTAGAGTGACATAGTCAGTTGTACGACTGGTGGTTATGTTTGTTGTAATTGTGGCAAGAAGGGGGCATCTTAAAAAGGATTGCCTAGAACTGAAGAATGAGAAGGGTAAGAAAAAAATAGTTGAGTTTACAGATGATATTGCAGCTATAGCTGATAGTAATTCGTTTAGTGTTGATTATGTCTTTTTTTATCATTAAAGATTCGTCATTTGATAGATGGGTTATGGATTCTGATTGTTCGTTTCATGCTGCACCAAACATAAACTTGTTTATTCCTTATCAGTGTATGGATAGTGATAAAAGTGTAGTTGGGGAACAATGCTAGGTGAAATATTGTAGGTATTGGTGAGGTTAGAATGATAAAACATGATAGTATCATGAGCGCATTGAATGGTGTGAGGCATATTCCAAAATTAAAGAAGAACCTAATTTCCTTAAGTATCGTCGATTCAAACAGATGATTCCAACATCTCTGTGTCAAAATGAAAGGAATCTATTGTGTGGTTATGTTTTAAGGAAATAAATGTATATAGGTGATGTGGTTTAGGCAACAGCCGAAAGTGCAATTCAGTAAAACTATTAGGCTGCGTTTGGTCGACCGGATAAAAGCCAGGATAGGATATGTTTTATCCTATCCTGCGTTTGGTGGTGGTCCAGCACAGGATAAGGTCGGATATAGACCGGATATAGCCCGGATAAAAAAATCCGGTGGGGGGGGTGGGATAGACCCGGATAGGATTTCTAATGCCTATATTTTCAAAAACGCTACACTCCACTCGTCGACATCTTCATCCCCACACCTTGTGCGCTTTCACCAAAAAAATTTCTTCGCTTTTTTTCCCTCATTAACTCCTCCGAACCCATGAATAGCAAAAATAAAAAAATAAAAATTATCCTATCCAACTTTAAATCCGTAGTAAACCAAACATTGGACAGGATATGAAGAAATTCCAAGATTTCTTATTCTATCCTATCCAGTCCTATCCCGTTTAGAAATCCGGACGACCAAACGCAGCCTTAGAGAAACCACATAGATTATATAGTTAATTCACCTGGGTATTTCGCGACAGTTAGAAAGCCGAATGCAACTGCTGCTTGATTCTTCATGTGTGAAAATCTGTGTTCATTACATTTGGATTCGTTGCATATTCTAGCTATGACTGTTTGATCTGGATTGTTTGTTCCTGAAGCTTGTCCTTGGCTTGTACAACTATCAGATGTTGCTCATATAGCTCATGATGGTATTGGTCTTCCCACATTTAATTTTTTCTTTTTTGTGAATGGCTAATAAATTTACTCATAACAAATTCCTTCTCAATTTCCCTCTCAATTAGCACAAGTTTTGAGAGTTCGCATCGACAGCACTTTTGCTTCATGACAGTATATGATTCTTCTGAACTTGTGATCGCACGTTAGAGTTGTATGTAGGTGTCTCTCGATCAATTGAAGACAAAAGTGGCTGTTAAACGTTAATACGCAACATTTTCCGCGGAAGACTGTGTTTCGCAATGAGTCATCAAGACCTTAATTTCCGAGCCATGTGATACTTTTAAAGGTAAATCTGTTTCCTTAAATCTTGTATTATCCAATTGGCAAAGAGTAGAAAGATCCAACGCCTTTCGCATGCTTCTCGTGGTTATTTTACATTGAGACCGAGATCATCTCACTCTCTCCATATTGCCATATATGCACAACATATGGAGATAACTATTTTGGCATGTGCTGAGATATTTTGGTCTTTGTTTTATGTCAGAACGAATTGATTCGAAAATAGTTCTCGATTATAATGACTAGAGTTGAATCTCCAAACTTCTTGAACATTCAGTCATTTAAAGATCGCTTATTTCAATTCCTCCCTCAAATTTTTCAAGACACGGACCAGGACATTAACAAACTCGAAAACATCATAAAATGCGAAATGAAAATCCATTCATTAGCACGTTCAACAGAAAGGAACAACAATCGGGATCTGCTTCCGTGACTCGTTTATTCATAACAAAAAAGAACTTTGACATGCGAACTCGAATTGATAGCTGATATTGGGCCCAAAATTGGGCCGAAAGGCCCACAACTCAAGCCATTTCCGGTTAACCGTGGGCCTGTTTGGGCCACGAACTGGGCCTGGTTCAACTCGGCCCATATGAAGCGGCAAGAGGAAGCAAAACCCTATATAAATGCTTCAACCCCGTTTCGTCCCTAGGGTTTCGCAGTCGCAGGAGGAGAGCAGAGCAGAGCCGCCGCCGAGCGCCGCCGCTGCCGCCGCCGAGAGAGGACCTCCGATCACAGCAGCAATGGGTGAGAGCGACGGCGCTCGCTTCCGCCTCCCTCTTTCTGTCGATTACGTTTTGGATGTCTTCTTGCGTGCTGTCTCTGAAATTTTCGCGACTTGAACTTTTTGCCCTTCCGTCTTGTACCGTGTGAAACAGCGAGGATCAAGGTGCACGAGCTGAGGCAGAAGTCGAAGGCCGACCTGCTGGGCCAGCTGAAGGAACTCAAGGCCGAGCTCGCCCTCCTCCGCGTCGCCAAGGTCACCGGCGGCGCCCCGAACAAGCTCTCCAAGATGTACGTCGACGTTCTCACTTGATTTCTTGCGATTCGAAGGCCTAAGTCAAGAGCTTTATGTTTATGGTAGATGGTAATGTGGCTTTTGGGATGATTATTAAGCTTCGGTTATGCTGGTTAAGGTTGGGTTTTCGGTTGTTCTTGATATTCGCGTTTGAGGAAGTCAGAGCATGCTGTCTTGTTGCTGTTTATTTGATGGGTGATGAGTACTTTATGGTAATGGGTGGTGATAGCAACTTTGAGTTCTGTGCTGGAAGCCGGTCGAGTTATAGTTTGTAAGGCATTGAAAATTCGAAGTAGCTTGATTTGTTGATGAATCTCAAGTCAGTAAAATGCAAAGAGTGGTCTATTTGCCAATTTACCTGCTGAAACTTCGAAGTGCAATTATGGTAGCTTAATGGGTATAAATATAACGGTGGGCATTGTTTCTAATTGGACATAGGGGAACTAGTGCTTTGGTTTAATTGGTTTTTGAACATCAATTGTTGCAGAAAGGTGGTGAGGCTGTCGATTGCACAAGTCTTGACTGTGATTTCGCAGACACAAAAGGCTGCTTTGAGGGAGGTTTACAGGAACAAGAAGTACTTGCCCCTTGATCTCCGTCCCAAGAAGACCAGAGCCATTCGGAGAAGGCTAACAAAATACCAGGTGGTGATTTGCTCCTTATTTCTAAGTCTTTATATCTAGGTGTTAAAATGCATCTTCCTTCTGGAATTGCTTATAAACTAAAAAGATATATCACATGGATATCTTAAAAATGGCCAGTGCTTGTTATTCTGGATGGTCCTTTGCTGGCTCAATGTTCTGAGCAAAAGGAGGACATTGCTTGGTGAGGATATTATTTTGGGATGAGTGAAAATTTCAGATGGTTTAAGTTGTAATAATTAGTTTCAGTGAACCGTCTGTCTCAGCTGGGACCATATGCTGTTGCAAGATGTGTGATTTTTCTCTTTAACATGGACCATATGATCTGTCTTTCATATCCTTCTCTTTCGTTTATATTGTATTCTTTGCATGCTTCCCACGTCCCATTTATACTGAGAATTTAAACTGTCTTTACATCTAAATTCTTCTAAACTTTTATATGCACTTCATAAATCCTTAAAACTTTTGTAGAGATTTTTTTCTGATGAACTTTTCTGTGCTGGACTTTTTCTCCAAGTTGTCTTTGTGATTCATCATTTGCTTGAATTGGCACGACACATTTCAAATCAGTAATGCATTGGTTCGCAGACTGATTTTGTATATCTTGCTTCTGCTCAGGCATCTTTGAAGACAGAGCGTGAGAAGAAGAAAGAGATGTACTTTCCCCTGAGGAAGTTTGCCATTAAGGCATAGTAGGGATACCGCTCCCGTTGTATTGGAGCTTTGCCTTTTATGAATATCTTGGTTGATCAAATTCTCAGGTATCTTGATCCGTATCACAGTTGGGTGACAAGAAATCTAGCTTTGGCGTTTTATTTTTTCCCCATTGAGGACAATTGTCAGGTTTTTATGACTTCGTAAATGATAGCTAGGGTTGAATCTTCAACAACTGATGATCATGATTTGAGAACCACCATGCATGCGGTCGTGCGTTTTTTTTGTCAAATTTATCTGATGGTTTATCTATCTTAAATCTAGTCTTACACAACAGACAGAACACTGTACATGATAGAAAATGTACATATCATCTTGGGTTACTTCCTAAACGCATATTAGGAGGGAACAATCCATAGGTACTGCAGCCATGATTCCTGAGACGCTTAGCAGTGATAGCTGATGTATCGCTGCTTGTTTCAGTGCGACACAGCTGTTATTTCAAGGGCTGTGAATTCTGAGGCTTGGCTAGTAAGGTGTGCATTTGAAGCTCTTCTTGCCAAATATGAGCATAGTTGTTATAGGCGATTT
This sequence comes from Syzygium aqueum, assembly GCA_031216185.1. Classification (NCBI taxonomy): domain Eukaryota; kingdom Viridiplantae; phylum Streptophyta; class Magnoliopsida; order Myrtales; family Myrtaceae; genus Syzygium; species Syzygium aqueum. Next base: position 2,033,830 of record CM062240.1, read on the forward strand.
AATCCAATAGTTGAAATATTTTTGGGAAAGTACAGTTTGTTTTCATCAGTTGGAAGTCTGATTGTGAAGCAAGCTGGGAAGGGTCAGGAGCTTTTAGCCTTTAGCGTGATTTTATAAGTAGCTGCGATTGGGGGAAGGAAAGCAGCTCTTAGCCTCTGTCCGGCCAAGCAGTGGTCTTGATAGCATTCGTCCTAACACGGTATTCACCAAGATAAATTGGCCCTTTCTGTTGGGATAGTGGATCCAATATGTGAGATGAAGGAATCTTTAGCTCACGCGGAGGTGATTTATGGTATTCTTCAATTAGAGTAGAATAGAGGCTAGTGCCTTTTCAGGCTTCTTTCGCCGTGTACCCCGTACGTACTCCGGAGGTCATCCAATGGTTCTTGATAGGCATTATTAGAGGCTGAAGTCGATCTTAACACCTGTTCTCCCCATTCACTGACTTGGGGCCTCAGAGTGCATTGAGGGGAGGTGGGGGCGGGGGAGCTCCCATCTCTCTCTTGTAGAGATCACAAGCAAAGCCGGAAGTTGAAGCTTCCATTGATGAACCAACCATATCCCACAAAACTTGCAAAAAGAAATTTGTCTCGTGAATGAATGCTGTACTTCTAACATAAAGAGACAGAGAGAACGATAAGTAGTTATGGTTTCACAATACAGTACAAAGCAAGTTAATCATCAACATATAAAACAATCTTTGGATTTAAGGGCAAAGTAGAACTTCAGCCCATAATCCCAAATTACCTATGTTGAACCTGTATTCCTGCCATGAAAAGATCAATTAAACTGAGACCACCCTTATTCTAATCTCTGTCAAATACATATTTAAGTAGCCAGAGGAAAAGAGGAAGAGATGAGAGGACTTCTCACCATCTCCATTAATTTGAGGAATGATTAGAAGCTGAAGAATGACCATGGTAAGGACTGTTTGGACCGCTGCCAATATTAGCTTTCGATTCATGGCCTCTTTCATGAGTTCCTGATCTATACAAGTATTCAAAAGCATGTCGTATATCATGAACTCCAATGAAAGAAAATGCAGCTCTGACTAGAAAGTCAAATAATCTGGCGGTAAGTATTCCACAAAACTTCTATTAATTCAACTATAAACAAACCCCGGAAAAAAACATGTGAGATTGGTTAATAACTAAAACAACATTTCACCACTGGTCGAGAATGGATCATTTTGGAGATTTCCAGACGAGTTCACAAAAAGATTAGCTCTATACCACAAGAAAGCATTTTATGAAACGAATACACCACGTGACAGTAATGACTTGGTGAACTGATCAACCATCAATACCCACGTGCCATGAATCTTATCCTACTCGATGTCACATGTGCATACAACCACGTCTTGCTTCCGCACGATGGATCTGTCATATAAAATGCTCTTTCATATATTATTTGTGGTCGTGATTGGATAGTATCGTTTGGAGTCGAGTTCGTAAGCGAGTGGCAATTGCTTATGCAAAAAGTATGGAAGCCAACTTTTGATTGAGACATGAATAGATTCTATCCATGCAAAAGTCAAACGTCGTTCGAACCAGCTTGGTCGTTCAAACATTCGGGCGCAAGGAGGTCAATGGATGAACAGCATTAGGGTTGCAAAAATCCCACTGACCTTCAATTGGAAGGCGACTTGGAAAATTTGTATGTCCTGTTGCTCCACGCAATTGGCAAGAAGTTTTAACTCCCCCCCCCCCCTCTCTCTCTCTCTCTCGTTTAAAATTTAAAGCTAAATAGAACTTGAGATTCGAATTATGCAAGCATTCAAATGGTATAATCATAGGAAAAGTTCTTAAATTATCCAAGAATTAAATTATTGAATTTTAGAGAAAAAAATTCCTATTTAAAAGATCTTAGACTTTTTGTAGAGTTATCATGAAATATTTATTTCAGATGGAGTGTGAGATCCATTGGAAATTTTCACTCAGTAATAGTAATAGATCCTTCGCACACGCACATGCCAGACAGGAGATGGATTTGAGTCTCTTTTTAGTAGGAGAATGGAGATGTCAATCTCAAATGTGAGATATGTGCATCATGAAAGTAGGAAATTTGTTAGGAAACTACGTAGAGATATCAAATTGCCATTATTTGCATTTGATTTTTCTTTATATTGAGAACTAGGACATTTTAGTGATTTGAAGGATGGACGCCACATTTGAAGGTTGATTTGATAAGTAATATTGACATATAGATAAATAGAGAGGTGATTACCCATAATGAAAAGAATTTTGATCCTACTCTTTGATGTCATTGACAAAAGAAAATTTTTCTAAAGTAAAATTTTAACTATTGGTAGCTGTACACTGAGTAGGTAGTGGCATTTTTTTAATGGTAAGGTGGTGTCCGGGCCGGCCCATTTTCGTGCACCTCGACAAGTCCATAATGAAAAGAATTTCGACCCTATTCTATCATTTTGATTGACAAAATAATAATATTAGAGAGCAAATTTTTAACTTTTGGTAGCTGTGCATCGAGTTGTAGAACTGGATGGGATCTAATGGCATTTCTTTCTTTCTCTCTCTCTTCACAGCGGTCGGTGATGTTTAGGTCATTTTTCGCACACCTTAATAAGTCACACTTACGTGGCTGATCCTTAAAGGGTACACTCAGGATTTCACTTCCAACAATACTTGAATCCAAACTATAAGGAGAGAAGCAAACTCTCTTACCATCTAAGCCAACACCTTGCTCGCTAGATGAGTGGGATTGTGAAAGTATACTGGGAGAAAATGAAAGTGACCAAAACCGAGAAAGTTAGTAAGAAGTAATTAAAGAGAAGTATAAGTAGACTATTGACCGTTCCGCAACTGGACTGTTTAGTACTTCACGGAAATGATCGAGAAGGTAAGCTCAGGTTCATTGCACATGAAACTCGAAGTGCACAGAACGTCAATGACCTTCTGAGAAACTCCAAACCGTCATACACACGGCAAATCTCCCTCATTCACAGAATCCGAGTCTCACTCACAATTCGATGGAATTACTTAGACTATGAACACCGAGAAGTTACTATCGCAAGATCTGTATAGACCATGTAGACCAATATCATCAGCACCATCAATTATGTGGGTCTCATTGCAGAAGGCACATGATCACTGGTCTAGATGAATTTGGTCTACGTTGTCCTTAAGTCATACGATGTTTTTCTTTTTTTGTGAAAAAACTACCCTCAGCACTCGTCGAAAAAGCTTTTCCGGGGTGTCTTGTGCCATCTCGAGTGAAGTTTACCAGTTTGATAGGGGGTGGTTTAAGACCTCGAATCACATTTTCTTCATTTATCTGGGGCTAGTTCTCTAGATAAAAGCCCGCTAGGGTTTTCTATGATTTCCATCCTGTTTCTTAGCTTTTGAACTTTGATCTCTTTGGACTTGTGCGCAGATTTTGCGGAGCAACATGCATATCTGCACTAGTCTCCTTCTCTTTGTCCGATAATTAGAATCTACAAATCGAAAGTTAAGAAGCCAGGGTTCCTGCATTTGCATCTTTACGTACGTGTTGCTTATGGATTCAGACTCGCGCTCTACGATCCTGACCATTGTCAGTTCCATCTTGCCAGGGAAGAAGTAATTTAGGGCATACTCGATAGCCATGTGAACAGAGACTGCACTGTTTCCTTAACTCTCACTAGTTGATCTCGATGATAACTACTTCAGCTTTTCGCTATTATTTTTCTTCAGGATTAGTTGAAAACAAAGTTGGCGCATAGACCAACCCTAGTTGATTCGATTAGTCTCCCAGTTGTTAACAAGGTTTGGTCATACATATCACGAGCAAGCAATTTTCCTTTCGGTCAAAGATCAGAATTTCGATTCGTTGAATAGCGGGCATTTCTGTGCGAACATTCTTAGGTTCTGACTTTATCGCAATTTCCTCGAACCCATAAAATATACTAGGAAATCGCCATTATTTTTTCACTATGCTTCATCATGGTTGCGGTCTCCTCGTCAGAGTTCTTGCATAATCTCGAGCGAACGAGACAGATCATCAACGTGCAGTCGCTAATGATCCTGCTGGCATTCGCATCTTATGTTGGTTATCTGCTAATTTCCCCAGTAAGAAGCGGTGTTTACGCATGCAAGTGATGGTGAAGCAAACCAGATAATGAAAGTCATCCCTTGATTGAGATGTGTGGAAAACAATGGAGGCTTATAATATTTCCAGGCCGTTTACTATGGATGTGAAATGTGAGCAAATCCAGATTGATCTTTGACCATGTCGTTGCCTGCAAGGTATTTCCGCGAGTGCATGTTCTTAAATTTAATCAGTCTTCTCAACCACTCCTCATATCAAATTAATCAAAAGATTATTTATTTCTTTTGGTCTTAAAGGATCTATGAGCTTGTTTTCTTCTACAAATTACTGCATGAAAATTGAAGTAAGCAATTGCGACAAGTTCATTAGGAAAACATTTTAGTTTTGTTATAGTGATTAATTGAAAAGCCACGATGTATGTATCCACTCTTGGTAGAACTTCGGCTAATACATGGAAAAACAATTTGTTTTTTTTTCTTTTTTTTAACAAGCTTTGTTTTCTTTACCAAAAAAAAAACAATTTGTTTTCTTTTTCGTTTTTCCAAATGTTAAGCGCCACGGCGAATTTGTAACTCTCTTAGTGCAACTTGTGGCGACCGCTCGCAAATTCTACAGAGCATTGCTAGAAATTTAAATAAGATTACAAAGACCAGCTTTAAAGAGCCTACGCTGTCATGTATCATTCATCGTCCCCGTATTAGTACAAAGGCAACGCTACTCGTTAGCATGTCAAATATGCATGATCACATCAGTTTTTCATACTTTAGGTGTCCCGAACGGTTTGTGCTTCTAGAATTACTTTACTATTTATTGCAAAATTAAACTAGGACAGTTCTCGGAGTCATCGTAACGTATTGGCTGTTGACGACTTCAACGTGAAATAATTAACTAGGTTTTCGCAACTCATGGTTCATCGAGTCGCTTCATCATGGAACTAAAGTAGGTGAGTAAAAGGTCTAGGTTCGTGGAAAACAAATTCATAAACAAAGATATTGGATTAGTGCCCGGATTCTTTAGGAGACTTTGAAAACAGATTAGTCAAGTCACCGGATTCTTTAGGAGACTTTAAAAAGAGAAGCTGACTGAGGTTAGCAGTTCCTGATTTTTTATTTGAATATCGAGACAAGAAGAAAATTTTGATCTAGAAAGAGTTTACCAGACGAGTTCCTCTGACATTTTCTTGGTTGTTCTCAGCCGGCAATTGCCATGTTCTGCTCCACACACAAATCCAGTGCAAGAATGTTATACTAATTGCCAAATGATGTAATATTATGATTAGCAACTAGCAAGCACCAAACCAGAAAAGAGAGGCATGACTAACTGGCCTTTACTCAACCACACCACGTCATTTTCTCTCGAAATCTTCCACTAACACAGTCGACTATCTTCCGTCAACAAATCCAAGTAAGCCACCCCATGAAGTGGAAACTTTCATTCGTCTACTCTCCTTATAAATAACCCATACTCATAAGCAAATTATACATAAAACAAGCCCCTCTCTCTCTCTCTCTGTGTCTCTCTCTGAGTGTGTGTGTGAGCAACAAGAAAAGGACAAAGCTGAAAGGCTAAATGCCAACAGTACGAAATCCAAGAAAGAACCAAGCCATGCCAAGAAAAGGCATATCAAACCTCTTCCCGTCGTCCAAACCACTCTCTCCTTCTTACTCTTTTCCAAGCCCTCACATTCGATTCGCACCTAAACACACATTCTCAGAGTCAATGATGGAAGAGAACATGGAAATTGCTGAGTCCGTCATCACTAGATGGGACTTGAACAACTCCGACAACACGGTCCCCTCTCTCTTCCATGACAACAGAAGAGAATCCGTGGTGTTTCTCAAATCCGTCAAGGACCTGCGTCAAGCCATGGATTTCTTCATCTCTACAAACTCTAATTCTGATAAGCTTGTGCTAGCCCAAAATCTCATGCAAATCGCCATGAAAAGGCTTGAAAAAGAATTCCACCATATACTGTCCACCAACCGGAACCAACTGGATCCAGAGTCTATTTCAGGCCAATCCTCAGGTGGATCAAGCACATTTGATCGCGAAATTGAGGAGGAATATCCTGGGGAGCTGACCACTGAAGCAGGCCCCATCTTGGACCTTGCCATGGTGAACCTTAAGTCCATCGCAGATTGCATGATCAGTTCTGGCTATGGTAAAGAATGCGTCAAACTTTACAAACTCATCAGAAAGTCCATTACCGATGAAAATCTATATCAACTTGGGATTGAAGGATTCAGATCCGCCCAGATTCAAAAACTAAGCTGGACTGCGCTGGATCACATGATCAATAACTGGCTAACTGCAGTGAAGGTTGCAGTGAAAACAATCTTCAGAGGGGAAAGAAACCTCTGTGATTACGTTTTCTCAGCATCCCACACAATCAGAGAATCTTGCTTCTCTGACATCACCAAGGAAGGAGCAATCAATTTATTCAGATTCCCTGAAATGGCATCAAGAAATAAACCATCGACAGGAAAGATCTACCGTTTCATGGAACTCTATGAAGCAGCGTTTGAACTCTGGCCAGATGTTGAATCAATATTCAGCTACAAGTCCACCTCAGCGGTCAATTTACAAGCACTCTCCTCACTAGTTCGACTTGGCCAGACGATCCACAAAATTATTGCGGAATTTGAGTCCACCATTCAAAACGACTCTTCCAGGACGATGGTTCCTGGTGGTGGGGTCCACCCCCTGACCCAATCTGTCATGGCTTTCATTTCCTCCCTTGTCGATTACAGCAAAATCCTCTCTGAGATTCTTTCTGATCACCCGCTGCCAAATAACTTTCCCATGCCAGAGTCATATTTTGAGAGTCCAGGCCAAGGAGATGGCCCGACCTCAGCTGTGCCACTCCACCTGGCACGGCTCATACTAGTTCTTCTATGCAAACTAGATACCACAGCCGAGATGTACAAGGATGTCTCTTTGTCCTACCTCTTCCTAGCAAACAACGTTAACTTTGTTGTTGTAAAGGTTAAACTGACCAACCTTAACTATCTGCTTGGCCACGAGTGGTTCTCAGGGCATGCTAGGAAAGTCGAGCAATATGCAACAAGCTACGAAGCGCATGCTTGGAATAAGGTATTCTCATCACTGCCTGAAAGCAACTCTACAGGAACATCTGTAGAAGCAGTGAAGGGTATTTTCAGGAAATTCAATGCAGCCTTTGAAGAAGCATACCGGAAGCAGACTTCATGGGTCATACCAGACAGGAAATTGAGGGACAAAGTAAAGGTGTCAATTGCGAAGAAACTTACACCTGCATATAGAGAATTTTACGACACTTATTTAGGTATGCTGAGTGGGGAAAAAAACTTGGGAGTCCTGGTAAGGTTTGGTCCCGATGATCTGGAGAATTATTTGTCGGATCTGTTACATGGTACCGTGGTATCAGGGAGTTCTTCCTCGCCTTCTTCTTCACATTCACAGGGTTGCTTGCCCAGATGAAACAATAAATTGCAAGTTCAAGTACAAATAACTATTCAACATCTGAAAAATTTTCTTTATGTCAATTGCAATTTTTTGCCAATCAGGCCTAGTTGAGTAAAGACATGTTAATTTACTTCAATCGTTCCACATCCTGCTATTCCACTCTTCTGCATTGCTTTCAATCTGATTACAATTCATAGACCACTGTCTTCCATCCAAAAGCAGTTAAAAACTAGTTTGAAAATTAATTTTCTGTATAAGTTTGTCATCAGAATATTTGGACATAGAAGAAAGAATCATTATAAGTATTAGGGCTAGTTTGTTTAGCAATAACAATAAGTAAAGAGTGTCCTTTTGCTTTCCATCGAAATTTAGTATATTGTTCAAATTTCAGAAAATAATGAAAAATCATATGCTAAAGTTTTAGGTATTTTGGGTCGAAAAAAGGTCAAAGTGCATGCACATCAAGATTTAGGTTAAGCAAAGAGCATGCAATACAAGATTTAGATCAAGCAAAAAGCGAAACCTAAAAGCAGCCAATCCAAACACTGCCCTTAGTTAGGTCGAATGGATAATGTAACTTGAGTTAGGAAATTTGAGAGAATAATACCATGCTAAAGGCAGGTTGACAGATGAAGAATTCAATTGATAGACTCGGTCTATAACGGACAAACAACCAGAAATATGAAAAATTTTATTATATCACAAGTACAATTCTTTTTATAAAATACACAATGCAAAAGCTGATTGACATTATATGATGAACTGGACCTCACAATCAATCCAATTTCGTTACATCCCTAGTTGTAGCTGAAAAGTATAGTAGAGAAGGATTGCGAGAATTTCAAATTCCGAGTTGATACTACTTCTGGGAAATTCACACGCGGTATTTCCTCTTACACCAGCCCACTTGACCGCAAGCTAATTTACACAAATTTTTAATTCAGAATTTGCCTTTGTTTGAGATGACTTTTACTTTTATTTTTCTCAAATATTTAGGCTCCTGCAGTTTGAACTTTATTTCTGCGAAACCTGAAATCTTTCAGAAACAAATACATATTGACAGGCTAGTTCACATATAATTTTCTCATAAGTAATTAAAATTTTAATAGTACTTTAAATAGTCAATATGTAACCTTTGCTTAAAAAATTTCAAAAGAAAAGCATTTGCTTCGAGGATTTCCTATTCAGTTGCAGAAAGCACTGCAAACACAATAACCAATCGGTCAGAAACAATTAAGGCTAATCGGCCTTCAATTCACGGACTTGCGTAACTAATACTCTTTTGTGCTCGGTCTACTGGTGAAGTCTTAACTGGGAATTTGAGCTGGCCTAGCTAATACTCTTTCTGAGCTGGGTCCACTGGACTTGGCCTAACTAATACTCAATGGCTTCTAAAGTGCGTTTTTGCTTTAACCATGTAAAAGCAACATAGCATCTCTACATAATTGTCATTAGAGTAGAACATATTTTCCATAATATGGAAAAATAACTCTAAAACAACAAGAATATATCAAGTCCTCATACCTCGTGATAGACCCAATCAGAAAGGTCAAAACTTTTCAAGGAGGAATGAGGAAAGAAATATGCAAGTTCTCAAACTATTTTAAGGCTCCACCAGCATATTTCCATCTCTCCAGAAGAAAAAATGAACAACATACACATTTAATATATGGGCAATACTCATTGCAGAAATGATTGGAAAGGAAAAATAATTCAACGAGCTTGCTAAGTCAAAGCACTGAATCATCATAACTACAACCAGAAATCTGATCTCTCCTGTACTAGCAAATTGGGGTACGAAACAATGGGAAAATTGCCCATGATTGCAACTCAACTATAAAAAAGGCCAAAAAACTAGCCAACTACCATATGATCGACTGGCCTTGGAATGGATTGCCAACCTGTGCATATCTGGAGAACATATTTCAGAGAATCAGAAGGCATTTCTATGGTCCAGCTCGGGTAAAATTCACTTGGATGGAAAACGCCACATTCTCCAAACCCAGCTTGCACCCATGCTTGCGCACCATGCAAGAATGAGTCTCCTTCAGATCTTATTAAGCCAGATACTGCCTGCTCCTTATCTGCTGCCTACAATTTCATGACAAAGGCAGCATTTAAAACAGATTGAAAAGTCATAATGCATATATATATCTACATTGTTATCGCGCAATTCCCCTCATCTATTAGACCACACTAAAAGCTTGTTTCTGCATCATAATCAAAATGACTTTCTTTTTCCTTTTGTCCCCCTTATTAACAACAAAAATATTTACAGTGGGGATGATAAATATGGGGGTTAAATACAATCTGGTCAAAAGAGTAGCAACAAGTGCTCTATGATCCTGAATCAGTGAAAAAGAGACCCATGACATTCCTGCTAATTATATTACTCTTGGTCTCAGCAACAAACCATATTAGATACAGTTATTTTCCTCAAACAAAGGCAACAATGAAGCCCGATGGAGTCTTGAGATCACTTACGTATCTAAATTAATTTTGGCTGCCTCAAGCATGTCATCTTCGACCAAACAATAAATATAAAAGCACGTCATCAAGCTATAAATAATGTACAGCTACATATATCAGTGTCAAGATATAACCTATAAACTGTGCCATTCGCTAACCATTATGCTTTTGGAGGAATCTGCAGTTTACTGAACTTAAGATGGTACCGAGATAGAGATCTCAACTTCAACTGCTCACCTTCCCCAGCACCCATTTATGATTTTAACTATACTTCATAAGTTTCAATAATTCATTCACCCAGATGTATTGGGTACACACGCTTCAGGCTATTGTCATCTAACAAGCATTTGCATGACAGAGTGTCCTAAAATGTAAAGGATTTCCATTCTCTAATAGCTTGAGTATTTAAAGTAATCAACTGTGCACCCAACTTATATGTTAGATTTACTTCTCAAAATTAACAGATTCAGGAACTTTCCTGGAAAAGTTTATGTCAAATTCTTGTGCACATGATCCTATTTCTTGATCAGATATCTGGGTTCAGAGAATAGTTTTTCCAAGGAGTTGGTTCACCAATTTACATATACAACAGATCAAACCTATTAGCAATATAGAGAAGCCAGATAGAGAAGCTTAACCTCTATGCACTTTTTTCGTGCATAGTCATAACCAATAAATTCCATAGGAGCTGATAAAGTTCAAGAAGAAATGATCTCATAGAATAATCAATCATGTAGTAAGTACAACACAATAACAACTGCATTACCTTCTCAGTGTAATACTCAAAAGTTTTTTTCTTCTGTCCAGCTTCATATATGTTGCATTGCGAGAAAATCTAAAATAATAAATGAGACCAATAAGGGAGTGAAAAAGTGCATCTTGCACTGGACTGCAAAAACAATTATTCTGAGACCAGGAACACGTACCTGGGATTCTACGCTCGCACAAACAGCGTATATACCCCAGTTTCTGGTATAATTGTTGTACAGATGAACTTTTCCAAACCTTACCCGAGGATGCCTTTGCCGTGTGCCATCAAAGAAGCAATGGTGGATGGTTACACGGATGCATCTATCCATTGTATGAGATGGGTCAGCTCCAATAAGCATAGTCTTATCATGATCTGAAAAGTGACACCTGGCGCAGTACAAAAAGGAACTAATTAGCATCTTTTGTTCAAGCACATAAACACATCATCCAAACATGTACACTTGTAAGGTAATGTGACACATGTCAAGTGGCCAACCTAGAAACTGTAATGTCGGTGCTTTGGCGAGTGATATCTATCAATCCATCATCATAATCACGAAGGCTGCAGCGGTCTATCCATATATTCCTCGAATTTGGTTTAATTTGGATACCATCAACATCATGACCTCTACCGCCTTCAAACTCCAGGTTGCATATTATAATATTTTCGCAATCCTTCAGTCTCAAGCCCTTGCCAGTGAGCTTTATCCTTTGGCCTCGGCCATCAATTGTCTTGTGAGATGACACACTCAGATAAGATGAAAGACATATGGTACCCGAAACCTCAAACACTATCCACAACGGTTCTTTTCTCCGGCATCCTTCTCGTAGCGATCCGGGACCATCGTCTAAAGACAAATGTGACCAAAAAGCACATCATTTGAACCGGACGAAACTAGACAACACGATCACTACAGAGCATCTACTGAAAAAAAAAATTGTATTCCAAAGGTGGGTTCTCAAAAGAAAATAACTCATATACGACATAGCGCCACGCACCCTCCGCCTAGAAAAAATTCCATTTTGGGTTGGATATTATTTGACTTGAATAAGGTATTTGTTGCCCATGTCATTTTCCTGATCAAAGAGATATCTATTCACACAGATATCCGGTCTCCCAATGATTCACGGAAAATTTCGGATCATAGATGGCCGAGACATGTTCGTGCACACAAGAAAACATAAAACCATGTCCAGCTCCTCAAAATGCGCGACTTTTCACGAAACGTCCGACGCGAATCGAACATTCTGAACGGAAATGCAACCATCCTACTCCATTACAACGGTGATCGAAGCCAGGGGAGAGCCAAAGAGCAACATCTCAAACAGGTAAAAGACCAGCGAAATAAGAATTGACCACGAATCGCACACCCCTCAACAATCGAAAGGAAAACCGAAAGAGAAGAAGAAGAAGAAGAACGAGAGAGATCGAGAGGAAGATTGAGAACACCTGAGAGAGAAGTGACGCGATAGAGAGGTCCGTGGAGGCCGCCGACGGCCAACCGGCCGAACCCCTCGGCCCGGCCGGCGATCGCCCTCAAGCTGAAGTCGACGTCGGAGTAGGGCAAGGTCGCCATGACCGTCTTCCTCGTACAGCTCTGGCTGGTTTTGATCGTCGGCAATTCGTTGGGAGAAATTCTTTCTTTATGACTCTTCGTGACAGCATTTCTCCGTGGGATTTCCGATGATTCTTAAAATTTTAATTTATTTAATATGATTTTTAAATTTTATCTTAAATATGCAATGACATCCATGAGTATTTTAATTTATTCAATGTGATTTTTGAATCTTTCGTACATGAGATACTATATTAAATCCTAAAAAATATTAATCCGGTAATTAAATTGAACTTTTACAAAAAAAAATTTAGAGACCACATAGATAAATTACAAGCTCAGGACGACATTACACATTAACCTAAAGTTCGTGAAGAACATTATATATTGGGACAAAATTCGAGAACCATTTGTATACATGAATTTTATTAACAATTGCATTGTTATACATTTCATTTAGGAAATTTTGTCATCTTTCATTCATTACTTGTCTTGTGCTATAGGCAATCAGGATATAGAAAATAACACACTTTATTTATGCTTCGATAGTTTAACGGAAAATAAATAATTTCGAAAATATTTTCTCAAAAAATAAAAATGAACGAATGAAAATATTTTCATTATCCAGAAAAATATTTCATCATAAATCATTATCGATAAGTAATCATTTTTCAAAATATTTTTTTTCTAAATAATTAATTTTTTTGCAAAACGAAAAGAGACAATGGGTATGATTAAGTAGTGTTCGAAGGACATTCGTTAAAAAGATTCTTTTAATAATGGCAAAAAAAAACCAAAACGCTACCTCTTTTTAAATTGACAAAAAAAAAGCACCAATTTTTTTCTTTAGCACAAAAATACTTATCCGTTAACTTTTCAGTCCAAATAAGCTGATGTGGCAGTTGAACATGACAAATGATGATGATGTGGCCAATGATATGTCATTTTGATTTAAGTGAAGATAAGGTAATGACGTATACCAAATGACGTCATTTTGTCGTTAATCCGAGTTGCTGTTTAATTTCGTTGGTTCAAAACAACATTGTTTGATCCACGTTAACATTCTAGTTTTCACTCATATAGCTTATCATTTGTAGACATTATCATCATTTGCCATGTTAGCTGTCACATAAGCTTGCCCGGATAGAATAATTCACCACTAGGGAACAAAAATTGATGTCTTTTTCAAGAGATAAATGTATTAGAAGTCATAAAACTTGTTACAAAAATATAATTGAGTTTTAAAATTCATGATAAAAGTACAATTGAGTTATAATATTTTCAAAAAGTACAAGTCCTAAAACTCGTCATATTGATACAATCAAGTCTTAAAATTTTTTAGCATTTTTTGTTTGTCAAGTCTGATGGAGTCAATGGAAAAACTTGATTGTACTAACTTAACAAATTTTAAGACTCGATTTTAATTGCATTTTCATTATAAATTTTAGGGCTTCTAGTATACTTATTTTTTTTTCTTGGTCAGTTTGATAAGCGGGATGGTTTTGTCCCCATGGCTAAATTCATGTGCCTTTTAACAATTGAGTATTGAAATTATTTTGGGAGAACATCAATTGATCCTTGTACTTTTTAATAGTATTCAATTTGATGCTTGATTTTTTTTAAGGGTTAATATTACGAAAAATCCTAAATTAGTACACCTCTAACAAATTTATCTAAAACTAATTTTTTGATAAGCAAAAACATCAAATTGATATATCTGTGATAATTCTATCCTCCGTTACTTTCCATTGAATTTTACCGTCACATTTCTAATTTGGATGGCACATAGCAGTTAACAGGTATACTGGTTCTGGGTTTTAAGCTCCATTTATCCTAGGTGTACCATTTTATGATTTTTTATGATATTAATTCAGTTTAATTGAGGGTAAATTTATCAAAAATGTACCAGTTTGGAGTTTTTGGTGGTCAACAAATTAGTTTGAGGTAAAGTTGTCATAGGTATACTAGTTTTTGGTTTTTCATGGTATTAACCATTTTTTTCTAATTATAGTCAATGTGATCCTTGTCCCCCTTTGAGGAGACTTAGTTCATCTTTCAATCCAATTTGGTCGGGAGAAGAACACTAAAAGTGCCAAAACTTATGTACGGCGTTCACTTTAGTACCAAAAGTTTATTTCGGATCACTTAAGTGCCAAAATTGGAGAAAAACGATCACTTAAGTGTCAACGGCGAGAAATTTTGGCCAAATTAATAGGTGGCTTTTTTAATTAAAATTTTAATCTACATGGCATTTTCACATGTATATTTTGAATTTCTCAGCCTTACGTGACATTTCCAGGTGTAAATTTCGAATTTTTAATTATTTTTTGTTTTTTCCTTTTTTTTCTTTTTTTCTTCTTCTTCTTCATTTAGCCGATGACTGGACACCGGTCACAGACCATGGCCTGCCGCTTGACCTCGCCGGAGGTCGCCTTCCCCCAGGCGACAGTTGGTGAGGCTGCCGTGGCCTAGGCGAGGGTCGGCCCGCCGGATTTGGTGAGGGCCAGCCTCGCCTCGCCTGGGCATGCCCTTGCCCAGCAATGGCGAAGCTGGCCTCGCCAGATTTGACGGGCCAACCCTCGCCCAGGCTGCCGTGGCCTGGGTGAGGACCGGCCTCATCTTGCTTGGGCACGCCCTTGCCCAGCGACGGCGAGGTCGGCCTCGCCATGACTGGGCGAGGCTCAATCCCAGTGAGGTCCAGCCTCACCGGCCATGGCGAGGCTGACCTCACCGTCGCCAAACCCAGCGATGGCGAGGTCGGCCTCGCCATCGCTGAGGCCAGGCGGTCGGCCGTGGCTGATTGCTGGCCTCCGGTCACCGGCGATGACCAAAGCAGAAGAAGAAAGAAAGAAAAAAAAATTCAAAATTTTTTTTTTGAAATCCAAGTGTACATGCTAAACTACGTCGTTTTGATGTGTACATGCTAACTCAACCTCCGGCCAGCCACATTGGCTTCAAAAATTAATAAAAAAATGTCACGTCGGATTTCCGGCCAAACTGACTGGAGTTGATACTTAAGTGATTGTTTTTCAAAAATTTTGGCACTAAAGTGATCCAAAAAAAAGTTTTGACACTGAAGTGAGTACCGTACACAAGTTTTGGCACTTCTGCTATTCTTCTCCCCAATTTGGTCCAATTGAGGTGGCAATTCGAGTTCGCCATTGGACTTACATTTGTTGATGTGGTTATACACATCATTGCTACATTGACAAAATTCAAAATATATAAAACACAAGAAAAAACAAGAACGGATGAATTTCAAAGGAAAAAAAAAAGGGAAGGGGGTGCCGCCCTCCCTTGCCCATGACCTTCGCGGGGGTCTTGGTGCCCTCGAATGACCATTGCAGAGAGCCTACATACCCTCGCCAAATCCGGTCGAGGGTCGCTTGCTGGTAATGGTGTACCCATGCCTGGATCCGCGACTCTAACTTGTGATGTTTTCCTCTTTGTCTATTCCTTTTTTTTTAGTTAAATTCTTTCCTCCTATTTTGGTGTTTCTTTACTTTTTTACAAACTTTGCTGATTTAGTGATCGCGTCTACAGTTACGTGAACAAACGTGTGTTCCATGTCTGAGTCAGATTATTATTTCAAATGCCAACGAGACTAAATTGACTTGGAAGACTAAATTAATCTCGTTAAAAGAGTACAAAGACATGTTGGCCAAAATTAAAGTCTAAGAAACGAATTGAACATTAGAGAAGTATAATAACTAATATGACATTATCCCAGCTGTTTTTACTTATTCAAATTTCCGAACCCATCAAATATTCAAAATGATATAGCCTGGTTTCCTTTTTGGGCCAGTCCCTACCATCACTTCTTGTTCTTTTTTTTTTTTTCTTTCTACAAGAAATATTCACTTTTTAATTTTTTAAATTGTTAATCGTTGACCCTAAACGAGTTTTGATGATTCAATAATCACCTTTAATTATGTTGAAATATGTCGTTGCTCTTACTCATTTCAAGTGGTTTTTGAAACAAGTACAAAATTCACCATTTCTCTTGAATCTACGAGGGCTGGGTGATGGGACGTAGGGGTCGGGGCGCCTAGATGCTTGTGTGGGAAGTCCAAAACCCATTCTAGCCGGTGTTTGGGTGACCGTAGGTATCCGTGTGGGCGCCCGGAACGCATAAAGGTTGAAACATTAGCCGATGCTGTTTAATTGCTAATTAGCTTGATTAGTATGAGTAAGCACTCTCTTGCTCGGGGAATTAAGACCCACAAACACATCCAGGCATCTATTTACTCCTGCTCCTTGATAACATTGCAATATGCCTTAACGTATAATTTTGCGTGCAACGTCTTAGCGTGATCCTATGCCATATTGTATCCTTATTCCATGAGTTGTTTTATTTAATCTTTCAATTGTACTTACCATAACTGTGTGATTATATTTAAGAAATATAGTTGTGAATGGTGCATAAATATGTACATTTAGAATACAAGAAATAAGGAATCGGTTCACACTGGGATCTTTCATTTTGTGTCCTTTCTCACAGTATCAAAGCAAATATCAATCATAGTGTAGTTTCTTCTTCATGGCCGATCAAGAACTTCCAGTGTCTCTCCCAAGATCAATGTAACTTATCCATATTTTCTTCACTTAAGTGACTATCCGAATGCCCCTCTAGTCTAATCTCATTAGATGGAGACAATTATCCAACATGGCATCGTGCCATATATTGCCATGCTCATGACCCTTAAGGCGAAAAATAAACTGTGCTTTGTTGATGGGTCCTTGCTACGTCCTAGTTCAACCTCTTCGAATTATCCCTTATGGATACATTGCAATAGCATGGTGAGGTCATGGTTGATTTATTCTACAATACTAACAATCTCACATATAATTCTCTGGCATGACTTTGCAGATAATGTCTGGATTGATCTTTGTGAGCACTTCTCCCCTCTTAACGCTCCTCGGATTTTTTAGATCCGTAGGGCTTTATCTACACATCAACAAGGTACAAGTTCGATATGTGCTTATCACACCGTGATTAAATCCTATCGAGATGAACTAGTGTTCTACCGAGCCTTGTCAACTTGCAGTTGTTCCACAATGTCGACCCTGCTACATTTTCTTAAAACATATTCATTATTAGAATTTTTCCAAGGCCTTAATAAATCTGATGCCGCAGTTCGGAGTCAGATCCTCCTTATCAATCCACTCCCTCCCTTCAACAAAGCATATATTTTACTTTATAAGAGGAACGACAACGCACTGTTCAGGACACTTGCACGATTATTCCTGGTCCTGTTGCCGTGGCGTTGCTTCGTCTGCTTGCACTTTTCTATCTACGGGTTCTTCCAAACTCATATTACACTGTACTAATCGTGGAAGGGATGGACATCTGGACAGCAAGTGTTTTAAGAAGCACGAATATTCGGAATGGTGGAATGATCCTAAGAAGCGTCCCACCAATTATTCTAGCCACCAACGACGTTCATGCCTAGCTGATCCTCCAATTGTTGTAGCAGCTGCCACTGTTGATTCCTCCTCCCCACCGACCCTGACTGCTACACAAATAGAACAACTCCTTTTACTTCTAGCTTCTTTTCACCGTTTGGTGAATTTAGCAGGTGCTTCCATTTGTGTACATTCCACTTCATTTTGGATCATAGACTCTGGTGCAATGGATCCTATATCTTGTAATTGCAACCTTGTTTTTTGAATTTTATGATAATACAACTTCCAGCCCTGTGTTCTTTTTTGACGGAACTATGGTTCCTGTTCAACGAATTGGGTAGATTTCTCTACTACCAGATCTAACTCTTGATGATATTTTATTCGTTCCCCAATTTTGATTTAATCTTCTTTCAATTGGTAAACTTATTACTCTTACTTCACTCAATATTGCATTTACTTCGGATACTTGCCTTTTTCAAGACCCAATCTTGATGAGGACTTTAGCAAGAGGTAAGCCACATGTGGCTTACACTACCTTTCCATAGCCCAACCCACTTCTTTGACATCCATCACCACACAAGGCACACACTTTGACCGGGAAAATTGTCAAAAAAGTCCTAAACCTATTGTATGGCGGCCAATTCAGTCCTAAACCTTTCAATTTTGCCAATTCAGTCCTAAACCTTTTAAAAATTTGCCAATTTAGTCCTTCCAGCAAATTTATCCCGGAAAATGCTTACGTGGATGTCCAGTCAGCTCCGGCCATCCTACGTGGCTGGACCAGCGGGAGGCCGGCGCTAACATGGTCACCGGAGATAAAAACGACGCGTTTTTTGCAATTAAAAAAAGAAAGGTCGTCTGCTTGGAACCCTTGTGTGCTGCCCCAAAGTGAACGCTCAACCCAATCCTCGCTCCAATTCGAAGAACCCTAACACAAATCGATTCCATCTCAAGTCGAATCGAACGATTTCTCGCAAGCCGCATCGTTCTTTCGTCAAATCGGCTCCTCCAATCCTGCGTTCGCTCGTCAAAATTGAAGACCCAATTCACCAACAACACCCGATTCGACCTCCAGATTCTGCAGCGAACGCGACAAGGTGTGTGGTCCCGATTTTCTTTTGTTGTCGGCACTCAGCGAACACAATATAAAGGTGAGTTTTCGTGCTCCCAAACGCGACACAAAGGTTCGTTGTCTTCACGTGTTGTCGATACTTGACGAACATGATTGTCTTCACGCAAAACCCCCGATGGCCCTCTGAAACTAATTTCTAAGCATGTATGCACACAAAAGAATATTTGGATGCAAAATAGTCCACGTAGCATGTTTGTGGCAAATTTTGTTACGACAAATTTATGAATTTCTTTTGTGTGTTGTAACTTTGGGTTCTGTTTTGACTGCACGGAATGTTTGTGGCAAAATAGTCTACACATAATATTGTAACTTTGGGTTCTGTTTTGAATACACAAAATAGTATACACGGAATGTTTGTGGCAAAATAGTCTACACAGAATATTGTAACTTTGGGTTCTGTTTTGAATACACAAAATAGTCTACACATAATGTTTGTGGCAAAATAGTCTACGCAGAATGTTTGTGGCAAATTTTGTTTCTACACAGAATGTTTGTGTTTTGACTGAACTTGCCTTAGGTGGGTTGTTCTTTTGTTATTAAAAGCCATGGGAAGTAGCATCAATGTACTGAGGTGGGTTGTTCTTTTAGGAATTTCACTTGAGTAAGGTCACGTGAATTTTAGCCTCCTGAAACTTTGAATAGGATTATGGATGGACTAATTGTGACTTCTATTTAGGCAAATTGACAGTAAGAAGACTTTGCCTTGAAATGTCATAGTAGGCACAAAAGATTTAATGAAGTAGATGGGAATTCTATTAGAGCTTCTGAAACCTGCACCAAATATTCTTTCAATGACTTTACTAGACAATATGTATCGTTATATAAGTTTGCCTGCGCAAAAATTTTACTTCAGTTTCCTATTTTTTTTAGTTAGCATTTGTCTTGCTCTAGTTTAAGTTCTTCTCACAAGAAGTGTCAAGAGATCTGATAATTAAGCACAATGACAAATTTCTTTGTGCTAATGCTTATCTTCACGTGTTATTATATTGACCCTCAATTATGTTCAGTTAACTAACTATAATATGCGTTGTCATTTTGTATAGGGTCGAGATGGACAACCAGTCAACTCTGGTTTGTCTTGTTGGAGATGCTGGTCTGGGTACTAATGAAAATGCTGGTCAGGGTGCTGGTCAAAGTAAGGGCATTGATGGAGGTGCCCGTGAGGGTGTTGGCCAAGGCAAGGGCATTGGTGAGGGTGCCGTTGAAGGTATTGGTTTAGATTGTAATTTCTCAGTTGATAAGGGTGATGGTGCTACATTGGAGAGTAATGAATTTATGGTGGATGATTTAGATGTATCGGTAGATAATGTTGAAATTGATTCAGACAATGAATACTCATCTAATCTAGTCGATGCAATATTATTGACTGATGATGAGGATAATGATGATGAGGAACTTGTAGAAGGAAGAAAGAACATTAGGGAGTTCCACAAGAGGGTCACAAAGGGTTGGATTATAGCAGAACCACTCACGGAAGTTGTACCATCCCAACAATCTATAAGAGAATCATCTAATCGTGAACAATCTGATGTGGTTATTGTTGGAGGTGGTTACCAAACAGACTATTATGAAACAGATGGAGATGAGAGTTTAAGTTCTGATGTAGAGCGAGAAGATAGTGATGTGACAAGAAGGAGAAGTAGGTTTCCAATGTATGATCCTGATAGTGTAGTGCCTTTTTTTTCTACGTCTATGAAGTTTGATGATAGTAGGCAATTTAAAGATGCTCTCATAAAGTACTCAATAGCCGAGTGTAGAGAGATAAAATCTGTCAAGAATGAAAAGAAATTTGTTAGAGCAAAATGTGCGGATGAAAATTGTGCTTGGAGGATTTCTGCATCTTTGGATGGTAGAACTGGGTCATTCCATGTGAAGACCTACCATGAAGAACATTCATGTAGCATCGGCTTTAATAATAAGAGGGTCACGAGTTCTTGGTTAGCAAAGCACTACCTTAGTACAATTAGAGCAATGCCAACCATGAAAACTAGTGCTTTGAAGGAGCTTATCAAGGATCAGTTGGGCTTAAATGTAAGCATGAATCAGTGTACAAAGGCTAAGTTGCTTGCCTTCACCATTTTGATGGAAAACTATGAGAAAGAATATGCAAAGTTGTGGGATTATGCAGAAGAGCTTAGGGAGACAAATCCTGAGAGTAGTGTTATACTGAAGGTTGAGAAGCCCGAAATGCATTCTAAGGCATTTTTTGAGAGAATGCATATCTGTTTTGCTGCATGCAAAAAAGGTTTCCTTGATGGATGTAGGAAAGTGATAGGGTTAGATGGTTGCTTCTTAAAAGGAATTTGTAAAGGGGAGATTTTGTGTGCCATTGGAAGGGATACAAATGATCAGATGTTTCCAATTGCATGGGCAGTTGTCAAAGTTGAGAGTGGAGACACCTGGAATTGGTTCTTGACACAGTTGATGTGGGACCTCAACATTATAAACACATATGGACGAGGTTGGGTCATAATTAGTGATAAGCAAAAGGTAAGTTCCTTATTTCTTTTTTATTGTCTTAAATGATCACACTTGTAGTATGTTATTTTGATTGGAATCATATTTTGTAGGGTCTTCTACAAGCTGTGGCAGAGTTGTTGCCTGTAGCTGAGCATAGAATGTGTGCTAGACACATTTATGCCAACTGGGGCAAGAAGTATAAGGGACTACAAATGCAAAGATTGTTTTGGCAGTGTGCTAAGAGCAGTACCATGGTAGAGTACGATAAACATGCTCAAGCATTGAAGAAAATTAGTCCTGCTGCATATCATGACTTAGTTCAAACGGAGCCAAAGCACTGGTCAAGGGCTTTCTTCACCACTAAGGTCAAATGTGATATAGTTGACAACAACTTATGTGAGGCATTCAACGGAAGAATCGTAGATGCTAGGTGTAAGTCCATTTATAGCATGTTAGAGGAGATGAGGATAATGATAATGACAAGGATGCACACACAAAGGGATGCATGTGCTCGATGGAGGAGAGACTATGGTCCAAGAATCGTAAAAAAGTTAGAAGAAAATAGACTTGCTGCGACTTACTCCCAAGTGATATGGAATGGTGATAATGGATATGAGGCGATGGAAAAGGGTGAGAAGTACGTGATCGATGTATTCAAGAGAGACTGTACTTGCAGGAGATGGCAGCTTACTGGCATTCCTTGTCCCCATGCCATTTCTGCTTTAAATAATAGGCATGAGGATGCATATGATTATGTCGATGTGTGTTACAAGAAGGAGAAGTTCTTAGCTGCATATCAGAACATGCTTATGCCAGTTCGAGGAGAGAGATTTTGGAAAAAAACTAACAATGAGGCACCTGATCCACTTCCAGCTAGGGTGAAGCTTGGCAGACGTAAACATAAAAGATTAAGAGAGGAAGGTGAGGTGGCAAGTGGAACTCGGATGTCGAGGAGAGGAATGAAGATGACTTGTCAAACTAGCAAGAAAACAGGACACAATAGTTTGACATGTCCAGTTAGGAAGGCTAGGTCTACCGCTTCACAAACACACTTTTCAAGGCAAAAACTTTCGGTAAGAACATACATTTTCCTGATGTCATGCTTGCTTTGGGGATAAAACCTTAGATGAATTTTCTCTTTCTAGGTTCAGAGACATATAGGCGAAGGTGCAAGCGACGGTGTTGGTGGGACACCAATTGTTGATGCTGCGCCTGGGACACCTGTTTGTGGGACTGTGAGTAGTGTTCTGTTAGATTTTCAATTTTACTAGCAAAGTATTCCTATTTCCATGGTGTCATGCTTGCTTTGTCAATAAAACCTTAAGTGAATATTACTCTTTCCAGGTTCAGAGGCATACAGGCGAAGGTGCGAGTGGTAGTGTTGGTGGAGCACCAATTGATGGTGCTGCTCCTAGGACGCCAGTCCACGAAACTGTGAGTAGCATTCTATTAAATTTTCATTTTTATTAGCAATTTTTTTTAACTAATGAAATTTAATGATGTTGGGCAAGATTACAAGTTCTGCACATGGCAAGAGACAAAGAGTTGATGTACAAACACATGTTGAATCAACCTCAAAAGCAACTGCAGTTGAAGTTCCAGTTAAAGCAAGAGGCCCATCAAGAAAGAAGAAAAATAGTGACAAGAAGCAACCCCAACCTACAAGAAAAAGTGATGGGAAGTAGTGTTACGGTTGTGTTCTTTTTTTTGTTGCTGATGGGTTCAATGAAGTATCGTTGTGGCTGTCTTATCATTTTTTTTGTCACTCAGAGGTTTAGTGAAGTAGTGTGGTGGTTCTCTTTTTGTTTGTCGATGATAGGTTGGGTTTTAGTTTTTTTTTTGGCTTGATGATGGCTCATTGACTTGGTTGGGGATCGACGAAGCACTGTGCTGTTACTCTCCTTCATTGCAATGAAATGTGCTTGTGCATTCTGGTAAATTTGTTTATCTGTTGTTACTCTTACCGATTGTTGCATATTCTATGACAAGTCAAATAAATGCTTAAGTTGAAGCAGGTGCCTGGAATAGTTAATGTTCAATTTATTTGCTTTTGCATTGGTCACTGTTCAGCTAGGAAGATAAGTAATCTGAGCGCATGAAGACTGCTCCGATTAATGGCAAGGAACATGACAAAGTTAGTGGGCATTAGTTTTTGAAAATAGATTGCAAATTGGATTCCAAAATGGCATGTCCATGAGAGCTGAACCTTTGTTACAAGCTAAAGCAACATCAATGGAGCTTCAATATACCAGATAGAGCACAATCTCAAATGCACATCATTAGACAATTTCAAATTTAGTTTCGACAACAACCTCTATTATTCTAATAGTAAAACCAACTGCAATAAGATCTCAACCTCGCAAAACTTTGATTTTGAGACTCCCAACCGCAGTGGATACATCCATTCCAAGCCAAATCTGAGCCGTTTCCCATAGTAAGTTTACGGAACTTTGTTTGTTAAAGTCAATATTAATTTTCTTTTTGTACCTTTTCAGTCCAACTAATGGGCATCTAACATCTTCAGCCACAGAAGCTTTGATCAAGTTAGTATAGCTAATTCAACCCAAGTTGCTTGCTTTTGTGGGACAGGATAATCCAGACAGGATATGTGCTTTTCAAACTAAAAAAAAATCTTCACTTCATTCATCCCACAAACAAAGTGCACATACATGTAAAAAAGATGCCGACCAATACAAAACATGTTCGGAATAACACATTCTATGCCAAACTCATGACATCCTTCACCTTCAAATTTTAAAATAACATACGAGCTAATATTACTATAAACACTAACGACACAACCAACATTATTTTCAATCTAGAATTTTCTTGTTTCACATGTTTTAACTGTACTTTGAGAGCCTTGACTTCGGCGTCCATCGAGTAGCCATCATCCTCACTACAGGTTGACATTAGTTCTTGCTCGACATTGCTCTGGTGAAAACTTTTCGACACACTTCTTGCTGATTGACTGATTTCCCCATCAACCCAAACAAAAAAACTGCAACTTTCTCCTTTGTTGTTATGGCTGTATCTTGGGCAGCCGTAGTATCTTCTTCCCCGATTGTCCTTTGTCCTTGCTGTTCGTAGTGGAGATTTGAGGCCACAATAACAAAAAATGGATGTATCGTTATTGATTGGAGGGACCGATGCCATCGATTGTGACGAATAGGCTGATCTCTTCATGAATTCGCTAATCTCTTCTTGCGATGACACCTCGCTGTTAGTTATAGTACAATTGCTATTTATGCTTTCAAAATTACTACTGGAGTTTCCTTTTGTGATTCTGCCATTTGCAAGGGAAAAAGTGAGGATAGCATAAGATTTAAGAGAATCCAAAAAGACACTTCCAATAGTCAAGACAATGAGCAAATATGACGGACAGATGAATAGATACTAATCAGATGAACTCTTCCGGTAGGAGCACTTCCTATCTGAACAGATTCATGCTACGAACAGAGAAAAATTTCGCAAAGAGAACGTATGGTACCTGAGCTAATTGTACTTGGACAATCAAAAGGTCATCCTTGACAATGAATGAAAGGAACTGTCTCCTTTCTTTTGGTTTAAGTGAAGAGCTTACTAACAAAGCCTGCCATGCACAATGATCAAACCACTTACTTTCCAATCTATGAATGTCATTCTCAAGTTCACCATTGAGGGCCTTACCATTTGAGCTTGCACTATCCAGATTCCTCAAGCTTGGCTAGATAACTATAGAGGCATGGTTGTGAAAAGATTTTCTTAGATCTACTGTCTTGTGTCAGGAAAGCATGAATTGTTTCCTGCATTTGCAACTGGTGGAGAGGCTAGACTTGAAATAGCAACACGATCATTATTTCCTAATTGTGCAACCATTAGTTATAGTAAATCCAACCTCTCTGTGTAGCCTTCACCACCAAATACTCCAATGGTTGTTTGAAGAGTCCTACCAAAAGAACAACCCACCTCAAGCTAAAATTCAGTGGTGAACTCATCCCAACTAGTAGATCCCGAGACAAAACCCATAGAACCCATAGCAAGCTCATCCCGACACAGACCCACAACAGGCAGTAATAGCATTACCATCAATTCCAGCATACAAAAGAATTCATAAATCTTTGTGTCGCGTTTGGGAGCACGAAAACACACCTTTATAATGTGTTTGCTGAGTGCCGACAACAAAAGAAAATCGGGACCACACACCTTGTCGCGTTCGCTGCAGAATCTGGAGGTCGAATCGGGTGTTGTGGGTGAATCGGGTCTTCAATTTTGACGAGCGAACGCAGGATTGGAGGAGCCGATTTGACGAAAGAACGATGCGGCTTGGGAGAAATCGTTCGATTCGACTTGAGATGGAATCGATTTGTGTTAGGGTTCTTCGAATTGGAGCGAGGATTGGGGTGAGCGTTCACTTTGGGGCAGAACACAAGGGTTCCAAGCAGACGACCTTTCTTTTTTTAATTGCAAAAACCGCGCCGTTTTTATCTCCGGTGACCACGTCAGCGCCAACCTCCCGCTGGTCCGGCCACATAGGATGGCCGGAGCTGACTGGACATCCACGTAAGCATTTTCCGGGATAAATTTGCCGGAAGGATTGAATTGGCAAATTTTTAAAAGGTTTAGGACTGAATTGGCAAAATTGAAAGGTTTAGAACTGAATTGGCCGCCGTACAATAGGTTTAGGACTTTTTTGACAATTTTCCCCACTTTGACCTCTAGCAGGAGCGGTTGGGACGTTCGGGTTCATCTTCTTTTCATCATACACGAGCTTTAGACAATAACATTTCATTTTCCAATACTTTTCCTTGCATTGTGGGCCCACTTGCGGAACAATCTCGTTTGCCATTTCTTTCTAGTACATTTCTAATATTTCATGCTTTGATTTAATTCATTTGGATGTTTAGGGCCCATATCGGACCACCTCTTTAACTGGGGCGCATTTTTTTCGGACTGTACCTGGTGATTATTCCCATAGCATGTGGCTTTATTTAATGTCATCTAAAGCTCTTGGAAATCGTTCTATCATTAATTTCTTCTCCATGGTAAAAACCCAATTTGGTAAACAAATTTATTGCATCCGCTCTGACAATGGAAAAAAATTTGTCAATCAGCCAAGCACTGACACCTTCTAAATATTGCTTATGCCTTAGGGTTCCAATCCAACCTTCCCATTGACTTTTTTGTGTGAATGCGTCCTCATCACCGCCTACATCATAAATAGACTTCCCACTGCCATCTTGAAAGGGAAAACTTCATATGAGGTTTTACATGCTTAGTCCGAATCTCACTTACCTTTGAGTCTTCGGTTGTTTGTGTTTTGGGCGCAACACCTCCATTCAAAATGAATTTGATGCCCATTATTGACACCTAAATTTTGCTTAGTCATTTAGGATTTAATTACATAGAAAACTAGGATTAATTTTTAACTCCTAAAAAAATTCATTAAATTGCATAGCATATAAACACTAGGTGCATTTGCGTCAGTAGAATTTATTAACACATTTTTATTTTCTTATTTTTTATTTATCTTTCTAAAAAAATTAAAATTAATTTAAGGAGAGAAAAGGAGGTGAATCAAGGCCAACTAAGCCCACCCCACTTTTATTTTTCTCTGGGCTTGGCCCTTTCTTTCTTTCGTCCCCCTATATGCCCAGCCCACATCTAATCTTCAGCTTCTCTCTCCCTCGCACATGCTCGTGCGAGACAGAGACGACAAAGGGGAGGAGAGAGAAAAAGAAGCAGAGGGGGCGACGCTCAAAAGCAGAAGGGAACGCGCAGCAGCTGCGGGGGGAGGTGGCGCGCGTCGAAGGGCAGATGTCAGACGGCAGCCCGTGGTCCCAAAGCGAGAGAGGCGCCGTTTCGGGATAAAAAGAAGAGGAGAGACCGAGAGATATGGGGGCTGAAAAAAAGGAGAAGAACAGAGAGAGTTTGAGAGGAGGTTAAGGTGAAAAGGAGAGATCTTGAGGGTGAGAAAGGAAGAGAGAGCTTCACCCACGCTCGCCGGAGGGCCGCCCGAGCCTCCGTCGGTCCCGCCGAGCTTCCAGTCGCCGCGCTTCATCCCGGTCGGTCACAAACCAGGTGGGTCTCCATAGCTTTCCCCTGTTTTGGCTGCTCCGCTCCCCTGCCTCTCGGATGCCGGGCACACCGAGCCTATTCGGTGGTCTCCCGGCACCACAAAATGAGCAAAACGTATTCTCTCATCACCAAGAAGTGTTCTTGAGTAATTTTTAGCAAGAAACAAACTTTGAATCCCACTGAAATAGGCTTAGAAATCACTATTTTTAGACGCCTCTCACCTGTTTGTTGAAATGCCCTAATTAAGCTCTTTGAGTTTAAATCGATTCTATGCAAACCCAGACAATTTTGTGGCTCAATATAGTCGATTACGTCTCTACAAGTCATTTTTAAGCCGAAAAACACCCTGAATCTCGGCTTAAGGTCTTCGCTTGAACCTGCATACCACCCGTTCGATAAAATGCCTACGTGGAGGTCCGAATCATTTTTGTTGTGAACTTGGTGCTCGGAACTCGATTTTCATGTTTGGTTAGTTCTTATATTTGTTGGATGGTGCCTGATGTTGTGTTTTCTTTGTGATTTCTCTCGGTTTTGTTGTGTATCTCTCGTGGTTCGAGTCGGCCATGGACGAGTCCTTTGCGGGAGATCTATTCCCCACGCCGGCGTGGCTCACGGTCTGATGTCGCTACCGTTGCCTCACTATCTCCGTTTTATATGCGTGCATGTCTGTTTGCTTGCGTTTTAGCACATACTGTTGCCGCAGGAAATCTGGTGATCGAAAAATGCAAAGAAACGAACGTTGAAGTTAGCGTTTTGGTGGCTGGTTGTTCTGGATTAAGGATGGTGGTTCGGTGATGGTGGTGTCGAGATTCTGGCCGGAGCAGATTCGACGTCGGCGCTAGTCGAGGAGGCCAGTTTGGGTCGGTGTGGTGGTCACCGATGAACAACTGAGAAGAAGACGTTCTCATTGGGAGCTCTCGGTGCAGAAGCAGGTGAGGAGTTCTGGGAAGGCGCGAAAGGGGACGAAGTAGAGTAATAAAAAAGAGAAACAAAAGAAAAATACAAAAAAAAAAGGGAAAAAGAAAGGAAAATACAAAAAAAAAATTAGAAAAGAAAGGTATAAAAATAGGTTCCGAGCGGGTTTGAGAATCGGGTAAGATATCCGGGTCGGTTCGGGTCAGGGGATCTGGTCCGAAATCTTTATTTTATTAATAAAAATATTCAAATATATATAAATAAAAATATTAAAAATTCCAAAAAAATATGAAAATTTTTTAAAAATTCAAAAAATATTAAAAAGTACGAAAAAATTAAAAAAAAACATTAAAAAATTCAGGAAATTCCAAAAAATTAATTAATTTAAAAAATAAAATAAAAATCAGAAAAATCCCAAAAAAAATCCAGAAAATTAGGAAATATCCAGAAATCACTTTTTGGGTTTAATTTCTTTAAAAACTCACAAAAAATGAAAAAA
The DNA here is from genome assembly GCA_031216185.1 of Syzygium aqueum. Classification (NCBI taxonomy): domain Eukaryota; kingdom Viridiplantae; phylum Streptophyta; class Magnoliopsida; order Myrtales; family Myrtaceae; genus Syzygium; species Syzygium aqueum. The sequence continues at coordinate 2,062,565 of CM062240.1, forward strand.
AAATGAGAAAAATCCTTTAAAAAAATTTCCAAAAATCGGATAAGCCATTAGGGCTTTATCTTAGGACTTTTGATTGCATTTTCCTTTTTAGAGACGATGTTGGGTTGTTGGTTATTTATTTTCTTTATGATTATCTAGTTGCGCACTTTTAATATATTGATTGTTATTTTCTATTTATAAAACGGTTAGGTGGAATATTAACTTTTTCGATAAGCTACCCGATATATTAGTTTGCGAACATTTAAGTTTAGGTACCGAAAGGGCACTAATTAGATCGTTAATGTAATAAAATCCCTAAACTTTAGAATCTCTGGTTTTTGCCCATATTAAGATGACACTCTCACGTCTTGATTAGGGTTTTTAGCTGACCCTTGATTATGACTAGTGACGACTCTAATCGAATGCGTAAATTAAAAAATTCTCGTCTCATGAGCTATGAGGCTTGGGAGTGCCTCGGTCATTGGATTAATGAATTATTTGGTTGGTCTTTCAAATGAATCAATTAATGTTCATATTCGTCGACAAATACCTCTTGGCCTAAATCGATCTTGGTGGGGGTAGGTCGTGATACCTGTGCTACTTCAGGGCTTTTTTTGGGATATCCCAATGGTAAAAAGGCGTATCGTATTTTTTATCTTCTCACCAAAGAGCTATATGTGAGTCAAGACTATGTGTTTCATGAAACAATTTTTCTTCACTCGATGCTCCCCAACTCTACCTTGTTAAGGTCGCCTATATTACCATTACCTATTACATAATGTGACGAGCACCTACGAACCCCTACAAGCACCTACAAACCCCACACCACCACACTCAATCCCCACACCACTACAAGCACCTTTACCTCCACCATCTGAATGATCCACTAGACCCCAACGGATACATCGTTACTCAAATGCTAAGTTCTACCAAAGATAATGGTCCAGGTATCTCTTAACTTATGTCTAATTTTCTCAAATATACTCATTTTAAACAAACCCATTTGGCATTTCTTATTTCTTTATCTACTACCATTGAGTCATCCACTTTCACTAAGGCAATGCAGCACCGGGAATGGAGAGACGCCGTGTGGGCTGAGATCAAAGCTCTTTCTTAGAATCATACATGGTCCCTCGTACCGCTTCCACTGGCAAGAAGGCCACAGGCTCCAAGTGGGTCTATAAAATTAAACGAAAATCTAATGGCAATATCGAACGATAAAAGGCTTGCTTAGTCGCCTACGGCTATACCTAAGTTGAAGGGAGTGACTATCATGATACCTTTGCACTTGTTGCCAAATTGGTTATGGTTCGTGTACTCTTAGCCATTGCCACAGCTAAGGAATGACCTCTTGAACAAATGGACGTTAACAACGCCTTCTTAAATGACGTCTTGGATGAGGAAATTTATATGAAACCTCCTTTTGGTTTTCTGTGTAAAGGGGAGAATCTTGTGTGCTGATTCCACAAATCTCCATATGGCTTGAAACAAGCATCTTATCACTGATATTGCAAGTTTTCTACTGCCTTATGTGACTTTGGTTTCACACATTCTTAGTCCGATCATTCCTTCTTTGTCTTGCTCAATGCAATTACTCTATTTTTGTGGTACTATACGTTGATGATGTAGTCATTACTGGTACTGATGCTTCTTTGATTGATTCAGTGAAGACTATGTTGCACAATCAATTTCACATTAAGGACCTCAAGCCCTCTAAAATATATTTTGGGTATTGAGGTGGCTCGATCCCGCTATGGTTTTTATTTATGCCAGCGAAAATATATCCTTGATATTCTTATGGTTCTAGTGGAGTCTAGCGTACTGATACTCCTACGGAACATAACATAAAATTGAGCATTGATATAGGCACTCTATTGGAGGATTTGTCTATCTATCGATACTTGATTGGCCGATTCATTTATTTGACTAGTACTAGGCCAGGCATTACTTATAGCCTCATCATCTGGAGTCAATCTATGCATGGACCATGCCAACCACATTCACATGCAGTACACCGTCCTCTACGGTATCTAAATGCTACTGTAGGCCAAGGGCTCTTTTACCTAGCTAAAAACAAACTCCAACTCACGGCTAGTTGCCTCATGACTTGCCTTTCAACAATTAGGTATTGCATTTTATTGGGTGCTAGCCCCATTTCTTAGAAAGTCAAGAAACAAGGCATAGCCTCACACTCTTATGTTGAAGCAGAATATTGTGAAATGGTAGTAACTACATGCGAAATTTCCTGGTTATCATATTTTTTACAAGACATTGGCATGCCTCTCCAAGCCCAGGTTTTCTTACACTATGATAACTAGGTTGCCCTTCACATTTCTGCCAACCCACTATTCCACGAGCAAACAAAACACATTAAAATTGATTGCCATCTTGTTCGTGAAAAATAACAAGCTGACCTCATTACTCCATTGAAGATTGGTATAGAGTCACAACCAGCTAACGTGTTTACAAAACTGCTAAGCTAGGTTCAGTACATGCGGCTACTGTCCAAGTTGGGCGTCTGTAACCTACCGGCACCAACTTGAGGGGGAGTCTTAGCGTGATCATATGCCACCATGGCATCCTTATCCCATGAGTTGTTTGATTTTGTCTTTTAGTTGTACTTACCATAGCTGTAGGAGTATTTAGGAAATATAGTTGTGAATGGTGTATAAATATGTACATTTAGAATAGAAGAAATAAGGAATCGATTCACATTGGATCTTCCATTCCGTGTCCTTTCTCACAATTGACATATTCAATCACACACACTACAAAAAAACAAGACTTTTCCAACAATTTTTCCAACGAAAAAATCGGGAAAATTCGTTGGAAAACGAATTGCCAACGATAAAAAATTCGTTGGTAATTCGTCGTCGCAAATTTTTCTGATGAAAAATTTAAATTTTCGTTGGTAATTTCAAACGAACTTTTTTCGTTGGAAAAATTCGTTGGAAACATTCGTTGGACAAATTTGTTGGAAATATTCGTTGGAACTATTCGTTGGAAATATTCGTCGGAAATATTCGTTGGTAATTATTTGTTGGAAAAAACGTGGCAAAATTTGTTGGAAAATATTCGTGGAAAACGAATTTCTGACGAAAAATAATTCGTCGGTAATTCGGCGTTGGAAATTTTTGCAACGAAAAGTTTTAATTTTTCGTTGGTAAATTCCGACGCAAAAAAATTAGTTGGAAAATTTATAATTCATTGGTAATTTCCAATGAAATTAGCGACGAAATTTTTTTTTAATTTTCGTTGGTAATTTGCGACGAAAATTAATTCGTTGAAAAAATCGTCACTAATATTTCGTTGGAAAAAATCGTTGCAAACTATTTGTTGGAAAAGTTGTTGGAAATCCGGGAATTTTTCAGACGAAAAATTCCAAATGTCGTTGGGAATTTCCGACGAAAAAAAATTCGTTGGAAATTTCGAAATTTTCCGACAAATAAATTTCGTTGGTAATTTCCAACGAAAAATAAATTCGTTGGTATTTTCCAACGAAAACAAAAAATCATTGGTATTTTCCAACGAAAAGAAATTCGTTGGAAATGGAAAATTTTTCCGACAAACTATTTTCGTTGGTAATTTCCAACAAAAAATAAATTGGTTGGTATTTTCCAATGAAAATTAAAAATCGTTGGTATTTTCCAACGAAAAATAAATTGGTTGGTATTTTCCAACGAAAATTAAAAATCGTTGGAAATGGAAAATTTTTCCGACAAACTATTTTCGTTGGTATTTTCCAACGAAAAATAAATTGGTTGGTATTTTTCAACGAAAATTAAAAATCGTTGGAAATGGAAAATTTTTCCGACAAACTATTTTCGTTGGTATTTTCCAACGAAAAATAAATTCATTGGAAATACCGAATTTTTCCCACAAACATTTTTCGTTGGTAATTTTCGTTGGAAATTTTTAACGAAAACAAATTTCATTGGAAAATTTGTTGCAAAATTTGGTAGCAATTATTCATTGAAAAAATTGTTTGAAATTCAATTTTTTTCTCGACGAGAAAGTTCAATTTTCGTTGATGATTTCCAACGAAAACAACATTTGTGGGAAAATTCGTTGCAAAATTTGGCGTTAATTGTTCGCTTAAAAAATCGTAGGAAAATCGAATTTTATGCATAAAAAATATTCAATTTTCATTGGTAATTGGCAACAAAATCTATTCTTCACAAAATTCATCGCTAAGTTTACGACGAATTTTGTTTAGCGACAATTTCGATTTTAAATTAAATTATTAGCAATATTAATTCTTTTTGGTAAAAAAGCAATATTAATTTATACAATGCATAAGTTGCAAAGTCTCATCTAATGATATTCGATATTCAATCTCATAATACAAAGAGGTAGGTAAGCAGTAATGAACATCAGATCATACAATGAAAACATTGAAATAACGCGGGACAACCATAAAATATTGGCAGCTTTGGTACTCGAGAATGAACTACACAGGACTAATAACATAATTATCAGCGTCATCGTCGTCATCATCATCATCATCATCATCAATCGCCGCATCATTTTGTGCCTCAGCATTATGCCCATCATCAATTGGATTAATATGAGGTGGAGAAGGAACCTCATTGCGATCGATGTCGAGATGTCGCATGACAATTTGCATTTGTTGTTGCATCACCCTTATTTGTTCGTCCTTCTGTCCAAGTAAATACTTCATTTCTTCGCCCTTCTGTACAAGCAACTGCTTCAATTGGCTCAATTCTTGGGTTATATGCTCCTCATGTCGTGTCCTCCTTGAAAAAACCGCATTGGAGGATGAAGTTGCAGCAGCATTTGTTTTGTACATCCTCGCCAGGGATCCCATCCCAAATATCCTTCCTCCTTTCATCCCACCCGCTGCCTTCACCCATAATGCCATACTGTCAACCGATGGCTCAGACACGGCACGACCATCACCACCACCACCACCACCACCACCACCACCATCACCACCACCACCACCACCATCAGCATCACCACTAGCAGTGCTCATTAAAAGTTCGTCATATTTGTCCTATATTAACATTATAGATGGAAATATAATAAATTGATATATATTACCATAAATATTAAAAACATTCATGATTTTCATTCTAATTTCCATAAAATTCGAACTATAACCTTACATACCTTAATAGCTTTCGCTCGAGCGCCAGTCCATGTCTTATCTTTTTTTTGGAATGTACGTTCAAATGTAGCTGTAAAAGTGGGTTCCGTTCCCAATTCATCTGCCTACAAAATATAAACATAAATGAGTAATCATTACATTAAATGCACTGACATTTATAAACAGACTTACCATCCTTCTTTTATGCTCCCCGATGCTGATAGAGCCCCCAGCATATGTGGCAGACGCAGACCCGTCACTAGAACTGGAAACTCGATTCTTCTTGTTCTGTTCACACCTTTGCTTATGCTTCTGAGTTTCCCAAGTTCTGATAATTTCCATCCAATTGTCAATTGTAAAGAAGGTCGGCTTTTCATTTCTTCTCTCCGCTCTATTTATCACATATCGCATGTGATCACCGATTTTCTTCTTGAAAATTCTTCTAATCTCAGCCTCGTCCATTTCATGCCACATGAACTTACGCTACAATTAAAAGAAAAAAAACTGAAAGTTATCCACTAGGGCCACATGTCACATATTCATTATAATGTACCAGACAATTCGTGACAAAATTCATTATTGACCATCAGTATGCTACACCGAATTTAGTTTGTGAAGAAAGACAACACTTACCTTGAACTCATTCCACCACAAAGTCTTCACTTCTGCAGGAGCGCTGCTGAAAGTAATAAACTGACCCATCCAACAGTTATTGATTATTTTATTCAGTTCCCTCACAACATGCGTAGACTCCGTGAATCTGAAAAACATGTTATGACAATACGGACAATAAGACAATGAAGCATACGGATAATTCGCAATATTGACAATTTTATTTACATCGATAATTTAAATATACGTAAAAAAAGTACTTCCGAATCTCCACATGGGCATATAAGGAATCGGTTATCTTCTGCATCATTCGACTGTTACACTGAAGAAGACTATGGATCTGAAGGAGATCGATTCGGAGATTGAACTAAAGTAAATTCAGTTCGGAAGGCTTGATGTTCTACCCTAATAGGTTGTTCAGGGTCAAAGGATGGGCCAATGTGTTCGTGTTGTCCATGGACATGTTGTGGTTGCAGGTTACATGAAATGGCAGGGGCAGGCGAAGAGGACAGGGTCGGGGATGAGGACGAGGCAGCGGAAGGGGCAGATCTTCTTTGTGAACCCGAACCACGCATGAGACCTCCACGTTTAAACTGACAAATACGAAGGCCAGACAAATATATTTAAAAATATGAACATATATTAGGGACTGAAAATGACATTTTGCTTACCATTTTGCGACGAAAGAGCAATAAAAAAACTCGACAAAATGATACAAACCGACTATCGCCTCTGGTAAATAGCAATATTTCGGCCCCGTCGAACCAACCTATTGAAATTTGCACATCAGATTCCACAAAAAATAAATTAAAGCATATTACGTGTAAAGAACGAAAGCATATTAACATAAAACATATTAAAAAACGACAACCGTGCCGAAATCATCTCTCCGAGCCCCCGGCCAGCCAAGCCGCCCCCCTCCCCCCCCCGGCCGAGCCAAGGCGGCGCCCCCCTCCCCCCCTCGGCCAGCCAGCGGCCAGCAAACACCCCCCCCCCCGCACCAGCCAACCCCCTGGCCGCCGGCGGCCAGCAGACACCCCCCTCGGGCCGCCGGCGACCAGCCAACCCCCCCCCGCCCCCGCCGGCCAGCCAAGGCCGCAACCCCTCCCCCCCCCCCCCCGCGCAGCCTAGCCAAGGCGGCGCCCCCGCCCCGCCCGGGGCCAGCCAAGCCCCCGTCGCCGGCGGCCAGCCAAGCCGCCCCCCCCCCGGCCAAGGTGGCGCCCCGGCCCTCCCCTCCCTCCGCCCCAGCCAATCGCCCCCAGGCCACTCGGCGGCGCCCCGCCCCGCCCAGCTGAGGCCCCCCCCCGGTCAGCTCGCGGACGACCCCCCGGCCAGCTCGCCGGCGACTCCCCCACCCGCGACCCCCCACACGGCGAGCTCGCCCGCGAACCCCCTCCGGCCCACCTCGGCTGCCACCGACGGCCTCCGGCCATCTCGGCCGCCACCCACCCAACAGCCAATTCCGCCGCGACCCCCGCCACACCCCCTCACGGCCGCGTCACCAAGGAATATTTAAGGGTAGGGATACCTACCGGGCACGGCGAAGTCGAAGGTGAGGTGGACGGCGAGGATGCCGGCATCGACGGCGAAGGCAGGAGGACGGCGAGGCGCTCGAGCTCGAGGATAATTTTGCAAAAAAACCTAAGTGTCGGCAAAACATGACTATAAGCAAAATTTCCAACGAATGCAAAATTCGTTGGAACATTTCGTTGGAAATTTAGTGGGAATTTCCAACGATTTTATAATTCGTTGGAAATTTCTCACGAACATCCAATTTATTGGAAAATTTTGAAAAAATCGTAGGAAATTTCCAACGAATTTGAATGTCGTTGGAAAATCCCCACGATTTTTTAAATTCGGTGAAAATTCCGACATATTTTCCAACGAATTTAACGAATTCGTTGGAAAATTTCCAACAAATTTGAAAAATTCGTTGCAAAATTTCCCACGAATTTTTGAAATTCGTTGGAAATTTCGTGGGAATTTTCACCGAATTTAAAAAATCGTGGTGAATTTCCAACGAAATTGAAATTCGTTGGAAATTTTCCCACGATTTTCTCAAATTTTTCCAACGAATTTAAATTTCGTTGGAAATTCCCACCAAATTCAAATTAGTGGGAAATTTCCGAAAATTTGAAATTTTTGGAAAAATCGGTGGGAAATTTCCCCCCAAATTTTCCAACGAATTCGTATTTCGTTGGAAAATTTTCCAATGAATTGCGATTTCGTTGGAAAATTTTTCCAACGAAATCAATATTCGTGGGAAACTTTTCCGACGGATTAGGAATTCGTCGGAAACTTTTCCGACGGATTAGGAATTCGTCGGAAACTTTTCCGACGGATTAGGAATTCGTGGCAAAATTTTGCGACGAATTCGGAATTCGTGGCAAAATTTTGCAACGAATTCGGAATTCGTGGCAAAATTTTGCAACGAATTCGGAATTCGTTGGAAAATTTTCCGACGAATTCCGAATTCGTTGGAAACTTTGGGGGGAAATTTCCCTCCGATTTTTCAAAAAATTTCAAATTTTCGGAAATTTCCCACTAATTTGAATTTGGTGGGAATTTCCAACGAAATTTAAATTCGTTGGAAATTTCCAACGAATTTGTAATTTGTTGGAAAAAATTTTTAAATTTGGTTGAAATTTTCCGACGAATTCCTATTTCGTGGGAAAATTTTCCGACGAATTTGGAATTCGTGGGAAAATTTTCCAACGAATTATTACTTCGTTGGAAAATTCCAATGAATTTTTATTTCGTTGGAAAAATTTTTCCAACGAATTACAAATTCGTGGGAATTTTCCAACGAAGTAATAATTCGTTGGAAAATTTTCCCACGAATTCCAAATTCGTCGGAAAATTTTCCCACGAAATAGGAATTCGTCGGAAAATTTTTCCAACGAATTACAAATTCGTTGGAATTTTCCAACGAAGTAATAATTCGTTGGAAAATTTTCCCACGAATTCCAAATTCGTCGGAAAATTTTCCAACGAATTCGAAATTCGTTGCGAAATTCTAATATTTTCCACAAAATAGGAGGCTAAATATGCGGCTATTTTCATATTTCTCCCGACTATTTTAATTCCATGGCTAAATATGAGGCTAATTAGCCACGAATTCTAATTATACCTACAACGACAATAACAACAATAATAATTACGACAACATCAATAACAACAATTTAAGAAAAAAAAACGTAAGTCGCAATAATAATTCTAATTGCACATAAATAATTAAAAGTCTCAAAAATCTTATTCTTCATCTTCACTTTCATCTTCAGCTTCGTCTTCGTCTTCGTCTTCATCTTTGTCTTCATTTTCATCTTCGTCTTCGTCTTCGTCTTCATGCGCAGCATCTTCATCATTTGTCTCATAATCAAGTTCTGTACCAGCTTCAAAATTTGATTCGCGAATTTCAATTGGATCCACATCAATCATCGCTCCACATGGATCTCGTAAAGTTGGAATGGTATATTCATCAGTTTCAATCGTGTGACGAACTTCCTCTTGTTGATATGCTATATCCTTCCAGTGTTCCTCGATTTTTTTCTGTGTTTTCGTTTTACATACAGCCCACCAATCGGCTTTGTCACATTTCAAACTAGGATACGATGCATAATATACTTGAATTGATTGTTGTGCTAAGACAAATGGTTCATATTTCCTATATCTTTTTTTGTGATTTATTTCAACCAAATTAAACTTCGGATGCACATTCATTCCTTTGACATGGTCGAACCACATGCACTTAAATAACACAACCCGCAAAATTAATGGTCCATGGTACTCTATCTCTACGATTTCATCCAACAACCCATAAAAATCATCTTTGGAACTGACACCATTGGATGATTGAATGCACACACCGCTATTCATTGTGGCTTTTCCCATTTCATATGTTCGAGTGTGAAAATTGTATCCATTTATGAAATATGCTGGCCAAGTTCGTACTCTGGACTTTGGACCCCATGCCAGATGATATAGCATTCCTTGCTCTGTCGCATGATCATGATTACTGTGAACCTAAGGGCACATACCCAATGTCAATAATATATATTTTAATATATAATGTTTAAAAATTTCGAATAACTTGCATTTCGTCCAGATACAACTTACATATGTTGTGAACCATGTTGCAAATTGTTCCTCGCACAAACGGTCAAACTCCTTTGATGGTAGTCCAAACATTAAATTTTGGAAAATCCTATTAACAAATACCATTTACATATTAACAAATGTTTGACACACAATACATATACTTATAAATGTACACTTACTTGAAGTATGGCTCAACTTCTAGACAGTTCAGTAAAATATATGTATGGACTGCCTGCTTCTCTTCACCTATTAAGTGCCGAAACTTACTTGCGCCGCTTGGTCAACCCAAATAATTGAAAATAGAGAATGATTTGCAATTGGGATCAATTGGGCTCTCATCGTTTCTTCCTGCTTTCCGCCTCTTGCACTGCACGTGCAGCTCAAAAATAGTATGATGCAAATGTTGTCACTTCTTCCACAATATATGCATTACAAATTGAAGCTTCGACACATGCCTTATTTTTCACTTTTTTCTTCAAATGATATAAGAACCTAGTTGCAATAGAAAAAAATTTATCGGAACATAATATATAATGAAGTAATTTCAAATTTATTTAACTAAAAACTGACCTCTCAAATGGATACATCCATCGAAATTGGACGGGACCTGCAACTTTTGCCTCGTAAGGCAAGTGAACTAAGAGATGCTCCATTGAATCAAAGAACGATGGAGGAAATATCCTTTCTAAGTTGCAAAGAATAATTGGAATATCTCTTTCTAGTTTCTCCATGTGTGATGCTTTCAACGCTGTTGAGCAAATATCATGCAGAAAATTACTTAACTCTGTAATGGCGCCCCAAACAAAGTTTGGTAAGAGTTCTTTGAAGGCTATTGGAATTAGTCTTTCCATAAATACGTGACAATCATGACTCTTCAGACCTGTCAACTTGCATTCATTCAAATCAACGCATCTCCCTAGATTCGAAGCATATCCATCAGGAAATCGCACCGATTTCAACCATTGACAAACGATCCGTCTCTGATCCTTGCCCAATGTGTAAACTGCTTTTGGTTTCGGTCTCCTGCTGCTTGGATCCACATCTAGTGTTGGCCGATCACAAATATCCCTCATATCTTTTCTTGCGTTCAAGTTGTCTTTTGTTTTTCCAATGACATCCAGCACAGTATTTATGACATTATCGAAAACGTTCTTCTCTATGTGCATGAGGTCAAGATTATGATGAATAAGATGCGCCTTCCAATATGATAGATCCCAAAATATACTGCGCTTTGTCCATTTATGTGTACTTCCGTACCCAATAGTTGTACCGTGAGGGTTTTGAACAACCGTTGGAAACTCCTGCACTCGCTCCCAAATTTGATCACCGGTCAACCTCAATGGTGGATGTGTTCTTTCAATCCTATTATTGATAAACTCTTTTTTATTCCTTCTGAATGTATGCTTTAGAGGCAAAAATTGCCTATGACAGTCAAAATAGCTGGCCTTCTTACCATGCTTTAATCTGAATGACTTCGATCGCTCCATCCATATCGGGCATCCTAAGATCCCAGCTGTACTCCATCCAGATAACATTATGTACGCTGGAAAGTCATTTATCGTCCAAAGAAGAGCAGCTTTCATTACAAATGTTTGATCGGTAGAAACGTCGTACGTAGGGACACCTGCATTCCATAGCCGTTGTAACTTTTCAATCAATGGTTGCATATAAACATCTATAAACTTTTTCGGATTTTGCGGGCCAAGCACGATCAATGTCAAAAACATATAAGTTGACTTCATGCACATACCGGGTGGAAGATTGTACGGAGTTAAGATAACTAGCCAACATGAATAACTTTTTCCTGATTTCCCAAATGGGGCAAAACTATCAGCACACAGACCTAACATGATGTTTCGAGACTCTATCGCAAACTCGAGATATGTTCTATCAAAATGTTTCTATGCCTCTGCATCCGAAGGATGACACATTAAATCCTCTTCTGTTTCATGATTTGCATGCCAAGTCATATGTTCAGCAGTGGCGTGAGACGCATAAAGCCTTTGCAACCTGGGGATTAAGGGCAAGTAGAACATTTGCTTACATGGTCTACGCTTCTGATTACGACCCTGCCTCCTGTTAATCTTGTACCTAGGTTGGCTGCAGAATTTGCAAGATTCTGCATTTTCATCATCTCTCCAATATAACATACACCCCATGGTACATACATCAATCCTTACAACTGGAAGACCTAAGTTATCCACTAGCTTTCTCATATCGTAAAAGTCACTTGGCATGATATTGTCACGAGGCATTGTTTCCCGCATTACTTCAACAAAAGAGTTGAAGCAATCGACAGACACATTATGCTCAGCCTTGATATTTAACAATCTTGCTGTCACTGATAGCTGCGTGTGGTTGTCACAACCTGCCCATAAAGATTCATCTGCCGTTTTCAACACTTCCAAGAACTTATTAGATTGAAAAGTCCCATCACACACATTCTCATCAAAACCTGTAACTCCTGCCTCTTCCAATTGTGATGCATGACTAGTTTCCACTTGTTCAAGTGTAGGAGTAAAACTAGTACTTGCATGATTCGATTCTGAAACAAAATTATGGCCGGCTTCATCAAACACCATCCCCTGATATGGGTTCAATTGGTCATAATAGCTACATTCTTCCCTCACTAACAATTGGTCGCTACTTCGATATCCGTCATCAGATATAAATGGTTCACCATGGTAAGTCCAATTATAATAGTTCGGAGTAAACCCAAATTTACAAAGATATTCTCTAACTATGTCAATGTCTTGAAATTTTCCATTACTGCACTTTCTACATGGACACTTTAACTTATTTCCATCAATGAACTCATATTTAGTACTAGCAAAGTCCAAAAATAGTTCCACCCCGATTCAAAACTCATCGGTCAATCCTTGACGTCCAGGTAAGTTCTTATTATACATCCAACCCCTGTCTCTTGCATTGTGTCTGTATAAAAATCAAGATATTCTCGTACAATATTAAAAACATCATATGTATTGTTTAATATTGTTAATTAAAACCATAAAATGCTAACAATCACAATTTTCTTCTGGGCGGCGCTATTTCCACTCCCATTTTGGCTAGGACACTCATTTTTCAGTAAAATAACTGAAATATCCTCCTCTCTCTTCAAATTATTGTTTCTTTTTTAATCAAGCTAATAAAAAAAACTGCCTTAATTTATATCATTTCTCTTTTGAGTTTTACAATACAAATGCTCCATTATACTCGACAAAATATCATCTTATCATGCATTCTTTCACTTTACAAGGAGAAAGTTATTAAATTTTTTTTTTGGTGTTATAATTTTAATCAAAAAAGTGGGTTACATATATGACGGCTCATAAGCACACAATTATTTGCCTCTTTTTTATCAAACAGTTTAAGGCTATATTTCAAAGTTGAACCTTAAAATGCAATCTAATTATCTAGCTAATTTTGATCAACAACGGAAAATAAAAATTGATCAAAATATGGAAAAATAATCAAATGATAAATATTTTTATCTTTAGATCATATGTCAATATTAAAAAATTAAGCACAAAAAGGAAAAAAACAGGGAACTTCTTGTTGCTCTACTCCTACCATGAAGAAAGTAAGTAATATCGATTGTAAATTCAATCTAATAGTAAGTGGATAAAAAATTTAAAATGTGTTTATGTTTAAAACTTTCATTTATAATAAGCTGATGTTAGCTTAAAAGTAAAGAATGCGTAATAAGATTCTCAACCCCATCTTGAAATACAAATTAAAATGTTTAACTTTAAAACTCCACAAATTTATTACAGAAAACACTTACAAGGTCAAGATTGGCTAGATATATAGATTGAATTTTAATTTCCAACTTTGAAATAAAATGTTGCTCAAATTATTTGATAAAAAATAGGCAATAAATTATGTGTTCATATGCCTTGTAGCCGTCATAAATGGAAATTTATAATAATCTATATAGCTTTTCTAACTAAAATTATGAGATCATATATTAATATTTAAAAAAATTCTCTGGGCAAAGTGATAGTAAAATGCAAGATAAGATGATATCTTGTTGAGAATAATTGAGTTTTTGTATTGTCAAACTAACAAAAAAAATGACAGAAATAAAGGTAATTTTGTCGGTTAGTCTAAGCCGAAAAAGAAACAATCAATTGAAGAGAGAGAGGAGGGTCTTTTTATCGTTTAACTAAATAAAGAAGTGTTTTAGCCAAAATGAAAGTGGAAATAGGACCGCCATTTTCTTTTTTACGAAACAATTACTTTCAACTTGAAAAAAATGAAAAAATAACCATGTCATGAAAACTTACCAAGTATTTGACTGAAACCTTTGTGGTAGAAAGTTGTCTATTTGATGAGAATTTCAACGTTCACTTGGATTGCGAGATCTTCAAATGGACACGTACCTAAAAAAAACAAATTACTTAAAATTCATTTTTTATTTATGTTTTATTTTTTTTTCTGTTTCTTTTTCTTTTCATTTTTTTTAATTTCTTCTTGGCCGGACCGGCGAGCTCGCCTGGACAAGTTCTGGGTGAGCTGCTGCTCGCCGGCCGTGAGTCTGGAGCTCGCCGGCGGCGAGGGCGCAGCTAGCCATGGCCGGCGAGCTCGGCCCTAGCCACTGCCGGCGAGCTCGAGCTCGCCGACGTCTGCGCGAGCTGGAGCTCGCCGGCCATGGCGAGGTCGGCCCTCGCCAGTGGCGGCGAGGGCCGGCCAGCCTCGCCGCCGGCGAGCTCGGCCCTCGCCAGTGCCGGCGAGGGCCAGCCAAGCCACCGGCGAGCTCGAGCTCGGCCACGGCTTGGCTGGCCCTCGCCGGCACCGGCGAGGGCCGAGCTCGCCGGTGGCTTGGCCGGCCCTCGCCATGGCCAGCGAGCTCGAGCTCGCCCACGGCTTGGCCGGCCGTCGCCGGCACCGGCGACGGCCGAGCTCGCCATGGCCGGCGAGCTCGAGCCGGCCATGGCAAGGTCGACCGGCGGCCATGGCAAGGCCACCGAACCTCGGCCCATGGCCGGCGATCGGTCAAACCGGCAAAAAAGGAAAAAAAAAATTCAATAGCACAAACAAAAACAAATCTAGCTAGCAATAATATTGCGACGAACCGTTTTCGTCGCCAATTATTCATGAAATTAAGTACGAAACTTACCGGCGAAAAAGCTTTACCGAGATTTACTGGCGCGCGCACCGATAAGTAATTCCAGAGAAATGAAAGAGAGAGACTGAGAGAGAACAGCGAGGGGATAAGAGGAATAAGTCGACATAGGGGAATTGGGGGTGGCGACGGATATAAAAAATTCCATCTTCCGTGTTGCAAATTTCCGACGAATAAAATTCGTTGGAAATTTGCGACGAAAAGTTTTTCGTCGCAAAATTTATCGGAAATTAGCGACGAAAAATTTTTCGTCGCAAAAATTTGTCGGAAATTTGTGACGATAAAATTTCGTCGGAAAAGTCGTCGGAACTTTGCGACGAAAAGTTTTTCGTTGGAACATTTCATCAGAAATTTCCGACGAAAAATTTTTCGTTTGAAAATTCCGTCGGAAATTTCCAACAAAAAAATTTCGTCGGAAAATTTGTCGGAAATTTGCGACGAAAACTTTTTTGTTGCAAAAATTCGTCGGAAATTTGCGACGATAACATTTCGTCGGAAAAGTCGTCGGAAATTTGCGACGAAAACTTGTTCGTTGGAAAATTTCGTCGGAAATTTGCGACGAAACATTTTTCATTGGAAATTTCGTCGGAAATTTCCATAAAGACTTTTCGTCGGAAATTTCCGACGAATCAAATTTTCGTTGGAAATGTCGTCGCAAATTTCCAAAGAAATTTGTTTCGTTGGAAATTTTCGTCGAAAAATCCCGATTTTTTTGTAGTGACAATTCGGTGTAGCTGATTGCCAATCTATCACAATATTCTTTTTTGAAGGTAATGAGCTTATCCTCTCTTCTCTAGTCTTGGGCTCAATTGAAACCGTGCTCAAGGAGGACTCGAAATTCTTTGACCAATGCAGAGTCAAATTTGTCGGGAAACTCTTTAGTGTTGAATCAGGGTATTCCAGAAGAATAGATTCTTCCAACTCGATAACAATCAAGCGGGCAGGTGTCAAGCCCTATACATAGTCTTACGATTTTACTAATACCTATATTTTTGGTAGATAAAAAAAATATTAATACTATGAAATATCCTAAATTGCTCTACTTGTGACAAATTTACTGAAAACTAATTTTTTTACTACAAAAAGCCCCAAACTAGTACATCTGTGACAATTTTACTCTATGTTAATTTTCATTAAATTTTATCATCAAATTCTGAGTTGTATGACCCGCGACAGTCGATGGTTGTACTAGTTTGGGGTTTTACCCTCCGTTTGTCACTGGTGTATCAGTTTATAATTTTTTTATGATATTAATTCAATTTAATAGAAGATAAATTTATCATAATTATATCGATTTGGAGTTTTTAGTAGTCAAAAAATTAGTTTATGGTAAATTCGTCACAAATATATCAGTATGGAGTTTTTGGTAATTAAAAACTTAGTTTGAGGTAAATTTATCACGTATGTATCAGTTTAAAATTTTTCGTGATATTAACCTTAAAAAAATGATACAAAGCAAGGCGACAAGTAAGATATATACCGTATGGGGCAATCCCTAAAGGGGAAATCTACCCCGGTAAAATTACTTTGTGGGGAGGTTCGTTCAATATCCAAACATCGGCAACAGTCGAGCAAGTGGGGAACGACCATTTAGGTCGAAAGTCATGGTCCCCGTACCCAAACTCAATAAAATTTTGATAACCATGCCCATGTGCGGAGCCGCTGCACCCGGACCACCTCATTAATGACTCTCCACCGATTCACTTCATGGCGACCAATACCAGAAGCCTGCAACGAACTGTCAACATCCACGCTCCTGCCCAGACACTCACCCTTCTGCCGGGATGATGGGTACGTCCTCCCAGCCGCGTGATTTCAACGTAATTCCCTTTCAACTTTATTCACACTGAATCAAATTCACATTATAACTTCTGTTGGTAAACGAGCTTCCTCTCTGGCCTTTGCCTCTGTTTCCTTTCCAATAAATATAAATGGGGTTTCGAACTCACCCAAATTAACGCAATCGATTAGGGCAACAGAAAATTTTCAGTTCGGGAATTAACTTATTGTCAGATGTTCAGATTTTGTCAGCTGCATGCAAACTGTTCTGAGTTCGAGGTCAATTGCGCAGGTCAAAAGTTTCCACTAATAGATTTTTTAGGACAGGGTGTTTCGCGGCCTTTGGACGAGCGCGTCTCCGTACCCGTGCCATGAATTGTAAAAAAAAGTTATTTCAAACGTACTTATATATTTTATGTCATAGGATATTTGACCTTTCGACTTGATAGATCCATGGTGGTACACTCAATTGCCCTCATGTGCATTAAATGAGCTTTTACTTACCTGTTGATGTGCTAGTCTTGAAACTTATTCTAACTTATTCAAACAATTATTTAATTCCTTGTGGCTGCGTTTGCTAACGTGGATTAAATTAAGTTAGGATAGCATTGGGATGCGCCGCAAAAATCCCGGTACCTACATCTAAGAAGATTGCCAAGAGTGAGTGCAACTGCGAGCCCATCAACATGGTTAATTGGACTTACCTTCATTTAAAAATTTAAGCTAATAAATTATGGATCAATAATGATACATTAACTACTCTATACCACACTAATTTCTTAATAAACTTTTTAAATGTGCATCTCAAGATAGTATAACAAATTATCTTATCAAGTATTTAGGAACATCTTGTGAATAGGATAATCCCAAATATGTTTAGATTTGGAAGAGGGGATGGAATAGATCTATATTGTATAAAAGAAAATTAAACAATAACCTAACAGAGCAAGAAAAACAAGTTGTTCCGCTTTGTTTCGCCAAAAAGTGTCCCAATCAATGAAATATCTTTTACCCAAATTGGTTCTTTGATTTTTATAAAGAAGAGATGGGTTGTGTGGCAATTTCAAATAAGAGTCTCAATTAATCGAAGGGATCAAATATGCTTCGTTGGAATTTAATCAATGAAGAAGTATAAAACACTTTACCGGAATTTAATTGACGAGAAAGTGTGACGATAAAGTTACCTCGGAATATAATTGACAATAAAGATATCAAAGTATGGGAATTGAAAGATATTTAAATTGCGGAATGGATAAATTGCAAAAAGTAATCATAAAAATAAAGAAAGATGAGTAATTTAATCAATTGAGAGCCCACTTTATAGGTGACAATGGCCGATTACGTAAGCGGTTACAACTTTGGAATTCAAATAAATAAAAGACCTCCTTATGGAGGTTACACATGACGGTCATTAAATTTGAAAGAATAAATAACTCCCTAATACTTTCGGTGCTTACTTGAAGTTACTTCACGAACACTTATCCAAAAGTAGTTACACAAATCCTAAATTAACGGATATAAACGTAACCATCGAAGGGTTATCTTTGTGTCGATTGCTCGCCTTCACTGTCAAATTGCCGATTCCTTTCAAGTTATTGATGATTTTGTTTATAAATGATCAAACGCTGCTCTTTACCAAAAAAAAAAATTGATCAAACGCTGCTCTCATCGATAAAGTCTATTACTTGTTGAAAATAACCAAAAGTTTGTCATTATTTTGTGTAAACAATTTTAGCCAAAGCTTACTAAAAATTAGCCATGCCTTTTTCCAATGGAGCTATGCGTGACTAGTGAGAGCCAGAAATTTCATGGGAAACTATTTGACGATCGGATAGCAAGAATATACTCAAGATGGGTTGCCAAAGGTCGAAAGTGCGAAAAGCAATCATCGACAGAGTGATAGGAGGAAATGTTGGTCCAACAGGTCGCAGATAAGAATTCGTTGTCTGATCATGTGCTTGAGGAATCGATAAGATCGATGATATCTGCAAAACGAGAAGAGCAAGCTGATCCTGGGCAAAGAGCGATGGCATCTACGAATCTGGAGAGGGATTTCACTGGGTAAAAGTCCCAGTGGGTGGATCAACCAATTTAAACAAAAGTATCGTTGCCGTGGAGCTGATTTGACCCTAGTATCTACGAATCTGCATGCATGTCCATGCAGAGGCGATGCCGGTGGTCACCGTCTTTGATCGAGGCCATCGGTGCAACGGTCATGGCCACAATCCCTAGATCTAGGGTTTTTCCATTTTAGTTTTTTAGTTTAATGAATTTTCCAATTTTCAGTTTTTTTAAATTTAATATAATGTTTTTATTTAATATTTTTATCCTCAAGTATTTCAAACATCTGATAAGGTAAGTATTTCAAACATCTGATAAGGTTAAATATGTCCACATTTACTGTTCGGGGGGTTTAATATATTATTGGGAAAGCCCTTATTTTCTCAAAAGAAAGTCCAAAGTATACTTTATTTCAAATAAGAAATTAAAGTAATTATGTCAGTCTCAAAAAAGGACTTAATCGAGCCGACCGGTCAAATCTATTAGATGGTAAAGGGCATTTTTGTCCAAGACAATTTTTCTTCCTTTCTTTTCATCCTTGTTCATCATCTTCTTCATTAGAATGAGGAAGAAGATGAACAGGTAATAATAGGGATGTCATCTTGTTTCGCTAAGATGAAATGCCTTTCCTTTTTGCCTATCGACCTTGACGACCATTTCAACAGCTTAGACGATGTTTTCATTTCAAAATCATCTACCTAGTTCACAAGGGAACGATTCTCAGTGGCCACTCTCTCGCTGAATTGAACAAAAAATTTGCCCCAAATTATAGGGTTCTTCATGCTCTTTTACACTTTTTGAGAAAATAACGGGCACTTTTGGCCTTTATTTGGAATTTTATCCATAGCTTTATTCTATTTTATCTTAATTCTCATCCTAATGACTAAGCATAGCCTAGGAGTTTCGGGACACCTAATAAGGGGAAAATTTGATTTGTAAAAGCACTCATAAGACATATAAGGAAAAAAAAACCAACGCACTGAAAATTAAACATTTACTTATTTGATTACTTCGATAAGTTCCTCAATCTCACTATTTAATAAAATTATGATGCAACAAATCCTCACATTAGTCTATGGTGCTTCGGACGTTCCGTTTCCACAAAATAAATTCCACAATAATTGTCCACTTGGCTTCACAAGTGCAGAAAAATTAGCTCACTGAGGCCATGAAAGATAACCATTTTGTTTCCCTATTTTTCTATTTTTTTTATTCCCGAAAACAGATTTAGAGCAAAATTTTGTTTGTTAAAATAATTCAATATTTCTATTTCCGGGACAAATTTTTAGCCAAGAAATAGGTTTAGAACAGAAATGAAAAGTTAAAATTTTCTACTTTTTTTTATTTTTGGAACAAAAATAGAAATAACAACTTTTTTTTATTTTTATTGCTTGCCCTCTTCGGCCGGCCGTCCCCCACCGTTCGCCGCCAGCTATATATCCCCCGCTGTCCATTGCCAGCCATCTTCCATTGCTCGCCCGCGGCGTCCGTACGCCGCCATCAGTTGTCCTCCACTACCCCTTGCTAGCCTACTGCCTTCGCTAGCCACGGCTGCTCGCCCACCGCTTGCTCGCCGGCCGCCTATAGCTGTCCACTGTCGCTCATTCACTGGCTGTCGGGAGTAGAAATTTAAGAATAATCTTTCAAATGAATTTCTATTTTAGGAACAAAAATTTCGTGTAGTTATCAAACGTTTCTCTTTACTCAGAAATTTGCCTGGAGAATAGAAACGGATTTCTATTTCTAGCTAGAAATAGAGCCGGAGAAGATAAATTTTATTATTCACGCCCTAAGTCTAAGCCGATCCCACCACCCGCCCCTCCCGAACTTCCCTTGCAAAAATATCAAGATCATCTGTGAAATTAGCCTTCATTAGGCTGATAATGACGTTCATAAAGTAGCCGCTGGGCAGGTTGCAGCGAGGACCTTTTCTCTTTGGTAATCAATGGGGGAACAGAAGCATTGGGGCCAAAACTAAATAAAAGTTGGCGGACCGAGGAGGTGTCATCTGCTGTCCCTGTTCCTTCGTTAAATGCTGCTGCAACTTATGACCTCACACTTTTGGGTGGTGGCTCTCTTCATTTCGTGCTCAATGTTGGCTATGGAGTGGACCCATGCCTTCTGCATTGACACGTTGCCCCCTTGTTGGCATCGCTCGCACGACACGAGCTGCAGATCGCCGTTTCCCTCGACCATCGGTTATCGGCTACATGAGAAGTGGTCACGCCTTTTTATTGCTTTCAAATCATTATTCCATAGGTAAGCCATCGGTACGCCCTCATCGTGTTTGAGATTACGGTTCGATGCTCCAAGAGCATTGCTCCCGTATCTCGCTTTTGTAATGCTTTCAAGTCATTATTCCATAGGTACACCATCGGTACACCCCTCGTCGTGTTCGAGATTACGGTTCGATGCTTGGCCCGTCACATGTATATAGCTAAAACCTCGCGATTCGGTTGCTCATCGGAAACGGTTCTAGGGGAGTATGTCATAGGATCTCACCCATAAGGCAAGCTCGGATTTTGCATTGCGGTTCAAGATTAAAATGCACAATTTGAGGTTGCCATCGTTTCCCCCATAAGATCTTTCAAATGTTTTATGGGACGGTTGTCAATTATTTTATGAAAATTAATCTATCGGATGAAGGCATGATACTACGTCTCACGCGTAAATTAAACTTTCGCTTAAGACTAAACATTAAAATATAGTAAACATGATACAAGAAATGTCAAGATTTTCATATTACGCTCACTTAAGTGCTAAAACTTTTTGAGCAATCATTTATGTGTCACATCATTGAAAAAATGATCATTTAAGTGTTTCTGGTAATTCGTCCAATGTGACTTTTTTTTAATGAAATTTTAATTCCAACGTGGCTTTTTAAAAAAAATTGAACTCCAACATGGACAAGGGACACGATAACCTAGCAAATTATTTATTTAACTCACCAATTTGCCTTCTCTTCTCCTACTTTTTCTTCTTGGTCTTCATATTCATCTCCGAAAAAATGGTCTTTCGTTTAAAGCAAAGGTTAGGGTTCCTTGGAAATAAGGTAGGCAACGAACATCGCCTTCTCAGCTTCTTTCGTCTGTAGTCGTCTTCTTTTCTGCCCCAATTCCTCAATTTAGGGTTGGGGTATGAAGAAGAACATTGCCATTTAGCCCCAGTTACTTAATCAGGGGCAAATAAATGTGTTAAATGTCGCCATTTAGCATCAATTATGCTGACTCACTTTGCCGGCGTTAAAAATTTCCACGTCTGATTTTTCAGCCACACAAATCGGCGATGGTAAAGTGGCATTTATACGATTGCTCGAAAAGTTTTGACATTTAAGTGGGTATCGTACGAAAGTTTTAACATGTCTATTGTCCTATGAGGTAAAGAGGTGTATATACACTTGAGATTTCATACTCAGTTATCGAGTCCTATCTTTTTCTTATAAAATTATATCTACATATGGATGTCAAGAAAAGCTATCGCTTGTCTATATATTGACGGTTGCACTTATCGGATGACCCCGTCGCTTGAGAGTTGAGCCTCTTAGCCCTTTGGTTACCTCGTCTTTCTTTCTAGTTTTATGGGGGATCGACGACCGTGCTGGCTCTCGAGACCGCCGTCATGGTGGCTGTCATCGACGCGACACTCCATGAAGGCGGTCATCCTTGCGATGGAGATCCAAATCTCTACCATTCTCCCTCTTTCTCTTGTCGCGGACGGATGTCACGACGGGTAGTGGTCGCCAATCGCCATTAAATGGGCAAGGCCACCGCCGCGAAAGTGAACCTGCAACCACCGCGTCCCTCTCAGTTTTTTTTTGTTTAGTGTTTTTAAGCAACTTGCTTGAGTTTCTCATCTGTATATGAAGATTCGCCATAATGTCTGGCGCTTTTTATAAATAAAAGATCGGATATAATAATTCAATCACATTTTTCATCATTATTTTATCCTATTCTAATCCTTGAGCATATGGACATGCAGAGGCCACATACTGATCAGCATGGCAAGTTGACAATAACCTAAGGAAAAGCAAAATCTTTGAATTCTTCACACCCTCGAATGGTTGTATCAAGCTCTCTCATCAATTTTCTTCAATTTTGTTTTCAATAATTCGAAGTCACAAACGTAGAGACCCAACTACTTGAGATTCTATGGACCATCCTCATGAGACCGATGAATCAGTTAAGATCGGATCTTTAGTTTGTATAGGCGATCTTAACAATTTACATGTAATCGATGGGATATGCATAAATGACCATTTAATTTTTCAACTAGAAATCTGTTGCCGCCACCCGCTCTACCAATTTGGAGCTACCACCTAATGCTTTTTCCTCTGCTGTTCTAAGAGCTTCTTCCTTTTTTTTTTTTTTCCATTTCTTGTCCTATCCTAAGTTTTGAAAACCCCAAATTCATCATTTCCTAAACG
The DNA here is from genome assembly GCA_031216185.1 of Syzygium aqueum. Taxonomy (NCBI): domain Eukaryota; kingdom Viridiplantae; phylum Streptophyta; class Magnoliopsida; order Myrtales; family Myrtaceae; genus Syzygium; species Syzygium aqueum. The sequence goes on from CM062240.1 coordinate 2,085,755, forward strand.
GTGACCAGTTATTAATCAGTCGCTTCTACAATTTTGCCTCTGTCTCTTCCTTGGGCGGGCATGTGTTTATTGTTCGTTTTGACTCTGCAACTCCACCGTTCCATATTGGTACGAAAGATTAATTGCTGATAGAAAGATTGGGTTTAATTCCCTAAAAAACCCCCCCTTGACTCTAGGTCAAGTCCTAAATCTATCTCAAACTTTTTTTTTATCTCAGAAAAATCTCCAAATTTTAGGTTCAATTCCAAATCTGGCCCGAACTTTTTTTATCCCAAACTTTAAGTCCAGTTTTAAATTTGTCCTGAATTTTGTTTTGTGCAAAAAAAATCACCAAAATTCAATTTTATTTTCAAAAATATATCCCTGTGATCTAGTCCCAACTTGACGTGGCATTTCCACATTGATAACAAATCTACATCAACAAAATAATTGGGCTTTTTTTTGATAAAAAAAAGTTCGGAGCAAATTTGGATTGAACCTAAAAGTTAGGTTTTTTTTTTAAATTAAAAAAAAATTTGGGGTGGATTTGTTATCATCTCTAACTTTCATATTCTAGAATGGTTTTATTTGGGAGAATTTCAATAATTTTTATTTGGTTTGATTTGTTATCGAAGTAGAAATGCGACGTAAGTTTGTATCTATTGCTCCGTTACTCTGCTGATGATGATTTGTTATCGACATGAAAGTGCCACGTCAAGTTGGGACTGGATCACGGATATATTTTTGAAAATAAATTGAAATTTGCTGTTTTTTTACATAAAATAAAATTCAGGATAGATTTGGGACCGAACTTAAAGTTTAGGATTTTTTCTGAGACAAAAAAAGTTTAGAGTAGATTTGGGACTAGACCTAAAGTTCGAGATTTTTTCTGAGATAAAAAAAAATTCAGGATAAATTTAAGACTTGACCTAAAATTTGGGGCTTTTTGGGGAATTCACCCGAGAGATTAGATAAGAGATGTAGGAGATGGAAAAGGACGATGCCCTACTTCATACGGGCTTTGTCTTCCTCATTTAATACGCATAAAACGATGTGGTATCGTTAAATAGAAAATTTCATGACATTCAACATTACTTTTTCCCAAAACAACACATAATTACCACGGACAATACTGAAATTGACAACGTAGGGGCTTTCGACTAGTTCTATTTCGTCCCAAAATCTATTTTTTTTTCCCCAAATTCTGACGACAAGAACTCGAAAGTTCGAGTCCCATAGGGTCGGCTCAGTTGGTCGGCTCATCGGCGGATTTCCAGTCCAGAATCAGGTGGTTACCTATTCAGATTCACAAACCACGTGCAGATTCCTCTCGATCGGGGCCGCTTCTAGATGTCGAATGCCCTGACCTGACAGACTCATGGAGTACGCTGATGCCCTATGGCTCTCGACATGGTCAGGCTTTTGCGCTCGTGTCCCTGAGCAATAAGAAAAAAGAACGAAACCACTTGTTGAGGGCAACATTCTGACTTACTTTTGTTGTTCTTATCTACCTCCTCTCCTAGGAGAGATCATGAATAGTATGAGTGCAGCGCATGCCGACCGGAAGCCTTTGCCAAAAACGACAAAACCAGGTTAGAAACTAATACGACGGTACCGATGGAAAGCCCGGCAAGAAGTGGTTGAAATGCTCGCGGGTAGATGGAATTCATCATTATGAACCTCAGACTCGTCCAGAAAACATTAAATAAATCGATGCAGACACTAATGAAAAGCGACACACTCAGATGAGATCAAATGCAATTAAAACGGGGTTTAGGTAACCGTTGGTGTTGCGACATCGTTAAGCCGAAGTGGGTGACCGTTGTTCTTGGTAGATAGAATGAACACCACCTTGGATTCCCGTGATTATAAATGCAGTAACCCAAATGCTAACCCCCACAAGACATAACCTAGGACATAAGGGTTAGTGAAGTCTCTCTCTCTCTCTCTCTCAGTTCACTCCAATGGAGATCACACTCCTTGCAACACTGTACGTCCTCGCAGCGACCTACGCCGTGCTCAGCCTCGTCCGGGGCCTCCTCCGCCGCCGCGGCCAGTGCTGCTACATGCTCGACTACGAGTGCTACAAGGCCCCTGAGGACACGAAGCTCGACACTGACAACTGCGTCCGCGTTGTCCTCCGCAACAAGAACCTCAACCTTGATGACTACCGATTCCTGCTCAAGACAATGGTCCGGTCCGGGATCGGCAATGACACCTACGGGCCAAGGATTGTGCTGGAGGGTCACGAGGAGACTCCAACCCTGCCTGAGGCCTACCAGGAGCTAGACGAGGTGTTCCAGCAGACGATCAGCAAGGTGCTTGCCAGCACCGGAGTGGCGCCGTCCGAGATCGACATCCTCATAGTCAACGTGTCGCTGTTCTCGCCGGCACCGTCGCTGACGTCGAGGATCGTGAACCAATTCAAGCTCAGGGACGACATCAAGACCTTCAATCTAGCAGGTACTGGGGACGGTTCGACTCCGAAAACACAACCGATATGAAATGCCTAATGACTCTAAACTTAAAATGAAAAAGACCCGATTCGATTTGGTTGAATCTGGTTTAACGGATTTTATGCCCGAACGAAGGCCTGTTGACATGTCCAATTCTCCTATTATTCTTCTTTGCAATTTTTATATGTCAGATGTAAACAGCTAAGGGTCCGTTTTTAGCTGCTGTTTTAAGCAAAAACACCATTCCATCTTTTGAACATGCTTCGTTGAGGAAAACAACATCCATAGATAATACAATTTTATCAAATCATGATATAACATCATTAGATTTGTCACAATTGATTAGGGTATTCTTAATTTATGGTCAGAGCCCCAGTTGAAGCCGAAACATAATTGGACTTAATTTTGTTCAAGTAGATTTATCGGATTTGAGATTTTTGTCTTTTTATTTTAGTACCCATCTATTTATAAATCTACTAAACTCACCGTGTATGGCGAGCAAATTCTTCTTCATGATTCAGTGTTCTCTTGCCCTCTCCTTCCTAATGCCTAGACCGACTCTTGCAGGCATGGGCTGCAGCGCGAGCCTAGTCGCAATCCACCTGGTCCAAGAGCTCTTCAAAACGCGGGCCAACGCGCTAGCCCTCGTCGTCAGCACCGAGAGCATGGGCTCCCACTGGTACTGCGGCAAGGAGAAGTCCATGATCATATCCAACTGCCTCTTCCGCATGGGCGGCTGCGCCATCCTCCTCACCAACGACAGGGCCCGGGCCAAGGACAGGGCCCTCATGAAGCTAGGCCACTCCGTCCGCATCCACCACGGCTCGCATGACGAGGCCTACAGCTGCTGCATTCAGGCGGAGGACGAGCAGGGCCACCAGGGGTTCCGCCTCACGAAATACCTCGTCACGGCCGCCGCGCAGGCCCTCGAGGCAAACCTCCGGATCCTGCTGCCCCGGGTCCTCCCTATCCGTGAGCTCGTCCACTACCAGCTCGCCAACGCCCTTGCGAACAACCCGTTCGCCAAGAGAAAGACTCGCAAGGCCCGTTTTGGCTTGAACCTCAAGTCCGGGATCGACCACTTCTGCGTCCACCCAGGGGGCAAGGCGGTGGTCGACACTGTTGGGAAGGGTTTGAATTTGAGCGACTATGACCTTGAGCCGTCGAGGATGGCGCTGCACCGGTTCGGGAACACATCAGCGGGTGGGAACTGGTACGTGCTGGGCTACATGGAGGCGAAGAAGCGGCTGAAGAGAGGGGACACGGTGCTGATGATAAGCCTCGGGGCCGGGTTCAAGAGCAACACGTGCGTGTGGGAGGTGATGAGGGACCTGGACAGGCCGAACGTGTGGGAGGACAGCCTCAAGGACTACCCAAGGACCAGCCTCGACAACCCGTTCATGGAGAAGTACGGGTGGCTCAACGACGAGTCCCTCAACTTCGTACGGCTCGACGAGGCCAACATGTTTGGTTGATCGGGCAGCGTGGATTGCCATCATATGAAAAATCAAGGAAACTGGACTATTGCTGGTTCTGGCTTCATTAAACAAGAATTGTTTATCAAACACCAAGTAGACTGCTCCATATGATTCTGTAATTGTAAGTTGGGACTCATAGACCCTTGATTCACCTAGATTGTCAAAGTAATTTTCTTTTTTTTTTCTTTTCAAAGGTGGATGGAAATAAAATGAATTCTATTGGCAAAATTACCCAAATATCATAAACCTATTGCATTTGTGCTAATTCAATCCTAAATTTTTCAATTTGGCAAATTTAATCCTAAACCTTTTGACAATTTACCAATTAAGTTCTTCTGGACAATATTGACCAAAAACCGTTGATGTAGACGCCAACTGTCTTACATAGCACTGCTGACTTTAACATCAACAATTGTTATAATTTTCAGAATTTTTTTGGAATTTATTATTATTATTTTCATTGTGCCGGTGAGGGTCACCAGCAACCCTCAGTGCGGCCTCCCCGGCTAGGGCTGTGCAACTAGATCAATTTTACTTGGGAACCGGACTGGTTCTCGGTTCCAAATTTTTTGAACCAATGGGAACTGATCTAGTTCTTGATTTCACGTGAAGAAACATCCAGGAATCGGACCGCATTTGAAATTTGTTCATAAAGTCTAAAAACCTTAATTTTTCCCTCGACATCTTTTTCTCTACCTCTCTTTTTATATGTTCTCTCTAGCTTCACTTAGACACTACACAACTCTCTCTTTCTCTCGCTTGCAAACTCACGACTCACCCTCCTCCTTGCTCGCTCGTGGCTCGCCCTTGCTCGTTTGAGCTAACTCGCCTTTGATCTCTATCTCTCTGTCTCTCTCATTTTTTACTTTGAACTGTTTTGTTGCTCATTGTCGTGACCGACCACCATCTTTTGACATGAAAAAGGGGGGTCTAGCTTGGTACTCGCTAAGTTTAGATATGAGACTTAACTCGGACTCTTCCAAACTCATATCATATTGCGACTTAGGATATAGGTTGTTTAATCTGCAAGTGATTTTTATCTAGGAATCGCCACTACTCAATTTGGGATAGGTTGATTAGAAATTCAAGTAAGGTGATGAGAGAATTATCCTACTCCTACGAACTAAAGATTAAATGAGTTCGTAGACTTTGTTACACCAGTTGGGTAACTAATACCGTTTCGATACCTTTTTACCCTGTTCATTTCAAAAAATATTTGTCAGACAATTTGAATTGATTTTAGGACATTTCTCTTAACATGTGAGGTAATCAAGTGAGTACACAATCATTAACGATTAGCAATCAAACTAAATATGCAGCCTAAGGTTCTAGCCTTAACTAAGGCAGCAACATTCAAAACAAGACAATTTATGCAATTATATACTAATTAGAAATAATATATATAATGTTAATATAACAATAATAAAAATAACACGCAAAATATTGCCGTATAGCCCTATAGGCTTATGCAATTTAAACATGATCATTAATCAAATAATTCACATAATTTAGAGAAATATTCAAAAATACTAATTTCTAAACTATTTCCTAATTTTAAAACAAATAAAAAACGATTTTTATATTTTTTAGAAATAATAATAATAATAATTATTTAAAAAATTAAAATTTTTTAAATTAAAAATAATATAATATTAATATAATAATTTATTGGGTCGTGGTTAAATTCGATCCGAGTCAACGGGTCCGGCCCAAAGCCTTGACCCGGGTCTTGAACCGGGCCCCTCTCTTCAGCCGCTTCTTCGCCTCCATGTAGCCCAGCACGTACCAGTTCCCACCCGCTGATGTGTTCTCGAACCGGTGCAGCGCCATCCTCGACGGCTCGAGGTCATAGTCGCTCAAATTCAAACCCTTCCCAACAGTGTCGACCACCGCCTTGCCTCCTGGGTGGACGCAGAAGTGGTCCATCCCGGACTTGAGGTTCAAGCCAAAACGGGCCTTGCGAGTCTTTCTCTTGGCGAACGGGTTGTTCGCAAGGGCGTTGGCGAGCTTGTAGTGGACGAGCTCACGGATAGGGAGGACCTGGGGCAGCAGGATCCGGAGGTTTGCCTCGAGGGCCTGCGCGGCGGCCGTGACGAGGTATTTCGTGAGGCGGAACCCCTGGTGGCCTTGCTCGTCCTCTGCCTGAATGCAGCAGCTGTAGGCCTCGTCATGCGAGCCGTGGTGGATGCGGACGGAGCGGCCTAGCTTCATGAGGGCCCTGTCCTTGGCCCGGGCCCGGTCGTTGGTGAGGAGGATGGCGTAGCCGCCCATGCGGAAGAGGCAGTTGGATATGATCATGGACTTCTCCTTGCCGCAGTACCAGTGGGAGCCCATTCTTATTCTATTTTTAGTCTAATTTTATCCAAACATGAATTGTTAAGTCTCCATTGACATTTTTATATTTAAATGAAAAAATTGGGAGTAGGAATTTTTGGGGTCGCATCAAACGTATTTATGTTCATTTTCTACTTTGGAAATAGAAATTTTGTGTAATTATCAAACGCATTTTTCTGTTCAGAAATTCATCTAGGGAATAGAAAAAGAAAAAAATTATTTCTAAACAGAAATTATTTCTAGGAACAAAAACGTTACCAAGCAAGCCTTAGAAACGTTCCTATTTCTCTATTTTTTTGTTCTTTTGTTCCATGTAATAGAAAAAGAATAGAAATTCATTTGGTAAACGTCAGTTAATTTTTCTATTCCTTGGAATAAAAAAGTGGCTTGAGAAATGATTTGGAACATAAATAAGAAGTAAAAAAAATCTACTTTTCTGTTCCTAGAAATAAAAAAAAGAAACAATAGAGAAATAAGATCAACCACTCTCTTTCATAAGATATTCTCATGCTAAAACGTAAATACCAAACCCTAAAATCATAAACTAAAAAACCCTAAAATCGAAACCCAAAAACCCTAAATCTTAACCTTAAATCTCAATACCCAAACCCTAAACATAAAACCCAAAACCCTAAAACACTAAATCACAAAACCCCGAACCCTAAACCCCAACACCTCAAACCTGAAATCCTAAAACCCTAAACCATATACCCCAAACCCCAAAACCAAATCCCTAAAACTCTAAACCCCAAAACCCATACCCTAAAAACTACAAACACTAAACTCTAACACCATAAATCCCAAACCCTAAAATCCTAAATCCTAAAACCTAAAACCCGAAACCTTAAAATCCTAAACCCTAATGCCAAACCCTGAAACCCTAAACCACTAAATCGTAAACTATAATTTCCTCTATCACCAACCGGTATTTACTTTGTCTATAATGAGTAAGTTTCTTTATGTTTGTATTAAGATCATTTAATTCTATATCATAATATATTACGATTCTATTTCTAGTCACATGAATTATTAAGTCTCAACTGATATTTTTATAATTAAATGAAAATAATTGGGAGTAGAAATCTTTAGGGTCGTTCTTTTTTATTCAGGGAATAGAATTTTTGTACAGTTACTAAACCCGTTCTTCTGTTGAGAAACTCGTCCTGAGAACAGAAATATAAAAAAACTATTTATGAACAGAAATTATTTTCGAGAACAAAAACGTTATCAAATAGACCCTAGATTCATCAATTCTTGTAGAAAGACGAATCAGTCATTGGAAAAAGAGAAGTGGATCGACCCCGATTTTCAATTTTGCATTGTTGGTACGACTTTGTATTCACCAGCTTTCCATCTTAGTACGAAATGACTAATAGGAGATAGAGGGATCAGACAAAGAGAAACAGGAGCTAGAAAAGGACGATGCCCCACTTTGAACGAGTTATTACAGGGAGAGCGATCGGAGCATTATTACAGTTCATTTTAGATGTTTTCAGGTTTTGTTTCTTTGTTTTTCCTTCGGAGTTAGTGTTGAGTCATTATCGATTTACTTCGTTTGTATTCACGTGTCCACTTCTGGTTTATTTAGCTTTAACGTGTCCACGTTTATATTCAGATGAAAGCTAAGTGAACGAAACAAATTGGACTCGTGAATATAAGCGTAGTAACGCAGTAATGATTGAACACATGAGTGAAAGTGAATTGTCTCTCAGTCTCTCAGTTCACTCCAATGGAGATCACACTCCTTGCAACAATGTACATCCTCGCGGTGTCCTACGCCACCCACAGCCTCCTCCGCGGCCTCCTCCTCCGCCGCCATGGCAGGTGCTGCTACATGCTCGGCTACAAGTTCTACAAGGCCCTCCGCGGACACAAAGCTCAACACCGACGAGTGCGTCTGCATTGTCCTCCGCAACAGGAACCTCAACCTCGACGACTACCGGTTCCTGCTCTAGATGATGGGCCGGTCCGGGATCGACGAGGAGACCTACATGCTGAGGCTCGTGCTCGAGGGAAACAAGGAGGCCCCCAGCCTGCCCGAGGCCTACTTGGAGGTCGACGAGGTGTTCCATCAGTCGGTCGGCAATGTGTTCGTCAGCAACAGGGTGGCGCCGTCCGAGATCGACATCCTCATTGTAAACGTGTCGCTGTTCTCTCGTGTGCTGGCGCTGACCTCGAGGATCGTGAAACACTTCAAGTTCAGGGCCGACATCAAGACCTTCAATCTCTCAGGTACTGGGGATGGTTCTGTTGGGATTTTGACACCAAATCCCATAGACTTGAATGAAAAGAGTGTGGATACAAGTGTCCCACATAGGATAGAAGAGAAATGGGAGATGGGTTCAAATAGTTGAACCTTTCAAATGGGTTTGGGCCCCAAGGGGTACCCCACTTTTGTGGAAGAGAGAGGACCTACGCTAAGCTAGGTCGGTCCCTTCCCCGCGCGCTCGCCGCCGTCCGTCCGGCCGGCTCGGGGTCGGGGTCCATCCTCTATCGGTTTTTTATTTTTTTCCGAACAGACACTTTGTTTATTATTATCATTATTATTTTTTGGACAAACAAACATGTCTGTTCGTGAGGGGGTTCGGTTCGCCCGAACGAAAAACACCGAAGCCCTTCGCGACTGTTCACGAACCGGTTCGAGTGAACCTTCGTGGCTGTTCACGAACCCTTGTAGCTCTTCATTTTCGCCATTAATATAACCGAACAGTTTAGTTCGGAAAAAAAGACACTTCGTGACATCGGCATTCCCGCATAAACACTCCCGACACGCTCTACGCATATTCACTTCGTCATTGTCATTTTGTGCGATTATTCTGCGAAATTGCGTTCGTAGGAGTCCTCCGAATACGTACCACTTCGGAGGAACGAGATCCGTTCTATCCTGGGAGACGATTGTCCAATATCCTCGGGTACTGATTGAGGGGCCAAATTCGTCTTAAGGACACGACGTCATTTCGTTGGGCTCGGATCGACATTCTACTTCCTTTGTTGTGCTGCTTTCAGGTTAGTCCTCCCGATATTTGATTTCAACTTCTAATATACGAACTTAGCCGAACAGCAATTTTAAACAACAATCTTAAGACGAATTTTGTTGAAATGTTATTCGGTTTTCAATTATCTTCGGTTCTGTTCGTATAATGATTGATGATACAATCTCCAATCGGCCTGTACGATCGGTGATGCAATCTCATATGTTCGTTTACTTGTTTCTCGATCATACATATGCATCGTCTCTCACGTTGAAGTGAATACTGCTAGTTTTTCGTTTCGGCATCGTGTTGGGGTTCGGTTTCTTCGCGTCGCCGAACTGTTCATGCATGTTTCGATTTTTGTTTTTTGTCAAAACTTGAATTTTATTGCATAAACAGAAAGTGCTCGTCGTGACGAGTAAAATGAGGGGTGGCGCGTCACCAGAGGATGCCGCACGCGCCCTCACGCGCCGGCAAAGGCCGTGGGAGCGACGGCGCGTGAGGCCCACGCGCGGCCGTGCGAAACGTCGCGTCAGTCCGACGATGACGTCATTGGAGCGACCCAGAGACCCGACCCGTTGACCGCGACCCGACCCGGTTGGTGACCCGACCCGTTGACCGTTGACCCGACCCGGTTGGTGATCCAACCCGTTGACCCGACCCGGTTGGTGACCCGACCCGTTGACCGTTGACCCGACCCGTTGACCCGACCCGGTTGGTGACCCGACCCGTTGACCGTTGACCCGACCCGGTTGACCCGGTTGACCGGTCAACAGTTGGACCGGTCAAATCGGTCGAACCGGACCGGTCAAAGCGGTCGAACCGGACCGGTTCAAACCGGGCAGAATGACCCATTGCGGTCTTTTGGCCCGTTCGAGCTCATTTGAACTCCGATTTGGACGTTCTTGGTATCGACGTGCTCGTATCGGAATGCTCTACATTATGGTATGTTCATATGACATATTTTCTGCACTTATGAATGTGAAAATGCACAATAAACCCTATGTACACGTACTTAGGGGTATATTTTGGCATATTCTTTAGTATTTCTCTATAGTTTTTGAAATACAAGTGCTAAGCCATATGTATATGAATAAGCATTCATTATCTTGATGTATCATGGATTATAAATAATCCCCTTGTTATGCATTCGTTGCAGGAACAATGGTACATTGGAGACGCACTCCGATAATCCCAAGAACGGCGGCTCAAAAGGAGAAGCTTGAGAAATTAAGAATCAAGCTAGCTCTTTATCGATGGGACGCTCGAGATGACATGATGGCACACATCATCAAGGTCAACAAAATGATACAGGAAATCATTTGGAACGGTTTTGTGATGCGGGAATATGTAATGGTCGGAGCCTTAAAGTGCACTATTCTTGTGGAGTTGGGAAGAATGCTTGATAAGGTTAAAGAAACCTTGCAGAGGCCAAGTTATAAGATGCTTGTGGAGACTTTTCTGCAAGAATACATAAGGATCGGGGCAAGGAGAACATCAACCCTTGCATTAAATGGGTATCGAGGCAAACCATGGTTCGGATCTAGGGGTTTTCCGGGAGCCTCCATTTTTGTTCCTAAGGATATAGAATTTTCTAAAGAATTTTATGAGTCCTTTCCTGTCTATGTATTAGATTGGTACACTTGATATTGTTCTTTTAGGTTTTGGAATCAATTATGTACTTATTTCAAGTTGATATTCCATGTTCTTAAACATTTGTGAATGCAATATATGTATATGGCTATAAATTCTTTTTTGTGAATTCTCGTTTTTATATTGCCATATTATATATTATGTTATATGTGGGAAGTTCTTAAAAGTTTGTATAACTTTTGAAGAACCAATTTTAGACGATGATTGGGAACATAGTGAACTTTCGTCTCTAAGACCTTTTGTGAAACTATTCATTAAATGGTATGGCGAAAGGAAACAATGAATGCATTGTTGAACAGTTCTGGTTTACCACAATTTGTGGGGGGGAAGCTGTTTTGACGGCGAATTTTATTTTAAATAGAGTGCCCCACAGAAAAACACAACAAACTCCCCATGAGAAATGGAAAGGCATAATGCCTAACTTGAATTATCTCAAAGTGTGGGGGTGTTTGGCTAAGGTTGTGGTTCCTAAGCCTAAAAAGGTTAAGATAGGACCAAAGACTGTTGACTGTGTTTTTATCGGATATGCTCATAATAGCAATGCATATCGTTTTCTTGTCCACAAGTCAGAGATCCCAGATATACATGTTAATACGATCATTGAATCAAGGGACGCTTCGTTCTTTGAAAATATATTTCCGTATAACATAGTATATGAGCCAATTGATAATAATAAGAGGTCTCGAGATACTATATCTAGAAGTGATCCTATGGAGGATGAACCTAGACGTAGTAAAAGACAAAGGACTTCCACGTCTTTTGGACCTGATTTCTTAACGTATCTGTTAGAGAATGAGTCTCGGACATTCAAAGAAGCTATGACTTCGCCAGAAGCCCCATTCTGGAAAGAAGCTATCAATAGTGAAGTTGAATCCATCTTGTCAAATCATACATGGGAATTGATTGACCTTCCTCCTGGTAATAAACCACTACAATGTAAGTGGATTTTCAAGAGGAAAATGAAAGCGGATGGTACTATTGATAAATATAAGGCTAGGCTTGTAGTAAAAGGATACAAGCAACGAGAAGGTCTTGATTATTTTGATACTTATTCACATGTTACTAGAATTACATCTATAAGGATGCTAATTGCCATAGCAGCAGTGTATAAGCTTGAAATCCATCAAATGGATGTTAAAACGGCCTTCTTAAACGGGGATTTGGAAGAAGAAATATATTTGGAACAACCCGAAGGGTTTATTATTCCAGGACAAGAAAAGAAAGTTTGTTGACTTATTAAGTCACTCTATGGCTTAAAACAAGCGCCAAAACAATGGCATGCTAAATTCGACCAAGTCATGTTGTCGAATGGTTTTAAGATTAATGAGTGTGATAAATGTGTATATGTTAAGAACACTCATAATGGTTTTGCCATTTTGTGCTTATATGTAGACGACATGCTTATAATGGGCAGCGATAGTGAGGTTGTTAAGGCAACCAAACGCATGAAAGATATGGAGGTTTAACTCTATCACAATTCCATCAAATTGGAACGATTCTTGGAAAGTGCAAGAATCTGGATATTATACCAGTAAAGACTCCGATAGATGTTAATTTACATCTTTCAAAGAATACTGGTGAAAGTAAGGCTCAAAATGAGTATGCTAGTATACTAGGCAGTTTAATGTATGTCATGAACTGTACTAGGCCGGACATAGCTTGTGCTGTGAGCAAGCTAAGTCGATTTACAGTTAGTCCAAATGAAAATCATTGGAAAGCCATGAAACGTTTATTGGGCTACTTAAAGCATACTCAAGATTATGCTTTGCATTACACAGAATATCCGGCGGTACATGAAGGATACTGTGATGCAAATTGGATAACCGGCACTAAAAACACAAAATCGACAAGTGGATATGTATTCACACTTGGTGGGGTGGCAGTGTCTTGGAAATCATCCAAACAAACTTTATTGCTAGATTCACTATGGAATCAAAATTTATTGCTTTGGATAAAGCCGGTGAAGAAGCAGAGTGGCTTCGAAATTTCTTGGAAAATATTCCTAATTGGCCTAAACCAGTGTCCGCTATCTGTATACATTGTGACTAGTCAAGCGGCAATAGGAAGGGCAAGGAATGTTATGTATAACGGTAAGTCTCGACACATATGTCGACGACATTACACAGTAAGACAACTTCTTTCTAGTGGAATTATCACCATTGACTATGTGAAGTCAAAAGATAATGTTGCGGATCCATTGACAAAAGGCCTAACTAGAGAGATGGTTGCGAAAAACATCAAGGGGAATGGGTTTAAGGCCTATAAACAAGTCATCATAGCGGAAACCCTACCTAGTTGACTGGAGATCCCAAGATCTAGGTTCAAAGGGACAACTAAGTTATGAAGACAGTATAGAGTACTGTCAAATTTTTACTCATTCCCGGATGAAGACAGTACTAATATGTGAAGGTTAAGCAAAAGCTTTTAATGATTATGAATTGAGTATATGATATACTATATGTTCAGAAATCACCTATGTGAGTGTGAAGTGCGGGCCGCTTCTATGAGAATTGAAAAAAGGCCGAATTCTCTAAAACACTCATGAGACCAGGCGGTGTTCATGGCCAAAACGAACACAACAGTGAGAACCAATTTTGTTCGAGAAATAGTTGTGTGATTTCTATTGTCTAGGCTTACACCAAAGGTCGACAGTTCAAAGACATCAAGTCTACTGATTGACCGAGTAAGTCCGATAGATTTCACTAAGGAAAGTTCAAAGTCTCAGACTACTTATCCTGATGCAACATTTTCTCATGGAATAATCGCACATTGCATTTCATGCATACACGAAGAGTCTTAATATCAGAACTTTTCATTCATGTGGGGGATTGTTGGGATTTTGACACCAAATCCCATAGACTTGAATGAAAAGAGTGTGGATACAAGTGTCCCACATAGGATAGAAGAGAAATGGGAGATGGGTTCAAATAGTTGAACCTTTCAAATGGGTTTGGGCCCCAAGGGGTACCCCACTTTTGTGGAAAAGAGAGGACCTACGCTAAGCTAGGTCGGTCCCTTCCCCGCGCGCGCGCCGCCGCCGCCGTCCGTCCGGCTGGCTCGGTTCGGGGTCGGGGTCCATCCTCTATCGGTTTTTTATTTTTTTCCGAACAGACACTTTGTTTATTATTATCATTATTATTTTTTGGACAAACAAACATGTCTGTTCGTGAGGGTTCGGTTCGCCCGAACGAAAAACACCAAAGCCCTTCGCGACTGTTCACGAACTGGTTCGAGTGAACCTTCGCGGCTGTTCACGAACCCTTGTAGCTCTTCATTTTCGCCATTAATATAACCGAACAGTTTAGTTCGGAAAAAAAGACACTTCGTGACATCGGCATTCCCGCATAAACACTCCCGACACGCTCTACGCATATTCACTTCGTCATTGTCATTTTGTGCGATTATTCTGCGAAATTGCGTTCGTAGGAGTCCTCCGAATACGTACCACTTCGGAGGAACGAGATCCATTCTATCCTGGGAGACGATTGTCCAATATCCTCGGGTACTGATTGAGGGGCCAAATTCGTCTTAAGGACACGACGTCATTTCGTTGGGCTCGGATCGACATTCTACTTCCTTTGTTATGCTGCTTTCAGGTTAGTCCTCCCGATATTTGATTTCAACTTCTAATATACGAACTTAGCCGAACAGCAATTTTAAACAACAGGTTCCACTCGGAAAATGCAATAGAAATGAAAGGCCTGAAGACTCTAAACCCGAAATGAAAAGGAAACAATTCGATTTTGTTCAATTTGATTTAATGGATTCTGTGCATAAACAAAGGCCTTTTTATATGCCTAATTTTCCTATTATTTTTCTTAGCATTTTGCTGCTGTTTAAGCAAAAACACCATTCCATCTTTTAATTATGCTTCGCAGAGCAAATATATATATAGCAAATGTGATATCCACGTATGGCTGCTAGGGACCTGAGCATGGCCGCCAATGACGGGAGCAGGGGAGCCGGGGACTCGGGTACTGCAGTCGGAGGCTTAAGCACGGTCACTGGGATCTTGGGCCCGGCCACCATGGACCTAGGCTTAGCTTCGATGGACCTAGGCTCGAGTGTCGGGGGTCTTGGGCTTGACCTCGAGAGACTTGGGGCCAACCGTTGTGGACCCGAGCCCTGTCACTGAGGAATTGGTCCCGGCCTCAATGGACTGGGGCCGTTGGGGAACCCTGGCATGGGCATTGGATTTCAATCTTGGCCTTTGTGGACCTGAGCTTGGCCACGGTGGACCAAGCTTGGGTCCAAAAGTGGGGTGCGCGGCATGTACAACTCAACCTTGATGGACGTCGGTTTAGTTTTTGTGGACTCACGCCTGACCATCGAGGAATCGATCTCGGCCCAATGGATTCAGGCTGGGTAACTCGGTACTTGGGCATGGCCGCCTGGGACATGGGCAATTGCATCAGGGTCTCGGGCATGGCTGCCAAGGACTTGTGCATGGGCATTGGGTGCCTAGTTTTGGCCTCTATAGAACTGTCCACAAGTGTTGGGATTCTCGTGCCTAAGCGCCAAGGTCTCTGGCCCAAGTATTGATGTATAGTCGTATTATGGAAAATGATTTTTGATTTTTCAAAACGAGAAATCTTTTTCTAAAATTTAAACATAATTTTTTGTTGGCTATGGAAAGATTTTTCGTTGACTCATTTTCTTAGGCGATCCAAGTCTTAAGAAAAATATAGTAGGTTTTAGCGATAAATTTTGCTACGAAAAAATGGAAAAAATTTGTCGCTAAACGAATTTGCGACAAAAAAAATTTCATCGCCAATTTGGCATTGCAAAATTTAGTGACGAAATATATTTGTGATAAAATTTGTTGCTAATTATTCGTGGCAAAATTTGTCACTAATTTTTTTTTGAATTTTTTTCCCTATATTTTTGCCGAATCGACAACCGGGTGAAACAGGCGAGTTCAACCTCGCCGGCCATGGGCCAGGCTGGCCCTCGCCGGCGCTGGCGAAGGCGAGGTCAAGCGGCCATGGCAAGGCCATTCAACTTCGCCCAAATCTGGGGGAGGCCAAGTGGCCTCACCATGGCCACCGCTCGATCTCGCCATCTTTGGGCGACGGCGAAAAATATTGAACTAAGTCATCTCTTTTTTTCAACTCTGGCGATCTTTCCGATGAGCTCTTTAGACTCAATCGATTTGGAAACCAATCCGTGGTAGTTTCAATCGAATGAAGCCAGAAATTTCGATGTGCAAAGGCAAACTTGGTATCACAAAATAAGAGCGGCATTGGTAGGAGCAGAGAAAGAAGAAAAGAGATGGTGACCTTGGTCCTTTCTTGTCGATGTAGAAACCCAAAACCCAAACACAAATTAAAAAACTTAAAAGAGACTATTTTGAAGAATCATCGCTTGTCTTCGCTAGGTCAGAGGAGAACCCAGAATTTCGCAATTGCAAAATCAAAAGTCAACTACAACTCACACAAGAAATGGGCTATGAAAGAGTCCACTTTTTTTTTGTAATATTTGCCTCTTCTTTTGATCAGGTTAAAAGACTTAGGCTGAAGGAGGAATAAAAAAAAAGTCAAAAGTAAAAAAAAGTGAAGATAAAAAGGGAGAAAGCAGCGGTTGGTCGCAGAAAAAGAGAAGAAAAAAACAGAGGAAAAGAAAAGGAAAAAGGAGAGGAGAAAGGGAAGAGTGAAAGAGAGGGTTTGTGCGCGCGGGTCCTTGCCGAGCTGTTCCGACTACGTAACGTAACAACTAGTAAGTATTCGCAACCTTCGTTAGTCTTATTGGAGTAATTTTTCGATTAGGGCTCGGAAATAAGAGTTATGTAGATTTGAGTTGCATAGTTCAAGTTTTTGAGTTTTCAAGTCTTAAATATCCATGAAAATGAAAGATTATGGTGTTGTGGGGCTGTGCGCTTTGACGGATATCGATTCGGAGTTACGGTTTGTCCGAAATCAAATTTTCAAGTTGGAGAGCATAATATGGAATTTCATGAACAGTACTTTCCAAGGCTTTTATTGTCATTTTTGGGCTGTTGTTTGGGTTGGCTATGCTAGGACATCCATAGTATGTTGGATGAGTTTCGTTTTGACTATAAGAGCGTGCAAAACGGAGTCCGGTGGAGAAAGTTATGGTGCGTGGAAATTTGGTGTGTGAGTTGTTCGTTGTGGTTGGCATTAGATTTTTTTCCATTGAGCAAGCCATCGTAGGCGCGTGGGTGTCGGATTATTGACTAGTTAACCTTAGCTTATTCGAGTCGCGCGTTAGGGGGAAGTATTACTTAGTTTTGATTTATTTTCCGTATGTTTAATAAGATTTTAGAACTATCGGCTCGAAGAACACATATGGGTTAGTTTTTTGATTACCAGGTGATTTCTCTATGAATTTACAAATTCATATTTTGATAACAAGATATAATTTTTAATACAATGGAGCATGTTTTCTGCATAAATTGGATCAATCATTTGCTACCTTTCGTCGATTGTGAAATGAGTTGAAAAATCTTATGATGTTATTGAAATGAAACTTTTGTGAATGCTTATATTAAAGGTTTTGTGAAGAGGATTAGTCAAGGGCTACTCTTGTTGTGAAATGTTTTGTGAAATGGACTTATTGGTGTTGATTATAGATTTCTGGATTGAGTTATAAGTTGCTGCTACTTGTATTCCTATGTTGAGAACCCGTTGAGGGGGGGAGTATGCATACTGTCAGGATATCCTTCTGGGCCGAACCGCCGGCTTATAATATGTGGTAGACCTTGCCAAGAGGGGTAAATTTGGTTGCCTTTGTTACGATGTTAAACTTGACCATAGTTTGATGATAAGCATGAGATTAGTTGATGGATGAACCATCAACGTGTTATGTGATGAGATTAGTCAATGGATAGACAATTGATAATTGGCTATTATTGTTAAGTGAGTTTTTATTGAGTAATCTGATACGGATGACTTTTATTGAAAAAGTTATCATACCTTTGAGATATTTTTAGCTATATTGTACATCGAGTGTGAGTTATAGGCTGTGATATTTTTTATACTATTGCATAGTGATTGTTCGATCCGCTTAGAAGAAATATGTTACTCACTGAGCCGTGGTAGCTCACCCCTTATCTTACATACATTTCAGGTTTTTCTGCTGGCCGCTAGTTGGGCGTGAGCGGACGTTAGTCGAAGGATTTCTTTTGATTGTAGAATTTTTGGGTACGTTGTACATAGTGACGTTGAGCTATTGGAATAGCTTTTTTTTTTGTTAGATTTGTATATATCCTTTTGATGGTTTTAGAAAGCTTTGATGTTATTCGAGTCTTGTTTAAGTTGAGGCTGCGTTTTTTGGGCGAAAGGACGGTCGTGTTATGATCCCGTTTTGGTTGTGTTCGGGGTGTGACATTTGGCACAGTAAAACACAGGAACAGCTTGTATAATCACGTCTAGAAAAAAGGGGGAAAAAAGAAGAGATTAGGAGTGTTGGAAGGTAGCGAGGCTCAAATTCACCTTAGATCAAGCAACTAATAGGACCTCCGCCATGGTTGCGACCGGTTTTGGCCGCCCCACCAAGATACGGACAGTTCTCGGTGCCTGCCCGGTTTCATTTCCTCTCTCCTCCATATTTTTGTGAATCATCACAGCCTCTTGTCTCCTTTTTTTTTTTTTTTTCCACTCATTCTTGTTCTTTTTCACAGTGGAGTCTGCACTCATTGGCAGCGACGGAGGAGGAGGAGGAGGAGGAAGAGGATATTGGGTTTGGAAGTTCTGGGAAGTTGTCCATGAAGAAGATGATGTTTTGCGAGGAAAATGAAAGCGAAGCATAAGCAAGAAGCAGAAGCATTTCCAATAATCTTTTCTACCTTTCTCCGCCTTGGCTTCTCCTCTTCTTCTCTTCCTTTTCCTTCTCTTGGAGCGAAGCATGTACATACTTAGATATAGATACAGATACATAGAAAAAGCGACGAATATCGTTTGTCACTAATTAGCAACATTCAAATACAAAATGTGGTAAATATCGTCGCTAATTAGCAACGAATACGCTTTTGTCGCTAATTAGCAATGAACCTATTATATTAAAAATTCAACAAATAAAAAATTTAGCGACGAATACAATTCGTCGCTAATTAGCAATGAATTTTGCGACGAAAGTGCCACCACAGTCATTTTTAGTAGCAAATTCCGTCGCAAATTAGGAATGAATTATTTTTCGTCGCACATTCAAAATTTTTTTTTCCATCGCAAATTAGCGACGAATTTATTTTTCGTCGCAAATTCCGTCACTAATTAGCGACGAATTTTCTTTTCATCGCTAATTAGGGACGAATATGTTTCCGTCGCAAATTAGTAATAAATTTATTTTTTGTCGCAAATTCCATCGAAAATTAGCGACGAAAAATTTTTCTTTGCTAATTTTTCGTGACTAAATCCTTGTTTTTTCGTAGTGAACTGACCGGCGCAGGCATGGGCTGTAGTGCCAGCATGGTCGCGAGCCATCTGGTCCAAGAGCTCTTCAAAACACAGGACAACGTGCTCGCCCTCGTCGTCAGCACCGAGTGCATGGGCTCCCATGGCTACCGCGGCAAGGAGAAGTCCATGATCATCTCCAACTGCCTCTTTCGCATTGGTGGAAGTGCCGTCCTCCTCACCAATAATGACCGGGCCCGGGCCAAGGACCGGGGCCATCATGAAGCTCGGCCACTCCGTCCGCGTCCACCACAGCTTGCAGGACGAGTCCTATAGCTGCTGCATCCAGGAGGAGGATGGGCAGGGGCACCAGGGGTTCCGCATCACGAAATTGCTTGTCGAGGCTGCCTCGCAGGCCCTTGAGGCAAACCTCCAGATCCTGCTGTCCCGGGTCCTCCCTGTCCACGAGCTCGTCCGATACAAGCTCGCCAACACCCTTGCAAACAACCCCATGCCAAGAGAGAGAATCAGAAGGCCCACGGCGGCCCAAGCCTCAACTTGAACCTCAAGTCCGGGATCGACCACTTTTGCAACGGAATTGAGATTATATTGAAAGGAAATACATGGAAATGAATGCACGACTGGAATTGATATTACATGGAAAAGTAGAGTACAGGAATTATAAAGTAGATGGAAAAGTAACAATAAAAGATGAACTCTTTGGAGAGTGTTTTCTGGGCGTCCGCCACCCTGAAGAAGCCTTCTCATTTTACATTGCTCGCGGTGCAAATTCTTCAGTTCATCGAATCTAATGCATGAAGAATGCCCAATATGCCAAATTGCTCCGAAAATTTGGTCAACTATCAGCCCATGTTCTCCGATTTCCACTTCTCTACCACCTCATCTTCATCCCTTCCGATGCGTCGCCACAATTCCCATGACGAGATAACCCAATCTTCGACCTCTTAGACTTCAACAACTACTTGCACTCCATGTCTTTTGCATTGTCCTGGACTCTTTGTACAAGTAACTCTCACATTAACTGACATAACCGACCTTGTTTGCGACCGCCTTGTCAGTCCAGAATTAGTAATTCGAGCTTCTCTCCACTCTTCTCCTATCCTCCGGTCAAGTTGTTTAGATTGCCCTGTCCAAATTTGTAGGTAATAAATGATGGCGATCGATATCGACTGGCAGTTGATTCAGTAAACGGGGAGGGAAACATCAGGCCGGATGCAGTCGAAAGCAATGCAATGGAACAATACAACAATTTCACATAATGCGTCATCAAGCAGCAACGTCTGAAATCCGGGCTTTAGCGTGTTTGGAGGGAAAGAAAAAGTTTAAAATCTGGCATTCCATCCCATGAAAGAGATGGGTCTTCTAGAGGAGTGCTTGTGGCTTGTTTCGTCTTCTTGGAAAGGTCGTCAATCCCTCTAAAAGCGACAAAAAGAAATTTTCGGCCAGTCAACATGTTCACACTATTGCATGGGCCATCATACGTTCATGGGGTCTGCGATTCCGCGTCTACTCTCCTTGCATTTGACTTCCTCAGTTCCCCGTCCCTTCACTTTCATTCGAACAGCCACTACACATCAAGTCAAGATCAACTCCGTTCTTACAGCCGGTCTTTTACATTACCATACCAACATGACATTGAAACTCGAGCATTCCTTCTTCTTCTTCTTCTTCTTCTTCAGTGGTCAACCTTTCCGGTCGCTCTGCAGCTGTTCCAATGGCTTCGGCAGCCACAGAAGGTTCCCTCACTCCCCCTCATATCTACCGATATCTTCTCAAATTGTGGGATGAGAATTTCGGTTTAGTTTTATCCCTCGAGGCTCTCTCCTGAGTCCTGTCAAATTCCTTATCCTTAGTTAGCGAGTGATTGGCGTGCTTTTCATGTCCAGGATTTCACCGGGACATAGAGAGTGGCGTGCTGCCACTGCCAAACTCGGGCACGACTGGGCAGTTTGATCAATCTTTGATGAAGAACAAGGCCACGCCGCGCAAGAGCACAGAGTTGCACTCAGCGGCAGAGCAGGATGACACCGCTTCCCTGAAGCGGATCCTTCTCGAAATTGACAGCCGACGGCCGATCCATGGGGCGAGCACAGATGTAAGCGTTGCTCCTCTGAAATCGGTGGATGAAGTGAACGAATCAGGAGAGACTGCGTTGTTTGTGGCAGCAAAAAAAGGGAATGCGAGCATCGTGAAGGAACTGCTCAAGCATTCGACCAGAGAAGGGGTTATGAGGAAGAACATCGACGGTTTGACTGCCCTGCACATTGCTTCTGGTCGTGGACATGCTGGTGATTAATTCCTGATGTCTACATTTCTTAATTTCTTCATTGTTGGCTCTGGCGTCTAGTTTACATGGTTGGTTGGATACTTAGTCATTGAACGTGAAGTCACCTCATTTAAACCGATAAGGAATTCTGGGACAGAAATGTGTTCACTAAGCATGGAAGTGACGTTGGAATCCTCTGTCTGAGGCAAGCTTCGACCAGTCCGCAAGTTGTAATAGAGAGTTGCTCCCTCATGTCCCCTGATTTCTGAGGATATGTCTGGTCTTTCTGTCGTTTTGTTTTTTATACTCTTGCTGAAAGACTGATCTTTGCACCATTGTACTGCCAAAGGGTGGAGCTCAACTGAAACCATGGGGATGATTTCATATCATTACTGTCGCATCTATGTCGTTACATAATGAGTGGCTATAGCTCAAGTCTTTGGGCCAGTCATGGGCTGATGCCTTGCCCATATGAAAACATTTCAGGGAGGAGCTTACATTTTCATGTAGTGTAAATTAAATTTAGAAGTATTGCTTTGCATTTATCTTGTTTTATCCTCTTTTTTGAAGTCCCAACAACATTGAATCAGAAAAATGTTCTAGAAAGCAATTACCATTTGGCAGATCTTTTTGTAATGCAGATGTAAAAAATGGTACACACTTGGCACTAACCAGAGGTGCACCCTTGTAGAATCTGTACTCTCAGTGAAATGCATACATCCTAGCTACCTAGAATCGAATCAGCAAGGACCTCAAGGATGAGAAGTGGATTTCCTGAGGGTCATGGCATTCCAATAATCACGTTTGTGCTTATATGGACCTTTTTATTGCAGACATTGTTCAAATGCTTTTAGATTATGAACCTGAGCTGATCAAGATTGCCGGCCCCTCAAATAGCAGCCCACTTATGGCTGCAGCTACAGGAGGGCACGCTGCTGTAGTTGATCAGCTTCTAGCAAGGGATTGTAGCTTGCTAACAGTTCTCAAATCAAATGGAAGAAATGCGTTGCATCTAGCTGCAAGGCTTGGGCTTGTAGAGGTTGTTCAATCCTTGCTCGGCAAAGACAAGCAATTGGGACGGAGGAGTGATTCAAAAGGCCAAAATGCATTGCATTTGGCCGTGAAAGGATATAGTCAAAAAGTTGTTAAGTTGCTTATTGAGGCAGATCCAGCAGTGGTTGTGCTTCCTGACTTGCTTGGTAATACAGCATTGCATGTTGCTACAAGAAAGGCCCGAGATAAGGTACTTCTTGAGGTTCATAATTAGACTATGTGTGTAGTACAAAATCACTTTTTAAGTTACAGCGGTTGCCATTTTTCTATCAATACGAGATGTCCATGATATGTATTAAATAGCCCATTTGCAAGCTGTGATTTAGTTTGGTATCAAAGGGTATTCGAACATATTCATCATGATAACGTGCCATCATGCTTTCAAATTCATTAGTTTTTACTGAAATTCGTTGTTTGTGTCACATTGTTTACTTGCCGTGAATTAGAAACCCAGAACTGGGTAATTTAGGAACATAAGAACCGTAACTTGTAGACACAGGTGCTTGGTTTTGATTGAGGGACGGGTGTCATGCAACCGTCCTGAAATCAGTGTCAAGGAGCATCCCTTCAGCATCAGAGCTGTATGCATAAAGTGTGCAGATGGTTACAAATCAAGTACTTTCAAAGCCCTATCTGTAATGAAATGAATTCCTGACCGCCTGCTATAATCATTCTTTCTTGATGCTGAGAATCAGATGATATCTTTACAAATGAAGGCAACTTCTTATGCATTGTAAAAACCCAGTTTATTCTTTCCTATCAATATATCCATGCGTGGAGGCCACCAAGATAACCTGTTTATTTCATTTCCCAACTATTTAATTATAACTTGTGATATCCATGGAAACTAGAATTCAGTGTCATCTAATCAGATTTCCCCCAAGAGCTTTGCAGATAGTGGAGGACTTATTACTGTACCCTGAAACCAACGTCAATGCAACAAATAAGGACTGCAAAACTGCTCTTGACATAGCTGAAGAGCTCCCTTATTCTCCAGAGTCCATTAACATCACAAGCTGCCTTTCTCGTAAGGGTGCTTCCCGAGCTAATGACCTTATAGCTGTCAAAGAACTCAATAAAGCTCTTCAGGGAGGGATCAACAGTGCACATTCCGTAAATATGGCTGCCATTCTCATAGCCCAAATTGCATTTGCAGCCATTTTCACTGTGCCCAGTGGTGGTGATAATAGTGGGATTCCTCTGGCCATGAGCAGTACCTCCGTTAAAGTATTGATCATCTGTAACTCCATAGCATTTTTTGCGTCCATAGCCGTTGTGCTACTTCAGGTCACAGTGACCAGAGCAGAGACCGAACCGGAGGCACTTGCCATGGTGGCGGAGATAACAGGGAAACTCATATGGCTAGCGACAATTTGCATTTCTGTGGTATTCATGACTGCAATATATATAGTGGTCGGCAGGCGGAACGAGTGGGCTTCAACCTTGATTATGGTTATCGGGGGAGTTATATTACTGGGAACTCTTGCCATCAGTACTTACTATGAGATGAAATTAAGGAGGATTAGGTCGATAAGGAAAAAGGAGATATAGGCCAAGAGGTGTTTGAATAAGTGGTCTCTCTTTCCAGTCCTGCGGCTGTCTCTCTGTGCACCTATTTGTCTTAACCAAAAATTGCGATTCCTATTGGTTGAAGATTCTGTGCATCAATACTGGGCAATTTCTATGAAGGTGCAGATGAGTGTTAGGTGCTGAGCCTATGCCGAGTGCATGCCATTGTGGTCGTCCTGAGGCTGGGGCTAACCAATCGGTTGTGGGAGGTGGAGGCACAATCGCGGTTAGAAAGAAAGATAAGAAAAGTGCAATGTAGGTCTTGTATGGTCTCTACTGTTTCGATGTGTAAGATTCATGCTTAATCTTATGTCGGATTCCAATTCCAGGGTGAATCATTTCTCTGTGTTTAGCATAACGTAGCGTCTCGTGATGGAATCAATTGGCTCAATTTACATTGAGTTCACTCAGTGGATATGGTATTGAGCTGGAGCTTTCTGATCCGGTTCGCTGGGGACGTTCTTAAGCATGATAATCGTAGACTCGCACTCACAGCCACACAAAAAAGAAACGGTAACATTAATTGAGCACTCTTCTCAGTCGTTGCAACCAGTGACTCGGAGTCGGTCGTTGCAACCCGTGACCCTGAGTCACTGACTCCGAGTTTCAAGCAAGTTCAAGTTTTTCAATATCCTCGCTAGTGTCTGAGAGCAATTCTTTCTGATCTTTTCTTTTGCTTCTCTTTCTTCCTCAACAAGTTTGACAAAAGCCTCCGTCACCAACCACTACTATGCTTATGGGATACCTAACAAAGTGGTGCAAAAGTTGGTGTCTCAATCCATCTCATTTTAGTAAACTATGTCATCTGCAAGACTGCAACAGAGCATCCAGCTTCTCGCCCAATCTTTTACTTCCCGAAAGGCGCACGAACAGCGCAAAAACTTCTTCAGTAACTCGATGCTGCAGTATGAAATCCTTCACATGGTATGGCGTCCCAGGTGGTTTGTTTGGACATGGTGACCAAGTATGTGATGCAGAACAAGAACAATGCGAGAGGAAAGCAAGTAGCACTGGCAGGTGGCTGACTTTCCTTCGACCTATGCCCGCCATAATTGACTAACAGCTACAAGGACGCTTCTTGTTAGAATTTTTGCCCACAAAGGCGCAGATTTTCTCGAGCAGTGAAATGTCAGCTGTAAACTCAAAACCTTCTTACTAACCTCTTCTAGCTGGATAGGCTACTTGAATCAATCATTTTTATATTTCAGGTCAAGGAGGCGGTTGACTACGTGACCCATTGGGAACAATTGTCTAGCCATCGTTGGAATTTCTTGGGCTGCTACCCAAGGTGATTGGTTTCAAGAGAAGTCGATTCTTGATTGAGAATCTGGAAATTACCTAGTTAGGGCTGGTACCATATATTTTGAAATGTGAACCGAATCTCGACCCTTTGGATAAACTCAGGAATTGGGTTACAATCTCCTTTTCTTTTTCATATTTTAGATATATTGAATTCTATTGCATTATTGGCATATTAGCGTCCTTTGGTAAAATGGTTTAAGTAGTTTTGAGTCTTTTTGAGTCACTTAGGACCGAATATCTTTTTAAGCAACTTAAAACAAGCTTGGGTAAATCAATATACCAGTTCTAAGATGATTCAGCGATTCGGATAATAAATCTAGGAATCGAGCTGGTCTCGCCGGTTCTTAGGTTTTAAACCAGCAGATTCAATATGATTTAGGCTAGTTCTCACCCCCGAATTGAATAAGAGCCAATGTTTACCCTTAACTGCTACTGCTTTGAAAACCTCTGTTTTTACAGGATCATATTTAATTTTCCAAACCGTGTTGCAAAGGGATGATATTCACTTTACCATGCAAACAAAAAAGATAAAAACCATGATAAATTTCGAGCGATGAATATTGATGTGGTGCCACAACTATCAATGGAACACATGACACCGTTCAAAACCCTTTGCCCAACTTGAACCATGGTTGTAACCATAACCTCAAGAATTTCTTCTCATTTGAACCATTGTTGTAACCATGGTTGGAACTCGCGCACTCGCAAAAAACCACGCATCCTACACACCTAAATTATAATAAAAGATTGAGCGGTCTCACGAAATTTTCTAAAAACTTCGAGACATATTTAGATAAAAGCACGAATTCAAAAGAGGAGAATGAGAAAAAAAATAAATAAATGAGGAGATTTAATAAAATCAATGATTATTATATGGATATGTACACATGCATAGAAGACATATTTTTGGACATAGATAGGATAATATCAATGTACATGTAATGTAAGAACACGGGGGAATCTAGACGTACAGGACTGGGGAGTGGGGAGCGACCATTTTTGTCCGAAAGCAAAAGGTTCCCCGCCCCACGGCACGGCCGCCACCCCCACCACCAAAAGGCTGAAGCTGCCCAGCAACTTCCCCTTCCTTCGTCCCTCCGACTCCCTTTTGTCCTCTTCTCCTTGCCCTTTTCCTCACACGACTCACCCGCACACCACTTTCTCCTTCTCTCTCTCTCTCTCTCTTTACTCTGTGTGCTGTGCTCGTACTTAGGCGAGCGGATTGACCATCTGGGATCGCTCGGTCGGGTCTCTCCTCGCTTGATTCCTGCCTTCCCCTGAGCTGCGATCATGGCTTCTCCGATCGAGGAAGGTAAAGTCCTCCACGCACTCGCCCACGCTCAGTCGGTCCTGTTGCTTTGCTCCGCTGCTGCTGCCCGCTCCCGGGTTCGAGATTCGCGTCCGTGCGCTCGGCCCGCCGTTTGACTCGATTCTTCCGTTCTTGCTTCACACCCCCTTTTCCATTTCCCGTCTGTTGGGGTTGTCGGATGAGTTTTTTTGGTTCAGTGGGTTTGTGTCGTTCTGAGGGTTGGCATCTTCCCAGTGGCTTTCGGGGCGGTTCTTTGCTTGGCCAGCTTTAGTATCTCTTCACTCTAGCTCCGATTCTCTTGCTTCGTAGTGTGTAGATTTGGACGTTGTTCGTAATTGAGGTTGAATTTCACATGAATTTGGGTCGATTATTTGGCATAACTTTCGATTAAGTTTATGTGCTTTTTTTTTTTTTTTTAATAATCTTGTTGGTCGTGGTTCCTACTTCTGGAGAAGAAGTTCGGCTTAGTAAAGACACGGGAAATCTTTGGTGAAAGTAAGATTCTTCTTTATAGCTCCGATCCTGTTGTTACCCGATGCATAATGTTTCAACTAACGTATCTGATTTGAAGTTGAGGTTGAAGTCTATGTAATTTAGGTGAATTATATGGTAAAGTAAATGCAAGTTATTATTTTGATGGTGGGGAAGTCTCAAGTCTACCTTTTGGATACGGCTTCTCGAATCATTTTCTTTTAACAAACAGATGAAGATGGAATTCGGTGGGTATAATTGCTGGATTAATTTGTACTGGCTTTACATTCATTGGCTGTACAGGAGCTGAGAGGGACTTAGAGAAGGGACTAGCGTCGGTGGAAACTAGCAAAATTGCCACTGCAGAACCCTCACCATCTCCATCACCATCGTCAGCATCAACTGGCCCTGCCCTTGTGTTATCCAACTCTGGAAAGCGAATCGATCAGGCTGGGAAGAAAAAGTATGTAAAACAGGTTACGGGCCGCCACAATGACACTGAGCTCCACTTGGCTGCCCAGCGGGGTGATCTGGCTGCTGTGAAACAGATTCTTGATGATATCAACTCACAGATGGTTGGGACTTTGAGTGGCACAGATTTTGATGCAGAGGTTGCGGAGGTGAGGGCTGCAGTGGTCAATGAAATAAATGAATTGGGAGAGACTGCTTTGTATACCGCTGCGGAGAAAGGGCACCTTGCTGTGGTCAAGGAGTTGTTGAAGTATTCGAATAAGGATTGCGTTGTAAAGAAGAATAGGTCTGGGTTTGACGCATTACATACAGCTGCGAGTCAAGGGCACCATGGTAAGCCTTTCTACCCACTCATCTGTTTCTTTCTGAGATTGGAGCTTTTGTTTCAAAAGCTTAATTAAATATACATAGCTACAAATCGATGTTAAAGATCTCAATGTTACCATTAGATTGTTTTGGATAGTCCATGAAAGAAAAGGTACCTTTGAAGTGATTTCAAGATACACATGTTGCAGAATGAAGCATAGAACTTGTTCTTTGCTATAAAATACGTCCGTCGGTGCTACATAATACTCGTTCTTTAATTGCAAAGGCAGCACTATCTTGCAGTATGGTGCAACTTAGCCAACTTTTGCTTACTCTTTACCTACCCGTGGTCGTTACATATGGACTAATAGACCTCGGAGTCAAATGTTACTCTTCTTCTCATAGGCTATCGTCCTTGATACTTAATGTTGATTTCCAATACTACTCCCTTTCAAGACTTGTCCAAGTGTCTTTCCAAGTTCCAATACCACTTATCATTACATGATTGTCAACTATCTCCAGTAGTCTCATGCTAGTTTCTTTTTTTGCAGCCATTGTGCAAGTGCTTTTGGATCATGACCCTGGATTAAGCAAGACATTTGGCCCCTCTAATTCAACACCTTTGAGTTCTGCTGCTACAAGGGGACATACAGCAGTTGTGAACGAACTTCTTGCAAAAGATTGCAGCTTGATAGAGAATACTAGAACGAACGGGAAAAATGCGCTACATTTAGCTGCTCGGCAGGGTCATGTTGATATTGTGAAAGCTTTACTGGACAAAGATCCCCAGTTGGCACGGAGGACAGACAAGAAAGGGCAGACTGCACTGCACATGGCTGTGAAAGGTCAAAGCTCTGAGGTTGTGAGATTACTTCTCGAGGCAGATGCTGCTATAGTGATGCTTCCCGATAAATTTGGCAACACCGCGTTGCATGTGGCAACCAGGAAAAAGAGAGCAGAGGTACATGTTTTATAAAGGAAGTCTGAAGACACAGTTAATAGTTAGTGTATATATGTTCTTTATTGGTGGATAACTTCCTTAACCCCGTGATACTACTATCTGGGCTTAAAAATTCTCTTGCATGAGTGGTATCAATTTCCTGAAATGCCTACTTCTTTATTGAATTGGACAAAGTTGGGTCAAAGGCATCATTTTATTTAGTAATAATCATACATTTGAGTGTCTCTGCCATGGTGTCTGCAGATGGTTTATCGATTGCATAATTTGATACCAAATGCTGTCTTTTTCTTGGACCTTTGACTATCCGCATGTTGCTAGGTGAAAGGTTGTCAAATGCTACTTTATTATGTGTTAGTGCCTAATGTACTGCTTCTATTGCCTGCCCTGCCCTGCCCTGTTGCATGCTCTCTCTCTCTCTCTCCCTCTCTCTCCTTCATTTGTTCTAACAAGGATCTTCACCTTTCTTTTGCAGATTGTGAATGAGTTATTGATGCTTCCAGATACAAACGTCAATGCACTGACTAGAGACCACAAAACACCTCTAGATATAGCTGAAGGACTTCCCCTGTCTGAAGATTCGTCTGAGATTAGAGATTGCCTTAGGCGTCGTGGTGCGCTCAGAGCAAATGAGCTAAACCAACCAAGAGACGAATTGAGGAAAACTGTGACCGAAATCAAGAAAGATGTCCACACACAGCTTGAGCAAACCAAAAGAACCAATAAAAATGTTCATAACATATCTAAAGAGCTCAGGAAGCTCCATCGTGAGGGGATCAACAATGCCACCAACTCTGTGACTGTGGTGGCTGTGCTATTTGCAACAGTTGCCTTTGCAGCTATATTTACGGTTCCTGGTGGAGACGATAATAATGGGATGGCTGTGGTGGTGTCCACCATGTCTTTCAAAATATTCTTCATTTTCAATGCCATTGCCCTGTTTACCTCTTTGGCTGTTGTTGTGGTCCAAATAACTTTGGTCAGGGGTGAAACGAAAGCAGAGAGGCGAGTTGTGGAAATTATTAACAAGTTGATGTGGTTGGCTTCTGTGTGCACTTCAGTAGGTTTTATGGCCGCATCGTACATAGTTGTTGGTAGGCGGCACGCTTGGGCTGCAGACCTTGTTACAGCTGTTGGGGGAGTGATTATGGCTGGGGTGCTCGGTACGATGACATACTATGTCGTGAAGTCAAAGAGGACCAGATCGATGAGGAAGAAGGTGAAGTCTGCCAGGAGAAGTGGGTCCAATTCGTTGCTTCCCTCCGACTACTCTAACTCAGAGGTTGATAGAATATATGCTCTTTAGACAGGACTGTGCACTGCTTGGTGGCTTTGTAGTGTTGGAAGCAACCAAAATGAATGTGAGAAAGTCATCGAAAGTGAGATCTGTGCAGCATGCTCCCTTGATGTATATGGCAGGGATGAGGACTTCAGAGATTGATCTCCATAACATCGGATCGTTCAGTCGTTGAATGTTGAAGTTGGGCACGCTTTCTTATCTAGTAAGTGGTAAAAAAAAAGTGACGGGTCTGGCACCTATCAGAACCTGCCTCTCAGGCAAAGACACTGCAAGATCTAGTGCAGCAGTAGCACGAATTTTGCTGGGCTTTCGCTTATCAGCTAATGTCATTTGACTGCAGGACTAATTATTTCACCTCTCGAGTTTGTGGTCATTGTTTGGCCGGATATTGATCTTTATCAAGCATTTGAATCCATCAATATCTCTGCCTGTTTCCTTTTCTTCTCTTCTGATTTTTTTTTTGGTCAGATTCTCTTCTTAAATTTAAGAGGTGGGTTCTGTTGTATTGTTTCAGCCCTACCACATGAGAAATGGGATCAACTTTGTTACTCGTGATCGTGGTTGTGAGACCAAAACTGCAATGCACACGAGATGGATATTTTCATATGTACGTAAGCTGTAAAGTATGCAGGATACTTTGTAGCTGTTCCGACATGGATAGTCAACTAGTCTTACTTTGGTTGGAATAACATTGTTTTCTGACTTCATCGACAATCATAAGCCTTTACCTTCAACTTACCCGATGCATCCTCAGGTTTTTCAATTAACCACAAATAGGCTAGGTGAGGCTGCCTGTATCCGAATCAAATGTCACATGACTTAAGGTTCTTGCCTCCTTGAAACCTGGAAAGTCTGTGCATTGTCATGCAGTTCATTAAGATTGCTCGGAGCCAACCTCGATAAAAGAATTATGGAAAATACAGAAGAAACCTCAACCTGTAGACGGAAGGGGCACGGGCATGATCGGTTACCCGACCCACCCAATGCCTAAATGGACGTAAGCTAGTATTGGGTTTTTGGAAGTAGAGAATTGTTAAAAACGCTATATGATAAGGAGGGTTTGGAGTTTGCTAGTCACTATGTACCTGGACCTGACTCCCTTGCACAAAGCTTTGCGTCAAGTCTTTGTCGTCCGTTAAAGAACTCAATCATGAAACCATCGAACAAATTATTCTTCCCACTAGCTCTTTCTGCCTTGCGATTGTGTGAAGACCAGTATAAATACGCGTGCATGTCAGTGTGAATGTGTGTGTAATCAGCAAAATAAAGTTTAACTGTTCTGAAAGTTTTGTCACAGTAAAATGAGAAGCCACCTGACTGATAGCACGACAATAATGAGGTTTAACTTTGAACAGCATCTTCACTGGGTAATGAAGGATCAGGATTGTTCTTCCCAAAAAGGAAGTGGCTAGGTACATAAGGCCAAGCTTTTTAACTTTCTCTACTAGACGGTGTTGAAAAAGAACAAGCGGCAAGTATGGTTCAATAACCTCTAAAGAGAGCAAAGAGTAGAAGAGGACACACAAAAAATTGCCGCTGAAAAACTCTCATATTTTACTCAATAGATCACAAGCCTATTAAATAGGCATAACATCGAAAACTACTTAGCAAGAAAAAAAAAACAACAGGATAACAATAACAAAGACCCACTAACATATCCCACTAACTAAAACGTGTAGAAACAAACCCCTACAAACTAGGACTCCACTACTATATTATTGAAGACATATAAAATTGAAATTTGACCACTTCAACACTACTTCACGTGCTGGTGTTGTGTTTGTTCAATACTCCCCCTCAACACCAGCTTCTACTCTTTTCACCATACCGAGTTGATGACAGAAACTTTCGATTTATTCATATGATTTCAGGATAGAAAAAACTAATCTCAGCATCATCTTTCTTTTCTCTTTCAATAGAAAGGAGGAGAGAGGGGCCCTGGAGTTCTATAACAAATTTCACTTTGAAGGAAAGGATTATTTTATTTCCGTGGCTTTTTCGATGTGGTCATCATGTCTCGAGAGCTTTTAACGATTTCCGGTTTGAATGTCTTTGCGACGGTCTGACTCCAAAATATCAGCATCTTTTTCTGCTTAACTAGAACAATGACTCTCCATCAGCCATTAGTGTCTAAACTCTAAAGTGTACAGTTTCAGGACTAGGCCGATACTTCCTCACAACTTGTATTCGCTATTGCAAAGTTAGGCCTGTCCTTATTCTTTTGAAATCGATCATTTGACTTTCATGAACTGCAGGGAAATTGTGCGGTGACTCCTGATCTCCATTACTGCCAGAAAGTAAAAGTTTAGGCATATTGAGAAACTTACTTCCGATATTACAATGCAGGAAGCTGTGCTTCGTAAAGTAAAAGGCATACTCGTCATTAAAATAATCGTCGAAGAAGAAGGAACACATGAAATTACAATCAAAAGTTTGTTTTGTCCTTGTTTTCTCTCTCTCTCTCTCTCTCTCTCTCTCTCATCCCCTCAAATGGTAACTGGCCTTTTCATGATCCTCACTAACAGAAATTCTTGACGTTGATAGCGATAGAAACCCAACTTCTCCCGCAGTCTTTCTGGAACGGAAGAACTGCTGAGACCGTTTGCAATGCGCTATTGCTCCCTGGATTGGGCTTTCCATCTCGGATTTCACGCTGCTGCTTCTCCTGAGGAACTGCGACTCATTAAACCCATTTGAACTTTTCGAGAACGAGGACGAAGATGATTTAGATGATGAGGAGGAGGATGTAATCTTGTTGGGTGAATGCCATTTAATAGACACGGAAAAAGACCTCCTATGACCCCCAACTCCGTTGTCAGTTCTTTTCTCTTCGTTTAGGTGTGTCAGCAATGAAGTTGAACCTTGATTCTTGCACCCGTAGATTTGGCCAAATGGGATTCTCTTGGCCACCTTCTCGCAATTACTTGAGGAATCTCTGTCTTTTGGAGCTGATTCTTCACCTGAAGCTTTAGCGTTTCCTGCATGAGTGTCATCCGAGCAACCCGATTTGCCAAACAAGGACTTGATGTAAGCGCGAGAAGCCTTAAGCTTGGAACCAAGTGAGGATTGCTTGATCAACTTAATCTTTCTCGTCCAGGACTTCTTTGGATTTTCTCTAATGGAGTCGCTCGTCTGGGTCAAGTACTCAGTGATATAGTCTTCCTGGGTCAGCTCTCTACTGGCCCTACACGACTCGGAAGGTGATATATTGCAAGACTCAAACGGGGTACTCGTAGTAGTCGGGGTGGTAGGGTTAGTCACCAATGGAGTGCTGTAAAGTTCCTCATATGCACTGCGTCCATCATCGTAGCACGGATTAGAGTGTTGGAGGAACTTCTCTACCATCTCTAGACATGGAGGGAGGTGAAGGGGGAGGAGTTTTCCTTTGTAGAACAGCTCGTCAGCTGGTGAAGTGGTTGTTTCTTTCTCTAGAGAGATCGAAGACATCTGGAACTCAAACTCTCGAGGATGTTGGGGAGAGGACATCGAGTGGGAGAGGAAACTAGAGTATGAACTGACTTCCATGTCGATGTAGTCATCATCTGCATGATCAGGAGACAGAAGGTTCATGTCCATTGCAGATGGCTCAAATTGCACTCTAGGATGTGGAACAGTACACAGATATAGTGGTTTGTCAGAGGGAAGAAATGTGCATCTAATAAAGGTGGGAGCAAGGGGGGAGAGAGAGAGAGAGTGATCAGGAACTTTGTTTTAGTGCTTCCACATAATATATGGAATTGTGGGAGTTGTCCTGATGGATTCTCTCTTGCGGTGTTTTCCACTCAATACGTATTTCAATTCGTCTTGACTATTGTTTTTATAGTTATTGCTGTTGCAGGACTCCTGTCTCTTTTCTTTTCTTGCCTTTGGACACCAAAAGGAAATACTTGGAAAGCTTATGCGATGTGAGCAAGCACCATCTGCCCCACTACAGGCAAAATTCATCACAAGGCAGGGAAGTGAATATGATATCGTCGATAGCTTTTGATGTTTGGGACCATATTCTAAACCATTGATCAGAAGCTATCTTAAACATAAAATAATAAGCTTTTGAATTTAGGATTGGCACTCATAATCAGAAGCTGTACTGACTGATTTTGTTTAGTTATTAGCGGACTCCGCTCACAGAAAGAAGATACTAGAAAAAGGCTCTTGATAAAGTTAAATGTAAAAGCAGAACTACCTTGCTGACCCCACATTGTTGATGCTTTTATTTTTTAATTGTCGCTGTTTATTGCAAAATAATGAGGCAAACAAAGATGTCGTGATAACAGACAAAATGCAAAGAGGCTAATTTCAAATTGGTATAGTGTATCTGTGTAGGACTCAAGAAAAGTGCCCCACATCCATAGAAAATGTTACTCTTCACTTGTAAGGAAGACCCTTCTGTACATCATATCCACCTAAAAAAAAGATCATTGTTTCCAGAGCATGCTTAAATAAATAATAGAATAGTTTCTCGGATCTTATGCACTGTTTGAATTTAAGACAGGTACCTGTCTTGTTCCTGGTTTTCTGCTCTGCCCCAAGTATCATAACATTTGTTACCCTCTTTTCTATGAACTCTTTTAACCAATAGAGACAAATCAATTGAGGTAGGTTGTCACTTTCCCTGGTTTAAGTACTTTTGCTGGATTCCTGGGTTTGGATTTAACTCCCTAATGGGTTCTTTATTAGATTAATCATCCCTGTCTTTTGACAATTGTCTTTTTGTGTAGATTGATTACAGGTTTATGTTTTCTTGTCTTTTCTCTTTGTTATTATCGGATTAATCCTCCTTATGCAGGAGCTGCACACCATTCAGATGTGTGTGCACGCGTGCGAGAGAGAGAGAGAGAGAGAGCTGACAATGGTGATTGGAGACATGTGATCAGACCTTAAAGGGTGCAGTTAAGGAAATTAAGGATGGACCACATGCATCATTTGAAAGTCGAGATTGTATGTACCAAATAATATTGGATAGACTCATTAGTGGGTTAGAGAACGGCCTGCACTGCAATTGAAATGTCTATTAACATGGATGTGAGCTAAATTTAGTCTTCTTTCACCTCAAGGTTAGCGTCTTTCAGAACTCAGGCAGCAATAAGAACAAAGGCCAAACATCACTACTCAAAGCAATCAGATCTTAAAGAACACTAGTTTTTAACACCTATAATACAGCCCTGCAGCTAGAAAAGCAATGACAAAACACAGGGACACTTCGGAGAGAATTTTCGGTGCTTGCTACGTCAACGCATTTCTACGGGGCAAAAGGTAGAGGGGCGGGTTTGACAATCAAGGACGAGACCCAGACTCCTTGAACCCATAGGATAAGAACATTATCAAGGAAAAAAAGATGCATATTCATCAAGTTCAGAATCTTTCTGTGCAAGTAACAGCTCTGCTCTACAGTCGGCACAACCAAAAGAGAATGTCAAGATACTATCCATTCATTACAACACCAACTTAACATCAGAAGGTTCAAAGAAATCAAAATGAGGAATCAGGGAAGCAAATAAAACATGCATGGTGACCTGTGCAGTTTGTATACAAATATCGACTTGTATAGTTGACAGGGTAATTGGAACGATTTCTTCTTCTAGGACCCTATCTTTTACTGGAACCAAGAGCTAAAGCTGACTATCTTCATCATCTTTTATGAATGACATCTGACTATCTAATAAAAAATAGAAAGTGAAGTCCTTTGTCCTCGGATTTAGACTCATATATTGGTATAAGTCTTTAAGCAAGATCTATTGATTTGGGATGATGATAAAAGCCGCCAACAAGCTCTAGCAGCTGCATTGGCATTAGCACATATGATGGTTCGTCCTTTTTATTTTTCTTTAGTTGTGTGAACAGTGTACGCTCCTCTGGTTTAAGATCTTTTGCTTGACACTATCACCAAAGGAGGAAAATGAGAAGCGTACATTAGGTCTGCTGGAAGGATTGGGTCTAGTCACCTACTCAAATTTTTCACAGATTTGTCAATATTTTCCATATATTGAGATAACTGTAATTGGCTTAGCAGCTGCCATCTTCTGAGGACAGACGCATGCAGTTTTATGGTGTTACTAGCTCCAAGGTATGAAGGCAAAAGATAAATACGATGACACTTAAAGAACAAGGCAGGGCACAACAATCCCAAAAAAAGAAACAAAAGGATCTCTTTGGCGACTCAGAAGAATTCATAAAACTTGTTCGGCATGCTAGAACAGACAAAGGCGAAAATACAGTAAGTGAAGCAATAGAATGGAATGGGAACTCCAGTTCCCATATTTCATCATGACGGAGAAAAAAAAAGAAAATAAAAATGATTAACTTCAAACATCAAATAAGTCAGTAAAATGAATTATAAGATGATAATCTCCAATATATAAATTTTTGTACTTTTTTTTAAGGAACGAAAATAGTGAGGCTTTTGGAGAATTAGGGAATTGGCATTTTATTTGGAATGACCCTTTCCTGCTCATAAGCCAAACAAGAGCAAGTTAATATGCTCATCAAATCTAGCAAAAGAGAGCAATTCAGAATGACCCATCACCCCCACAAAATCAGGGAGCTAGAGCATCTCTCGTTGGAACAGAGACTAGCAAGTAGGCAATTAGATTGAAGGTTCGACCCCAAAAAAAAAAAAAGGATTGAAGGGGGCCCATTGCCCGGCAACCCACCAGCAATGATGGTTGTAAAAGATTGTAATGGCTACAAAGGAGCCAGCAACCCTTTTGGCGAGTCGTCTTCAAAAGAACCTTTCAGAGATACACATATTCTTAAGAACCCAAAGAGAAAAGAAAGAGAACACTGTACTATACAGTCTATTCAAGGCCATGCACAATGCTGTTTCTCCGACCCTATAACAGATTAAACAAATCACGAGTTCAATATAACTAAGGATCACAATCCCACAATTCTGTCAGTCTCTACAACTAGGATTATGTAGGAGAACCTGTGGAGCTACCCAGTGCAACTGACATAGTTGAGTAGGTTTTAGTGTGCGTATTAGAGTTTGCAAGGTAGGTTCCACGTTTTGACCAAAAAAAAAAAGGGTAGGTTCCACCTTTCAAAATTTCCAAACCAGTTAGTATGGGGTAGGTTATAGAATTTCAGTCATAACATCCCGCATTGACCCTATGCACGGTACCCTAGAAACGTTCAAGGTAAACTTCCAGTGCAAATTTTTTTTACTCATTCACCATTGCATGGTGTGACATTTGTGAGTGACATTTGGGTTACATGACTCCAAATGTTATACCAGGTCACCCATCTAACAGTGGATGTGTAAAAGAAATTTATACGGATAGTGGACGTAATAATTATTCAATAATTATGAGTACTTAGTTATTTATGATTTTTTTTTCTTTTTGAAATTTTCACATTAATATATGTGAAAGCTCTAGTTGATCCCAATCCCCAATTCCACTAGAAGAAAGAAATCTGACTCTTTTCACCCTCACTCTCTGTGCCGAGCTTGGATATGTCTATAACGAAACATTTTAATTCATGCTCTCAATAAAGTGAGACAAGCTTTCATGTAAACTCATAGATTTAAACGATAGATAGAAATTGATTTATTTCTTTGGTTTTTACTCTCGATGTCATTGTTGTATTAGGAATGTGTTACTAACGTACAATTACATGAATATCTATTATATCATGTAAGCCATATATTTTGTGTTAAATGTACAAGGACTGCCACGACAATTTTGTTTCCAATAATAAAAATATGAAAAGAAAATACAAGGTAGAAACCTGTGGAATCGACATGTCTCAAGTTCCAAGGTGATTCTGAGAGCCTATAAGGTAGGTTCCAAGTTTCATAAAACCCGGAACAGGTAACAATTGGGTAGGTGCCAGGATTAAGGCAAATCCTATCCACCATGAAAGCTGCACACCCTATCAAACAAGCTACGTTTAAAGATTTTTCCAAGCTGGAGTAACAGGCAATTGCAGCAACTCTTCACTCAAGATACAGACGGGCATTGCTGGGTTAGACAGAGATCTCACTCAAAGCTCAAATCTATCATTTGTACAAATGCAGTAATCAGAGAGCAGCTACATTCTAATGCAGAGCTGATATTCTATGGAAAAGTGAAAAAAAATTAGAATGATGCTGTCATTGTTAAAATAGATAAACGAGACAGCTTCCCAATAGATTTTGGTATATATATTTTGAGCTTTGGATTAAGAGAATGTAGAGAAGAAATGACACTTAACGGATATTTGTCTGACTTATAAAGGCAGGTTATAATTGAATCACGATGGAGATATCATCTCTAAATTCAACTAGAAAGTTAACCAGAACCTTAGAGTTTGCTAATGTTGGTTTGTTTCCAGAAGCATTAAAATTAACTACCCAGACAGATCAATATAATTCTATCTTTTAGACTGCACTTTCAAAGATGATTGTAATCCCTCCAATTTGCTATCAATAATGCATGCCTAAAAAATTTTCCTAAAAAATTTTCTCTGGCTTCATGATGTAAATACTTCACCTAAGGTGTCACATAAAGAAAGTACATAATTAATCATGCATGTCTTAGTGTTTCGCCCATGCACGCTTCCAGAATCGACTGCATAAAAATCAATCTTCTTCTGAATCGAGAACCAAGTCCTGCTTCCAGGAAAATTTCAAAGCAGTAAAATAATAGTTAGAAAGGGTGAAAAGTTTTTAAGACAATGAGACCCTGGGCATCTGCCATTCATCATACCCAAAACTGATACAACAAAATCAATTTGAAGCTTGAATCAAGCTCGTCAGTGCAGGGAGGCAGATTATACATCATTGTCTTATTGCTCAACAGCATCATCTTCTCCTGTTAATCACTTCGGGATCCATCTTGTAATTTGAGAGCACATTATGGTTAATGAAAATAACCAATAACTTGGCCTCCCATGTTCCTTCTAATGGCTTCTTCATGGTCCAGAACGCCATCAGGTGTTGTAATAACAACATAACCCCACTGTGAGAGAGAGAGACCAAGAGACAGAGAGTAAACAATCAATTAACAAAGATTTCTTTAAGCTAAAAACAAGCGTGTCATCTCAACGCCCTAGCACATGAAATAGCTTCCAAGACATTACCATCAACAAACTCCGCATGCATCAAGAAGTAAACCAGACAAGAAGTCAAATTTTCAAGTACCTGACGTGTTGGAAGCATTTTCACTCTATACTGCTCAATATCTCTAGCCTTGATATCTTGACGGTAAGTGAGAGCTTTGCAATCTTTTATTCGGCCTTGCTGTTCAACGGTTATCCTCCCCACTCTGTGGGGATCATGAACTTGGAAACTCTTCACATATCTTGAAATAATAAAACCAAAATGGAAAACTCTTATATACCAATCAGCCCTTCAAAAAAATCTCACAACATAAAAGTTTTTTCTCAATAGATCTGGCCCCAAACAGATTCTCATAATTAGTAAGTCAGGTGAATTAAAGTGGTATGTGGGTCGGCAATAGAACTAGTTAACAAACACGATCACGCAATTAAGCTTCACTTCAATGAGATATAGATGAAAGTCGTCCCATCTTTCTTTACTCAATCATAAACTTATAAATTTCTCCAACTGAGCCACCTTTGATCCTACCACCATTCAACCTGAAGAAAAACATTAGAAGAACAACTGATTGATCTATGGTAGTAGTTCTTTTACGCAAGCATATAGACATAACTGATATTACAGCCCAACCTCAAAGCACTTCACGGACTTACCTTTGTAGTAGTATATCCTCTCTCCATAAGTTCCAACCAAAAGAGCCCATTCCTCACATAATGGCAAGAATAATCTAAATCCCCAAAACTCATACTACAGTCAACTAAAATTATGTTAAACAAAAGAATGAACTTGAAGCTTTGTTTGGTAAGAAGCCTGTAAAGAAGCTGGATAAAATTGAAGTAAGATCACTGACATTTTTGAATGCACCATGGTTCTCAACATGGCCAATTTCTTCCCAACTCTAGTTAGCCCCTTAATTTGGTCAGTTCTACAAACATGTCTCGTCTACAACATAAAACTGTCGTAAAGTCAAGTCAAACAAGTTCAAAATAGCAACCGAGCCCATCATCTCTCAAAATCCGATTTCTTCGCAAAACCATTCTCGTGTCACTTCCTATGCATTGTCCAACCACAAAGTCACAGACATGTGAAGGCCCAATCACTCTAAAATTAAAGTGCAAAACTGTTGTCCGATCGTCACCAGCTGCGCCTCAAACTACATATTCCATCAGCACAAGACAAACACTAAAGCAATATGCATCCTTCTCATCAGCGCACACACACGAAGTGCTCTCACACAAAGCAGAATCTTGACACGCTCCGCTTATTCTTGCTCGGTGACGGCAAGGTCAACCACAGCACTCCACCGGAAAATATCAAATTTCCAAGTGCACCGTCCACAATGAAGCAACCGAACAAAGGGAATCGCACAGTGGGGCCAAGGCAATTGAAGAGAAATTCTTCCATTTGACAAGAAACCCATAAAGAAAAAAGCAGCAAAGGAAAGGGAGAAGGGGGGCAAGGAAGCAAGAAACCCAACCTTGGTCCTTCGTGATCTTGAGGAAGGAAGAGACCACGTTGGAGATGGGTCGCAGCTCCACCGGGGCCTTTGGCTCCGTTTGGGAACCACTTTGCCAAGGGACTTTGGGCATCTAAAGTCCCTTAGGCTAAATTTTGGTGTTTGGTAATTATTTTTTGAAGATCAATTGAGCCAAAGCTGGCCTTCAAAAGGCCAAAAGCCTAAGGCATCCTAAGAGGTGCCTTGGGCATTTCAGCATTTTCGGCATGCTACAGTATCGGTAAGTGACAAAAATTTTCTTCCTAAACTACCCTTGTCTAATTTTTTATTTTCCGGATTTAGCCTTGTCTGTTATTGTTCATCGTCTTCTTCGCTTGCACCTCGGACGGCGCGGCTATGAGGAGACAACGACCGCCAGAGGGGGGTCGGCGTGGTCACGCAACCCAGCAACCGTTGCCTGGGCTCGCACGACCGCCACGAGGGGCTGCGTGACCCAAATCCGGCAACCCAAGTAAGGGCGCTTGAGGTCGCGTGAACTAAACGACCTTCGAGGGCGATCGGCGACCCAGATCCGACGCCAGGTAGTCTGGGTCGCCGACAGCCCTTGCCTGGGTTTCACGACCCTCGTCGGGGCTCATTCGAGCCCAGGCAGCCCTCACCGGCGGTCGCCCAGCCCGCTCGAGCTCGCTCGGCCTCAGACGACGACCGACCGGCGCTGGATTTGGGTCACCGGCGGCCGCCTGCCCTTTGCCAGCTCCGGCGAAGGGTTTTAACTATTTTTTAATAAAAAAATAAAAAAAGAGCTTTGTGTGTATAATTTTTCCAAACACTATTTTACGTAAAGTTACTTTGCAATAGACTTTTAAGTTACAATTTACCAAACACAATTTGTATTTTGAAAAATTCCTTCAACCTAAAGTCCTTTACATTTCCCCAAAGACTTTCCCCCGAAGCGTTCCCAAACGTAGCCTTCCTCTCTTATCCGCATTCACCATCGTCCTCAACGCATCATTCAGTATCCTTCGTCCCATCTCTCACGAGTGACGTTAAGCAAAACACTCCGCCACAGAACACTGCAGCCGTGGACTCGCGGCAGGCAGCGAGCGGCGAGGGCTTTCTGTTCTCACTCTCCGCCTTGGCGTAGGCACTTTGGATATTCTGACGAACCTTCAAGGCCTCCATGGTAATTTCGCGAGTTAATTAATCCTTTGGACCGGCCCACGAGCCATGCCAAGCACTGGCCCGCTTGGGCCTTGCTCTCAGGCCCATTTTTTTTATTGGACTCGGCCTTTTAGGCCCAATCTCAAATTAAATGGGCCTTGAGGCCCCCAAACGGTCACTGGCTGGTGGGGCAGAAGAGAAACTGCAAATTTTTGTTCTTTTGCCATGAATTTGATTCGGCCCCCCACCTCTTTATCTCATATTCACCATTCCTCACTCACTCGCAAAGCATCACCTCCCGTTGCCTGCTCTTTGTCGTCTTAAACCAAACATCAATATCATCGTCGGAAATTTAGAATTACATGATTTTAAATCGTGCTCCCAGTCTCCACATACGACAACAGAAAGTGAATCGTATCCCTCGCAAGCTCTACGTGATCATCGGAGTATCCATTCACGTTAGGGATGTCATGGACAGAAATTCACTAAAGTAGCGCCGGGTAGGGTAAGACATGTGTTTAAACTTAGGCTTCGTTTGTTTTGCGGGAATAAATGATTTGCAAAATATTAATTTTCCTAAAAATGATCGCTTACAACGTTTACAAAAAATGAATGAATGAAAAATATTTCCATCGTCCACGAACATGTTCAGATATAAATTGTTATCGATAATAAAATTATTTTTCTTTTTTGCTAATTATTTTAAGTAACACAAGCGATCATTGAATGTTGTTCAAATCATTTACTTTTCGCGAAATTAACGGAGTCTTAGAAACTTAGGAACTTCCTTTTTTTTCTTTGTTTTCTTTTCCGAACTTTTTTTTCTCTTTCTTTTATTGCTTCCTTTTTTTTTTTCTTGAGATATCGCAACTTCAATCTTGTTTTTTTTAGGAGAACAAAACTCCTAGGTTGCTTTATAGGAATTTCACATGAAAAAAAGTTGTTATTGATATAAATTTTAAATGGATGCCAAAGGAATCACCATTTTTTGGTGTATTTGTCTTACAAAAAACTCAAAATTTGAAAAACATTTTCCACAAAATTGATTGATTATATCGCTTAATTAACCAACATAAAATGTTTTCATTGACAACAATTTATACCTAACTATTTTCATGAATGGTGATAATATTTTTCACTTATTCATTTTTGTAAGCAATCATTATTTTGGAAATGTTTCCAAATTCTTGAATTTTCCTTAAAATAAACGCACGCTCGGTGCATTTGTATCGAAGTAATTGACCCCTTCCTTTCACGCAAAGTTAATGTTACCTCAAAGGTATATATTGATTACTGAATCTCTCGGGTGTTGTACTTTTTGTTGAATCGCCATGTGTACATTATTTTGGCTCGTCCTATGGGAATGGCAATTTTATCCACCCACTAGATACTCGTATTATGCCTAGATCCTAACGGTTTTTAGTAGACATGTTAAATGGGTGGGTTGGGTCGAGCTTAGGTCGAGTCATAAATGGTCCGACTCAGATTGACCCATTAACCCGTTTATGACTCATTTATTTGTAATGTAAATTTCTTGATCCATACCTGACCTAACCATATTACGAAAATACTTCCACATTTTAACCCAATCTAGGAAAACTTGTTTCTTATGATTTTTTTAAAAAATTATATTATTAAAACACTTATATTCAATACAAATTTAGTGGATAATTTTTATAATTTTTTAAAATTGACGTTCAGTTTGTTTCACTGAAAATGTGACATCTCTAGTAAAAAGTCATTTTCCAAGAAAATAACAATATTTTCCGGTATTTGGCTAAAATCTGAAAATGAATGAAAAAATATTTTCCATCATTTCATATGGAAAATATTATTTGATTGTCCTTTGTGCTCGCATTTTAATAATTTTTATTTTTATTTTTCATTTGTCTTTAATTTTTAAAGAAAATCGAATTTTTAGTTATTTTCTATTTTTACCTTTTCTTTTCTTTTTTTTTTTTAAGAAAATCAAATTTTTTTCTTTTTTTTTCCTTCTTCTTCGGTCTGTCGCCAGCCACAGCAACAACCAACAACTAGCGAAGCTTAAGCTTGCTGGTCTCAGGCAAGGCTTGGCCAAGCCGATGTGGCCTTGGGCTCACCAAGCCGACGAGCTCGAGGCTCGCCAGATTGGCGAGGGCGAGCTCTACCTCACAGATATGGCGAGCCTTAAGCTCGCTGATCTGGTGAGGCCTCGCTAGCCTTAGGCGAGCTTGTCCCTTGCCTCTAGCTGGCCGAAGAAGAAGGGATAAGAAAAAAAGATAAAGAAAAAGATATAATTTCAATTTTTTTAAAAAATAATTTTATAAGGCTAAAGAGGGAATGGGCTGAAAATGGGTTGGAAATGGGTTCTAAATTTAATCCATTTAGACCCATTTGCTTTGGGCTTCACATTTTAAAACCCATTTAATATGGACCTTTCAAAATTGTAGTGAGCCATATATGACCCAGACTCATTTTGACAGGTCTAGTTTTGAGTATGGGGATTGAGCGAACTTTGCTCCCTGCATGTGGCACGGGATGGATATGGTTATGGTTGGCCCTATCCCACCCACTCTCACGGTCATAACCTTAAAATTTGGAAATCCCAAGACTTAAGCTAATATCTGTATATGAGATGTATAAATTTGGTAATGCAAAGTATTTTATTTTCTTCACAGATACTAGAATGAATAATCTCATTAATTTATGCAAGCGAGGTAGATAAATTTGGATATCAGTTGGTGTTGGCAAGGGTACATAAATATTATTAGAAATTGCCCAAAAAGTCTAAGTTGGTGCCGGCGGTGCCACGTAGGACGGTCAGCGTCTACGTCAGTAATTTCCAGTCAAAATTGGCCGAATGGACTCAACCGGCAAATAATTAAAATTTTTAAGACTCAATTGTCAAAATCAAATGTTTATAATCGAATTGGCAAAACATAATAAATTT
Organism: Syzygium aqueum; assembly: GCA_031216185.1. Lineage (NCBI taxonomy): Eukaryota > Viridiplantae > Streptophyta > Magnoliopsida > Myrtales > Myrtaceae > Syzygium > Syzygium aqueum. The sequence goes on from CM062240.1 coordinate 2,130,587, forward strand.
AAGATTTTTTGGATAATTTTTTATAAATATTTCCTGTGTGGGACATGGGGTGTGGGGGACAGGGCATCTCCATCATTAGCAGGCGGTGAGGGATTGTCTCACTTTTGTTGTTCGCAGCATCGGTGTAAGTTGGTGAGTCATTGGCTCTGTGTAACATAGACAGAGCGTGTAGAGCTGTAAAGTGACGAGGATCTTTCCAAAGCCAAAGGTGTGCAGATCTCTCGATTTCTAGGGACCCGCCCAGGCAACGCCATGCACATGCCTCGTTGGCCTCGAATTACAGTACTTCCAACAAGATTCCATTGGTTGCTCAGAGGGGAACACACATGTTTTAGAATAGTGTTGAGGGACTGTTAGCTAGAATCAATTATAAATTGCTCAGAACATTAAAATCCTGCACGGATCCAACACTTCATCACTTCTCCTCGTGGCCACTATAAATTGAAGTCCATATCCTCAGCAACAGCAACTTTCCTGCCTGCATTTTTTTTTTCCTTTTTTGGTGTGTTCCTGCCTGCATTTAGAGACATAGTTTTTGGAGCAAAGAAGAGGAGAAAAATGGGTTCGGAAATGTCTCCATTGACAGTGCCGCTAGCGAGTGAGGTGCGGATCGAGAGCTTCATCTTCCCGCTGACGCCGAAACCTCTGGTTTCCGGCAACACCCTGTTCCTCGGCGGGGCAGGTCCTTATATATTTTTAGTACTAAAATTATGTTCAATGAGTTTCTATTTGCATCAATATTAAATAGAACCGTCAATATTTACGAGTGATGTTTTATCATTGGAAATCACAAAGTTTGCGTGTGGTTTTTTTATCAACAAAGTGAGAATTGCATAACTAAATAGTATATAGCAGGATGTACACAGTTTCGAGTAGATGTTTTACTAATCCATTATCAATCCTATTACATGGTCGAGGAACTATAATTACCTTTAATATAATTATTTATCCTCTAGAGGTAAGTGATTAAGGGTAATTGTCGAAACTTTTCTATGTGTCAGCTGTCAATGAAATAAAATAATAAGTTTGTGGCCTCACATGTATATGCATGACAATTATTTGAAGTTCTCTTTATTTGAATTTTGGGTTAATATCTCCAAACTGACACACCTATGACAAATTTACCCTTCATTAGTTTTCGTTAAATTTTACCATCAAATTGTTAAGTTTGATAGCACATGCCAATTAACAAGAATATTGGTTGGAGGTTTTATCTTCCGTTTGTCATTGGTGTACTGGTTTGTGACTTTTCGTGATATTAACTCAATTTAACGGAAACTAACAAAGGGTAAATTTGTCATAAATGTACTGATTTGGGGTTTTTGGTGGACAAAAGATTAATTTTGAATAAATTTATCACAAGCGTACCAGTTTAGAATTTTTGGTGATCAAAAGATTAATTTAAGGTAAATTTATCGCATATGTATCAGTTTGAAGTTTTTCATGATATTAACCCTTGAATTTTCTAAATCCTATAATTAGCATCCTAAGTTGTTGTAAAAAAATTTAGTCCTGTCTATGGATTTTCATTTTCATTCCAACTTTGCCCGTCCAACTATTTCAAGTCCCCCAACAATTAGAAACACTTGCCCTTGGCCATGATTCACCCACCCACCCACTCACTATTCAGGCCTTCTTCTCCTCCTCAGCACGGCTGGTGCTCATCTAGTTGTAGCCAACCGCCATCTCCAGCTAAGCCACGACCTGTTGAACACTTCCGCATCGAGCTTGACACAGATCTGGTTGAGCTCCGCCGGCGTTGAGCTCAACTCAGACCCATCGAGCTTAACCTAGATTCATTGAGCTCGATGCCGGTAGAGCTCAAGTCAATCGTGATGCCGGTAGAGCTCAAGTCAATCTTGATGCTGGTAGAGCTCGAATCGCTGGCGGAGCTTGAATTGAGCTCGACACCAACAAAGCTTGGTCGAGGGTTGAGCCTGGCCGTGGCCGAGAAGAGAGAGACACACATTGGGGATTTTGTTTGGAGATGCGAGTTGACATGTGAATGAAAAGTGGGGATGATTTTTTGAATTTTTTTTCCTTTTTTTGGGTCAGAGAGAGTTAATTTTGGAAGTTCATGCCTATTCATGGGAATTAGATTCAACTGTGGAAATCAATTATGCGATATTTGCTTTAAGGCCTTCTCCGAACTATTGCTGATTCTTTTTTTTTTCCTTTTTATAATTACAGTTCAAACATTTCATATGGTCTACGTGAGATCTATAAGATGTAACTGTTTTGAAACTTGGTGCATGCGGAGTTTGGACAAGACCATTTACCATGCATGGTTCCTTCCCGGAACTTTTTTTTGAAGAACATTTGTACTTATGATTTCTATAGATGCTAAAAATCTTCCTTATTGAGACAATACCTACTATAATAGTACCACGCATCCAATTTTAAAGTTTTTCCATCTTCATTACCTAAAAGCTTTTTCCCCAAACTCCAATTTAAACCATGGACAATTGCTAGTATCTGCTGGAAAATAAGGAAAAAAATAACCAAACCTCTGAAAACTTTAGCAGTCAATGGTTTCTACTCCGCTATGCATTCACAGCAGCTTTATTCCTATTGTTATGACACCTCACACTGCATTTCTTTGAGTGAAACTATGGAATGAAATAATGGATCCATGGACATGGCACTGGCAGCAGAGTGGCGGGGCTTGGAAGTTGATGGGAAGTACGTGAAATACACGGCCATTGGTAATCCAACTGATGTTAATTTCTATTCCATCACTCTTAGTCATCCTTTTAATTAAGATAAACTGGTGAAATCGTGCAATCAATGTTGGGTAAGACAAATACACAAGGCAGTGTCATTTATGAAACGACGAAACGCTTGGAGTCTGAACTTGTTCGATGCCCAGCTGGCTCCATGACAAAAAGTCTGCAAAAGTTGTATGTAATCAGCATATCTGTGGGGGATAAAGGGAACTTCGAATACATTATGAGCATCATCCACGATCAGAGAGTAGGAAGCAGTAAACAATTGTTGACTTTTTCCATTATTCTTGGATCTGACTTGATTATTACACTCACAAACACACTGTTTGTGACTTGTGAGTATTATCAATAGACATAAATACGGGTAAAGCCAATAGCTTTGAGGAGAATTAGCTTATTGTAGAGGACAACTACCTTCCTACTAAGGTGTGTTGGCCTAGATGTAAATGGAGTTTACTTATCTCCGTATAGTCTTGGGTTCAAATCTTATTGGGACCATCCCAAGAGTGAAATCCCGAATGCACTAAACCGATGCAGGGGAGTGCGCCTTTTGACCGATATCATTATTAAACTGTAATTATCTTTGTCCGCGTTGCATGAGTATAAATAGTATCTTCATAAGCTCGCTTTTCTGTACGTCTGCTTTTGGGAAATAAAGATTGTTAAACGCAGTACTGATTGTAACCTAACAGAAGCAATCACACTCGCTAAATTCGACCAATGTATGTAATATGAAGTAAGGTTGTTAAACTGAAGAGTGCTACCATTTTGATTATTACTTTTTAAGGTTTATAGTTATGCTTATGCTTAGTCAAACTGAATATGAGCGTTGTCTTATTTTCGAAATAGGCCCATTCGAGAAGCTCACGCAGGTGTCGTTCATCACTCAACTGGCGGGACAACAATACACGAACAAAGTAGCCGAGAATTGCATTGCTTTCTGGAACTGCAATGGAGGTTACAAGCAAGAAGAAGCTGAAGCCATAGATGAGCTCATCAAAATGCTAAAAAGCAAATAGTGTTGACACGGAGCCCATATGGTTTAAGTAATATAAGCCAAGAGCAACGTTATTCTTGCAAAAGTGATGATGCAGTCCTGCATCACATACTTTCCCATTGGGTTTCCTTGGAAATCAAGAATCCGTTGAAAGAAATGGCCAAAGAAAGGATATAGGAAGAAAAAGAAACCTAAAACTTAAATCACCATGATTGAAATAACAAGTATGAGATAATATTTACTAGATCTAGCTCTTATATCACTTAGTGACTTAGCTTTTCTTTTTTGTTTTCGATATCAATCTTCATTTACGTTCTTAAGAATCATACTTTCCTTAATATTTTTTCCTCTCTGATGCCAAATTCTACTTCGTTGTGAAAGTTAAACTTAATTTCTTAGGTTGCGTTTGGCACCTTGGATTTGAGTCCAGATAGGATAACAAATTATCCTATCTGGTGTTTGGTAATGTCCTCCGGACCGGATAAATCTAGATAAATCCGAATAAAATGTTGGATAAGAAATCCGGCCTAGGGCGTGGGATAAGCCCAGATTGGATATAAAATTTAAAAAATAACTAAAAAATTCATATTTTATCTTTTAACACAGTAATAAAGTGTTGCTTCGGATATTGCGACCATCACTAAAATTACTGATCGTCGACACTTCCGATGGTCATCGCCTCTGACCATGTTGGTCATGATCACCAGCCGGCGATCATGTTCCGAAAAGTGAGGGTGAAAAGAGGTGATCGTCAAGCCAGTTTACATAGATCATCCTTTCCGCCCCAATCGCTTACGTCCTTCACGTCGAGCCCAACCCTTCACACAACATTCATGAGCTGACCGTTTACCTGCTGGTCGACAAAGAATGGCCAACACTTCATTAGCTTCTTGGCGACCATGCTTTCAAGTATCGAGTTCCACCTACTGTGCATCAACAACACTGCAACAGCACGGTGGTGTAGAACCTCCTCCTGCGGGCCCATCCCACAACACACACCTTCTCCACTATTGCCTCTCTTAGCCACTTTCGTCGGCAATGGAATCTAGTCATACGACCCAGGAAGTGCCTCTCGTTGTTCACGAGGGCGTTGCAAAACTACGTGAAGTCATGTCAATAGAGAGACGTCATGCTCTCTCAACTTCCCATAGACTGTACAAGAGGAGCAAAGCCAGAAATTGGATTTTCAAAGATTTTCAAAAATTATGTTCAAAGATTTCAAATCCTATCTTAGGTTACACCAAACATATGATAGGATATTTTTACAATCCAGGAATATGTGGAGGATTTTAAATCCCCCTTTATCCTATCATATCATAATCCGAATCCGGATCACCAAATGCAACCTTAGGGTTGGTGCAATTAGCTTGAGCACGATGGAAATTTCCAGCTCTTATTCTAATTTTACCAACTACATCTAACTTTTCTAGGTCAGAGCCATATACCCAAGCCAAAGAGCTGGATTTAATCGGTTTATAGGGTTTGCAAGATGTTTCTTTGGCCTCCAAGCAACCGATTCTTCACGACCTTGCCTCCGAATTATCAATAAAAAAAAGTTGAACTCTATACCTATTTAAGGTAACGTCAATTCGATGTTCCTTACTGCCATAATATTTTCGTCATTAGCATCTTTAATTAAACAATCGTCTCAACCTTTCTGACAAAATTTCTTATCAGTCAATTACTGTAAAGGGAACTTCCGTCATCGGAGACAACCCAGAAAAATGGTTTAAGCGTTTTAGTTTCTATAAAAAAAATGACTATATTGACATTTGACAAATTGCTAAGATTCAATGTGAAGTACCATTTAATTATGTTCGATGATAGTCAACGACAGTTTGGTTCGATCAAAGTCAACGAGAGTTTGGTAAACTTTAGTATTTAGAAAGAGAGACTAAGAGAAAAAAGTCGGTGCTCACGTGATGAGAAAGTTTTAAAAGTTGAAAGTCCTCAATGTATATTATACATGTGCTGTATATTTACCTTTCTGAACGTATGAATCCTTACATAGTTTTATCCTTACTCTCTGTTTTTTTTTAGAATATCCACCTTAAAATAATATATAATTCCTAAAGAGCCTGTTTTTTTTTTGCTTGAATATTGTCACCAAATTTTGTTTTCCCTTGTAAAAAATATGAAGTCTAGTAATTATTGAAAGTTTAAACTAAGGCCCGCTGATTTTGCACATTAGTTGCCCACCGAACATGATGTAGGATGTGTGGTCCAACTTGCACCATTATTACTTGGAAGCAACAATGCCGTTATGCTGGCAAGACCCTTCTGAAAAAAGTGGATTCGGTAAATTAGGTCGGGGCTTGGATATTCTAGGGTCTTGGGTTTTAAGTGGATTTGGTAAAATTAGGTTGTTTGAGATTCGCTAATGAAGGGTTATTTGGTTTTTGAAGATGTAAAATAATTCCATACCTGCAAGATGAATCCTAGAAATATATGCATATTGCACGGAGTCCATCCAATAACGCGTAGGATGGTCAAAAGGAGTTGGGGACGGGGAGCATGAGGACAAGCCCCGTACTCCATTTTGAAAGTATCACGTCACCCATCGTTCGCCTAATCTCGTTCACGAAAGGAATAGTTATATAAATGATTCTAAAATTTTGCCCAATCTATAATATGGTCCATAAAGTTTTAATTTGTTTAATACAATGTCATAAATTATTAATTTATTCAATGTGATCCTTAAAATTTTGGTTAATGTTCAATCCAGTCCCTAAACTATATGAAAATATACAATGATATCATTCGATGAATTTAAGTTAATGAAATATGCCGATTTAGCTTCTAATCCGGTAAGTTCGGACAATTGACCAAAAAAATAACACTACATATGCTTTATCCACGCAAGATATTTAACTCAAATGGGGATATTATAATCCATGTTATCAAATAAGATGAATAATCACTTTTCCGAGTTGAACAAATTAAAAGGGTTATAACATTCTAGTTTGGATTAAATATCTTACGTGGATAATCCACATGTAACCTTTTCTTTTTGTTCATCGTTCAAACGTACCGGATTGGAAGCAAAATCAGCAAACTTTCCATTTAGTTGAATGATAGAAGGACAATATTAAACATTTTCTTATAGTTTAGGAGATCAGATTAAATATATATCAAAAGTTTATGGATTACACTGAACAAATCGAAAGTTCGGGAACGATATTACACATTGAATCAAAAATTCGAAAATCATATTGAACAAATCAATAATCTAAAGATCATATATTATATATGGAGCGAAAGTTTAGGAGTCATTCACGTCATTTTCGCACCACGAAACTAGAAATGGTGGCGACTCGCTTTTGAAGAAAAAGCAAATACTGAAATCAAACGATGGTCGTGCATCGTGCTTAGTGGGAAACGAGGGATGAAGCAGGTTCCACGGCGTCAGGAGACGCACGTTCAGGCCCGATAAACGCGCGGAGCTGTGGAAAGTGGAAACCGCGTAATGCGCACACCCGCACGACCAAGTACGACATTACGATGCCTCTCTCACCTTCGATAGGCCCCGCATCATTATCGTCTTTGAAAATTCTAAAGAGAAAAAAGAAATGTTAGACGAGACTTTCCATGAAAGAAGAGTATGTAAGGAAGCTTCGTCCCGACAGCTCATCCTGCACCAATTCTTTTGCCGATTGGTACTTATTGCTTGCAGAAGGTTCAAGCTTTTTCATGATGCCATCGCGGTCGATTCGAATTAAGTAGTCTATTTATTTGAAAAAAGAATCCAAAAATATCATGATTGTCGTACTGTACTCACTTGAATATTATACTTTCTTTTATTTTTTTCGATTAATTGAGTGTCCTAATTTTTGCATGGCGCTCAAAGTTACGACACTCGTTTGGGTGTCGTAATTATTTTTTCTCGATCACTTGGTTGATATATATATCCTTTTATTCGATTACTTAAATGCCATAACTTTTTAAGAACGTTCATCACAAGTATCATACCACGTCGGATACTTGGATGTACTTTTTTAAAAGTTACAGAACTCAAGGGATCGATTGAAAGTTACATAACTCAAGTGAATGTTTTTTGTAGAAGGCATGGCACTCAAGTGATAGAAAAAGAAAGTTATGACAATCAAGTGAACGCAAAATTATGGTACTTGTAGTGTCTTTATACCCAATCTATTCTATTTTCATACATCCAAAATATTATTGACTCAATACTGAAAAGTACTAGAGTTCAGTTTACTCATTAGTATTTTAAAACCACTCACGCCTATTTAAAAAGTCACTATCAAAGAACGAGGATACTTATTTTCTGCGTGCAAGTAAGGTTATTGACATCGGTTCGATTATTCACATGGTCAGTGTGTTGGTAGTTGCTAGAATTTTTTTTGGTAAGGATAGTTGCTAGAATTTTAAGCATCGGATACATTGAAAATTGTTACCTAGAATAGCGGTTGTCCAATTGCTTCACCTTGTTCATATTGTAGGAGTCCTTCGTTGAATTCCTATCCTCCGGCTTAAGATACACAGTGTAACCAATCATGAGTATTATTCAATACGTCTAGAAGCACGACCTCGAGATGGCTATCATTCATATGATAATCGTTTGGAAAAGTGTCTGATATTATACTTGTCGTGTTAGGTGTCCAATGTGAATTCAAATCAGATCTTGTTGCATAAGTAATTGAAAACGTTTGTTACCACAGACTACAATCATATAGGAGCAGGACCCCACTAGTTGTCATATTTGGTTTGGTACTGTGTAACCACTCTACACAACTTCACATGTTCTTTGGTTTGTATAAAGTCAAACACGGAACAAGAAGAGTTGAGTAAAAAGGTCATAATCTACTGAGGATAATGACACTGCGAGTGTCATAACTTTCGAATGGGACTCATTTGAGTATCATAACTTTTCAATCGATTACATGAGTGCCATGACTTCTAAAAAACACTCACCGAATGACATAATTTTTCAATCGATCATTTGAGTGAAAAATAGCTTTTAATAGACGTTCATCAGAAGTGCCATCCCACTATGATTCCCTACACTTGTGGTGAACATTTTATAAAAATTATGACACTTAAGTGATCGATTGAAATGTTATGGCACATAAGTAAACGCCGATACAATCGATTGTTATTCTTAACACTTTGAGATTTTATTTTTTAAAGATAGATTTTAAAATTAAGGTCAAAGGAAGTGCCTAGAGTCCTAGATCACATAGGCTGTGAGATTGACCTATCGAAGTTTTACCTAAACCAAGAAAGATTGATTCAAGGACTATGCGATAACGTTAGAGTTTTAAAAAGGGATAATGACACAAACAGTTCTTGAATTTTGGCCCATTGAATATTTTCATATAGTTCATGGACTAAATTGAATATGTACCAAATGTCTAGGGACGACATTAAATAAATTAAAAGTTCATGGACCACATTAAATACTAGGTTAAAGTTCAGGGATTATATTGAACAAATTAAAAGTTTATGGACTAAATTACATATTGGGCGAAAGTTCAAAGACCGTTAGTGTCGTTTTCCCTTTTAAAAAAGAAAAGTCAGATACAGACACCAATGGAGTCTAACGTTCAACACCTTCCATTCGGCTCTCTATCCACGTGGAGAAGCTGAAGGTCTGCGAACCATCTCTCCATAGCTGTCCTTTTTAAATTCCATGATAACAAACGCGTAGAACTTTATCACTTTCTGCTCTTTCATGATTGTTTTGTCGTTCCTTCTTCTTTTCCAATGCCGAGAATTTGTCAAATAGGTCAACAAAGAATGAGCAAAATAACAAAAGGGGACCACGCGGGCTGTTGTGAATTGTATTTTGTTATGGTGGTTGTGCTTTGCCCGCACTTACACTTGTTTTCCAGCTTTTTGCTATTCACTTTTGATCAATCAGCTGAAGAGTGAAGAGCTCATTTCCCTTTTCTTTAATGGGAGTTCTGCTGCATCTCTCGTCACATTGATGTCAGTTCAGGTGATCTATCAATCCTTCCTTGATTCCCCTTAGCAGTTCTTCATCGAGTTCGTCTTGAATTCGCTCTTTAGTTCGTGCCCTTCAAATTCTTTGTAAGCTCTGCTGCCATTACCTGGTGATACTTGGACTTATCCAACTGCTTTCGACGTTCAAGTTCTGTGAATTCATGTCCTGGGAATCGGTCCACGATCATTTTGTATAGCTCCTTTTTGTTATCCACCTCTCCAAGCTGTTCCATAGATGGGGAATGTGAGTCTTGAGCTGATCCTCTCATGTTCATACCTCTTCTGTTTGATTCGTATAGCTTCAGGATTCGTTCCTGTGGATAATTATCTGATAGATTGTGGATCCCCCCGGAATTCATCCATTGGTAATCGCACTTTTTTGGCCGATAACTTCTACTCCGATATACTTTCTACTACACAAAATATTCTTGCTGACACAAACTCGAGTTCTCTCTCGTCCTCTTATGATTCGACTCTATATCTGACCGCTAGGATCTTCAACCAACCCTCCCGTTACACATTTTCAATGAAGGAAAACGGCAGGCACTTGATTCGCCTCTATTTCTTCCCTTATGTCTATAGAGGGCACAATATGAGCACGGCAAAATTCTCCGTCTCCGCACAGAATTTCACCCTTCTCAAGGGTTTCCAGTTACAAAAGGGCTCAGTTGTAAAGGAATACTCATTCGACATCACCACTAATCAGCTCGTTCTTACTTTCACGCCCAATTCCGATTCATTTGCCTTTGTAAATGCTTTGGAAGTCATTTCTCTCCCGATTGAGCTGATCCCTGACAGTGCCAGGATCATCGAAACGCCCGGAGTCTATCAGAATCTGCAGAATCGGGCGCTAGAGACTGTTTTGAGAGTGAACATGGGAAATCAAACTGTGCATCCGCAGAAGGATATGTTGTGGCGTCTTTGGGTCTCGGATGACACGTATTTTAAGCACAGCACAGCATCGATTGTGTCAAACATTGCTGCTGTCACCTATAAGAATGGGAATGTTACTGAGAACATCGCTCCCGCATCGGTCTATGGGACAGCCACCCAGTTGGATTCGGACCATGACCCTCACCTTAACGCCAATTTAACTTGGCTCTTCAGTGTCGATGCTGGATTTGACTATCTAGTCCGATTCCACTTCTGTGACATTGTGAATTCTTCTCCAGGGCCGTTCTTTTTCAATGTCTACATCAATTCCTGGTTTGCCTATAGAAGTTTCGATCTCAGCGGACTGACATCCAATGTCATCGGCACCCCGTATTTTTTCGATGTAATTAAAAGTTCCACCAGTAGTAGTGCCCTGAACGTTAGTGTTGGCCCTGCTTCTGTGAGTAGTTACTACCCCATGGCCATCCTCAACGGGCTAGAGATCATGAAGATAAGTAATTCTGAGGGCAGTCTTGAAACTTCAGATTCTGAGATCGGTTCTTCAATGACAAAATTGAGAAGCAAAATCATTCTGATCACAGGTTTGTCCGGCGGGATTTGCATCGTTCTTGTCTTCGTTTTAGGGCTCTTCTTAGTCTGCAGAAGAAGAAGAAAGCTGGCAGCTGTGGGTCACTCAAAGGAGGAGGACAATTTTGCCATGAATCAGACAGGAGATAACCGCCCAAACAGCTTGGCAGTATTTTACAACTCAAATTTTGGCTATCGCTACCCATTCACAGCGATTGAAGAGGCTACGAATAATTTTAGCGAAGATTTGGTAATAGGGACGGGAGGTTTCGGCAAGGTCTACAAGGGAATTTTCAGAGATGGGACTAAGGTGGCAGTGAAGAGGGGGCAATCTAATTCGCGACAGGGCCTGACAGAGTTCCGTACAGAAATCGAGATGTTGTCTCAGTTTCGTCACCGCCATCTGGTGTCGCTGATCGGGTATTGCGACAAGCCGAATGAGATGATCATTATCTATGAATTCATGGAAAATGGGACCCTTAAGAGTCGTCTGTACTGCTCAGATCTTCCCGTGCTGAGTTGGAAGCGAAGGCTGGAGATTTGCATTGGGTCAGCTAAAGGACTTCACTACCTTCACACCGGCTCCACAAGGGCAATCATCCATCGCGATGTCAAGTCGGCAAATATCCTATTGGATGAGAATTTGATGGCCAAGGTTGCCGATTTCGGGCTCTCAAAGACCGGTCCTGAGATAGACCAGACGCACGTGAGCACAGCTGTGAAAGGGAGCTTTGGATATCTGGATCCTGAATACCTGACTAGGCAACAACTCACGGAAAAATCAGATGTCTACTCATTCGGGGTCGTGATGCTTGAAATCCTTTGTGGTAGAGCAGTTATTGACCCGTCGCTTCCTAGAGGAAAGGTGAATTTAGTCGAATGGGCGATGAAATGGCGAGAAAGAGGCCGAATCCAAGAAACTATAGACCCTCATCTTGTGGATCAAGCAAGTGAAGATTCCCTCTGCAAGTTCATGGAGATTGCTGAAAAATGCTTAGCCGAAAGCGGTCCCAATCGGCCTTCGATGGGAGATGTGCTGTGGAACCTGGAGTGTGCACTTCAACTCCAACTAAAGGAAGAAAAACCGAGCGACAAAGATGGGCTAGTCACAAGAGCAGATCGGATCGGCTATCAGGAGACTACTACCGGTGCATCCACCACTCAATTCAGCATGGGAAGCCTAGGCAATCTCGCGGCAATCTCAATGAGCAAAGTTTTCGCCAACATGGTGAAAGAGGAAATGAGGTAGACCCCTGGGTCAAACCTTCTACCAGGGTCTGCTTCAAAAGGAGCCACTGATGTGTAGCAGCATTCCAGATTTTGTATTGCTAGTGTCAAAATGACATTTCACTTCATGAATTATACATATACGAGCAGTCGTTTGTAATATATGTTGGACATCAGGTTCAGAAAACCCTGTTTCTTCTTGTATGAATAGAGAAAAAAGAACACTAGTGATTGGGGGTGTTGCCAACCTGGAAGTTGGAAAATCAAATCAGAAGGCAATAAAGCAAATGAATGCAGTTTTGTTGAATTACGAAGGGAAGGCTTCAATTTATCCCGTGTCAATATTTCTTCAACCTAGTGAATTTCACACTTTCAGCGAAGGGTCCAACAAGCTCCAGCCAGCTCTGACTTGAGCTCGATCTTTGGCTCCTGCAACTTCAGGATGATGGGTGATCCGATATCCAAAAGCAAGCCATTTTGCTAGTTACTACCATGGAGAAACAGGCAGTGCTCACTGCAAATTTGAACCATCCATCATCCATTTCAATTTCTTCAATTGATGACTACAGCTAACTAAAGATTGTCTTTGCTCCAATGCCCATTTAACTAGCGAGGGAAAAAGAAAGTGCCCATTGAACGAAATACACTGAATCTTCTTCTGGATTAGCATCAAGCAAGGACAAAAATTACCAGAAATCACAATTGCCATGAAATGAAAGCTTACAAGCATCGTCAGGGCAAGTTTACAGTACACACATAGAAACTATGGATAAGCAGTATCTCCCAAGTCCCCACCCATTCCTATTCCAGTCAAGATCCTTCCTTTACAAGATTACCCTTGAAAAACCCACAATCCAATCCCCACCGAAACCCTAATTTCACCCCCCCAATCCACAAGCCCCCCCCAAAAACCTTCCCTTCTTCCTTCTTCTTGACAGCAAGACTTGCTCTTTCCCCCACGACCGACTCCCCTCGAAACCCGGGCCTAACCGCCGAACCCATACAGAGTCCGGCCCTGCCTCTTGAGCGCGTAGACGACGTCCATGGCCGTCACGGTCTTGCGGCGGGCGTGCTCGGTGTAGGTGACGGCGTCCCTGATCACGTTCTCAAGGAAGATCTTGAGGACCCCGCGGGTCTCCTCGTAGATCAGCCCGCTGATGCGCTTCACGCCGCCCCGCCGCGCCAGGCGGCGGATCGCCGGCTTCGTGATCCCCTGGATGTTGTCGCGGAGGACCTTCCGGTGCCGCTTCGCCCCGCCCTTGCCCAGCCCCTTCCCTCCCTTCCCGCGCCCCGACATCCTCGCTCCCTTCTCGCCGGGAAAACGCGAACGGACGGAACGGAATCGATGGAGCTCGGGATCGACTGCTCCGATCGGAAATGGCGAAACGCAGTGCGTCGGAGCAGCGATGGGAGGAATGCCTATTTGTATGGAGGGGACGATCCTGGGCGGGCGTCCGCGAGGAGCGTTTGTGGACCGTCGATTTCGTTTTGGACGGTCGAAATCGCGAGCGGGGGAGTGACTCCGGATCAGTGACGTGGCAAGTTAGCTCCCCCGTCCGCAATCTTGTATCGCTTGGCGCGTGAGGTATCTCACGCGCCGCATCATGGTGAATTTTCTTTTTTTTGGGGGGGTCTGAACGTTACGATAACGATTTAATTGATCATGCCACGTGATTTAACGGACAAATGGTATTTTTTTTTATTGACACTATTAAGCGACCAAAGAAGCTGTAAATTCTGTATAATCAAACAATAACCGATGGAACACCCACAAAATGTAATGCAAGCATCATCATCTTTCCAGCCATCCCGCAAACTATGGTGCAAAATCTGGAATCTAAAAATCCCTCCCAAGATAAAAATAATTCTATGGAGTGTATACCAAAACGCTTTCCCCACAACAGAAAATCTTTATAGGAGGAAAATATTACCTCGATCAGCATGCCCTTTTTGCGATCAAGAAGCCAAAACGGTGGAGCATCTCTTCCTCCTTTGTCCCTGGACCGATGCAATTTGGAAACACCCCTAAGTTCAAATCAAAATTGCACCTCAAGACCTAACACGAATTGAGGTATGGATTCAAAACTATCAAGCACAGCCACATAAATTGCTTGCTCTAGATGATCTTGCCATCCTCCTGTGGTTTATTTGGAAGGCCATAAATGAATTTGTGTTTCGAAGAAAACCCCCAAATCTGAGAACCTTAATCGAGTCGGCAAGGATGATGATTCAAAACTATAACAAGTAGAATCATCAAAGCTTCAATTTGCATGCGCAAAAGAGCTTCTTACCTCTGAAATGGAACCCACCGTAGAGTAATTCCTTCAAAATAAACATAGATGGCTCCTTTTCTTGAAGGTGAAATAGAAGGAGCAGTGTCGGGAATCCTTAGAAACGAAGATGGAATCCTGCTGGACGGCTTCGCCATGACAGTTCCAGCCACTTCGCCATTACACACAGAATTGCAAGCTCTGTTACAAGCTCTGGAATTCTTCATCGACGGGAGAAAGGGAAGAATTGAACTAGAAACAGACAGCCTTCAAACGGTAAAGATGCTGCAACAACAGAATCAAGTCAGCTGGGAAGTGGAAGCGTTCATTTAGGAAGCTCACATCCGAATGGCCCAATTCACTAACCTAACTATGGCCCACTGTAACCGATTTGCGAATTAAGTTGCTGATTGGGTCGCCAAAAAGCACCGTCGGAATTCTCTAACTTCATCTTGGCTTGCCCGTCCCCCCAACCTTTATGGGAGTTGTTATGTTTTGATGCCCCTATGTCGGGTTGTGGTTTCAAGAACTTTTAAGTTTCGGTCATGGTTTCAAGAACTTTTAAGTTTCAATCGAAGTGCTCTATTTCGACCAAAAAAAAAAAACAATAACCGATGATTTGCCTATTGAAACGCTCCAAGTGAAACGCCACCGAGCAAAATCTCTTACTAAAGAGTTGAAATACAATTTTGTCATCGAGAAAAAGGTAAGCGCATGGTGATTTTTTTTTATCTGTACGCCACAATAATGATTAATTGATCACACCACATCATCATGGCCACTTAACTAAATGGACAAATGATATTCTTTTATCAACACTATTATGCTAAAGAAGTTGTAAATTCTCTAAAATCAAACAATAATTGATGGTTTTCTCCACCATGTATTGGCAACAACATCGGTCAAAATCGCCTACTAAAGAGTTGAACTATAATTTTGTCACAGAGAAAAAGGCCAGCACCTGGGAAATCGCATGTCCTACTTGGATATGTGTAGTTGCCAAGAGGCAAGTCATAATGATCAAAATTTTCTGGTTGAGGAGGCTCATGATGACAAGAATAAGTCTCAAAGAAATATTAGATTTTTTTATCCTTTCACAACATTATAGGCGGTTCGGACAAGTGCGGGGATTTCTAGTGTAAAAAATAAACCTACCTGTATCATTCAATCTTAGTCTTAAAACCGTAGGATTTTATGCCAGTGCCAAAGGTTTAGGACTTTTTTGATACTTTTTCCCGATTTCAAACAAAGGAATACTGGTTGTTGAACAAAGGAACCCAAGAGCCGCTTTTGATGGGAGCGAGGAGACACTAGCATAAGACTTAAACTTTATGCAAGATCGAACATCCTATTCAAGCTAAATAAACCGATAGACTGATGTAATAAGCTGGCAACACTCGTTGGAGTGTTGGTTTGGCGCTCGGAAAGAGACAAAGGGATCAAAATGAACTAGAACAATGAGGAGCCTATGTTAAATGACGAAAGATGGAGATGAACGAGGCTAGATACTATCGACACCTAAAATCTAATTGCCCAGTTAAAACTAATTGCGCCAAATTTATGAGTTAATTTTTTATGCCCTATGACAAAAATATTTTCAATTGTATCGCATATAAGTATTAGGCACATTTGCATTAATAGGACTAGGGATCACTATAGTTATCACACAACTTAATGCGTAAAATAAAACGTCCACGGAATTAATGCCGAAAATGATAAACAGAACATAACAAGTCGGTGTTGTTGACTTCTTTCCGTTCAACAGAACATCCCGTGAACAGGGGAGGACAGAGGACAAAACGACGATTGCGAGGGGGGGGGGGTTTAAAATAGAACTGGCTTTGATGGTAGAGATGATTGGTTAGTATGCGAGATCAATGGAGGAATCATGAAGAAGATGATGATCATGGTGTACCGAAATTGACCGAAATTGCACCCAAACACTACTCTGAAATAAAGAGAAAAAGATATCGAAATGGCGTTAAATTAATCTAACGTAACAAGTCCCCAGATCCAATAAATCTCTAATTCGCAGAAGTAAACTTTAGTGTCTAATCGATCCATGACTAATTAGTAGTGGTTCCAAAATGTAAAATAAATATCATTATTGAATTGAGTACTAAATTGCGGTTGGTAGGGTTTGGAAGAGCTTGTGCTAATTGTCACGCTTAGTAATCCCTTAGTTTCCTCTTAGGCTGCGTTTGATCGTCCGGATTTCTAAACATGATAGGACTAGATAGAATATGATAAGAAATCCTGAGATTTCTTCATATCCTTCCATTGTTTGGTGGACTACGGATTTAAAGTAGGATATGATAATTTTTATTTTTATTTTTTGCTATTCACAGGTCCCGAGGAGTTAGCGAGGGAAAAAAAATCGATAAATTTTTTTGGTGAAAGCGCACAAGGTGTGGGAATAAAGATGACGACGAGTGGAGTATAGCGTTTCTGAAAAACTAGGCATTAGAAATTCTATCTGGATTTATCCCACTCCCCCTCCCGGATTTTTTTATCCGGGTTATATCCGATCTTATCCTATCCTGGACCACCATCAAACACAGGATAGGATAAAATATATTCTATTTTGGGATGGTCGCGACAACAATTGATGATCACTTTAAGAAATTATCAATTCTTCCTCCAGGTATTTAAAGACAGATAAATTAATGTTGACATAAGTATAAAAGTCTTTATTGACGGACCAAAATTTGTCTTATTAACTCGATCATGATATGGTGTTTGCATAGAGTCATTTCTAGCGTCGGGTATTATATCGTCCCTAAATGGCACATTTTTTTTTTGTTTTTTTGGCAAATGTTCTCTTGCCATGTATCATTCTTGCTTACTGATACTGGAGTTCGCGAGATCAAGACAAGGGCCGTTACTAAAAATAGATTTCTTTTAGCAAGTTTCGAAGAGATTGATGATTAGAAAACATTTACAAAAGTTCATCCATTAGTTTATTTGCATTTAAAATGAAAGAGTAACGCGAAATGCCTCGTATACCGAAAACTAACATGATAAAAGAAAAAGTAGCTAAAATCATATACCTATTGTACGGTGATCAATTCAGTTTTAAACTTTTTAATTGTGCCAATTTGTTAGTTTAGTTCTAAACCTTTTGACAATATGTTAATGTAATCCTTTTAATCAATTTGGGTCAAAAATCTCTGACATGGTAATCCAGTCAATGCCGGTTATCCTACGTGGCGTGGCATGACGGGCCTTGACGTAATTTTTGCATTTTTAATTCTTTTTTGAGTATTTCTTTTTTTCCTTTCATTTTTCTTTTCCTTCCACTCGTGGCTAGCTTGGCCTCGGTGAGGGTTGACCTTTCTAGTTCTCACAAGGGCCAGGCTGCCCTCGCTAGCCACCCCTTGCCTAGATTTGGCAAGGGTGTTGTGGCCCTCACTGGCCATGCCTTGTCTGTGGCCTATCACTAGGGGTGTAAACAGTTCGGTTTAGTTCGATTTTTCAAGAAAATCAAACCGAACTGAACCGTTATGGGTGCATTCTTGAACCGAACCGAATTTAGTTTGAATTGAATATGAACCGAACTGAAAAATCAGTTTGGTTCGCCTTGGTTTTCGGTTTTTTCTTCTCTCTCTTTTTTTTTTTTTTGTTTTTTATTCACGGCTTGGTTTCCTTTGTTCCTAGAGCTTGGCCGAGGCGGCGATTCGGAACATGATGTGCCGGAGCTCCATCCTTTGCTCCGATTCTGCAAGGGCCATGCTATTGCAAGCTGGCAGCGAGGAGGAGAGGGTTGAGTTGGTGGCGGTGGCCGAGGAGGAGGAGGCGGGGCGGCGAGAGGTGGAGAAGGGCTCATCTTCGACACAAGCATGGGAGAAGGGCTCGTTGTCTCCATTAACCCACCAAAACGAGTCCCTTATAATTTTTTCTTTTTCCTCGTTCTTTTTCGGTGAATTTTTTCCCTTTTCTTGGCTCGCGCAAAGTTCGGAAATTTTTTTGGGTTCTTCGTTTTCTCTGCTCCATCTTTTTTTCTCTTGACATCTCGATCTCTGGGGAATCCGAGGTGACAGTGACCGGGTTTTGTCTTTCTCTCGCCCCCACTTTTGCTGGGGATTTCTTCCGAGTCCCGCTTTCTGATGTTGGGTACGGATGGAGTTGATTGTCTTGTCTTCCTTGTAGCTTGATTCTTAGTTAGGATGATTCTTTTTTTCGATAGGTTTGGTGTGGGTGGTATGGGTTTGATTTGGAGTTTTGTGTTTGTGGTGTGTGGTGATTTGTGTAGGCATGGGGAGAGGGAAGATTGTGATCAGGAGGATCGACAACTCGACGAGCAAGCGACCTTCTCGAAGCAGAGGAACGGGCTGCTGAAGAAGGCGAAGGAGGTCGCAATCCTATGTGATGCCGAGTTTGGGGTCATCATCTTCTCCAGAACTGGCAAGCTCCACGACTTTGCCAGCACCAGGTCCTATTCACGCGGGTGGCTTCGGAATCAGACGAGGAAGAGAGAGAGAGAAAGAGACGGATAAAAGAGATGTGTTAGAGAGAGAAATGACGCTCCTTCTGGATTTAGTTTTATCACTTTTGGCTTTAGGGTAAAAACCAAAAGGTTATTTTCAGTTTGGTTCAATCCGAAGCGAATTGAACCGAATTAAAATAAACCGAGTTGTTAAAAAACGAATAGTTAGTTTTGATGATCCGAACTGAAAACCGAACCCAACAGGTTCGGTTCGTATCTCAGTTCAGTTTTTCGGTTCATTTTTGACACTCCTACCTGTCACTGGCCATGGCCAAGTACATGCCACTAGTGAAAGGAAAAAAAAGATAAGATTCAGAAAATTTTTAAAAATTCCGAAAAATCATCCATGTTAGTGGGCAGTCACGTCACACAACAAAGTGAGCGTTCACGTAAGTGATTTCCGGCCCCAAAAATGGTCATAAGTACTATATTGATAAGTCGTTAAAAGATTTAGGATTAAATTAACATAATTGAATTATTTAGAACTGAATTGGCTGTCGTACAATAAATTTAGGATTTTTTGGACAATTATCCCGCTCCTTTGCTAAAAGTTGGTTTTATGATCCTAACCAAACAACATTTGACGTTGTTTTTTTTTCGTTTTTAAAAGATTTGCAAAGTAGCTCTACTTTCATAGTGAAAGAAATTATACCGTAAGTCCAATTCCACCGCGGACCCTAGGAATTGATCTTCATTCGACAACTTTGCCGATTGATAATCATATTTTACGAAATTAGACATGACGTATCTAAAAAACTGAATGAAAGTTTCATAGAAGTTTCCTATGCATCATACAAGACTTCACTGCTTGAAGCTCATCAAGACATCATGGGCAACAAGCCGCAAAGACGAAGACTTGGAGAAAGTTTCATAGAAGGTTATGGCTTCGTCATGTCTGAGACCTCTACACATACAATGCTGCTCGTCTAACGCGCGGAAGACGCCATGGACGTTTTGAAGATAGTGGGAAGACCGTTGCTTTGGAGAAATTTGTCATGCCATCGTATCTGAGCTCAAGTGCACCGGGGACGAAAGTAACTTTTGGAACAAAGACGCGTTACATTTTGAGAATCGCCTTCTCTGCTAATAATAAATTGCCAAAACCACCGTTCGATGATATATATAGAAATTCATACCTGACCTTTAGCCGAAGGAGCGGCCGCTTTTATATTTTTACTTTTGAAAATACCAAATATGCATGAGCTTTATTTTTGGAGACCTCTTTACTCATTCACATCCATCATCCTTGTCTCCCGATTGACAAAAATAAAAAAAATGTCTATCTCCAGGATTCTAAATTTTCACGCCCACCTAAAGACACTTAAAACTAACTTAAAATATGTTGGGGGTGTGGTTCATGCTCCCCTCCATGAATAGTTATGGAGTATATATTGTCTTTTTCTCTTATAATTGAGGGATGTAATAGAGAGGTGCAATGTGCTAATTTTTGTGGAATTCTCTGCTGAATGTAGCTTAGTTTAAGGGTGAATCAAAATTAAAACCTTATCTCTTGATTTGTTTTTCTCTCTTGTATTCTCTATTTTCTTGTGGTTATACGCTGAATCCTAACAAAACAAAACCATCAGAAAATAAGCAAGATGGGCATTTTGATCTTTTCAATGTAGGGTTTTATTTAAAGATACATGAATGGTATTTACTGTATTAAAAATATGTCTCGAGTTTGAGACCGTTGAACGAAACCCGACCCAAGAGTTATTAAAGGAAAGTCCGAAATTGATTATATGTGGACGTTTGCTGCGGAAATATAGAATTCTCATTTGGCGTTGGAATGGAAAAGCAGAAAGAAAGAAAATATTCTTTCCTATTTCCTATTGAAGTCACAACCAAAGTTTCCTACCTGGATTATGCGTATGTATATATATATATATATATATATATAAAAGTCAAGGTCAATAATGGAAAGTGTATATTTCCAAAAGTTTCCTTTTCCGTGTTGGACTGCTGTTCCAAGAGGAAAAGGTTGACCGTGTCGACCCCTGAATAAATATGGGCTGTTCTTCCTTTCTTTCGTTCGAACAGAGGGTGTGTTATGGTTTCCACGAAAGGATTCTCTGAAGAGCTGCTAATGTGAGTGCTTGATGTTCTATGGCTGTGGCAGTGCGGCACGGGTCTTTGTGCAGTGAAGTCATTCTTCGGCAAATTACATTCAAGAATTCAAGTATTTTTAGCTATTAAATTCTGTGGTAAGATTTATATATAATTTCTCCGCGATATTAAGAGATTATTTTATGAGAAATTGTGAGACTAAACACTGCGTGAGTTATTGAGGCTTGGAAAACTGTAACGACGCGAGGCCCCACCTTAGCACGATATTGTCCGCTTTGGGTTGGGTCCCTCACCCTCATGGATTTAAAACACGTCATACTAAGTTAAGGCTCCTCAAACCTTATAAGCAAGCGCAAAGCTCTCTCCTTAGACGATGTGGGAAAAGAGAGGTACCCTACTTCTCTACGCACATCCGGGGTAGTGGCGCAGACGCACTGCCATCCCTCCTCCCCGCACTCCGTCGCTTGGCTTGGACCGTCACAAAAATACTGAGAGTATTTAAATGACTCGAGTGTAATTGTAATCTCCATTGTATCGCTTGATCTATAGTGGAATTTCGTGTTGCTCTTTCCGTGGATGTATGTCACTACGACCGAATCACGTAAATTTAGTATCCGATTTATTTTCTTATTTTGTTAATTTTATTATTTGATCGCTTGGTTTCTGTAACATACCGAAATGGAGATATATAAATGTTCATTGAGTCAAAAACGAGGTATATACTTGATATTTTCTCAATACTTAGTACCATTTAGAGAAAGTTGGTTTTTACCACCGGTAAAAGGCCATAAAAATGTTTGGGGAAAGTGGAAGTATCATTTGGTGATTAAAATATTAGTAAGTGGACACTCTGGAAGAATTACTTGGGATGAGCGGGGCGGAAGTAAAGATAATTAAGGTCATCACGAGAAGCCAAATTGGAATGAAGCGACTGGAAGAAAGTACCTCAAAACAGCCTTTTCTTTCCCCTTAAAGGGAGGAAAGGAGATTAGAAGATCTTACACTTTAAAAACGCCTTACAATTTAGGGTTCATATCACAAAAAAATCCTAAATGGGTACATTTATGATAAATTTACTCAAAATTAATTTTTTTATCACAAAAAACCCCCAAACTAATAATTATAAGCATATGTTATTTACAAATCACCGTCACACAAACATTACGCTATGTGGTAGCTATAGTGTTATGAATTACAGTAGTACACCCTACAGTCTTGCTACAAGACCTTATAAAATTTCTTTGTGAAGGAAGGAATTCAACAAAGGAAGATGCAAGAAAGTCTTTGAAATTGAAAAGAAGCAGAAAAAAATGAGAAGAGAATCATTGCTTGGCGAGTGTTTAGGGTTTTCTTGACTTGTAGTATCCTTAGGACGAATCATGTCTCTTAATATCCGTTCGTGACTACCATTTAGGGTTTTGGATAGTGAGAGTTTGTTCTTGAATCTCACCGTTATTCTTATTAATTGCAGAGTGAAGTAACTCCTCCTTTGTCCACGAATGTAGTTAAATAGCCAAACTACGCAAACGCTTGTTTCTGGTTTTTCTTTATGACTTGTTCAAAATTTTCGATTATCTTAATTTGTTCACAATTGCACACTATGTATCCACTTTCTCCCAACATTCAAAGAACAAAGTGAACATTCATATGCATGTCAACTAGCACTACTTTTCGATGTTTATCCTTATCCATGGAGCATAGACACCTATAAAAGCACATAAAATCTGAATGAAAGGCTCATCATACTTGATCTTGATCAAGATGATTTGTTATCAGTTGTAGCTGCACATAATTAGAGTACACAACATTGTCATTAACCTTTCTTCCATCGGGAGTTTTATTCTTTCGAATGGTCGAGATCCATACATAATATGGATACTTCTCAGCACCCAAAGGAAACTATGAAGGAAAAGCATCATCTGACAAACAACTTGATTCGAACATGGTTAATTCATCCAGAGAAAATATATTTTCTAAGGACCGTACTAAGACCAATTGAATTGATCCCAATCCCATGTAGGTTCTTCCATTTCCATGCTAGTCGTCTCCATGGAACGGGAAATTCCAGCATTATTTTCTTTCACTGATCCTGATGGTGACGCAGATTTGCCGCCGCTGCCACCACCACCACCTACACCTTGTATTGTCTCTCCAGCCACCAACTCCAGAGGCCGACGATCAAATGCTCGGGAGCTCCCAGACACAACATACACTCGGCACAACGTGAAATCATGCCTCAACTACAGCGTATCGAGGGGAAAAAATGAAAACAAATTAGTTGCTCCCGGAGAGAAAATGAGAAAATGAATGTTTTCTTATGCACTGGTATATAACAATGGCAAACTAAGCTAAGCGCATAAGCATTTTAATTTACCAGCGCTAATCTTAATTTCATCCAACTGAGCCTCTAATAGGTGGGTTATAAATATGAACATAGACTCACTTGCAAACTTAAAACAAATCTGGTTACATTCATTAGTGTAACCTACTGGTCAAAATTACGGTCCAATTAAGGAAGAAGAAAAATATGACTCATCTATTCAATTGCATTAACTAAAAAGAGAGATGAGGGGTGCGCACGCACGTTTAACATATTACCCTAAACTCAATAATCGATTCAATAATGCATACTTGTGAAAATAATGATTTCCACCGCTGATGTCTCTTACGAAGGTCCAAGACTGATCGTGCAATTAACTAAACTGAAGATCAAGATTCGATTAGTTCATGCATGCGCTTACCCTAAGCATGGGCATGCTAGAACTTGAAGAATTTGAATTGGGAGGTGAGATTATTTCTGTGGCTCTATACTCGTTCAATTTCCATTTGGTTTTTCTTCCTGCTGGAGCTTTTCCCACGTAAAAGACCATGGACTTCTTCATCCCTATCACTTTGTTGTCCGTTGAGTAGACGTATCTGGGCGACCCGGTTGCCTTCCAGTAACCCACCGCTGTGCTTTTGCTTGGTCTCCCTCCTCTGGCTTCTCTCTCCTGCATCGGAGCGAAGAAGAACCATTGCTCTTTGTCTTCTCGGCACAGCTCTCCTGAAAGCGCTGCAGCAACAAAACACACAACACCAGAAGAAAAGTCTAAACCCATGATTTCTTTCGGTGGCAATGAACGAGAAACATGGAGAAACGAAGAAATGCCATGCATGATTTCTTGTTCTTTAACCTGGGAGGTTCCATGGCTCAGTGGCGTAAATGTCAAGGACTGGAATGATCCGGCAGAGCTGGTCTTGTAGCGAGCTCTCGAGCTGGTGGTGCAAATAGAAAGAGACGAGCTCTTCCTCCGTTGGATAGAACCTGAAGCCTGTCGGACGATCCTCCATCATAGTTCTCTTTCACTATATCCTAGGGTTCTAAGATAAGGAAGCGAGCGTGTGTTGTACTTGACAACAGAACTGGTAGCTTGTGTTTTAGACAACGTAATGGATCTGGACTAGACCTATATATAGAAGTGGACCACTTGGTCCATAAAAGAGGAAAAATTTTAACGTATCCAATGAGTCAATAAAGAGGATTGAAATGGAAAATTTTTTTAGTACATTATATTCTGGTTCATTAAAGTCCATTTGGAGTGGCTTTCTTTTTTAATTTTCCACTTTTTCACATTCGAGAGTTGCTTTATTTGGTAACAAATGCTTGAATTTTATCGTTAAAAACTCGTTCATATGAGCTTTACTGATTGTTGGCTAGATTTTGTGTCTCTTTTAGTTCATAGAAAATGAACTTCACTGAAAAATATTTCAAAAGAAAACTACTTGAGAAAAATGGTTTAATATTCCTGTGTTTGGTTGCCTTTTGCATATAAGATAGAACTCATTTTCTGAAATTTGTTATCACAAACTTTTGAAAAACTTTTTTGAGAAAAAACAAACCTCGAGTAGAGCCCTTGTGTCCTTGGGATCTGGGTGCAGAGATCGGGGTCTCGAGTTTGGGCGGTCGAGACCTTGGATGTGAGGCATCAGGGTCCCGGAGACACAGGCGTCAAGGTTCATTGTCTGTTGGCTGGGCGCTTGTGTTAGAGCACTCAAGATGGCCTTATCTTGGGAGAGATCAAGTTGCAAATGATTTCTCACTTTCAAAATAGCAAGTCAGTTTTCCGAATCTATATTTGATTTTTCAGTTGACTATCAAAAGATTTTCCATTACTGATTTCCTAAGTGATTCAAGCTTCGAAAAAAAAAAAGAAGAAAATATATTCTTACCGTTAATTTTTCGCAAAAACAAATTGATCATTCATCTCTGAACGTCAAACTAATTAACGAGGCCCTTTTAAATTGCGAATCATGATTGCTAGGATCACCGTCCACACTCCACAGAAAGAGACTCAAAATTCAACATGGACAATAGCTGATGACATTAACATATTAGTTCGCATCTCAATTTCCACTTAAGAACACTGAATCGGTTGAAAAAGTACAATAATTTCCTACATGCAATATTGGATGGAGGCTGAAATGTGTAAACAACCATCATTTAGAAATTGCTAAGTAAGGATACTTTCCCCGTTCAGTCTAGGGGTAAGCGGGAACTTGGATCCTACCAAAGAACACGTTCCTCATTTTTTAGAACTTTGAACCTCCTTTACATATCTTGAAACTTGAAACTTACCCTATCACAAATTTCAAGTTCCACCTGTATTATTGATTGACCAATTGCAGTAAATTATCATCTTTAATGACCATCACTTGCTGCTACAATCTACTGACTACAACTTATATGTAGACATACGAAGAATATGAACCATTAACAAATCATAAAATGAAAGTTGAGACTTGTGGTTCTAAATTATACACTTATCATTTAATGCCATGGAACACCGCAGAATCATGTAAAGACATAGACTAAGAAAAAATACAAAAAACTTATTTGAGGTTTTAGGTTCCAAGTTCTATTTACCTAAAAACTTGAAACCTATCTGTCAAAATAAATTTCTTAATTTTTGAAATCTCAAACTTACCTTGCATATCTTGGAACCTAGAATCTATAAGTTTCTACCGGTCAAGTTCTCAGGTTTTAGGTTCTACCCTAAAATCATGCTCACCCCTAATTTAATTTGCATAGCATGTCCCCTTTCGCACATCATGTTTCTCATCGGAAACATTCTGGCGGAGGGAAAAGAACAGAAGAACCAAGAGAGAGCAAGACAAAGAGAAATAGATTTCTGTCTTCGACTTTCAAAACATTAGGTGTCTGACAACGATAACAACAACAAGAAGAAGAAGACAGCAGCGCTAATATTCTTCGTCTCCCACCACATAGTCAACCTGTCTTGCCAGCTTGCTCCCAACCCTAATTTTTTTAATGCAGTGACATGATTACTTTAGTCAGTCTCTATAATCGGCTCATCTAATCACATGATCACACTCACGAAAATTATATCCTTGGATCTTCCAGGAAGCTGAGAGCTTTCTTAGATTGGGATATGACGATTGTTTCTCAACACTCGTCGCATTTCAAGTGGCTTCGGCCTTTGGGTTGAAAGAGGAGTTCAACTGATTTATGCTAACAGTTCTTTTTTTTTTTTTGCTAGAAATTAAACTATATATTGCAAACAAAGCAATTACAAAAAGGAAGCATTACCTACATTAGAGCAAAATATAAAAGAAGACTCTACTAGTACAATATTTTTAACTCTACAAGAGAGATCATGGTAAAGAAAAAAGGATAAGGTGCCTATATGATTAGAGGCCCAATTTGCAAGTGCATGAGCAGCTCCATTCTTGGATCTACGGGTCCAGTTCAAGCTCCAACCTGGATTGTACTGAAATTGAAAGCGAAAATCTGTAACGAAAGGTTGAATACTCAAAGGACAAAGACCCTTTTGTTAGATAGCATCAATTAAGACCCTACAATCGCTTTCAAAGATCGCTTTTCAAATGCCTAGGGACTAGGTTATGCTAAAAATTCTTATTGGTAAAATTGTACAAAAAGTCCTAAATCTATTACACGTTTGTTAATTCAGTTAATAACATTTTCACATTTTGCTAATTGAGTCTATTCAATCACTTTGGGCCGTAAATTGCTGTTGTGGACATCGGCCGGCCGGTCGAGTGTCCATCCTATGTGACACGGTCGACGATGAAGTGGAGAAATTTTAAAATATTTTAGTTTTTTTTTGAATTTTTTATTTTCTTCTATTTGCCTTCATTACTTTTTCCTTTTTTTTTTTTTCCTTTTCTCTTCTTTTCTTTTCTTTTTCCCTTTTTCCCTCTGCCAATCATCGCCGGACCTCATTGATGGCCAGCAGATGTCGCTTCACTCAAGCGAGGGCCACCCTCACCCAGCGCCAGCGACCCTGGTGGGCCATCATCCAAAAAAAATCAAAAAGAAATTATTAAAATATTAATTTAAAAATGCCTACATCAGCGCTAGCCATGCCACATAGGACTGTCAGCTTCCACGTTAGTAAGTTCTGGCCAAAATTGGTCAAATGGACTCAATTGGCAAAATGTGAAAAGATTTATAACTCAATTGGCACAATTGAAAAGATTATGACTTAATTGGCATAAGTGTAATAGGTTTATAACTTTTTTGATAACCGTCCCTATAGAGAGAGTGCGAGAGGTTCAGCGACATTGGTGATTTTGTAACGTCTGATCGAGGTGTGTTGATGAGAGCTCATCATGGTGTGGGGATGGGCTAGTAGCGTGCACACAGCTAATTTCTTTTCCATTGCATGTGGGTGAGAAGTAACAAATCAATGTCTTAAAGCCTTTGCCTGGCAGTGGAAGAAGCATTACCAAATGTCCTCATTAGGTAAGGTCGATGGTACGAAGATTCAAGTGTTTCACGCCTTTGGTGCGTTACCCACTAATGCTTTATTTATCACAATGTATAGATGTATACGTGAAGGAGATCGTAACAAGGTAGATTTGTAGGCCCACTCGAGTTAGAACATAAAACACAGAATTCCTCCGTTTAACGAGGATAAGACAGAAGAGAAGAAAATAATTTTTGCTCGGTCTAAATCAAAATATTCAAATCAAACCTAAGTGGGCGTTAGGCGACGATATTCTAATTAAAACACAAATTAATCAATCAAATGCTGACCATCATAGTAATTCAAGTAGAAATTTCCATCATGACGATGTTGTTCAAAGTTCGATATCCAATTACCCAAACGTTGC
Organism: Syzygium aqueum; assembly: GCA_031216185.1. Classification (NCBI taxonomy): domain Eukaryota; kingdom Viridiplantae; phylum Streptophyta; class Magnoliopsida; order Myrtales; family Myrtaceae; genus Syzygium; species Syzygium aqueum. The sequence continues at coordinate 2,158,919 of CM062240.1, forward strand.
TCTTTTCCTTGTGTTTTGGTCGAACCCAAAAGTTGCTTCAAGGAGTGCTTCGCCGCAAGAATATCAAGAGGTTCACACGCGGGAGCCGGGGATGTCATCTGGGATCGTGAATACACGCCAACAATCAGAAAGTGGTAAGGCCAAGACGTCAAATTTTAGGGAGTGGCGAATTTTCACTGAAGAAAAATGATTCTAAAGTGCCCTTACATGTCGCGTTGTGAGTGGACGCTGGTAATTACGGAGTCAGATAGAGGACTCTTGGACCCTCTTGAAGGCGCGCTCTATCTCTTCTTACATTATTAAAAGAAATCGTACGTGCAGATTATTAAAAACATGTCATTGATTGACATACTTAAGTGGGAAGACAAGGAAGCCTCCGTAATTGTCGCCACCTTCCCTTCGCATGAATCACGTTAGGGTTTGACTAAAGAATTATTAAATTTACATCCAACTCGACCTTTCCCAAGCTCGTATCAATTCTCAAGTTAGGTTCAATCTTTAACATACAAATCAATTTTATTTTAGAGTTGTCACTAATCAGTTTTTAATCAATCAATTAGAAATCCAAGTAAAGTGTGTAAAGTATTTTACTTTTATGAACCAAAGATTAAAAAGATACGGAGAGTTGATTACGCTATATTACTTCAACACCTTTTCAGTGCCTTTTCTCTTTTATTCTCAAAAAGTTTCGGTAACTTGGATTAATTTTAAACCCAAGCACAAACATGTGAATGACGATCATACAGATGTGCAATCAATAAATTGCAAGTAATCAAGAATTAAACTAAGGCTCTAAATATACTAGCCTAACTGTGATTTTCCAAATAGCTATGCTATTTTAATTAACTCTTTTTGGATTTTTCTTTTATTTATAAAAGCTAATTACATGCAATTCTAATCTAGATTAAACATGCATGATGACATGTGACATGACCTAACTCTAATAACAGGCAAGAATTAGCACAAACTATTCTAATGTGACATGCATTAAATGACAATCACTAAATGACATGGAATTGCCGACATGACATATGACAACATGGCATATGACATGACAATAATGTGGCGTTCATGATGATATGGCATATGACATGGCATGGTGACATAGCAAACATTGATGACGTAGCATATGACATGGCAAGAATTGATAACATGGCATATGACATGGCATGGTGACCTGGAATATATGTATATAATCCCGCACACTACAAAAAAACATGTTTTTCCGACAAAATTTCCAACGAAAAATTTAGAAAAATTCATTGAAAAACGAATTTCCAACGAAAAAAAATTCATTGGTAATAAGTTGTCGCAAATTTTTCCAACGAAAAATTTCAATTTTTGTTGGAAATTTGCGACGAATTTTTTTTTGTTGGAAAATTCGTTGGAAAACTTGTGGTTAAATTCGTTGGAAACGAATTTTTTTTCCGACTAATTTTTTTTTCGTTGGAAACTACAAATTTTTTTTTGGTGGAAAAATCGTGGAAATTTTTTTTCCATTGAAAAAAAAAAATTTTGGTGGAAAAATCGTGGAAATTTTTTTCCATCGAAATTTTTTTTTGTTAGTCGAAAAATCGCCCTCGCCGCCGGCGAGAGCTAGCCTCGTCGCCGGCGAGGGCCGAGCTCGCTTAGATCTGGGCGAGCTGGAGCTCGCCGGCCATGGCGAGCTTGACTCTTGCCATGGGTGGCGAGGGCCAGCCGCGTCGCCGGCGAGGGCCGAGCTCGCCCAGATCTGGGCGAGCTAGAGCTCGCCGGCCATGGCGAGCTCGGCCCTCGCCATGGCCGGCGAGGGCCAGCCTTGTCGCCGTCGAGGGCCGAGCTCGCCCAGATCTGGGCGAGCTCGAGCTCGTCGCCAGCAAGGGCTCGAGGTCGCCCAGATTTGGGCGAGCTCGAGCTTGCCCAGAATGCTGGGCTCGGCGGTGCTGGTGTGGAGGAGCTCGGCACCGTCGAGCCAAACGGCGGCGATGCGATCGTACTGGTCACTGCGGGAGGAGGCGGAGAGCTCAAGGGCGACGGCGGACCACGGCGAGGAGCAGGCGGCGGAGAAGGGAGGGGAGCCGATGGTGTGGGCGAAGGAGTGGGCGACAATGCGATGGGCGCAAGCGGCGGGGAGGAGGGAGGAGCGGAGGGGGCGGGTGAGCTCAATGTACTGCTGCGGGGAGCGGCCGGAGAGAGAGGGCCGCTTCCGGAAGCAGTCAAGGAAGGAGGCGGCGGCGGCGGCGAGGAGGAGGAGGACGGCGGCGGCGGGCGGCTGCATCGTCGAGGTGACCTTGCCCAACAACCGAAAAAAATAAGAAGAAGAAAAAAGAAAGGAAGAAGAAGAAATGGAAAAAGGGCGTGCGGGTGGAGGGTGAAGGGAGGGTGAGAGAGAGAATGTGGAAATTGAGAGTTTTTTTTTGAATTCGTTGAACAATATAGGTTTTTTTTAATTCGTTGGAAATTTCCAACGAATATAAAAAATGCCGAACAATACCGGGTTTTTTTGAATTAGTTGGAAAATTCGTTGGAAATTTCCAACGAATTTTCCAATGAATATAAAAAATGCCGAACAATACCAGGTTTTTTGAATTAGTTGGAAAATTTGTTGGAAATTTCCAACGAAAATTGTATACACTAAAATAATTGCCGGAAAATTGAAATTCGTTGGAAATTTCCAACGAATATAAAAAATGCTGAATAATACCGGGTTTTCTTGAATTCGTTGGAAATTCCCAACGAAAAAAAATTCGTTGGAAATTTCTAACGAATTTTCCAACGAAAATTGTACACACTAAAATAATTGCCTGGAAAATTGAAATTCGTTGGAAAATTCGTTGGAAATTTCCAACAAATTTGCCAACGAATATAAAAAATGCCGAACAATACCGGGTTTTTTTGAATTCGTTGGAAAATTCGTTGGAAATTTCCAATGAATTTTGCGACGAAAACGTTTTCGTTGGAAATTTCCAATGAATTTTGCAACGAAAAATTGTTCGTCGCAAATTTTCGTGGCAAAAATCTAGTTTTTTTTGTAGTGGCATGACATGCACATAATATTTTTGGTTTTTTATTATTAAAATTCGTAATTAATAATTAATGGAATAAATTATCTAAAGTGAGATATATTCCAATTCAAACTAGGAAATAAACTCGGTTAAATCCTATTTTATTTGGAAACCTATCTTAACTAGATAAACCCTATCCTAATGCAATCATCTAGAAAAAAAACTATCCTAATATATTTTGAAATATTATCTACAATCTATTTTAAAATGTATATTAATCTTATCTAATCTTTTTTTTATATTTTTTTTGGTAGGAAACAAATCAAACAAGATAAACATTCATGGCAAGAGGTAACCACCAAATCGCGAAAGATAAGCATTGGAGATTCTAATCAACTCAAATTTGGTGACAAATAGACCTTATCTTAAGGCTCAAGGATTAAGTTGTTGATTTTCCGTGGGTCGATAATTTTATCTCATTGCTAAAGATCGAACTACCGACCATGTTCACGTTGTCAAATTAGGAAATGATCCTAATTGCATATGTCGAAAATCTCAAGATAATCATGTTAGATCACAATATCATCAAAATAGGTAACAATATATTGAATTTAAATTGGGATCAAATAATTACCTAGTTTAAAGGTTTATTTCCAAAATTAACGATTGGTAGTTAGGGACTCGTGGCGATGACCGGCAGTGGTGCTTGGTTCGGCAAGGCTGGCCAACGAGAAAGATGCTCGCTATAGGGGTTGGTCCGCCGGAAGGCTCACTAATGGGCTGTCTCACTAAGGTCTTTGGCTAATGGTGCTTAGCTTGTTGGGATTCACAGATGATGTCTCGACGAAAATAAACCTGTAAAATAGAGCAATATACTCGGCTGGATAGGGGTGTCGCGGTGCTCGGTGAGGAATGGTTCTCGACCAGGATACCGGCGGAGCTTGAGGGGCTCTCAGTGGTTAGCGACGTCAATCAAGGACGTCGGGAAGGATACGGGTAGTGATGTCTCGCTAAAAAGCCTGCAAAAACAAAAAGCAGCACTCTTCAGCTCGGAACAGGTTTAGTGAAGGCTCGATGAAGGGATGGCCGTATAGGTTGCGATCAAGGCCGAGACTCGCTTGGTTGTCATCGTCTCCGACCAAATCTCGGCCAGTGCAGCAGATCATCGAGTGAGGAAGCAACAGATGCAGTTGGTTTCAGTGCAGCTTAGCGAGGCAAGGACGACGCCATCGAGATAGCGGCTTAGTTGGAGGATTAGAGTAGGTCGCAGTGCAGAGCCTTCTCAAGCTGGTGTTGCGGGGTGCAGCTTGAGGCGTCGGCTAGGCCAAGTATGGCAAGATAGAGTAGCGGCTGAGGTAAGGGGGCGCGGTCGTGATGGGATTCTCGGCCACGTCTCTCACCTTTAATTCTCTCTCTCTCTAAGTGTTTTTCTTTCTCACGTGTTCTTTCTAACATTTCCGACCTGAAATTATGAGATCTAGACATGTTTATATAGTAAAAACGGGAAAAGTATAAAAAAAGTCCTAAACCTTTTGCATTAGTGTCAATTTAATCCTAAACCTTTTTTTTGTGCCAATTCAGTCATAAACCTTTTGCATTGATGTCAATTTAGTCCTAAACCTTTTTATGGTACCAATTTAGTCCTAAACTTTTTGTATTTGTACCAATTCAGTCTTAGACCTTTTGTTTTTGTGCCATTTCGGTCTTAAACCTTTTGTTTTTGTGCCAATTCAGTTCTTCCAGCTAATTTTGGCCGGATTTTGCTTACGTGGATGCCGACCAGCTGGCGGCCGGTCATCGGCACTGACGTGAACAACTTTAATAATATTTTAATATTTTCTTGAATTTTTATTTATTTATTTTTTTCCCTCCCCTCCCTCTTTCCTCTAGCCGGTCGTCGGTCCGACCAAAGGCCAGAGGCCGGCGAGGTTGGCCTCATGTTGTGCGAGGCCCGACCTCACCGAATTTGGCGAGGTTAGGCCTTGCCCAGCCGTGGCGAGGCTCAAACCTTCGCCAGAGGCCTCTTTCGAGGGCTCGAGCCTTGCTGGCGGCTAGGCACGACCTTGCCCAGCCATGGCGAGGCTCGCCTTTGCCGTCGCTGGCGAGGGCAAGCCTCGCAAGCGTTGGCCTCTAGCCTTTGGCTAGTCACCGATCTGACAATCGGCTGGAGGAAGGAGGGAGGGGAGGGGAAAAAAAGAAAAAAAATAAAATTTCAAAAAAAAATATTATTAAAGTTATTCACGTTAACGCCAGTGACCGATCGGCGTCCACGTTAGCAAAATCCAATCAAAATTGACCGGAAGAACTGAATTGGCACAAAAACAAAAGGTTTATGACTGAATTGACACAAATGCAAAATGTTTAGTATTGAATTGACACCAAAAAAAGGTTTAGAACTAAATTAGTACCAATGCAAAAGGTTTAGAATTGAATTGGTACCAAAAAAAGGTTTTGGACTAAATTGACACCAATGCCAAAGGTTTAGGACTTTTTCGGCACTTTTTCCTCGCAAAAACCTAGGTCTAAACTTGATAATAAGGGCTTGATTTAGGCCTTGATGAAGCCATGCACTGCGGAATGATAACACATTCACATCTTACAGTTTCTGGACCTTATTCTTCAAGACAATGCAATCCTATTTCATCCAAATGATAGTCACATGTTTTATACAGATCATAGTTGGGGAAACGTTTAGAGTTCGTGCGCATTGGTTCCTTAGCGAGTAATCTCTTCTCTAGGAGAATGGGCAAGATTTGAGACAAGGGCCTAGGGAGCGACGTATACTATCGTGATATACGATTTCTTTGTTGACCAAGAGATGGTTGTACTCTGTTTTCTCGGGGAAGTAACGCTTGAACGGGAATACCGAGTCTACCTTGTCTGCGAATCATAAACTTCGAGCGCAAGGTGCTCAATTTCATTGGATCGGGAGACTTAGGAAAATCGCTTGCTATGACAGCTTCACTCTTTGGACTGACATTGGCAGCCCCCATTCAAATCATTTCCTGCAGCTTAAGAGTAAGAAATGGAGTCACGGTGAGTTGGTCCAAATGGTCTTACAGATGTAACAGCACATTGCGCAAATCATTGATTTGACATTGGAAGTGTATAATCCATGCATCCACCCATTTGCAGCCATTTCTCCAATTCAAGGGTAAAAGGTCGACAATAATCAGAAGGATTTAACATGACCGGTGATGCTAAAAAGAGTGTAGAGAAATAGAAAGTAACACAAGTGAGAACTTAAAATGGATAGTTCGCTCGCCACTCTTAAGTAATTAACCTAAAAGAAAAGAGCAATACTCGCCACCCATAGGAATTCACTTAAGGGATAAGAGCCAAACAAGAAAAACTTATCGTTCTCAAGCTAAAGGCTCAAATAATTTATGAATTAATCAAGTTTTCTTCGTTTAATTATCATAGCATACTTATATAGATGAGCATGGAACAACCCTCCAAGCATGAGTAATTATCAAGACTCATAGGAAAGATAAAACTAGCTTAGCTAGAAAATAACTATAAATTAAGTTGGTTGAGGGTCTCCATAGTTTATTAGTTTCAAAGTGACTAAATTAACGATCTTCAAGGAATGCTCTGACATCAACCGGTCTATGACAATGGTCAACTCATTTTCTTTTTATTCAATCATGAAATTATTCTTGACAAATCAAACTTCCTAAACATGACATAGGAAGATAAAGACTCTAAACTATTGTGAAAAGATAGACCACACCTCAAAAGCAAACCTTCGATAGCCAACTCATGTTGTAGTTTTCTGGGCAGCAACCAAATACGTTGTTGGGTAATGATTTGACAGAACTGTGCCGTCTTTAAAAACGAAGGTATTAGATCCAAGCTGTCCCTTACTTTGACAATTATAACCTCCATCTCCACCATAACTAATTCAAATCATAGGCACAACTATCATTTATGTGTAAATTTGGTATGCAAATGGGGTGCTCATAAGCGAAGGGCCAGTATGATCGAGATTGACTTCTATTGAAGTTACCAATCGCTGTGGGAAAGCAATGGGTGCAACTTTCGCATTGCATCCATATATCATCTCTAGCTATATCCACCACTAAGAAGCACTGTCAATGGAGCTGACCTTAGGGAAGGATTCATTTTCCTTTAATAGAGAGCAAAATAATGGGTTACAGTCATTAATTTGATAACTACAGTTATCGCACGACCCAACTAGATCTCCTATTATATTGGGATTAAGACGATCTAGCATCCTTATCCTTCCAACAATAGATTATGGTGGTCCATGTGAGCTAGACGTTGATAAACTGTGCTAGATCAAACATTCCAGTTAAAAGCATAAATTGTTAGTAATGAGCTCCCCGAAGTAGGAAATCAAATAAGCCTTATTATCTGGGTGATTTCTCTAATGTAAAATAGTTCAACTTTTCGAAAAGTCTGGGGCGCTTTACCTAATGAAAATGTACATATTGACAAGATGACACTTTTGTGTCTGCTATATAAGAATAGGGGCTTCCATGGTCCTCGACTTATGGGAGGGGAGAGTTGTCAGGGCAGCATCGTGCGAGAAGTACAAGGCAAGGTCAATTGAGGGTCTTAGGGTTAAGGTGAGTTTTGGACCAACATAGTTCTAAGAAAGGCGTGAGCCGTGCACTAGACGAAAGTCCATCCGTCGTAGGCCATCATCTTCAACCACAGTGAGCTCAAGGGATCATAGGGTCAAAATGATCAAGATTAGGAGTTATTTTGGAACAAAACCAAGTGTGGAAGAATTTCAAGAAATGAGCGCCACTTCAGGAGTTTTTGAGTTACAGCGATCGAGTTTAGTAGCTATTTTGATATAAAGTGAATGAACTTTGAGAAAAGATGCCATTTTAAGGTAACTTTTGAAATTTTCTCATTGATAAAGTGTTATTATTATCTTATATGTACAATTTTTGATAAAGTATGTACTGTGTGCAAACTATTTTAATTCAAAATGTCTTTCTCACCACAATCTGTGGTGTTTACAAGTAGCCCTGAATAGTTCTCAACAATGCCATACGTTGCACGAGCTATTGGCCTTGTGTAAGTTCATTGAGGAGCCGTATTATATGCACAAAAAAACAATAAAAAAAGGTATAAAGAGTCTCCGAACTACTACAAAATATTCAACGAGGACTCTCGATCATTGTTGATATAAGCGAACAAACTAGGATATTGCTGCTGACGACGATGCAGTCAAGTGTTGCAATGGATTACCTTGACAGGGGGAGAGTGAGCCCTGGAGGAGGAGGAAGAGGATGAGTTCAGGGAGTGATCAACGGTGGTGAGGTCGCAAAGCTCGTGGAGGTGCATCAACCCCATGAACACCATCACGGTGCATTTGTTTGGGAGGAGCAATTACTATGGCTAGCCAATGGGGCTGCTCCATATAGTTCTTTTTTTCTTGGATAAATGCAATGAAAATTCTTAAACTTGTCACGTAAGTGCAATTGAGTTCTAAAATTTTCATAAAAAATGTAGTCAAGTCATAAAACTTGTTACGAAAGTGCAATCTAGTCTCGAGTTCTAAAACTTTCAAAAAGTATAATTAACGGAAGGGCTTGATTAAACCAATTTGAAAAGTTTTAGGATTTGATTGCACATGTTGAAAGTTTTAGGACTCAATTGTACTTTTTGAAAGATTTAAGACTCCCTCGATATATTTTCTCATTTAAAGCAAATGTTTCAAGCAATCCTTCACAAATTTTTTTTTGCGAGACATATAAATCTAGATGATCATGCATGGTACTTGATGTAACAAAATTTAATCTAGATAGCATCCAAGCAAGATATAGTCTTAACAAAGCAAATAATGGCGGAAAACAAAGATAACTCAAAGCCGTATGGAGCAGAATTTGAACAGCGCCATGTTTAAGCCCCGAGACAATACCTCGTGAGTTATGCTAAAATTAAATGTGCAATTAACCTAGACTAAGGAAGGAATGCAAATTTTCCAAACTAGATGAGGACAATAAGGTATTGATATCAAAGAAAATCAGAATTAGTTCAAACTAAACTAATCCCTATAATGTAATTCCTATCTAAATGCAAGACCATTTTTTTTCTTACCTATTTTATTTCCTTTTCGTTTTTTTCTCATGATAAACATTATATAGGACCTAAACTAGATTAAATACATACTAACAAAAAATAAACTAAATGCAAGGCTAGAACTTGAATTAAAATGCTATTAACATGTAAATGGGATGGAAATGATGCTAACTTGCGAAAGGGCGGCTCAGGACCACAAGGAGTCCTTCTTAAGGCTGAGACAACTGTCATGGGCCGGCAATTCCTTGACTGCGGAATAGCTCGTGCGGCACCTAACAAGTTAATAACACCGGGCCAGCTTTCTTTATATAGGTGTTCTTAAGAATAGTATGGCGAATAGTATCCCTGTATCGAATCGTACCACACTTAGATTAGCTGGGAAATCCAATCCCTCGAGCAAGACACACAGAATACTTTAGGCACAACAATTGGTTTTGGCCTTCCATGGCCTCATCAGCAAAGCGGTATCAACTCCCAACCGATTTGTATACGGGAGGTAATCTCGCCTTGAGAGCTCTTAATAGTTATAACCATTTTATTCTAGAACTCCTAGCACAAACACCTTGACGTCACGCTCACTAACCAATTGTATTTATCCATTATGTATCACTCACTCTTTACCTAGACATCACAAGCTCCGCTCACAAGAATACACGAGTACTGGAGAATCACGGTCCGTAACATTCTCCTCCACTCAATTCCGCAACGCCCTCGTTGCTAGTTGTTCTGTCACTTCCATGTGCACTTCAACCATTAATGTGCCACTCCAATGACACAAATGAGGGCAAGTGTCAACAAGGCTCTACTTGCCAGATTTGGCGAGGCTCAACGAGCCCCCACCTATGCAACGGTGAGGCTCGTCTAAGCCAACCCTCGCCCAGGAGTGGCTCGCCTAGGTCACCCTAGCCTGGGCGAGTGTCGGCCTCATCCTTGCCCAAGCGTAGCCCAATAAGGGCGACCATTTCTGACTATGGCATGTAGGGAAAGAAAAAAAAATTGAAAAAATTATTAAAAATTATTAAAAATTTTCCACATCAGCACCGGTTGTGTCACATAAAAAGCTAGCATCTAAGTCAGTGGTTTCCGACCTAAATTGGGCGGATGGATTGAATTGGTACCAATGTAAGAAGGTTTAGGACTGAATTGACTTAATTCAAAAGTTAAGAATAAATTGATATAAATGCAGTAGATTTAAGATTTTTTTGTTTCTTTCCCCCGCATGTAAATAACGTAATGTTGCTACAATTAGGCATACCACAGTCAAATGGGCTTGACAACGGCAGCTATATAGACTAGTTGAAAATGTATCTCAAGTTTGAGTTCAAAAAGGAAAGTTTTATGATTCAAATAAATTTCCTATTTTGAAAAAATTTCCTAATTGAATGATTTCCTAATTGGAGAAAATTTCCTCTTTTAGACTCAATTCATGCATATATATAAGAAGTGGATGTTCTTTGTGAAGAGCATCAAAGAGGAGCTTCTACTTGTGAATTACATTCTAAAGATATCAATGAGTGTTGAAGTTAATAAATCTTGTGGTAAGATTTGTGAATTTCTTTATGAGATTGAGAGATTATTTTGTGAAAAATTATAGGGTTAAATACTGTGTAAGTTATTTGGTGTATATAGGGAATTGGGAAACACTGAGTGTTTAAGCAATTCGAATGTAGTTGTAATCTCTGTTGTATTGCTTGATCTATAGTGGAATTGTTTGCTACTTTCCTCGTGAACATACCGAATCATATAATTCCGGCATTCAATCTATTTTCTTGTTGTATCTATTTTATTATTCGATCGCTTGTTTGCACAACAGTATCGATTATCCCTAATTGGTCAAACATGTACTTGCAAATTTCAGACCGCACTAAGATAAATGCTTCAGGTTAAAAAAAAAACTCACATATTGATCCATCGAAGAGAAATTTAATAGGTATGTTGACATTCTTAGAGGCTATAGCCAATACTAATCGTTTAATTACTAAAAGAAAACTACAAAGATCACCTATTGCTAAGACAGTAAAGTCTATGGAATCAGCAAATGTCAATTAGGAGGTTTTTGGAGGCTGAGTAGAAAGGCTATTCTGTCATCCTTAGGTTGTCTTTTTTTAGTTTTAGCACCTGCTAAAAGTAGACATTCATAAATGTCTACAATCTTGAATTAATGACAGCATTATTTGCAAAGTCTGGGGCACCCTACCTAATGAAAATGTACATATTGACGAGATGACACTTTCGTGTCTGCTTTGATAGAATAGGGGCTTCCATGGTCCACTGCATATGGGAGAGGAGAGCCGTCACGAGAGCGTTGTGGATTGAAGCAAACTAGCTAGATGCTTTCTTTGGTCCGACAGGTACGAGATAAGGTCAATTGAGGGTCTTAGGATTGAGGCGAGTTCGGACCAAAATTGTCCTAAGAAAGGCGCGAAACGTGCACGCGATGAATGTCCACCTGACGGAGGCCATTGTCATCAACGACAATGAGCTCAAGGGATTATAGGGTCAAAATGATCAAGATCGGGAGTTACTACAGAACAAAACTAAGTGTGAAAAGAATTTCGAGAAATGGGCGCCACTTCACAGGAGTTATCGAGTTAAAGCGCTTGAGTTTAGGAGCTATTTTGAAATGAAGTCAATGAAATTTGAGAAAACATGCAATTTCACGGGGGTTTTTGAAATTTTCTCTCATTAAGTGTTGTTATTATCTTATGAAAAATTATCAAAAAAGTTATAAACTTATTGCACTTTTATCGATTTGATCCCAAACTTTTCAATTTTATCAATTAAGTCTTAAATCTTTTCACTTTTTGTCAATTAAATCTATCCGGCTAATTTTGACTAGAAATTGTTAACATTAATTAATTTTTATTTTTTTTTCTTTCTTTTACTTTCCTTCTTTCTCCTCCACCCGGTCACTGGGCCTCATCAACCGGCCATAGGCGAGGCCCGACTTGGTCGACCTCACCGGCTTCGGGCGAGTCTCGCCCCTGCCGGGCAATGATTCGGACTAATTACACCTTGTTGTTTTCATCTTTTTTTTTGGGGGGGTTTACACCGAACGATACGCACTTCCGTTCCGTTCCGCCTTCTCTTTCGCGACGTGCAAATGTTATGTACCTGTCGGCTCGCGAAGCTCCGGCCGTCGCCGCTCCCGCTCCTCTCCGCGGCGGCTCGTCGTCGTCTCCGCCGCATCGATCTCCGACGCTCCATCTCGTCCTCCTCTCTACCTCGGCAGGTTCGTATCCTTCACGCTACTTCCTCGCCGTCCACCGACATGGGGATCCCGAGCTCACGTCGACGTGATAGGTCTCGCCGTGGCCGCCCGTGGACGAGGGTTGCGGCGGTTTCTTGCCGTGGTTGGAGCGGAAAGCGGGCGTCGAGATCTCGTCGTTCCTTTCGGTCGGGAAATCCGTCTACGGAAGGTCATTTCCCGCGTGCTGCATTTCCCTTTTCACCTTTTGATGTCTTGGAACTGTCAGTGATGTCCGGTTGGGAGTTGATTCAGGAGGCGGCGATTCCGCTAGCTCGTGTGCCGTAGTCTTGTTGTCTGAACTGTGCGCATGGAGTTGTATGAGCTCGAATTGGCAGCTGCAGAGCTTTATGAACTTTGTCTAGGATTGAATGTGAAGTCGAATTTGAAACCTGCTACCTAGAATTTCACGTTGTGGGACAATTCGAGTTTTTGATGAAGTACTTGAGTTTGTCTTAAGTTTCAAGTTGGCGTTATGTGGATTATCATCCTACTCCTATTCCTAAATCTGCAATCATCTCAGCCTTTTCGAACATCTGCTCTGTTAAACACAAGCGTGAAAAGAATTGGCAACATGTCAGTTTCTCTGACATTGTGCTTATTTGAAAGAAGGGAATAGAAAAAAAATAGATTTGAAGAAAATAAGCTATCTTGAGTGTCTCTGTGTGTGTGAAAGAGAGATTATCCTACTATGCTCCTTTCTTTTGCTCTTCATTGTGCTGGACCTTTATCTGTGCATGATTTGTTGATGCAGGTCCCTGTTTGCTTCAAAGGCGATAAGAGCAGGGGACAGCATTTTGAAGGTCCCTTTTGACGCGGTAAGTTATTTGTCGTAGGTTCAAATAAAGGATAGATTGATTGAAAGAACCATACTTAAGTTGAATTCTCTGCCTTAAATTTACAGGAAATATTACCAGATGATTTCCTTCCTGAAATTGGGTCCTTTAAAGTAGGAAATGTAGCAAAACTTGCTACCGTCGTCCTGAAAGAACAGAAAATGGGTCTGGTAATGCTGTTGTAGCTCGTTCTGTTTTCCTAAACTTCCACTGAACAGCAGTGCTGTGTATTTATGTGTGCATTACAGTAGCTTCTGCAATTGATCAGTTTTTCCTTTATTTGACAGGATTCTGATTGGGCTCCTTATATAAGATGTCTTCCACAGCCCGAGGAGATGCATAGCACGGTCTGAATGTCTTGCTAAATGTTCTTACACTCTGATTTTCAAATTTTGTTCTTCCTATCTTATCGATGCTTGTAGTCTTAGGAAAATGAAATACATCGCATATTTTCAAAACTTCCTTGATCGAGAAAGTTGGAGGTCCTTATAATGATTAAGTGGGATTTGCATTTCATTGCTGCTTTTTTATATAGTCAATGAAGAGTAATAAAATTCTATCTTCTGTATTCCTTCTTGTAGCTGTAGCATATTATCGAACAATATAATAAAATAAATCTATTATGAGAATTTTCTTTTTTAATATAGTTAGGATTTTAAATATTCAAACAATAGAAATGTGGTTGAATGTTAAGCATAAGTCATCTTGCCATAAATTGCATCCCTTGCAGCAAGATTTGCTAGCTATATTTATATTTCGAACAGTTTGATAGTAATATAATTTTGTTTGCTGTGGAGGCTTCATTAGTTCAAGAGGGATCTGTATGGATATAATTATCACGGGAAATGCTAAAATGTTTGGGAGTCTGAAAATTTGTTAGTGCTTGATTAACAAATATATCTATATTTACGTATCATTGAAAAATCAAGATTAAGAAAACAAACAAATATTTTCGAACTGTGCTACTAAAGTAAGATATGGTGCAATCTATTCTACTCTCAGGATTGGTAATTTTGCGGTATCTATGTCTCTTTGAAACCTCATACTACCCTACCAGCACTTAAGGTCGTTATCGAAATGGCAGTTTAGGTGCTTCAGTTTTTAATAAGCATACAGCCGACAGGAAGGTTGGTATGGATTTTGAACATGGCTGCAAACTAGCTCCAGGTATTCTGGAGCGATGAGCAGTTGGAGATGATTAAAGAAAGCTTGGTCTATCAAAAAACCATTGACAAGAAAGTTGGAATGGAGAGGGAATTTTCAGTTCTCAGGCATGTAAGTATTTGGTGTCATCCCCCAGCAATATTACTTTTATTGATGAGGCGATTTTATTTGGCTATTCATATATGATTAGGAACAAATACATCATTATCGCATGTGTAGCATGTGATTATAGCTGCACTCACTAGATAACTGTTATACAGATCATATCCAGAATGTGTCCTGAATGTACAAGCCTAATTTTTCTTTTCTGCAATATTAAGTTGCTGATAGGATAAAAAGTATTTTATCCTATAGGGTGGTTTCATCAATCTAAAATGGCTTCATCTTCAAGACGCTGTGCCGGCAACAGGATTATCTTTAAGTGGGGTGCCATTGATATGTACGTAAGATTAATAAAATGTCTATCAAGTAGCAGTGCTTTTGAGTATGGCACTGTGCTAGTGAAACTAATCGGTTAGTTTCAGGTAGCCTTTGGTGAATAGAACACAATGGTACGTTTGAGTAATACAGGGTGACGAATAGAAGGAAAAAAGAAGGTTGAATCAATTATTAACTCTGGGTGTCGATACATGATAAGATTAGACCGGCTAAACCATGTACAGTGTGGAAGTTTGTCTAATCTGAGCAAAAACATTATCAACATCCCCTTCTCAGCCATGACAACTCCATCTCTATCCAAAGCAAGACATGGGGTCAAGTAAACTAGATCTTCCATTATGCAACAGCTCCACTCACGGTGGTTCTATTGATTGGTATTTGGGACGAATTGCATCAGAAGTGGTCACACTTTCAGGATACTTCCATTTAAATGCTGGAAATTGAATTTTTCTCTCTAAGTATATCAACTCATAAATTCTAACCAAATACTTAGCAGTTGGTGTATCCAAGTGAAACAGCTAAAGTAAGTACTCATACGAAATGGAAACTCCCTAAGTTAGAACACCTTCAATGTACATATCCATGTTTTCCTTTGCCAAGTCCAGTCGTCAGCTTGATGTTACATGCAATGACCTTATGTTGCTTCAAGATAGTAATTTTAATATGCCACTGTGAATAAATTCAGGCTCTTGATCAACACTTCCCAGAAGTTTCCAAGGATATGAAATTTGAAGATTTCATGCATGCATGTGCTTTAGGTAAGCAACTTTGTTTGACATTATAGTGCTCTCTCACTGCATGTGGAACCAACTCCTGCTCATTTTGCATGACAGACTCTTTCTAAATACTTATATCCCCCCCTGCTCTTTTTATCTCAATTTCAGCTTGCAAAGCTTGGGTTTTTTACTCCGAGTTGGCATTCCTATGAGGTTGTACATATTCTTAGGTGTTGAAGTAATGTACTGTTTTGGCACCTTTTTGTGATTTTCTTCATGTGGCTTTCCTTAAGCGCATGAAACTGGAAGAACTTGCTACCGGTTTACTTTTTTTTGTTGCCATTTTCCGTATTATAATACTTGTGGTACTTATAGACCACCTGCTGTTGCAATGGCCCTTTCCTTGAATTTAGGACAGTCATTTGTAAATCATACATTTTTCGCAGTTTGATGTCTTGGATGTGATGTTCCATAGTAGTCACTGTAGGTTTTTGGCTGCCATTTGGTTTACCACCTGTATTTGTGTTGTTTAACTGGTACAACTTCGAATGTTTCCTCATGAATACATGATTGTTATGACAGTGGAATCTCGCGCATGGGAAAGCAGCAAGGGCTGTTCTCTGGTAAAGATTACCAGTATAAGATTGACAAAGCACTTCTCTTGCTAATGTCTATACAAAAATTGAATAATCTTCTGGTAGATTCCTTTTGCAGATTTTCTAAACCATGATGGGCTTGCAAAAGCAGTTTTGTTGAGGGATGAACAAAATCAATGCTCAGAGGTAATCTCCTCATAGCACCACGTCTACCACGTCTACCACTTCTCCTTTTGCCAAAATTTGATTTGTTTGTTCTTTTCTTGCCCATAGCAAAAACTTTTCCTGTCGAAGTCGAGTGTACTATACATTGGTGATTTTGTTCCTTATAAGCTTAAAAAAATTTCAGGTGATTGCTGATCGCAATTATGCTCCTGGTGAACAGGTTCGGCATCAATTTTCAAGATACTCTTATCCTCTTTCTTTGGATCTTCATTCTCTTTTAAGAAATGCTTCTGTTCGTGAGATGGATTTTTGCTAATGATCATCTCTATTTAAAAAGACCATATAGCCTGATACTACTTTCAATGCTGCAATGATGAGGTTTTTAGCTACTTGGGAATATATTCCTAAACTTCTACTGGAGCATCTTTCATGACATTCTTCATTAGGTACTAAGTTTCTTGCTTGAGTTCTGTTCTTTGGACAGATTGCATTGACCATCTTCCTTTTTAGTGGAAGTACAAGTTCTCCAGGCATTTGTAAGTTAATGCTCCTATCGTCAATCTAAGAGGACTCTCAACCGTTTTCTTTATTAGCAAGAAACTGCAGCAAATTAGTAAAACACAAAGATGACAATATCCTCGAGAGAGTTTTGAGTAAAGAAAATTTTACATTCCGATGTACATTCTAAACATCTCACGCGAAAAGTTGCAAAAGTTGTTTGGTCAATAATATTTGTAGGCAACGTCTATAATCAAACCAGTTCCAAATGGCATGTATACTTGCCCCTGTTTTGCAACTCCATTGGCTGTTGATACTTCTGGTCTTCGTTTTCGCAGTTAAACTTTATCTCGTTGTTTCTAATCAATGTGCATTAATGAAATGTTTTGGAATATTTAAACCAGTAACACAGTAGCTGCAAATTGCTTTCTTGTCAATAATTCTCAAAGTGTTGATCTTAAACCATGACAGGGAATAATACATGGACTTTGTACCACAATGTCAACTGATTTTTCACGCACTATGTTTGGATTCCTCTTATTAAAAGATTGTTCAAGTGATTGTATAACTCTTCTCCATAGGATGCTTCTTTTTCTCCAAGTAGGGAAAGAAACTTAATTTGCTCATCAAAACAAAAATTTGATATTTATAAAATTCCTGAAGTTTGATGTCTCACATTAATATGCTAATTTTTTTTGGTGGTCATGGTTCAGGGTTTTCATGGTTATGTATGAGATTTCGCTCTTGTTTGGTTGAGGACATGTAGAACAAAATTAATAACAAAACATGGATGCAAACTCATCACATCTCCGGTAGTCCACTTTTGATATGTTTGTATCATGAGGAACCTTTGACATTTGTGTACAGGTACTAATATCGTATGGGAAGTTTTCAAATGCTATCTTACTGTTGGATTTCGGGTTTACCCTTCCACACAACATTCATGATGAGGTCAGTTTTAGATTCTAATTGAACAAATGTACAGTGGTCCATGTTTCATACAGTGGTGCATGTTTAGTACTAGTTAGATGTGATTTGCAATGCGGAATTGATTATTGCAGCAGTGGCTTAGTTTAATTTAATGAAATTATGCTTTGCGTCTGGGACATTCTTTTGTTAATCATGTTCCCAAAGCCTTGTATTTTGGTGGATGAACATATGATGATTTCAGTGCTCATCCATTTTGGATTAAATATACGTCCTCGTCTTTAGGGCGGCATTGCACAGTTTGTGTTAGATAGTCTTCGTTAGAATACTTATTTCCTCCTTGAATGATATGTTTGTTCTGCTGATTTCTTATGATCAGATAAGTTGATTTTGTGTATACTGATTGTTCTAATCTTTCAAGATTTCTTTGGGACCAGAATCTTGGATCGTGGTTTGCTAGATTAAATATTGAGGCCTACAGTACTTGTTAACTTTATTGTATATAGATGTTCATGACAGGAGACCCTGACAAACAAACGTCTAGAAAGAAAGCAATGGGAGCATATATGAATGTAGAAAGTATTTTCATCGCATGCTCATTAAGTACAGCACCGCACATTTGTTTTGGCATGGTGAATGCTTCTGACAAATTATTGGCTACTTTCAGTTTCAAATCCAATTCAATGTTCCTCTTCAAGATTCTCTATACAAAATGAAGCTGTATCTTCTGCAAAGACATTGCTCACAGATAACTCACAGATTTGGCATTTCCAAGTGTTCTGCAGATTCTTTCACAATCAAGTTGGTATTGATGCTTTATTTTCCATATGCTAGATGCCATTAATTTGAGACTGTATCAATTGGTATGTTTCCTATGGTATGTCCAACTGAAGCTATGGATCCGGGTCCTTAAAGTTATCCGAGAACCAACTTTCCCTTTTGAGATTGTCGCGTGACACTCATTAGTTACAAACACTTCACTCTTAGTTGGGATAGTTCGCCATATAAGAAAGTTGGGAGTAGTTTTGGCTCCTATGAAATATCTTCTGCTTTCTCTAAGTTCTTGCAATTGCTATGTAAGGCTGAAGATGATCACTTTTCTCAATGTTGTCCTGGTCTTCTTGATTGTTCATACCCATAGTAAAAGCTCTGCAGCTTCTTATGTAGCTTCTAAGAGAAATGCTGGTGACTGATAAAACATCATAAACCATTAACACCTGTGACCCTGACTAGTTCTCGAAGGTAGAGTTGCTAAGGTGGTGTATGACTTAAAAACCTTCTCCCTTTAAGAAACAAGGAGCTGCTTTGATGTAATTAAGTCATATCAGTATTTCTGTAACTTCCTTTGATCTGCATAAGCAGGTGATCTTACATAAATACTGAGCAGTGACAATGTCATTGTTGTGTTATAGGTTTGAATCTATTGATAATTTGTTGTCTTTCAGGGAAGTGAGATCTGCTAAAGGAAAAGGCACTGGGATTCCACAGTCACTCCGTGCTGCTGCCCGTGTGCTGTCTTGCACCTCTCTTGAAGGTGTGTGAATCATATTTTTCTCCTTGCACATAGTTCTGTATTCTTCAGAACGAACTTTACTCTGAACCAGACGCCTGCTTTAGTGAATGTACTCTGATAGGTTGATTTTCAGAGCTGAATGATATGGAGGAGGAAGCCACCCAAAATGATGGCCGGCTAGGCCGACGTCCTTTGAAGAACATCAATAGGGAGATACAAGCGCATCGGTTGTTGCTATCACATATCACTAAATTGATTGACCAATACAATGCATCTGCGAAGGTATTGTCCTTGTTATTATGTGTGATGAGCTCCAGAAGCCTGCAAAAGAAGTGAGCTTGCACATCAAGTATCAATATGCTTAGGCTCTGTTAATGATAAAAGAGTCACTAACTGCATTATTTCAGAGAAAATAAAGAGTATTTATAGGCTTAGGATTAAGCCTAATATATTTACACAAATACCTCCAACTTGCTAATACTCTAAAGTAATAAACCCAACACTCCCCCTCAAGTTGGAGTGTACATATAAAAAATTCCTAACTTATGACAAATATATGAAACTCGTCCACGTCAAAGAGGTTTTGTGAAAATGTCTGCTAGTTGCTCTTCAGAACGTGTGTGTACCAATTGTATGTCTTCACAGTTCACCTTTTCTCGAACAAAATGACAATCCACCTCTATATGCTTCGTTCACTCATGAAACAATGGATTGCTAGCAATATGAATAGCAGATTGATTATCACAGCACAGAATAGATGATCCGGTCATAGGTAGTCCAATCTCAGCTAACAACATACGAACCCATTGAAGTTCACTGGTAACATTAGCCATAGCACGATACTCGACCTCTGCACTAGATCGGGAAATAACAGACTGTTTTTTACTTTTCCACAACACAAGATTACCACCAAGAAATACACAGTATCCCGAAGTAGACCGACGATCCATAGGGCAACCAGCCCAATTTGCATCAGAATATCCTATCACTTCCAAAGATTCAGGGTTGGAATAACCAGCTATACGAAGATGACCTTGATTATGGAACACAAGTCCTTAACCTGGAGCTTTCTTCAAATATCGAACAATTTGTAGAGCAGCTTGCCAATGATTAGTACGAGGAGAGCTCATAAACTGACTCACCACACTAACAGCAAATGAAATATCTGAAAGGGTAATGGTAAGATAATTTAACTTGCCTACTAACCGACGATACCTCTCTGGATCATGAAGAAGTTCTCCCTGTTCATTGTCAAGCCTCACTCCAGGATCCATAGGTGTGTCACCAGGCTTAGAATCATGTAAGCCAACCTCCTTAAGAATGTCAAGAGCATACTTTCGCTGGGAGAGAGCAATGCTACCATTGGCATAAGCAACTTCAATGCCAAGAAAATATCGCAGACGACCAAGGTCTTTAGTGTTAAACTCCTTTTGAAGAAACTGCTTGAGTCGTCGTTTGCCTTCAACATCACTGCCTGTGACAATGATATCATCAACATAAACAACAAGAATAACGCATCCTTTTGAAGATGACATACTAAATATTGAGTGATCCACACTACACTGATGCATGCCAAACGTAATAACCGCATCACTGAATCGGCCAAACCAGGCACGAGGAGATTGCTTAAGCCCATAAAGAGCTTTTCGCAATCGACACACCTTCTCCCCCTGAGCAACAAACCCAGGTGGTTGCTCCATATAGACTTCCTCGTGAAGATCACCATGAAGGAAGGCATTTTTGACATCAAGCTGATGAAGAGTCCACTGAGACCGAGCAGCCAAGGAAATAATGATACGAACAGAAGGAATTTTGGCTACCGGAGAAAAAGTTTCATCATAGTCAATACCGTAAGTTTGAGTATAGCCCTTCGCCACAAGGTGCGCCTTTAAGCGCTCAACCGAACCATCTGGAAGGTATTTGATTACAAAGACCCAGCAACAACCTGCCAATTGTTTATGAGCCGGCAAGGGAATGAGCTCCCAAGTCTTATTATGATGGAAAGCAGCCATCTCCTCCTCCATAGCTCGAGCCCATCCTGGATGGGCTAAAGCCTCCTGGACACTACTAGGTACAAACACAGAAGCAAGAGATGACACAAAGGCAGACATCTGAGGGCTTAGGTTATGATAAGACACAAAATTAGAAAGAGGATACCAAGATCGAGTACGGTAAGCAATAGGAGAATTGTCAGGAGACGGTGGAAGACGATCGGAAGCCTGGACCGAAGTTGGTGTTGGTGGTGGTGGTGGAGCGCTTGCTGATGAAGATGTATTACCCCAAACAGAACGAGAACCACGTGTATAGACCTGAAGAGGGGTCGGTGCTGGTGAGCTTGGATCCAGTGGAGTAGCATCAGAAGTAACAAACGGTGGCTCCGGTTGAGATGTAGGTGCAGAGGGTGGCAGAAGGTCCAGGGTTGATGGTGCTTGAGGACGATCATCACCAAAGAATGCTTTATCCTCAAAGAAAGTCACATCAGCAGAGACATACTCCCGACGACGAGTAGGATTATAACAAACATATCCCTTTTGAGTACGGGAGTAACCAACGAATATACATTTTTCAGCACGAGGTGATAATTTGTCTAATCCAGGAGACAAAGAATGAACAAAACAGACACATCCAAAGATACGAGGGCGAACAAACCATAAAGGACGATTAGGATGAAGAAGAACATAAGGAATAGCTCCTTTCAGCACGGAGGACGGAAGACGATTAATAAGATGACATGCTGTAAGTAGAGCATAGCTCCAGAATGATTTAGGTATATGAGTGTGAAGAAGAAGACAACGAGCAACATCCAACAAATGACGGTTCTTACGTTTAGCAACTCCATTTTGTTGCGGAGTGTGAGCGCAAGAACTTTGATGTAAAATACCATGAGATTTGAGAAACGGAATAAAGGTAGATGAAGAAAAGTACTCACGAGCATTGTCAGTACGCAAACACTTAATAGAGCAATCATACTGTGTACGTATTTCATGATAAAACTGGCAGAAAGAATGAAAAACTTCAGTACGATCTTTTATTAAATATAATCAAGTTGTACGAGTACAATCATCAATAAAAGTGATAAAATACCGAAAACCAAATGAAGACTCTCGACTAGGACCCCACACATCGGAGTGAATTAACTCGAATGGATGTGACGCACGACTCAAAACACGAGGAGAGAAAGACTCACGATGATGTTTACCTAACTAACACGTTTCACAATTAAACTGAAGACTTGAACTAGACATGAAAGGAAACTGTCGGAGTACGTTTGCTGATGGATGACCAAGACGACAATGTAATCGATAAGGATCATCCACAGCTTTATTTTGAATTGTTGTAGCAGCAGCAATGATCTCAGGTTCCAGGATGTACAATCCACCAGCTTCACGCCCACCACCTATTCGGCGTCCAGTCTTCCGATCTTGAAGAACACACGAAGACGAAGAAAAGATAATATCGCAATCAAGATCACGAGTAATAGAACTGACTGATAATAGATTGTAAGGAAAGTGTGGAATATGGTAAACAAAAGGTAAGGAGACAGAGGAACTCAATGACACACAACTTGTACCAGTAACTTTGGATTGAGAACCATCTGCTAAGGTGACAGACATAGAAGGAACAGATGAGGTGGATGTGAGAAGACAAGGATCACCAGTCATATGATGAGTGGCACCCGAATCAATAACCCAAGAACGAGGAGAAGTTGTATTGGACAATAGACATGTAGGATCATTACGCTGTGCTAAAGTTCTAGTAGGACCAGAGACAGCACCACTTTCACTATGTCGTGCCCTGACCAACTCATCATATTCTGCACGAGTCAACTGTACTGTACCCTGTCCAGAAGAAGATCCAAGCGAAGGAGCCCAAGGTTCAGTATCAATAGAAGCATGTAGACCCCGCAGTTCAGGATGAAGGTCATAACAATAATCAACAGTGTGCCCAGAAAGTTGGCAATGAGTATAAAAACGGTTCGCTCAACCACCACCACGTGCTCCTCTAGAAGTATTACTACCACCACCACGAACAGTACCTCGGTCTTGAAAACCACGACCACGGTAAGAACTATCATAATTCCATTGTCCACGGCCGTTCATACGACCATGAATCCCTTGACCTCCACGAGCCACCATAGCACTACTATATGAAATTGTTGAAGCTTTGGGACTTGGAGTGTAACGAGCAGCTCGAGAATACACTTCTTCAATGGAAGGAAGAGTGCTCTGAGAGGTAATCTGTTGACGAAGAGCACTATGATATGGACCAAGGCTACGAAGAAAGAGCACGGTTATCATGTCCGCTTCTTGTTGCTGCATCTGAGTAACTGTGGTAGCAGGTGGAAAATAAGACTTGAGGCGCTGATATAAAGATGCAAAACGAGCATAATGTTCTGCCAAACTAAGATCACCAATTTTGGCTTCAAATAAAGCCTCCCATATGTCACAAACTCGACTCTTGTTATTCTGGCTAGAATACAGCAAAGCACACTTTGTCCATATCTCACGAGCTGTAGTGCAATCCATGAAAAGATGACGAATAGATTCAGCCATACTTCTCCATAAAAGTGTACGCAGAGTAGCATCTACGTATTTCCATTCTTCTAAACTAGCTGAATCTTCAGGTGGTTCTTCTTCAAGCCATCTAGACTGGCGATTAGAATAAATAAAGGTCGAAAGAGCCATCGACCAAGAAGGGTAATTGTTACCGTCCAACTTGACCAAGGTATTGTGCAAATTAGTCATACTATAATATGAACCAAAAGATATTGAACTCGAAGAAGTACGGGAGGAGCCCAACCCCGAAGTAATAGACGGCGAATTAGATGAACCAGTAGACATTCTCACAAATCACTAATCATTGAAAACTTGACCCGCGTATGTAATAAATAACACACCTCACTTATTATATGACTTCTGTAAGTATCCGCAAATCTCAGCAACTCCACATTCAGCTACTCTAATTCAGCCAACCAAACTCAGAACTCTATCCACACAATTTAAAACACCATTTAACCCTTCGTAACATCATATATAAGAATCAAGTCTCATAAATCAACCTCCCAACATCCAAATATCACTTTCAACAGCTCAATATCAATTCCACACAACCCTTGACCTCAGAAACTCCCTTGATAACATCGATTTCTAGGTTTCAATACATCAAAAAACACATGAGAGATCTGAGGCGAGTGAATTAATGTTCAGACAACACTGATTTTTGACCTAGATGAGTTCCAGGAGTGTTTTCAGCCCTGGGCGACGCCGAATCTGAGGCCGCCGGCCCTGGGCGACGCCGGACAGAGGGTCGCCGGCCCTGGGCGACGCCGGACGGAGGGTCGCCGGGATCTACAATGGGTCACTAGCCCTGGGTTGAGGTCGCCGGACCTAGATCTTCCCGGATCTGAGGTCACCGGCCCTGGGCGACGCCGGACAGAGGGTCGCCGGCCCTGGGCGACGCCGGACGGATGGTCGCCGGGATCTATAGTGGGTCGCCGGCCCTGGGCTAAGGTCGCCGGACCTAGATCTTGTCGGATCTGAGGTTGCCGGCCCTGGGCGACGCCGGACGGAGGGTCGACGGCCCTGGGCGACGCCAGACGGAGGGTCGCCGGGATCTACAGTGGGTCGTCGGACGGTGGTGGCTAGGGTTTGTTGTGTTTAGGTTTTTTTTTTTTTTTAATTTAGCTCTGATACCATGTTAATGATAAAAGAGTCACTAACTGTATTATTTCAGAGATAGTAAAGAGTATTTATAGGCTTAGGATTAAGCCTAATACATTTACACAAATACCCCCAACTTGCTAATACTCTAAAGTAATAAACCCAACTGGCTCTTATCCCGTTCTTTGCTAGACCATGCAATTTTAGCTGGGCCAATCAAATTACTAAAGGTTCGATACTTGATTTGAAGGATTCCAGAAGTGTTGCTAGGTTGGAATATGATATGAGCAAGCGATACAGCTTCTTTATCCAGGTTATAGGTAACTGCTTTAATATGCCTCAAAGGTTTCTGTCTTGGCAAGGAAATAATTTGTACCGTAGTGAATTACTTGTAGAGACGCTCAAACGCAATTGTAAGCTCTCTAAAGTCAACCCATTTATCGACCAAAAAAAAAAATGTCAACCCATTTAAAGAGCTTCTCTGAACTTCAAGCTTGAGTCAGTCATAGTCTCTCCCCAGACCCTGTAATGTGGGATTATGATTGTTAGGATGTCTGCTATACATGAGGGTTAATTATCATTATCCCTTCCGTGATAAAAAGTTTCAGACTTTGAGTGCTTGAGAGCTACCATGGGAGGTCAATGGTCGGTCAGAATTTGATAAGTACTGTCATTTAACGTCATTGTGCGTATGGTGACGATCTTTGTGGTTATATGTACAGTTAGTGAAGCCTATCGGTTGTCCTGCAAGCAAAAGAGATGGCATCCGCAGGTCAATGGCATGTGATCTACTGGCTGGTGAACTTCGTATTCTGAAATCTGCTGCTTCATGGCTAGGGAACTACACAACCAACCTGTGACAGCATAAAACTGGCCGGAGGCATTGTTAGTTGGTGAAACAATTGAGAAAGCTGACAATTTCCATGTCAGAAATCAAAGGGAGCACCAGTGAAGGGAGAAACCCATCACTCTGTATTTTTTATGGGGGCGTGCAAATGTCTGAACGCAGTTGGCAGCCAGTCAGAGCCTTCTTGTTTGGGTGCGTGCAAATCAGGTGTGCGGATTATCCGTTTCTCATGTTCTCTTCAGAGTTAGAAGAGGTCATCCGTTATCCACGCACATTAAGCTCCCTTAATGCAGATAAGCATCTGATTTCTGAATCAATGCCTTGAGTTTTGGTACCCTTGTTAATGTATTTGAAGCCTTACCTTCTTCCTCCAGCTCGGGATCTCTCTATGCATATTGTCGTTTGCTTGGTCGTTCTGATTAATGTTATCCGATTGGGTTGTTATGCTGAAGCTTTGATTTGTCCACGCCCAGTCACCTTTGGCTTGGATTTATCTTGGCTCGTATTGCAATTCACTGAAAGCAACTCAATTTGAGTTTTTAGTCGAAGGGAGGCATATTATCTGCCTAGGCCAATGGACACGCATGATGATTTGATCTTTTCACCTGATTGCATAGTGGCCAAAATTTGATTTTTCAAATATTTTTAAATGAATTAAAAATGCTCGATAATCATGAATTAAGGGTTAATTTGTGGTAGCAAAGGGTGTTGTGGGATGCTAATATGTTCCTTATGTTACCGAACACGCGAACTCAACCTTTTGATTACGCAATAGACCATTCACCTTACACGTCACCTAGGTAGTTTATTTCCCTATGATTACTTAGGCATACTTGGTCCAATGACCCAAGTAAAAACGAATGGAACAAAATCAATCCGTGGCGACTCTTTTCTACATTTTTCATAATTCGAAGTATCATCTACTTTTGTAGTCAACTTGAACCTAGGGACTTAAAAAAAAAAAAGAGAGACCTTGCTCCCGAGAGCTTCCATCTCCCTCTTCGGGGGTCTTCCTCTCCGCTTGGTTGGAGTTCTCTTTCTTCATCACATCAACTTCACATATTTCCTTCTTCATCCACTTCTCACCCAAGGTCGCCGACTTCCCCCCGACCGAGACGAGGATGATCTGCTCCGTGCTGTAATATTCTCTGCTGGTTGTATGCCAGTGAAGAAGTAGCTCCTTCAGCAGCGATTTGGTGGTGCTTGGTGATGCCAGTGCTTGAGTGGCTCCCCGTTTGTACTTCAATCACTGAGGTATCAGTGAGCGCACACCAAGTGTTCGTTTTAATGCCTGCTAGAAAGTTGTGAGAGAAGTGAGGTGTTTTCTTTGGCGGTGGTTGGTGATTGAGGAGTAAATCTTTTTCTGTGGTTAGTGGTTAAGGGAGGCGGACCATTGCCCCTTCGTAGCCATGAATATTATAGCATGAAATTGCCGAGGCATTGTAGGAATACCCACAGAGAAAGAGTTGAAGGCTACATGCCAATTTTGTAACCCAGATATCGTATTTCTATCGGAAACAAAATGTGATACTAGTCGGATAAAACTCTTACGCGACGGATTGGATTTACCTACTCCTTTTCAATTCCTGTGGATAATCCAGCCAAAGGTTTAGCCGTCATTTGGAAAGATCCCGTGGTCTTATCCATTTCCTTCGTAGGCAAAAACCAAATTCACACAAAGGTTTCTAACAAAGAAAATCTTGAGCTTTTATGGTGGCTTTCGTTGGTGTATGCACCCCCTTATTTTGGTCTTAAGCAAGCATTTTGGGAAGAATTCACTGATCGGGTTCGAAACTTAGGAGAGGACTAGGTTGGAATTGGAGACTTCAATGAGACCATCTCTGATTCAGAGGCGTCCAGCAGAACGGGCCTGGGCCTATTTCGTCGCTTCCTAGTAGACTTTATGGATTTAGCGGGATGTGTTTGATCTTGGATTTAAAGGCAAACCTTATGCCTGGGCAAATGGCAAAGGGGCCTTTACAAGCGTTTGAAAAAGACTGGATCGAGCAATCTGTTCAACTTCGTGGTATGAGAAATCCCCTCGTGCAGGGGTTATCCACTTAGGGCGCGTTTGGTAACGTTTCTACTTCTAAGAACAATTTCTTTTCAGAAATAGTTTTTTCTAATTCTATTTCTTGAATGAGTTTTTGAGCAAAATAATGCGTTTGGTAACTGCACGAAATTTCTATTTCTGGAATAGAAAAAGAATAGAAATGCGTTTGGTAATTGCACGAAATTTCTATTTCTGGAATAGAAAAAGAGCAAAAATGTGTTTGGTAACTGCACGAAATTTCTATTTCTGAAATAAAAAAAGAACATAAATGCGTTTGGTACAATCAAAAAAATTTCTATTCCTAATTTTTTTCATTCAAGTCTATATATTTTATTTAACTATAAGTACAAGTTATAAGTGAAAAAAATCAATAAGCATTGTTTATTGGTTTGTCTAATCCTTTTTAACTCACATATATATATATATATCTTTAGTATGCTCCTCATGGATAAAATTAATTTTCTTAATCTTTTTATTATTTTGAATACCATATTTATCTATTTCAAAAGTTTCTTCACAACCGCTATTATAAATACTATTTATTCTCATATTAAATTACCAAAACACAAAAAGAATGCTTACATCTTAACCATGTGTTAGTTGTTTTTATTACCAATAAATAAACAAAACAAGAACTCATTCTAGTTGTTAGACTTACAAAATTTAGTGCTGTGAGTTCCAAAAAGAACTGATGTGAACATCAATCAAAATGTTTGGTCCTGGTTATACACCATCCTAATTCTGCATACGATTACTTTAACATTGCTTGCAACTAGACATGGGATGTGGGCATTGCTCAAGGATTTTCACAACATATGGAGCACCAAAAGAGGGCTTGGTCTGTTGACTTCTCTCGAGCAGACCCTACGAAGTTTGCGAGCGGCAGTGATGGTTGTTCTTTGAAGCCGTGGGCAATCAATGAGGCATGCCATCTCTTGTATCTATTTTAACATTCTTTTTTCCATACAGTAGTATAATATCTTCTTGAAAAAGGGACATAATCTTCTCCCTAGTTACAATTTATGCATGATTGAAAGCTTCCATAGAAAAGAAGTTTGGACTGAGTCACATTAGGGGAATCAGACTGGCAAGGAAATTCAGTATACTTTATGAACTCAGTTGATCATTCTTGGCCATTGAAAGCCCCGTTAATATTTATTTAAGCTGTAACCATAAGTTCAAGCAGCGTAGACACAGATTCTTGCTTTGACTTTTAGTTAATTTATCGTTGTGGAATTTTATGTGAGGATTTTCTAATTCAAAAAGGAAGAATGAGGTCATTAATGTGATTTTCTGCAGAAAAACTCGGTCGACACCATTTGGAACCCAGCCAATGTCTGTTGTGTTCAGTTTTCTCCTCACTCGACTAATCTGTTGGTTTTCGGATGTGCTGACAACAAAATCTATTGCTATGATCTCTTCGGCACACTTAGATTCCTTGGTGCAGTTTAGTTACATAGGCTTTGGATTTGAAAAATACAACAATAATAATACCCGCTAATTAACAAAATGTTGCCAAATATTTATAAACAACATTACATAAGTCATAAACACAAAGTCATGGAATCTCAGGCATATTGTGATCCCTTGCCATTTTATTTGCAATATTTTTCTTAAGCATGTTCATCTCAACGGCCTCCTCATGCCACTCATCTACATCCTCCACTTGTGTAGGTCCAAATGGGTACTCCAGATCTCCATACAGGGAAAAGTTTTTGCCCATCCTGTCTTGATCGCGAATATAATTATGTATAGCACAACTTGCAATTACAATACATGCTTGCTTTCGAATTGTAAATAGAGGCATATGTCTTAAAATGAAAAAAACCGATTTTTTAATGCCCCGGATGACCTCTCAATGGCATTCCTTAATGAAGAATGCCTATGGTTGAACAATTCTCTTGTTGTTCTGGGCCGTCTCTCCCTACCCCTATAATCATTCAAATGATACCGTTCACTTTTAAACGGAGTTAAAAATCCTTGAAGTGCTGGATAAGCATAATCTACCACGTAGTGTTTTCCTATAACAAGGTATATATAAATTTGTTATGGCATCAATACAATATAATCATACAGAAAATTACTCATTATAGACAAAGTAAATACCTGATGGTGGTCGAGGAAATTGCAGTTGAGTAGTCTCGAGTGTTGCTGAGAGCACCCGACAATCGTTGACAGATCCTTCTCACCCAGCATATACGAAAGTAAATTTCATGTCAAATGAACAAACACACAAGACATTCTGGGTGGTAGTCCATTTCCTGTCTCTAAATGGGATTTGCTTCGACACAGGCACAAAAGCATTAATGTGGGTGCTATCAATAGCACCTACGCTACCTTATCATTTTAAAACATCCTAGTGTTATACAAGATTATCAATACATGTATTTGATAGAATAAAATCGACATGAAAGTCATACCTTGAAGTAGCGTATATGGTTAGGATCCATAAGAATCTCTTCTGGGACAACATCAAAAGAAGGTGGCTTGATAACCTCTTTCGACAATTTCATAACGGCTTTCAACACTATGGTAAAATACTTATTGATTGTTTCTCTTGAATGTTGGAATCTCTCACATAAATCTCTATTAGAGTTCTTGTGACCAACCAAAGATAAGAAGATCCCAACTTGTTCATCTATCCTAACATACTGACTATCTTTCAACCAACCTCTTGCCCTCATTAAATCACATAAATTTAGAAAAACATGTCTCTCCATTCTCAATGCTTCATATATTCTATCTGAATGTCCATAAACAATCTCTCTTACCCATTCGAGTCCTGACAATTTGTTGTCCCTAATAGGTTCTCTCAAATACACGGACGTGTCCACTGAAAAAGTGGACAACCATCCTATTATTATGTCAATATCAAACTCATCCAAATACTGCTCAATTGGGGCTCCCTCCCCATTAGACACACTATTTGTTCCCCCTTCCATAGTACATATGCCATCACACAAATAAAAGAACATCAATATGGACATCTAGAAAAAAAAATTAACAACTACTAATAACATAAGTTGTAGAGTGAAAGCAAACCAAATATAAAAATCCCACACAATCCATCACACCCATGCCATCACACAAATACAATAGTCTCAACATGAATATCTTTAAAAACCAAATAATAAGCAATACCATAAGTCAGAGTAAAATGAAACACAAAGCCATGAAAATCCTACGCAATCCACGGTACAATTCCCAACATCTAGTTAAGAGATTGGAGAAGTCCAATTCTTCAATTGGGGTTTTGATGAAAGCTTCACTCCATCTGGCACTAGCGCATGCTCGTTCCACTGCTTTGTTGTAAAGATTCTGGTCCAAGTCATGTATGCTAACTAGGATATCAATCACAGCAGATACAGAGAAGGGGTCTACAGGTGGTGCTGCGACCTGTGAAGTGATAGAGCCAGTCACAGATTGACTAGCCCTAGCTTTGATCATCTCCTGTATGGCTTTGCAAGTGTTGGCAACATGGAATAAGCTACTCGCTCTTCTCCTCTTCGTATTTGGGGTCCTATCCAACTTATGCTTGCCATCAACTGGAGTAGATGTCTTGTCAGATGTAAACACTCCCTCATTGAGGTGGTGTTCACTACTGTCTTCTGGATCATCGTTTGCATCACCACCGCCATTGAATAATCCCTGGTCATCATCTCATAACATCAAGTCTTCAGCATTTCCCACAGCATGCTCCCCAGTAGCATATGTATCACCAAATACAATACACAGGTTGGGATAATGAGGAAACCCATCCTTCTTGAATTTTTCCCACTCACTATTATCTTGCAATTCTTACAATGATGACATACGTTAGCAATATAATTAAACATCTTAAAAATTACACCTACAATGATCTCAAAAGGATGAAAAATTAAATGATACCTTGATGTGAGATTCCATATGCTTGGATCATCGACAACAACTGCTTTATTCACGTTATCCCAACCAAATCCGGATTGTGAAAGAAGCTTCTTAAAACTATCATATTGTGTTTTCAGTTTGTTCAGCTTGTTCTTCAATTGTACTTGGCTATATTGGAGCCCTGTTTGATTATTGAATTTAGTCCGTATGTTATTCCACCCCGCTTTGTTGTAAGTAGAAGAGGTGCGATTTCCCTTTTTGACCTCTTCTACCAACAAACTTATAAACAGGTTGGTTAAAGGCTTGGTTCGCTTTGCATTGAATACCTCTTTCTGTGATGCTATTAACCGTCACTGGTTGAGCATCATATAACCCATGCATTAAATCATACCATAGTTACATAGGAATTACATGCAATACTACATTAAATCATAACATAATCATAACATTGTAATCATTTAACATTGGCTACTACAATTGCCCCTAGAAAGGAATTAAAATGGAAGTGAATTTCATCAATAGGATTTCTATTATTGGCAGCCATAAAATGTAAGTGCCACAAAAAGTTGATACATGTATTTAGGCATTACTCGAAAATAAAATTCTAACTTTAAGACAGTGCAATTCGATTCCCTCCCTATCGTCGATATAAGGGTACCTACCAAGTTAATGGAAGATACATGTAAGGATCCACACCTTCATAAAATTGAAACCAATTAAACAATAGATTGCTTCTGGGGTAGCTTCTGCAAATTGAGTACTGCAAGAACATAAGGGATAAGATATTAACTATAAATCCTACGGAATACCGATGGCTTAAAGCCATGACTTCACATACTACCATATTTTCAGCATTGTGATAAGATCCTATTGTCACTTTGTATTCTTCATCCAGAAACATACATATTAACTATAAATCCTACGGAATACCGATGGCTTCAAAAAGATTTCTGTCGACTGCTAGGCATGTTGTTTTTTTCCAATAAGAACAAGAAGCTCCATTCCTAAACCTAAAAGAGCACCTGGACTATTCACCTCTGGAGGTCAGGACCTCATTGAATGTTCAACCCACTAAGTACATGAGGGACAACGTTCCTTTAATATAGCGTCATGAGTGAATTCATGAACCCACAAAAAACATTTACAGGCAAATGAAAGTGAATGACAAGGTAACACAAGCTTCAACTGAAAGATTACTCAATCCTAGAATATGATACACCAACAACAGTGAAGACGTGCTAAGTATTACAAAATTTAGAACATGACAGAATTAGTGAGAGGACCACTATAGCAATGATCAAATAACATAATATCAAGCAATTATATCTAGAACTAGGAAGTTCAGTGGGGTTTAGCAACAGCTTGCCCAAGTTTCCTTGAGACTTGTTTTGCATTTGCCACCTAGGCATAACGCGATTTAAATCATAGGATACTGCAAGAAGCAAACCAAAGAGATAGCACCAGGTCATACAAACTCAACCCTTGCGTTTCCAAAGAAATTCCCTCTGCTTTGTCCTCTATATATCACTTCATATTGAATTGGCAGTAGATGCTTGTACATGAGCTCATAGAAAATCTTCCTTACGTTACACTACCTAAGTTTTTATCAGATGAACTATCATTCTCACAGAAGTTTCAGATAAAATTGACTATGTACCCAAACTAGAAAATGCTTTGGCTGGTTAGGTCGACCTAATATTTCCCGATTCTTTAAAGCATTGCTTCTCATGGGCTTCGTTTCATGCCTTGAGGAAATGCGTTTTCGCTTAACACTCAAGCGAAACCAAATTCTGAAAATTTTATCTATTCTCACACAGAAGAAGTTGCAATGACATCCATCCATCCATCCGAATCTGGACACACACTCCACATATCAACTAAAACATCAACATTGATCAATTACCGAATAGTCAAACAACCCACACAAGCAGAAAAACAAGACTATTCCATCTAAAAGGGTTCACAAAACCAACTTCACGACAGAAAAAAAAACCCTCGAGCAGCAGAATCCGACTCCAACCCAATCCACACCAACAAGAACCCTAGCTCGAAAGGCCAAGCACCATCTAAACAAGCACACGCGAGAGGCTTGGAAGGGAAAGAAGAGTATCCAATCAGTGAAGCGAAAGATACAACCACGATGAGTACCTTGCGGACCTGGGCACGAGGGTCGACGTCGTTGCCGTCGAGCGAGGGTCACCCCCGCCGATCTGGACGAGGGCTGCGGTCGAGGGTTGTTCGCGCCCAGATCTGGGTGCGAGGGCTACTCGTGCCCAGATCTAGGTGCGATGGCCGCCCTCGCTTTACAACGTCTCTATAGAATCGCCACACTATCAAACAAAGACAAGAATAGAAAGATGTATTGGCGGCTTTTGACTGGCCGGGGCTTCACCGGGAGTGACAGGGTGGTGGCCGGTGCTTTGAGACTATCTGCAGACAACGGAGGACGGAGGAGGAGCTGAAGCCGCGGCTTGAAAGGGAAGAAGACGGTCTGCAAACGACGGTCCTATGTTTCTCTTCCTTTTTACCTTTCTATTTTTGTTTTTGTTTCTTTGATTCTATTTCTATTTCTAGAAACAAAGAAGTAGATTTTTTCTACTTCTTATTTCTGCTCCAAATCTATTTTTTAGCCACTTTTCTATTCCAAGAAGTAGAAAAATCAACTGACGTTAGCAAACGGATTTCTGTTTTTTTTTTTTGTTCCAGGGAACAAAAGAACAGAAAAATAAAGAAATAGGAGTGTTACCAAACGGAGCCTTACCGGCTGTAAATTCGGATCATTCTCCTATTTGGCTTTATTCAACTTCTCTTGAAGACAATTCACGAAGCCCTTTTAAATTTGAAGACGCTTGGCTATGAGACTCAACTTGTGTTAATGTAGTGGAAGAGGCTTGGAACACTGAGGTGGAAGGTTGTTAAAATAAATCTCGAGTTTGAGCCCGACAGACGAAACCCGACTCGAAATTATTTGTATGGAGGTCTAAATATGTTAAATTGGATTTTTCCTGATATGAAATTGGAATCAGCGAAGAAAATAGGGAAAAGGAAATATGCGAAATTAGCTCTCTTAAAATGTGTTGGAGTTCAGCCACGGAAGAGTCTTAAATTGGAAAGTCCACATGGACTTTGAATTTGACCTTGATTCGGACATGCATGGAGTTTATATATATATAAGTTTCCTGTTGAAGTTGAACTTCTTGTCTTGAAGCGCCTTTCCGTGAGTGCTTGTGTGCTGTGGGCATTGTTGATGCGTGTAGAGCTGGTCTTTGTGTCGCCCATGTCTAGAGAAGAACTGAAGCGCCGAACTGAATGCTTGACATGAATCTTTGTGGAATTACTCTCGTCGTCTTCTTCGTGCATGATATTGAAGAAAAAGTACGAGTGTTTTAGCAGATTAAATCTTGTGGTAAGATTTGTGTAATTCCTTTGTGAGATTGAGAGATTATTTCGTAAGGAATTGTTGGGTTAAACACTGCGTGCGTTATTGGGTGTAATTGGGGTTTGGAAAACACGAGAGTATTTGAGTGACTCGAGTGTGATTGTAATGTCTATTGTATCGTTTGATTTATAGTGGAATTCCGTACTGCTCTCCCCGTAAAAGTAGATCACTAAGACCAAACCACGTAAATCTGGTATCTGATTTATTTTCTTATTCTGTCAATTTTATTGTTCGATCGCTTGGCTTCTGCAACAAAGGCAATTCAAAGGCCTTGTGGCATAGGAAACTAAAATCAACAGCGATAGCCCTCAAAAAGTGGAATAAGGAACACTTTGGCATTTGCCAACAACACCTTAAGGATTTGACTTCATCACTTAAGTCCATTCAAAGGGATGATCCTTCAAAAGAGAATAGCATGAGAGAAAAAGAAATCGAGGCGGATATTAATGAGCAATGAGAGAGATTGGAGATGATGTGGAAGCAAAAATCAAGACAATCGTGGCTATAGGAGGGTGATCAAAATACCAAATTTTTCCATCTCTCTACCTCTATAAGAAGGCGCAAAAATTTTATCGTAGCAGTGCAAGATGATGGGGCCGATGGATCACGAATATGGATGAGATCAAAGGCTTTTTTCTATCCAAGTATACAGAGCTTTTCTCGGGACCAACACTCGATCCACACCCTCGCTTGGGGGAGTTATTCCCTAAGGCTATTTCTGAAGAGGAAACTTTGAACTTCAGGAGATTCCAAACTAAGATGAAATCTATAGAGTCCCTAAAGCGATGGCCCCTCTTAAATCACTAGGCCCATACGGATTTCATGCTATCTTCTATGTGAAATGTTGGGACGTGGTGAAGGCCTAGGACATCCAATTTGTACGGCACTCCTTCCGCACTAGTCAATTGCCTCACCTCATTAATCATACTTTCATAGTAATTCTCCCAAAATCGCAAAATGCACATACTTTTACCCAGTTTCGTCCCATAAGTCTGTGTAATGTGAGACTACAAACTTATTTCTAAGTTGTTAGCTAATAGACTAAAAGGGTTTCTCAGCTGTTTGATTTCACCTCAACAATCGGCTTTTGTTTCGGGTAGAAGTATACAAGAGAACTTAGTTATAGCACAGGAAATCATAGACTCCATGAGAAAGAAACAAAATGGTAGGGCTTTTGTGGGAGTAAATGTGGATATGTCCAAAGCTTAAGATAGAGTTGCGTGGAATATTCTCAATATAATACTCCGCAGCGTAGGGTTTTCTATTCACTTTTGTAGACTCATAAACTAGTGTATTTCAACAGTTCATTATACTCTGCTCATCAACGGTAGGCCGGCCGAAGGTCTTACACCTCAAAAGGGTCTTTGACAAGGTGATCCTATTTCATCATACTTGTTCGTAATTTATTTTGAACTACTATCTAAAATACTCAATCAGGCAGATGACTTGAAGATAATCACACGGATAAGAGCAGGGCGAGACATTCCTTCTCCAACGCACCTTATGTATGCTGATGATCTATTATTATTTGTTCAAGTCGCAAAGAGACATGTGAGAGCGCTAAAGGAATACATTGAAATTTACTGCTCCTGGTTAGGTTAGAGCTTAAATCGTCAAAAGTTGTCTGTTTTCTTCTCAAAAAACACTTCCACAGGAACGAAAAATTTTTGCATGGACGAACTCAACATGAAGAAGATAGACCCCGATGCATTGTACCTTGGCAACCCTTTCTTCAAACGTGAAAATGGCAGGGCTAGATACCAATTTCTTGAATAGAAGGTTGATAACAAACTTAGTCATTGGAAAAGGAAGTCCTTGTCTTGGGCGGGTAGAGCAATGTACATTCGATTGGTTGTTTAGAATAGTTCGATCTATGCTATGCAATCTAATAGGTTGCCAAGAGTCACTTGTGACAAACATGATGCAGCTACTAGGAAGTTTTGGTGGGTTGTCCCAGGTGAGAAAAACAGGTTCTTCACACCTAAATATTGGAACTCTTTGTGTAGAAGAATTAAGAAAAGTGGCGGACTGGGTTTCAGACAAACCAGGGACTTCGATGATGCTTTGATCCTCAAACTCAGTTGGGGACTGATACAAGATAGAGCCAAATTATGGGTTCAAGTCCTTGAGGGAAAATATCTACGGAGATCCAATTTTTGGTACCATGAGGTTAAGGTATCAACATCTCCATTATGAAAGGCAATCATGGACACTAGAAAAATACTCAAGCTCGGCAATCTTTATCAGGTAGGGGATGGTAAGTCAATTGAGGTTAGCAATCACCCTTGAATTCCACACATGCCAAATCATGTTTCTTCTTTTATTGATCCCGATCCTATTTTAAAGCAAAGGAAAATAGCGAGCTTTTTTCTCCCGGGGATAAAATCTTAGGATGTAAACAGTCTAACTCAAGTGTTTTGTCCAACCTCAATCCAAGTCATTCTTCATATTCAGGTTCAATCCTCCATTTGGGTGGATAAACCGATTGGTAGCCAGCTTTTGACGGATTGTTTACTGTTAGATCCGTTTATAAGCTTATCAAAGTGCCTATAGAAAATGGCCCCAACTCTAGAATCAGGAGCAAAATTTGGAAAGCTAGAGTTCATGAGAGGCAAAAGATGATGTATTGGAGGACAACAGCCAATGTCTTGCCCTATAGAGCTAACCTAGGCAGGTTATTTCACATTTCAAACCCTTCCTGCCCATTGTATGGAAATTCAGAAAAAACTTCAGTCCATCTATTCATAGCATGTCCTTTTGGCCCAGATTTTATGGAGACAGAGTCCATGGGGTATCATCTTGTCTGCTTGGAACTTCACATCACCGGAGGAAATGATAAACCACTTTCTTGACCTTGGACGAATTGCGCAGATAATGGGGTTCGATTGCAAACTCTTCACTCTCTATGCAGTGATTCTATGTACTAGAATGTGGTTTTATAGGAATTCTATATTACAGGATCAAGTTATTCCAAATCCTTCCCAAGCAACTGAGTTGGTTTCACAAGAGTTCATGGAATTTTCGAACAAGTTCAGGGAAGAGAACACAATTGCAACAAGTTCAGAAGCCAATTCGATTGGGGTAGGAATAGAATTATGGCTCCCACCAGCGTATCAAGAGCTTAAATTTAATGTAAATGGTGCATGGAAAGACAACAAAGGAGCCACAGGTATCATTGCACGATCGGCTATCGGCTTAGTAGTCCACACTTGGACAAGAAGAGGACGTTGGAACTCGCCAATGGAAGTGGAAACAGTAGTTATCCTTCTCACTTGCAATTATGCTCAGTCTCAAAGGCATTCGAAAAGTGATTTTTGAAAGCGATCGTAAGATCTTAATTGATGCCATCCAACAAAAGGGTCTTTGCCCTTGGAATATTCAGCCTTTCGTTGCATATTCTCGCTTTCAATTTCAGCACAATTCAAGTTGAAACTCGGCTTGGACCCACAGAACCAAGAATGGAGCTACTCATACACTTGCAAATTGGGCTTTTAATCAAATAGGCACTACATCCTCTTTTCTTTTCTATGATCTCCTGTCTATAGTTAAAAATATTGTACTAGTAGAGTCTTCTTTTATATATCGTTCTAATGTAGGTAATGCAACCTTTTTGTAATGCTTTGTTTGCAATGAAAAGTTTAATTTCTAGCAAAAAAAAACTTGAACCTAGGGATTGGGAAGACCCTAGAGACAATGATCGGATGCACTACCAACCCTTTAACTTTCTTAAATTTTTTTAAGACAAAATTTTTCCTTGCGTATCTTTTTCATCCGATATCCTATTAACTTATTTTTGCGCCATGAATAATTCGCCACTCAAACTTTCTCAAAATGCGGTCGGCTCATTTAAAAAATGTCAAGATCTTGGGTTTTCTGGAATTTGAGTTGAAGGGACGGTCATGGTGGAAAGTTAGGATACTTTCTTCCTTCTAAATCCAATTTATGTGAATTTTTAGGCATCGGAAAACAGTGATATCAATTGATCGGGAAAGATCACCAATTTCCCGATACCTGCAAGATCAACCCGATGGTGTTTGGAATACGCGATATCTTGAGATCCGGCCATCCAATTGTAAAGGTAATATTCTAACACTAGCGTGCACTCTTGGCCAGTCTCTCTTCTCTCTCTCACTCGTTCATCCTATCCTGTGGCTTCATTGCCACCGGCACCTCTCCACGACCACCGCCTCCACTATCAAATAATGAAATGATCAGGTTAATTTCAGTCCAGCCAATATTCTTAGGTTTAAGATTGTCAATCTAGATTCTAAACTAACAACTTTATTGTGCATAGTTTTTCCTCCCGTGAAGAGATAAAACTCGAGTTGACAGACACAAGCTCCCTCGTTTCTTTCTTCAAGGGTGAGAGTTTAGGGGGAAGACCGCTGTATCGATGCAATCTACAAAAATGAGCTTGACTCTGAAGCCATCGGTTTTTAATCTGCATTATAATCTATTTTCACACCCATGTATATCAAAGAAAGATATTATGCAAATTTTCTTTTATTAGATAAGTTATTAGCATACTCAAAAAAAAACTACATGAAGGGCCTTAACTTGCTATTTCCTTCTCTTTAGTGTTCAATTCTCCATGGAATTGACACACTTCATATACAAAAGATAATTTGTTTGATGTAAAATCAAACAAGAACTGATAATTTGCTTGTTGGAATGCTCCAAATATGTTGATTCCGTTGTCACTTATAGGTAACATTTGCAAGCAAAATCCACCTACGAAGGAATGAAAAAGTTGTCTTTCATTGAGAAAAAGATTGGCCCCTTCGAGATGGATTGTCATAAATGGAAATGTGTAATTACCATGTGGCAAGACATAGCATAAGTCAAATTTGCCGGGCTGAGGAGTCCTAGGGTGCCAACCATACTTATCGGAGAAATATCGCATCAATTCTGCTTTTACAGCAGTATAGGCAGTATGAACAAGAGTAGTGTAAGGCAATCCAATGTCAAAAACAAACCCACCTATATGGTCTGATCTCATTCGAAAAATTGCAGGATTTATATTAGGGCTCTTTCCACAGACACTAATACCCATGACTGTTACCGCATATTGGGTCAAATTAGGAACTAGTGATGTCGTCCGGATCACTGACCCTGGAGGTCCGCCGATTGATGCATCGTCCCCAAATTGGAGTAACGTGTAGGTCCCAGTCTTGGATTAGATTGAAGGCAAACAATAGGACAAACGTCCTTTAGTCTCGTTGCCATATTGTGAAAAGATAGACTGCGGCCCCAATCCGAATCCGAATACTCCGGATCTGGAAAAATGTTGTCTCGTCTTGGCCCATCCAAAATTATAGTTGTCTAGGCCACAACCAAACACAGTGTTTAGAAATCCTTTGACAGATCCAGTACCGTCCAGAAAGAGAAAGGTGTCTAATCCAACTTGTCCCTTGCTATGGCAATTAAAACATAAAACATCCATGTGAGAAGCCCCTAGCATCGTACATGCAACTGCCATTTACTATTATCCTAGGAGAACAAAGGGGATCATTATGAGCTAAGGGCCAATATGTTCGCGATTTACTTCTGTTGAAGTTACCTTGCGTTGTGGGGAAGCAATTGGTGCATCCTTCACATTGCATCCAAGTATCATCACTAGCCTGACTTACTATTAGGGAGGTAGTTAATGGAGAAGTACCAACACTCATGGTGATTATGTAATAACTAGAAGCATGCAAAGCGGTTTTAGGTTGTAACGTATAGGGGCCATGCTCTGTCGATACTTTTTGACCCCTGGAACTCAAAGAAGCTGCAAATTCAAGTTGGTGCACACGATTTCGAGATATCTTGAAGATTCTATAGTATCTCTCTTCTAGGCTGAGGTTCTTGGGAAAGAGCGTGGTGTCAAATCAATCTATTGGGATGAGCTTAATGTTGAGCTCAATGGAAATGAGAAAACAAACGAGGAAAGCTGCTGATGTGAGATTGGATATTGTCATTGTTTGGTAGTTTGTGTGTTCTTCAAATGGGTTCACATAAAACATCCAACGCTTTTAGTTCTCACTCTCAATTATATGATGAGAAGAATTTAAAGGCAACAGATCATTTAGTGGTAAGATCTTGTATTTCCATCTAGTTAATACACTAAGAGTTAAAAGACTTTTAGATTTGTGATCTACATTTAATGCATGATATACTCTTTCAAAGTCAACTCATCTTCAAGAGAAAGGAGTTTCTACTTTCTTCTCTCTTTTAGTACGTGATATCTACATTTAATGCTTGATAGCCCTTTTCGATGAATTCTCGTGGATTTGGCACTTTGCGCGTAGCGTTCCTTATGCAAAGAGATAAAAGAAGTAGAAGTATTAGTGATTCTTTTAGTAAGCTAATGCAAGGGGGCTTCCATTCTTTTTGGGTTAATATTAAAAAAAAATCTTTAATCAGTACACCTATGCACATTTATCACAAACCATTTTCATGTCGCAAAAAATCTCAAATATGCCACATTTATCCTTAACTAATCTTCATGTCACAAAAATCTAGGACA
Source organism: Syzygium aqueum (assembly GCA_031216185.1). Lineage (NCBI taxonomy): Eukaryota > Viridiplantae > Streptophyta > Magnoliopsida > Myrtales > Myrtaceae > Syzygium > Syzygium aqueum. The sequence goes on from CM062240.1 coordinate 2,200,437, forward strand.
GCTTTGACAAACCTACCAAAACCTTAAAGCAAAATTAGGGATTTTAGCATATTTTCTAATCTCAGTTCATTTTCTTCAGATATGGGTTCCCAAGACTACATTCTTCATATTTCACCTACACACCAGCACAGCCCAGAAGCTAATTCAGCACGGACCACCAATTTCTCATGCCAAACACTTGAGATCTCTACGTACAAAACTTAACCAAACAAAAGCAAATGCGACTAAAATAATGTTAACAAAAAGTGAAGAAAAATAATTTACTTGAAGTATCAATAGATGTAAAATAGACTGACAATCGATACAATGCGTGCATGGTAACTTATATTATAGTTGATTGTTATTTCATGAGTGTTAATTATGTATTAGAAGGGGAACTTAGGAATGTTAAAACCTAGGCAAAAGGCACGTTTGAGTTGATAATATAGATAGATTAGAAATGTGCAAAAGAACTAGGAACCGCCGACATCACCATTGCTCAAAACCTGCAGTTTCCATGGGGACTAGTCCAGTTCTCAAGTCCAATTTATTAGAATCGGTGAGTAGTGGTCTGGTTCTCAATTTCAAGTGTAGAACCACCCACCCGAACGGGACCGATACACATACATATATATTAGCTTTTTGAAGCATCCTCTGGTGTCTTTGCATCATTAATGCGATGCGGTAGCCGATCTTCTAATTAATACTGCTAACACTTACATAGCTTTGCCAGCTTTCACCTTTCACTTTTTGGAGCAAACCATCATTGCTTGAAGATATAGCTTCATCACCTCAGATGATATCCTCTATGTATTATCCCAAGTTTATATAGCTCGATGTAAACACTTTCATTGTTTAAGTACTGCGATCGAGCGCGCCACTACTGCTACTCAAAGTGATTAATGACTAGGGGTGAAGATCGGTCTAGGGACAATCCTGAACCGACCCTAGACCGGCCTAACCTGGCCGGTCTTGACCTCGTTCCCAGGGGGACGGGGTTGGTCCTTGGTCTTAGACTTGCACTATGCAGATTGGTTCTCGATCCTGGGACTTTAGGGTAGTCCAACCCAGATCAACCCTATATATATTATATATAATATATTATATGATATTATTAAAAAAAATTTGGTCGAAAGAATTGTAAATTAGAAAGTAAAAACCCACTTTTTTTAGTCAAAAGAAACCCACTTAACCGGTTAACCCAGCCTTGATTTAACCGAAAAAAAATAGAAACCCTCCTCTTCCTCTCCTGTCGCCTCGCTTTGCTTGCTCGCTGCTCGCTACTTGCTTGTGAAACCCGATTCCTCACCTCGCGCCACTCGCCTCTGTTTGCTCACCTTGCTCTCAGCTCTATTCGCTCGCCTTACTCGTTGCTTGCCTCTTTGCTCGCCTCGGCCTCACTTTCAAGTCTTCGTTTTTTTTTTTTATGGTTTGTTGCTTTTAGTAAATGGAGATTTATGTTGTTATCTAATCTTAGATTTATGTTTGATACTTATCGGTGTTCATAGTTTGGTTGTTCGATGTCGCATTGTTGATAACTATGAAATTTGAAAGAGTATGTACTTTCAAGGAATACAAAAAATAAAACAAAAAAAGAAATAGCTGGTAGGGGTGTGCAACCGGACCGGGTTTACCCGGGAACCGGAGCGGCCCACTCGAAAAACAGGTTCGGGAACCGATTCCTGTTTGAACCAGTTTGGGAATCGGTTCTATTTTTTCGGAACCGGTTGGAACCGGTCCGGTTCCCGGGTCTAAGTGAAAACCCACTCGTACCGGTTTTAGAACCGGTTTTAAGTTACATGTAAAAAAAACCCTAGCAAGTCCCCTTTCTTAATCTGATCAGTCGCTCGACTCGCTCCCTCCTCTTCACTCACCACTCATCGTTGCGACTGTTTGCCGCGGCCGCCCGTCATCGTCGCTGCAACCTAGCTCGTCGTCGTGGCTGCTCGCCGCAACCCAGCTGTGGCATCTCGTCGCCGTTGCTTGAGTCGCCGTAACGCTGCTCGTTGCCGCTTGTCACCGGAACCCAGATTGTCGCCCCTCGTCTTCGCCATAACCCAACTTGTCGCCGGAACCCAGCTTGTTGCCCATCGCCGCCGCTCGTTGTTGCGGCTGCCCGCCACCTCAGTCACCGCAACCCAGCTCGTCCAACCTACGCCGCCGCGAAGGTCAAGTCACAGTTCCCCCCCCCCCCAATTCCGCTCCCACTACTATTGTTATTTTTAGAGCACGCGATTTCTATATGACGGCAAATCGATGTGGAATAGAGATGAGAACGATTAAATCACTTGTGACGAGGAAGTGTCATGAAAGAGCTCGAAAAGGGACCAGAATTGAACGTTCTGTGCACATCGCATATTGTATTTCGTTACTCTCCCTTGGCCTAAGTCCGAGTTTCAATTAAGTTTGGAAATCTAGGAATGAGCTTCTGCATAACCAGATCGTTTCTTCCATAGACCGTGTAGCTAAAGAGGTGTCTTTTACTGTGAAGTGCAACTCTGAAGGCTCCAGGGCATTGAAGCACAAAGTGAATTTTCCTCAATTGCTGGCTCGTTGTTCTAACTATCATGGTGTAGCTTTAGACGATTGACTTTAGGTTGCTATATTGTTCTCCTGTTATGACTAAGGAGTGTTTGTCTAGTCATCATGGCTTGTAGTGGCAATTGGTCAACCCCCATTCTTGCTGATGAAATACAGCACACCCTACCCACAGAAAAAACTATGGTGCAGTTCTAAGATTGCCAATTGATCAAAGAGCAAATTTGCATTCCAGTTCTTATTGTTTCATACTAGCATTTGATTGGCAAACCTCGGAGGATACAACATGACCAAAGACTCCTCTGTTCCTAGCCCCGAGATTAATGTCTGCATTTATTTATATCCATGATCAACCATCTCTTATTGAGGCATGGGCCATTGTATTTATCCCTGCAGTTTTAATTAACAGAATGCAAAACTTGAGTTACTAATTCTAGGCCTCAAGTCTAAATGGAAAATGATTAGTGTTTTTAAAGAGCTGGAAAGTCATCAAATTATTTGATCCTATATATGCTTTGATGGTAAAGCTGGACCGCATGTCCAAGCTCAGAACTCTTGCATATTGGCTTTGGAAAGCCATCGAATTATTTGACTTTGGTTCGCTATGCTTAGTGGCTGTAATTATTGTTGCACAAATGAAGAGTTAGAGACTTCTTATTCTATGATTGTTTGTCCTATATTGTTGTAAAATTTGTCTTCTGTAGATTCCTGACTTTGTATAATTTAATTTCAGTTGATGGATCAAGACAAAGACATATCAATGGAAGTTGATGGATATAATGAAATGAGTCCTCTCATGGAATTGCCATTCCATGAAGCTGCTGAAGTGGACTCTACAACTGTGAGTGCGACAAACAAGGTGAGGGTACCTAACTCCCATCCTCCTCTTAGTAAAAAGAGAGCCAATCAATCGGAGACATGGGATAATTTTTCGAAAATCATAGATGAGAACACAAAGAAAGTAACTATGGTAAAGTGCATTCACTGTGGGAAAGAGTATAAATACTCTGTTGATCATGGAACATCTAGTATGTGGAAGCACTTGAGAACCTGCAAAAAGTATCCTCATACAAATAAGAAGCAAATGTTGTTTGCATCACGTAACAAAGACGTGGTTGGCAAGGTAGGAGAAAATACTGGTGATGGTAATGTCTTAACAACGTGGAAGTTTGATCAAGAACGTTGTAGACACATGCTTGCTAGGATGATCATTATTAATGAACAACCTTTTTCCACGGTTGAGCGTGTCGGTTTTCATGATTTTGTCACTGAATTGCAACTTCTATTCCAACATTTATCACTATTTACGGTGGCTAGAGATTGTATGAAGTTGTATATGAGTGAAAGAACTTGTTTGAAAGCTTACTTTGGTAAGCTTAATTATAGGATTGCACTCACGACGGATATGTGGAGTTCCATTCAAAACTTGAACTATTTATGTCTCACAGCACATTTTATTGATAAAAATTGGAAATTGCATAAAAGAATTATCACTTTTGTGATGATGTATAGTCATAAGAGTAGAGAGATTGGGAAAATGGTGGAGAAATGCATTTACGAGTGGGGAATAGAAAAGAAGGTGTCCACAATAACCGTTGATAATGCTAGTTCTAATGATGTGGCTATTGGTTATTTGAAGGAAAAATTTTCAAAGGAAAGGTTTTTGATCTTGAATGGTGATGTTTTACATATGAGGTGCACTACTCATATATTAAACTTGATTGTAAAAGATGAATTGAATGAGGTGCTTGGTTCTATTGCACATATTCGAAATGTAGTTAGGTATGTGAGAAGGTCTCTCATGAGAGCTCAAACATTTCAATCTTGTATTGAGAGTGCGAGGATTACATACAAGGGTTCAGTTTGTCTCGATGTTGCCACTAGATGGAACTCTACTTACCTAATGTTAGATACAGCCATAAAGCACAGGAAAGCTTTTGAAATGATGGAAGACGATGATTCATCTTTCTTAAGGGAGATTGACAATGATTCTCCTCGAAATGAAGATTGGGAAAATGCCATCGTTCTTTCTAAGTTTCTGAAACAGTTTTATGATGCCACCAAACGGATATCAGGAAGTTCATATGTTACTTCAAATGATTATTTTGAGGGTATAGCTTTTTTGTATAAATATTTGAATCATGCAGCGAATTCTTTGGACCCTAAGCTTCAAGCTATGGGTTTAAAAATGAAGGAGAAGTTTGATAAATATTATGGGAGTTTGGATAAAATAAATATCATGGTGTTGATTGCGGTTACATTGGATCCTACAAAAAAAAGTTGAATTATGTGAAGTTCTGTTATGGACAAGTTTATGATGAAGAAGCGAAAATTGATGAGATGCATGATATGGTGAAGCTTGCTTTGGAGCGTTTGTATAAATTTTATGAGCAATCATTTGTTTGTTCTAGTAGACAACATTTTGGTGGTTCAAGTGTAAGTACTAGTGGTAGTGGGTCCAATGCCAATATTGACAACAATGAAGGTAACAATGAGGATGACATCCAAGCTTGGCGAAAAAGCTTTCTTCACGCGAAGAAAAAAGTGCTTAATGAAAACAAATCTGAGCTTGATCGGTATCTTGAAGCCGAAAGTAAAGATGTCATTAATCTGGACCTTTTGATGTGGTGGAAGAGTTGTGGGTCAAAGTATAAAATCTTATCTTTGATGGCTCGGGATGTTTTGTCCATTCCCGTGATTACCGTTGCTTCGGAGTCGGCTTTTAGTACATCGAGACGTGTGCTTGACGGCTTTCGAAGTTCTTTGACTCCTAAAGTGGCGGAAGGTTTGATTTGCACTCAAGATTGGTTAAAAGCCGCTCACGTGCCGATTAATGTTGAAGAGTGCATTGAGAACGCGGAAAAGTTTGAGTCGGGTAAGTCGTGTATATTTCATTGTTTCTTTTTATCTTGTAATTCATTCACATATTTATCTATTGAGTGAATACTTTATTTAATCTTTTTTTTTGTTTTTAGATTTGGATTGTCTTACCGAGGATATTATCATTGGTAAATAAACTTTCTTTTGTGGAAACTCCGATTTTGTGGTGAGTAAATATACTTCATTAATCGACATATTTGGATTTGTCTTTAGAGCACGATTTCTAGTTGATTTTTCTTTATGTATGAATTTTAGGTTTTTTACCGTGCCCATGATGGTCCTGGATGGTTGCAATGCAAGAACTTTGTTGGGTCTTCGGGCTGTTTCATCATTTTCATTGAGCTATGGCCAAATTGGTTTGGTATTGTTATTGTCTTCTCCTAGGAACAATGGTGCTTTTCATCATTATCATTTTATTAAAGCACTGACTTTTTAATTGTAGAAGTAAAGAGTTATTGGAGGGTTTTAGCATGGTTAGTTCTTATGTGTGTTATCCATCCGCTGTGGGTGAATATTTGGTGAACTTTCTTTGCTTGAAACAAATGGACAGGATTATGCATTAGCTAATATAGTTTCATCATTTTCATTTTTATTACTTCGAGAAGCACAGAGCACTTATGAACATGTTAAGGGGAGCATGTCAATTGCTGGACATGGTGCTTGTGAATTGTTTATTTTGCTCGAAATTTTATGAAACCAGGAAAAAAAAAACAAGTTATCGGGTAGACCCTGGAACCTGACCGGAAAAATAGGGTAGGTTCCAAAACAGAGTCTAAGGAAAACAGGGTAGGTTCCAAGTTCTAAAAACTGGGAACCAATTGTAACAGGGTAGGTTCCAGGTTTCAGGTCTAGACCCTACCCACCCTGGAACCGATCACCCCTAATAGCTGGTCCCGGGTTGACCTTGGAACCGAATCAAACTCATGGGGCTGGTCCAATCCTCGGTCCCAAGCTCAACAGGGTTGATCCTCAGTCCCAAAAATTGAGGACCAATACTATATGGGTTGGTCCTAGGGATAGGTGCAGGATCGGCCCAATCTAGACCATGCTCACCCCTATTAATGACATTCGATGTGGTGACTTGGTAATGCTTGCCGCTGTTTCTAGTGAGACTAGGTCCCGACAAACTGACTTCTGAACCCCAAGACCGTGCACGAATGGACTCCTCCTACGTTGATCCCTTTCCGGTTGGCTCAAGTGATCCTCGCAAGCTCAAGCTTATTTAGGCTTGGGCAAGACTCGACCTTGTTGGATCTGGCAAGGTGGAGCCTCACCCAAACCTAGCGAGGCTCAAGCTTGCCAGGATTAGGTAAGGCTTGACCTCGTCGGGCAAGGCTGCTGGCGATTGGCGGAGGAAGAAAGAAAAGAATAAAATATTTTAAAAAATCATTAAAAAAATTAAAAATTTAAAAAAATCCACGTCAGCATCGACTGTGCCGCGTAGAATGACCAACATCCGCATCAGCAATTTCCAGCCAAAATTGATTAGCAAGACTAAATTAACAAATTGTCAAAAGGTTTATGACTTAATTAGTACAATTAAAAGGTTTATGAGTCAATTAGCACAAATACAACAGATTTTTGACTTTTTTGATAATTTTTTCAACTCGAGACCCATCAAATAAGATGTTTGTCTCACTAAACAATTACCCACACTAGCGGTGAAAAACAGAAAACCTCCCCAATTTATTCTCTAGTGGCGCCGCTCGCAAACACCATGTCGTGGTCGCAAATCTAAAATGAAGTCGTTTATTTTAGTTAAATTAAATTTAAAAAATTAGGCTAAATTACCAAAAAAAAAACACGAAAAAGGAAAACAAAACCAGGCGAGAGCCTTCAAGCCTTGCTACCGCCGCCTCACCATTCCCTGAAGGATTTGGAAAGAATGATACGTCGGAAAGAAACTATGGAAATTTTCTTTTATTAAATAAGTCATTAGGAAACACAAAAGAGAAGTACATGAAGGACCTTAACATGCTATTTCCTTCTCCTTATTGTTCAATTGTCAATAGAATTGGCACACTTCTTGTACAAAAGACAATGTGTTTTATCTAAAATTAAACAAGAACCAATAATTTACTTGTTGAAATTCTCCAAATAAGCTGGTTCCACCATCGTTTAGAGGCATCATCTGCAAGCAAAATCCCCTTTTGAATAATTGAAAAAGATGTTTTTCGTCGAGAAAAGGATATGCTCCTTTGAAATGGAATGTCATATTTGGATATGTGTAATTACCATGAGGCAAGTCATAGCACAACCCATATTTCCTCGGTTGAGGAGGCCAAGGATGCCAATCATGCTTCTCGAGGAAAGTTTGGGTCAGTTAATCTTTTATAACAGTATATGCACGGCGATCAAGAACAGTAAGAGGACATCCGATGTCGAAAACAAACCCATCGGTGTGGTTCAGTCTCATTCGAAAAACTTCAGGATCTATGCTAAGGCGCTTCTCATTGATACTAATACCTGTGACCGTTACTGCATGACTGGTCACATTAGGAACTAGTGTTGTCATTTGGACCTTTGCCCCTAGAAGTCCACGAATTGATGCGTCGTCTCCAAATTGGAGTAACAAGTAGGTCCCTTTCCGAGAGTAGATTGAAGGTAAGCAATATGACAAACATCCTTGAGTCTCATTGCCATGTTGTAAAAAGATGGACAACATCCCTAATCCCAAGCCGAATATTCTGGATATGGAATTGTTACGTCCCTTATTGCCCCATACCATATTATAGTTGTCTAGGCCAAAACCAAAAACAGTGTTGGGGAATCCTTTTTTAGATCTAGTACCGTCCTCGAAGACAAAGGTGTCTAATCCAACTTGTCCCTTGCTATAGGAATTAGAACTTCTAGATCCGAGGTACCCAATTTCATATATACAACTATCATTTTCATATATCCTAGGCAAACAAAGGGGATCGTCATGAGCTATGGGCCGATATGATCGCGATTGAGTTATGTTGAAGTTACCCTCTAAAGAAATTGTGTTTTTCTATTTTTGTATTTCTCACCTTCTCTTGTATTGTACAGGTGTATTGTATATATAGATATTATAAGAGCCCTAAATTAGGGATGATTGAGGATGATTAAGGTAAGTAGAGATTATGGGAGCAATATTCTTAAATTAGATACAAGAGATAAGATTGCTGACTAGGAACGTTATCACCCTCTCGCAAGCGAAGCATTGTCAACAATGTGAAGCTTGGACCATAAAAGACGAACCCATGCTGATGACAGTCCTTTGGTGAAGATGTCCACGATTTGATCACAGGTGTTGATGTAACGGATGTCAAGTAACTGGCGACCCACTAATTCACGAACATAGTGACAATATATTTCAATGTGTTTAGTGCGACTATGAAAAACGGGATTCCAAGTTAGGGCACTGGCAAAGATGTTGTCGCACCACAATACAAGAGCGCGGGGAAGCGAGATCTGTAGTTCTCGAAGAAGAGAGAGGAGCCATTGAATTTTCAGTAGCTGTTTGAGCAAGACAACGATACTCAGCCTTTATAGAAGAACAAGCAACAATAGGTTGCTTCGTTGCATTCTAGGAAACAGGGTTGGCCCCGAGAAATAAACAATAGCCACTAGTAGAGCGGCGATCATTGGGACTGTCAGCCCAATCAGCGTCACAATAGGCATGTAAAGAAATAGGACAAGGCTGAAGTTGCATGGCATAAGAGATTGTGCCTTTCAGGTATCGAAGGATATGCTTTACAGCTCGCCAATGGTGTTCTTCGGGTGCTTTGAGAAATTGACAAGCCTGGTTAACAGCGTAGTTAACGTCAGGACGACTGAGAGTAACATATTGAAGTGCTCCAACCACACTCCAGTATAGAGTAGGATCTGAGACAGGGTCACTGCGTGAATGACCGAGTTTATCCGAGGTAGCAAGGCTAGAAACAGGCTTGCAGTCCAGCATATTGGTGCGATATAAGAGGTCATGAATGTACTTTGCCTGATTAAGGAAGATGTGATGAGGGCTTCGTTGAATGCCCAAGAAATAAGTCAAAGGGCCTAAGTTCTTCATCTTGAAAGAGTGGCGAAGTTCCTCAATGATAGCAAAGATAGCGGTGGAATCATTTCCTGTTAAAATAATGTCGTCAACATATGATAATAGATAGATAATGGTAGAGCCATGATTGTAAATGAAGAGCGACAAATCCGAGATAGTGGTTGAAAAACCAATGTCTTCAAGCTAAGCTGTGAATTTTTCGAACCAAGTGCAAGGTGCTTGTCAGAGGCCATAGATGGATTTGTGCATTAAGCAAATAGAATGAGGAGCAGCAGGATCAACATAGCCTAGTGGTTGAGCCATATATACAGTTTCCTGGAGATCGCCGTGTAAAAATGCACATTCGGCATCAATTTGTTGAATGATCCATCCATAAGTGACAGCTAGCGTGAGAATGACCCGAATAGTAGTATGCTTTACGTCAGGACTAAAAGTGTCCACAAAGTCAATGCCAGGCTATTGGTGAAATCCTTTCCCTACAAGGCAAGCTTTGTAGCGACTGATGGTGCCGTTTAGGTTATGTTTTATCCGGTAAACCCATTTGCAACCAACAACATTCATGGTTGGATTAAATGGCACAAGGGACCAGGTGTGTTGTTCTTGTAAGGAATTAAATTCCTCATCTATAGCTTTTCGCCATTTAGGTGATTTGGAAGCTTGAGTGTAGCACGTCACTCCAAGGGAAGAGAAGAAGTAAGAGCAATGAGGTAACGAGCAGTAAAGGTTTTTGGTTTGAATTTTTGGTTTGAAAATACCATGTTGAGAACGTGTGATCATGGGATGAGCGCGGTTGGGAGGTGGTGGGGGAGGGGGTGGTATGGTGGTAGGTGGTATAGGGGAAGGTAAAGGCGGAGATGGGGGGTCATCTATGGTTAGTGGAGCAGAGGCGACACTGTCGATGGGGCTGATGGTGGGCTCAACCCATGCGGTATTTGTAGAGGCAGAGATTGATGGTAGCCAGATGGAGATAGGACCAAGTGAGGGCAAAGTGGTAGGAGATAGTGGAGAATTAGAGTTTGTGATAAATGGGTAAACAAATTTGTCAAATTTAACATGACGAGATATGTAAACTCGGTGACTTTGCATGTCATAGCAGTGATACCCTTTATGAAAGGTACTATAGCCTAGAAAACAACACGAAGAAGAGCGGAACTCCAATTTGTTAGAACAATAGGGATGGAGCTAGGGATAACAAAGGCATCCAAATGCTCGTAAATGAGAATAATCAGGAATTTGTTGAAACAATTGTTGATATGGGGAAATTTGAGAAATAATAGGCATGCGGTTGATGAGATATATAGTCGTATTGAAGGCTTCAAACCAAAAGCAAGAGGGCATGCCAGCTTGACCTAGAAGAGTGAGACCAGTTTCAACTAGCGATGTTTCTGCTCAACGACACCATTTTGTTCGGGCATATGTGGGCAGGAAAATTGATGGCGAATGCCATGACTATGAAAATAAGATTCAACTGCATCACTAGTGAATTCGCCACCAGCATCGGAGCGGAAAAATTTAATTCGATGGTTCAATTGATTTTCAACTTGCGATCTGAAAGCCAGAAAAATTTCGTAAAAATCAGATTTATGGCGCATAGGAAATATCCAGCTATAACGAGAGAAATCATCGACAAGCAGTACATAGTAGGAAAATTTTGAAATAGAAGATACCGGGGTTGGTCTCCATACATCACAATAAATCAGTTCAAGTGGAAATTGAGCGTGTGTGTGAGACGACAAAAAGGGTAACTTGCAACTTTTACCTAACTGACATGCAAAACAAAGAGAGTTGTCATGCTTATTTGATATTCGAAGTTGTTTAAAAATAAGATTTTGAATAGCTACAGGAGGGTGGCTGAGATGATGATGCCAGGTGGAGGAGTCAATGCGAGAAGAAAATGAAACTTGAGACTTGAAGCAAGGTTTGGCTACATAGGATAAAGCCCATTCTCAATCCAACCGTGGTGTAGAATTTGCCCCGTTAGCTTATCCTTCACAACAAATTGAGAATCATCAAATAGAAAATAGCAGTTGTTATCTTTAGAAAAACGGCTAACTGAAATTAAATTGGTAGATGCTAGAGGACAACGAAGTATATTAGTTAATTGCATGGAAGAAACGGGATGTGAGAGAGATGGAGAGATTACCCAAATCGACTGTAATATGATGGCTAGCCCCAGTATCAGTATACCAAGTGCCATCGTCAGTAGGCGGTGCAATAGCCATGGCAGCAAGCTTTTCAGGAGGATTATGACTGTGGTATGCACAGTTCATGCAATGATAGCAGTCAATGGCACTATGGCCGTGTTTGTTGCAGATCTGATAGATCAGGCGACCAGTATTCAGTTGACGACTTTGACGTCGAAATGATGGAGTAGGGAGAAGTCCGGCTTGATTGGAATGACCCTTGCTACGTCCCCTATAACCAGTGCCACCCCTATAGGGACGAGGTGTGAATGAGTGCTGCCCAGGAGAGAGAGTTCAAGGTTGTTGGTTTGCAACGAAGGCAGAAGTAGTTTTGGATATTGAATCATTAGTGATACTCAGTTCTTGAGAGAGTATGAGATTGTGTAAATCTTCAATGGTGATGGAAGTTTGATGAGCACGAACACGAATAGAGGATGCAAAGGAGCGGTACGCAGCAGGCAATCCATCAAGAATGCAAATTAGGAGATCATCATCACTTACTGGGGATCCGCAAATTGCAAGTTTATCAGCTAAAGTTTTGAATTGTTGGAGATATTCTTACATGGTGAGGTTGCCCTTCTTGAGGTGATGTAATTGTCTTTTGAGAGACATTGCATGAGCAGGAGTGAGAGAGGCATAGCGACGGGCGAGGACATCCCACACGGCTTTTGCAGAAGTAATGCCAACGACATATGGAAGTACAGATTTAGAGAGAGTAGCGTTGATTCAGGAGAGTAGCATCTGATCTTTTTCGATCCATGTCTTGTAATTTTCATCAATTGAAGCCAGCGCTTGGGAGGTTCCATCAGTGTAAGACATGAGGTTGTGGCCTTTGAGAATTGGTTCGAAAAGAGAGCGCCAAAGAAGATAGTTCGAGCTGTTCAATTTGATGGGTATCAAGTTGGATATGTTTGAGATAACGAGTGAGGGAGATAAGATAGATGAAGACGACTAAGATGATGGATTAGGGCTTGTCGACATTTTCTTTGGGAAGAAGGAAGACGATGAGGAATAAGATGAGAAAGAAACTTCAGGATCATAAGGTGGATGATGCCAAATGCGGCTCTGATACCATGAAGAAATTGTGTTTTTCTGTTTTTGTATTTCTCATCTTCTCTTGTATTGTACAAGTTTATTGTATATATAGATATTACAAGAGCCCTAAATTAGGGATGATTGAGGATGATTAAGGTAAGTAGAGATTATGGAAGCAATATTCTTAAATTAGATACAAGAGATAAGATTGCTGACTAGGAACGTTATCACCCTCCCTAATGGCGAAGCAATTAGTGCATCCTTCACTTTGCGTCCATGTAAGATCACTAGCCGTAACCATGACTAAGTAGACAATATGTGGAGGTGTGCCGACTGACACGGTGGTTGTGTAATAACCAGTAACATGCAAAGCAGTCGGAGGTTTTAGCGTGTTGGGGCCATGCTCTGTCAACACTTTCTAGCCCACGGAACTCAAAGAAGCTGCGAATTCAAGTTGGTGAACACGAATTCCAGATATCTCGAAGATTCTATGGTATTTTTCTTCTAGGCTTAGGTTCGACGGAAAGAGTGTTGTATCAAATCGATTAATTGGTATGAGCTTGATGTCGAAGCCAGAGATTCCAAAGGGCTGAACAAAAATGAGAAAACAAATGAGGACAGTCGCTGAAGTTAGATTGGATATTGTCATTGTTTGGTACTTTGTATGTTGGTCCAATGGAATATATAAAATTTCCAACACCGCTAATAGTTTTCCTTTCTCACTCTCAATTAAATGATGAGTAGAAATTAAGTTTATCAGATATGCAAACATAGAAAGATCTTGTATTTCCCTATAGTTAATACACCATGTATTAAAGACATTTAAATACGTGATCTACATTTAATGCGTGACATCCTCTTTCAAAGTCAACTCATCTTCAAGGGACAGGGAGCTTCTACTTTTTTCTCCCTTCCTTCAGTACCAACACTCGAAGGCAAGACTCGAGTTTGCACCCTCTCCAAAACGTCGACTATTTGTTAAATATAACGTCCATCTTCACAATGTTGTACAGTGATTGCAACTTGCAACATTAGTATAAGCGTAAGCATCCTGCGAAGAGTAATGATTACTTTTAAATTCGAATTTGTCTCCCTACTTGGTGCATAGCGTCCCTTATGTATAGACAAAATCTTGAACCCATGTATACGATGAAGATTTCTTTTACCTTACAACCTACTAGCAAACCTCGTGAGTCAAAACACCAGAAGTTAAATAAGAAGGAAATAAGAAAATATTAAAATTGAACCGCGGCAGCGACTGTTACTTTGCAACTAGTCTGATCTGAGTATGTGAATGCATGCGATTGCAATTGCTATAAATTAAACATCAAATGACAAAAGAGAAAGAACAACTCTGGTTATTGTACTTATGAATCAATAGAAGTGTTGATACTGATAAGGGTGCTTTTCTGCGTTATGTACATAGGAGATTACCCAGAAATATAGATACGACTTTTCAGGAGTTTCTCCAAGGAAGGGCAAATTACAGAGCTTCAGAGTCCAGTCCTTCAGTATAGTTATTTCAATGGATTCGTAAGCTCTGTTGCAAATGTACATTAAGATATGTATGCCTTCACCAGATCAGAATAATCGCAGCAATACTTTGTCCTAGGGCAGGTGATTTTACCACTGTTCTTCTTTGCCATTTCTTCAAGAGCCTGTCTCAGGAGAAAATAAAATGTAGGATCAATTAAACAAAAACTCAAGACACTTATTAGTAAACAAATGCACAGAAAAACATACCTTGGTGCTATAGACGTAACCATTTGGTAGGACTAGAGGTGGGTTCTCTGTGTCCATAAGTTCTTTAGTTATATAACAAACAAGCTTCGAGTGATGCTGCTTGGAGAAAGGTAACGGCATTGCAAGTTTTCGGAAACTTTCCTGGGATAATGGATCTTCCTTTGTGCAACCATCTTCGGTGCAGAATCTAAATTAGGTCAAGGCGTAAAACATTTGAAAGCAAAAAGAAACAAAAAAGCTAACTAAGGTAACAATCCAGGCTGAATTAACATGGGTAATCCTCAAAACAAATAGTTAACTTTTAGGATTAATCTGTTGCTCAAGGTACCACTTCTTAAACAATTTTCCATTCCAGATATTGTTATTGGGGTCCTCTGCAAACTTAAGGCCAATGTCAGTTCAAAAGCCATGGCCCCATGATACTTATCTCCCACCGTTCATTGCAAACCAAGGCCTCACTGGACATGGTTGCACCAGAGACGAACAAATTATGTGGCCTGTGTGCTACGAGGTTCCATGGATCTTATATGTACCAAGCCAAGTCTTAATCAACATGGACCCAAATCTGGGCCTAAGTTTGGGTGGGTCTCTAAGTATTACATCTCTAATTCTTGCCCACTCCATAATAACAAATTTTACAACTCAAGTGCAAAAGTGTCAAACCTATCCACACTCTTGTTCTTTAAAAGTTAATACATAGAGTCCCATAAAAATATTTTGCCCCAGAAAATAAGTATTATTATGCCTACTCGTGGCACTCTTTGGTTTCACAACTACTTGATAGATTGATGACAATAGTAGGAAAATCCTATAGGTAAATTGCAAAACGAAATAGTATGTGGACTAGCATGCAAATCTTCACAATCCCTCCTAGTAAAATTGACTCAATCACTATCCACTTGATAGATTGATGACAATAGTAGGAAAATCCTATAGGTAAATTGCAAAACGAAATAGTAGATGCATAAAGCGGCACTCACATGTTAGAAACAAGAACGAATTGAAATGAATGCAGAGAAGTAATCACACCAAAAAAAGGATACGTAGTTTTCAGAGCGGACAATCCAGCCTGCAAATATATGTTTAGCAAAGGCTCAAAAGTCATTCCATATAATCTGCAGAATTCCTGTCTGAATTGATCCACAAGGAAATCCCATTGCTTTGGTTCAAATAAAACCTGTTAAAAAAAAAAATAGCCGCATCCTTCCAAGTCAAAACATAATATGAAAATGTGCAGACAGGTGCTAAGACATTAAAAGTACATAAGTTATAGGCAATAACACATTGTTGGTGAAAGCCTTTTAGATTTGGTCAAAGTTCAGTGAGAATCTTGAAGGGTCCTAACTGGACAAATGACTGATAAGTACCTGCTAACACAGCAGCCAAGGTACGAATGAGCTAAATAACTTTTAATGAACAAATTTCACCTAAAAGAGCTAAAAGTCGTCAGATTAAATGGAAGAGTATTTAACAGAAACTTCCAATGAGCACCTCACCCACCCACAGTGAATTGTGAGATACCAAATACACAAGCACTTTAAATCTGGCTTTATGGAACAAACTCAATTCTCAGCAGCACTCCCAACTAAACTTCAATTGCAACATAAAAAATCCATGATCCACATAAAACAGTCTATAAATTTATTTTCCTCTCACATGATATTCTAAGAGACTGTAACCAATTGTTTTCAATTATTACAGACAGCCATCATGAAGTTAAGCTCATTGCTTCATGGTAGTAGTCTAGCTTGAGCAAGCACCAATGAACGGCCTTCATTTTAATGAATAGGATCCATCATATCAGAGCAAGAGAAATGCCAATCACCTTGTAGGTTGCACATTCAGTGTTGCTCCTGAATGCTAATGTGGCCATGACTCGCTGCAGCTCTTTCATATGTGTAGATCCCCATGGTGCAAGGTACTTTCTGGCGTAGGCAATAGCTCGCATGCTGTTCTCAGCTCTCACCAATTCGACAAACTCCTGAAGTCTCAATTGGAACTCGAAAATGCTCTGTCAAAAGAAACATTCTTTAGACAGATTGCATGTCTTAAAATTCCACAATATAATTCAAGCATTATTGCAACGTAATTCCAAACACTGTTCAGATCAGACTAATTACTAGAAAATAGATAAAGAGACCAATTAATTTATTCTATCCTTGAAAGATGCAGATATCATTTCTTCACTAAGAGAATAGTACATGATTTTCGTGGACGAAAGACAATGACATGAATAGAGGTGACTAGTTGAAGAAAGCTGAATTTTTTTCTTCTTTTGCGATAGACACCGGGATGAATTTCATTTCTACCACAATTATTGGTATAGTAACCCGTCAACTTTGAGATTATTTCAAGGTCACCACTCTCTCAACCTGACATCAAAATCACAGACAAAAATCTGATCCCAACATTGTATGTGCAATTCTTTTAATGATATGGTAACTAGCTAATTATGTGGGATGTGAGGTAAATTTTCTTTGCGTGAATGTCCACAGAGATGCCCGCATATATCTTTTTTATGTGAATTTGCACATTAGATTTCTGTTTGTGGCTTTAGTGCACTTTGACAGAGTCAAAACACTGAAACAATCTCTAAGTCTGAACTTTTAATCTTTACCAAAAAAAAAACACTGAAACAATACCAAAAAATTGAGTGACACGAGACAATTTAAGGGTGGCAAAGTATGAAAGTCGCCCTAACATAATGTTCACCAAAGATATCTAACCAAAAGATTCCCGGAATGTATGCTCATTGACTGCGAGTCAATCTCCTTCCTTTCAACACTAATGCCAAAGCACACCATTTTCTTTTTATACTATGTATCGACAAACTTGCACAGTGGCTTCTTAATAAAGGCAACCTCACCATAACTGAAACAATTGCATTCATGCAGGTAATGGCACAAATTTAATAACTCAATCCACCTCAATGGATATCTCAATTGAATGAAGTATGAAGCCACTGAATGGATATTTTCATCAGGTAACAGAGTAGATCTACAGTTGTACCGGAGCAAAAATCCCCAGTTCCAAATTGTCTTCAAAATCTTAAATTTAGAATAAGAGCCTAAAGATCTTATCATATAACCTAAAGCTGCATAAAAAGTTGGGA
Organism: Syzygium aqueum; assembly: GCA_031216185.1. Taxonomy (NCBI): domain Eukaryota; kingdom Viridiplantae; phylum Streptophyta; class Magnoliopsida; order Myrtales; family Myrtaceae; genus Syzygium; species Syzygium aqueum. The sequence goes on from CM062240.1 coordinate 2,217,925, forward strand.
AAGCCACATACTACCTAGTTAAATGATCATTCACCCAAAACTTAGCAAGAGCCACTTTAGTATGTCAAAGAAAAGACCTAAACATATCTGTTAGATTTCATTAATTCCATTTCATAAACTTTCACAAGGAACAAAAGAATAAAATGAGAAATTAAAAGAAAATGGTTTCTGTTGGGTTTTACCATTCTCTTGGCATAACACTATTCGACAACCCTTGAAGAGGACTTGTGGACCAAAGTCAGCATATACAACAAACAAAGTTCCAGCAAACTGTAGCCAAGATTAGATGTTCGGATCAATCATATCCATGAAGCCAAGCCATACTAAACTATCTTCAAGTGGTCATCACAAACTTACAAAGCCCCAGAAAGAATAGTGCAGCAAAAGTTCTGTTCAATTCAATAACTAAGCCGTCAACATAGTGATGTTGCAACTGTCAATAGAAAAAAGGCCACCAGTTTATGATCCGTTAATTCATATAAATAGTCTAACTGGTTGAGTCATTTCAATATGTACAACATTCTTCATTCGATATCAAAGCAGCAGTAAGACGTAAGTGCTTATCCCCTAGGATTACTAAGTCAGTGCAATCCAATCTGCAGAGTGGGTTAAAAAAAATAGTCGAATTTAAATAGAGAAAAGACAGATGAGCTGTGTCAAGCCGTTATTCAACATAGTGCTAATTCATATTTATTTGGCTTCAAATTAAATCGCCATCACAAGAGAGCAAGTACATTAAGAGAAAAGGTACATCGAAAGAGTTCTAACTAAACATTTAGAAAGGACCAATTAAGTGGAGACTACATACCTTGGATTTCTTTAATCTTGACTTGTTTTCACTGCACCAAGCAAGGGCAGGACCAACCTCGTTATTTTGGAGAGCGTCAATAACTTTTTTGGCTTCTAGGAAGACATCAATATCGACAAGATCCTATCCCATAAAGATCACACAGATCATAATCATTTTTCCAGATTATAAAGGAGAATAAAGCCAAGTACCTGTATATTAGTACTCTCTGCAAGCTTTGCAGCAGTATCGAAGTAAGACATCCGCAACATGTAGTCTACAAGAATTCTCTTTAACCGGGTGTTGCTCCACTCAGATAAATTCTCCGGGTCAGCTGATTCTAAGTGATCTAATCGAGCTCGGCATCTCTGAGCTTGTAAGTGCTCTGTCCGACTTCCCTCTTCCAACTACTCAAGTTAAAAAAGTACAAAGTCACATGTCATCACAGCTACATAAAAACACAAAACTGAGCAGACATACAGCTAAGGGAGAATATAAACATTATGTGCGGCCTTGACCAAGAAAAGTTCCTCATCACAATACAAGTAGTTCTAATAGCACCTCGACCAATGATATCACAGTCCAAATTTCACATCATATCCTTTTAGTCATTGACCGCTCAGAAATCCTGAGTTTTTTTTAGGCTACAAGAAGCAACTTGGTTGGACATGCAAGCACTCTCAGTCAACTAATTGCGGAACATTACCGAGTGAAATTCCATATAACTTAATTCAACTCCTGGAACACAACCAGCTTAGATAAACCTCCCCTCAACTACTTAACTTCCTCAAGCATTGAATGGCTATATGATCAGACTGAACCTTTCTTCCTCATCATCCATGAAAAAAAAAAACATCCTCAAGAATTGAATTGGCTATATGATCAACTGAATTCCTTACTCATCCATGAAAAAAAAAAACCAGAGAGAAAAGCTGATCAACTATATCCTTTTTCAAAAATGAAAAAATAATAAGAAGAAAATTATCAAATCCCCTCCCCATACTTATGACCACAATTCTCATCAGGTAAACAGCACAAACCTCACTTCAAGGTCCTTCCTTTCAATTTTCACCTAATTCCCTGCAATTCCGCAGGATTCGATAATCACTAGCAGGTCAAAAGCATTAACTAGCCAGCCCACAAACCAACCCCTTGACCAACCTAAGCACCACAAGAACCAACTAGCAACAAATCAACCTCGAGAAATTACATTTCACCGATGCGTCAAGCAAATCACAGCACCTTCCTCTTGAGCCCTTGCAGCCTGGAGACGAGCGAGCTGAGCCGATCGACGGCGTCGCCGTCGCCTCCGGCGTCCGCGGCGTCGGAGACGGCGGAGATGACGGCGGAGACCTCCTTCTCGACGGCGCGGTGGTTGGCGCGGATCGACTTCTTGTAGTGCTCGAAGGGGACCCGCATGAACTGGTGCTCCAGCTTCAGCGACTCCGTCAGCTGCGACAGCCTCGACGACGGGGCGTTGGCCGCGGCGGCGACGACGGCGGTGGCGGCGGCCGCCGGCGTACCGTTGGGGAGGGGATCGATCTCCATTTCCGGGACCGATCGCGGCGGTTCTCCGGGCGGTAGCGTGATCTGGAGGTTGCTCAGGTGGTGTGTTGGTGGGGAAGAAATAAGTTCTTCGCTTCTTGTCAGCGACCAACACCAGTTTGTGAGGGAACGACGCCGTTCCCGCATTTCCCCAACATTTTCTGTTTCTTTTTGACCGAGACAAACGCCAATTCGGGAGGAAACGACGACGTTCCGGTATCTCCCACCATTTTCTTTCTTTTATCCAAAAAAAAAAGTCATAAACCTTTTGCGTTTTATTAATTCAATTATAAACATTTCGATTTTATTTATTCAGTCCTAAAACTGCTGACGTGATAATTTATTTAATTTTTAATATTTTTTTAAAGTTTTATTTTTGCTTTTTTTTTTCCTTTTTTCGTCTCTTTCGTTTTCCTTTTTTTTTTCTACCCTTCTTCTCAAGACATAAAGGCCAGCGCCGGGGAAGAAGGGTAGAAAAAGAAAAGAAAAAAAAAATTCAAAAAAAATATTAAAATGTTATTAATAATTGTACACTGTCGGCTCCAATGATGCGACGTAGGACTGTCAGTGTCTGCGTCGACCAAAATTGATCAGATAGACTTAATTGATAAAAAACAAAAAGGTTTAGGATTCAATTAGCAAAAGTGCAATAAGTTTAAAACTTTTTGGATAATTTTCCTCCAACTTTATGGCAAAATTACAACAAGGACAAAACAAAAAAACCAATGTTACAAGTAATGTTAACAATTAACATTGTTCGTACATTTGATTTTTTATCAATCAATATATATAAAAGAAACAAATTTTGTCAATTTCTCGAAACCGTCGAAATTTAGCATCGCTACGCAATAATTTCGAAATTTAGAGTTCTCTCCTTTACTTTGAAATTTTTTCCGTGACCAACCACTTCCATTCTATAGAACCTGCACTCCTTTCTTAGTCCAGGGAAGTCTATGACTAAAGCCATAAAAGAAATGTCCCTTTTGGTTTGTGACAGCTTCCAGCCTCATGCTAGACTCCCCCTGCAAGAGAGAACTTCACCTCAAGGAGCAAGAACAGAAGCAGGGTTTCTAGTGATGATGTCTTTCTCAGAACTTATTTCAATTTTCACCTGTGATATCTCACTATGACGTTCAGGGCTCATCGTTCGGAAAAATCAACCCGAGGTTCACAAGCCAATTCATGTTTGCCGTAGGATAAGTAATACTATTCTGTGCTAGATGTCTGTCGAATCGGGTGAACTCCCCCATCCTTTGAATAGCATGAAAAATATAATACGTAAAGTAACATCTTCGACAGGCCTCCTTCCCCCTGCATGAGGTTATGTCGTTCGTGCCCCTCGCCTTAGAGGCAGCCACTTGATCTCAAACGTCGATGGATTTCCCTTCGATTAGGGTATATCGATCTGTACTCAGTCTAGTTGAACAAACTAGATGCTTTGAGAGGTAGCTTACCTCTCTCTCAGTCGCTTCCAACTTCCTTCTTCCATGGAAGCTTTTTTATTCCTAATGTGATTAGATCGGTTATACTCTTCTTTATATCCTGGAGACGTCACTCCAATGTCAAGCTCTCGTCTGTGGGCCGCTGCATGTTTAGAATTCTCTTCGCGTATGGTTGAGGCAACTTTCTGAAAATTACTATAGGCTGCTATAACTAGGTCATGCGCGATCAATTTCAAGACAAATAAGTTCATCCGGATAAACGAATTAGGTCATGCGCGATCAATTTCAAGACAAATAAGTTCATCCATGGACCTACAATCCAGTAACACCAGAGAGAAGATGCAGTAATATCATTCTTTATTATCATTTGGCTTCTCTTAAATCTCATTATTTTTTTTTGGTAAGGATCTTAAAATCTCATTATTCACGTTAACTATTCAAAAATAGCGGGTCTAATATAAAATTTTCACAAAAATCTCATTGGATCAAACGGTCCTAACATGTTTTAGTACAGGCAGTAGGTTGTTTGACTAATTTCTCTATGCGATTGTGATTGGGTTTATTGAGCAAATTGTGATTGTGATCATGTAAGAGGAAGAAGATGTGGAGCAAACGCCACAACACTTGGAGCCCCACCACCTGGAATGGCACCTTCTGGCTCAGTGCAGTCATCTCCGGATCATCCTAGAAAGCAGTCGTTTTCACTGCGGATTTTCCACTAAAAATGTCGGGAGCTCACGGGGACATACTTTATGTCTCAACAAAGAAAGATAAGTTAAAGAAAATTCATGATTTGATTAGCATCACTTCATTCGAGCGTCTTCTGGATTCTGTAGCTTTACTGGCTCCAGATTCGTCTCTTCGCTTAGATAAAACGATGATCTTGGTTCTTGATCTCCCTGCGACTGCGAAACTGGTCTTGGTGTCATCATGGCTTTTCGATCCAAGGTAGGCTTTGCGTTCGGGAAAAGCTCTCATCATGGCCAATTTCGATCCAGGCTAGGCTTTGTACAGGATTGATTCTGCTCTTTTTTTGCTTTTTGCCCAGAACTTGTTGCGATCGCTCTCCAGCCGCTTGAATCAGACTGCCAGCTTTACCACTTCGACAACACCAAAAATGCGAGCACACGCGCTGCCAATCGACATGAGTGAGCTTGACCAAGTGAAGAAGCCGACGAAGAAGGGCGACTTCGTGCCGGTTTGCATGGCAGTGGGGATGATCACCCTCTCCACCTCACTGGGGCTCTACACGGCGATGCGGGAACTGAAGGACTCGCCGACGGTGTGGGTGAGGAAGTCGAGGAGGGAGACGCTGCCGGAGGTGGTGGAGCCAGAGGTGGTGGCGGAGAAGGCTGAGAGGTATGTGAACAAGTCCCTGTTCCGGAAGATCGTGCACCTTCAGGAATTCGACACCGGCGATTCCGCCATCGGGCCCGACTCACCGCCAGTTCCTAATAAGGATGTTTCCGATGGAGTTCAAAGGGCTCCTCGTGTCGAGAGTCTTAAATCTGTAGGCGTAGGGGTTTGATGGATTGAGCTGATCGAAGGCGATGGCTGTGTTACATACTTATGACGACGACACAGAAGTTACATGACATGTTATGACATATACTGCAAAGTGTTTCTTTCTACGCATGTGATACAGATTAAGACATGTTGATAGTACGTCGATTATCACGCTGATCGATGAGCTCTGTATATATCTTCTCGTTGTAGTGGTTTATGTTGAACAGAAGTTCTGTTTTGCTGGAGTTGCTAAGATGCCTTTGGCTTGTAATTTCTGTCATTGGATCTCGCGGGAACGTCTATGCAATTGAAGTGCCATCAATATGAAGATCCAAAGTGCTTACTTGATGAGTTCATCAGTATTAGGAGATTTTAAAGCCTTCGCAGCTTGTCCCGATCCTACCGGACGGGCTCCACTAATGCATTCCTTAATAACTTGCTGGTGCACGCCCCTCACCCCTAATTCCCCCATAATCTTTGTCTTCCCAGAAATGAAGGAACACCTTTATGAGTTTTGCATCCTGAGAATCGCGAGGTCCAGACGAGATAAAACAGATTAAGAACTTAGCTTAGGAAACAAGCTAGTGAACAAGTTAGAAAAGAAAGTGACCACATGCTTCTCGATATTCTTTTTCAATTTACAATAGAATCCTATTGTCAAGGCTGTCCTTACTAGTCAAAATATCATCAGTCTTGCGCCTTCTGAAATTGGTAAGCGTATGATAAAAGCCGGTATTTCTCTCATCATGTGCAATCCTATATTTCATGGTAAAGAACTTCTTTCTTCAGGGGCTTTTGATACTCAAGATCAAGATCCTTGAGAAATTGGCTAGGTCTCGGAGCAAGGGCTTTTCAAACGCCAGTTAATCTACAAGAACTTTCTTCATTTCTGTTTCGACCCCGGGTTGCAGTGATTCGTAAACCCCCAAATGTCGCGGAAAAGAGGAGGAAACTCCTCAGCAGGTTCGGATCTAAATGGCTTATTATCAAATGTCTCGTTTGGGAGAGTTAAGAGAATGGGGCGGTGATAAGTTACCGATGCGTAAAGTTGGCCGAACATCTTCTGGGTAAACCAGCCTCCTGTTGTGACTGGCCCTGGTTTTGTGCCACCTCTTTTGAATAATAGTGTCATCATTCTGAGAACTGATCCAAATGAATCTAGGATCAGTAAAACTGATGTCAATGAGGTTGCAGTAGTTCATACAGTCATGATAGAGACTAGCACAGTAAGAATACACAGACCTACCACCAAGATTTTCTCTGCCGGTCAGCATTTCACTAGAATCTGCAAGAAGCATCCAAGGGTAACTATTGTGCTCTACTTGCAACCATTACTAGAGCTTTGTGCAGATTTGAGACTCCATCAACGCTGATGAAGGAAGTACATCAAGGCAGCTGTCTTTCCTGCGGCCAATGACTCCGTAGTTGCAGCGCAAATTTTTCAAAACCTTCATAAAGAAAACTACTAGTCTTCTTCCATCCCCTCAGAATCGTCTTCTAAAGGGGCTTGTCAAGGTAATTTGGACACAAAACCAAGCAAATCTACTCCTCTCGCCTCCAACAGTCTCGACATCAATGTGAAGGGGGAGGACCAATAAGATTGGCAACCTTCTTCAACACTTTCGTTCTATAATGCTCAAGACTCAACTTCAAAAGTACGAATCCAAACCGCAACCACAGACAACAGCTTTAGACGGTTGAAATTTCGGCACCAGATAGACAAGAATCATCCATTACTGAATCAGGCAGTCCTTTAAGACCTTGTTGAGGTCTTTCACTATGGCAAAGCTAACATAAAATGAATCTAACCCAAGATCCATGCGTTGTATGCCCCCTTCCTGTTTTCAAATGTCACATAGTTTGAATCTCATGTAGCTCAGAAAGTTCCTTTTCTAGAGAGTTCCACGATAGTGGCGTTACGCCATGGGCGCCCGATCTCTTCTTTCTCCTCTTGTGAGTCTCAAGTACTGATCATCAGTGTCGTACTCTGCCTCTACTCGATCACAGTCGCCGTCCCCCATGGAGCCTTCTTGCGTGAAAAATGCATCACTGAAAAGGCACCGGAATCTGCAGTGGGAATCAATCCTTGTAGATTTCAGGGTTCTCTGTAAAATTTTGTAGGAACCCCTGTAATATGTCCGGAAACGCTAACAGATATTGCAATTAAATCAACGCGAAAATGAGGAATAATAAAGGACAAGATTTAAATGGTTCAATCTAAGTGTTTGTACCTACTCCATGGGGACTAATAAAGGACATGAGAGATTTAAATGGTTCAATTCGAGTGTTGATACCTACTCCATAGAGAGAACCACTATGAATCCAAGAAATCAGTGTTGCAATCGCTCACAAATTCAGATGTTTCCCATCCAAAGCAAACCTCAGGAATTATCTCATAATCTTTCTCAGAAAACTCAAAGAGAAAATCTTATACTCTTTTTGTTTGCTTTGTTGTATCTTATATTAGAGTAGAAGATGTATGCATAATTACTATCTAAAATAACCAGCATTTTTTCAGAATACCTACTCATACTAGGATACCTGCTCAAATTAGAGACATATTATATTGTTGACCGTATAAAAGTTTAAATTATCTGATGAGCACGTTAATATTCAAATATTATAACACTTTGAGACCCACCAAGAAAAGTTTGATCTGCAGGGAGCAAACAAGGAAGACTCCTTAATGCACTTTGCGCTCAATAATGAAGACCATTTAAATATATGTGTTACATAAACAAGTAATCGACCAATAATATAGATAGGAAATGAAAACAAATCGGACATCACATAAACGTAATTTGATTAACATGATCTATGTCCACGGAAGAGTAGCATAGTTTGATTGACATGACTTATGTCCACGGAAGAGTAGCATAAAATTCTACTATATATCAAGTGATACAATAAAGATTATAATAACATTTAGGTCACCGAAACATTTTCAATATTTTACGATTCGGATTACACCCACTAATATAATGAAATATTGAAGTGTTTAAGTGACTTGAGTGTGATTATAATTTTCGTTGTATTACTTAATTTATATGAGAATTCTTCACTACTCTCCCCGTAAACGTAGGTCATATCGATTGAACCACGAATGTACAATTTATTTCTTTGTTCTGTTTATATTATTGCTCGATCGGTTATTTCGCAACAACACGCATAAAGCATGCCCACGCAAAAGAGAGTGATTAGAGTAGTTTCCACGTGCGCACCATTTAGGCGCATGAAAGAACTGATCCAGACATAAAATCTTCCTACGATTATCTCCAAGCAAAGAGTTAAAAAACATCCAATTTGGCATGGTGAATGGATTCCGATTCGTGATTAGACTCATCTCGACCAAGTGCTGAGTTATTGAAGTGAGGTAGATAGAGTTAGGGGTGTGCAACCGGACAGGGTTTACCCAAGAACCGGACCGGTTCACCAGAAAAACAGGTCCGGGAACCAGTTCCTATTTGAACCGGTCCGAGAATCGGTTCTATTTTTTCTAAACCGGTTGGAATAGATCCGGTTCCCAGGTCTAAGTGAAAACCCACCCGAACCAGTTTTAGAACCGGTTTTAAGTTACCGTAAAAAAATCCTAGCATTTATTACTCTCAGTCTCTCCTTTGAGTCTCTTCCGGTTTACGAGTCCCCTTTCTTTTGGCCCTTCTCAGTATGCTCGCAAGAACTCATCATTGCAATTGCTCGCCGCTCTTTGCCACAGCTGCTCATCGCCACAACCCAGCTCGTTGCCTCTCGTCGCCGTGGCCTGCAAGAACACAACCCCTCTCATCGCCTCTCGCCTTATTGTCGCCGACTCCGACGCAACTATTGAGAGAAAGGTGAGTCCGCAATTGAGTTTTTTGGTACTTTTTTGGGCAACCCAACTCGTTTCGCCTATTATCTCTATTGAATTGTGAGAAATTTCGATCGATGGGATAAGGCTCCATCTCTATGTTTTATGTTTTATGTTTTATGCAATACTTGAAAAGGCAAAATCATTCTGGAATGAAGAAGATGCAGTGAGATGGCAAGCCACCAGGAAAGGTTGCTGGACAGTCGAGTCCTTTTATCACTTGTTGACTTTGGCATCTATGGAGAATTAATAACCAAATTTACTTGAAGCATGATTTGTGCCCATGAATAACCTAGTTAGATGGTTATGCATTAGCTGATATATTTTCATCATTTTCATTTTTATCACTTCGAGAAATATAGAGCACTTGTGAACATGTCAAAGGGAGCATGTCAATTGCTGGACATGGTGCTTATGGATTGTTTATTTTGCTCCAAATTTCTGAAACCAGAAGAAAAAAAAAATAGGTTATCGGGTAGAACCTGAAACCGGACAGAAAAAGCAGGGTAGGTTCCAAACAGGGTCTAGGGAAAACATGATAGGTTCCAGGTTCCAAAAACTGAGAACCGATTATAACAGGGTAGGTTCCAGATTTCAAGTCTGGATCCTACCCATCCTGGAACCGATCACCCTGGATAGAGCGATACTGACTTGTTCCATGGGATTTGCCCGCTTTCAAGTCTACATTCATGCAAGCTGTACAGCCTCCGTTGGTGAAGGTTAGAGAACAAGAGCTTTTCCAAAGTCCGCGTGGCAATGCACCCTCCACTCGCGAGAGAAGGGAATCATGCCCCCTTCGAGAGCTTTTGTTGACAAGAATGTTTGGTGGCTGCATGATGTGCGGAGCACAGGAACGAATTTGACAAGACTTTTCAACCGAAAGGAACGACGATGGCCACTTTGAAAGCTTTGGTCTGCCACACGCGTTGTTCTTCTTCGTCACTGCTGACGTCGTCGCCAGATATTTCTCCCTCCTCGGCCCCTCTCTCCTTTTGCCGTCGTACCAGCAGACTGGTAAGGCCCCCCAACTCGGCCATCGTTTGCTTGCTTCGTCCCCAACCTCACGAGCCCGTCCTAGCCCGCGTTGCTCTTGCTCGAGCCAGACCCAGAGCCAGTCTTTCTGCAACAATGGCAACTGGGTAAGTGTTTGCTTGTTGTTCTCCGTTTGGGTGCTTGTTGTTCTTTGTTTGGTTGCTGAGAAATTAAGAGAAATTTCAATCTGCTTAGTTTGGCACTATGGATCGTTTATTCTTTTACAGTCCTTTCTCTGGGTTGTTCCTCTTCTACCTTTTGCTTTAAGAAGAGTGCTGTCGACTCTCAAGATTGTGTAAATTTGCAAGTTTGGGATGCTTGGGTATTTTCTACAAGACTTATTTCATCTGAATGAAGAGTATTTTCTCTGTCAAGAACTGGAAAAGTTTGAAACTTTGGACTCTTTGGTATGTTAGGAGTTAGCTGAGCCAACTAACTTTTTCCCTTATGTTGCCAAGCAAATGAAACCCCCCCTGTTTTAATAACAAAGTATTTTGTCATTCTTGCGTATGCAGTGGTTCGTGCCTTAGTTTAATTTTGCTTTAGCTCTGGTTACTGACTATTTTTCTCATTTCTCTGTGGGCAAGAGTGAAAGAGGTTCTTCCACCGGCTCTTACCTCTATTTCAGACCCACCTCCAATCTTTGATGGAACGACAAGGTTTGCTCTTTTCGCTTCGGTGATTGTAATGTAATGACAGCATTATAGAAAACAGTGATTTTTCCCTTTTATAATTCTAAAAGCACTTCTCTGCCTATCTTACTACAGATTATACATCTCTTACACATGCCCGTTCGCGCAGCGTGTGTGGATTACCCGGAACTGCAAGGTTGTTCATAATCTCTCTCTCTCTCTCTCTCTCTTCACGCATTTTTTTAATGGTTTGAAAAAATAAGAAAGATTTTTCCAAAAAATGTAAATTTGTATTGAATTCGAACTAACAAATAGAAGATGTGTATAGTCATCATGTTTCTATTCTAAATTGATGTAGAATTGACTGTTAATTGACTTGCCTTGTTGGTTCAAGCAGGGATTGCAGGATGAGATCAAGTTGGTCCCTATTGATCTGCAAAACAGGCCTGCTTGGTACAAAGAGAAAGTCTACCCAGCTAACAAGGTGAAATTCCAAGGAAACTTGCGAAATGTTTTGTGAATGTAAGGTGCATATAAGACATTCTGAAGAGTACTTATGAAGCATTTAGGATCAGAAATTTATTCTTGAACAAGCTAGTAACGTTTTTCAAATGGCCAAGATTGCATAAACAAGAAATATGTGCAAATTATGGTGTTGTTGATGATCATGTTGCGGATTATGTTGTGGACATTCGTTGTACTTCATACAATACCTTGGTCTGATAGAAGCGCTAAGCTGGAATTACTTTCCACTCGAAATTACAAGGCTAAAGGATCATGAAACTTTTTTTGTTGTGGTGTGTTGACTCAGGTGCCAGCCTTGGAGCACAACAATGAAGTAAGAGGAGAGAGTCTGGATCTAATTAAGTATTTAGATGCTAACTTTGGAGGACCTTCACTTTTGCCTGAGGTAAGTTTCAGAGGAACATTAACACTTTTCTGCTATGTCCAAGTATTCACTGTGATGAATTCTTAACCTCCGGTATACAGGATCCTGCAAAGAAAGAGTTTGCAGAAGAGCTCTTCTCGTACACCGACACATTCAGCAAATCCGTTTTCTCCTCGTTCAAAGGAGAAGGGGACGACCAAGCTGGTATGTCTGAATTCCATTTGTCATTTCTCTTTCAATCCGAAATAGTGAATGACAGTACTGGTGATTCACGATCGCCACAGCCGCTGCATTTGATTTCATCGAGCAGGCCTTTTCCAAATTTGAGGACGGACCTTTCTTCCTTGGGCAGTTCAGCCTGGTAAGCAGACTTTTGTTTTCTTTAACTTGACTCATATCTGCTAGACATTAGCCTTTTCCTTTTTGTAAAATGCATGTCATATTGGAGAAAGGAACTTCGAAATTATTGCTCGGAATTGGAGAATCATTCGAGTTTGCCTCTCTGTGGTGTTGTGTGAACCTCCACAGGTTGATATTGCTTATGCTCCATTCATCGAAAGATTCAAGCCATATCTACAAGAAGTGAAAGGCACTGACATTACAGTAGGCAGGCCAAAACTGGCAACCTGGATAGAGGTACTAAACAGAACGTCCCTCTGTGACTAACAATGATCCTGCACATCATTCAGCAAAATATGTTTGATCTGGCCTTTGATTCTCTCGTTTCTTTCACGTGCACTTCACATGCATTCAATTTTGCTTGTGGATCATGATGCGGAATTGTATTGGCGCAATCCATTTTCTTTCGTTTTACCACTTTCACCGCACAGATTGATTATTTTAGAGTAGGAAAATTTGTGACTATAGCTTTAGAAATCTTCGATTCCATCAGGAAACTGAGTTGTCCTGTACAAAGTAAAACAATGAGTTAGGATGGTCATTCATCAGATGTAGGAATTCCTTACATGGAAAGAATGATCGTATTTACTTTTTAGCAAAGGAGAAAGTATTCTTATATGAACGTCATCAGCTGTAAGAACAATTTGAGTTCCTAAAGAGAACTGAGTTCGTGTGTTTTACTTATCCTCGTAGGAGATGAACAAAAACGAGGCTTACACTCAGACCCGCCGTGACCCCAAGGAGCTTGTGGAAAGCTACAAGAAACGATTCTCCGTATGCCCTACAAACTTCCTGTGTGTACGATATTCGGCTTGTCGCTGTGCATATAGGCATGCAAGCTAATCCTTTTCTTCATCCTTGTTGTACAGGCCCAGCTCTGATCTGTCTCGCTGATCCTGAGGCCCAAGTGGTCTATAATCACCTCCCTTGAGTTAAGAGGGAACATGGATGTCTGGTTTTGCAGAGAAATATGTCTATCGAGAGTAAGAGCAGCATTCTCGCAGTTTCTCTTGTTTCTGCGTTGATTTAAAGTAAACTAGCGCAAAAATGCAGTAAAAGCTAATGCAATAATGTAAGGGCTCATCTGGGTCTTCAAAATTTTACTCCTTTGCGACTTCTGAAGTCAAACTGAACCTAATTATTGATCGTCATTCGACCCATCTTCTTGTTTGTTGTCCAAAGTTCTAAGATGGATCAAATATTGTTAGGACTTTGTTTCTGCCGTGACCAGATTGAGGAGGATTCTATGCATATGATTACTCACATCGCTGGAATTTTTTTCTGGTGAGAATCTAAATTTACTTCTAGATCTTCACTCTGGATTCTATTTGAAATATACACATATGAAAAAACCAAAAAAAAAAAAAGAAGAATTCCAACAAAAATAATTTCTGGATAAATGAATAATCTTGTTGGGAGCTACATTGGATCCACACATAACAAATCAAATAAAAGTATTCTCAAATTGCAAGTTCATCTATTACAGACGGGATGCCTGATGCTTGACACCTGCATGTCATTCTTCATCCCAATTGTGTCTCAGAAGTTGTATATCACTAAGTAAATATCATCTCCGTACAAAAAATAATAATAAACTGCTAGATGCTGAAAACTTCAGCTTCAATAACTCCAGAAGCAAGGGAATATCCACAATTATCTATTGCCTTGAGCAAGGTGCTCAAGATTGGCTCTATATCCAAGATAAGCATGTCATGCTGGTTCAATGTCGCACTGAACGAGTTGCATGTAGCAATTATCATGCCCCAAAAGCACGACTATAACGGGCAAATAGACTTATCTGACCAATACTTTCCATATCTTCCCCATATACACAATCAAGGACCATATCGCGAGCCCTGCCGAGATATAAAGCAAAACAACTCCGGAAGCTACTAAAGTATCAGATCCTCCAAGACTGCATAGGAAAACATGAATCACTCAGAGCATTAGATTTCCAAGCGATGATTGAGATATCATCTTCCGCATTCCTTCCGATTCAGAGAAAGAAAACTATACGACCTTCTTGCAGGAAAGCAGATTTGTTACGAACCTGCTGTCTCTAGTAGCCAATAAAATGGTTAGTGCAGTCATCTGCATAGCAGTTTTCCACTTCCCTAAATTATTTACAGCGACAGCCTGAAAAAATTACATCCTAATGAGTGGGGCCAAGGAAAAAAGGACTAGCAGTTCAGACAACTTGTTAACCAATTCAAAGGCGGGTAAAGGACTACCAGAGATAATGTCTCACCTCTAAAAGCTTACTACTCTGAGAAGCAGCCCATTCTCTAACTGCAGACATAGTTATCTGTAACCAGTTGAGCAAGTAATGAGTCACAACAAATCAAAAGAATTTTGAGCTGGAATGTAGTATGAACAATCACACTAGATAGCAAAACAAAGGAAAAGAATCAGTCACGTGAGCTCCTACTAAATCACATGAACATGGGGACAAAAAAATACACTCAGAAAAATGCATAGACTCATATCTAAAGAACTTGGTTTCTCATCTCAATAGTGACTGTGCCAGATGGACAAGATAAATCCAATTATTCATATCCCAAAACTTGTCAAGATGAAGAAAATAAGGAATATCTGTCATTAATCAGTGAATTACTTCATAAAATGACATCCTAATCAATCATCTACTCAATGCTCAGGCATGTTTCATGATCCTTCTAAGAATAAACACAAAACCAAACTCCACAGAATGATATGCAAGCTGCCCTACAGCACAAAAACCGATATGTAAACATGTGAAGCATCATCATGTCTTGGAAGCAGTACAAGTGATGCTTCTGGAAAACAAAGCAAAGGATTATATGGAAAATTCCAAATCAACCAGGTCCTGAAAATTCCATGAAATGATGTCACTTTCCCTTCTACAGTTCAAGGTAACTGAATGGTAAGGAGCTAGTCCTGTAAGGTCTGGATTTGAGATGTAGTCCTACAAAACACTCACTCTAGAAGTTTGCAGTTTCCTTTCTTCCTATTTATCATTTTGAAGCTTTGGCAGGTAAATGAAGAGGCGTCTCAAAGTAAGAACGATAACAACAATATGCAATCTCTTTTTCTGTAAAGCCTAGTTGACTGATAATCTTGTACTTCAGGGTTTTATCAATTGTACTCAGCATTTTAAAAGCCTCAATTCAAAGTTAAACTTCATATACAATTAGCAGAGCCATTGTCTAATGTGATGGTTGACATGGTACTTTCCTAGCGATGATGTGGAATTGATTTCTCCGGAAAGATGAAAATGCAGCACTATTAAGCATACATGGACAGAGGAAGTACCTAAATAGCAAGAAAACGAGAGGCACGAAGGCTACGAGCGCAATTAGTGATTTGGCCACCAACCCACCAAAATCTATTCGCATCTGCTCGCCCACACTAGGCTGACAGAAATTGCCTTCATCTGAGCCATTTAGTAAAGTGAGCCATATATTTTAGTGTATTGCTAGTCTTTACTGGAATCGTATGAAGCTGTCTGCATTTAGCAGTTAGTCGTGACCATTTCATATAGCAGCTGCGACATCAACAATTAGCAGTCACGCTAACCCAATAATAGGACAAGCATAGAATTTGAAGTAACAGCGAAACTTGGGTATGATTGGAAGTCTTTATAGAACAGGATAGATTGGAGAAAAAGGAAATCCTTCAACTGCATGGTCTTTTGGGTAATTGGGCCTGTGTTCTATAGTTTGAGAAGTTTTCCTAACAAAACACTTGGTCAACAAATCAACAGAGGAAAAGAGAACAGATCACTCGAGCATAGAAGTTCTGACATCATTGAAAGGGAAGGGGTGGCGTTCCTATAATACACGACAATTAGACAAAGTAAAACTTTCCTTACTGTTCTTCATTTCTAATTGCCCCTTTTATATTGGCCAAATTGAAACCAAAACTCCCATGTGCAACTTTGGGAGATTCAAATAATTGAGAAAAACCTATATGGTTTATCAATTTGGCAAATGTCAACGGGATGTCCCATATCCAGGACAATCTACAATATCAAGAGAGATAAATTTGCACCACATCGTCTCAAACTTATCATACTTAGAGAAAGACATTCATGAATAAAGATGATCCTTCCCAAAAAATTTTAACCTTACCAAAAAAAAATAAGGATGCTTAAGAAATGGGTGATGAAATTTACCTCTCTACCAATTATAGCTATTGAAGGGACAGTCATTAGCCATGGTACTTGCTCAAACACGTCAACCTCCAAAGGCCTGGTACATAGCAAGACTAATGTGGCAGCTACCATAAGCTGCATTAAGTATTGCAATTAGTTAGCCTTTTCTAACTCCAAGTTAAAGACATCAGTGTATAGGCTAGTTGTTGTATATTCGTTGCACTTTAGATAAGGCGGATAGCACATACCTTGTCAGCTACAGGATCTAAAAATGCACCAAATACAGATCCTAATCTCATCTGGAAGCCATTGAACAGTTTCAGTGCTTTTGTTATAAAATAAACAAGAAGTCTCCTTCAAATTTAAAGCAGACAGAAAACTGTATACCTTCCTAGCAAGATACCCATCAAGCCAGTCTGTGATTGCAGCAGTAATAAAGATGCTCGTCGTAGCAGTTGTCCCCCACCAACTATCGACATAGAATGCTGGCATATCGCATGTTAAGTCAGTCTCAGGCAGAATCATGGTAAATTTTGCACAAAATGCTTTAGACAAATTTGTCTCCTGTCAAGCTTACATAGTGAATATGACTTTTTGCACTACCAATAGCATTAGAAAGCAAACAAGCACCGTAAAAACCACAGTGAAAAAGACAAAGGGACTCGATTGTGATCGCCTGGAATAGCTCTGTAAGCATAGATGTCATAACATCTCAACAGTGATGGAGAGAAAGAAAGAAAAACACAAATGGCAATATAGGCACGTGCGAGCACATACGTAAAAGTGAACCTTGTATTTCAAATGCCATCATCTCCAATAGCATGCCACTGAAATGCACTACTTGATGCAAAGAACCTTAAGATAGATCTCAAAACGCCATTGAAATGCCAAAAACTGCCCTGTGGATACGAAAATAAAGCGCATTTGGGCCTCTATAATAAATTAAGGTCAGACTCGTAAGATACACAGAACACGCGGTTGGGATCAGTTTCATTCCTGAAGCAAGACTAATGTTTTTGCAATTGGTGAACAGAAAGCGACACCAACCCAGATTGATCGCCAACATTCCACAAGAGCCCGGAGGGAGAGAGAGAGAGAGAGAGTGAGAGAGAGAGAGAGAGAGAGGGAGGGAGAGAGCGGTAAAACAAGAACGGATCAACGTTAAACCAAGAAGCCTTGCAACGCATACAAGATCCGACAAAACTTTACAGAAAGTCTCATCAAACACATCCCCAGACGCCGAAAAGGACAGACACCCACAAAAGCAAATGAACAAAAGCTCCAAAATGACAGATCAAAAGGGCGACTTTGCGCTCTAAAACACGGAAATCTCAGGGAATCGCGGACGTACTGCTGATGAACAGGGGCACGGCGGCGACACGGCCGAGCGTCACGACCGTCGGCAACGTGAGCAGCTTGTCGGCGGGCTTGTCGCCGCAATGTTGCAACGAAGGCGAGGGGGGAATCTTGTCGGGGCCGAGGAGGCGCGTCCGCTGGTCATCATCGTCGGGAAAGCAGCCCCTCTTGGCGCCATCTTCCGAACCCATGCGGGAAACAGACATGGACCCAGGAAAAACTCGTCTCTTTCCGGGCTCGGGAGGGGGTGCTAAAGGTAAAAGACCGCGCGCCCAACCACGCTTGGTTGTGCTGTTGCCCCGCGTCGAAAGATAAAGCTACCCCCCCCACCCAACCGCGAGGGGACGTGGACGGGTGGTGCTGGGTGCCTCCCAAAGGGCGGGGGAGCGGTAACGTGCGCGAGGGGTGCGCAGGGCGGTAATCTGCGCACCTCGGAGGGTTGGTGGGGAGTCGTCGTCGACGGCGGCGGCGATCTGGGTGGGGGGAGGTGGCGGGGAGGGGCGGGTCGGGCGCGGGACTCGCGCTCGCGTTGCTTACCATTGTCGCCCTTTTTGTCGGTTTGATGAACAGGGGAAGAAGAGCGTGCGGGGAAAGTTCTTTTTTTCATTTTTTTACTGTCTCCCACTTCCTGTTGACCTGTGTGAGACTACTTGTGAAGTTAGTGGGTCGAGCATGATTCCGAAGTAGAATTGAAAATTAGCTATCAGTGAGAACCAGTCCGGTTATAAGGTAGAATCGGGAACCTATGACCCGTGAGAACCGGTTCGGTTCTAGCTCTCACACTGAGTGAGTTTCGAGTTCCGAAAATTGAGAAATCAGTTTCGATGGATATAATTTAGGTTTGGCTTAATACCACAAAAAATTCTAAACTGATACACTTATGACAATTTTACCCTGAACTATTTTTTTTATCACAAAAAACTCCAAATTGGTACACTCGTGATAAATTTATCCTAAATTATTTTTTTATCATCAAAAATCTCAAACTGGTATACTTGTAACAATTTTACCCCGAACTATTTCTTTGACCATCAAAAACCCTATACTGATACACCTGTGACGGTTTTATCTCCAAACTAATTTTTTGGCCACTAAAAATCCCAGACTGGTACATTTGTGACAAATTTACCCTTTGTTAGTGTCCGTTAAATTATATTAATATAACAAAAAATCACAAATTGGTAAACTTGTGACAAACAGAAGGATAAAACACAAAACCGATACTGAGAAGACTTATGGAATATACAAACAGAGAACATACAGCAAGGAAGAAATTCTGAAGTGCAGAACAGAGAGTCGAAAAAGAACTTCCAACTCTTCAACCTTCATTTTACTCTATACTTCTACTTATACACGATGATCTCTTTCTGAATAACCACCAAAGGCAGTTTTATAGTTCAACTAACAAACTAACCGAATAACAGAATGGAGAGAATACAGTTGTTTATTCAGTTACAAGTCCAAGAGCAGAGTAACGATTTTGCAGATGAAGATCTTCTACTGAAGCTGAAGATCTTTTACTGAAGCTGGATACTTGTTCTCTTCTTGCCTTTCTAGTTGAACCAGCAGAATCTTCATTTCTGTTCTTTGTAGAATCCGAGTATGTAGATTGCTTAACATCCCCCCGCAAATTGGATAGGGGTTGAAAACCAATGCCCAATTTGGTGCGGAGACTAGAATGAGCGAATCGTGATAATGACTTAGTAAAAATATCAGCAAGCTGATTAGTACTAGGAACATAACATACACGGAGAGAACCTAAAGAAACTTTTTCCCGAACAAAATGGAAGTCAACTTCAATGTGTTTGGTGCGAGCATGTAGAACAGGATTGACTGTAAGAGAAATAGCAGACTTATTATCACAGAACAAAAGTGCGGGGGAGAAAAGAGAGAGACCAATGTCACGGAGAACAAAGCCGATCCATGTAAGATCAGCAGTAGTAGATGCAAGCGCGCGATACTCAGCTTCTGTGGATGAACGAGACACCGTAGGTTGTTTCTTAGCTGCCCATGAAATGAGATTAGAACCAAGGTAGGTGCAGAATCCGGTAGTTGAACGTCTAGTATCAAGGCAACCGGCCCAATCAGCATCAGAAAATCCATATAAGGTAGGTGAACTGTGAGAATGAATAAACATGCCAAGATGAAGAGTTCCTTTAACATATCGAAGAACCCTTTTCAACTTATGAAAATCTCCAACTGTTGGCTGATGCATCTGCTGACACAGAAGATTTGTTGCATAAGCAAGATCAGGACGAGTGATTGTTAAATATTGTAGACCCCCAACAAGACTTCGATATTCAAGTGGATTGACTAAGAGAAGAGCATCGTTTGTCATGATGACTGGTCGCAGTGATAGAGGAGTGGCTACAGGTTTACACTCGGTCATGTTAGCCCTTTTCAAAAGATCAAGAGCATACTTGGTTTGACAGAGGAAAAGATCAGTATTGGTTCGTTTGGCTTCAATCCCTAAGAAGTAATGAAGAGACCCGAGATTTTTCATATGAAAATGAAGACTTAGGGATTGAATCAGTTGAGTGAGTAGAAGATCTGAGCTGCCAGTCAACAGAATGTCATCTACATAGAGCAACAAAAGCACTGTGTTTGATCCATTATGAAGCACAAATAGAGAGGGATCAGTTGTGCTGCAGAAGAAACCAATTTCAAGAAGAAAGTTGCTAAACTTGTCAAACCAAGCACGCGGTGCTTGACGCAGACCATATAAGGACTTTTTGAGAAGACAGACAAAATGAGACTTCTGAGGATCTGCAAAACCAGGTGGCTGCTCCATATAGACTGTCTCATTTAATGTTCCATGTAAGAATGCGTTCTTAACATCAAGTTGATGTATTGGCCAGTTTTTCATCATTGCAACTGAAAGCACTATACGGATGGTGGCATGTTTGACAACAGGACTGAAAGTTTCTGTAAAATCAACACCCTCTTCTTGATGAAAGCCCTTAGCCACTAACCGAGCCTTCAATCTATCAAGACTTCCATCAGGTGCTAGCTTAGTTTTAAACACCCACTTACACCCTATGACATTCATTTGACTAGTTCGAGGAACTAACATCCATGTCTGATTTTCATACAGAGCATCCATTTCATCCTGCATTGCTTGATGCCAGCCAGCATCTGCTAAGGCAGATTTAACTGACCTTAGTTCAATTGGAACTTTGTACTCAACCAAACATGCATACCTGAGATTTGGCTTTAGAATGCCAGATTTCAGCCGAGTTTGCATAGAATGAGTAGAAAGTGTACCTTGTGAAATAGGCAGAGGATTTTGCAGAGTGTGAGGCAGAGGATTTTGCAGAGTGTGGTTGATAAGAACTTCACCTTGTGCCTCAGGTGTCTGAGAAAGGACGACTTGTTCATTAGAAACTGGAGCAGATGATACGGCAACAGAATGAGATGGATTTGAGCAATCATTTTCCAAAATTTCAGTATCATATAAATGTCCTAGATGTCCATTAGAGTGATGTTGCACCTGTTCTGCACTTGTAGAATCCAGAAGTTTAACTTCGTCTGCCCACTGTTGATACAGAGTAGTAAATTGACTATATTCTGTTGTTAGTTTCTTGGTAAAGGGAAAGAAACTTTCATCGAACAAGACATGTCGACTAATGTATATACGACCATTAGTAGGTACAAGACATCTATATCCTTTATGACGTGTACTATATCCCAAAAAGACACATGTGAGGGATCGTGGATCAAACTTATGTTGTGCATATGGCCTTAGACAGGGGTAACATGCACATCCAAAGACTCTGAGATGGGCATAGCTCGGCTCTTTTTGATAGAGTTTGCTGTGAGGTGAGTGCAGTTGTAACTGTGGTGTAGGAAGTATATTGACAATATAATTGGCAGTCATGAATGCATCAACCCAGTACTTCAAAGGGATTCTAGCATGATAGAGCATAGGTAAGCCCAGTTCAACCACATGACGATGTTTTCTTTCAGAAATTCCATTCTGCTCTGGTGTATAGGGACAAGAAAGACACTGTTTGCCATACCTCATGTGAAGTTTCCAAACCAATGATCAGACTCAAGATATTCTCAGATACAGCACCACCGATCCATGATGAAACAAGCTGATCAGTTCTTACCCAATCTGTATAATCGGGATTCACTACTTCAGCTTCATTACCTTCAACTTCAATTTGTAGTGTTTGAGTAGGTGATGGAATTTCACCACTGATGAATCCGAAAAGTTCTTGGCTTCGTAAGAATCTGTGGAACTGTGCTTGCCAAAGAAGAAAGTTGTCTTCAGCTAGCTTGATCGTGACAAAGTTGGAGATGTTGACATGGATCGGGAAAGGATACTTCTGCACTCTTGCTGCCATTTTCGAGCTCTCAAACCTGATGCTCTGATACCATGAGAAGACTTATGGAATATACAAACAGAGAACATACAGCAAGGAAGAAATTCTGAAGTGCAGAACAGAGAGTCGAAAAAGAACTTCCAACTCTTCAACCTTCATTTTACTCTATACTTCTACTTATACACGATGATCTCTTTCTGAATAACCACCAAAGGCAGTTTTATAGTTCAACTAACAAACTAACCGAATAACAGAATGGAGAGAATACAGTTGTTTATTCAGTTACAAGTCCAAGAGCAGAGTAACGATTTTGCAGATGAAGATCTTCTACTGAAGCTGAAGATCTTTTACTGAAGCTGGATACTTGTTCTCTTCTTGCCTTTCTAGTTGAATCAGCAGAATCTTCATTTCTGTTCTTTGTAGAATCCGAGTATGTAGATTGCTTAACAATCATGGATCAGTGGTGCTGTATCTGAGAATATCTTGAGTCTGATCATTGGTTTGGAAACTTCACATGAGGTATGGCAAAGCTTACTGAATCGTTTTACTCAGAAGTCGGTAGCTAGAGAGTTTGAACTAAGAGGGAAACTACAGACTTGTTAGAAAAGAGATCGAGCATTATCTGCTTATCTCAGAGAGTACAAATCAATCTGTGATCAGCTCAATGCAATCGGCAAGCCTGTAGACGAGATAACTAAGATGTTTGGTGTTCTTGAGGGATTAGGATCTGAATATGAGAATTTCAGAACTACTATGTATTGCTTGAAACCTCAACCAGAGTATGATGAAGTAATATCACAGTTAGAAAGGTTCGAAACAAGATTGCAGAGCTATTCCTCGAGTCAGTATAGTCCTCATTTAGCCTACTATGGACAAAGAAAATATGAAGTTCAGCAGCATATGGATGCTGACAGAGAACTTGGTCAGCAAAATTTTACCTTTGAAGGTCAAAAAGGTAGTAATCGTGGAGGACGTGGTTATGGTAGAGGCCGTTCATTTAACAATAGAAGTCGGGGCTATGGATATACTGGAAGAAATCAGAATTACAGGTCAAATACTTTGAATCAGAGTCAGAAGCAGATCAATAATTTCTCTAGCTCTGGTCAAGGATTCCGTTCATATGCTGGTTCTTCACAGAGGTATCAAGACACCAAATCATATCCTTCCCAAAATTTGGCATCTAACAAACATTTGCAGGATGATAAAATATCAAATGGTACTCGATTGGAATGTCAAATCTGTAAACGACCAGGACATGATGCACTTCATTGCTGGTATCGTTTTGACAACTCATATCAGGCTGAGGAGATTCCAACAGCCTTAGCAGCAATGCATCTTGAAGACTCCAAAGGCAGTGAGTGGTATCCAGACACTAGTGCAACTGCTCATATCACTGCAAATTCGGGTATTCTTCATAACACCTTTAAGTATAATGGAACTGATACTGTTATGATAGGGAATGGTTCATGTCTACCTATTACCTATATTGGTGATGCTGTGTTAAATACTGAAGTCAATTCATTACCTCTTAATGATGTCCTGATTGTTCCTGAAATCAAAAAGAATCTCCTTTCAGTATCAAAACTAACAGATGATTATCCCTGCTCATTTGTTTTTGATAAAAATGGGGTGTATATAAAGGACAATCATACCAACACAACAATGATGCTCGGACGGAAAATTAGTGGACTTTACCGAGTGGATCCACGTATCATAGAGGCTTTCTTCACTCAGAGACATCAAGCTGTAGGAGAAGATGTCTGGCATCAACGATTGGCTCACACCAACTTCAAAACATTGAAGTATCTTCAAACTCAGCAAGTCATTCATTGCACTGCAAGGTCTCAAAATGTGTGTAGAAGCTGTCAAGTTGCCAAGAGTACTGCATTACCATTTCCTTTATCAGACTCTGTGTCTACTATTCCTTTAGAAAAGATTCATTGTGATATTTGGGGTCCATCACCAGTTAATTCCTTTCAGAATTTCAAATACTATGTCATCTTTGTAGACAATTTTTCCCGTTATAGTTGGATTTATCCAATAAAGTTGAAGTCAGACTTCTATGACATCTTTGTCATGTTTCAGAAACAAGTGGAGAATCAGTTTGATCGAAGAATCAAAATGTTTCAATGTGATGGTGGAGGAGAATTCACTAGTAACAAGTTTCAGGTTCATTTACAAAATTGTGGTATCAGACAGTGTCTTTCTTGTCCCTATACACCAGAGCAGAATGGAATTTCTGAAAGAAAACATCGTCATGTGGTTGAACTGGGCTTACCTATGCTCTATCATGCTAGAATCCCTTTGAAGTACTGGGTTGATGCATTCATGACTGCCAATTATATTGTCAATATACTTCCTACACCACAGTTACAACTGCACTCACCTCACAGCAAACTCTATCAAAAAGAGCCGAGCTATGCCCATCTCAGAGTCTTTGGATGTGCATGTTACCCCTGTCTAAGGCCATATGCACAACATAAGTTTGATCCACGATCCCTCACATGTGTCTTTTTGGGATATAGTACACGTCATAAAGGATATAGATGTCTTGTACCTACTAATGGTCGTATATACATTAGTCGACATGTCTTGTTCGATGAAAGTTTCTTTCCCTTTACCAAGAAACTAACAACAGAATATAGTCAATTTACTACTCTGTATCAACAGTGGGCAGACGAAGTTAAACTTCTGGATTCTACAAGTGCAGAACAGGTGCAACATCACTCTAATGGACATCTAGGACATTTATATGATACTGAAATTTTGGAAAATGATTGCTCAAATCCATCTCATTCTGTTGCCGTATCATCTGCTCCAGTTTCTAATGAACAAGTCGTCCTTTCTCAGACACCTGAGGCACAAGGTGAAGTTCTTATCAACCACACTCTGCAAAATCCTCTGCCTCACACTCTGCAAAATCCTCTGCCTATTTCACAAGGTACACTTTCTACTCATTCTATGCAAACTCGGCTGAAATCTGGCATTCTAAAGCCAAATCTCAGGTATGCATGTTTGGTTGAGTACAAAGTTCCAATTGAACCAAGGTCAGTTAAATCTGCCTTAGCAGATGCTGGCTGGCATCAAGCAATGCAGGATGAAATGGATGCTCTGTATGAAAATCAGACATGGATGTTAGTTCCTCGAACTAGTCAAATGAATGTCATAGGGTGTAAGTGGGTGTTTAAAACTAAGCTAGCACCTGATGGAAGTCTTGATAGATTGAAGGCTCGGTTAGTGGCTAAGGGCTTTCATCAAGAAGAGGGTGTTGATTTTACAGAAACTTTCAGTCCTGTTGTCAAACATGCCACCATCCGTATAGTGCTTTCAGTTGCAATGATGAAAAACTGGCCAATACATCAACTTGATGTTAAGAACGCATTCTTACATGGAACATTAAATGAGACAGTCTATATGGAGCAGCCACCTGATTTTGCAGATCCTCAGAAGTCTCATTTTGTCTGTCTTCTCAAAAAGTCCTTATATGGTCTGCGTCAAGCACCGCGTGCTTGGTTTGACAAGTTTAGCAACTTTCTTCTTGAAATTGGTTTCTTCTGCAGCACAACTGATCCCTCTCTATTTGTGCTTCATAATGGATCAAACACAGTGCTTTTGTTGCTCTATGTAGATGACATTCTGTTGACTGGCAGTTCAGATCTTCTACTCACTCAACTGATTCAATCCCTAAGTCTTCATTTTCATATGAAAAATCTCGGGTCTCTTCATTACTTCTTAGGGATTGAAGCCAAACGAACCAATACTGATCTTTTCCTCTGTCAAACCAAGTATGCTCTTGATCTTTTGAAAAGGGCTAACATGACCGAGTGTAAACCTGTAGCCACTCCTCTATCACTGCGACCAGTCATCATGACAAACGATGCTCTTCTCTTAGTCAATCCACTTGAATATCGAAGTCTTGTTGGGGGTCTACAATATTTAACAATCACTCGTCCTGATCTTGCTTATGCAACAAATCTTCTGTGTCAGCAGATGCATCAGCCAACAGTTGGAGATTTTCATAAGTTGAAAAGGGTTCTTCGATATGTTAAAGGAACTCTTCATCTTGGCATGTTTATTCATTCTCACAGTTCACCTACCTTATATGGATTTTCTGATGCTGATTGGGCCGGTTGCCTTGATACTAGACGTTCAACTACCGGATTCTGCACCTACCTTGGTTCTAATCTCATTTCATGGGCAGCTAAGAAACAACCTACGGTGTCTCGTTCATCCACAGAAGCTGAGTATCGCGCGCTTGCATCTACTACTGCTGATCTTACATGGATCGGCTTTGTTCTCCGTGACATTGGTCTCTCTCTTTTCTCCCCCACACTTTTGTTCTGTGATAATAAGTCTGCTATTTCTCTTACAGTCAATCCTGTTCTACATGCTCGCACCAAACACATTGAAGTTGACTTCCATTTTGTTCGGGAAAAAGTTTCTTCAGGTTCTCTCCGTGTATGTTATGTTCCTAGTACTAATCAGCTTGCTGATATTTTTACTAAGTCATTATCACGATTCGCTCATTCTAGTCTCCGCACCAAATTGGGCATTGGTTTTCAACCCCTATCCAATTTGCGGGGGGATGTTAAGCAATCTACATACTCGGATTCTACAAAGAACAGAAATGAAGATTCTGCTGATTCAACTAGAAAGGCAAGAAGAGAACAAGTATCCAGCTTCAGTAAAAGATCTTCAGCTTCAGTAGAAGATCTTCATCTGCAAAATCGTTACTCTGCTCTTGGACTTGTAACTGAATAAACAACTGTATTCTCTCCATTCTGTTATTCGGTTAGTTTGTTAGTTGAACTATAAAACTGCCTTTGGTGGTTATTCAGAAAGAGATCATCGTGTATAAGTAGAAGTATAGAGTAAAATGAAGGTTGAAGAGTTGAAAGTTCTTTTTTCGACTCTCTGTTCTGCACTTTAGAATTTCTTCCTTGCTATATGTTCTCTGTTTGTATATTCCATAAGTCTTCTCACATGTCAACTACCACGTATCATTAAACTTCACAATTTGACAGTAAAATTTAACGGAAACTAACGAATGGTAAATTTGTCACAGGTGTACCAGTTTGGAGTTTTTGGTGATCAAAAAATTAGTTCGGGGGTAAAATTATCACAAGTATATCAGTATGAGATTTTTTATGGTAAAAAAAATAGTCAAGGTAAAATTGTCACAGGTGTACCGGTTTAGGGTTTTTTATGGTTAAAAAAATAGTTTAAGGTAAATTTGTCATAAGTGTACCAATTTGGGGTTTTTCATGGTATTAACCCTTTAGGTTTCAAGTGAACTTGAAATCTGGAGTCTATAACAAATCTTTGTATGTTGTCTTATTTTATGTCTTCACGCAATTTTCTAGTATCTCATAGCATCCGATAACGAGCATGTAATTTGGATCCACCAACTTGCTCTCCCTCTCTTTTGCGATATCCATGATTAAAATTTTTAATTTGTTAATATTTCATATTATTCGTACATCTAAATATGAGATGTAATCAGTAATTATACCAGCAAATGATGGTCAATAAAAATGATAATTGACTACGATCGTTTAAATAAAAATACAGGTGGAACTTAGCTAGATCTAAAACCTGTGATAAGGTAGATTACAAGTTTTAGAGTATTCATAATATGTTTCAGGTTGAAACTGATTCCAACAAATAGGAACCTGGACCAACTTTGGAACTGCTCACCCCTAAGCGAAATAATCAAATAAAAACTTTACTATTTTTTTCTCATATTATGTTTAATCGATACTTCAAATTTAAAAAGATCAACTTAATAACCAAGCTTAAGTTAACACGTGCCACGTAAGTACTCGTCTGCAAGAAATCCTTCAATGTTCCCACAAAAATTCCGTCGTGGGGAGCGACTTTTGAAGCGTGAAAGAATATCTTTGCATCAGCCTTTGAATAATGTTGAATAATGTTGACTAGGCCTCATTTTTGTGCTTTAAGAATGTAAAATTTTCTTATCAATATCAAGTATATTACCAGCGGTGTGTATTTTTCGACTTTTCTATTCTCAGCAATTATGTTTTGTTTTTTGTTAGGAGACTGTTAAGAAAGGGTCGACTAAAGCACTTTGTAAAAGTCTTTAATTGTGCTTTGAAAATACAAACATCTCTATTTAAAAAGCATCTTGCTTTCTTAAAATATGTTCCTTTTCACATTCAAATTGCGTTAGTCTTTTTTAATATTTTTAGTGGTCTTAATTAATACTCTCAATGCACTTGTTTATAAGACCGCTTTTTTTTTATCATAGATTATCTTAACTAGCATTATAGAGTTACTTGCTACCAAGGCCCTTTGAGAAATTATCAGATATATGGACAATCATTGCAAGATTGTTACTCTTTATTAGGATTCGCTGCACAATTACAAAGAAAATAGAGAGTAAAAGCGAAAAAAAGAATTTGAGAAGCAATGTTTTATCCTGACTTACCCTTGAACTGGGGTTACATCCAGCTAAGGATTCCACTATAACTAGCACCTCACACCTCTATGTTACATATCTCAATTATAAGAAAAAGAAAAAATATATATCCATTAACTATTCATGGGTCTAAACCCAAACTATTAATTAAATCCTGAATTCAAAATATAAAAAAACCATGTCTTTGAAACCCGCTTAGGTGGCCTTCGGAACCCCGCTTGCTCATCGGAGAGCTGGACTCCAGTGTCGTCCTATTCTTAGGGAGTATGAATCATACTCTAACACTCTTACATTACGAAACACAATCTTAATGGGTTCAAAGGGATTTCAACGTGAACTCTTATATGCTTTAAGGACGAGTGATATCATTCATGATTAAAATTTTCACGTGAACTATCAGTTCAAATATGCTGAATATATTTATGAAACTAATTTTTTAATGAGAGTAAAGAAATTTGTAAGGTGGGAAAGTACTTAAGGTTTGGATTGCATGAGGATGAGCCAAGAGGCATGTATGTATTCATCAACAATAATGAGAAAGAAACAAGATCCATCACGGTGCAGGGGTGTGATATGAAACTTAGATGTCAACATGGATGAGAGAGAAAGGGGTAGTAGTGCATATTGTACTAGTTGGGAAGGGGACCCGTAATTGCATCGCCAAAAGACAAATAGGACATTTAGGATGTGAAAAAGAAGCACCGTGACCCAATTGCTAATGAGAAAGAAAATTATTATTATAAATTTTGGCATTACATAGAGTACTCTTTTTGAAGGGAGTACATAAAAAATCAATTTTTAAACAAAAATCAATTTTTTTAAAAAAATCTAGCCCAAAAGTAAAGTCCTTGATGAATACTACCAAAGCCCATTAGTTTACCGATCAAAAGGACCTCAAAAAAACAAATATCAAAATCTAAAATGACATGACAGGAATTGTCTTCACAAACTTTGGAGATAGAGATAATGTTAAATTAAAGTTTCAGGATAAAAAGGACATTCTTGAGTATAATTTACAAACTAAGTCGAGTAATGCTGATTTTAGTGACAGAAGTTATGTTTCCATTTAGAAGACGTACTGATATGGAGGAATGCGAGTGATTGTGAATGTGGGAAAAGAAACGTTTGTCACAGATTATGTGGTTACTAACGCTCAAATCAATTATCCATGCATTAGTGGAAATTGAACTCGTTAAACAAAAAGAGGTATCTGAGAAGCTAGTAGATTTATCAAGAATGCCAAGTTGACTCAAGACCTGCATAATGGTGCTGGAATTAATCATTCCTGATAGGCCAATCGTTTATATCAACTTGTGTCATGACCTGGTAAGCAGAAAAGCATTTTCTTTCTTTTCTTTATTTGTAGACTTCCCATACAACTTCCAACAAGTATCTTTAGTGTAATACGGACGCTTGTAATAATCACAAAATTCATTTTTGCCTTTGTTAGCTTCCAACAAGTCTTTTTGACATTCATGTTGCTACTCCAAATCGTACAATCAAATCTTTATCTTGCAAGATAGGGCACCTGTTCTTTGCAATGTGAGGAATGACACATCTAGAAATTAGGAATTGCGAGCATCCCAACACCGGTCAAATGAATATTGGATGAAGAAGATATCGATTGTCAAACTTTTTGATACTCTAAAGAAAGGTTCTAAAGCAAAAAACCGTACCTAGAAGCAGAATCAATCAAGATACTTTAGGCCCCTATGTTATGGTTGATGATGATATTTGAAAATGAGAAGTCACCGAAACGGCACCATGTTCATAAACCCGAGCCTTTGGCCCCGATATGGGGTAAAATCTCTTATCCATGATTTTGCAATTTTATCTAGCAATTTTTGGCTCTTTGGAAAGCTCTCATCAAGAGTATATTGAAGGTGAAAAAATCACACAGTATGGACTTCAAATGGAGAAGATACAAGCTCAAGAAGAGCGAGTCTCGACTCGAGATGCAAGTGAGGCAGGTGTACCTCAAGACGAGATGGCCTGTTTTGTTTATAAATACCATTCATTTTACTCATTTTGGGGATTGGAAGTCTCGATCCCTACAACGATCTCTAGAAATTTTCTCTATTTGGTTGCGGTTTTGACACTTTTGAGGTTCTCGTGCTTTTAAGATAATTCCCAATACCTTCATATCCAAATTTTCAATAGAACCGCATGCTAGAACATTGTAATGTTCATTTAGAATCATAAAATTGAAGCTACCTTATTATGTTGCTTGTTTTAATAGTCGTAAATCATATGTTCTTAGGTCGTCGTAATGCTGAAATGAAATCTCTATTCTCAAATATGTTGTTATGTTTTTATAGAAATTATGCATGTTTCTACCCTGTAGTAGCGGTTGTTTTAAATTTCATGTCGGAATTATGATGTTGAGATGCTGGCTATGCCGAAATTACCTAATATTGCACAAAAAGAATCACTCAAAATTCAATTTCAAAGCACGAATCCACCCAGCTTTCAAAATAAATCGCATTAGCAAACTTGACGTCGACTTCAACAATTCTTTCCACGCCACACGCCATGTATAGTACATATTTAAAACACACATTCACACACAATGATGTCACTTTATATCCAAAATGATGCAATCTTTCTGCTTGATTGTACATCGATCCAAATTCGATTTTCGATCTTTTCATCACAGCTTGATCGAGGAAGTTGTGATACCAAAAGAGCGTCGTAATAACACGTCTTGTTGGTGCAGTTGGCACCAGCCCAGCAATTTGCTCTTGGGTAAGCAAGCAAGCATGTGGACAGGATTCCATCCGTCTCTTGCCCACCGAAAAGAATAGGGAAATGGTATCATCCGACAAATCAAGCACCTTCTATGGACGGACCGTGTGGTTTGTCTTGGCTATGCTGCATTCGATTGTCTGTGCATTGGCTTTCGTCATTATTCAGGATTTTCAAGGTCGCTCTCCCATGTCTTCTTATCATAATAAGGATATCGTCCAGGAATTCGTCGAGACACTAGCTTAACCTAAATAAGCTCATAGTAAATTTATTTGAGATATCGCGAAAAATCATAAACTGATATATTTATGATAAATTTACCTCGAACTAATTTTTGGATAAAAAAATCCAAACCGGTATACTTGTAGTAAATTTAACCCCAAATTGATGTGGATTTCCACTTGGAATTGCTAGAGTTATTACCATATGTCATTCGATTCAGTAATTTCACGGTCAAATTTGTTGGAAGCTAACGGAAGGTATATATGTTACGCATGTATCAGTTTGGATTTTTTGTTATCCAAAATTTATTTTTGAGTGAATTTATCACATATATATCTACTTATGATTTTTGATGACTCAAAAATTAGTATGTGGTAAAATTTATCACAAGCGTACCAAATTGTGATATTAACCCTATTTATTTAGCATATTATATTTTGAAAATTTGAAATTATGGAAAGTATTTGTAAACAAGTCTACGCGTTAAAAAGTTTTATATTTTGCACAACAGAAAAAAGAGCAAGAACAAGAATAAATGCTTATGTTATCGGTTTGAAGGAAAATCATGATTGTCACCCAAAGAGCAACGAGGTGACCCCCACCCATGCAAGAGCAAAGCGCATTAATTGCGCGTGGGCCGGGGAACAAGCAACCTTTTCCCGGCCGACATGGAATGTCTTTAGAAAGTGAAAATCAAACTCCATGCCAAAAAAAGTAAAAAATAAGAAATTATTCTGAATACACACCCCTCGTTTTTCGAACACAACATGCAGAAAAAATATGCCTAATTTCCTTAAAAAGTACAAACTTTAAATTTTGGGTCATAATTTTGGCCTAAATTCTTTTGCTCTTATAAAAAAATCTCCAATTTTTCTCTTAATTTTATTTATCTGGTAAAACAGCGCGATTTTAGCTTGAGCCGCAATTTTGACCCAAACTTCTTTTTGTCTCGTAAAGAAATACTAACCTTCAATTGGTATGCAAATCAGGCTCCCAAGTCACTCTACGTGTACTCGAGCGAAGTTTATTGCGAAAAGATTCATACGGGCTGAGTTTGAGCCTCGATCGAAAGCGGATGCTTTACTACCGGCCAAAAGAGATTTTGTGCCAGAAACGGAACTCGAGCTAAAATCGACATATCTCTATTAAACGAAGCATGGCTTGAGCTGGGACCAGGGCCCAAGCTCAAGTCGACGTCTTTTTTTTTTTTACTATTATAGAAATCATGACTCGAGCTAAAAGTCAGTGCTTTTTTTTAAGAGGATCGGGGCCCGGGAAAAGAAAAATCCGCAACCGGTTAGCAGGTAAATGAAAAATCTGACCCAACAAAAAACGGAAAAAAAGAAAAATTCAAGAGCGGGGCCGGGGGGGGCCAACGTTGAAATTCGGTGTCGGCAAATACGGTGGGGGGAACCTCTTCTCGTTTTTCACCCCGCCGGGGTACGGCGCGGGCCCCGCCATCCCACCACCGGTTAAAAAACTGTCGATCCATCCATGATTGAATTCCCCGTAAAAACAAACAAAAATAAAAATAAATAAAATGGAATTATTAAAAATATTAAGAAAATCGCGGTCTCTTCTCTCTCTTCTCGCTCTCTCTCTCTCTCTCCTCCTGAGCGCCCGCCCGCATCACGAGAAGGTCACATGGCGGAATGCCGACGATAATCTCGCCACCTGCATGTGCCTCCCCCCTCCCCCTCCTTCGCTTAGCCCACACTCCTCACTCCACCACCACCACCGCCGGCACCGTCACTCTCTCTCTCTCTCTCTCTCTCTCGCTAGAATTCAGTTGCAGAGAATCCAGGTGGCCATCATCCGCCCTCCTCCCCCCCCGCTCCCCCCCCCGCGAGATCTCCCGAAGAAGACGGACGACGTGGAGCCGACCAAAACTGAATCTAATCCAAATCGATCCACCACCCGCCCCCCCCGCACCGCCGCCCGATGAAGGCCCAGGTCATCAGCCCCGTCATCGCCTTCGACCACAAGAGGTATCCTCCCCCCCGCCGCTCCCGCTGGACCTTTTCCGCATTCTCCCCCGATCCGTCCGCGGCTCCGCCGGCCTCGCTTCGTTTCCGGTTCGGCGATTCGCGAGGACGGCGTGTCGGCGGCATCGCGGCGGCGGCCGCTCCTGCTCGGATCGCATTGATCTCCGATGCGCTCTGCCGACGCTCGTGCGTTCCCGGTGGGCGCAATCGAGTGAAATTCGGTGGCGCGACTGGTCTTAGTCAAAGTTCTGAAAGTGTCGCCGTAGCTTGGTCGTCTTCTATGCGTATTCGTTCTTCTTCTTTTTTTTTTTTTACTTTTTTTTCCTGGGATAGTGCTCGGAGGTGAACGTTTCCTTTTCTTCTCTTTTTTGTTTGGTTCGTTTGCTTGCGACCAAAAAAGATGAGCCGAGTGCGTGATTGTTTGTGGCAAATCTCGGTCGCGCCGATGTAATGTCGAGCGCTATGGGAAGTAGGAACCGTGTTTTGAGCGGATTATGTTGTTGTCTAGCCTGAGCGGGAGGTCCTTGGAAGCTGATTGCAGGTAAACCCAGCTAGGAAGTTATGGTTGAGCTGGACTTCTTTTGGGATCTGTTGTGTGGGGGATTTGTTGAGCTCAAAATTGTTGTTCGTTCTACTTGTTTATGGCTTATGATGACTGCACCATGCTAAATTGGAGACGGGCTGTAGTGTTGTGAGCAGCCGCGAGGTCTATAAGAACTGATGAGAGCTTGTTCTGGCAGGGATGCATATGGCTTTGCTGTGAGACCTCAACATGTACAAAGATATCGAGAATATGCAAACATCTACAAGGTTTTGGCTGCTCATTTTCTTCTGCATTTTTCTTTTGTAGCTCACTGTAAGATGCTGCGAATCTCGAACGACCAAAATGCTGAAAAGTTATGGACTGCTTAGCTTTTGCCCAAGTTGTTGACTCAATTGAAAATCTCGTGGCAGTTTACTTCTTCGTTTGTGCTCCGGTATATTAAGAGGCTATTCCTGTGGTTCTTAGCCACTAATCAATGCAGCCCTCAATTTTACTTATCCTGAGAATTGAGAGAGACTTTTGTCAGTAATGTTTTTGGTGAAGAAACAGCAGTTTATTATTCGATATGCTTGTTCTAGGAGGAAGAGGAAGAAAGATCAGAGAGATGGAGTAATTTCCTGGAACGCCAAGCCGAGACTGCTCCAGTGCCTCTTGATGCTCTACCTTCAGAAGTAGATGGCAATATTTCACAGCATGAAAGGAACAACCGAGATGCAAATGACAATTTGAAGGACGATGTTGAAGGAGATGAACCTACTGGTGACAAGCCTGGTTCTGATAATGTTTTAGAAAAAGAGATTCCAGCTTCGAAGGAGTCAAGAGTTCATAGGGCCCAAATATGGACCGAGATAAGACCTTCTCTTTGTGCTATCGAAGATATGATGAGCTTTCGTGTAAAGAAAAAGGGCACTACAAAGAAGAACGAGCAATTAACTGAAAGTGCAAAGCTTATTCTTCCGTTTGAAGAGGCTCGATCCCCGAAAGGAGCATCTGAAGAGGACTCAGAGGATGAATTTTATGATGTTGAGAGATCAGAATCATCGGATCACATTCAGGACGCAGTATTGAGTGATAGTTCCAATGTCACTGCGCCAGAAGCTATGGTGGATGCTCCTTTAGAATCTTCATTTCCTTGGAAAGAAGAGTTGGAGGTTCTTGTTCGAGGGGGAGTGCCAATGGCACTACGGGGAGAGGTATATCATATTCCAGAGATGTGTTTTTGGACCAAGGTACAGTTTCACCTAATCTACTTTTTCTACTTCCATGCCTGTATTTCAGCTTTGGCAAGCCTTTGTCGGTGTGAAAACACGCCGGGTGCAGAACTATTATCAGGGTCTGTTAAAGCCGCATTATGCTGGAAATACCGTGGAAGAGCAAATGGTGCAATCAGATAATGACACTAAGGCCTCAGACGCAGATTCTGTAAGCATACCTGAAAAATGGAAAGGACAGATAGAAAAGGTAACCATAGTACAAACCTTGAGAATTCATCCCTGCTTCATCTGATGTGAGCTTTTATGTGCTAATATGATGGCTGCTCTATTGTATTGGCAATGCAGGATTTGCCTCGAACCTTTCCTGGTCATCCTGCCCTTGATGAGGATGGTAGAAATGCTTTAAGACGGTTGTTGACTGCATATGCACGTCACAATCCATCTGTAGGATATTGTCAGGTATTTTCTTTCTTACACGTCATTCTCCTGTCCACGATTTCTAACAACAGAATATTGTGGTGAGACCCTTAATGGACATCCACCCTCTCACTTAATTAATCACTTAAACCTATGGTTCGCCCTCCGATACACATCCCATTCAAAGACTTTACTTACGTGGCACATTACAGAAACTGGTAGTTTCTTTCAACTGTAGTTCTAAGTTCCAAAGAGCGTGCCATGTGGCACTAGTCTGCAAAAAGGGCCTAAGTAACGCAAAGGGATTGAGTTGCGGGTTAAACAGGCTGGAAATATTCGGCAATTATTTGCATTATTTTTTGTTCAATCCTTGTTGCATAGGTTTGGCTTTTGGTTTTGACTTTTACCATTTAGGATTTACTTGTAAAGTGATATTTGTGACTTTTCTTACCGTCATACCTATATTTGTACATATAAATTTTGCATCTAAAGTCAAGTACATATTTTTCGCAATTTGTCATAAATTGAAACAAGATGTTTGTATTCTTGGGGGAAATTCAAATGTGGCTTGTTGGAGGGGCTTTTAGTCCATCCAACAGCTTCTCGGTATGCCCAACTGCTGAAGTTCTCTTGCAAATCCAAGCTCGGAGAGCGGCTCTAAAACCTTCCCATCTGGGTGCTATTGTGTGGCAAAAATGCGACTACCGTGGACAGTGCATTAAACTTTTGGCAAAGTAATAGATCACCTAACTCTGCATTGACCAGCACTTGCTGCTACCTATGAGCTGGTTCTTGCACCAAAGCCTGTTTTGATCGATTGCCTACTAATAACAAGTAGACTCAGAGTAGACTCTGAGAGAGAGAGAGAGAGAGAGAGAGAGAGAGAGAGAGAGAGAGAGAGAGATGTAGATTACCTTTAATGATTAAACCTTGGATCATGTAGGGCTTGCTTTTAATGCATCTTTGATGCAATTGTGTTGTGTCAAATCAATTGCGTGAGCAGATGTGCATGATCCAACCATGGCACCTTTTTATGATGTCACATCTTTGGACTTGAACAAGACACATTTCCTAAATATATTGCAAAATGTCACACACTTGACTTTTATAAATATAGGAGTTGGCTTTTCATATATGAGTTTATATAAAGTTGTCTAAACAAATACTGACCTAACGTGCCAATTTGTCTACAATAATGTATGTTTGCACAAATAATAGGTCAACTTAGTGGAACATGTTTAAATGTGTTCAAATGGGTCATCAGCGTCGACCTATTCATAGCACCTTTGTTTGGTGCTTATAAGTGGGTTGACTTGTATATGATACGTTTGAATTAAGCTTAAATTTACCATGAATGATTACACTGAGCGTTTGTGTCAAGTAAATAGGTCATGTCGGCATATACCATCCAGACCATCCCTAGATCCTAAGCATTATCAGTGGACATTGGGGAATGATAATCTAAAAGAGGTTTTCGGTATTAC
The DNA here is from genome assembly GCA_031216185.1 of Syzygium aqueum. Taxonomy (NCBI): domain Eukaryota; kingdom Viridiplantae; phylum Streptophyta; class Magnoliopsida; order Myrtales; family Myrtaceae; genus Syzygium; species Syzygium aqueum. The sequence goes on from CM062240.1 coordinate 2,254,870, forward strand.
AAAATTACAAATATTTTGCATTTTCATATGCTTTGGGGATCAATGGTTTTACAACAATCTTGGCTATTTTCATTGGATTATAAGCTTATATGTGATTTGTCAACGCAAGAATAAAGCAGCTATATGGGTAATTAAGTAGCTGTGGTACAAAAGATATGCTTGGAAAGGATTGTACGATGCCTGAGAGCACACTACGATTGAATCTAGATTAATCACAAGAAATTTTTTTTACAATTTGACAGAGAAATGTAAGTCAATCATCGGATATGTTTTGACTATTTGAAGTATTTGTTGTTCATATTTTTGGTGCTCTGTTCTTTGATAAATATATATGGTCAAATTCTTTTGACTTTCGTCGGATAATTGACTCTCTACATCTTTCTTAATCGAATTTACCTGCAGGCTATGAACTTCTTTGCTGGCTTACTACTTTTGCTGATGCCGGAAGAAAATGCCTTCTGGTGAGCGTGTGATGAACATCGGTATAAAATGCTTACCAAATTGGTTGTTTGAGCTCTGTGGGTTTAGGACCACAATTAAGTGTGCAATATTTTTATCAGGATGGCCAACATGAATTTTTCTTTTCCAAGTTGCAAAGTTTTATTGGCAAAAAACCGATACATCTGTAGCATTAACGAATCAGTTACTAAATCTTGTGGTGCTATCTGCAGGACTTTGATGGGCATCCTTGATGATTACTTTGATGGCTACTACTCTGAAGAGATGATAGAATCTCAGGTGCCATTTTGGCTACAGGCCTTTCCATTTCCCTTGATGTTTGCTCACTCTATAAGTGATGTTGATAAAACCACTGTCAAAACATCACATGCTTGTGTGTTGCACATGGCTGTTGTTGTGATCTATTTTTTTTTTTTTTTATCATGTTAGGTTGATCAACTTGTTTTCGAGGAGTTGGTGCGAGAGAGATTTCCCAAATTGGGTACGTTGTTTTCTTACGCCTGCAATTTCAGGTCTTCTCTTTAGTTTACTCATAAATTGCTTGCTTAATACTTTTCTTTCACTCTTATACAATGCAGTCAATCATCTGGATTTCCTGGGGGTGCAGATTGCATGGGTTACAGGGCCTTGGTTCTTGTCCATTTTTATGAATATGCTTCCCTGGGAAAGTGGTCAGGTTCTATGCTGCTGCTTTTATTTATGTGACATGATGCTGCCCATACAGAAGTATCTTATACTTGTGCTGGAGAATTCGCAAGATGATTTTAGTAATTGATCTGTTTTATGAATTTCAGTTCTTCGAGTTTGGGATGTGCTGCTTTTTGAAGGGAACCGTGTCATGTTATTCAGAACTGCGCTTGCTTTGATGGAGTTATACGGTACTGTGATAAACCGCTAAAAAAACAAATTTTGCACCTTCTGGATGTGGAGCTTCTCCATGAAATTTCCTTTCTATTGAGGATTTTCTTATTTTACAGAACTTAATTTCTTCAGTTTTTTTTTGCAGGACCTGCATTAGTTACTACCAAGGATGCTGGAGATGCTGTCACTTTGCTGCAATCACTGACTGGATCAACATTTGATAGCAGCCAACTTGTCTTGACGGCCTGTATGGGCTTCCAAAATGTAAATGAAAAGAGATTACAAGAGTTGAGAGACAAGCATCGGGCAGCAGTAATAGCTGCAGTTGAGGAAAGATCTAAGGGCCTTCGAGCTTGGAGGGATTCTCAAGGTCTGGCCTCAAAACTATACGGTTTTAAGCACAACCCTAAGTCGATGCTAGCGGGAACAGATAAAGTAGAAGGATCGGTTGATAAAACAGCAAATGGTGATTTATCTCGGTCAAATTCTGACTCTGTTGATGCAGATGGAATTGTTATCAGTTTAACAGGGGACTTAGAGGTAGATTCAGGTCCAGATCTTCAGGAGCAGGTACTTTGTGCTTTCTTCCTCCTCTTTTGCTGCAATGATTACTTTATGTTGGAAAGGAAGAAGTTAATTGGTACTTATTTGTTACTTGATGGCCATTCAAGATGTCCTGCTGTTACAAGAAAGAAACTTTGAACTATTTCTTTGTCTCTACGGGGGAGTTGAACTTGGCAAATTTAAGCTTTTTCTTCTGATGAACAAGGCAGACACTATTCCTTGTGAAATTCCTTCTGGATAGCTGGTGTGTTTAAGGGATTGGATTGACCATCACTTGCCATTAGAAGTTAATATAGCTGTATAACCGTCAAGTCAATCCAATACCAGATATCACAATTGTATTGGTTGATTTTGTGTGATTATGACACTGGTAATAGATGCCTGTTATCCACTTTAATTTCAAGTTCCAAATTAGAATTAATTGGTTTCATTAAATTGAAAAATTCTACATACAAAAATGTGCCAGCTAAAGGTGTAATTGTTCGTAGGTCAACTGAGATTGAGATCTTAGGAGCTAGATGTTGTCATAAAAATTATGTCTGACACTTTTTACCTTTTCCTTCTTTATAAGCTTGACATGTTTGTTTTGTTAAGAAAACTATGTGTCTGCATTATGCACAGCCTGGTCAAATTTATTATTAGTGTGCTTATGATTGAGAGTTCTTATGACCATTTAAGTGAAAGGCTTGGCCACCTAAATTGCTCATTTCTTGGTTTATTTTGTCGCTGTAATTGTTGAACCATCAACCTTGCTTCAAGATGAACTATCAATAGATTTTCCTGAGCTTCTGCCAATGCATCTCTCTTTGTCTCAATTATTGTGTCGCACGAATTTCACTAATACTAGAGTCAAAGTGTGGGGCAGTTGTTGTCACATCTCTTGATGAATCAGATTTCAGAAAGAAATCTTTCTTGCTAATGGCAGCATACATCCCAGAAAAGTTGCTTTTATTCTAGATTTTCAGCTAGCATCTTCTTTAGAATTTCCCATTTACTGTGAGGTATGTTAAACTGCAGGTCGTCTGGTTGAAGGTCGAGCTCTGCAAGTTGCTGGAAGAGAAAAGATCTGCTGTTCTGAGGTTTCTTCTATTTTATCTGAAGCTCTTTATGAATTGAATTCGAATGTTATAGCATGGCATGTGCCTTAATTCATGAACTCACCTCTTAGTTTACCCTGAGTCTCGTTCTCATTAAGGATTATCACTAGGACATTCCCTTCTATTCATATTACCCTTGAAATTTTCTTCCCTAGGAAATTGAGGTTGAATATTTGTGGTTCCTTTGTTTTTGGAGTGCATCTATTATCTTAAACACCTCATTTGGATTCCCTCAAGCAACATTTTCTTCAGACATATGATGGACGATATAACTCGCTGATGTATCATTCTGAAATTTTAACAGCTATTCTAAGATAGTTCGAGACAGCATTGCTGTGATGTACTCTATTTTTTAGCCAACTATTTGCTGTGATGCAAAGACACTACTAATATTTTTAAAGCTTTACCTTTTCTCTAGAGCTGAGGAGCTTGAGACAGCATTAATGGAGATGGTCAAGCAGGATAATCGGCGAGAATTGAGTGCGAAGGTATACTTACCGGTACCCTGGGCTCTGAGTTACCAGCTTTTTAATTGGCTGGAGCCTGGAGGCCTGATGCATTTCTTTCTCATCTTTTTATAAGAGTCAAGTTGTGAGAAAAGAAGTCAAATTTTACTGCAAAATCACAGTCACGTGTATACCACCCAAATCCTTAGGCAGGGGAAACTGCCTAAGCTTTAAAATTTTCTGCGTCTACAAAATGGAATGAAATACCCTGGTGGATGCTCCAAAAAAGGAGGATTCCTCTCACCTTTGTATCTTCCTTGGTTATTTTCTGTGGCAGAGTGCCTCTAAAGGCAAAGATCCCTCTTCCCCCTCAGTCTTTTCTTACTAGGCGGTATTAGCAGTCCTATCTTGGAAAATCTTAAGCAAGAGAAGTTACTTTCTGTGGTGGGGTTTTTCCTACTCTCTCAAGGGAGAAGAAACAAAACTGTATTATGCTTATTGTTTCAGGTTGAGAAGCTAGAGCTGGACGTTGCTGATCTTCAACAAGCTCTTTCTGATAAGCAGGAACAAGAAAGTGTCATGCTTCAAGTTTGTTTCCTTATCCACTATTGACGGTTCTTCAGCATTTTCTTTCTCGCGTTGTAGGGTAGTGGTCACTAAGATGTTCACCCATGTTTTAGGTCCTAATGCGGGTAGAGCAAGAGCAGCGAGTAACAGAAGACGCTCGGAGATTTGCTGAGCAAGATGCAGCTGCACAGAGATATGCTTCTCAAGTGCTTCAGGTTTGTCACTGCTCATGTTTGCTCCTTACTGTTGGGAAGTTCTTTGACTGATCAGGAATTAATGATTTTATGAGAGTATAAGAAATTCATTGCGGGCAGGAAGTAATGATATTACGCATTTATGTTTTCTTTACCAAAAAAAAAATGATATTACGCAATATCTGCTTACCCTTGTATGGGTGAATTTAGGCGATACATTAACATTATAACTTCCTGCACTTGATGATGTGTAGTTCATCAATGGCAGGAAGTAATAATGTTATGCAATATATGCTTGCCTGTATATGCATGAGGTTATGAGAATGGAAACATATCTGTTACAAAACATAATTATAAGATTCCAATGGCAGTTGAAATTAGGCAAATTTATTGCACAAACACATTTAAATCTCGTCAGGTCGATCATATTGTATAGTGGTGCATTTCTTAAGTTCCAACAAGACTGGCAGTCTCCATAGCTCGTAAATGTGACAGGGAAATGGGAAACTCATACATTCTGCTCGGAAAACATTAGCCATAAAGAACATAACAGTAATTCCAACAATCATTGCGCCTCTGTTTAGCTTTCAGAGAACTTGCGCCATTACATTCCTTTCTGCCAGAACTCCTACTCAACCTTGCTATTCTCTATAATGTGCTATATTAGGGCCCACAACGTTGAAAATGAGTATCCTAAGAGCAGCTTCTTAGTTTCTACTTTTCGCAACTGATGGCCAGCACACTCTCTCCACTGTTAGTGTTACTTATAAGAGGGGGGCAAAAAGGAGTCTCTTTTGGCCTTTCTCTTTCAAATTTTTTTGGATAATGCGGAGTCTCTGTTAGCCTTTTGCTCAAGGTTTTTGTTTTTTTAAAGTTTCACATCATGTTCGTAAAAGTTTTAGAATCGCCTCCATTTATGGTTGAAACTGGCTGTCAGAAAGCATCAGGAAATACATCTAGGGGAAAATATTTCATCTTATTGCGCTTCAACATGATTGCAAAATTGTGTTATCTTCTCCACAGTACTATTGCGTAGTGTTTGTGTTATAATCTCACATCAAAGTTCAGAAGTGCCATTGGTCATTTTGGACGCTGTCTTCTACCATAATAATGAATTCCTCTTTGAATATATTAGCATCTAGAATAACTATTTGATCGTACACGTTGAGATTTTCCTGAGTTATGGATGTGTCTTCTGTAGAGTTTATGATAAATTGTAAAATGCATATGATGTCCTTCAATGACTTGCCACATGAAATATATTTAGGATATAATTTCGTCACGATCATTTGTTTGTTACAGGTTGTGTTATTCCACATTTTTGCTGAAATGGTGACTGAAAAGGATACTTCGAAGATTTAGAAGTGTGCTTCTGGCTGACACATTACGTCAAAACCAATACTATTTAGATTGCCTGATATCAGTGAACCTAGAAAACAGTGTTCTCTGAGAAATGTTTCCAATTGTTTCTGGTGTCACTGTCAATGGGTTACATAACTACATAGTCAATGGATATATGTCTACCTGCATGTTACTCTGATTGTGTTTACAAATTTTGTTGAATGGCTGTGCTTGTGCAGGAAAAGTATGAGGAAGCAATGGCTTCTCTTGGTGAGATGGAGAAGAGAGCTGTAATGGCAGAATCTATGTTGGAGGCTACCTTACAATATCAGTCTGGCCAAGTCAAAGCACAACCTTCCCCGAGGTATGGCTTAAAGTGGAACAGCTCAAGTGTCATACATTATCCTTGCTGATGAAACTGCGGCATCGAAATTTGGCACTAATTTATTTCATATTTCAATTCCATTTTGTTATTCAACCAAAATAAAAATTCAATTTGTTAGCATAATTATAATCTTTCACAAGTTTAATTCCGTTAAGCCTGTCCTGACCTTTCTTGGGATATATTTATGCTGGTACATGAGGAAGACCTTGAAGAATTTGAAACAAAGAACATAAGAACCCCAAAGTGAGAATTCTTGATTCCTCGTAGAATTTGCTGTGACAGTACTCAAGTACCAACTACTTTCTTGGGATATATTTATGCTGGTACATGAGGAAGACCCTGAAGAATTTGAAACCAAGAAAATAAGAACCCCAAAGAGAGAATTCTTGAGTCCTCTCAGAATTCACTGCGACAGTACTCAAGTACCAACTAGGCACAACCAGGGTAGTGGAACCTACTAGAGTCGGTTTCATGTCATTGGTTATGAATGGAGAAAGAAGACATATCAGTGGAGAGACTATCTGGTCAATTTATCCGTGCCATTTCTTTATTGGTAGACAGACATTTATCTGGTAATGCATCAGTGTTGTATCTAAGTAGCCAGACTTCATTGTCTAAACTTGCTCACTTTCAATTGCAACCTTGCAACACTATCAAGTTCTCTGGTCTAATTGCTGTTATTGTTTCTGTATTCCTAAGTTATCCACTGGTGAGTCACCGTGAGTGACTAAGTTTTGGCATGTGTATCACACTTGCGATACAAAACTTTTGTTCCTTGTGTGCACGTGATACTTCACTCTTCTAAATCTGGCACTCACTCCTGTTGGTTGGGGGAAAATAATTCTAAATTAATGTTTCTTTTTAGATCCTTGCATTCCGAATCTTCGCCAAAATTTAGCAGTAATCAAGAGTCAACACAAGAGCTGCCCACCAGGAAGATAAGCCTTCTCAGTCGACCATTTGGACTTGGCTGGCGGGACCGCAATAAGGTCAGCACTGTAAATGCATTTATTTATCTTTAGGATGATCTGCTTGGCCATTAAGGCAATCAGGCTGTCTTTAAAAGGTTCAAGGTCAATGTGGCATTCTTTGAGCACTCACTTCCTTATGTATAGCTACACTTTGTTTGCATACACGCATGAATGGAAGTGTGCTCGGATGAAAGTCTTTCCCACGTGAAACAACACTTTATCATACCGTTTCACTTGGAGCTTATAACATAGCTGTACCAGGAAGCAAGAATCACTGTTTCTTCTATCGTTAAGATTCCTGTTCTAAATTGTTGAAAATGTCGTTGAATCTCAGATACTAAAATTGCTTTGCTACACACCACCTTTAACTTCAAATTAAGAGAACGTGTTTGATTTGTTGGGGGGTTCTTGACGTCATTTTCTGAATACAGCAGCAGGGAAAACCAGCCAACACTGACGAGCCAAATGATATAAAGCCTACGGATGAGACCCAGAGTCCTAGCTCCCACCTAAAGGAAACCAACGGGATTGAATCACAGGGCACAGAGCAAACAATATCAGGTTGATTGGGACCAATGCCATCTAAATATACGTCACTGGTCCCTCAAGTTCCTAGCTATTATCCCAGCATAATATATTTTTTAATCTCGGGTCATTGAAGGCAGCAATTCAGGTGAAGTTTGAATTTTGTGGTGCATGCACATATGTAATTCTTTTTCGCCATCCCTGTACGAACTCTGCATTTATTGTTTCCTTTGTTCGTTCAAAATAACAATAAGAATTAGCATTAGCAATAGCAAAGCAGAAAAAGGATGTAAAAAGAACGTGAGGTATTTTTTAGAGTTATATGTTGTATGCAAGTACATGTGTTTAACAGTGCAGCAGTATAGATTTGGGTTATTCCTGCAGTCATTGAGACTGAAAATTTTATTTAGCGGAAGGTGTGGAGTGGGAGGAGGTGGATGCAGTGGCGGGGTGCTGGATCGGGAGACGTGGGGCGATCCTTGGTGCTTTAAAATCTAAGCCGAAAGATGAAACTGCAGATTTGATATCTCTTCTCCTAATCTTTTTCCACTCGGGTTTTGGTTACGCGCGATAATTGCAACATTTTACCTTTCATCTTAGTGTCATTTTGAAGATGAGAATTTGTGCTTACGCATGGTTTGTTCCTTTAGCTTTATAGGACCAACATTCAAAGTAGCCAAACTAACGACAGCTTTCGATAACGTGACATAGACCACATATCTTGCTTTATGATTGGGTATAATGGAAAAACAGTGAGACGAGCTCATGGACCCGAAGAGCATAACAAAGCAGACGTGCCAAAATGGAAAAAAAGTCGCAAGAACTTTCATACATCATAAACATGCGCAGATATAATACAATCAAACAAAAGGCAAAAACTTTTGTGGTGCACACATTCGTTTGTACTTTCAGGTACGGATCAATGGCTTGTTGGCTAGCTTCGAGTGCGTGGCCTTGCATGCTCAGGCGGGTGCGTGTTTTATAAAAGTCGGGGTATGGCCGTTTCGTCGCCGAGCTTACATCTTTGGTCGACACTGCACTTAGTTAGCCCACCTCTGAAACATTGTCCGCCAACTTGTAACTGTTTTGCCAAAAGTCATGTGATCCTGTAATGAAAGGGATTGGGGGGTGAGAATGCTACTATTACATGTGCAGAGTTCGACTCCTTGTTTTTTGTAGGAGGCAGAACAAAAGTTAGAAAGACATAGAGGAGAGTTAGAGATAGAATAAAAAAAAAACGAATAATTATTTTCAGCGAAAAGATCATATTGAAATTGATCCAACGAAGATAGTCCATGGACCGAATTGAATGCTGACTCTAATATTGCACCAATTTGGGATTAGAGATGTCATTTTCTTTAAAAGAAGGTAGAGAGCACATTTTTTTTAGCTGCATGGGCAATTGAAAACTTTGAAGTTCCTGTCGATGAGATGCTTAACTTTTGTGGAGATATATGGCGCGTTTGGTTCGACTTGAGTATTTGGCCTGTCAGTAAAAATTCACATGCTTTGCATTTTAAAGTGTGCAATGTAAAAATGATATAAATTCTGGTCCGTGCTATTGTTACCTAACGTAAACCTAACCCACTTAACAACGTGAGGACATCTCTTCGCTTCTCATGTTTATGTCAAAGCCTTCATTTTCAAATCTTGTGTAGTCTTCATTGTTCCTTTCAAAGCCTTCTCTGTCTACCTTCATCGATGTTCTTGATAGGCCATCATCTGCTCTCTTAAATTTACTCATTCAACAACTGGAGACATATTGGAGTCCTATCGCCCCCGCCCGCCCCCCCACCCAAAAAAAAAAAAACCCAAATAATTTTCTCCAAGTTCGGAACTTCATACGACTAATCCTGCTCGGTTCTGTTCAAATCCACTGTTCTTGCTTCAATTCTTGGAGCATTGGGTGAATTTTCTACGCAACAATCTTGAAAGTCAGCAATTTCCTAAGCTACAACCAATGAAAAGTCACGAAAGTTGCAAGTCAAAGGTTTAAAGCTTCCCTTCCGAGGTGGGGTCTTCAGTCCTAAGTTGGATCAGCATGTGTTGAGTATCTAAAGTGGCGGAATGGAGGCTCTTTAAGCAACACCTGGGTTTAGATGTTTTGCTTCTCCATCTCCAAAATATTTGGAGAGAGAGAGAGAGAGAGATCTATTCTCTCGACATTCTGTTCATACAAAATCTTTCTGAATCGGGATGGAATACGAAACATTGCTAGTGAAATTCTTCCTCAACAAATGAAAACTAAAGGACATGGGATTATGAGGTTGAAATTGAAGATGACCTTAGGCTAATCAACAAATCTGATGAGCAATAGCCTTTTCGATCGAACAATTTCGGCTAAGAATACCCCTAAATGGTTAGACAGCGATTTTTAATGGGATCTTAACGCATGCCAGACTTCGGTCAAAACTTCGTTAGTTTCCATGATTCGAATCTCTTGACTCGGGCTTCCGCGAAATCTAGCAGATTATAGAATACAATTAAGATTCATATGTCCGATTCGAGATGATTGATTCATATCACTGCAAAATGTAAAGTTTTTTGTTAAACATGCTAATGCGTTTAGTTTTGATAATTAGTGCAAAAACACACCTTTTGGGTTTCTCAATATCTACGGTTCAACTCGTGTCAAAATTTCTTACACCCCTAAACGACACCATAGATGTGGTACAACTTACTTGCAAATAATCTTCGACTAGCAACAGGAAGGAGGGTGAAAGAGAAACTGTGAAAAGATGATACAATCTTGTACCAGTCTGCTCTCTTTGGCATCGATGCTTATTAAATTCTCCTGAGCAACCCAGTTATTTCTCGGATGTCCATTGTTTCCGCACCCTCGACGCAAGTTGGCCAATGATCAAGTTTCCCGCAAACTAAGAATTCTTCCAAGAGAATTTCACCTTTCATTGAGCTGACCCCTCATGTATTCAAGAAATATACAATGTATTAATGTTCATCAGCTAATACGTATAAATGACATTTAGATACATAAAACCCAATGTCAACTACACCCAAAAAATGAGAGAGAGAGAGAGAGAGAGAGAGAGAGAGAGAGAGAGAGAGAGAGAGAGAACCACAGGATGAAAAAGGCTCATTCTAACAGTCGAAGCAGCTACTGGCATTCCATCTGACCAACCGTCTAGACTGGACTCAAAATCCCATCGCAGGACGAATTTTGTGCAGCCCTGTAATTTCTTTAAAAAGAACTCCATCAGAATGACCCCTGAATCACAGACAAGGCCAGGAAGTTCAACTTTCTCACATGAAGAAGCCACAGAGCAATTGTGGCGTCAATTCCATTTCCCTCTGAATGCAACTCAATTTCCTTTCCCTTTCACTGATCTCTTCTTGCTCTGGGAGTAGAGGAACTTGAACGGAAACTCTGAGCTGATTGCAAATCTGGGTCGTACTCCTGGGAAGCTAGATAACTAAGAGCCGTCACCACATCCGCAATGACTGGCCTAGTGTTAGGCTGCTCCTGAACACACATAGCGGCCACAGCAAGAGCTTGGTATAAGCCTCTCGCTGGGTATTGCCCTTGCAACGTCGGGTCAGCCATCTGTGAAAACTTCCTCCGATCTCGAAATAAGGGACGGGCCTGAAAAAATGTTTAATTAGGAAGTTGACTAGATACTGCTTTCTGGTTTGCTCATAAAGAACGGAGAAAAAGATCTCCCAAATGCGACAAAATTTTTTTTCTCCTGCTTAAATCTTGGAATTGGTATATGTGCAAATAACACTCATACTCTAGCTTGTAGATGTGCACAGCAATGTTGAAATATGAAACATGAGTAGCGCTACAATACATAAGTTGCCTTGAGATATAATCTATTTTATTCATGTAGCAAGGATTCACCAGAGTAGCAGAAGCCATCACTTGTCTAGAGCAAGGCTAGTACATGACAGTAATGTGAACAGATATCCTGTCCAAGACAGTTTAGAATTCTTGTTTTAATATCTTATAAGACTACTTAAAATTCACATCACATTCCTGCGGATGTAGTCCTCCAATCATAACAAGGAGCCTCCACTTGCTATCATTTAAAACATAGAAAGAACACAGACAACAGCAGCGAAGTTCCACTTAGTAGCAAACATAATCCTTAACTACAATGATGATGTAGAGCCTGAAATATTCACCGAGTAACATCAATGAACACAGTTTCATATCATAATTAATTTTGAAGGCACCTTAATACAATCACAGATGAAATACTCCTTCAATTTGAGTTTTAAGTGCCATGTTTATGGTGTTCCCTTTTTTTAGCACAAAACCAGAGTTGCATTATCCCAGAGAGCACAACAACATTCTATGTTCAACAAGGCAACTCATCCTGAAATCGTAAGAAGTGAGAACTCCCAGACGCAGAGAGTTTATATTTTCGTTCACCAAAACCAAATAAAAGAGAAAAAAGACCGTAACAATAAGCTACTGAAAATTGGAGCGTCCAGAGGGTATGCCGCCATTAAAGGGGAAAAAGATAGCCAATTTTATTTATTCATGGAGATTGTTCATCCCAAAATCATTTGTTTACTGCATCAGCTGCACCCTCCTTGTGCCTTGGACTTCACCTGCCGACCAGCCTCTTTCAAGTCTTTGCATGCTCATCTTGATGTCATTAAGATGTTCTTAAGTTTTGGTTTAAAGTTTACCCTAAAGCCCACCAGCTTCCCCTAGAACTCCTATGTCTGAGATATAATCATTTTATTTTCACATATCATACAAAAAATCAATCTGAAACACTAATCTCATGATGACCTCTTTTCCAGGTAGCGGGGATCCGCTAATTTGTATCCCATCCTTCCATCTTGACTTATATTCAATTTAATTCAGCGGTGCCAGACCATGTGGACAGTTAAGTAAATGTAGAAAACAACAAAATATGTAGCTGCCAACAGCTCTTGCACTGATGCGTTTTCCTGCAACTGCAGATAAGTTTAGCAAGTGATGCAACAATGAATAAAACAAAAAACCATTTAGGGTACTTTGCACCATCCAACATGAATACGCAAGAGATCTCAACTAAGATGCCAAAAGAATAGGTAAGCAGAGGAATGCCGAGGGATCTTACCCATGCAACCAAATTATGCTCCCCGGCAGCTTTTGAGTTATCAATTGCTTTTCTACCGGTGATAATTTCCAGAAGGACCACTCCAAAGCTATAAACATCTGATTTTAAAGTAAGCTGACCTGTCATTGCATATTCAGGTGCACAGTACCCATAGGTTCCCATTACTCTGGTAGATACATGTGTCTTGTCCCCAACAGGACCCAATTTGGCCAAACCAAAATCAGATAATTTGGGGTGATAGCCTTCACCAAGTAGGATATTCGAGCATTTTAAATCACGATATATGACTGGGGGATTGGCTTTATCATGCAAATACTCCAAACCCTTCGCAGCGCCTGCAGCTATTCTCATTCTTGTATTCCAGTCAAGTCGCTTTCTATCTGGCGGTAGGTCTGAAAAGAAGTATTGGGACAAAGTTGGTCAATTGCATCGCAATCATCGCAGGTGTAACCACTGAATGGTAGCTTGCACAAAACAATTTAAGCATTTGATATAATTTAACACAACCGGGATATTGTATGAGCATAAAAAATAATGAAATATACAGAAAGATGACATCATTGTCTATAGCTAGTTTTTTGTTTTTTGCTTTGAGGTGATTGCAAACACAAAAGGATGAAAGTTGATAATTTTTACAAGTTGAAAATGGGGGAAAAGGAACTTAAGGGCATCTAAAGAAAAAGCTAGAAATTCATAGGAAAATTCACTAAACAATTAAAAAGGTGACTCAATCATTTGATCTTCTCTTTGGCATCACAGGCTTCTCGAATGCTGTAATATAAACCTAGTAGCACAAGTAGCTGAGCAACTTCTGAGTCCTTAATACTAGTTTCAACACAGGACACAGTGAAGTTCAAGTTCCAATGAATTTACCATGCAAATGATCTTCCAAAGAACCCAATGGCATATATTCATAAACTAATAGCCTTTGGTCGCCATCAGCACAATAACCAATTAAATTTACAAGATTAGGATGGTGAAGTAGGCTTAGCATCAAGACTTCGACCAGAAATTCCCTGTTCCCTTGCAGCCCATTGCGATCAAGTTGCTTAATAGCAACAACCTACAAACAGAAGAAAAGGCTCAATCTTAACCATAGGTGCATCAAATTAAAATATCTAAATTCCACCATGGAACTCAAGAAAAGCACAGTGAAGAATCTTCTTTATTACAACACGATTTAGCATCCAAGATCTAAATTAACAACATTCTGTTCATTACTGTAACATACCATCTCCACCCTATATCTCACTATAAGTAGGTCCACTTTTAAGCTATACCAGCTGACCAACATATTGTTACTATTGACAAAAATTTCATTTTATCTTTGGAGCTAGATTCATGAAGTGGAGATGAGGATTGAAAGGAAAAAAGAAAAAGAAACACTTTGGCATGCATTTTAACTGGGTATTGGAATATTTAGCATACCTGATTTGTACTCTCCAAACGCCCTTTATACACTCTGCCAAAACCACCTTCTCCCAAAAGGCAGTCTGACCTGAAGTTCTTCGTTGCAGAAGCCAGTTCACGAAATGTGAAAGTGTGAGCAGCAATGTGATCAGACCCTCCATCCTTATCCCCGTCATTATTTACATTGAAGGCCGGCTTTACCTTCAGTTTGTCTGATACAGGATAAGAAGATCAATGTATAATGCTTGACACTACTTACATACTGATACAGACTGATAATATGCCGTATGACATAAGATGCACTTTGCAACATAAAAGAAACAAATGGCCCTGCCCAGAGCTCAAAAGAGATGGGAAGAGAGAGACAAAGTAACCCCCATATGATTTACAAAAATTAGGACAATTACAGTCAAGTCAGTAGTCTATCCATGATGAGTATGACATGTTCAATTGGATTCTTCTCAATGACACTGCATTTAAATGCCAGTCAACATGGAGAGCCTAACAGGACAAATTACCTCTCGGTCTACTTATCATAAGAACTCGCACACAAGACCAATCGAAATAGTTCCCATATTACTTCAAATTGAAACAGCCAAAGTAAGTCCATTACCAAATCAACTACCATATGTTTCCCCTCGAAACAATAAAAATGCTGGTCAAACTATGTGCAAATATCAATAAATAAAACCACTGAGCACTCAAAGTAATCCAACAGAACCAAGATCTTCCCTTCAACCCAACGAAACGCACAGTGTACAATTTTCTGGCATCAAACTTCTGCAAGAGACTAATACTCCACCACAGTACCCTCAGCTCAGAATTTGAACGTCAAGCAATTAAATTTTGAAGAAAAACATCCACCAATAGCCCAAGCACAACAGAAACACACATTACGATCACGCAATCCCATCCAATTATCACTACCAAATCAGAACAGATCAAGAAGCCTGACAATCTCCCCCAGAAAGCAACGATGACCCAATATAATGGGCACTTTTCGTAACCCGCAGGAGCGAAACTCAAGTCACATTGATGTCGATCATCACGCACTGTTCAACAAGCACATCAAAATGGGGACTTGACTTTCGGGCGAGAAGCGAAGACGACAAACGGGGACACTCGAGGAGTGTTCAGTAACGTAAATTGAGCTCCGCATTGTGGGGAAGAGAGTGCCTGAAGTTGATTGGATCTGATAGTCCGAAGCAGTGCTGCTCTGCTTCTTCTTTGTGGGTTTCTTGGATTTCCCAGAGCAGGAACACCAACCCATGTTCTCCCGTGAAAGAACGCTTACCTCGCACTCACAGAGAGAGAGAGAGAGAGAAACACATGGGTTCGGACAGGCAGGGGTGGTGGAGAGAGAGAGAGAGAGAGACACAGACAGACCGCCGAGAAATCTTTTGTTTCTTCTTTTGTTTTTGTTCTTCCTTGCATTTAGGCCCCCGTGTTCGAATGAAATTATAATTTCACCCCCAAAGTTTCATTGTATTTCATGCTTGACCTTCAATTGGGTCATCGCGCAGTCCATCTTATTACAATCCAATCCAAGCGACAAGTCTCTTGAGGTTGGTCCAAAAGAATAACCGTGGTTGGGACTAAACATGCTTCTTGAGGAGTATGTACCTTGTTTAACAAAAACAAAATCCCATTTTTAAATAAATAAACTCCAACTCGAAGAATGGGTCTCGAATAATTCAAACAATCATCAAATTATTTTATGATTTGCATTGGTTTAGATTGCCGGTTGAACTTGAGCGATCGGCAACATGAAAGCATGAGGCAACTGTGGATGTTTAGGGATGTGGTTCAAAAGAAACAAATCTTGTTTCAAAAGGTGTTTGATAAAATTACACCATCTTCAGCATCTAGTAGTGTGTTTAGTAAGTTGTTGACATCAAGTTTGAAAAGATTTCGAAACAGTGGAGCGGTTTGAAATTTAGATTTCAGTACTAGGCTGTGGGGAACTAAAGGAAGCCTAGCAATATGAAGGATGTTTAGGTCATTTTCTTAGAAGTATTCAATTACTCAATTTCCCCCATTCACTGTTCAGGCACAAATAATAGAGATTTCTTTTACAGCTTCACAAATGCTAGAAACTGTGCCATGTGCACCAAATTGATCGAAGCAACACCTTAGGACTCAAACTCAATTCCTTTTCATGCCATGAAAGTAAAAGATCAGCCTGTGAAATGGCACTTGAGTAAAAGGAAAAACTTTGGAGCATGCAGCGGTCATGTCAAAATTAAAATAAAGCTCAGATGGAAGGGCCAAATCGCGGCAAAAAGTGCCTTTGCTTTATTTATTATTTTCTTTATTATTGGCATGAAGACTTGCATAGTTACAAGCCATCAACTTTTGAATTGTTTGACCGCCCTTTTTCCCAATTTCTCGTTGGAGTGCCGATTTCTTAGGAGACAAGAATGGCCGCACGAAAAAAACCATATAATAAGCATAAATATGGCACGCAAGTCTTTTCAAACTTTTTGACCCACTTGTGGAAGATATCTCTGTAGCTTGTAATTCAGCTATAACTTGCTTAAGTGAATAAGAACAATTTCTTCTAGGGTCAAAAATGGGTGGGAGATAGACGCTCTAAAAGGCACTTGGACAACCGACCCGTTGCTTGGTTGAGCAAGGATAACTTTTCTGGCTTCTTTCAAAATGTACCTGCACATAAGAGCAAGTTCATCTCAAATTTTTGGATGAATTTACCAATCAAGAGTGAAGGCTATACGTGACCGTTTATCAATCGAGAAAAACTAATAGATACATGGGCAGAAACTCATTTGGCCACCCTAACGTGACTTCACTAGTTCACCAAGAACAATCCAATACCTTATGTAGCAAGTACATGGGCAAATTCTCTCACATGAAGCAAAGCATTGGACCAATTTTGAAGGCCTTCACTAGGCCTAAGGCACATCCATCCCAAAACTATTCAGCAGATGGGTCTTGACCGAACTCACATTTCTGCCTCGAAACTATCATGAGACTGACTTTTGCAAGGTCTTTGTAGCAATTCGTACGTTGGAAAGGTTGTTCCCACGATTTTAAAAAGTAAAAGCAAGCAAGATGTCAATGACATAGTATCAGATCAGAGAGTGAAAGATTCAAGATATAATCAAATTTAAAAGGATATAGTGAGAAACCTGAAACTAAATTGCTGAACTTACATGACCACAATATAAAATCGGCCTAATTTTAGACAACACTCATTGTTAAATGCAATCCAAAATACACAACAGAGCGAGTGAATACTAAGTCAACCATCTACATATGGTCCACCCTCCCGTCATCATCAGAGATTCCATCCCCAGCATGCCTGCAATGAAATTCAAAAAGAACTGCTAGAATGAGCACAAAGAGAATTTGTAATAGTCTCGAGCTCAACTGTTTGATGAGAAACACAAAAACTAGTAAACAACCAAGAACTATTGATACCGAAACACCTCATTATAGTTGTGCAAACATCCAACATTATTCTTTTCATAAGCAAAGGAAAAATAAATCTTGATGCCTTTTCAGGTATAACACAACATATTAGTGGAAATTACGATTTTGCTTGCCTGAGGAGGTTCCAATAGGGCATATTACCGTATTAGAGAAAAACAACCTACATAATTAGAAATTGAAGTATTTAAAGTTGCAATAGAAACAAGGTGACAAAATTATGGTTGGTCTAAGAGTCCTGATGGTCACATGTGAACTCACATGCCTTTTGCATTCAATAGAAAGACGTCCAAACTTAAACAAACGGAAGGCATTTCACAAACCGCACTATAGGCCTAAATATAGTTTAAATACTTTCCGTTTAGAATTTACAGTTTACACCTACAAGTTATAGTCTCCATTAACTACTAAATTTGCTGCTAGTGAAAATAACTAGGTTCACAGACATTTTTAAGTAAAACCACGCCAGTAAATCATGTGAAATAGCTAAGGATGCCCAGCAGGCTAGCCTCTCCTATTGGACAAGTCCCAGCCCATTGTTAGAGCTAGAGTTCCAATGAACAAGCAAACATTTCAGTTAAAACATTTTCAGACTGAGCAAACCAATAAAACAAGACATTGCCACAGCTCTGCTTTGTAGCAAGCCCAGAACAACCATCAAAGCAAACCCCATTAAAATATCCCTCTCAAAGTAAAACTCATCTATTCTCGTGCTTATGAGTATCAGTTTAACTTAAAAGACTTTCCACTTTAAAATGGTTCTAACCATGAAAGGAGACCCAATCTCCCGATAGAACTTGGCACATTCGCATATTGCTGAATGAATACAAACAATGCCAGACAAGTGCGCCACAAACAACACCATTGAGGATGTAAGAGTAAATCAAGATCATGAGTGTCCAATGTTGTGTAGTTTTTCCCATGAGATGTAAGTGATAGTACGCTGAAATTAATTGCTCGGCAAAAAAACTCACATTCCTTCCTCTAACAACAACCTAAACCAATCCAGGAGTTCAGAGCTGAACCCTGCCTCCATCACACAATGGAACTCTCAATATCAAATTTCAACTTTCAAGATCATGAGCATCCGATGTTGTGTAGTTTTTCGCATAAGATGTATGTGATAGTGCACCGATAGTAATTGCTCGGCAAAAAAACTCACATTCCTTCTTTAACAACTGTTGAAGTAATTAAATATTAAACCACGCCTTCATCTAACAGCTTAAGTTTTTCGAACATTTGGTTGTGGTCCCAGCAAATCTCACATGGTATCAGAGCTGGAGGTCCTAAGTTTAAATCTTTCCAAACCCCAATTGCCTCCTCAATTAAATATGTCCACACTTAAGTCTAGGCAAAAAAAAGACTAGACTAAGTGTGAGGGGGAAGTGTTTAAGTAATTAAATATTAAACCACGCATTTATCTAACAGATTAAACTTTTAGAACAGTTGGTTGTAATCCCACCAAATCTCACAACAACAATCTAAACCATTCCAGGAGTTCAGAGCTGAACCCTGCCTCCAACACACAATGGAACTCTCAATATCAAATTTCACCTCTACATGGCATTTGTATCCATTCAACCCTAGCTCTCCTTCTGTCTCTCGGCATATTTTCTCGTATGGTCAGCAAAAACATCAAATTTTCAAAAATGCACCTACTGGACATCTAACTAAGCATACCCTCACCCCCTTGTGAGCATGAACAATCTAGAAACTTCTCCATCAAGACCGCCGTTCCAAAGTGCGCGTGCCCATGTATAGTATGAAAGTAGGGCTGCTAAATGTCATGTCACGCAAACCATAGAAGGACTCAGTGTCAACTAATTATTCCTAGATTGAAAGCAGGGAAAAGAGATAGAAATCCTTGCTCAAGTCACATCACACTACGATACAATGAGTTTAGTGGTTTTCTTCCCTTCTCTTTTTCCCCATGTTCAAGACACATTATGGGGCATTACAAACAATTGTATGAGAATCTACCTAAGTCAAAAAATGGTCCCACAATCTATTTCAATAAAACTGAAGTGAATATCCACTATGAATCTAAAAGGAAACAATTACATCGGAAATTTTTACAAAAGGAAAGTCTCAAGTTTTGAGAACATACCGCCAAGAAGAAGTGAGATTCCTAGCTTTCCTGTCCAACTGAAGATTTTCTAAAGCAGCTGATGCTCGGACAATGTCATCAGGGAGCTCGTCATTGTCATATCTCCAATTATACTCATCTTTTCTATAATTAGATGTTGAGGAGCCAGCTCTTCTACCTATAAGTCAAACATATATCAGCAAGCAAATCCAAATCAAACCACAAAGTAGATCTAAATGGATGGGAAGTTTCATTACTCACCAGATGCCTGGGCTGTTGGAGCAGACCTAAAATGAAAATCCAGAAAGTCGTATTAGCACTACGGAATAGAGAAACATAGATACCAACAAATGGGACAAAGCATGTGGCTTTATCAGCACCTTCCCAACGGGGGTAAGCCCCCTGCAACAGATGACGAAGGTCTACGAACATCGCGAGACTCTAATGGCATGGAATCACCCTCTGTAGCAGTGATTCTCCTTCCCGCACCCCTTGGTTTGGTTAAACTCTGTCAGAAGATGAGTCAAGTTTCATAAGAAACAACAAAAAGAATCCGACAAAAGTTCTATTCGTAAAACAACCTAAAGCACATCGTACCGTAAATGATAAAATGCTCTATATGCAACTTGCTCACAAGTTCAAAGCTGCGAGTGAAAAGAATAAATCAGGAAAAGATCAGACACCAAACCTCGTATTTTAAAAATCCTTCAAGCACATCCAACAGCAAAGGACCACTATCTCCATTTCGGTTAATATCATATCCATTCTTGCTGCTAAACTCCTTCAATTCAGCTTTCCAAAAATCCTTTTGCTGCAAGGTTAATTCGCAAAATCTCAATTTAACTCAGCAGTCTTCTAGAAGAACAGAGCATTCAAAGGTACTTGCAATTAGGTAAAACTGCTCTGGAATTACTTGATTACCAAATTACACTCAGGCAGATAAACTTTTAACGTGTGGTTTAGTTGCGCCCAGTCCAAATATTCAGAAACTAATGCTGTTAACAGCCTCCCTGTATAATAAAACCAGGAAAAGTTGAATAAGATCACCACATTAACAAGCGCGTGCCACTTACATTGTACAAACCTTAAAAGCCAAAAGAAGATATCTGAAGAGTCTGTATCACCATCCATCAGCCAAAAGCCGAGTGATTTGCAGAAAATGAAAGTATATCTCTATCGTCCATACCAAAAGCCCCGAAAATAACCTGAAGGAGAAGCATGAAGTTGTTTTGCCCGTTCATTGCAGCTACCTAACAAAGCAGGAGGTAAACCTTCTTTCTCCACAACTTGATCCTCCTCTTCAATTGCCTCAAATACACTTGCCCTCAGTTCAGCCTAGCAATCAAAGAAAATTGTCAAGGTTACACCTAAAGCACATTCGATAGCCCAAATCGTGCCAACCCTGAGTTCAACTTAGCAAGCAAAATAGAGTAGCGAAAGGAATAACAGCAGCACTGAGGAGTACATATAGAATGTAAATGGCATGAAAGAAGATGAAGATCCACAAGCTTGAAAGAAGATCAATACTCATGGACGGTCAATGTGTCCATGTTCCGCTGAGTTAATTGAATTACTGAATTACCATAAATAAGCCCACAATTCATTCAAAAACATTTCACCTAAAAGTTGTTAATTGAATTCCTGAATTACTATAAATAAGCCCACAATTCATTCAAAAACATTTCACCCAAAAGTTGTGTTAAAAAGCAACTTGTGCAACAGCCCAAGAAATGCATCCGACGTGTTATTGCACTCATCAATATTTTCAAACATAACAGCCACCTCCACAGCAAATTTACTGTAGCTAAGAAGATGTGATTATCTCCTTTTTGCCCGTTCCAAAGCAGGAGCAGCTGATATTTGTCGATGGAGCAACTAACAATTTGCAATAAACAAGACAAGAAGACAAAAAACCCAAAATTTGTGATGAAGTAAATGGGCAGTTAACCAAATGCTCCAAGGCCAATAAAGGAAAAACCGGCCTCGAGCACAGCAAACTGCCACCCAGTTCCCGATGTTCCTCATGCGACTTTCGCCAGAATTTGCATACACGGGACCAATTTCCCGGCGCCAAACCACAAGCATCAGTCTCTCCCTCTCTTCCCGAGGAAGCGCGACAAAGATTTGCGACAAAATGAGCCACACCCAATAAAATGAAATCATAGCGAAGCGATTGAATCTGCACTTCTCCGATGCAAATGCGCGAACCGATCAAAACCCAAAAGAGAAAAGCCGTTCAATTTCTCGTGTGGGGGGAGGGAAGGGGCTAGGTAAAGCCGTTCCGAAATACGGATAAACACCCAGATCCAAAGCGACGTCGCCCCCGCGCCTCCACCGAGCTATCAAGAACGCAGCAGCTCGAATCCCCACCCAACCCCCCCGGCATTTCCCCAATCGCAACGCCCGAATTCTCGAGGGAGATTAGAGAAGCGAGGACACCGGAAGGAGAGGCCGGGAAACATTACCCGGATCTTCGCGAGGACGCCCTTCTTCTCGAGGGTGCGAGTGACTAGGGTTTTGAGGTCCATCATCTCCCTCGTGTAGTCGTCCATCGCTCCCCCCACCCCCTCTCGAGCTCCGCTCCGTGATCACTTGGGCACCGCTACTGATGCTTCGCTTCGCACGCCCGCTCCTGGAAGCTCTCTCTCTCCTGCGCCCGATTTCACAGAGAGAGAGAGAGAAGCGCTCTCCTGCTGGTGAGAGGAGGGGTGAAATGGCGGAGGCAATAATGATGGTGATGCTGCTAAGTTTCACTTTTATTGTTGGGGGTGGGCTCCACCTGAAAATGTGCTCACATATGTGTCGTCCGACTTCGTCCGGTTGAAGATAGTACTTTGCACGCGCCGGGCTGAGCCACGCCGGTTGCGGACTCGGTTTGGTTCGGTTCGATTCGGATTTGAGGTCACGAATCTTAGACGTGATCAATTTGTGGCCGAGGTGGCTCGATCTGAGAGCGAGGTTGGTGGCCTCGCTTGCAGCACCGGTTACGAGCGAGCAGCGGGTGTAATTCTCCTCTTATTGAGTTTAAGTGTTGGAAAAATGCATACACGGACCACCCGCCTGGGTGGCGCTGCTGGCGCGGGCGCTGTTCCTCTCACAAACGGTTGAGTGTTCGAATCCCGGGCGCCGCAAGATGACTTAACCGGTGGCACGTGTGTGATGGCTAGCACGTGTCGCCCCCAAGGTTTACCTCCCGGCTGTCGGCCGTGCGAGGATTTCCTGGGTTACCCAAAAAAAAAAAATGCATACATGGACCGTGCTTAACAAAGGAAGATCGCGATGTCTGAATCTTAACCGTGATCAATTGTGGCTGAGGTGGCTCAGTTTGAGATTGAGGTTGGTGACCTCACTTGTAGCACCCATGGAGAGTGAATGGGGCGCGGGTGTACCAATTCTCCGCTTCATCGGCTGATGTGCAAGGAAATTGCATGCATGGACCGTGCTTATCGGTAAAATCACGACGTCGGCTCACATTTAAGGTCGTGGAGCTTGGCAATGACCAATTGGGGCTGAGGTGGCTTAGTCTGAGATTGAGGTCGGTGACCTTACTTGTAATGCCAATTGTGAGTGAACTGAATCCCAGCGAATCAACTCTTCACTTTATCGGCTGACGTGCGAGGAAAATACTTGCACAGATGCTTAACAATATGATCGTAACGTTAGCTTGCATATGAGGTCGTGAATCTTAGCCGTGACCAGTTGCGGCTGAGGTGGCTCGATCTAAGATTGAGGTTGTCACCTCACTAGTAGAACCAATTACAAGTGAACATGGTCCGGGTAAATCAACTCTTAGGAGTTGAGTATCGATCTGGTAAGGACTTAAATCTAAGCATCTTGAAACCGCAAGTTGCTATGTCGATTTTGTTTCCAGGATTTCATTTCAATTGATTCTCTCCTGGAAAGGACGAAACTAATGTGCAAAAAAGGAAAAAGAAGAAGAATTTTTTGCGTTGTTATTATCAATAGTTATTTTAATCGCACGAATTTCCAAAATTCAAATATAAGCAGTACAAAATCTACCCAGATGATAAATGCCACTTAAAATGCCAAAGGAAAAAAGGTTACGTCCATTCGCGATTTCAATATCGAACTTTTATTAAAATTCATGACATGCCCATGCTAAGGTATATTGTGACAACACGGCCTAATAAAATAAAAACTTGTGACCTTTATTTTATAATTAATTAGTCCGGTATAAGCTCAAAATTTCCGTCGTAATTCTCACAACTACTTTAGTACTTCTTAGTGATTTCATTTTATGCCTTGCCTAATTTCACAAGAAAAAATGGGCCAATTTCCGTGTACCTTGATCAATCCACCTTCCCGAGCGATTTTAAGGACGCAATCCACTTCATCGATTTGGTACACCACTTTGATCTCTCCGATCTCCTTCTCATTTCAATGGGAGCGCCACCACCAGCCCAATAGCACGATGTTTCTTGACGTTTCGTTAGTCCTCTATCTTCACTTCTCCGGCCATTGAAGCATGTGTCGTGTTTGGTACCTTTTCTTGGTTTCATTTTTTTATTATTAATAAGTGATCAATTATAAGATTATTAATATCATGAAAAATTCAAAATTAATATACATGTGATAAATTTACCCCAAACTAATAAACCGGTACACTTATGATGAATTTACCAAAAACTAATTTTTTGATAACAAAAACCCCCAATCTGATACATTTGTGATAAATTTACTCTCCGTTAGACTTCTTTAAATTGGATTAATACCAAAGAAAAATTATAAACATGTACACACGTGACAGACAGAGGGTAAAACTCCAAACCGATATACCCGTCAATTACCATGTATCATTAAGCTCATCAATTTGACGGTAAAATTTAACGGAAACTAACATATGGTAAATTTATCGCAAGTGTATCCGTTTACGAGTTTTTTGTGGCCAAAAAATTAAGGTGAGATAAATTTATCACAAGTATATCAGTTTAAAATTTTTCGTGGTATTAATCATGAATTATATGCAGAGGACCAAAAGCATCGCCAAGACCGAAATTACTGGCTTGAGGGGCATGTTTACTGTATGCACATCACTTTTGGTTTCATTTTGTGTTTTACGTGGCCATGTTTGCATCCATTGTACTTGCGCTGTGTTGTTTAGAATAGTTTAAGATAGGGAAAATGACATAAATGGTCATTGAACTTTGCCCCATATGCAACGTGATTCTTGAATTTTTAATTTATTCAATACGATCCGTAAACTATAGTTGAATGTATAATATGGTCATTGTACTTTTAATTTGTTCAATATAGTCATTGAACTTTTGGTATATGTTCAGTTCAGTCTATGAATAATATGAAAATATTTAATGTTATCCCTGAATCTAAATTATTGGAACGACAATATTGAATATTTTCATATAGTTCGGGAATTATGTTAAACATGCACAAAAAATCTATGGATCAAATTAAACAAATTAAAAGTTCGGCAATCACATTGCATATTAACCTAAAGTTCAGGGACCGTATTAAACAAATAAAAAAAATCAGGGATCATATTGCACATTTGGTCAAAGTTCATAGATAATTTATGTCTTTATTTCAGTGAGATAATTGCCAATTAATTTTGTAAATGCCTTACTTTCAAAAAGTCGTTATAAATTTTTCATCTTACAACTTTTTGAATCTTTATCTTAAACTAGCTCGTATCTTTAAATATTTTCTCTCTTTCCCCCTATATTTAGAACTTTTGCTTCTTTTTAAAGACAAATACGTGATATGCTCGTACATTTGAACATGCTAGAAAAAATATTTTAACCTCATGACCAGATAAGATGCGATCCTAAGCCTTATTTTGTATATATAGTGGGCTTAAACATGCAAACAAATCAGATCTCTAATTTTTTTAAAACCTATAACATTATTCTTAAACAAGTTTGTGAAGTCCTTTTGATACTTTTTTCCTTATCTTGATTTTATACGTCCTTATCAGCATACCCCATTAATTTTATAGCGATTAAGAAAAAAATTGAAACAAACTGAATAACTATCACTAATATTTATTTAGCTATTAGCAAATGCTCACTAAATCTAATAATTGCTCTTCAACTGTGCACTTTGTCTTAACTTAATTGTGAAATTTAATTTTCTTAGTTACTTTGGCCTCATGATGCTTAATTAGTATTAGCACCATTAAAAATGGGAAAAATGACACAAATAGTCTATAAACTTTGCTCCAATGTGCAATGTGGTTCTTAGACTTTTAATTTGTTCAATATGGTCCTTGAACTTTTGGTGCATATTCTATTTAGTCCCTAAACTAGTTAATTCGGGGACGAGATAGTCCCTAAACTAGTTAATTCGGGGACAAGAATTGAATCCATGGATATAATAATTTCGGGACTAGATTGAACAATTACCGAAAATTTAGAGATCGCATTGAAAAAATTAAAAGTTTAGGGACCACATTGCACATTGGGGCAAAGTTCAAGGACCATTTGTGTAATCATCGCTTAAAAATGTTATTGGATTGTAGGGAAAAAAACACAACTTTGTGTACAAGTGGAGGTTCAAATATGACCATATCTGTTCTTTTGATTATCAAAAAAGCATTTTTAAATTGCATTAACATAAGTTATCACTAAAAAATAAATAGAGAAACAGATGTGCACATGTACAATCCAAAATCATAAACTTAACCAGTTCATGATGCATTAAGGACATTTCATGGGCTTCCAGATAGCCGGATCTCCACGTCATGCCCCCGTATTGTCAAAAAGAAAAAAAGAAAAAGAGGACGCATTGCCAAGAGGTGTCCCATGTCATCTCACCATTACTCTCCCTTTAAACTTCATTCTTTCCTCGTAAACACCTTCATATACTGATACTTGTTATTCATTTTATCAATTCGATCTAGATTTGCGTAGCAATATGTTGCAAGAGAATGCTATTTTGCCCTATCAACTATAGTTCGGTGTAATAGTAATATCACAAGTAAATTAATTAAATCGGATGAAATGACTCATTCACATAATACATCAAATCGAATGATAAATAGGTTTTCTATATAAGTTGCATTAAAAAAATTGCTACATCTAAAGAAACTGCATAGCTCTTTTTTAACTATTAGACAACTGATGTGCTACTTTTTCGTGTCCTTGTGCTTTAATAATTCATAGTAATTACCTTCACTTTTAATTCACCACATGAGTTTTCATTGAGATGCACGTGTGATGGGGATAAGCAAAAAAAGAAAAAAGGTCGTTGGAAATGTATTATAAGTTGGAGCAATAAATATATCCAAGTTTTACTACATCTCATTGGCTTAAAGTTTTCAAGGAAAGTTACTTCAACTAAATATATTGATTGGCTTTGGGCTACCTCTTGTGATCATTTTTGAATAATGATATTGAGTTTTTGCCGTGCGTTCCAACAAATGCTATTATAGTCGATGGATGATTAGATCGGGCCGAGTCTAACGTCCATATGAATATCTTAAAGAAGGAACTACGAATGTGACTGCCGTATCAAAATGGCAAATGGTGAGTTGCTACCGGGCCAAGGCAACCAATGAGGAGTAGAAAGCCGGATGTTGTGTTCCTGTAGAACTTTGCTGCCATCTTGTGACCTGACTGTAGACACTCCGATGATCGTCTCTGGCCACTTCGGCGGCATTGTCGACCATTTCAGCATCGTACGCCAGCTTCCCAACTTCCTTCTGATGATCCTGGGCGCGGCTCTTGGAGGACATCACGCATCCGAATTGACCCTTGATGGGAACAACTACGTACTTGAAGACATCCCGTGCGATAACATGGAGCAACGGCAGCACCAAGAAAGGAACAGCGAGAAAACGATCGGAGAAAACAATGATCGGTGGAAGGATGATGGTGCCGAGAGAAGACAGAGCGAAAAAGAGCAAGAATGAGAAGAAGGTAAAGAGATATGAGAAACAAAAAAGGATGAGGTTAGATGGAAAAAGAAACACCAATTTGTTTGCCGAAATAGTTGAGAATCAACTATATATATGTGTGTGTGTATGGATGATTTTTGTGTTTTATTGTTCTTTGACTTGACCATTCACTGGCACCAATATTTAATGTTCCATTTATTTCGCGAAAAATAAATAATTTTTATATTGTCCGAAATAATTAGTCAATTGAAAATATTTTCATTATCGATAATAATTTATATTTAAACATTTTGATGAATGAGGAAATTATTATTTATTTATTTATTTTTGTAAGTGATACAAACGATCATTTTTAAAAGAATATTTTTAAAATTATTTAATTTTTGCGAAATTAACGGAGCCTAAGTATTCACATTTTTCCCTCCACCGCTAATGGACAAAAATCGATTAACCTAATAGAACAGGGAAAAAAGTTGTAAGTTTGATTATTGAAGTGATACAGATTGATTGAAATAGTAGATGGAAATCACCACGTAATTTCCAATTTTCTCCTACGTGTGAACTTTGTTCTTTCCTTTTTTAATTTTTTGAGAGAGTTGCGGCATCACTTTCAACCAGATGTACCCGAGAACACGGTTAGGATCATGAGATGTTTGAAGATTTGACGTCTACGCGTGAATTCTCAGTAGATGTTGACGATTCTTGTCCACTAGCGGGTTGGCTAGTGGCATAATCTTCGAGTGACATCGCCTGCTGGAGTCAAGTTTGGAGTATCTGTAAATGTGGGGTGTGGTTTTGAGTTGTTTTGTCGAGCCAAAAGTTTGATCGTACTGATTCGAATGTGTGGAGACTGGTAATTGTCAGTAGTTTATAACTTCTTGCTAATCAATTTTGTGTATGCTAAGTTCATGTCATGATTTTGATATTCTTGTTTTTATTTTATTATGACTGTAGATCTTCTTTCAGAGATTAACTCTACAATAATCATTTCGCGTTCTTTGGAAACATCACAGAACTAAAGTAGTTTTCTTCAAACCAATCTAGCAATGCCTCCTTACTATGCTTTCCTTAAGCTTCCAAGATTTTCCCCCCTGAAATCTTGATAAAGGCGAGGAATATGCAACATGTACTTGCTAATTCCATTGACCTGATTAACGAATGAATTTAATTACTAGCAGCACTGGATCCATACTATAAACTAAGCAAATCCAATGACCACCTTAACCTTAAACTTATATGATAAAAAAAGTTCATGAAAAACGCATGCATATATTTAAAGTATTCTATGACAATGCAGGATCATAGACGAACAAAGTTGTAATTCATAACAATCGAGATGATTGACAAGTAACCAACAAGTCTCTTCCTTTCTAGATTTAAATTCAAAATATCTTTCATGTAGAGAGCTGCTAGCAGGACCGTTTGACGGTATGAAGGTCAAACTCCAGCCACAAAAGTTTCCTTTCTCCATCACAAGTGCTTGGAAATTTCCAAGCAAAACACAAGTTGCTCTGTCATGGAAAATGTGAGGCTGAGGACTGACCGTCATTTTCCAAGCTAACGGTACGGTTCTGCAAGCATTTTCCCTTTCATGTATTTCATAAATTACTTATCTTTACTTTTACCATGATTTTGGTGTGGTGATTTTTGTAGCGGAAGGCTAGTGTTGTTGATCTTAGTTTGTTCGGAAGAAAACGAATTTGAGTTTCTCATATTTGGATCGTTGGGCTTTTGCCTTTTTCTGCTCTAATACCAAGATAGAAATAAGGATGCAAAAAATTCAATTTCTGATTTGTGTGTTTTACAGTCGGTGATGACTTGTATACACACACATACACTTAGATGGAAATTATGATTTGTGCTCTGATTCTGATGCGAACTGGAGATACCATTTAAATCAATCTTGAATTGCTTACCACGTATATTTTGATTGTGCTCCGATTCTTGCGCAAATTAGAGATAATGGTTCGTTCTAATGAGAGCTGGAACCGCTAGCGGTGGACTGGGTAAACACCAACCTCATCTCCACCCAAATCTAATCTACTTTCTTTCCTCAACAATGTTGGAGACGCATTGCTAGGTCTTTTCTCCGGTGATTGGTTCATCGATTTCTCTTCCTTTCCAGTCATTCCATCCATACTCTAATTTTCCATCCTTTTCAAGGATTGTGGTGTCTGACAGGCGCGAAGAAGAACTAGTGAAGACAGTTGTCCGAACTATTTGAGATGCTTACAGTCAAATTTACAGGAAGTTTCTCAGATATAACGTATTCTTGAACTTTAGAGGTGCCGATACTCGCCAGGGCATCACCTATTACCTCTACGATGGCCTCATGGCTGCCGGAGTTTCTGTTTTCAAAGACAACACTGACCTTCCATTGGAGACGAGTTTGATCACACGGTCTACAATCTACATTACGATCCTCTTTCCGACTCATGCTTCCAGCAAGTGGTGTCTTTGCAAGCTCGCAAAAGTGGAGTGCAAGGGCAGCATGGGGGACCAAAAAAAAAGGGACAGCATTGGGGACAGGTAGTCTTGCCCATTTTCTACGCAGTGGACTCCGATTTGCAAGGCCCAAATGTGAGAAGCGTCTTTGTCTCATGGGTGCCACTAGGGAAGGCCTGCGAGCGCTCAAAGATGTCTCCAAATTGGGAGGATGAGAAGTTGTTAAACTCAGGTACCGACTCACTTCAACATATGCCTTGATTAACTTCTTTCGCAAGATCTTCGCACGACAACCAAAATAGAGTCGTCGTCGCACATCCTCAAATATCATTTATTTCTTCTGCTGTTTGACAGTTCTAGTTCTCATGGAGAACTGATCAGATCAGTTGTTCGAGCTGTTTTGAGAGAGTTGCGGCATCACTTTCAACTAGATGTATCCGCGCACTTGGTTGGAATTGCTGATTTGTGGGGGGTAGATTTGGTTATGAGATGCTGAAGATTCAACGCCTAACTTGTCATGCGATGAGTCCTTTAGCGGTTCAGCTAGGGGATTTTCCTCGAAGCATAAACTGGAAAAACACACGCAATTGTAAAGCGATCTCTGGCTTAGTATTGTAACTATTAACTACTATCTTGATGTAAAGGGTTAACTTTCAATGCTGCATGCTGCATGGCTATTTTATTCTGAAGTGAATTACATTTTGGGTCGTCCGCACAGAAACAGAATACACTGAACTTTTATCCATTTACAAGGGATGCGCGTTGCCTTTGGTTGTTCCTTGTTAAATGATCTGGTTAAAATCTGACGCGGTTTCTTTGGATACGTCGTCCACGGCAGTCTACAGAGACAATAAGTTCAATTCACTCCTTTTCTAGTCTGTCATACTCTTCCGGCTATATCAGGTCCGCAAGTTTCTAGTCAAAATGGTAGATTGATTGGGGCAATTGGGCAACCTAACCTTAAAATAGTGATTGCGACACTAACTTGTGAGACAAGGTATAAGATAAATGGCGGAAAAATTATTTAAAAAATTTTAAACCTATTATATTTTTGCCAATTCAGCTTTAAACCTCTTGAATTTTTGCCAATTCATTCCATTGGATCAATTTTGGGTGGCAGAGCTAACTTGGACACCGACCGTCATCAGCTAGCCGACCAATGATGATGTGGAAATTTTTATTAATATTTAATATTTTTTTCTTTTTTTTGGCCTTCTTCCCGACCTTGCCGACCTTTGGCGAAGCTCACCCCCACCAATCACTAGCGAGGGCGAGCCTCACTCGCCCCGGTCTCGCCATGGCTAGGTGAGGCCAACCTCGCTGCCATTGGGTTCCCCCTCACCCAGCCAAGGCAGAGCCGACCTCGCCGTCGTTGGGCAAGGGAGACCTAGTGATGACGAGGTCAGCCTCACCATGGCTGGATGAGGGAGAACCTAGCGGTAGCGAGGTCGACCTGTCTCCCTCGCATCATCCCCTCGCCCACTTAGGGACCTGTGAAGCTCGCTCTCGCCAGTGGCTGGTGGGGGCAAGGATGACCTTGCCGGCCAAAGGAAAGAAGGCCGGAAAAAGAAAAAATAATTCAAAAATTCAAAAAATATTAAGATATTAATAAAAATTACCACGCTAGCATTGGTCGAGTAGCCAGCACTAATTAGCAGTCACGTCAGCTCTAACTAGTCAAAATTGGCCGAATGAGCTGAATTGATAATAATTGAAAAGGTTTAAGAATGAATTGGTAAAACTAAAAGGTTTAGGACTGAATTGGCAAAAATGTAATAAGTTTATGACTTTTTGGATAATTTTCCCGATAAATGGACGAAATGAATAGTTTTAAGATTGAAACGTATTATCAAGGTTTAAAGCCAGTGCGTGGTCTTGGATCTCTGCGTTGACGAGGTCTCGAGGTCAAAAGTGGCCGGTCCCGTTGTAAGCAATGGAGAGAGAAGAGGGGGCAAAATCGATCAGAGTAAAGAAGAAACCAATGGACGATGCTTTGGCCTTACGTGTTTCTCGTGCCGGTCCTGTTGGAAGCGGCTCGACGCCTTACGATGTGTTTTTGAGCTTTACAAGTGGCTCCGATGCCGCTCGTGATTCCTTCAGCGGTCACCTCCATGCCGGCCTCACTGCTGCCGGAGTCTCCGTATGCGGACCTGACGAAAGGCAGGCGATTGGCTCATCATCGCGACTTCCCGACGAGGACGCCCGGCGGTCCAAGATCTGCATCCCGATCCTCTCCGAGGACTACCCGTCCAGCGAACGGTGCCTCCGTGGGCTCGTCCAGATGATGGAGGGTAAGAAAAGTGCAAGACAGAAGGTCTTTCCTATTTTCTACGGAGTGAAGCCCTCGGACGTGCGACACCTGAGAGGGAGTTTTGGAAGGTCCTTCCATTCGCGGGACGCAGAGGACATCAATGAAGAGCTGAGAGCACTTAAAGACGTGAGCTTATTACATGGATGGAGGAAGGTCACTGACGGGTACCAACCTCATGTCCACACAAATCTTATCTACTTCTTTCCTCAATAATGGTCGAGTTGCATTGTTTGGTTGACGATATAAAGAATGAAGTTGGAAGCATATATTGATTTTTCTATCTCCAACTTAAAATTAAGAGTCCGTTTCTCTCGCGGAAAATATTTTCCAAAAAAAAATATTTTTCTCATTTTTCGGTATTTGATTTGTTTGGGAAAATGAGTCAAATGGAAAAAATTTTCTTATCAAAACTTAAATTTAGGAAAATGATTTCCTTTCTGAAATAACCGAAAAACGTTTTTCAAAATATGACTAGGCATCGGTGCTTGGACCTGAAACTCTATGCTTAGGCACGGAAATCCCAACGTTGGTTCTCGAGTCCCGATGTTTAGGACCAGGTCTCCAGTAGTCGAACCTGGGTCCATCGAGGCCAAGCCCGAACCCGATGCATTGATACCCAAACTTGGGTCCTCGACACTTGAGCTCTAATCCCGACCGTCACGTTGGGGTCCACAAAGGTCGTACGCGGGTTCTCGGTGCTCAGGCTTGAGTCATTGGTTAATGAAACATTTGTTTTTATACAATATATTTTTTAAAAAATTGAATTTTTCTTTTCTTTTCTTTCATTTCTTTCTCTTCTCTCTTTTCTTCTTTTCTTCCTTTTTCTTTTTGCTTCTTCCACAGCCGGCGAGCTAGCAACCTCTGGCGGCAAGGCTTAGATCGGGTGAGCTCGGGGGCGTCTAGCAACAAGGCTCAAGCCTTGCTAGATCGAGTGAGCTTGCAGCGAGGCTCGAGCTTGCCCGTCTTCGGCGATCGGCCAAAGAAGAAGTAAAAAGAAAACGAAAAAGAAAAGAAAAATGTATAAAAATAAAAATAATTAAAAAATACTTTTTTTATAATATTCCCTATCATAATTTCCTCACCAAACGACGGAAATACTTTCTAGGTCTTTTTGAGGTTTTAGCCATACATAGGAAAATAAAGTCATTTTCTTGAAAAATATTTTTCAAATTTGGTACATTTTCCGTGAAACAAACGAACCTAAATTGGGAATGGTTTGGGGAATTGAGACTAGGGCTCCTAATGTTTTTTAGCCTCCATTCAACTAATTTTTTTATTCTACGATTTTGTTTCTCTTTCCTCTTTGATCATACTTGTTAGAGGAGATTGAGAGGGAAGAGAGAGGGTTTCAAAGGTGCTCTCTTGTTTGGATTGAAGGAAAGAGACAGAAAAAAGTAGAGAAAATATCGAGACGGATTGAGTGTAGTCATTTGAATCTCTTCTTTTCCTTTTTAATGGCCTCTACTAACTACAGCGTTTATTCATTCTTCTTATTCAAATAAACGAAAACGTCCATCCATTCTTTTCTTCGGCGGTTGTTTCACTAATTTCTACTCCTTTCATATTATTCCATCCTGATCTCATGCCCTAATTTGCCATCCTTTTCCATGGATTGAGGTGTTTGATAGGCCCGAAGAAGAACTAGTGAAGATAGTGGTCCAAACTGTTATTAGATGCTTACAGCCAAATATACCCAAGGGTCCTCGGATTGCCCGGTACAACGTATTCTTGAACTTCAGAGGCGCCGATACTCGCGAGGGTTTCACCTATCACCTCTATACCAACCTCGTGGATGCCGGAGTTTCTGTTTTCAAAGACGACATCGACCTTCCCATCGGTGAGGAGTTCCACTCACAACTTCTCAGCGCGATCACACGGTCTACAATCTACATTACGGTCCTCTCCCAAAATTATGCTTCCAGCAAATGGTGCCTTCACGAGCTCACGAAAATGATGGAATGCCAGGAAAGCATGGGACACATAGTCTTACCCATTTTCTACAAAGTGGATCCCTCCAACGTGCGACGCCAAAACGGGAATTTGGGGAGTTTCAGGGATGTCTTCTATTCGCGTGAGAAGGGTCTTCGTGGCGGGGATGCCATTATGGAAGGTCTGAGAGTGCTCGAAGATGTCTGCAACCTTAAAGGATTACACCATCATTATAAAGGGTACAAACTCACGTCAACGTATGCCTCGTCTACTTTCTTTCACAAGATCTCCGTGCGACAACCGAAATAGAGTCGTCGATGTACATCCTTGAATATCCTTATTTCTTATGTTGTTTGACAGGTCTGACGGAGAACTGATCAAAGCGGTCGTTCAAGGTGTTTTGAGACAGTTGCGGCATCACTTTCAACTCGATGTGCCTGAGCACTTGGTCAGAATTGATGACCATGTGAAGCAGATTAGATTATGAGATGTTGAAGATTCAACGCCGACACATGAATGCTTATATTAGCAGTAATTAATGGTGGAAGGACAGTAAAAATAGGATTCCTAAGAGAAGATGCAAATCCAGATGTTCTCATTCGATGAGTCCTGCAGCGGCACAGCTGGTGGGAAAATCCTTCAAGTGACGTCGCCTGATGGGGTCAAGTTTAGAGGATCTGTTGACTGCGGCGGGTGTTCGAGTAGTTTTGTCGAGCCATAAGTTGGAGAGTTGGTCTCTTAGAGAGGGTGCTCGTATTGATTCGAATGTATGAAGGCCGAAAACAGCCAGTAGGATATAAGTTCTTGCTAATCAATTTAGTGTATGATAAGTTGATCTCCTAATATTGATATTCTTGTATTTTGTTTCCTATTGACCGCAGTCTTCTTGCAGATATATTTAAAATACACTATGACCATACATTGCTATAGATGGACAGAATTGTGATTTACGATAATTAATCATCTTTACTTTTACAGTAATTAAAATTATATTAAAAAGGTAGATATGTAAAGATGGTTCGATAATTTGTTTGTCCACTGTTTATCTCCACATGCGACGCGCGTACTCTTTTTCTAATTTTTCTTGATGAACTAATTATTTGCATTGCAACGAAAACCTAGTTAACTCATCTCAATATACAAATTAAGTGCACTGCATCTTAATAGAGCTAGATTTTGTAATTAGTTTGGCGCCACGGTTAATGGTGATTGCCTACAATCCTATGGACAGTGGATGTGTTTCGAAAGTGCAGCACTTGGTTCAATTAATCCCTATTCGCATAAATGGTCAAATCCCTTCCATCTAAAGGCCCACTTAATCCCACGGTTTATGGAAATCAGCCCCACATCACTTATCGGGTGTAACCGATAATTTTTATTTATTTATTTTGTAATCCGTTTGTATAGGATTCTAAAGGGTGAAAACATCAAAAAAAAAAATTGAAGGAAAATAATCTATATATCTCCATCATATTTTTCTTTCTCAATTATGCTTAATTACTTACTTTATAAATATTTTTAACTCGGATATTTTTAAGGGTGACACTATTTCCCCACCCAAAATAGCTTATTCCACCCCTTTTTATGTTAGATTGACAAAAGCACCTAAGTTAAAACCAATCCCTTTTTCAAAACTGTAATTTTTTTTCCGTAAAGGGCAAACACAAACACAATCTCATCAGTCTCCTTTAGTTAAGGGGATTTGACTTGTGCTGAAGCTCATTGTAGACAAAAGCACTAAATTTACCAAAAGATTTATGGTGACAAATTCTAAATCGATTAAAATCCCCTTTTTCCAATGTTGCCAGAAATTGAGGTGGTAAAAATCGGTAAAAGTAGACTTCTATACAAGTATGTTAAGGGAAAAGAGACTTAAATAATAGAGGAATGGAGCATACAAAATTGAAAATACTAATGAATCAAACATTCATAAAAGTATGGCACATAGATTATAAACGCCCGAAGTACAACACCAAGACTTCATTGCCCGGATAAATTTAATCAATTTCTAATAATTTCGTTCTTGACAATTAATAACATATTTGATTATGGTTATCTTTTCCAAATCTAAAAAAAGATACTCCATCATATCATTCTTTCTAAATCATTTCGAAATTTCACATTTCTCTCTTAACCAAATGCAATTTGCCATTTGTCTATTGCTCATAAATTTTAGCACTAGTGAGATGACTAAGGAAAAATTTCAATAAAGCCTGAAGTGCTTTCATTTTCATAAATAAGGACCTAAAGACTTTGTCTCAAACGAGAGTATGAATATTTATCATTTTCTCAAATAAGGACTTGAAGTAAATATTATCTCAAATAAGAGTTTGAAGTGGCTTATTAGTCTCAAATAAGGATTTGACCTTACCGGTTGAAGCACAATTTCGTCATTTACCTTTTTTTGAATTATTTTCCCTTTTTTTTGTTTTCCCTTTTTTTTTCTTTTCTATTTTTTCCCTCTTTCCTCCGGCGGTTGCTAGTAGAGGTCGCCGGCAAGGGCAACCCTTGCAGCTTAGGCGAGGGTAACCCTCACTTGCCTAGGACGCTAGCAAGGGTGGCCCTCACCCAAGGCCAGTGGAGGTCGTCGGCAATGGCCACAAGAGGGAAGAAAGAAAAAGAAAAAAAGGAAAAAGGAAGGAAAAGAAAAAGAAAAAGAAAGTAAAAAAAAATATAAAATTTTTTGGACTAAAATACCCTTCTCCGACGCCAAAATAGTCACCGACCAGCCAAAAGTCCTTATTTGAGATGATTTGATCACTTTAGACCTTTATTTGAGACTAATAAGTCACTTTAGGCTCTTATTTGAGACAATATATACTTCAAACCCTTATTTGAAATTTTCTGAAAATTATCCCATAAAAGAGAAAAAGGAGGAGAGAATAGAGTTTGAAGAATATATTTATCTTTTATGCACATTTTAGTCAAATCAATTTAAAATGATTTTGTTTAATATCTTGAATGTCAATTTTTTTTATTTGCCAGTGGAGATACGAAAGGATTTGGACATCCCTTCTACCGTTTTTAAAGGGATAATTTTAGACCTTAATGCCTAGTAACGACGTACATTTCGTCATCATCAACACCCAAAATATCATATACTAAACACTTAAAAAGGGCGTTGAGTATAATTAACTGCCATCGAGTTCCCAGTGTTTCTTATGCGACTTTAGCCAGGATTTGTGGCATGTAAGGGACAATTTCCAGTGCTGAATCACAAGCATCAGTCCCTCTCTTCATAAGGGAGCGCACGAATTTGCAAGAAAAGGATTCACATCTGATAAAACGAAATGATAGTGAAGCAATTGCATCCGTGTTTCTCCGATGAAAATGCAAGAACTGATCAAACCAAAAGCTGTTCAAGTACCATCACGGCCTCTGTTTGAAATTGAGGTCGTGGATCTTAGCGAGGACCAAAATGCAGCTGAGGTGGCTCATTCTGAGATCGAGGTTGTGACCTCACTTGTAGTACCAAGTAGGAGTGAATCTAGTATGAGCGAATCAACTCTCCACTTCATCAGCTTTGTGCAGGGATATATTCTTACACGGACCATGGTTAGCAATACGATCGCAACCCCCAGCTTGCGTTTGAGGTCGTGGATCTTAGCCGTGATCAATTGGAGCTGAGGCGGCTCAGTCTGAGATTGAGTTTGTGACCTTACTCGCGGTACCAGCTACAAGTGAACATGGTCCAAGTGAATCAATTCTTAGAAATCAAGAACCGGTCCTTCGGGGACTGATTCGTAAGATCATGAAACCGTAATTGCCAAGTCAATTCTCGAGTTTGTTTTCAGGATTTTGTTTTTCCACTATTTCAATTGATTCTCACACAGAAGGAACGCAATTAATGTGCAACAAAGATTTCTGTTTTCTTTTTCATTTTTATGGTCCAATTCATACTTAAATTTAGTGAGATATCGACCTTCAGGCCAGCGAAATTGGGATATAATTGCACGAGCTTCAAAAGTTCAAATATAAGCAGTACAAAATCAACCCAAATGACAGAAGCTTTTAAGGGACAAAAGCTCGTTGTTGTTTCTTTCCATGGTATAAATGCCGCCCAAAATGTTAAAAAGAAAAAAAAAAAGTGAACGGCTAACACCCATCTAATTATCTTCAACCCTATGAAAAGCAGACTCGGCACGAGAATTCAATAAGAAACTTTTGTCAAAAAATTTCATAACATGCTCAGGCTAAGACATTTCATGGTTACACGGCACAACAAAAATAACAGAAGCGTCATCTTTAACTTGGATTTAGTAAAGCCAGGTAATATTCAGACAATCTGTCGTGCAGTGAACCAGTCCAGCAGCCATTATAATATTTTCTCGGCAGGTGAAGCGTATGCCCGCTTCACATTCATAACTGGAAAGTAAGTCGTCAACCCCGCGGAGACGCGGAGAGGAAATGAAGGCGACGACGCCGAGAAATCACCGCGTCCTTTCCCCTCCGCGTGAAACTGCAGCAGCCGAGAAGGCACCAGGCAATTTGGTCGGCCGGTCCCGTTCCATTTATAGAGAGAGAAGGAGGGAGGGAGGGAAGGGGCACAATCGATCAGAGCAAAAGGAAGAAATCGATGGAGGACGGCGCTCTGGCTTTATGTGCTTTTCGTGCAGGTCCGGTTGCATGCCGCTCGACGCATTACGATGTGTTTCTGAGCTTTCCAGGAGGCTCCGACACCGCTCCTGACTCCTTCCCCGGTCGCCTCCATGCCGGCCTCGCCGCCGCCGGAGTCTCCTTGTGCGAACCCGACAACAGCCAGGCGGTCGGCTCGTCATCGCTGCTACCCGACGCGGCCGTCCGGCAGTCAAAGATCTGCATCCCGATCCTCTCTCAGGATTACCCGTCCAGCGACCGGTGCCTCCGCTGGCTCGTCCAGATGATGGAGGGCAAGAGAAGCGCGCGACAGATGGTGTTGCCCATTTTCGACCGAGTGGATCCCCGTCACGTGCGATACTTGACCAGAAGTTTTGAGAAGGTCCGCCATTCTGACATCGAGGGAGTGCAGGGAGCACTTTTCGATGTGGCCATGTTACATGGATGGAAGGTCACTGACGGGTACCAACCTCATCTCCATTAATTAGTTTCTTCTTTTTTTTTCTTTTCTTTTACATCATACTTGGTAGAGGTTGGTCCTGCTCAGCAGGACCTTAAAAAGGATGAAAAGACAGGGAAGGATTCAAATTCTTCCAAATCCGGCCAATTATGCTCATTTTAATTGAATCCTATATTGCTCTCTTCTTTTTTCTTATAATCATATGAATTTTCGTTTCCCTTCTAATTACCTATGCCAAATAAAGTGTTGATTTGTTCTTTTTTTTTCAAATAAACCAAAGTCTCCGTCCATTCCTTCTCCGGTCTTCCTTTCATGTCATTTTATCCTAATCCTATACCATGATTGGGCCATCCTTTTTCACGGATCGTGGTGTTTGATAGGCCCGAAGAAGAACTAGTGAAGACGGTTGTCCAAACTGTACAGAGATGCTTACGCCCAGATTTACAGGAAGTTCCCCAGACTGCTAGGTATAACGTATTCTTGAACTTTAGAGGCGCCGATACTCGCCACGGCATTGCCTATGACCTCTACAATGGCCTCGTGAATGCCGGAGTTTCTGTTTTCAAAGACGACACTGACCTTCCCATTGGTGAGGAGTTTGGCTCACAGCTTCTCAGCGCGATCTCACGGTCCACAATTTACATGACGGTGCTCTCGCCAGGTTACGCTTCCAGCAGGTGGTGCCTTCGCGAGGTCAGGAAAATGATAGAGTGCAAACAAACCAATAGACACGTGATCTTGCCCATTTACTACGATGTGGAACCCAGAGATGTGCGGCACCAATTGGGGCATTTCGGTCACTCCTTCCGTTTCCGTGCGATTCGTGAGCCTGAGAAAGACAATAAGGAAGCCACGCACAGCGCTCCGTAAATCTTAGTTGCATTAAGGGATTCGAGGCCGCTGGTGGAAGGTACAAACTCACGTCCACGCATGCCTCGTTTACCGTCTTTGACGAAATCTTCGCACGACAAGCAAAACAGATTCGCCGTTGTACATCCTTAGATATCCATATTTCTTGTGCTGTTTGACAGGTCTGATGATGGAGAGTTGACCAGATCCGTTATTCAACGGACGTTGAGAGAGTTGCGTCATCGGTTTCAACTAGATGTACCCGAGCATATGCTTAGCATTGATGATCGTGTGAAGTCACGTTCGATCATGAACGCCTCCGCATGAATGCTCATGGCAACATTCGTTAATTCTTAAAAAGACAAGGTTCAAATTCTGATGTTCTCCTCTCATTCATCGAGTCCTTCGGCGGTTCAGCTAGCGGCGAAAACTTCCAAGTTGACGTGCCTGATGGAGTCAAGTTTAGAGGATCTGATAATGTGGGGGCGTACATCGAGTTGTTTTGTCGAGCCAAAAGTTAGAAAGTCGGTCTCTTCGAGAGCGTGTTCTTATCGATTCAAATGTATGATCTCGTGTTATCGATATTCTTCTATTTTGTTTTCCATGACCCCAGATCTTCGAACCAATCAGGCAATGCCTCGTCAATATGCTTTCCTTCTTTGGAGACGTTCGAATTTTGAAGCAAGCTATCGGCATCTATGCAGTTCCATGGAAATTGTGATCATTGTTTATCTCATCTTTCACAGTTCAGGAAGACCGGAGGCTCCGGACTTATTCATCTGATTCCCGATTTGTTAAAGCATCGATAGCAATTTCGTTCTGAACTTGAGAAAAAAAGTTTTGACTTATCACTAACTTCTACTCTGAAATGAAGAAGAAGAGATGTTAGAAGCAGGTTTGGTTTCCGATTGTGATAGAGGCGAGGACCATGCAACATGTATTTGCTAATCACATTGACTTGGTTGATGAATTTAAACAACAAGCAGCATTCAATCCATACCGTAAATTAAGCAAATTCAATGGCCGCTTCAACTCAAAACTCTTATCGACCAAAACAATCACGAGAGACCCATGCTTATATTTAAAATGCACTGTGACCACACGTGACTATACGTGGGATGAAATTATAATTTACGATAATAAAGATTATTGGCAAGTAATCGACAAATCTCTCTCTTTTCATACTTAAATTAAAAAAAAATTGACCAAAAAATACTTAAATTCAAAATAATTGTTCAGTATTTCATAAATTACTCGATTTTACTTTTACAGTAATTAAATTTATATTAAAAAAACTAAATCAAAATCGTCACATGTTATCTTGTTCAACTATTTATGCTTCCACTTTATATCTTCCCACGCACTCTTTTTCTAGTTTTTCTTAACCAACTAATTAATTGGCTCGGAATAAAAACCTACTTAACTCATCTTTATGTACATATTAAGCGCGCTGTATCCTATTATAGTTAGGTTTTACATTTAGCGTGGTGCATGTTTAATGGTGATTGCCAGATCATATTAATATTTAATAGCGGGTGTATTTTGAAAGTATTATCGAGTTTACTCGATTCACGTAAGCCATATTCGTATAAATGGTCAAACCCTTTGCATCTAAGGCCCACTTAATCCAACGATTCTTGGAAATTAGACTCAAATTGATGGGGAGTAACTTATATATTTTCTTATTATGTAGCCCGCTTCTACAAATTTTCGAGGAACGACTTTAAACCTTTAACA
This sequence comes from Syzygium aqueum, assembly GCA_031216185.1. Classification (NCBI taxonomy): domain Eukaryota; kingdom Viridiplantae; phylum Streptophyta; class Magnoliopsida; order Myrtales; family Myrtaceae; genus Syzygium; species Syzygium aqueum. Next base: position 2,296,501 of record CM062240.1, read on the forward strand.
CGTAGAAATGATGCGCAATTTCGCCATAATCTCTATACAAACTGTCATATATTGTGAACATTAGAAAAAAAATTTACATCCAAATATTATCTATTCTTTATATGATCCAACAGTAAGTGCTATACTGTGTCGCCCCAAAATAGTTTATAACGAGGGTGCGGTAAATTAAAGTAAATTAACTATTAATTAGCTTAAGAGTTAAGAAATACGAGGAATATAATGATTCCTCGATTTTGGGTGGCATCCATTAGCGTCGACACTTTCCATGTTCCGATTCCTCTAATCACCTATTTATTATTTTCAGGGTAAACGACATAAATGATCCATAAATTTTGACTCAATTTATAGCGTGATCCTTAAATTTGTAATTTGTTCAATATGGTCTCTGAACTTTAGCAAAATGTGTAATATCATTCTTGAACTTCTAATTTGTTAAATGTGGTCATCGAACTTTTGGTACATGTTCAATTTGGTCATTGGACTATACGAAAATATTCGATATTGTTCAAGGACCAAATTGAACATGTACCGAAGGTCGATGGACCATATTGAATAAATTAAAAGTTGAGGGACGAAATATTACACACCAGACTAAAGTTCATATATCATATCGAATAAATTTAAAGTTCGAGATCACATTACACGTTAGGCTAAAATTCGAAAACTATTTGCGCCGTTCTCTCTTGTTCTTGTGACAGCTGGAGCAACAAGACACGAATATATTCTCTCTCGTCTACTACTTTTCTTCTTTACCAATGAAATCCATTTCCAGCTTTTTAATCCTTGCTTTGTACTTCCACTAACCCCACCCCACTCTCTCTCTCTCTCTCTCTCTCTCTCTCTCTCTCTCTAAAATCTCCGTCTCTCTCCCTTGAAACTCTTAATAAAAAAATTATAAAAAAACAATCATGAGAGGCCCATGCATATATTTGAAATGCACTCCGACCACACGTGACTATAGGTGGATGAAATTCTAATTTGCGATAATCAAGATTATTGGCGACTAATCAACGAAGCTCGTGCTTTTTATACTTAAATTCAAAGGAATTGTTAAGGATTTCATAAATTGTTCATTTTTGCTTTTACAATAATCAAATTTGTATTAAAAAAATTGTGAGATTTTGTGAGACAAATATTTTAAAAGCTTAAGTCGTTAGATGAAAGCTTGATTTAATATTTAATTACTCTAACAAAAGTAAATCAAAATCTTCACATGTTATCTTAGTCAACTATTTATCTTTCCACTATTTATATTCAAACGCACTCTTTTTCTAGTTTTTCTTAACCAGCTAATTAATTGGCGTGCAACAAAAAACCTAGTTAACTCATTTTTATACAAATTAAGCGCTACGTATCTTATTACGGTTAGATTTTATATTTAGCGCGGTGCCATGATTAATAGTGATTGCCAAATCATATCAATAATGGGTGTTTTTTGAAAGTATAGTCAAGTGCACCCGATCGATTCATGTAAGCCCTACTCATATAAATGGCTAAACCTTTTGCATCTAAAGGCCCACTTAATCCCATGATTCTTGGAAATTAGGTTCAAATTGATCGGGAGTAACTTATATATTTTCTTATTATGTAGTTTGCTTCTACAAATTTTTTAGGAACAACTTTAAACCTTTAACGCGTAGAAATGATGCACATTTTCGCCATAATCTCTATCCCAAACTGTCATATATTGTGAACATTAGAAAAAAATTGACAACCAAATATTATCTATACTCGTGATGATCCAACAATAAGTGCTAGGGAAAACATATTCTCTAGTGCCGCCCCAAAATAGTTTATAACGAGGGTGCGGTAAATTAAGGTAAATTAAATATTAAGTAGCTTAAGAGTTAAGAAATACGAGGAATACAATGATTCCTCGATTTTGGTTGCCATCCATTAGCGTTGACACTTTCCATGTTCCGATTCCTCTAATCACCTATTTATTATTCTCAAGGTAAATGACACAAATGGCCCCTGATTTTGACCCAATTTGTAATATGGTGCTTGAATTTTTAATTTGTTCAATATGATTTATGAGCTTTAGCCAAACGTGCAATATCGTCCATGAACTTTTAATTTGTTAAATGTGATTCTCGAACTTTTGGTGTATGTTCAATTTGATCCTTAGACTGTATGAAAATGTTCGATATTGTCTCAAGAATAACATCGAACATTTTCATACAGCCCATTACTAAATTGAGCATGTACCAAAGGTTTAGGGATCATATTGAACAAATTAAAAATTAAGAGACGAAACATTACACATCGAATCAAAATTTAGAGATTATATTAAATAAATTTAAAGTTCGGGCCTATACTGCACGTATAGCTCAAGTTTGGAAACTATCGGTGTCGTTCACCCTCCCCTTATTCTTGTAACAGCCGAAGCAAGAAGAAATGAATATATTCTCTCTGTCTCTACTTTTCTTCTTTACCAATGAAATCCATTTCCAGCTTTCTAATCCTTGCTTTGTTGCTTCCGCTAACCCCACCCCCCTCTCTCTCTCTCTAAAATCTCTCCGTCTCTCTCCTCCTCCTGCCTCCCCGAAACCCTAACTCTGCAACCATCCTCCTCCTCCTCCTCCTCCGCCAATGGCGCCCGTGGACCCCCACTCCTTCACCGACTCCGGCCACCCCCTGACCACCCACATCCACCTCTCCCTCTACTTCGACTTCCCATCCTCCACCATCCACTCCTCCGCCCTCCTCTCCCTCTCCTCCCCGCACTCCGGCCCCTTCTCCCTCGACACCCGCTCCCTCTCCCTCCTCTCCGTCCTCGACCCCCAGACCCGCAGCCCTCTCCCCTTCTCCCTCTCCGACCCGGACCCCATCAAGGGCCAGAACCTCGTCGTCTCCCTCTCCGGCCACTCCTCCCTCCTCGTCGTGTACTCCACCACCCCCGCCTCCTCCGCCCTCCAGTGGCTGAGCCCTCCCCAGACGTTCAACAAGACCTTCCCTTTCGTGTTCACCCAGTGCCAGTCCATCCACGCCCGCGCCGTCTTCCCCTGCCAGGACACCCCCGCCGCGAGGATCCGCTACTCCGCCCGGATCAACGTCCCCCGCCAGCTCTCCGCGGTTATGTCCGCCCGCCACGCCGACCGCCGGCCCCCCGTGGCCGGGGAGGTGGCGGGGCTGCCCTGCGGGGACGCGCTGTGGTCCGCGGAGGGGAGGGTGGTGGAGGAGTTCGTGATGGAGCAGCCGATCCCGCCGTACCTGTTCGCGTTCGCGGTCGGGGAATTGGGGTTCAGGGATGTCGGGCCGAGGACTAGGGTTTACTCGGAGGCGTCGCCCGCGGTGTTGGACGCGGCGGCGGCGGAGTTCGCCGGGACGGAGGACATGATAAGGCAAGGGGAGAGGTTGTTTGGAGACTATGAGTGGGAGAGGTTTGATTTGCTGGTGCTGCCTCCGAGCTTTCCTTACGGAGGAATGGAGAACCCGAGAATGGTGTTCTTGACTCCGACGGTGATCAAGGGGGACGCCAGCGGTGCGCAGGTCGTTGCCCATGAGCTTGCTCATAGCTGGACGGGGAACTTGATCACTAACAAGACTAATGAGCACTTTTGGTTAAATGAGGTACATAAACTTCACCAAAACTGTTTTTCCGGCACTTAATGCAACGAATGTACTTGTTTTAGATTGTTTAGGGTTGATTGACAAGTAAATGCCGTGTTCTGCTGTTTTGTGAATTGACTTCTCATTGTTTCAGTCGGTAAGGATTTCCTTTTGTAGTTATGCATGTCCAACACTCTTTAGGAAAGGCAATCTTCTGATGTATGGCTTTAAAAGTTTTTATTTTTATCTTGCGGTCTTGTGAATACGATACATAAAACACGTGATACATATTCGGATCAGAAGACGGGTTTTGATATTATACTCTATAACAAGAAGTGTATTTGATCCCAGAACCGATTTGGAAGTATAAAAGACAGCCCCTTGTGCATTGAACTTATTATAGAGTTAATGTCCTTGCCATGAGGTTTCGATATCCCATTCTGTGAACTTTGTGGAGATGGATGGGATTTTGGATTTTTGCCTCATGGTTTATTTGTTGCTTTCCAAATTTTTATACAGGGATTTACAACTTATGCCGAGAGGAGAATCGTGGAGGTGGTCCAAGGCGAAGAGAGGGCTGCGTTGAATATTGGAATTGGTTGGAGAGGCTTGAACGAGGAAATGGAGAGATTTAGCGACAATATGGAGTTCACTAAGCTCAAAACAAACCAGGAAGGAGTGGACCCGGATGATGTGTATTCTCAAGTTCCTTATGAGAAAGGTTTCCAGTTTCTATGGCGAATTGAACGCGAGGTATCATGTCTATAGCATTAATGTATGAGGTTCATTTGCATAGTTTGTTTTGGGCGTGACATTCTGTCCGACAATTCTTAGGTTGGAAGACCTGCATTCGATGAATTCCTGAAGAAGTATATTGCTACCTTCAAGTTTAAATCAATCGATACAGAGATGTTCCTAGAATTCCTGAAAACCAATATTCCCGGAATAGAGAATAAGATTGACTTGGTTCTATGGACCGAGGGCACTGGCATTCCTCCAGATGCCTTTGAACCTATCTCAAATATATACACAAAGATTGTGACATTGGCTAATGAGTTTAAAGCCGGGAGGATGCCGGCGGAGGACGAAGTTGCTGACTGGCAAGGGCAGGAATGGGAGCTTTACCTGGAGAACCTTCCAAAATCTGTGGAAGCTTCGCAGGTAGTGTAGCCTTAATTACTTGTTCTCTTCTTTCTTCATAAAAAAAGATCTGATTTACATTACTACGTTGTAGAGGTTGGTTGACTGATGATGGAGGAATTGAGCATGTAGTTTATTTAACAGGTCTTAGTTCTTTGTAGAGACATGATGTTGTATCTGGATAGGAAACACAGCTTATGATACTTGCGCTTGACTTTTGTTTCCCCCTGAAGTCTGAACTGTTTTTGCACTATGTTATGAAATCCGTATGTCTTGCACCAAGCCAGCTATTAGACTTGGCCAAAGACTTACATAAGCTTGTTTGGGGCTCAAGGATGGCTTTTTGTAGAGAATTCCTCAAGACTTCCTCATTTTTTGTACATTAATTTTTATTCTTCTTTGATATGAGGATTGTTAAGAGTAATTAAATATTAAACCACGCTTTCATCTAAGAGCTTAAACTATTAGAACGGTTGGCAGTGGTCCTGCAAAATCTTATGTGGAATCAGAATTGGAGGTTCTGACTTCGAATATTTTCAGGTCCCGTTTTCCTCCTCAACTAAATATTTCCATGCTTCTTACTAGGCAAAAAAAATTAGACTAAGCGTGAGGAGGAGTGTTAGAGTAATTAAATATTAAACAACGTTTTCATTTAACAGCTTAAACTTTTAGAATAGTTGACAGTGGTTCCACAAAATCTTACAAGGATGAAATCTTGGATGTAGCACCAGCATGTGGTTGAGAAGTGAAGTGACTAATGATGCTGACTGCCGAGATGTCTACTGCATAAATTCAAACTCTCTCACATTACTTGATTCTCATTACCTTTCGTGTCCTAATTTCAACAATGAGCTGAGAAAGACGTTTGGATAGCTTTTTTGTTCTTTTTGGGATGAGAATATAGACAAGGGCTTGGCTTAGTGGTGCCTTACCATTTCCAAGAAACTAAGGAATCTTGGGTTCGGTTCCTTCCCTCCCCTCCCTTATTATTTACTGTACCTATCAAAATAGGAATTTTTATCACTTTCCTTGGTTGGTGGAATTTCTCGGCTTAGTTTCCTAAATTTCTGGTCTCCGGCTGTTCGAGAGTGTAATCTTGTGTTTTTTTTTCGAAGAAATGGTTTTGAGGTGAAATGATACGCGGTGAGTTTACCTAAAAGGTTTAGGCCTTGAGGTGAAATGATCTCGTATTCAGTTTGCTTAAACTATCCGGAGTGATGAATGTTATGGTATGATTGTGCAGATTTTAGCGTTGGATGCTCGATACAGGCTATCAGAATCAAAGGATTACGAAGTGAAGGTGGCATTTCTCCAATTGGCAATTTCCTCTGGGTGCAGTCAGTATCATGGCGAGGTGGAGAGAACTTTAAAAGAAGTGGGAAGAATGAAGTACCTCCGTCCGCTCTACACTGCTCTTGTACAGGGGAACGGAAGGCAAGAAGAGAAGATTTTCGCGAAAAGGGTTTTCGCAGAGGCTCGCGACTGTTACCACCCGATAGCTCAGGGTGTGGTCGAGTCGATCTTCTCCAAGCACATGTAAAACCGATATATATCAACTGTAAATGCCAGATCCTGGATCTGGAATGCTCACGACTCTAACATAAAGTAGTCTTTTGCTGTAGATCTCTACAGCCTGGGGAACAAGGCTACCGAATTTTTTTGTTAAGAATGCTAAGATACATCTTGAATGATCCGGTGATCCGGATCATCGGGACAAAGAATTAACGAAATGCCTGTAATTATTGATACCTTTCTTAATGGTGTGCTTTTCGGGTTTTAGCATGGACTAATAGGGTGCTTTGAGAGCATAGGCATCTAAATAACAAAGGGAAAACAGGCAAGCTGCATTTACTCATTCGGTGTTGCCAACCTTAAGAGAGACTGGCGACGCATATTATCCAAAGCTGTTGTGTTCGACTATGAAAGAGGTGGTCTGCAACTTTGTCTTGAAGTACAAAGTTTAACTGCATCTTGTCAATGTTCCACCATGGACATTATTGGTCTTGTTTTGTTGTCTTAAGTACAAAACTTAACCTAGAATGAATTTCTTTTTCATTCAGATAATGACCAAATTTTGCTGGACTTCTCTTCTCGACGTTTTTATTTCCTTTAACGTATAGATAATATTTTAGATTTTGATGGGAAAAATAAAAAGTTTTTAGCCTGTATTTTAATTCTAAACAAGCAGGCCCTTGTAAACAATTTTTCTTGGCACACTACATTGCTACACTGGTGCTTTGCGAGAAAAGTCCAGAATAAAAAGGGAATGCTGCCCATTCCTCCTGCTTTAAAGGGAAATCGGATCAACATGTCTGTCTTAAAGATTTGAGGTACTCAATGAACTCGTCGATCATGAGTAACAAGTAATGTCTCGGCCACATTAGCTAAAGTTCATCCCGATGTGGTTCCCATTGCTGGGCATGTGATTCCATATTCCATCAATAGCTTCTTGATCCTCCTCATGAATCAGACTCTGCAACTCTATCACATTGAAGAAGCCTTCCTTTTTGCATACTTTTCCATCTGATTTGTCCTTTAAGCTACTCGCCTTATTTCTGCCAGGGACCAGATGAAAAACAACTATGCAAGACCTTATAAAAGAAATAGATCTCTACCCCCGTCCGATCACCGAAAGTTTCACTCCGATGTACATCAAGATTACCAGACATATAGTAAATCTTTTCCCCTTTCAAGAACACAAAAGATGCTGCAATTCAATCCATGACCCAAAACCTAAAACTCATAATCTGCACCTAATTCAACTTTTATACACCAGAAGTAACCGTGCTATATCATCAAAATCACAAAGGTCCTCTGCTCCAGTTGAATTCAGCTCACCAGTGCCCAAATTCTGGTACAATGGCAGCGAAAATCCTCAGCCACTGGACAATTTAACCGCAAGCATCTTGCAATGGACAAAATGACTGCACCAGCTTATCACCGACACTTTCACTCCTATGACATACTTCTCCATACCAGAACCGGCAACATCATCACTCCGAAATCTTCTATAGGAACAAAATTCCGTGCTACACATCATCCCCGTACACCACAAGATCAAAGACGAGCAAGTGCAATCACAGGTCTAGCTAGAGCTCATTCAAACGATACAAGATCTTTGTTTGAGCTAGAACCATTTGCCATTAACTAATTATCAAGGTGAGTATCGAATTTACTGAGAAATCGCGTCTAACTGATAATCCAATAGAACGTACCTCATGCTCAGTGCAGATTTTGTAATGAACTCGCAATACACATACTTAAAAAGAATGCATAGCAGCACAAAACAGAGTAAATCCAACATGGACACATGAAAGTGGCTAGCGTTGGATAATTGATCTCTACACCATTCTACAAAAATTCAACTTCCATCTACCGAATTCAGCAGCACTTGAACAAAACACTGAGCAACCTTAGCTTTTCTTCAAACAATGCAAATCTTCTTTCATCCACTTTCTTGATTGTTTTTCATTTTTTGGCCTTGATAACACCAATGCAAGTAAACAATCATATCTAAATTTACACTTACATCGACATGAAGATCAACGCTTCCAAAGCCTTACTGCCCGCCACTTTCTTCCTCCAATTTCTTCACGAAAGCCTGCAAGACCAGGACGACCTCCCTGGCCGGCGCCTGCAAGGTCCCCACCAATCCAATCCCAGGACTCTGCAGAGCACCCAGCAGCTTGGCGTACACCTCGGCTCTCGTGGGCATACTCTCGAGCACCTTGAACTCATCGGGCCCGTAGAACTGCCCCTCGAAGACCCCGCCGCTGAAGTCGTTGTTCTCCAGCTTCTTCTCCTTCACGAAGTCCCTGTACGGCTTGATCGCCCCGGGGATCTCCTCGGTGTGCACGAAGAGCCACGCGTTCATGCCCTTCATGCACGGCTTGAGGGCCTCCCACGGGGTCCCCTCGACGGCCTTGAAGACGAGGGTGTTCTTGGCGACGAGGAGCTTGGTGGTCTCCGGGAGGGCCCGCCGGAGCTCCTGGAACTGCTTGACGGTGAGGCCCTTGTACTTGATGCCGGCGACGAGGTGGCAGTTCTCGAGCTGCTGCTTCACGGTGTCCACGGTCTCTTCCTTCCGGGAGCGGGAGATGGCGGCCCGGATGGAAGGGAGGCGGGGGCGGCGAGCGGCGGGTATGGGGCTGAGGGTCGGGCGGTGAAACGGGTTCGCGGGTCGGGTCAGGAGGGCGGAGTTGGGGGGCGGTTTGGAGGAGGAGAAGGAGGAGGAAGAAGAGAGGAGAGCGGCCTCCATTGCGGGCGCCTTGGAAGAAGATGAAGATCAGAAGAGCGAAGAGAGACAGAGAGAGAGAGAGCAATGGTTTTGGGGGGCTTATCTTATCGGCAGAGCGTTGTGGCCGTGCTTGGGAAACCGGGGAAAATGGAAGAATATTGAAAATTTTGGGGAGAATTTTGTAAATTTCGAAAGTTTTTATGAACATGAAGAGGGGAGAAAATTTGAATGTTTAAACATTAATGATGTAGAAAGTATAATGTTTAGGCTAGCATGAATGAGTATTTAGTCATCGAGCTTATGTCATGAAAAGGGGTTTCGTAAGATGTAGACCTGTTAAAAAGATGGGTCACAATAGGTTTAGGTCTGATTGAAAATGATCCGATTCAAATTGATCCTTTTTTTATGCAATACAAATTTAATGACTCAAGCTCGACCTAATTTCAACCTAGGAAAAAAAAAACTTGACTCTACTCTTCTCGTATTGCTAAAATACTCCATTTAACTAAATGGAAGAAAACTCTGTTGGAGTGTGGTATAGGGGTCTCGCTACCCAGTAAGAGAGTAGGGGTTGTATGGAGCAATGTCCTCAGGCCGCCAAAGAACTTTCATAGTTTGAGTTTGTGTTTTATTGGCAATTTAGGCTTATGCCCATGAATAGCTACCAAATGATCTAGGGCTTTATCGGTTTCTAAGGTTTTCTTGTGCTGCCTATATATATAATCTCTTTCTCTTGTAATAGAGAGGTGAGATGTGCTAATTGTAGTAGGATCATCTACTTGATGTACCCCTAATTTAAGGGTGAATTAGGATAAAATTTGTGTCTCGATTTTTCTTTTTCGCATTTACTTTATATTTTTGTTTTGTTTGTGCTTCTAATTTTGAGAAACTCATACCCAAACTAAGGTGAGAGCATGGAGTGAGCAAACGCAAAATCAAATAAGAGTGAGAGAGAGTCACGGAGTGGGATGAATTTAAGTAAGTTGTGAACCCATATAACATCCATATTATTTTTATCTTTACCATCCTAAACCCATTAATACCCATTTACTAAATAACCAACTCGTGTAGTAACTCAATTTATCAAATATGGGTTAAGAATTTGATTTATAATCCAATTTGACAGATGTGACTATGTCTAATGAGTTAAAGCTCATTGCCAATCCTTCAAATTCTTGTCAAATTTACAATTGGGTGCAAAAATGCAATCCATGTAGGCATCATGTTTACATATGTAAATCGCTCAGCCCATTGACAACACGAACATGAGTGAAGCTTAATCCGAATAAGTTGCGTGACTACAAACAAGTCACAATGCAACATGGGAAAATTGATTAGAGAAACATTTTTTTTAAAAAAAAGACGAAGAAGAAGAAGCAAGCAAGAGATAATGAAAAACCCAGCTAAAGAACTTGGAGAAACCTCGATCAAGCAATAAGGATAACGTCGGTGACTTGACTAGGTGGGATTCGCGGCTCAGAAGTGACCGTCATCCTAACGACGGACACCGACCGTTACGTTAGCAGGGCTCTCGATTTTTCACGTGGACGTCCGTCGTTGCATTTCCGACCACGAGGAGGAGCAGGAGCAGGATCTCTCTGCTCAGCAGCGGGCCGAGCGCGGAGCGGGAGCGAGCGAGCGAAGAGATGAGGTTCCGCTCGGTGTTCAGGGCTTCTCAGCTCCGAGGCGGAGCTCCGTTCGTGTCCTGCAAACCTGCCGCCTCCTCCTCTCGCCTCCACTCGCGGCCGAAGAGGTGCTTGAACGGTGGTGCTCTCTCTCCGTTCCGTAGTCGTCCCGGGATCATTCATGGGGAGCTTTCGTGGTCGTGCTTTGCAGGTCTTCTTTCGGAATCGCGTTCGACGTCGACGGAGTCGTTCTCCGGGGACGTGCTCCGGTCGGAGGCTCTTCCCAGGCTCTCCGACGATTGTACGATGATCACGGTAAAAATTCGCGGTTTTCCCCCGATTGTTGTCCCACGTGTTCTTATCGTTCTGTTTTTGTTTTTTGGGTTTCGAGATTTTTCGTTTTTTCGTGTAATTTGTCATTACCGTTGTTGGTCTGCAGGCGTTTTGCAGGTTCCCTTTGTGTTCTTGACTAACGGTGAGCCACTACTGGTTGCTTCTACATTAATAACTTCTTTAGCCTGAGGGAGGCTCTTTCTGATCGTTTACGCTTTGGCTAAATCAGAGGCCAAGATTGACGAGTTGTTGTCTGTTTGTTATGCCTTTCTAGTAGTTTGACATCGCGTCTTTGTGTCGACCCGTTAACATTTACAAGTCGTGAAAACTCGTGGTTAGATCGTTTTCTTCAGTCGAATTTGATTGTGACTCTCTCGGCATTGGCATTATCCGAGAGGTTTTATCTGGAAGATTAGAGTAAACCCGCAAACATTGCAATGTGCTTATAATTCATATGATTCCTAATGGCAAACTGTTTCATGTTATCTGATAGGAGGTGGTATTCCGGAGTCTATGCGAGCACTTGAACTGAGTCGGCTTCTGGGAGTGAACATTTTACCTGCTCAGGTATTGTTTCTGAGTGGACTCGTAGAATGGACTCTGATTTCTTACATTTATATGTACCATGGTATGACTGATCGAGCCCTTGCCACAGTTTACTTTCTTTAATCTATCCTTTTGCAGGTGCTGCAGGGTCATTCTCCTTTCAGAAACCTGTTGAATAGGTACAGAATTGGTTTCATGAAAGCAATCTACAGTTTTAATTCGAATTAGTGCTTTGGAAGTTTTACACTTATGTAATTGATGGTTTTATATTTGCAGTGCCCATATCTGCAGCTGCATTTCTGCCCCTCAATTCTCATCATTAATTTTGTATCAACTTAATGTGAAAGACCTGACCTTTGTTGCTTACATATGGTATATAGTATTTCTCCTGTTTAATTCCTCGATGATGAAAATAATTTTCTTCAAGATAATTCACTTACCAAAGTCTGAAATTTTTTGCAAAGTACAGCTCTTACCTTTTGAACGTGAGACTATGAAATGACAATTAAGCCTTATGTCACTAACTTGGGTCTTTGTTCATGAATATAATTCATTTAGTAAGTTAATCTACCTTTATGTATGATAACTCGGTTATAGTTTTCAGATACGAAAATGAACTCATCGTGGCTACTGGAAAGGGAAACCCTGCTCTAGTGATGTCTGAGTATGGTTTCAAGTAAGTACTAGCCTAATATCTTTGATTTATTCATCTTTACTGGTTTCTCTGAAACTAAAGATCTGACAGTAACTTCGGGATTTCTTCTTTCAGAAAAGTGTTATCGATGGACGAATATGCTTCCTGTTTCGATAACATTGATCCTGTATCTCAATACAAAGCCTGGACAAGTGATGATGTCTTTGGCCCAAATAGCTGCCTCAAGGATTTGGGACCGAAGTGTGATGTTTTCTCTGAGAGAGTGCAGGCTGCATTTGTTGTCAGTGATCCTGTAGATTGGGGCAGAGACATACAGGTATGCCACTGTATAATTTTCTTCCAATGCATCAGTTCTGTTTTTTTTTTTTGGTCGGATATGCATCAGTTCTGTTAATTAATGCAGCCATTTACATTATGATATACCTCCTCCGAGTTTCAGTATCCCCTGGATATGTGTTAGTTTCCATGTCCAATAATGGAATCCAGTATCATTATGGTACTCTTGGATAGAATCTGGCTCTGGATTTCCTTTAGTCATTTAGTTCTGTTAGGCACAATGAAAAATCTTGCAATACATGTGCAGTCTAAGGTCTGGACACTACTGTAATAGCTCTGCAATAACAGAATAACTGCAACAGGTTCTCTGTGACATTCTAAGGTCTGGAGGGCTTCCAGGACAATCTGGTGGACATCAACCACCTTTATATTTCGCAGCTGATGATCTCGAATATCAGGTTGCTTCGTTGGGTGAAGACATGTGAAGTTCTATTGGATGCATCATCTTCACCTCTCTAGTTTAAAGTTTACAATTCTCAAATTAGTCAAGTGTACTCGGTGCAGGCTGCTTTTCCGCTGGAGCGACTCGGGATGGGTGCCTTTAGAACTGCTTTAGAGAGTGTCTTCAACAGGTAAAGTGTCTTTATCTTGAAGGAACTGGGTATTTCGACTTCAGCATGTCATTGCAACTAATAGATGTGTACAAGTTGATTCTATATCGTTAAGATTGGATTTCAAAATGCAGGGAAGAATTTCTACCAACTCTTCATCAACTCATAGATTGCCTTTAGTGTCTATTTGGGGGGGGGGGGGGGGGTGTCGCTTTCCCACCCTCCTCCCTCCAACTTATGGCTTCTCCTTCGAAACCAAGTGTTTGACATGAGAGTGGGCAAAAGTCCGGCTAATGACTTCTAATGCAAAAAGAAATTCTATAAAATGAAAAATGAACTTAAATTACTTCGGATGAAAATAATTATGTGTTAAGAAATTGGATATGTTCAGCATTTAAGGTACGCTTAATAAGTCATAATCTATCATGAGTTAAAGCTTTGAAGTCAAGTTTCAAACACTTTAATGTTAGGACAAGACACTGATAAACCCCTTGCCAAATCCCTCAATCACCTAACTCTCCCTTAACTGTTCTAACTCACGAGCTTTTCTTTGATATATGCAGAATTCATCATCATCCTTTGGAGTATGTTTCTTTTGGCAAACCTAATCCGTTTGTGTTTGACTATGCTGAAATGACGTTGAGACAGCTCTCACTTTCACGCTGTGATGTTCATGGCATGGATGATGGATATCCCCAGTCGCATTCCTTCAGTACCCTTTACATGGTCGGCGACAATCCTTCTGTAGACATCAAGGGTGCTCGACAGGTTGGTTAAGTTGTAATTTTTGAACCTATTGCTCCATGCTAGTTGCACACATTGTCCACCCCTGGCCTCTTAATACCTTTTCTATTTTCGGCTTGATAACTAAAGCAAGAGAACTCATGCTTGATTTTCAGGCAGGACATCCTTGGTTCTCTATCTTGACCAGAACAGGTGTATTCAAGGGAGAAGATAACGACACGAGTTTTCCTGCAGATCTGGTAAGTTGACAAGGGTCCAAAAGGATATCTAAACTTTGATGGAAGATTGGTCCAAATGGGGGTTCAGCTTTTAAGCATTGCGCCTTCACATTGTTTGACAGGTCGTTGATACGGTCGAAGAGGCTGTGGACTACATCTTGAGCAGCGAGTGCAGCTGACACTTGTAGAGCCTGCTGCTAGTCTCTAAACCGATGTGCCTTGTTTTTTTTCGCAAAGAATCCGGAATCATTCAATCTGGGGCGAATTCGCCGCACTTGCTTGGCTTTGATCTATTCTTTGTTTCATCACGAGACTCGTGAAAGTGTTCAGATTCCTTAATTTAGCGAAAGGGGCTCAAGTAATTATATGTGGGGAGACGGGGGAGATGAAATTCTTGCTATCCCACCAAATGCATCTTGTATACAGATTCCCGATTCTCGCCTATAAAGATAGAAGCGATGATCTTCGTGACAGAGTCGTCCTTTTAACCCCCCTCTTGCCAAAAGCAAGACCATATGCCAAGAAATTACTGTCCGTGGCTACAAGTCTTTTGAAGTTCATATCTTTCGCCATGAAAACAGAATAGTTCGAGACTAATAGTCAATCTACTGCCACGCGTATAGATTTCGCGCAAACAAATATGTGTCTCCCACCTTATTGTTGAGTTGGGGACTGTCAACTTAAATTTCTCCATTGGGTAATCGACACTTTAACTCGAAATTCTGAAACCGAGCAATCGACACCGTACTGGTGTCCTCCGCCTGAGTTTCGTACGTCTTTGGGCTCTCACATTTATAACGCATGGTCGAAGTGGAGGTCGGTCGAAATTCGATCCTACGAATTATGATGTAAGCAGCCTGACGTAAGGCCCTGAGATTTTCAAAGTGATTGCGGACCCATCATCGACGAATGCAATGACACTTTCTATATGTTCCCACACAGAAAGTGATCGACGGTGCACATGTAAAGAACAATCGCTATCGCCTGTAGACGGTCGGTGCGAAAATCTCTAAAGTCCAACTGCATCCTTACAAAAGAAGAATTTGGTGGCTTGAATGGGACTTATATTAAGAGCAACTCGAGTGTTATCAACCCAAATCTAAAAGAAAGCGTGTTCGAGTTTTCAATGACTTTGGGAATGAACTTTAAGGCACGTCATTTTGTGATTGTGATGTGCAGTCGCCAGAATAAGAGGAGAGCAATAGGAAAACAATAAATTTGAAAAGGCGAGAAAAAGCTAATTCAAATTGATCACGACTTGCGGGTGGAACGCCCGGCACTGTTGGAATAGATAGCCCAGCCGTAAAGGAGGAAAATCTCATCCTGTTACCATGTTAGAAAGTTCAATCCAAATTTTTAATTCAATGGATGAAGAGAGATTGCATGTATATAAAAAGTAATTAAACCCCGTATGCAATTAATATTCTCTAAAATATGGTCCAATATGCAATATTTTCCCTGAACTTATAATTTATGCAATATGATCTCTGAATTTCTTAATATTTTCCATATAATCTAAGAACTACATTGAATATTTACTAATATTCTAGGAATCATATTGAATAAATTTAAAGTCTAGAGGCGAAATTGCACATTAGGTCAAAATTCATGAACTACATTGCCCAAATTAAAAAATTCAGGAACAGCATTACACGTTGAATTAAATTGTACATTAGTTCCAGGGATCATTTGTGATAGCTTGCAAGAACTTTACCAGTCAACATCAGAGCCGGGTGGTTCTATGAAGTCTAATGCCGTGACTGTAAGTATTCTCAATTGCTAGCCCGTGTAGTTATAAAATCCGAGATTAGGAGGACGATGTGAAGCGCACGCAAAAAACTCCTAAAAGAATTTTTTAGTAAAAAAAAAACCTCCTAAAAGAATCTCATAATTTTTTTTAAAATATATAATTCTTCATTTACACTGTCCTTTTTTCTTAAGTTCTTGAAATTCGAGTCTGGCTTGAACTTAGGTCGGCAAGAATATGGTCAGTGAGTACGATGTTGTTGCTGCCGTCAAAGATGATGCTTCTTGTTCTTGACTGCACCGAAATAATTCGGATTCCATCTCATTTTAAAACGTTTCGTAATTTTCGCGAAAAATAAATAATTCGAAAGTATTTTTTTATTTATTCAATGAAAATACATAATAATTAAAAATATATTTTCTTGGACAGAGGACATCACCCTATTGCAGAGGATCTTGCTTTCGAGAAATTCATTTATATGGACAGATGATTTTTATTTGTATGGATTTTCATTCATTTTTTGTTCAATAAAAAATCTTAAACTTTCAATTGGACCAAAAACAAAGGTCTTCATTAGATTCACATGTGGAAGATGATAATTTCGTGCTAACACGGTTGATTTAATGTTAAATAAGTCCATCGGACTCCGTCATGGGCTGCCTTCAAACGCCCCAAACTCAATAACCGCCGCCACCGGGCTCGGCCGCTGCCACGACCGCCGCAGCCAACCGCCGCCACTTCTGTCAAACACCCCAGAATCAAAAACCACCACCACCACCAGGCTCGTCCGCTGCCACGACCGCCGCTGCCGTCAACACTACCAAACCCGCAGCCAACCGCCATGGACTCGCCCTCTCCACCGCCGAGGCCGCTCAGTCTCACCGCCGTGGAACCAGCTCAAGCACGACCCAACTCTCTCTACCCCAAGTCAAATCCAAGATAGCCGCGACCAACAAGATTTGAGTTCGCGACCTCCAGTGGAGGTCGACCTATAGAGCGACCTCTGATCTGAGGCGCGACCTCCATATCTAAGGTCGATGCCGTGACCTCCAATGGAGGTCGACCCGAGAGAGAGAGAGAGAGAGAGAGAGAGAGAGAGAGAGGCGACGGCGAACATTGAAACTGCTTCTATTTATAGCTCTGTAAGATTGTAGAAGCGACCATGAAATGAAGCTACAAGCTTTCACAGGGTTCGAGCCATGCTCTGCTTACGAATCCCGTATCAAGGAAGAGCTCGAGATGAACATGAAAAATGTTCTTATTCCACTGCACAGATGAAAACTAACACGAAAAGGAAAATCATGCACCAACTGTTAATATTCCCGGAAAAATGATGCGAGCAACGTGGGGAGGCTAGGCGTCTTCGAGCGGCGTTACGGAGGCGAGCTGGCAATTGCAACAGCATGCTTTCCTCTGTTTTTGTGCACCCATTCCCGCGAGCTTGATTATTTGAGCCGCCAGTAATTTGAAGATCTTGACTTTAATCTGACCTCTCTTTCTTGATCTTGGCTTGTGGGTCTCGTCCCTGTTCTCCATTTGTCTGATCCTTTACAGAGGCAAGCTCTGGCTCTGCTGGGGAAGAAACAGAGTAACGATGGACTCTGTTTCGCGCACACACAGAGAGTCAATGGAAGAAGATTGAAGAAAGGGAGCGAAGTGAAGCGACGAGCTTGACGGGTCCGGGTTTAAATGACGGCTTAGTCAATGGTGTTCAGAGGCTTCAAACTGAGTGGTTCCAGGGTCGATGAACCTATCCCATCATTGGACCGGTCGTCCGGTTCTTCGAACTTGAAATTTGTTACGTATATCTCGAAACTTGAAATCTACTATATAAATCGATTTTATGGTCTCATCGAAAATTAATCGGTTCTGTTCTTTGCTTCAATTTGTTGGTTCCTTATTTTTTTTGTATCAATAACGAAGAATATGAAACTCTTCAATCAGTCGACTAGATAAAAAGGTTGATTATATAGTTCGAGTGAATTAAGATGTGCTTAAGTTACTTGTTAGTGTTACTATCAGTTCTCTATTTTAAAATGGATGTGTCACGAAACTCCTTGCAGCATGTGTAATTCTCGTCCTTTTAGAGCTTGTAAATTGGTTGGTGCTCTGTCTAATGATCCTCTGCAAAGATTTTGCTCTTTCTGGTGTTGTCCCGGTATTGTTCATAGGCATTGTCATGAAGCATTACACATATTCAAACTTTTCGAAACATTTTTCGCAATTTGTGTAGGTATTTTTTTAAGGGAAAAAATCACCGAAAACCTTAAACTATGACCGTTGTGATACATTTACCGTAAACTTTTTTTTCATGACACTAAAAAATCCTAAACTTGTATTTATATGACACATTCACCCTCCGTCAAAGTTTTGTTAATAAAAACTATTAAAAAATCTGCCCACATAAATATCAGAAAGCAAATAATGAGAGAGAGAGGGTGGGGGGGGAGGGGGGTTGGACTTAAGTATGTTGAGAAAGAAAAGGAGAAGAACAAACTTAATAGTATTAAGAGAACATGGATTTTTATTAGATGCATAGTGCCAATTCCACCAGTATCGATTCTCAGTTCGGTTCCAACGTAGAACCAAGAACCGAATCGATTCCAAAAGATTGGAACTGTGAATCGGACCAATTCCCACTTGGAACTTGAAATTGGATTGGTTCCCATGCCCAGTTTGGTTCAGTTCCCAGTTTTATCCAAGAACCATGCTCATCCCTATTCTCAAATATGTCTTATGTGGACTACATCTTAAGCAGGGAGTGCAGTTGATAATTACAGATACAATGTGGTCTGTTAATCGATTTGCCTCGTATGTTCACAAAGAATCCGGACTCATTCAATCTAGGGCGAATTCACCGTGTATATACATAATGGATTGTCTCACTACTTAGTTGGCTATGACCTATGTATTCCTTATTTCATCACAAGACTCGCGAAAGTTTTCAGATTCCTTACTTCAGCAAAAGGGCTCAAGCAATAATATGTGGGGAGACGGGGGAGATTGAAATTCTTACCATCCTACCACATGCTTCTTTCTTTATTCAGGGTTAGGGTTTCCTCTCCTTTCCCTCTCTGTCTCCCTCTTCCCTCTTTTGAAGTTCTCTGTCTTTCCTTTCTCTATCGATTATTTTGAGAGTTTGTGCGTGTCAATAAATTTCTACAACGAGTGAACATCGAGACCATTTTAGCCATTCATCCGACCGAGAGCCACCGAGGAGGATGTTCGTAACGTGACTCCACAACCTCTCGGAGATCAGGCCGATATCCTCTCCTGATTTAGATTTAGGTCAAGTTTTAGATGTTTTGCTCATTCGAACAAAATCTAGATATAAATTTGGGAGCTCGTTACAGATATTTGATATGTGATTTTTCAACATTTTGAAGTTAGTGTCTTTGCACGGCGATGGTGATAAAGACTTTGAACCTAGAAGTGCAAATAAAGCGAGAGATCTCGACATGTGCTCATCATTGGATCTGGTGATCGGGCATTGACCATTTACGATGATACGTCTATTTTTGAGGGATGAATAGCATGCTTCTAACTGCAGACCGTGCTTTCTTATTTGCTTTTCGGCTTTTGCATTGTTTTGCAAGTAGTTGAGATTTGTTATGCTTGAAATCCTTCCATGTATCCCTTGAGTATTATCCATATATATATATATGTGCATATGCATTAGAGGTCCTAAAACTTTCAAAAAGTGTAAACAAATCCTAAAACTTATTATAAAAGTGCACTTGAGTCCTAAAATTTTCAAAAAGTGTAAATAAGTTCTAAAACTTGTCACGAAAGTGCAAACAAGTCCTAAAACTTGTCACGAAAGTACAAACAAGTCCTAAAACTTATCACGAAAGTACAATCAATAGAAAGACTTGATTGAATCAATTTGATAAGTTTTAGGATTTATTTATACTTTCATGATAAGTTTTAAGACATGTTTGTATTTTTTAAAAGTTTTAAGACTTTAAATATACTTATTTCATGTATATATATGTATATATATATATATATATATATATATAGCATCTTTAAAAACACGTGATCGACGCGGGGGTTGGTCAAAGCCAGTCGAATGAATTTTGACGCCGGCAATCAAACGCAGGATTCCTGAGATTTTCCAAGATGCCGACCCCATCATCATTGAATGCAACGACACTTTTCAGTATGTTCCAAACAAAACAATATCAATTTCTTTTCCTTTCTTTCCTTTTTTTTTTTTTTAGGCTTTGGGGAGAGGATAATGTCGGACCAATCGCTTTCGTAGGGCCCACAGGCCTCCTTAAATTAATGGGTTCGTTTTTCTTTTTTTTTTGATCTGTCCTTAAATTAATGAGTTGGCTCGCGTTAAGTAAACGAAAATCGCTCTGCTTCTTTTTGCATGAATTTTATTCGAATATTTTTTGCTTCTTCTTTTTTTGGATTATTAAAATTTCAAACTGCCCAGGCACGTGTCTCGACCTCCGCGGTGCGTACCTAAAGGGGTAATCGCTATCGCCATTTGGATAATATCAAAAAATCTCTTAAGGCCAATCGAATCGATCCCTTTTGGAAAAAAAAAAAAGCAAAAGTTTTTAGTGGCTTGGAATGAATGTGGACGTGGTCGCGGCCTACGTTCAGAGCAGCAACTTCAGCGTCATCAACCAAAATTATTTTTCGGTTAATGCCACCGCAAATAAAATAAACCAAAAATCCAAATCGGCATGTAACGTATGATATTTAACCTCGAATTCATTTCTCGTGTCTTAAAAAAAAAACTTAAACCGGCGTGCCGTGTCGAACTTACCCTCCATTAGCTGTTTGATGCGGAAACGTGAGTGGTGCGAGCAACACGAATGATCGCGCCCGGGACATGGGAATTCAACGAAAATGGGTCTCTTAAAGGACGTCATTCTGGGGAAACCGAATCCGAAGAAAGTGAACCGAGATTGGGAAATTTGTTAAAATACGTTCATTAGCTCCTCTTGCATTCTGAAAATTTACCAGGGTCCCTAATTTCGCCACGTATTTTGTCCCGAGATTTTGGTTCAGGAATTTTTTTCGCGATGCGGAAAATCAATTTGAAATAAAAGTGGCATCAGTGTCCCGATTTAGGGATCTTTTTTTTTAGCGTATAATCCGGTCCTTTACTCCCAGTCCCACGTTCAAAACAGAAACGTGTCCAAGTTTCTCTTGCCCCCGCATTCAATTTATCGATATGATGAAGTGACCCAAGACATTTGGGGACAACTCTGCAACATCCCATCGGGGTGCACACCGGCCCTACCTTACTAGATAAGAACGGAAACAACGAAAGCAAAAGGGAAGACGGGCGAGAGAAAGCCAAGCTCAAAATTTGATTGCGATGTGCCACCGAAACACACGCGCACCCGCCATGGCACATCAAAGCCCGCCATCGAACGCTCAATCCCCTATTTGCATCGTTGCATGACCCATCACCACCACCACCATCACCATCCTTTCTACAAAGTCAAATGTCCTAGATAATCCCAGGCGCTGGGGCAATGTGGAGCCGTAGTAAACACATGCGAGATTAGGTCGATGCGACCCGCACGCAGCTCCTGGAAGAACTCTCGTTGTCCTAGCACGTGTTTTTTAATTGGTGATTTTTGTTATCAGACTGAAGGGTTCGGATGGTGCTAGGACAGCGAGAATCGGTGGGCGGGGGAGGCGAGATGATCTAAACTCTTCATGAACAGACATTATTGGTGAATTTCTGAGTTTTAATCCCTTTTTTTTCCCAATTTAAAACCCTGCTTTTGTTTTTTTGTTATTATCTTAATCGTGCAGCTCCAACTTCGCGTAGGTCTCACGTGGATCCACGGATTGGAAATGACAATGCGGCACTAAAAATTTTGTTGAATCGACCAAGCGGTCGGACGAGTTCTAAGATGATTGGACGCTAAGAAAATTAAATGGATGGGTAAAAATTGCCCAAAGTTAGCTCTGGGCGCCAAGGCCGCCGCCTCCGCCGCCAACCGTCGCCGCTTCCCTCAGACAACCTGAACTTGAAAACCCACGACGTCCACGGCCGCCGCCACAACGGCCGGCACCAACACTACCAAACTGGGTTTCACTCCCGGCAACCAGGCTCAACCACCGTGGGACTCGCCCTCACCACTGCCCCAACGGTGCTTAGCCTCGCCGCCATGAAACCGGCTCGAGCACGACCCAATTCTCTCTCCCTCCCGGTCAGTTCCAAGATAAGCCATATCATGAGTCGAGGCGCGCGACCTCCGCATCATCAGATCAGAGGCCACTCTAGAGAGAGAGAGAGAGAGAGAGAGAGAGAGAGAGAATGGCGACGGCGACCATTGAAATTTCTCAATTACATCTGTGTAATATTATAGAAGCACCCATGAAATGAAGCTACAAGCTTTTCCTGGGGACGCAATGAGACATGCTCTGTTTCTGGATTGGTCAATTGTCCACTAATCCGATGTCAAGGAAGAACTCGAGATAAACATGGAAAAATGAAAAATTCTGATCCACTATACAAAAGACGAGAACAAGTGTGAAAACGAAAAAATGGCGCGAGCAACGTATTGGAGGCTACGTGTCTTCAGGTGGCTCTCCAGAGTCGCACTCGCGATCACAACAGCACGCTTTCCTCAGCATACGCGCAACCATCTTCGCGAGTTTGACGATTTGGTCCGCCAACAACTTGAAGATCCTGACTTTAACCTGACCTCTCCTTGGCGGTGGTCTCGATTCGGGCTTGTGGGTCGTCTTCTCCGCCTCCTCCCTGTTCACCATTTCTCCCATCCCTTCACACAGGCGAGCTCTGGCTCTGCTGGTGAAGAAACAGAGCAACGGCGGACTCTGTTTCAGACAGAGAGAGATAGAGTCGATGGAAGAAGAAGATTGAAGAAAGATAATAAAGAAGTGGAGGGACCAGCTCGACTGGTGGGGGTTTTATGCGAGGGGCCTAAGCTAAAAGGAGTTCAGAGCGGTTCGCACAGTTTTTCTCTACCGGTACGAACAGGCGCCCTGGGGGCCCCTCCTCCCTGCCCTTCTCGGGCACGTCTTACGACTTTTGGCTGCAAAATTCCAGAAAGAAAACATAGTATCTAGATTTAGTGTAACTGTAAAAGAATGTTATAGGATGAAACGTCTTAATATGCAAACATCATGAAAGGTTTCCATGTGTGTTTGGAGCAGGTAAATATCAAAGTCCGGAGAAAAGTTGAAAATGCCTAGACTTTTGTAGTCCTTTCTCTCCCTTGATGCCAGCTAAACTTGTGCCTTCTGCTCCATCTCGAGCCGCGATCACACCAAACCCGAAATAGCTCCAGCCGGTTCTCCACTCGGAACAAGTGGAAGCCGACATCCTATCATCGTCATCCGGTTCAAGTTAAGTTACTTGCGAGTGATTCGACTCAGTTTCCATGAAAAATGATGTGGGGGGGGGGGGGGTTGTGACGGAGAGGAAGAATGAATAACCCTATATGCTCGAGTTGATTTTTCGCGACTATAGAAGGAATTGCGCACGATATGTTTTCTTAATGATGAAGTCGAAACAAAATATTCGCAATTCGAGACGGTCCATGGTATTGGTTGGTTGGTACTACCTTGGTGATCGAATGGACGTTTTGTTTGTGGCTGTGCGCCTCTGCGAGAGAGAGAGAGAGAGAGAGAGAGAGAGAATTGGTCTAGAATCTGTTGAAACTCTCTGTTCACACTTCACATAAGTAACGCACTAGCTCGTTCGTCAAAGGCCTCTGCCCACCACCATCAAAAGCTGATGCATCTCGGTCAAAAGTCAAGTAAACAAAACCCGAAAACAATGTGAATTTATATCGTTTGGCCCCATATATTTAGAAAAAAGAAGGGGAAAAAGGGAATAATTGACGTGCGTCAAGTGGGTGAACAAGTTGAATGACTTTCGCTCGGCCAAAGTCACGCTCCACTTGCACGACAGGTGATATCCCCATGTGCTAAAATCGAAGTGCATATTCTAATGCTTTAATGGGTCGTGATCCTTTTCGTCTCGAGAGCTCGCCGTGGTCCATGTCGAGCCGTCAATCCCCGCTGTGGCCGACCCATCCTGTTGGGATTTGATCCAACCGCTAATTGCTCTATCGTGAACTCGAAGCTCGTTTGCTAAAGACATGGTCTGGAGTTCGAAAACCTTTTGCTATTGCCGATTACGTATCGGGAAATTCTAATGAACATTGACGCCAAGGTGGCGAATTGATTAAAATGGAGGGCACGAAGACGATGCCTTAGAATATACGTTAGAATAGACGCCAGTCCACGCACGTTTTTAATTTATGGGAGGTGTACATGATGGAATGATGCACGGGATATCGTTCAAACTATTTCTGCTTTATTTGCTGCAGCATCACTTAACAACCAATGTCCAGTTGTCCGCCTGTCGGCCTCAAATTTGCAGGCACGACAACGACAGCAAAACAGGCGAGAATAGAAAGATTACAACGAAAGACGAAAAACAGAAGATGCGAAATGTATTGACTGTGTCTCCTTTTGTGTTTAATTTTGCACTTTGCTTGTACCAAAGAGAGGGAAGCCGGAAGCTAAAAAGGGACTCCACCACCCCCCTTCAAACTCCCCCCATGAAAATGCATGCGAGAAGACGACATAACGAAGATGAAGATACGAATTACATAAAGATCTCTCACGAAGCAGCATTCATTCACTCTCAGTCTCTCTCTTTCTCAACATTTTGGAAGCTCATCAAAATCCAAGAAGACCCAATATTTACAGAGAGACAGCATTGATTTGAGAGAGTGGAGGGTTAGGATCTTCGATAGATGGCATATGAAATTGCTAATGTAGAAGGAAGTAGAGAGTCAGAAAACAGAGCACAAAACTAACAACATGCTTTGATCCTCTCCAAGAAAGGAACTCGCCTTCCGTCGAGATTTCTTTTATTTACATCTCTCTAATAGTACAGAAGCGCCAACGAAAGAAGCTACAACCTTTCTACTGGGTTCTGCAATGAGCCCGTGTTCTGCTTCTGGATTAGCGAATCTTCTACCGCTCCCATATCAACGAAGAAACTCGGGATAAGCATGAAAAGTATTCTAATACACTGTACATAAAGAAAACCAAGATGAAAAGAAAAATCACGAACCGATCGATATCCACCCCCCTGAAAAAATGATGCTTGCGGCGCCTGGGGTTGCTAAGTGTCTTCAAGTGGCGTTGCAGAGGCGAGCTTGCAACCGCAGCAGCATGCTTTCCTCTGTCCTCGCACAACCATTTTCCCCAGCTTGGCGATTTGATTCGCCAATAATTTGAAGATCCTGACTTTAACCTGACCTCTCTTTGGCGGTAGTCTCGATCTCGGCTTGTGGGTCGCCTTCTTCGCCTCGCCCCTGACCTCCATTTCTCTGATCCTCTGCACCAGGCGAGCTCTGGCTCTGCTGGAGAAGAAACAGAGGTACGATGCCCTCTGTTTCACAGAGACAGAGAGAGAGAACCGATGGAAAAAGAACGAAGAAAGGGAATGAGGTGAAGCCACGAGCTTGATTGGCGTGGGGCATTATATGGTGGCGCGGAGGCAAATGAAAGATGAGTGTGAACAGGCCGCTTAGGGTCAGCAGCATGGGGCCCGTTTGCCTTGGCCTTCTAGGCTAAGTCTGATATTTTACTTATGATAATTCGCTCCAAAATTTCAATAAAAAATGAAAAAATTTATCTAAATTTACGAGTTAACGTTTGTACATTTTGAAAGGTTGTACGTGTGTTTAGGGCAAGCACAAGCCAAAATCCAAGTTGGAAGTTGAAAGTGCCTTGCCTCGCCGTCTTTTTCGCTCTCTTTCTTGATGCGGACTAAAACTCGTTCCTTCACTTCATCTTCAAGTGCGTTCACACCAGCTCAAATAGCCCATCCCCGTGCTCCGCTCGAAAATAGTCAAATCGGTATTTGAAAACTATCCGATCTAACTCGAGTTATTCCCGAGTGATTTGATTTGGTTCACACCAGAATGGCTTTGTTCTTGCCGCGTCAGATGAAACAATGAGTAGGAATTGTGACCAAAATGTTTTCTTGGAGTTTGAAGTTGAAATTGCCTCGACTCATAGTCTCTCTCCCCCTTGATGCGAACTAAAACTTGTTCCTCCACTCCATTTTCATGTGCATTCACACCGACTCAAATATCCCACGTTAGTGCTCCACTCAAAATTAGTCTAATTGTTCAACCCAATTTGATTTGTTCGTCAATGATTTGACTCGGTTCTCACCGGAGTGACTTTGTTCTTACCGCGACGGAGAGAGAGAATGAGTAGGAATTGCACCCAAAATGTTTTCCTTGGGTGACCAAGGCGGAACAAAACATTCACAGCTCAAGACGGTCTCATCGTCCAAGGTTTGGTACTAGACGTTTTCCTTGTGTGCGTGTGCGAGCGTGCGTGACGGAGAGAGTAAAATGAGTCTAGAAGCTGTCGAATGTCTCCATGTTCACATTGGCAATTTTTTTTGGAAAAGAACGACCCCGAAAATGATGGTCCAACACAGTTTTATTTCACTCTATCTTATCTTGATCGCCTCGTGTTTTTCCTCACATATTTTGACTACTTGCAGTGCAAGATTCATGAATGTGGCTGAGGATATTTTTCCCAGCTCCATTCCATCGAGAAGGCCTCTCTGCCCCTACCATGGACAGCAGCAGATGAAGAAAATCCAAAAAGGATGCGATTTCACATCTTTTGGCCCCGAATTGAAAAGAGAAGAAAAAAGGGGGGGAAAGGAATAGTTTGACGCGCATCAAAAGAAGAAAGAAAAGGGGATCGAGTGCACTATGATTAGCTCCTTCATTAGCCCAATATCGTAATCCGTTTCGGAACAAGAACCATACAAGTTCGGGGGTCGAGCACGAGAGTCGACCCCTTTTGCTGAGTACTCTGTCACCGGGATTCGATCGAAGTGTCGATCACCCGATCACGAGGGTCGAAAGACTCGCCACTCAAGCTCTCCAAACTCTTTTGCTAGAACACTGATAGAGGCCAGTCATTGTCGAATTACATAACGGGATTCCTAACGAACATCGACGAGAGGACAGCGAATCGATTAAAAATTGAGGGCATGAAGACAACATCTTTAGACATTTTTTAGGATAGAACTTGGTCCGCGCACGTTTCCTTCCAATGGCGCTTGATCAAATCATTCACCGGGGAATCATTTTGAGCATTTCTCCTTTATTTGCAGAAGAATCAGATCGCCGAGGAGGGCCCCCTCCATTTGACCGAAACAGCTCACCCGGGCGTTCAGGAGGACAGGAGGATGCACGAGCTAAAAGCTCAGTCCCTGTGTGAATCGAGAATTCTAGGAAGCGACCAAAGAGAAGAAGACGACCGAGAGAGAAATTCAGATTCGTGCATTTTATCCAAAGGTGAAATGTTGACCAATCTCCTTCATGCACATTTTCATGTGTGTTCTGCTTTGACCCAACTGGCTGATAGCGGCCCAGTGAAGAAGGGTGTGTACTGTTCTGGTCAGAATGCTTGACTTTGGGTTTGAGGTAGTTGTCATTGAACATTTGCAAAGTTGAATATGACACATCAAACCTAGGTGAAGTATATTGTACTTGTGGTCGAGAACTACCCCGTGTAGCATACTCTTTTTCTAGTGTGACATCGATCGAACGTCATGTGATGCGGATTGTACTACGGCAATCCGAAGCAGCATCATATATATAGGCGGATTATTTCCTAAATTGGATTAAATATAAAAGTATTTTAGTAATGTGAATCGGGTCAGGTATGAATCACTATATTTACTTTGCACGAAAATGTGTTAAAATAGATAAATGAGTCAATTTAGATTTGATTACTACCGGCGTGACTCACTTATTTGACGGACTTTCATGCAGATTTGGTTGGTTGGTGTGACTAATTATATAGACTTGGCAGGAGCAAAAGGTTGTTTTAAGGTGATGGCCCACTTTGGGAACCGAGACATCATTGAACGAATGTGGGGTTTAATCCAACTGACGTTTGGATTTTTGTTTTTGCAAAGTCAAAGATCATGTCCAAAAGTTGATTATCCATTGCCGGAGGCCAGGAATGAATGTTGCTAAAAGGTGCTGGCCTTTGATTGATGGGAAATGCTGAGGTCCTAAAGTAACTTTTTAAAGCACGATAAGAAAAATCCTCAATAATAATCTCAATTATGCATTCGCGGTTGTAGATATGAATTTGGATCGTTAGGATTAATCGTCGCATCTCGCCTTTTCTTTACCTAAATATAATTATGGTCTGATGATGTATGTGGATTCTTGCGGCATTATACTCTTGACATTGTAATCGCTTTGCGGTAATCAAGGTTTTACTCTTGAAGTATTCAATAGTTCTTAAAGCTACCGTCTGGTTATATAATCCGGATCGACCGAGTAAAATATGGTATTTTAGTTATTCAGAATAAAAAAATCATCGTTTTCACACCATAACCCTTTCTATTTTTCAAAATATCATTTCCGATAATGAAAAATGCCAAATTACTCTCCCTTGGAAAACATTGCACGGATCCCAAATGCAAGGCTCCAAAAGCCCCTGCACCAGCCAAGTCCAACCCCCCCGCCAACAACCACCACAAGCTTGTCACCGCCGTCGCCATCGCCAGCGCCAGCCGACACCCAGTCACTCTCTGCCCTACACAGCGTTGCTCCGCCTCTCGGTCTATCTGGTAGGGTCATCCTCTGCCTCTGCCTCTGCCTCTGCCTCTGCCTCTGCCCCTTTCTCTTTCTCTTTCTCATGTGGGGCCCCCATACTTGGCCAGACCTTGGATTGACCTTGATGACCTCACCAGGGCTGTCAGAAGCCACCCCCGAGCATGTGTGACATCACCACATACGTGGAGAGAGAGAGAGAGAGAGAGAGAGAGAGAGGGAGTGGGGCAACGCAGAGCACGGCGGAGGACGACGGTGGCGTCGAGCGGGAGGTGGTTGGCAGCTGTCGAGGGCCGGCGGGAGCGAGGCTGAGGTGGCTAGGGGTCCAGCATTTCATTAATTGAATTAATTAATTGGTGATAGTACATGCTGTGACTTGAGTGAATGGCAGTGGGATCAAGACGCCCGCCTGCCCTTTTGTTTTAAATTATCATTTTTTTACCAATGTTTCGAGCGATTTTGAGTTACGTCGGCAACGCACCATGCCAAGGCAATTTGCCTTTGACTTTGGTGTTAAAAAATTCCGGGGGTCAACCCTAGAAATCAATCAACCGTGCCATAAGATAACATGAAAAAAATTCACTAGCAGATCATGGTCTGCATCATGCGCTTGTGGCGTTTAGGTACTTGATGGAATTCAATACTATTAAAAAAAGAACATAAGTATTATACTTTAACATCTAATTTATCGACAATTATTGGCTCGTTCTATAAGTTGACCATGCTTTAGCCGATATCGCGTGATTCGATTGATTCTGCGAACTTAAAAATAATTTGACCAGCATATCATGGTCTGCATCATGCGCTTGTGGCGTTTAGGTACTTGATGGAATTTAATACTTTCAAAAAAGAACATAATTATAATACTTTAAAATCTAATTTATCGATAATTAATTATTGGTCCGTTTTATAAGTTGACCCTGCTTTAGACGGTATTGCGTGATTCGATTGACTCTGCGAACTTAAAAATAGAAAATTATTCAAGGTGCAGCGTTTTGCCTGTCGCGTGGGGCCCGCGGGGAATAAGTTTTGCAAAAAAAATGATGGATTTTAATTGTTGAGTTTAGTTAAATTATGGGTGCACACAACATGTTAATGATGTTGCCTCACAAAATCACGTGTCGTGCTGTATTAGTAAATTGCCCACTGCATTAAATAGTTAAATCCTCGACCCTTTTTTTAATTATGCCTTATACGTAAAATACACGGCACGTGCGTAATGATATAGGAAAAATCTTACGTACATCTTTGTACTCCATGAATAATTATGATCAACTTTTCTGTGTTGATATCGATCATTGTGTTTTTTCTTAGAGATCTCAATCATTTTATATTCTGAAATATCCTCAATCTTCATCTTCATATTGTGTATTTTACCAATTGTTTCTTTCAATGATTTAATGATTCACATATTTTGCAATAAGATAATTTTGCTTGCGATGAAATAATACAATACTGGAATTCAAATGAGTTACTTGACATTAGATATAACTTTTATGGTAGATTGGATTATTATAATTCTTTCGATTTTTTTTTATATCGAAATTTCTAAGGGAGAAAACACGTAAAAGCATTTTGAATTCTTTTTTACTACCGAAGTATTATGTTCTGATTCGATGTTTAAGATCGATTCCCTAACTTACAAGCGGGGTAGAAGTCATCTCACAACCGAGTTTTTCTCTTAAGAAGTCAAAATTTCAGATTTCATTTCGAAAAAATTACATCGTTTTTCAGTTTTAAAGATGACTTCTCTAGTATGCCTGTATCTTGGGCGTTCGGGCGACATCGAGTTTAGGTCTTGTTTCCTAGACCTGAGATTGCCGCCTAATGGTCAACTCGAGTTTCACCTTGAAATCGCGGCACGGCCTCCAAGCACATGAAATAATTACCCCATTTCATGAATTTTTCCAAGGTGTGGAAAAATTGAACTCCTCAAAAGCAAAAATGCACTCTCGCATGTGCGTCCACTGTCACTCGCTCAATTTGCCATACGACACAATCATGTATTAGAGGTGATTGGCTCTTGGGGTTGGGCCGGTTCTTGGGTTGAACCGGTTTGATTTAGGGTTTTGGCAATTTCCATTTCTTGACTCTTTATAAGAAAATGAATTAAAAAAAAAATCATGCTCATTGGGTTCGGTTCCTGTGCACACCCTTATCATGTATTAAATGAAGTTTTCAGCGGCTGTCGTACTTTCTCCAAATTATGACCGGTGATCTCTTTAAATTTGGATGCGAATTAGAAACAATTTATAGATTAAACATTGAAAAATTAAAATCTCAGGATAAACCTCACACTCGAGAGAAAAAAAAATACTAAAAGCTTTTGCTAAAACACGAATTAATCCAAATTCGTGATTATTTCGCACGTAAACGCGAATTGCCATCTACGTTCTGAACCACCGGCACTTCTTTCCCGAGAAGAAACGATCCCATTGCCATTTCTGATGCTGGATTTCTGCTCTCGTGCGATCGCCTCTAGTACTCTGTATCTGGAATTCTGCTCCGAGTGTTCTTGATCGGCGCCGAGGATTCGGAAGGCATCGTTCTCGAGGGCTAATCCGGGTCAGACATATGATCAAGCCCGCTTATTTGAGGCGATTTGAAGATGATAGTTCACGTGTCTTCGAGGGAAGTCACTGATGCCAACTTCCTGCTACAGCTACAGCAACAGCAACAGCAGCAGCTGCATCCTCTGCTCTGTTTCGCAGAGGCCATGGATGCCAGTTCCTTCACTTTCTTGACCAATGATCTGAAGATCCTCACTTTGATCTGCCCTCTCTTCGGTGGGACTCTCGCGATTCTTCTCTCCGTCGACGAGGACGACGTCTCCTTGTGCTGTCCTTCCATTGCTCTGTTTTTCTGTTGCTTTGAAGCAAATTGAAGATGTGGTTGCAGGGTAGAGAGGGAGAGAGAAAGGACGAGGAGTCAAACTAGAACCAGTAAGGGAGATTGAAGTGATAAGCTTGACTGGTGCAGGGTTATAATATAAGGCAAAGGTGGTCTGAGTATTTCACACAGTGTGAGCATGAATAATTAAATGCCAAAAATAAGTAAATAAATAAATAGTTTTAATTTAGACCGAAAAAGAAAGTCAATTTGTACAAAAGAAGGTTCTGAAGGGCAGTCAGATACAGCTGTTTACCTAATTTTAAAAAAAAAAACAATATTTACAGGTTTAATTATGTCATTTTCTAAAGTGAGTTTCTAGGGTTTGAGGGTCATCCTTCTTCGCCAGTAAGATAAGACTGTCCGTTTACAGTCAACGGCCTCATCGTCTGCCAGATCAGTCAACGGGTCATTAGCACTTTGTTTCATATGCTTTGTATCTTTTTGGTCAAAACAGCTTGCTTCCTTTCACTTCAAAGAGTTTAGTGAATACAATTCTAAAGCTTTGGAACAAAGTAAATCAAAGGGGGCAGGTGAGGTTACTAGAACCAAATTTACTAAGGTAGGCAGTTTGTCCAATGGGGCTTTAGCCATCCAATGAGCGACTTTGTTGGTGTCCCTTCTGCAGTGGAATCTCTACATCGATTTCCATTTCTATCTTTTCTTGTCTAATAAACTAAAATAGTAATTCTACTTTTCTCGTTGATCGTCCTTCAAGGATGGAAAGTTCAGACACTAAAGATGAAGTTTAGCAAAGAAAGTTCAAAGTTTGACGCCCACTACCACTGATATAGTCACTGTTTTTTTTTTGTTTTTTCATCACTTGCAGCAACAAATGAATGGAACCGTTGAGGTTGGCTGAAAGTAAAGTAGGTTTGGTTTTATTTGGAAAAATTAAATCTATTACAATCATGCCAATTTAGTTTTAAATTTTTAGATTTGGTAAATTTAATCATAAATCTTTTAACATTAAAAAACTCAAATTTCAGGATAAACCTCAAATTCAACAAAAAAAATACTGCAAGCTTTTACAGCAACACGAATTAATACAAATTCACGATTATTTTGCACGTAAACGCGAATGGCCGGCTGTGCTCTGAACGACCGGCCCTTCTTTCACGAGATGAAAAGATGTCATTGCAGTTTTCGATGCTGGATTTCTGCTCTTCACGCGATCACTTGGTACTCTGCACCTGGATTTCTGCTCCGGGTGTTCTTGATGGACGCCGACGATTCGAAAAGCATCGTTCTTGAGCGCTAATCTGGGTCAGACATATGATTAAATACGCGAGTGTGAGGTGATTTGAGATGATAATTCACGTGTCTTCGAGGGATGTCACGGATGCCAACTTGCTGCTGCAGCTTCCACGTCCTCTGCTCTGTTTCGCAGAAGCCATGGATGCCAATTCCTTCACTTTCTTGACCAACGATTTGAAGATCCTGACTTTGATCTGCCCTCTCTTCGGTGGGACTCTCGCGATTCTTCTCTTCTCCGATGATGATGATGTCTCCTTGTGCTGGTCCTTCATTGCTTTGTTCTCCATTGCTCTGTAGCAAATCGTAGATATTGTTGCAGGGTGGAGAGAGAGAGAGAGAGAGAGAGAGAGGAGTCAGCCAGGATGAGATTGAAGTAGGAGGAGGATGAAGTGATGAGCTGACTGGTGTAGGGGTTTTATAAGGCCAAGAAGGCCAGAACATTTCACAGTGCGAACATGAATAGTTAAATGGACTTGAGCAAAAAAAGAAAAAAAGAAAAAAAATAGCATGTAATTTTGACCATGGAAGAAATTCGATTTGGACAAAAGAAGGCTCTAAAAAGCAAACAGATACAGCTGTCAACCTATTTTTTGAAAAAAAAAATTACAGGTTTAATTATATTATTTTCTAAAGTGAGATTATAGGATTTGATTGTCATCTTTCTTCAAGTCGAAGGGAGGCTTTTCTTCGTAGTCAACGCCCTCATCGTCAGCCAGTCAATGGGTCACGAATTTTCAAAATCTTGAAAGGAGACAAGAAAGTCAAATCTGCAAGTAGGGTTCCACATACGTTATCTTGTCATGAACTTCCGTGCACGATTGAATGTGCATCACTCAGTCACAAACTAGAAGATAGTCTAATTACATTGATGGACCGAATTTGCACACGTGTGGAAGCCTTGAGTAAAGTAATCACATCTAAGCTCGAACATTTTGTTTCATACGCTTTTAAATAGTCAGATCTTCGTGCCCATAATCTCGAATTATAAAATAAAAATTAAGTATGTCATATAAAATTTGAAACTGTTTCATTCACTCTTATAAAATCTATAGTTCCATTTCTATTTCTATCTTTTCTTATCGAGTAAACTAGAATAGTAAATCTAGCCTCGAGTAAAGTAAACACATCTAAGCTCGAACATTTTTTTTTCATACGCTTTTAAATAGTTAGGTCTTCGTGCCCGTAATCCCGAATTATAAAATAAAAATTAAGTATGTCATATAAAATTTAAAACTGTTTCATTCGCTCTTATAGAATCTCTAGTTCCATTTCCATTTCTATCTTTTCTTGTCGAGTAAACTAGAATAGTAAATCTACTTTTCTCCCTAATCATCCTTTAAAGATGGAAACTTCAGTCACTGAAGATGATATTGAGCAAAGAAAGGTCAAATTTGACCCCCACTACCAGTTATAATCTTTGGTTTTTTTTTCCACATACAGCAACAAATGAATGAAACCGTTGAGGTTGGCTGAGTGACAAGGTAGGCTTTGGTTTTGATGTTATAGATCTTGTGTTTGAATCGTGGAGTCTTTGACTTAGAGTACATGCAGGTTACCCTGTGGGTGAGAGCCTCATATCTACATCTGAACGGCACGGTTTACATACATTCATATATACAAAAAATGGCAATTTGAATACTAATGTCATAAGATCAATTTAACAATTACGGAATTGATATACGAGCGAGCCACAAGCTGCAAATTGTTCATAATCTCATGTTCAGACCATCTATCCGAGTTTCATCTTCCGATGTCTATGAGGTTAGCGGGAAGTTTATGAGCACGACATTTACTATTCAAGATGAACGTCCTTATTCTGAAAAAGAAAGAGGCTTTCACCATTTCAAGAAACTTAAATACTCTTGCTAGGAAAATTAGCGATCAAATTCCATTTTTCATTGCGACAGTCAATGTATAGAATCTGATTCAAAACTATTACAACAACACGAATTACTGCAATTTCGTGATTATTTCACACGAAAAGTGCAAATCGCTGGCTTTGCTCCGATCCACCGACCCTTCTTTCAGGAGAAGAGAAGATATCATTGCATCTCCTTATGCTGGATTTCTGCTCGAAGTGTTGTCGATTGACGCCGAGGATTCAAAAAGCATCGGTCTTGAGAGCTAATCTGGGTCAGACAAAGTAATAAACTCGCTTATATAGTTACATGAGGTGATTTGAGATTATAATCTACGGGTCTTCGAGTGAAGCTGCTGACTCCAACTTGCTGCTGCAGCCGCAGAAACAGCTGCATCCTCTGCTCTGTTTCGCAGTAGCCATGGACGCCAATTCCTTCACTTTCTTGACCAACGACTTGAAGACCCTCGCTTTGATCTGCCCTCTCTTTGGCGGGACTCTCGTGATCCTTCTCTTCTTTGATGATGATGGTGTCTCCTTGTGCTGTTCTTCCATTTTTCTGTTGCAAACCGGAGAAATTGTTGCAGGGTAGATAGAGAGAGAGAAGAGTCAACCAGAAGGGAGTATGAAGTGATGAGCTGACCGGTGTAGGGTAATATAATGGCCGAGAAGGTCAGAACAGTTCACACGGTGTGAACAAAACTAGCAAATTCGACTTGGGCCAAAAAGAAAAAAAAAACAGAATTTAATTTAGACCCAAAACGAAATTCAATTTGGGACAGAAGAAGGTTCTAAAAAAGCAATCAGATACAGCTGTCTCTGCCTATTTTTCCAACATAAAAAACAATAATTGCAGGTTTAAATTTCCCATTTTATGAGGCAAGAGTCTAAGGATTTTGGTAGCGCAATCTTTCTCCAACAGTGAGGAAGACTTTTCTTTGTGGTCAACAGCCTCATAGTCAACTGGATTAGAGTCAATGGGTCGTGAGTTATCAATTTTAAAAGAAAGTCAGCATTGACCAGTGCACCAGAAGACAAGATCCAGCTGTTCTGGCCAGTGCAACTTATGGTTACGTGGGTTTGATGTTGGTCAGTTTGTTTTTATATGTTGACATTTGTGGATTCAGAGACTTTTCGCAATTCTAGGATTTTTAAGAGAGATTTGAATCCGAGTCAGGCAATTAGGTTCGACATATCTCATCTTGATGTAAGTTTTCATGCATGATTTAATGTGCGTCGCTTGTCACGAACTAGAATGTCGTCTAATTACTGTGATGAGTCAATTTGCGCTAATATGGAAGTTTCTAGTGAAGTAGTCATGGCTAAATTTGACATTTAGTTTCGTGGGTCTCCACATAATCGGATCTCTATATCCGTACTCATTGAATTAACAAAAATAATCGAACATTTCATACAAGTTTTGGAACTCCTATATTCACAATTTTTTTTGGGGTCGACATTCACAATTGTCTTACTGATTAGGTCCTCAAATATGTGTGAGTTACATGCTGCAAATTGTAGATAATCTCATGTTTTAACCAACATTCGAGTTTCGACTTCCGTTGTCCACGAGGCAAGCGGGAAGTACACAAACAATAAATTTACTTACTCAGGATAACTTCCTTGTCCTAAGAAAGAATGTTCGAATACACCTGCTAAAGAAAAATAGGAATCAAATTACATTACTTATTGCTAAAGTCGACCTACATAATTTGATTTTTTTTTTTTTGCAGATAAGTGCATTTTAAGTTCTAAAACTTGATACGAAAGAGCAATTGAGTTTTAAAATTTGTAAAAAGTTCAATCGAGTTCTACTTCTAAAACTTGACAAGTTGGTGCAATCAAATTTATCCGTTAGCTCCACCCAATTTGCCTAAGAAAAAACATTGATGTGGCTTAATTTAATCATTTCTCTTTCTTATGGGCCAAATATTTTAAGTAAAAACAACTTCTCCCTTTTTGTAGCTGAACTCGTCTACTTTTCCATCTCGAACATCCTCTCCTTCCCAAATCGAAGTCTCCTTCCCCAGCTGAGAACAGTCTCTTTTTCCAAATCGGAAATCCTCTTAACCCTGAGCCCCAAACTCAACGTCGTCTTTAAAACATCGTTTGCTTCTTCCCAAATTAAAATCCTCTAAACCCTAAGCCCTAAACTCAAGGTCTCTCTCTAAATGAAATTAACACCCATTTGCCTTTGAACCCTAAGCCTCAAATGAAGTTCGATGATTTGGAGTTCCCTCTCGAGATGAAGTTTGACACCTATAGTGATATGGAGTTTACAACGTTCGAGTTCAACGCATCACGAGTTCGAGTTCTCTTTTTCGTTGATTGCGAGTTCGTGCAGAGACTCGTCTCGAGGGAGTCTCCAATAGTGGATTGAGCAGCGTTGACAATAGAAATGGCAACGACGACTATCTCCGAGCCTTTCTCCTCCTCATGTAGGTATCACTCTCTACATCTGTGCTATACAACCACAATTTTTTGAACTATTCAATGCAACCAGAATGCATGGCTTTCTGAATCGTTCAATGCGACCTCTCTCTCCTCTTCTCATGTAATACACACATT
This sequence comes from Syzygium aqueum, assembly GCA_031216185.1. Lineage (NCBI taxonomy): Eukaryota > Viridiplantae > Streptophyta > Magnoliopsida > Myrtales > Myrtaceae > Syzygium > Syzygium aqueum. The sequence goes on from CM062240.1 coordinate 2,333,386, forward strand.
GTTATATTAGTTTTAGCTTTCCTACAATATATGGATTTAGTGATTAACGGTACATCTTTAACGGCTCAATCAATTTATAGGAGACCTTTATGAGGTTGGTTAAATATCTCTACTAGTATGAAAGCAAATCTTTTTGGGTTAATACCACGAAAAACTCTAAACTGATACACATGTGAAAATTTTATTCCGAACTAATTTTTTGACTACCAAAAACCTCAAACCGTTACACCCGTGACAAATTTACTATGAACTATTTTTTTGACCACAAAAAATCAACACTGGTACATATGTGATAATTTTACCTCGAACTAATTTTTTGACCACCAAAAACCCTAAACTGGTACATTTGTGATAATTTTACTCCAGACTAATTTTTTGACCACTAAAATCCAAACTGGTATATTTGCGATAAATTTACCCTCTTTTAGTGTATGTTAAATTAGATTAATATCACAAAAATCACAAATTGATAAACTTGTGACAAATAGAGGAGTAAAACCCCAAACAGGTACAATCGTCAATTACTACATGTCATCAAACTTAGCAATTTGACAGTAAAATTTAACGAAAACTAACGGAGGGTAAATTTGTCACATGTGTACTAGTTTGGGATTTTTGGTGGTAAAAAAATTAGTTTAGGATAAAATTATCACAGGTGTACCAGTGTGAAGTTTTTTGTGGTAAAAAAAATAGTTCGAAGTAAAATAGACATAAATGTATCAGTTTGGAGTTTTTTATGATGTTAAACCAATCTTTTTTGTACGTTGATCTCTTATTCTGTAATATCCACTTAGAGTCCTAACATGAGTATGATTTTCCAACTCATGCCCTCATAATAAAACTCATGAAACCTAAGAAGAAATTCAGCTTCCACACACTCTAGTCCAAGTAGGTTTCTATCCACAGAATTGCAATCCGATTTTAAACTCATGACACAATTAGAAAGTGGTCTGTCAAAATTTTCTTAATTGCAAAACCATTGGAGGTTTTTTAATTCAGAAAAATTATATATGTATATGATATTTTCTATCAAATGATTTTACTCAGTGATAAAAAAAGTTGTTGTTATCATCTTGCTACAAATATTTGCTTAACGAAATCGTAGATTTGGGGTAAAAACTCTTTTTTGATTAACTCTTTCTTATGCTTTTCTCAATTTAGATATGTACAAAGCAATCGTAGATTTAGGTAGAAACCTCTCACTATTGATCATGTAGCTATTTTGTGGTTATGCTAGGCATTGTGCTACTTTGCTTTTTCTATATTGATTGTTAGTCTCCTTTTAAAATATCTTCAAATTCAGAGCTTGAACTAGCCTACATAATTTGACGATTGAAAGTGTTAGTTGTTTTTATTCCTCAATGGCCGACAACAAAGTCAATGTTACCATTTTTTTAGAGGTAAATTTCAAGTTAGACTGCCATTGGAATACTTAGGTGGAAGGGTCGATGTTGTTAAAATAGACTTCAGTAGGGGTTTGTTGTCTAATATAAATGAAGCTATTGAGGCTTTGGATGTGCGTAAAATAGAGAAATTCTTTTCATAGAGTTTCTGGAAGTAATACTCTTGAAGACAGGCTGACTCTTAGGTACTTATGGGATAACTCTGGTGTAATAGATTTATTATATCATCATAAGCATTTTGAAATATTGACCTGTTTGTTGAGCATGTTGATGATAGGGATATGGATGAGGGCGAGGATGATGATGCATGTAATTTGGTGGAAGTGACAATGATGATTTTGAATTGATTGATGCAAGGAGAAACTTAAACGAATTTTCAGCGAAACGTAGGCTCAAAATTGGCGTAACATTGAGGCAACTGGTACTTCCCAATCAAAGGTTTAAGAAGGGGCTTGGTTGGTAGATGCTTTTGGTACAAAATAAAGTACGCGGAGGATATTATAATCATGGTTTTGAATATAATGCATGGTCAGAGGGATGAATGTGCTAGGTAGAGTAGAAATTGTGGTCTAAGGATTGTGCACAAGTTATGTAGGTATTACCATTTGATATGGAATGAAAATCAAGGATAATGCGATTATGGAAGGTGGTGACAAATATGCTGTTAATTTGAATCTGAAGACTTTTCTAGTGGAGCTTGGAAACTCAATGGAAGTTGAAGGTGGTGACAAATATGCTGTTAATTTGAATCTGAAGACTTTTCTAGTGGAGCTTGGAAACTCAATGGAAGTTCATGTTACCATGCCATCTATGTAATACACTATAAGAAAAATGATATGGGTGACTGCCTAACTGAGTGCTTCAACAAGGCAAAGTATCTAAGATCTTATCAATTCCTAGTGCTTAGTGTGAGAGGACAAAAATTTTGAAAGAAAACCAACAAAGAAGCTCCTCAACCCTCACCAATCAAGAAGATGCTTGGTAGGCCAAAAAGTAACAGAAGAAAGCAATCAATTGAGCTTGTAAGAGGTGATAGAATGACCAAAGAGGGAAAGCAAATGACTTGTTCTACCTGCAATATAGTTGGACATAAATGTCCTTTGAAAAATTTATTTCCTCAACTAATTGATCATGTTGATGTTGAGCTTGTTGTCTTAATATATTGTTAATTAATGCTTGCTATGTACTTCAAAGGCCAATGCTCAGGCTAATGTATGTACATCCAGTGCTCATGCTCAATCTCAGGCCAATTCGATTGGACCAAGGCCTAAAAAAAGACAAATTGTGGTAGAACCATGTATTGTAGGTTTTATATGTAAAGGATCTAATTTAATGACAATGCGTATATATTCAAGTTAAAGCTAAAGCAACAACAATTGCAGTTGATGGAGGATCCAAACGCTAGGCCAATGCACTCGGACGAGACAATAGTGGGCAGGCCTGTAAGACGATGTACTGCCATTGTAGATGTAATAGGATACAGGGCTATTGTTAAGGTAAGAAGATGTAGTGGCTCGGCCAATGCTTTTGTTGAAGCAAATGTTGATCAACAACAGGGTATTTATCATCTTCAAGCCAGTTTAATAGCTCTGAGTAGACTCAAAAAATCCTAGTGAGTAATACCCCAATTCTCATGCACACATGTGTTGTGACTACATTCTCATGTCCATTGATTTTTTTTTTTCAATTTAAAAGACCTGCAATTTAAAAGGAAATGATGCAAGGACAATCACAACCGAAGAAGAAGAAAATGTTATGGTTGGATGTTTACACAAATCCTAGGAAAAACCTTCAAATGCTTAGTGTGATATTATTATTTTTTTACATTTTATAGTTGTTTCCTTGAACTAAAAACATGCCTATTCTTATAAGCTCTAGAGAGATAGCACCTCTGCCCATTATCATACTTAGCCATCCTATGACAGATCTTTCTCGCTTGCTAAAAATCCCCCATAGGAAAATAAATTCCTTTTCACAAAAGACACTAAAGGGCTGAGGGGAATTGTGATAGTCTTCATGCCTACTTACCTAACATAACCTTGTTAAAATTGAGGGAAAAATTCTAAATAAAGATATGAAGTGCCCTCATTTTTCATATAAATGCCTAAAGATTTTCTCAAATAATGATTTGAAATGAACTTTATTTCAAATAAGAGCATGAAATGTCCTCATTTTCTCATACATAACTTTTTCTTGCCCCTGGTACTGTTCACTCGGTACTGTATAGTTTTCTCTCCAAATTACAGGCGATTGTGGCACTATTCACTCACCTGGTTTTTCTCCGATTCTGGTTAATCAGATCGGCGGTTCTTGCTAGTTTTTGGTGCTGCGCTTCGCTAGTAGCTGCTTTATCACTTGAATAGAGGAATTCTCATGCGGTGGCCCTTGTTTAATCGGGTAAGCAGATTTGGGATTCTTCTGGGTTTCTTCGCTGTTCTTCAGTGGCTGTGCGCCTTTTGGGGATTGCATTGTGTCTATAGTCTGAGCTTCGGTCCAAGGAATCGCATCCACCTTGCCTGTCACCCCATTTGTCTCCTTGCTCGTTTTTCTCCCCCGTGTGCCATGGTAGATCTGGTATGAAGGATTCCACAGCTAGAAAACCCATACTTAGGGATTCTCTCTCCATGTCGAAGGCACCGGAGGTATTGGTGAAAGCCAAACCCACCATGATGCTTCCTAAGCATCTTGCTTTTGCTATTGCTGGCTCATCTGATGCTACCCTGCGACCCTCGTCATATGGAGTATCCGCGATTCTGAACTCCTAATTGGCTACTGTAGCTGCGAGAACTTCAAAAGGTGCTGATCCCTTGGGAAAAAGGCCCCAAAGAAGAGGTTGGAGCCAGGGACGATCTAAGTCCAACACTCCCCACATTGCCTCCATTGCTGCCGCTGGCATAGCCACTGCTGATGTCGGGACTTTCACATACCTGCAAGGTGTTAAACTACCTATTTCTGGACATGGCAAATTGCCTATCCAAGCAAAACAACAACCCACCCAACACTTCTGGGCTACGGTTGCCAAGAAGGCGGAAAAGGGATACGACCTCTCTTATGTTCCTCCTACCATGGTTGATGGTAAACCAGTTATCCATATTTCTGAGGCTATCTTGGAAGAGGTAAACCCGAAATGGCAAGAATGCCTGGTTGGGTACTTTGTGGGGGAAAAAAATGCCCTTCAAGCTCACTGAAACTGCTGTCAAGAATGTCTGGGGACATAATGTCATTGATGTTCTGGCAAACGTAGATGGATTCTTTTTCTTCTACATCCCGGATGGAGCATTTCACAGGAAAGTCCTAGACGGGGGTCCAATTACTGTTATGAGAGTGTCGATGATCCTGCAATAATGGAACCCCACCCCCAAGCTTGTAAAGGACCAACACAAGTCCCTTCCAGTCTGGGTAAAACTCAGGGACATTCCCTTTGCCTTATGGCAGCCCCCGGCATCAGTGCAGTTGCCAGTTCGATAGGGAAATCGCTACATGTAGACCTACAAACCGAAAGCATGAGGATGATATCATATGCTAGAGTTTGCATTGAGATAAAGGCTTCTCAGAACCTACTTGACACAATTGATTTTATGCTCAATGGTGAAATCTGGAAGATCAGAGTTGATTATGAGTGGCATCCTATATCGTGTCTGACTTGTGGCTCTTTTGGACATAGGTGTGTAGCGATCAACAAGGAGCCCTCAGCCCCTGTTGAGGTATTGCCTATACCTTCTATTCATGTTGCTGCTACCCCCTCATGGAAGAGCCTTGGCAAACTGTAAACAAGAAAAATAGGGCTGGGCATTCCAGGAATGTGGTGGATGCCCACCCTACTCCAGTTCCTCTTCCACTGAATCCCACCCAGGTGAATCTAGACAATGACCCCCACCTTGCCACTGCTTAGTCATCTCGGAATGCCTCTCCAGTCTCCTCAGATTCAGACGAATCTAAAGAAGAATTGGCCAGTAATGTGTCCAACGACTTAGATTCTCCCCCTTGGGTCGCCTACTGCTCAGATAATTGCCACATTACATAAAAAAATGGGGCCGGCTTCTGGTAGACAAGCTCCTCATATTGATACACCAAGCCCGGATTCCCCCATGGTGGAAGCTCTCCCTTCCGCTCTTGAGAAGGGCGACTTTTTATTCACCTTGCTGGCTCCCTCTTTTGATGCTCCCAATCTGGAAAGCAGGCCCCCTGCGACTAAATCGGCTAACCCGAAATCCAGAAAACCGGATGGCACTAAAAAGTGATAAATGCCCCTCCCCTCAATCTATGTTTTTTTTGCGTTTAGAATATTGGGGGACTTGTTGACCCCCTCAAATAGGCTGAGATCAGACACCTTGTCAGATCTCACAATATCTCTTGTCTTGGCATCCTTGAGACAAAGGTCAGACTGACACTTTTTGGAGAAATCTCTTCTAGATTATTATCGGGTTGGGCTTGAATGAATAACTATATCCATTCCCCTCTTGGGAGAATTTGGATTGGATGGAATCCCCAAGACGTGGAACTTGAAGTTCTAGCCAAATCCGCGTAGGTCATTCACGGTCATGTCCGTATTTTTGCGCTAAATAAAACTTGTTTTTTCTCGGTTGTCTATGGTGAGCACACCTTCGTTGCACGACGATCTCTATGGACTGATCTTATTAGTTCTAGTACTCATTATGAAACTAAAGCCTGGTTGGTGGTTGGTGACTTTAATGCCATTCGGGATAACTCAGACAGAATGGGCAGCGCCAATACTTGTATTCCTGCTTTTGATGAGCTTGACTCTTGCATAAACCATGCTAGACTTGAGGACCTTCATTATGTTGGACACAGGTTTTCTTGATCGACATCCTCTGGTGCAACTCGCAAACAAAGGAAGATAGACCGTGTTTTAATTAATGATCAATGGATCAACTCCTTCTCCTTCTCGGAAGCAACCTTCCTGGCCCCTGGTGTCTCTGATCATACCCCAATGATCATCAGAATTGCTCTTGAAGTTGCGTCCAGGAAGCCATTCAAAATTTTCAATTGTTGGATGTCTCACCCCTCCTTTCCAGCCATTGTCCCACAGGTTTGGGACTCACATTGTGTTGGCACACCAATGTATATTCTTTGCCGAAAACTTAAGCTCCTTAAAAGTCACCTCAAGCAACTCAACAAGGCTTCTTTTTCGGATATAGCGAATTGTACTGCTTAGGCTAGGTCAGCACTTATAGCTACACAGGATGCCCTCACCTTAGACCCTCTTAATTTGGGGTTAGCAATTCTGGAAAAGGAGCAACTTCAATGCTTCTCGACTCTCCGACTTCAGGAAGAGTCATTCTTCAGACAAAAATCCTATATCAGGTGGCTCAATGATGGAGATAGAAACACAAAATATTTCCATCATTTTGTTAAAAAACGACAACTACATAACCGAATCCTCTCGGTTACTGATGGTGATAGCGTAATCCTCCTTGAATCTAACTTAATCCACAACCATATCGTTTCCTATTTTGAGACCTTATTCAAGGCTAGCCCTGACACCTCTCGCCCTGCCGTGGAAGAGATCACGCCTATGATTGAGCGGACCCTTAATGATGACCAAGTTCTCCTTCTCTCTCGAGAGGTTACGGACATGGAAATTAGGAACTCTATGTTCTCATTGGCGAAAGGTAAGACCCCTGGCCCTGATGGTTTTAATGTTGATTTCTTCATCTCATCTTGGGATGTGGTTGGACCCTCGGTCAACCTGGCTGTCAAGGACTTCTTTCGCTCTTCCTCATTACTATAGGAGACCAACACCACTATTCTCACTCTTGTCCCGAAGGTTCCTAATGCATTGGCAATGAGTGATTTCCGACCAATTGCTTGTTGTAATACAGTCTATAAATGTACAACAAAGATTTTGGCTAATAGGATTGCTTCTGTATTGCCCTCCATCATTAGGACTTCCCATAATGCTTTTGTTAGAGGTCGAAGGATAGGAGACAATATCCTACTTGCCCAAGAGCTCTTTGCTGGGTTTCACCATAACCCATATCTTCCTAAGTGTGCCATCAAGGTAGATTTCCAGAAAGCTTATGATACGGTTGACTGGATATTTTTTGAAAAAGTTGTGCAATCCTTTGCCTTTCCACAGAAGTTCATTCGGCACAATATGGAGTGTGTTACCTCCCCCAAATTCTCTGTAGCCATCAATGGGGATCTCCATGGGTTCTTTGCAAGTGGAAGAGGGATCCGGCAAGATGACCCTTTATCCCCATATCTCTTCACCCTTGTGATGGAAGTGTTCTCTGGGATACTCAATTCCAAGGCACGACACTCGACCTTCAAATTCTTCTAGAGATGCAAGCCTTCCTCTCTTACACACTTATTCTTTGCCGATGATGTGCTGCTATTTGTTGAGGCCAATCGGGCATCAACAACTCTTGTGAAGGAAAGGCTTGGAATTATTCTCGGCTTGGTCTGGACTTATATTGAATGCCAACAAAAGTGAGATCTTTTTCTCAGGTGGATCCAATGAGATTCGATCCCAAATTCGGCACATTTTCGGCTTCAACGAAGGTACCCTCCCCTTTAGATATCTTGGTGTACCTATCATTACGACTCGACTAAGCAAAACAGACTGCATTGCCTTAGTAAACTCCATTACTGCTTGAGCTCGATTTGGTCGCAACGCTTCCTATCTTTTACGGGTAGGTTATAACTTATTAAATCGGTCCTTCATGCTATCCAAGTTTATTGGGCTTCTGTCTTCTCCCTTCCCCATTAAGTGCTATCAAAGATTGAAATGATTTTAAGACAATTCTTGTGGAGAGGCCCGGACTTGGGAGCTGGAGAGGCTAAAGTGCCATGGAGAGTTGTGTGCCTTCCTAAAGACGAAGGAGGATTGAGCATCCGTCGGCTCCTTGACTGCAATTGTGCAGCCTTACTCAAACACATTTGGAACCTTTTCACATACAAGGAATCGCTTTGGTGTAAATGGATTCATTCCATTTTTCTGAAAAATAAGAACTTTTGGGTCGCACCTAAACCAACTGTTTGCTCTTGGGCTTGGAAAAAACTTCTTGACCTTTGCCAAGATTTCCAACTTCACTTCTTTTGGCGCCTTGGCAATGGACTTAACATCTCCTTTTGGTTTGATCATTGGCACACTAGGGGCCCGCTTTATAAAATTTTCTCTGATAGGGACATTTACCGATCTAGAATCCCAAGAAAATCCTTGGTGAGAGAATTCTACTCCTCGATATGGCATCAATCCCCAGTTTTGGATGCGCTCCACTCCTGGCCACTTGGTTTATCCCTAAATGAGGATGGAACTGACCACCTAACTTGGACGGGACATCCCTCAGGTATTTTCTCCTCATCCAGGGCTTGGGAATTGATTAGAAACAAGGGACAACAAGTCAACTAGAGCTCTTTCATCTGGGATTCTTCCATTTCACCCAGATATGGCTTTCTATTGTGGCTTACCACGCTTAATAGGCTCCCCACGCAGGTACTCTTATTGAGCTATCATAGGATTGCGGAAGGGGTTTGTGCCTTTTGCCATTATAGACCGGACTCCATTGACCACTTATTCTTTGGCTGTAACCTCATGGGCTCCCTTGCCCTTTTCTGGGCATCCAAATGCGGCCTCTCCTGGCGTAATAGACCGTGGCGAGACAATCTCTGGTGGGCAATCCGTTTTATTGGGGGTAACTCTTTTCACCATCTCATCGCTCGGTTTTCCTTCAATGCACTTTGCCATATCATTTGGTCAGAAATGAATCATATCCTCTTCAGGAACAAAAATCTTTTCTTGCCGGCCATGTGTAACCACCTTGTTAAGGTCACAAGAGACAGAGGGCTGTCCTTTAAGCCTATGGAAGACACTCCCTGTAACAGGAGAATACAAAACAACTGGGGTATCTCAGCAACAATCTTTAAGTGATCTTCTTTTTACATTGTGTATAGCTCTTGTTTCCCTTAGCCACTGTTTTGGCTATCTTTTGGTCCACTCCGATCGCTTATAGCTTTGAATAGTCGCACACCTTCTACCCATTGGAACACCATTGGTGTCCCATTCGGTACGAGATTTTTGTGTTCGACTAACCGATCCTTGTAAGTGATGCGTTAAAAAATTAATATACATCTTACCTTACAAAAAAAAATGTCATCATTTTCTCAAATAAGGGTATGAAGTGTATATAACAGGTTTTAAACAAGAGCATAACCTTACTGGCCGGGCAAATATTCCGGTTGGTCAATGGCATTTTCGTCCAAAGATAATTTTAATCTAAATTTTAGTTAAATTAGATTAAAAATTAAAAAAAAGATAAAAGTCTAATGCAAATGAGAAGACTGGCGGGAGGGCTAGCACCTAACCCTCCCACTTGTGGCCACCGCCCCATCACTGGTGGGGTGTGCGGCAGCTACCGGCAACCGTCACCGACTAGAGGCGAGGGCTCACTAGCCCTCACTAGAACTAAGAGACGGCGACAACTAGCGAGGCAAGGGCCAACGAGCTTGGCCTTTTGTAAGGCACCAGAGACCCTATCGACCATCGCCGCTACCCCATCAGCGATAGGGCTGTTTCTTTTTTTATTAGAGAAAATGATGGCACGCCAGATTCTTATTTGAAATAATGTTCATTTTAAACTTTTATTCGAGAAAATAAATATATTTTGGATCTTTATTTGGAATTTTTCCTATTTAAATTATCGGCAGCGTGAAAAACAGGGGTTTTTAATCTCCCATATGCCCTATGTGATCGAGTTACCGGAAAAATCTGTGAATGTCCTCTCCTCAACGACCCCCCAAAAATGAGGAGAGCAATCGACGCTCCCGCCATGAAGACCATGCGCTTCCTTCCTTCCCTCTCCTCTCCTCCCCGGGCGCCGCCGCCGCCGTCCTCCTCCCTCCGCTTCACGGCGGCGCCGATCCGCTCCCTCTTCTTCGGCCTCGCGAAGCCCAGCCCTCGCTACGTCGCCCTCCTCCTTCCTCCCCCTCCTCGTGCCATTCGATGTCAGCTGCGCGCGTTCTCCGTCTCCAGAACCCTAACTCCGCTGGCGTCCTCCTCCATCACCTCTCCCGCCGTCAAGCACCTGAGGACGAGCCGCGGCTTGGATTCGGATTTCGGTCGTCTCGCCGCGAAGTGCATTTCGTCGGTGAACTCCGTGCACTCGCTGGAGTGGAACGAGCCCGTCTCGTGCTCCGAGGTGGTCGGCGAAGTCGAGAGCGGAGAGATTGGAGTTGTTGAGGAGGACGCCAAGCCTGCCATACCTGTCAGAGCTTATTTTTTCTCCACCAGGTCTGCTTTTCCCTCTCTCTCTCTCTCTCTCTCTCTCTCTCTCTAATTGGCCATTTCTATTGGTGCTCTCTTGTTGCTTGTTTCTGCAGCTTGTAGCTTTACGTGACCTAGCTTTGGATGTTCAGTTTGGGTGGATTAGGCAGGATGTGATAGACCCATATGAATGGCAGGAATTTCGTTTTCGTTTTCCTTTTTGAATTTGAGTTATATTAGCTTGCAAACGCATTTCGATAGTCATCCTACCGGACGCATGAGCGCAGTCGCCAAATACTTGCGTTGCTTGGGGACAAGAATGGAGATGGTGCAAAGTGGATACTGGAGAAGTTAGGCGTTTGCTTTGTGTTAGTCAATGTGATCAGGAAGGAGAAGAGGAGCACATCATTTAGGAGTTGGGGATGAAGTGCATATAGGGAATTGAAGCACACAACTTCTGAAAAATATTGAAACAATTCTTTGAGCTGTCTTTGCGGAAGAGAGTCCCACGTTCTTCGCTCAAAGAGAAAAATATGAAACTTCATAGACCAGTGAGAAATCCTCTTCTGTAATCTGACTCTTCCACTCCCGGTGGAGATGTTTTGGCGGATTCCTTGTCTGTGTGGGCTAGTTGAATTGTCTTGATTGAACTTGCTGTCTAAATTGTTTCCAGATTTATTTGTGAAATTTGTGGTCCCCCTTCTTTGCAGTGTGGACTTGAGGAGCTTAGTGGATCAGAACAAAGCCAATTTCATCCCTCCAACATCTCGTATGACAAATTACGTGGTCCTTAAGTTTGGCAATCTCTCTAATGCGTATGTAAGTCACCTATCCCACTTCTGGTTAACAGTCTTTTTCTGTTGAAATTTCGTTGGACTGCTGAAATCCTCGAATACATGACGAGTTGTACTTAGTCAGTTGCTGAAGAAAGATCAGAGGAGAAATTAATTTTTTTTTCTATCAATATCTCATTGAAGGAAAATAGTTCAGTAAGAGATGTTTGAATAGAAGTTAAGATCTGTCCTCTGTATCCTAGAATTCTTAGATCCTGGTAACACAATGAGGAAATCCTGCAGTTTTTAACACTTGGACATTCAGTGGTTGAACTAAGCTTTGCTGATTGGAGAAGGTGCATATGAAGTTGCCTGCCTCATTGTTGAGGATTGAAATTGCCTATTTCTTCCAAAATGTCGGAAAGTTATACTCCAAGAATTTACCTCGGATAATAGATCTGATGTTTGAGAGACTGTTGCATTGCAAATGCTTGTAATATCTCATCTTTCACTTAAGGTTGTTCTCACTTTCAGGGATTGGGTGCTAGCTTAAGCGGAAGTGACTGCTGTTTCATGGTGGTTTTTCAATATGGATCCATTGTGCTGTTTAATGTCCGTGAGCATGATGTTGATGGATACTTGAAAATTGTTGAAAAACATGCTTCAGGTTTACTTCCTGAAATGAGGAAAGATGGTGAGCCCATATATCCAAAATGTTATTGTCAAGCTTGATATATCTTAATTTCATTTAATTTGGAATCAATATACCTGCTGATGAGTTACGTCTTATTTGATTTAAATGTTGATACAATTTTTCAGGATTGATGTTAAAAATGCTATGAAGGTGCACTTTAGTGACTGATTTAAGAATGCTGAGCATTACATTTCAGAGCTTGAATGTCTGCTCAATTTTTAGCCTTTTCTTTATCTAGGTAATACAATGCAAAAGATTCTTTGTAACGAAACTGGTTGTTTGAAGTAAAAGTATACAAGAGACATGCATCCATTGTCAACATGAAGAAGAAAACTTTTATATTGCTTAAGGAGATCCCGATTTCCCCCTTTTGTAACTCTTTAGGCTGCATCCCTCTCAGGGGAGAACCTGGTTTTGTTGGGAAGGAACTGTGGCATCTCCATGCTGTGTGAAATCTTGTTCAGTCATGCGACTCTGTGCAGCTTGCTTGCTCAGTCTTGTTTTCTATTAGCTTCCCCTACTTCAGTTAGCATGGCTTCTCCTTTTTGTTGAGCCTTTGGTACTTGGCGTGTTATCTGGCCCTGCAGGCTGAAAATTTGGCATTCTTTTCTGTATTTATAACATGGACATCTCTTTTCTGAAATGCAAAGTTCGGTTCTTATCATCAATGCTAAATTTTCTTGGAGGTCAACATATTTTTGTAATTTGCTAATCTCTTGGACTTCAGGATATCTGAACTTTATTTTCTGCTACAATAGAATATGAAGTAAGAGAGAAGCCAACATTAAGCACATGGATGGAGGGGGGATTAGATTTCATTATGCTACAGTACATAAATATTGATGGGATCCGAACCATTGGTAGTGTTCTCGGTCAAAGCATCGCCCTCGACTATTATGTTCGACAGGTGAGCTTAACATAAGCTGGAAAATTTCTCTTCGTGAAGGTTTTTTTAATTATGTTTATCATGTTCATTTTCCTCCTCCCTTAGGTTGATGGGATGGTTGCAGAATTTACCGACATCAATCGTGGCATGGAGAAAACTGGGACTTTTGAGATGGATAGGAAGAAACTTTTTCAATTAGTGGGGAAAGCAAATTCTAATCTTGCTGATGTGATACTTAAACTTGGGCTTTTTGAGAGGTAACAGTTCTGTTGTTATATAATTGGTTAAGAAGGTCGTGGCTGTTGGGTTGCTATCACCTCATTTGAGGATCTTGTCATGTCCCATTTGTCTAGATAGTTAAATATAGGATCTGCTGATAGTTTTCATTCTGTATTTGAAGAAATCACCATAAAATATAGAAACGAAGAAATGGGAAGATCTGTTTAGAAATATTAGAAGAGTTTGATAATGTTATTGACTAGGTAGTAGAAGTTATGGAAGTCCAATCTCATTAGATATGCTCCAAATACCAAAAAAGACATGCACACACCCAGTCCTTGAGATAGTTTACGAGATGATTTTCATCTCTACCGTCGCTTAAATTGGCTTTGTTGCTTGATAATTTGAGCTTTTGTCATGGACTTCGATGGTGAGTTAATTATATAGTCAAAGCTGAAGTATAATGAGCAAGAGAATTTCTCCTCTTATGAAACATATGCATAAGGAAAGAATAGAGCCATAAGGAGGTGCACATAACGACAGTCCCTTTCTTTTGTTGGTCCATTAGCATACACAAGTTCTCTCCTGCCTTCTTTTGCAAGTTGTGCTGCTGTTCATCCAATTGCTTTTGGTGATAACACCTTTGGTTTGACTTTGAACATGACATTGGTTATATTTGTGATGCTTAAAATGAGTTAAGCTTCACTGCCGTTTTATTGGCCTTTATCCGAGTTCAAACAATTCCTTTTATTATCTTATGTGCATTGCATAATGTTGTGGACTCCACGGACTTTTCAGATCAGATATTGCGTGGAAGAATGCCAAATATGCTCAGATATGGGAATATCTGAGAGACGAATTTGAGTTGACACAGAGATTTGCAAGTCTTGATTTCAAGTTGAAGTTTGTAGAGGTATTATCGTTGTAGTTATGCAAATTCGTGTTGGTCAATGGGAAGATTTAAATTGTCTTAGGAGCTGACATCTTGTTCTCTCTGCAGCATAACATTCGCTTTCTTCAGGAAATTCTGCAAAACAGGAAGTCGGATTTTCTGGAGTGGCTCATCATCATTTTGATAGGTGCCGAGATTCTGATATCCGTCTATGATATTTTCACTAGGTCAGCCATTTCTAAACTCTAGCATGGACTTGTAATGACGCGGGAAAGTAGGAAATAGTTTTGAATGGCATAGGTCCTCCGTATTTTTGATAGTTTACTGTGAGTTCAGAGTTCAAAATTTTTCCCAATATATCTGTTGTACATAATATAGACATGGACTATCAAACTTGGGTGGTCCATTTGCTAATATTATTTCAAGAAGCAATGAATTCTATTGGTTTTTCAGTTGTACACGCTTTCCATTCTTCCCGGTTTGCTTGATTGAACTGAGAACATGACCTCTGAGTGACCCTACTACCCAGGAAAAGACATTTGATTGGAAACTCTGATTCATTTTAATCCATGTTCTAGAGCGCCAATTTGCATCGTGGAGCTCCAAGAGACATCTTTAGACTCGCATGATTTGGCCCGATATTTTCGTTTCCTCCTGTTTTCTGATGAGCAAAACTTTGTTAAGCAGAGCCTATGGCTCATCTTTGCGAATTAGGGGTGTGGAAAGGAATAGGAAATTGCTCAAAGCGCCCGGAACCGGGACCGAACAGCCCTGGAACCGGCAGTTCCTGTAGGGACTAGTCTGATTCCTGGTTCCAATTTACTAGAACCGTCTAGTCTGATTCCTGGTTCCAATTTACTAGAACCGTTAAGTACGGGTCCAGTTCCCGGTTTTAGGTGTGGAACTACCCATCCGGACTGGACCGGTAATATATATAAATATATAATTTTTAAGAAAAATTTTCAACAAAAAAATTGGAAAATTTTGAGAAAAATGAAAACCTTAAAATTCCTAATCTGAAGATCAACGCTCATCAACTAAATGCTCATCTCGTCTCACTCTCACTTTGTTTGAGTTGTCTTTATTTTTTACTCACGGTCTCGACTCTCAAGTTTAATGCCCATCAACTCTTAATTCCCATCAACTTATGGTTGCACCTCTGATTATTCTGTGCCTCTCTCTCTCTCTCTCTCTCTCTCTCTCTCTCTCTCACCTCCATTTGTGTGAAGCTTGTTGGGACTGGTTCCGTGGATCCACTTGAGAATCGGATTGGACGGACGGTTCGGTTTTCCGATGGATTCATGAAATCAATGAGTAGTTCTTGGTTTCAATTTTTCATAATTAGTTGTTAGTGGGCGGTTTTCGATTTTATAGTGATAACCGCCCACTCGGATCATGCTTATGTGTAGTGCGAGTGAACTCAGGTTATTGGATAGTACCTTTTACTTGAGAACGTGTTCAATGATCATGTAGTACCATGTCTCAGGCTGACGTGGCATATATTTTTACTGCAACTCAATCACAACTTCACGTGTTGATGACCTGGATAAATCCATAATAGCAAAATTCTAGCTGGAACCTCTCGCTTCCTTGTGAGCTCCCCCATCTCCCTTCAGAGACACTGACGACCGCCGGCGAGCTTTCCCATCTCCTCCATTGACAGCCACCAACGACAACTGGCGAGCTCTCCTCCATCCACATCTTATGCGTGCAGGCCTTCGCCATCTCGTCGCTCTCATTAGATTTGTCCAGATTTTTAGATCTGTGGAGAGTAAAGCGACCTCTTCATGTATGTTGCTTGCGGCCAAGGCTCGCCGGAGTGGTTTAGATGATGCCGATGATGGAGCCTTGGCCATGAGCGCCCGGTTTTCCAGATCTGGATCTGGAGCCCAATATGATGTTGCGCTGGAGTCGTTCCCGCTACCTGGCTACCTCCACCTCGTATTGTTTCAACAATCAGCTTGAACATCAGAGAGAAGATGACGCAGATTTCGTCGATTTGCTTTCTAGGTATCCTCCACTTCTTTTTCATGATGCCTGCTTGGAGAACAAAAAATGAGGGAGACGTGTTCCTTTTGCTCCAAGGAGGAATCCTCTAGACCAAGCCTTGCCCGTGTTGTTCTTGCTTCGTGTGCTAGAAGAAGCAGCATTAAGACTCTAGATGTAGCAATGGATGAGCTAGGCTGCGAGCGATGTGTGCTTGTCGGTGGCAAGGCTATGAGCCGCCGTGACGAGAGAGGAAGTGGCTCGGCCATGGTCACTGCTGGAGCCGGTGGTGCTCGCGGAAATGTGGAAATCCGAGGTCCGTGGCCACCGGCAGAGTGCTAGGAACAGCGTAAGAGGAGGAGAGAGAAAAAAAGAGTGAGATTTTTTTATCTTTTTATTTATGTCTACGTCATTGACAGGTGGTAATTTTTTTATTGGTTTTCAACAAAAAAATGCATACTACATCATCCTTTATTCCCACGGCACGATACTACGTGACCACCGAATTTTACGTGACTATTGAATACTTTCTCGTTTTACTCGGGATGAGGCCGATCCTTTGGGTTCACACATAATCCATCGGGGCAGGAATCGAACTCACAATCTACCCACATCAGGGCGTGATTTGGAGATGGCACTTTGTCGTCTGAAGTTGCTTGATTCAAGATGCCTGGCAATACATAGTGCAAATGCCCATCCATCCGTAGACTCCATATATACAGCTTCGGACCCACCATGGGTGGATAATTGTGGACGCGAACCAGTACTTGAATTAGAAATAGGGATATATTCACTAGAAATCCTAAAACTTGTTACGAAAGTGTAATTGAGTTCTAAAACTTACAAAAAGTCCAATCAAGTCCTAAAACTTGTCAAATTGATTTAATCGAGTTCTAAAGTTAACACCATCCAATTTAGTTAACGAAAAATACTAACGTAGCTTTTTTTATTATTTATTCTATCATACATAACAATGATGTGTCTTTTATTATTATTATTATTGTTGTTATTTTAATATTAATTTTATTTAAATTAAATTTTAAAAAATAAGCTAAAAAAAAGTGAAGGAGGAGGACAAGTGGGGAGGGAGGGCTTGCCCTCCTCGCTGTTGCCACTGCCCACCATTGTCAAGAGGGGCCGGCGACCCTTGCCCATATATGGGGGAGGGGTTGCGGCCCTCCCCCAAATTGGGCGAGAGTGGCTAGTGGTGGCGGGGAGGGCAAGCCTCCCTCCCCGCCTATCCCCCTCCACTTTTTTTTAAGCTTATTTTTTTAAAATTTTATTTAAATAAAATGAATATTAAAAATCAAATATTGATCAAAACGTCGTTATAGTTTTATATTTCATACTCTAGCCATGTCATCGTCATGTAGAAGAGAGAAAATATTAAAATAAGCCACTTCAGTATTTTCGTTAATAAATTTGACGGTGTTAACTTTAGGACTCATTTGAATCAATTTGACAAGTTTTAAGACTTAATTGCACTTTTTGCAATTTTTAGAACTCAATTGTACTTTTGTGATAAGTTTTATGACTTCTAGTGAACATATTCCTTACAAATATGATTGATTTGACCTTAGATAATACTCGAACCCGCTTAACCTACTCATTGAGTTGACTGCTACATGATAATTTAGGAGGAGAGTGAAGCTTATAATTTTGTAGAAGGAAGATAGACTTAGGGTGTGTTTGTTTAAGTGAAGTGTCTTTCGGAAATTAGTTTTTCGGACTCTTCATTTATTTGGTTCGCCGAAAATGATTAATCAACCAAAAACACTTTCTGGTCAACAAAATATTTATGTATAAAATTAAGAAGTGAATTCCTAAGTCTAAAATAGTGAAACACTTTTCGGATTGATTTCTCTCTCTCGAGATTGTCTTTCTCTATCTCTGCTTGTCTGTGTTGGCAACGAGAGGAAGAGCACCAAGATGAAAGCGGGAAAATTATCCAAAAAGTTCTAAACCTATTGTATTTTTGTCAATTCAGTCCTAAACATTTTAAGTTTGCCAATTGAGTCCTAAACTTTGACACTTCTTGCCAATTGATTTCATCTTTATTTTGATTTGATTTGATTCTCTGTTAAAAAATCCCAAAAAAGATTAGATAGGATCAAGGTAAATTTTTCTAGATAGATTGCATTCTAGGATGGGATTGATCTAGTTAGGATAACATTCTAATTTAAATTAGGATTTGGCCTAGTTTAATTCCTAAGATGAATTGGATAATATCTTGCATTAGATAATAAATTTTCATTATTTTCTAATTACGAATTCCACGAAAAAAACCCAAAAATAAACAATTTCTTGTTATGCTAGAGTAGTTGCATATTAATTAATTCTTGTCATTAGAAATCTCATGTCTAGGTTCATTTGTGTGCCATGTTAGAGATAGTGCATTTAATTGTTGTTAGAATTAGGACATTTAAACAAATCATATGTTGCATGTCATATTAGATATAAAATAGATTGCATAAAGTTTAGTTTTCGTTAAATAAGAGAAAACCCTAAAAAAGATTTGAGTGAAATTGCATGTTAATTAGAAATCATATTAGGATTGTCAATGTGACTTTCTAACTAACATTGCATATGCTTTTGCTGCTTTGAGGTAAGTCCTTATCTTGCAATTTATTTATTGCTTTGTATTATTGAGTGTTATATTATTGGTTGTGCACATGCATGATCATCTCGCATGTTAATGGATAGGTTTAAAATCAATCCAAGTTGCCTACAAATATTTTTTTGAAATAAAAGAGAAAATGTACTGAAAGGGTATTAGAATAATCTAGTGTAACCAAGTTCCCGAATCTATAATTTCTAGTTCGTAGGAGTAAATTAATTCTCCCGATACTTTATTTGGTTTTCTAATCAATCTATCAAAAATATATTAGTGGCGAATCCTATTTGAAATGATCTTTTTTTTTACACAAAAAAAAGATCATTTCGAATAGGAGTCGCCACTAATATATTTGAAATGATCTTGCATGTTAAATAATTTGAACCTAAGTCGCGAATTGGTATGGGCTTGGGAGAGCTTGAGTTAGGTTTAGGCTTAGTAATCCATTAGCCGAACCCTTAGGTGGTGCGCCACGGGAGGTGAGGTCGCGACAACATAACATCCAACTCACCAGGCATATATCTTATCAGCATTCAGCTGTAAACATAGGAGAACCTCATGATGAAGCATGCTATGACGTTCAGAATAGACTGTGAAGAGCAGATGACAGTGAGCTAGTACGTACATCCTTCTCGGTCTTATTTCCTAGCATTCGACTTTCTCTTTGAAAAGAATACAAAAGATGTACATGGAAGTGACCACATTAGGACAAGCAAAGAACCAACATTGACAGAATGATTCATCTTGTGATACACATGGTTGTGATCATTTTATCTCAAAATGGGAATTTACTATGTATCGTACTTACTCCTGACCTTTCTAGAGTCTTATTCAATATGCCAAAACTTTGGCTGTTGGATTCATTTTTTTTCCCTTCCATCCATAAAGGCACTGTGTTACTGCAGCGGACGTTCACCCAGAAGCATAAAGGCAAGCGCGGCTACTCATCAATTAAGAAGACAACTCCATTTTCCTTCACGGAGTTGTGAAGAGTGTGATCCACTTCCTGCATGACATATGATAACTGTGCTGTAGCGTATCTGTCTCTCATATGTATATTTCTTGTGGACATATGTATGTGATGAAAAATGGACATTATGCCAGAGAAATTTAATAGAATCAGGACACCAAAAACTTGACAACTTGACCCACATATATCTCGATGAGGGATAAAAGAATTGAAAACGACAGAGGGATAAAAAGAAAAGGAAAACTCACATTGGTATTACTCAGTTCTAAGTTGTAGAAATCCATTTTGTCTGCCCGAAACAGGGGCCCAGCATGCCATGTACCACGATGGAGCTTCACAAATTTGGAACCAGAAATTCTGAACACAGACACGTCATCCACAGCAGGAGGCACATAGAAGTGACCACACCGAGACTGCTTTAAGTTTTCGGTGGTTTCGTCTTTCACTTCCTCAGGAGCTGCGATGGAGGGTTTAGCAACACCAAGATACCAAGCATGCCCACCAACTGAACCAAGACACTGGGTCACACTGGCATGATGTGTTATATTAGAAAACTTGAGCGGTCGATCTTCAATATGCATTATGTAAAACCTGTTACAGCAGATACTCCTCTGAATAATTCGGACATAGTTTCCACTGAAGAAATATAGGATAGGCACCAGCAGGGGAAGAAGACGAGATCAATCACTACACTGTTGTACACATAGATTGTTACCCAATTCTCTTCCTTTAATGAAAATCTACAGGAAGCTAAGACAAAATTAATAAAATGATTAAGAGTATCTGAAAAAATTTCTTATCGTTTTCCTCTTTTTCTTTTCCCAATTAGCTAAGAGAACCTGCACATTCTTGTCTTGCCAGTATAACATTATGAAATTTCGGTCCACGACTAGCTTTGTGGCTGTGTTTCCACCCCTCTCGTTTCAGAATGCATATGTCGGATCAACATAAAAACCAAAAGAAAGGAGAACCGATCGTTCACTTAAGCAAAAAAGGAAATATAAAGCAAGTAATGTATTCACCCCCCTCCTTTAAGCAACAATCCAGTATCAAAACCAAAAAATTATGAATACTTCATCAATATCCAGGACCAAAAGTGGACTCAAATTCAACTAAACAAGTCCACACCCAATTTCCCTCCTTCATCTGGAAAACCGCTCGGACTTCCAAATGTCTCATGCTTGACATATCAGAGAATTTTTAACAAGCAATCAATTACAAAAGGAGCTGTTGGGCAAACTCTTCTACGTAAATCCACTAGTCAACAACTGATCACTATAACCATTTCACAATAGAACCGCAACTGGTTTGTAAGGATTGAACATGAAATGAGAATCCTCGGCATAGGATTTTCATTCTGTCGCCCGGTTGCCTCGACAGACCATAGAAACATTTAATCAAACACGTATCGGGTAAGCAAACAAAAAATGACTTTTCCCATTAATTTGCATATGGGTATATGCAAATTTCCTACCGATCATCAAACGAAGCAAACCCATCTACTCGGGACTGGATTCCAGCTCTCGACCGAACCAAAACGAGGCCTTTCAGAGTGTTCCGGACGAGATAAGCAAAGGAAAAAAAAAACCTGGGAATCCCACGACTGAGGTCGAGCTGAGCGTCCTTAGGACCGAACAAATCGCCGTCCGGGGACGCCTCGACGACTTGGCCGAACTCGCTGAAAGTCTCCGGGGTCGCTTCGATGGGCTTCAGCTTCACCTCCCTCATGACGCCGACGCTCGCTGCGCTCGCTCTGCTTCTCCACGGCGGACTGCGACGTCGTCGATGGAGAGACGGAGGGTGAGGGAAGGAGAGGGCCAGGGGCATGGCGCCTGTGGCGTTGGTTCCCTCTCGCTTGTACGCACCTCCATGGATAGACCAGCTTCAGCTCGCATTCGCATTGACTGTTCTCACGTTTCTTGGCGAGCTCGGCCCATGCCCAACTTAGACTGCCCCAATTCCGTGGTTCTTGGGCTCAAGTGGGCCCAATTCCGTGGTTCTCGGGCTCTGTTGGGCCCAATGCTGTAATTGTTGGGCTCTAGTGGGCCCAAGC
Organism: Syzygium aqueum; assembly: GCA_031216185.1. Lineage (NCBI taxonomy): Eukaryota > Viridiplantae > Streptophyta > Magnoliopsida > Myrtales > Myrtaceae > Syzygium > Syzygium aqueum. The sequence continues at coordinate 2,355,102 of CM062240.1, forward strand.
TCCCTCTCACTGGCTTCTTTTTTTTCCTTTTTTTTATTTATGTATTTGGTTTCCTTTATTTTCCTTTTTGCATTTTGATTTTAACTCTTTATTCTTTTTTTAATTTGGAGTTTCGAGTGGTTAAATTTATGTTATATTCTTATTATATGTCCTTTGAACCTTACTTCAAGTTTGGCTGCAATGACACTTGTTAAATCACAAACCTTATCGCATGTTGACTATGCATTTTGCTCTCTATCTGTAGTATTAACAATCGTGCTCGTATTTGTCATAACTATTACTTCGTCGCCCATGCAACAACTTGCAAGTGATTAATAGCTACTAGAGATAATTACTCCGGGGCATGATAATGTCAATTTCTGCGATCTGTATATTAACATTGTATTGCAAATGTAATGGTATGATTATATTCTACATTCAGATTGATATAAAGGTTGGATGTACTCACTGATGCACTTCTATCACTAATGAGGATACTTTCAAAAATTTGGAGACGTTTAACTCTTTAGGGTTTTTTTTTGGTAAGGATTTAACTCTTTAGGGTTAATACCATGAAAACCCAAAATTGGTACATTTGTGACAAATTTACCCCAAACTATTTTTTTGACCACAAAAAACTCTAAACTGGTACACCTGTGACAATTTTACCCAGAACTATTTTTTTGACCATAAAAAACCCCACACTGGTATTCCTGTGACAATTTTACCTCAAAACTAATTTTTTGGCACCAAAAACCCCAAACTGGTACACATGAGACAAATTTACCTTCCGTTAGTTCCGTTAAATTTTACTGTTAAATTGCGAAGTTTAATGACATGTGGTAATTGACGTGTGTACCGGTTTTGAGTTTTACCCCTTTGTTTGTCTCAAGTTTACCAATTTGTGATTTTTTGTGATATTAATATAATTTAACAGACACTAACAGAGGGTAAATTCGTCACAAATGTACCAATTTAAAATTTTTAGTGGTTAAAAAATTAGTTTCGGAGGTAACTTGTCACAGGTGTACCAGTATATAGTTTTTTGTGGTCAAAGAAAGAGCTCGGAGTAAAATTGTCACAAGTATACCAGTTTGGGGTTTTTGGTGGTCAAAAAAATAGTTTGGAGTAAATTTGTCATAGATGTACCAGTTTAGGGTTTTTTGTGATAAAAAATATAGTTTGGGGTAAAATTGTCACAAGTGTACTAGTTTAAGGTTTTTCGTGATATTAACCTTACTCTTTACTCTTAAAAGAAAAAAAATCAAATGCGAGCGAGCCTTAATTTTTCTGCTACTCTTATTAACTGGGATAATTACCGAATCAATCATAAATCTATTTTATGGATGCCAATTTGATCATAAACTTTTCAATTTTGCTAATATAGTCTAAAACTTTTGCACAAAATTTCAATGCAATTTTTCCGGCCAATTGACACAAAATATCATTGATGTGACGTCCAGTCATCATCAGCTATCTTGGGTGACATGCTGACATGGACAACTTTGCTTAAAACGACAACTTACATAAATCGCCAAGTTAATGATTTTTAGCGGCAATTAGCTAAAAGGATTACATTGAAATTTCGCACAAAAGTTTAGGATCATATTTACAAAACTGAAAAGTTTAAAAATAAATTTGTGATTATCCCCTTATTAAATATGTCAATTAAAGAGGTATTTCTCCTAGAAAGAATAGTAGATAATAAGTCCTTTGATGTTTAGCTCTCTTCAAACGGGCACCTACTTATCCACATGTAGTCCAGGGCCATGATGGAACTATCAATCGCACTTTTTCCTTCCATGGAAATTTACACTTTGGTCTCAACCTACATCATTAGCAATGAAGAACTTTATCACGAGACCTCAATGGCATCATTCGTGCTAATAATTGTATAGTTAATATGGACATTGATTTAACATTCAATGGAAGCACGAAGCCGACCGCAATAGCGTTTGAGTAAATCCTCAATTAGGAATATCCACTGTTTTCGCTTTTCGGAGGAATAAAGGAAGCAGCTTTGGCAATACTTTAGATTATGCGAGAAAAAGGAGATGTTTTTTTGGTCGGAAAAGAAAAGGAGATGTTGATTGGTAGGAATCTCTACCTCTCCCCATTGCCTTGATTTAGCATCAAATCAATCATATTAATTCTCTATACAGGAATAAGACCCGTGAAATGCACGATGAATAATGAGTGAAATCCAAAAATCTCAACATTTAAGGCATGTTTACTTCAAAAAAATTAATTATATTTTACTTAGTTTTGAGTAACTTAAAAAAATAATAAACTGAATCTTATTATTCCATAAAATCTTAGGATATGTCAAGAAAATTAATGATATGTTACTTGATTTTAAGTCACTTAAAAAAGAGTAAACTTGAAAATCATTATTCCATAAACACTTAGGATATATCATATTAGTACTATTATTTAAATAAACTATATAGATGAGTAAAACTTGAGGATCAAACAGTTGGTGACACAATTTATGTAATGAATTCAGGTAGATTTAACTTCCCCTATGTATGATTTCAGTTTTTTTTAATTAGGAATATACTGTAGCATGATAATCAATCTTAATAATTACTGTGAAAAGTGGTAGTTTAATTCAATATACTTGCACTACGAAAAGTTCAAAGAGTCTTTCATTTTTTAAGCAAGCAAACTTGAGAATAAAGAAGAAATTCTACATATTTCTTAGTTTTGTAGGTTCTATGTTGGTTGGATTGCAGCAAACGATTAGCCACTCTTGGTACACAATGTCATTGTCTTATACTACCTACCATTTTAATAAAAAACAACGTTATCCTCATACTTTTTTTTTGAGTTTCTATTGATTTTAGTCCATCTGGAGAATAAGAATCAATAAATTTGAGTTTGGAAGCAAAAAAAAAAAAAATCATTGGAAGTCTTTAAGAGAACATCATCCCCTATTGGTTGTTGGCATTCATCTTTACAATTCCACCATCACACACACTCAAAGAAGATTTTGTTTGGAAAGGTATTAAAGTCACTGAAAGACTCTCAAAAGGTCACATCACTCCATTCCTATTCATCTCCCAATCACTCTAAGATATATAGAATAAGCTACACAATGGGGGAGTTGTAATTTTCACCGAGTCATTCAATAACCCAAGCAAATCATTCATTGTCTAATCATACTATGCAATATTAGGACTTGCTTTTGAGGAAAGCTGCCTAAGTATTTTGAAGACGACAAAACATTTTGTGTGAACTAATAAATGTACTTAAGTGTGAGGACTACAGATCCTCGACATAAACATGTTCATACATAGATGATTTTAACAACAAGGCGCCTGTGCTAGCAGAGAGCTTTCTTAATATGCAGAGAACAAGAAGGTGAGTGCAAAGTGTTAAGAGTTGCAAGAACCTTTGCAATTTTGGTGAACAAGCGAGGGACGTAGAGGTATTTGGACTGACCAAATAAGAGGGGAACAACATGGATAACATAAGTACATCAATATGCTGGAAAAGACTTAGCTGCAAAAGTTGATCAGAATGGGATTTAGTAAAAATCATCAAATTTGCATGGACCGCATTGTAGAGTAAGTTCATGCTATGGACGGAGTGGACATACTCCACATACCGGGAAATGGAGACCAAACTCCAATCGATTTCATTCAAATTGAAATTGGCACTTTGGAGTCAATTTCAGGTCTTGGAATCCACATAGAAACATTTTGGAGAAGTCAGAAAGAGTTTGCCATTTTTGGCTAAGTAGAAGAAGTGTCAGGCGAGTTCGAGGAGGTAGTTTGGTCTTATTTTGGACAAGGTTCATTAATTAGCTCCAATGAACATTCCGAGCTATGATTAATTTTCGCAACAGGTAATTTGACCTACTCGAAGTCTCCAACATTTTGAAGCTTGTAGGGCTATATATGCGTCAAAGTGAGAGTTGAAGGCAACAAAGAAGATCAGAACGATCTCAAACTTGTTTTTACTTCTTTACTTCTTCAAGAAAAAATCTTGTGGGATATGATTGTATTCTCCGAGAGATTGTTGGTGTAGCGATTGTAAAAGAGTGCTTAGAGCGTAGAGTGAAGTGTGTACACTTGTAGAAAAAGTTAAAATCTCTCATGAAGAGGCAACTTCTATATGTAAATGCTATCAAAGATTTAAAGGATTGCACACATAGATCCCAACCTTGATATTGGGCTATTAGAGTTGGGAAAGTGAAGTAGGTGGACTGGAAAGACCGGACAACTATAAGTTGATTTCCAGTCTCTTCTATCCTTTATTATCTTTATATTTATGATGATAGAAATATTTGCTCTGTATATCAAATTTCATCTACCAACATTGTTCCATCCTCTGTACGTTATCTTGCACAAAAGTAGTTTAAAAATCCTACTAAACCAATTCATTCCCCTTCTTGGTTGTTAAGTTCAGTCCATTCGATGTAGAAATTTTAGGACGCGACGTGCCCTGCAAACGTCTTTTAAAGAGAATAAAGGATAGAAGAGAGGACCACGGTGGTTGGTCGTGAGGATATGTGACATAGAAACCGTGGTGCTGAAGGAGGGATGACCTGCCGTGACTAGTGCCAAGCAAGCGAGATTGAGAGTTGCGATGCCGAGGGCATGAAGGCCAGTCGAAGTTGAAGAAGGAGATAGAAAGAGTGATGACAAAGTAGCTAAAGTGGGAATGGATAGACAATCGACGGAGAGTTGTGACGAAGATAGTGGGAAGAATCACAGTGCGAGAGACGTCAACCATAGTGCCATTGACATTCATCGAAACGATTTGATTGCACTTTTTGAAAGACTTTAAAAATTGATTGTACCAATCATAAGTTTTGTCATTTTTTAGTTGTATTTGATACGTAATAAGTTAGGATTCCCAAAGCACGATCTGTCCATTGAGCATCATTTTAGCCAAAAGCAAATCATAATTCACACCACAAGTAAGGATTAATGATTTAGGACTACTTGTGCAAGGGATTACCTCCGAAGCAAAGCTCTATTTTGTTGCCCGTAGAATTTAATTATTTCACGTGAGCCAAGCGTCGAAAGAAATACTCTGAGAAAATAATAATATTTGGTGTTGGCAAAAGATCAAGTTGATATTTTCCATATTAAAAGTTTTTTTCTTTTTCTATAAACAAACGGTTTAGTCTGAATAGAGAGATTGCAGACAGCGGCCTCTCGAAGTGGAAACTAGTGAGGAAGTTTGGTCATCCTTCCTTCCTTGCAAGTTGAGACTGGGAGGGCGAGAGTGGCTTCCAACCTTCGACCTTGATTTCGTCACGAGACCCGACATCACTGTAGCAAGCAACCCTAGTTTTAACAGGGACAAAGAATCTTTTAACATTTTAGAATCTCTTTGTTCTGAAGATAACCCTAGAAAAGATGTAAATCCCTTCGCCAGAAAGAAAGCATATTGTAAAGGTTTTGATTCTGATTCCCCCAACCAACGTGCCGCTAGCAGAAAAGAGGTTCTTTTTCACCTTTCGGAATCATTTGAGCCGGGTACTACAGCCCAAAATAATTACAGGGACAGAACTTTGAGGGTACATCATTTTGTCATATGTAAAACATTTCTGCTTTGTTTTTTTGTAATAACTTTCGTTTGACAAAAAAAAATCGAATGAAAACCCTAAAAGCGGGAATCGGGTAATTAAGGTCTGTTTCGAGTGGTTTTTACATTTTGCCTATTGCTTTTTTTCAAATCTTGCGGTGCGTGTATTTTGACTCATTTCGAAATGATCGAAACCTTGCAAACTGTGCTTTTTTCGATGTGTGATTTTGCATGTGAACTAGGTTTTTCTGATGCGTGATTTCGCCTGTTATGTTATGTTTTTGAAATTGGGTTGCTGGTAGAACATTGCTTTTGACTTTTCTCGAGTCGCTCGTTTTACTTGTTGGGCTTTCGAAGAGGAATATTAGAAATCTCTAGGGATCAAAATCCATTCCTCCGAAGAAATAGCCAAGCGATCACCAACCATCCGATAAAGCAATGATGTCGCCTCTGAGACCCGTCCCATTCGCATGGGCCGAATAAATTCATCCGGAACGGACTGGAAGTGTCACAAACTCCTCCGGTTAAAACATCGCCATCGTCGTCAGTGCTTTAACCCTATTGTCCAGTGACGCTCATCTTATCACCTATTACCATTTGTTGTGATTCGACCCGCGGCGCGTGAATTGGGGGTCTTATTTACAAACCGCTCTCAAAGAGTACCTGTCTCCCATAATGTGGGACTAGGGAATTACTGACAACAAACGCGATCTTTTAATGCAATCGCAAGAAAACTCTCCGGTCGCCTCTTTAGCATTTGGGTTGGGGAACAAAATCCGAGGTAGGGCATAGAAGAAACCGTGTAGGAGACCCCACGTTCGATGCTTCAGACGTGTGGACCTTCACCCATTCTTGTTTCTTGTCAATGGAAGCCAGTTCTGCTGATTCTGTGGCCGAACCTGAGCAATGTGAATCTTTCGTGTCTTGTGATGACTTGCTTTTACGGACGCACGATGATGATTGATCACTTCTTCTTGGACCCCTCGGCCCCATAACTGTCCCATGAAGTCATTGTCATCAGCTGAAGATTCGATTAGGCTGACAACCTGGAGCTGCCTCCATTATTTGGTTTGCTGGCTGCTCAACTTTACACATTAATGGAGGCTAATGGCCGCAGGAGGCATAAAGACGAAAGTTTCTATAAAAATGGGGGAAAAACCTTTATTCTTCAAAAGTGAATTGAATTATTGATTCGAAAAGTAACCAATTGGGTTTGCAACGAAATCCAGTAATCGATCATCGATTTAATATGAGTACGACTACAGGATAAACATTGACAAAAATACTAAAGAGGGATCCTGCCATGCTCATTATCGGATAATCACCTATTCACAAATCTCATGTGGGGATAACAATTCCCATTTCAAAAATTATGTAGTACGGGTACTTTCCTCCAAACGAATAGTGAGAAGCTATTGGCAAAGAAAACACGATTCCTACTTTCATCCTCTAAGCCACACGATACATGTGAAACAGATGGCAGAGTATACTACTTAGGCTGCGTTTGGTTAGGCTTTTGGAGAAAATCTTTGGAAAAATGCAAAGGGACTTTAGGTTAAAGAGGTTTTTGGAAATGCAAAAAGTGTTTGGTAAATTGTAATTTAAAAATGCATTGGGAAGCAGTTTTGATTTAAATGATATTTGAAAAAATCACACTTTGTAAATGACTTTTGCTTTTTTTTTTTTATAAAAAAACTCAAATAGGCGAATGGCTCAGGCAGTCGGTGAGCTAGATCCGGCACTGGTGGCCCTTGCCTAAGGTCATCTGGCCGCCCGCCGGCGACGTTGCACTAGGTGAGGGCATTCATGGAATTATAAAAGTTTAGGAGGGCAAAGTTGGAAGAAATTAAAAAAAAAAAACGTATTGGTAGTCCGAAAATGCTCAAAACCCAAAACTCCTTCGGACCTACCTGAGCTAAAGGCTTATAAAATCACATCTCCCCAAAACGTTCCACAAAATTTGCCAAATACCATTTCTGTTGGGCCACTAAAGGCGGTAAAGTTTTCCCAAACGCAGCCTTAGCAAGCCTATCTCGAGGGGCCAACTTAATTTAAAACAGCCAACCACTTAACATATTCTATCGTAAACGTAGATATTTCACGTTATATTTTCGGTCTTGCATATGTGGGTTGATTTACGGGGAGGTTAAGTATGTTGGTTTATCCGATCTTTGTAACCATTTAATCATGTGTTCTGCCTAAAGGACAAGCATTTTCATGCAATCACCGTGTCATGCCAAATGAGGCTACAAAATCGTAAACACAATAGAAAAAACTCAAGTAAAATTGGAACCCTAAATAGCAGGTGTCTTCATTATAATTTGGGGTTATAAAGTTCTTCTAAGGTCAAGTCTGATGGCTCAAAACAGTGTCGGCAAGAAACCCTACAAAATGGCGAGATCGATACATACGTTATGCTATGGCAAAGGGGAAGAAGGAAAAAAGAAGAAAAGAGAGAAGCAAATCAAGAATTTGAGTGGGGTCAACTTGGCCCAACTCAGCGATAGGCCTAAATCGATTTGCAATGTCATTGACTTTAGGATCACGGAATCATTTGATTTGATATACCAAAGTTTTCACGAAACAAAAAATTGCGAACTACGTCAAGACGTTCTGCTATTCAGCTTCACCAGCAAAGCCACGATCCACAGTCTTGTTCTATGGACCGTAGATTGTGGCAGCACGTCATATATAAAAAAGCAGATTAACGTCCCTTTAACTTGCAAGACAAGCTACTTTTTATCTATATATAGTCACTCCTGATTGGTATAACCCACGTGGTAAATGCATGCAATACGAGGCTTCACGTTGCGCAGTGTGCATGAACCTCGTAAGCCTATCGATGTCTATGGACACCCTAGATATCTACCATACGGACGAGAATTTTGACCCAACCTCGAATCTAATTACTTTACATTTCGTGGCACTTGGATTTTCAGATTTCATCACCCCTATTCGAGCCTCGTTCGCATGCTTTTGTGTCTGAGTATGCGACCGCAGAGCGATGTCGATCGCTTTCCAATCGCCTGGAGTATGATCGCCTCGACGTAGGTTAATTTTCGTCGCCTCTTTTTTGTCACACCCCCAACAAATCCATTTTCTCCAACAGCTGGAAAATTTAATATAGACTGATGGATAGCTTTTTCCTAGTGGAACTAAGGTTCTACTAGAAGCAAAAAATTAATACGTTCATTCAATAGTTTTGAGCACGAGTCAAATTCAATTTTCTTGGGCATGTGATGGAAGCATAGGGATTAGGTTGCTCAAATTGTGAATGGTGCGAAAATCAGATGCATAGAACGTGGTTCGGAAGAAGGTATACATAAGTGGTGATGACATGTAACGTAATCAATCTATTAAAATGAGGAATTCCAAATTTTAAGCACCGCATAAGATAACAAGTATATCACGTGGAAAAATTGGTCACACCATGCTTGTTTGCCATGTGACTGACGCATGAAATATTTTTCCGTGGTCAGCGGTTTGAGTTTGTGACCAATGGCTAAACCATGGAAACGGTTGAGAGTTAGTTTATCCGTTTTTCTTCGATGTTTTATTCATTTTTCAAGGAGCATGTTATATCATGTACGTTGCCTTCAAACATGACGTAATGAGTTTGAGTCCTCCTCTTATAAGCAGTAGATGTGCACACATTGTTCACGAATTAATTGCGGGAACCGGCTTTGACAAAAGGGCCAAATTAATTAGGAAACCAGGATGTCAATATGGTTGAACATGGAAAGCACGAATCTGACTTGGGTTGAAGTCTCGACCAATAAGAGCAGAAAAACCCTAGGCCTTTTGCATTCGGCGAAAAAACTTGGTTTTCATAAGTAGGTTTTAATCCGATTTCTTTAAAACCTATTGGAGATTAGGTAGTATAAATATCTAAGTAGTATGCTGACAACTAAGTCAGATCAGTCACAATCAAGGAAAATTGAATCGGAGACTGAACTGACATTCGATTCAACTGGCCTGTCCAGTTAGATTTTGAAAACAGCAGTGCCATTTAACGATAAGGACGAGAGGAAAAAACTTGAATATGAATAAGTGCAATCATCACTCGATTGAGGGTCTATGCGACATTTGGATAGTTAAATCGCCGGGAAGCATGCAAAGAAGCCGAGCTTTTATTTTTAGAACTATTAAAATCGCCGGACAACATCAGTCGCCAATAACACACAGAAATATCACACGGGACGTCACATGTACGAATGCATAAACTGTTTAAGTCAGTTGGCAAGGGAACAATCTCCAACTACTCGAAGGAAAAGCCATGGTAATGGCGTTCGAAAAGCCATGGTAATGATGGTAATGGCGTTCGAAAAGCCATGGTAATGGCGTTCGAGCGTGGAAAGTTTGAGCACGTCTCGTTTGGTTTTTTCTTTCCCCCTACTTATTATTACAACGTGTGGAAGCTCTCGAAATTCTTCTTTTTCTCCGGCTCGTTGGCCACGAGCTGCAGCGGCACTCCTCTACCCGACCCAACAGCGGGCCCCCACCAACGACTCGTGCCCCTCTCGATCACTCGCCACGTCACTGGGACGATGTGCACGGAGCGGTAGCAGATTCGTTTGTTCTCAGATTTTGGTGGAGAAGTCTGCTGTCTGAATCCGAGGCAACATCAGGCTGTTAGGTTGGCTCAAAGAGCAAGGAAAAAGTCATTTTCGGGGAGTCTTCGCCCCAAGTAAGAAGTCGGCAACGATGAAGATGACCGGGGGAACACCGTAATTCAAGCTGAAAATACAGTACAATTATCTAATCTGCTTCGCGCCTTAATCGTCTCGTGCAAAGTTATGCGGGGCCTACGGTCCATTTCGATGCTAGCTGCTGCTTCTTTTGTCTTCAAGCGACGTCTTTTGGGGTAGATGATAGGTTAGATTACACTAATTCACTTGAGGTTTTAAGTGAAAGATGTGTCCGGTTGGAAGATAGAGTTGCTCGAGCCGGTGTTCCCGTTTGAAGGGCGACGTCGAAGTATGGCGCGGAACAAGTAGGTGTGACTGTCGACTTCTATTGTGGGGAGCTCAGCGGAGTCGGTTATAGTGATCCTGCTACCTTCCCGCATCAAGCTCATTTGCATCAATAGTTCACTATCCACGGACATTGATGGGGTTCGGAGTTGAACTTTCTCCCCGAGATATGATATCAATGCTCTGTTATCGTATGGTTTTGATTGTTGGCCCTTGTATTTTGTACCACTGTTTAGCGAATATTGTGAGAAGCTCATCCAATTGCGGTTATAGTGAGAAGCGAGTAGGAGTTGCAATTCATAACTACATGGTGGATCTTCAAGTTGAGATACACGCTAAGACAGAAGGATATTACCCGAGTTGAGGAGGAATATGCCTAATGCAGGAGGCTCACACGTGAGGGAATGATTTATCGAGAGACGCCAGGAAAGTGCTAAGAAGGAATGGCACATTGGACATATGAGCTGTCTAAGTATGTATAGTGGTAAAAAAATTAGGGCAGACTCGATTAAACCTCATGCCAAAATTCTTCCAAGTTATATGAGCTGTCTTATAGACTATATCATATAGATTCAATGGACATATTCTAGTACAACTCCACTTTGAAAACTCGCAGTTGTTGTGGTCATAAAGTCTCGTAAGGAACATGTGTACATGTATAAAGTCAGGATTAGGATGATACCTTTGAAATGCTGTTTTGAAAAAAGATGCATGGCTATCCATCTTTTTCAAATTCTTCTGCTCTATCTGCTGCTCTGCTTGGCCACTCCCAGACAATTTTACAGATTATTCAAAACCAGAAATACTGTGGCAGCATCACCTTTTGAGACCCAACTCGATCGGTTCGTCGTTTTTGCGTGTGATTGATAAGGAAATTTTTGCCTAATTTGATGGGCATGGGGAGAGCAAGTGACCAACGCCTGCTTACTTTGGTTAAGGAGGTCATCATGTGTTGTGCATAAAGTTTCAAACGAGAGACCATTGTTTGTCGAAGTCAAGCCCCTTGAAAGACGTTAAGCCCACTCTAACGAGATGGGAAGACTTTTCGGGAAGTTGTCTTCGGGTTCATTAAGATAAAAGTTATCGAACTATGCCGTACGTGAGGAGTCAAATGATTCCAGTTCTTCCATCAATTAGGTTAAGGATTGCAGACATGAAAACATGCAAAGTACTTTAATCGAATGGTTTCCTCGTGTCTCGGGATATCTTTAAGGATTTCTATTGAGTCTACTGTCATTATAAGAAGTGATTTTAATCAATTGGCTTCCTCGTATTTCGGGATATCTTTCTGGTTTCTATCAGGTTCATTGCCAATATAAAAAGTGATTTACATATCTACCATTAACGCGGAATTATACTGCGAGTACATATGCCACTCATTTGACGGAAAATGACAAGTACAAATCTCTAGTGGTTCATTCATTTTTTCTTTTTATTGTTATGTTAGTTTTGTCTTCATGTGTAATCATACGTGCAATACAATTCTTATCACTCGCCATAATTTTAATCCCAAAGTGATCATACGGTACTTATCATGATAATCAAGTTTAAATGATACCGTATGCAAAACTCATTCAAAGTGTGAAATGATATTTTCTATGATCGGCGAAATTGTAATAACTTTTACTTAGCATCATACCTCGAATAAATAAAGAAAAAGCTGACCATGCGTGCACAGTTTGAGGAGTGAGGAAGGATTAATGGGTTGCTAAATTCATGCTGAATCAATCACACCCTGCAAATAGGGGAAAAAGGGTAAGTTTAACTGTGTTATGAGGTGAAAATTAGAAGCTAAAATCGCCGCAAAGCTGTTTCCAAACTGTAGGTGCAAACTTGTCTTGTGGATCGTTGACGCGCGCATGCTGACACATCGCTCACATCCATCTCCATGTATGTATATAAGCCCACCACTCTCCTTCATTTCCATCGCACACCTCTCTCCGTCTCTCCCTCTATCTCTCTCTCTCTCTCTCTCTGAAGAAAAGTCTTATGGAGATGGAATACAAGGCGAGAACAACCACAGCAATACCAACACCCGTCGCTATTCCCGCTAAAGTCATCCCCTACTCAACATCATCCTCACCTTCCTCACCGCCACCGCAACCACCACCGTCCCAGTCCTCGTCTCCAACCACTCCCCCTCCTCCTCCTCCTTCCCTCCCCTTTACCCCACTGCCACCGCTGCAGCCGGCGGTCCTCAGCCCGTGCGCTGCCTGCAAGATCCTGCGCCGGCGGTGCGTGGACAAGTGCATCTTGGCCCCGTACTTCCCGCCCACCGAGCCTTACAAGTTCACCATTGCTCACAGGGTGTTTGGAGCTAGCAACGTCATCAAGTTCTTGCAGGTATTGCTGTCCATCCATTTCCCCATCTTTCACACTGTTTCTTAGTGTTCCTTATCAGGATCTACGCGCTCCCTAATGTGAACGCACCAGAATACTGTAGGAAAAAAAATTGAATTGGTGCGTGCGTGAAGCTTTTCCTTTTAGCAACTTCCCTTTTCTTTTCATAGCCAATAAAAACAAACTTTTTTTTTTTTTATTTATCTTTCCTTTTTCTTTTTGTGGGTTCACAACTTGCCTTTCTAGATAAAGTATCCATTACAAGTCAATCACATTTTAACAAGACGCTCGCACTTTACCTGAGAAAACTAAATTTCTATATTTCGAATTTGGACATTTTCCTAATTTATTAGTGTCACGCGATGCAATATAGCGAAAGAGTTTTAGCGATAGATTTGCATTGACTTAAGATCAAAGTTAGATTACAATTTATTCTAAGCCTTTTAGTCTCGAGGAGATCTTTTATTAGATACTTTACAAAATCAATTCTTTTTTCCTCGTGGTACACCCTACGATCATAGATTTCTGTCGGTATTCATGTCCTCAAAGGTGTCTCAGAGAATTTTCAACCAGCTCATTTGACAAAATGTATTATACTCGTAAACTTCCATGTTAATTAGATTTATGGTTCTTCCATATAATTTTTTTTTCAATTGATCTAATGAAAACTGTTGCAGGAACTTCCGGAACCGCAGAGAGCGGACGCGGTGAGCAGCATGGTGTACGAGGCCAACGCGAGGCTCCGAGACCCAGTCTACGGCTGCGCCGGAGCCATCTGCCAGCTCCAGAAGCAAGTGAGCGAGCTCCAGGAGCAGCTCGCCAAGGCTCAGGCCGAGCTCGTCAACCTTGAGCTGCAGCGGGCCAACCTCGTCGCGGCCTGCATGGAGATGGCTCAGTCGCAGGAGCCGGCCCTCAATTTCCAGCAGCAATTCGTCGACTCGGCCGGCATCTTGGACGACGGCCCGGCTAGCTGGGAATCGCTGTACTGGACGTGACCGCGGGTGACCCATGAGACTTAGCCTTATAATTACTAATGAGAATGAGCCACAAGAAAAGGAAAAAGCAAGGGAACTTTACCCACGACCAATTGTCAACAAAGTTTACTCCCAGAGAAAGGAAATTAAAGTTCGGGAATTGGTATTCCGATATTGACAAGATGCAAGGACGTGCAGTGGGGGGAGGGGTTCTGTCTTTTGCTCTCTGATGAAATTTCCAAGGTCTAGGAATTTTTATTCTATCTTTTCTTGAATGAGAACAAGTTGTTGTGGGTGACCTAATTACAATTATCTTGTCGAATTAATCGGTCATTTTTCTAAAATCAATCGGAGCACAAACACGCTTCCTTGTCAAACTAGTTCTTGACCTAATTGTTGCTTTCCCGATCGCTTTCAGTATTCCTAACTAATTTTGATTTTCCTTTTCATTGCTTTTCTAGTGGATATGACAGGTTGACTATTTCAGTATTGTATGCTTTCTTTTTCCTTTTTTCTTTGTTGTCCTACCCTATGTATTGTTTAAAAAATAGAACATAAACAGTGCTTTTCAATGACTTATTAACCTAAGGTTGGGACACTGAACTTCAACACGGTATCGGATACATAAGTATTGAGTTTCACCAAAAATTCCTCCAAACCTATTATTGTATGGAAGACGTGACAATCGTACTTAAAAAATCTGAATAATGCTAGGGATTTTAGGACCGGCTTATTATGTCAATTATGATATGGGAGATTATTATTGGGCTATTGAGACCCACATACTTAAGTATCTAGACAGTTTGAAATATGACTTAGCAAATTATTTTTATAAAAGACTTTTATATGATACACAGGCTATGCAACTCATTTGTTACGCAAGCCACCTCTGCATAGCAAGGTACTAACAATCTGAATTTATAGAATGATTAAAATCAATGGCAATGGATGTTAATTATATATGAATAAAATTACGCAACCCGTATACTCGGAAATCCATCCTTTCATAGAGGTATTGCACTGTGCACCCATTTATTACATAACCCATTTGAGAAAATGACACAAATGATCATTAAACTTTATCTCAATGTGCAATGTGATCTATGAACCTTTAATTTGTTCAATGCGATCCTTAAACTTTTGGTACATGTTCAATTTAGTCCATAAACTATATGAAAATGTTCATTACATTGCACATTGAGCCAAAATTCAGGAACTACTTGTGTCATCATCCCAATCCATTTCTATCATGATACGGAGAATGAGGAGATAATAAGTCACATACAAAATATTATACTATTCTTGACTAAAATACATGATGTCCAGCTCACGGTGGAATAACCTATACCAATCCCAATAGTCAAGATTAGACATATAAAACTTCCAATCAAACGAATATAACCATAGTGTCATTGAGGAATGATTTTGCTGTAAAAGTGTAGCACCACACACTAGCCCGAACCGGAAACGCGTTTTGCAACCTAAATTATCAACAAAAAGTCTCAATCATGCCATGTGCAAACCATGTTTCGGGCCCCTAAGTTCATATTTACTCTTTTTCAGCAATTTAATTATATTTTAAGCGAACCCAAAGAGTAGATAAAAAATAAAAAAAAAGAACATTAGATTCTCCTAAGCTATCGAAAGGAGCAAACTAAAATTTTCAAGGGTCAAATGCTCAGTGCGAACTGCTCCAACCATACGTTTGCCTTTTCCTGTGTGGAGACAACCATGCCTATTATTGTTATTTTTGAAAGATTCTTTTTATGATATGCTTTTTATTTTGTGAAGTGAAGTCTCTCAAAAGTCATTGTGGAAGTGGAATGGAAACTTATCAAAGTAGAGTCGTGACCCGTCATGGAGGGGCATCAACAGTGGATAAAATGGTTTGCTGGAACATTCTATTTGGATTTTGGAGTTTCCCCAACCCACTACAATCTTTGGCCACAAACGTGTGAATGTATTCGCCCACCAAATATTGCTCAAATCAATTGTACCAAATCAAAAATTTATTTTCTTACATATTCGTCAAGAGAAGGGTTCAGACGAGATTGAGATCGATCTCACCCACAGTTGAAAGTTTCGGTTTAAGTTATCAACGAAGTACTAACGGCCCACTAGACGAGACCGTCATCGTAACTCCACCAGATGTGAGTGGGGAAGTCCACGGTCAATGATACAACTAATTAAGGCCAAGTGTATCATCAGCAGACAAATCGAGATCTCTGAAATCGAGAATTAACTGGCGAAGCAAATTTGCAACCTTCGTCTTGCAAATCAAATCTTGAACCACTTAACCAACCACTTGTTGGCTTCGCTTTTCGGTTGAAGCTTGATAAAAATTGGCCTTACTTGAACCTATGCTATTCTCAATATGCCTCTTATTATTACCTCATAACTTGAGGATGGACCACAATGATAATAAGTACGCTTTGAGCAATGAATGCATAAAATTGGCCTCACGCCTTATAATGATGTGAACTAAAATTATGAGCGAGAGCTAAAATACAACATCATGTTACAAACACACGATTGTAAAACTTTATGATACCGTAGCCCACTACTTTGAAAAATTGAGTTCAACAAAATGGATCATAAACCAATTTCTTAACCCATATTTGATGTGTTGGGTTGTTATATGAGTTATCTATTACGTTAATAGGTCATAATGGGTTTAGAATGGTGAAATCCAAAATAATATAGGTTCACAACTTATTTAGAACCAACCCACATTTACGACTATCTCTTCACTCTCTCTCGCCCTAGTTCAATCTCGTGCTCGTTCGCTCTCAATTTTAGTATGAGTTTTCCCAAATTAGGTTAATTAGAGAAGTGTTTTAACAATATGAATTGAGTTGGGTATGAATTAAGTTGGATATTGTTCACCATATTTGTATTATATGGAAATGAGCTAAAACGGATTAAATGAATCAATTTTCAACTTAACCCACTCATTTGACTAGTTTAGTCGTGTTCAATCGTCCAGTTATTAGTAAAAAAGTTGGAAAATTCGCATGTCAAGATCCAGCTATTGTTGATTAACATTTTGAGCGGTGTAGATACATAGTTGGAATTGACCATATTACCTGGCAGCATATTTATATGGAAAAGTAGTCTTTACGGAATAGCGACAAGCACGTGGACTGCCCCGTGAACGTACTTTTCACAAAGTAAAGCACCATCATTTTTCAGGGAAAAGACCTCTTTTATTTTATTTTTTACTTTCCAAGGTCCAATTTCGATTGCTCTTTTCATGCACCGGTGACTTGCGGAAACTTAAAGGGATCTCTTCGTAGGCATACGTTCGGACTGCCGAGCTAAGGTATAACTCAAAATCTTCACGATGAATTGAGATCGACTCGAGTCGAATAATTGAGAATAGATCCCGAACTCGACTCGCTTTGGTTCACAGTTAAAGAATAATGCTTATATGACGATCCTTAATTTGCTGTGAGATCAACAGCTTATTTTGGATTACAAAAAATAATAATAAATAATTTGAAATTATTGTGATATTCACTCCTTTAAGAATTTGTGTCTCACAATATGTTATTATTCTCTCAGTAACCCAAAAACTGTAATGTTAGCAAAGCCCATATAAGCTATTAGAGATCAACACCACTTTTATTTTCCAGGATGTAAATTTGTACATGACCTTCTGTTAAAATTTTTTTGCATGTCTTCATTTTACCATTTAACTTCAATGGACACAAGTCCAAATATTTCGTACAGTAGACCCTTCAAAATTGAATTGGATCAAGAATTCGGCAATTGACATATAGTTGACCCCCACTAGTATCGGGAAAATTGTCCAAAAAGTCTTAAATCTATTGCACTTTTGCCAATTGAGTCATAAACCTTTTAATTTTGCCAATTGAGTCTTAAATCTTTTCATTTCTTGCCAATTGAGTCTCCGGCCAATTTTAGCCGAAAATCGCTGACGTGAATACGGGGCGGCCACGTGGCTTTGACGTGGACATTTTTATATAATATTTTAATAATTTCTAAATTATTTATGGTTTTTTTCTTCTTCTTTTTTTCTTTTCTCTGTTCTTTTTATGGGTTTTGAATTTAGGGCCCGCGAAGGTGGTCGGTCGACCTTTGCTGGCCATGGGCTAGGCAAGGGCTTGGTGGCCCTCATCGGCCCCACGCCCTCACCTGGGGCCGGCGATGGCCTCGCCTAGTCGGATCTGGAGAGGGTTGTGACGCCCTCGCTCAAAGCCAGCAAAGGTCGGCCGACCACCTTCACCAGCCCTAACTTCAAAATCCAAAAAAAAAGAGAAAAGGAAAAAAAAGGAAAAACCATAAAAAAAATTTAGAAATTATTCAAATATTATATAAAAATGACCACATCATGTTAGCGATTTCTAGCCAAAATTGGCTGGATGGACTCAATCGATAAGAAATGAAAAAAGTTTAGGATTCAATTGGCAAAATTAAAAAGTTTAGGACTAAATTGGCAAGAGTGCAATAAATTTAAGACTTCTTGGACAATTTTTCCCTTAATTTTAGACATCAGAAATGGCCTAGGTATGCCTCAAACCTCTGGCCGAGCATTGAGCGCGAGCCGAGCGTATTTCACCGGGCTATTTGTGTGACATCTGGAAATTCCTACATCAATTACTAATATGTAGGAAATGAAGACGATAAATGTCACAAATACAAATCCTAGTTGAATTGTTGACTTTATCTTGCGCGAAAGCAACATGTATTTACATATCCGTGACTTTCGGAATGTAATTCCATTAGGATGTAATTACTGGGCTTTTGTATATAGGTTGATTATATAGAGTGTGGTGAACCACATATTGCCATAGTAATTGTTGAGAGGGATCGACATGCTCTGAAATACTTATCGAATAATTTTCAAAGTTAAAATTCACTAAGTTGAGATTTTCCTAACGTTCGATAGCTTTTGCAGATAATTTCATTGGGTTTAAAATATTTTTCTAACTTATTAGTGTCTAAAATAGGCACCGATATTCTTGTAATTTTGTTGAATTGCGAACTATCTTGACGAAACATCAATTATCTTCTTTTTAATCACCCAAAGTAAGCCACTTGTCACCCTTTCACTTGAGCACTTCTCTTCATTCTAGACCTAGTATTTAACCCACATGCTTTTTATTATGCCATTGAACTTAGTCATCAAAATGACGTCACTCATGACATTTTAACTTAACCAAGGTTTGTAGCATTCATCACAAGTAAAGTTAAGAAAAAGAAAATAAAAGAACACCCTCTTCCCCTTTCTTGGTTGAGACATCACTCCCTTCATTTTCCACTTCAAGAATTGCTTCATCTTCCCATCTTCTATAAACAAATCAACTTTTCCCATTTCAAAGTTTCAATCAACCTTCAACTATCTAATTAAGTTGTGGTTTTAGCTTAACTTTCGAGAGTCTTACAAAGTAATTAAAGGCTTTGGTTGTTCAAGATTCCATTCAAGATAAGTGAAAACTCTAGAGGCTAAGTTAGATTAATCTACTTAGTACTCTTGACTTGGTTGGTTGATGTTCGTTAGTTTAAGTTTGATTTTAAGTACAAGTAGGTTCCAAGATTAAGTAGAGTTACGGTGATTTCTTGCCTATATTGAAATATTTAATACATGCTTAGAAGGTGTTTGAAAGAATACCCAAATGGTTTTGTTGCACCTTCAAGGGGAAAGAGTGGGAAAATGGTAAAACTAAGCATAAAATGGGTATCTTGATAATTTTTGACAAAGTAATGGGCAAATTTTGAAATTCATAGAAGCGAGAGGGTGCTGTTAATAGGGTTATTATGTGGGTTTCAATATTGATTAGTGGGTTACTAAGTAAGATAAATTAAAGGAAATCCAACCGGTTAAAAGAAAAAAAAAATGAGTTTAGAAGCTTTAGGGGTAAATTCGTAATTTCACCAATTTGAGGGACGAATTTGTAAAAACAAAAAACTGGAAGTTTTGGGCACTGTTCACAGCATGAGGAACGTTAATTTGATAGGTGGTTAAGTTATTTTTAGAGTTAAATGTTTAATATGGACAACATGTCTAATTATTCAAAATTGGACCTAATTGTGTAATTAATTTAGAAGTGAGTTGTTTTGGTAATTTTGTAAAATCCAGGACATGCTCATAGCGTAAATAAAAGGGTTAATACCATGAAAAATCCCAAACTGGTACATCTGTGATAATTTTACCAAAAACTATTTTTTTGACCATAAAAAACCCTAAACTAGTACACCTGTGACAATTTTACCCCGAACTATTTTTTTGACCATAAAAAACCCCACACTAGTATACTTGTGACAATTTTACCCCAAAACTAATTTTTTGGCCACCAAAAACCCCAAACTGGTACACCCGTGACAAATTTACCCTCCGTTAGTTTTTGTTAAATTTTACTGTCAAATTGCTAAGTTTAATGACACGTGGTAATTGACATGTGTACTGGTTTTGCGTTTTACCCCTTTGTTTGTCACAAGTTTACGAATTTGTGATTTTGTGATATTAACATAATTTAACAGACACTAACAGAGGGTAAATTTGTCATAAATATACCAGTTTGGGGTTTTTAGTGCTCAAAAAATTAGTTCGGGGGTAAAATTGTTACAGGTGTACTAGTTTAGAGTTTTTTATGGTCAAAAAAATAGTTTGGGATAAATTTTTCACATGTGTACCAGTTTGGGGTTTTTTGTTATCAAAAAAATAGTTCAGGGTAAAATTGTCGCAGATGTACCAGTTTAGGGTTTTTCATGGTATTAACCCTAAATAAAATACTGACATGTCTTAAATAACAAATGAATGGATTTTGGTGTTTAATTAGTATGGCTTGATTAAGTGAAATTGAAAGTTTGGGGAGCAAAGAAAATTATAATTTGAGAAACTTTATTGGAGCAATTATATAAGTTATGAGGATAATAGCATGTTTGAATCTAAGAAGTTTATTTTCTCATGCTTAGTATGTGATGGATGGTTGTTGATAAGATCTGGTAATATAAAAAGTAGTAATGGTGAAACTAAAGCCGAAAGTAATATTTTTGTAATTCGACTAAGTTACCGATATATTGGCTAAGTGTTGCCGATTATTCACGTGGTCAATCATTTGAGTTGTCCATGTTCACGGTGTCGAGTTATGAGCATCGGTTCCTAAGTTACCAATTACCTATTTATGGTTTCCGATTAACTGACGATGGATTATCATGGAAGAGTGATGATATATGGGTTGAAGTGCATGCAATTAATTGTTTATCATTAATTGCATGAGAAATAGCAAATTATTGATATGTACATGGCGATTGTTATGTTGTTATGAAATGTATGTGAATAATGCCGCGTGATTAAGACATTTGCCATAACCTATTTGCCATCGAACAAATTCCTTTGTATGAGTGTGTGGATGAGACTCTGGAGTTAGCTAGATGTTCTACCGTATGAGACTGTTCTCTACAAGGTTGAGATGATATGAAATTCTATGATGACATGACTTATATAGTCATGATATGACATAGCTTGTATAGCCATGGTATGAAGTTAACAAACGACCATTATCATGCGGATGTACAATGATATAGCTTGTATAGCCCGTGATGAATGGGTTGAGGCGTGGTAAAGGTTATGAATGATTCCGTCCCTCATGAGTTGGTGGTTGTTAGGAAATATATCAATAAAGGTAGAATTGTCATTGAAGGTTTAGAGGTTATATATATACTCTTGTAATCTCTATTTTTATAATTGAGAAATTATTATCTCTTTCATCATGGTATTAGAGCCCCAATCTCTCCATCACCATCGTCATTGCACCCCAGCCCCTCGGCATCATCATCCCATCTAGCCCAGCCCCTCGCCTCAAACCCTTTTTTGCCTCAGCCCCTCACTTATCTCGCCCAACCCCTCTCCTTGTCTTTGTCCCTTGCCTTAGTTACATCTCTTCCAGAGGTGTTGCCTAGTCGCCTCACTTCTAGACAAGTCGCTCGGTCGCGTCACTCCTAGACGCTTTGCTCAGTCACATCTCTCCTAAAGGCATTGCCTAGCTACCTCACTTCCAGACAAGTTGCTCAGTCGCGTCGCTCAGTCGAGTCGCTCCTAATCTTATGTCACCCTTCCGTGGCTCCGACATGCTCCGGATCTAGTCGCTCTAGCTGCTTCTTCCAAGTCACGCCTTCACTATACAAATATGATTTTAAGACTAAACTTTCACTTTGAGACTTTGAAGTATCTTTTTTGCCTAACATTGCTGCCATGTTGATTGATATTAGAGGAGAATGTTTTATTTTAGTTCGCAATTGAAGATTGATTCTAATTATTTCTTGGTGGGAGTCGATTTTAGGGTACTTTGGTATTAATTATCATGATTTACCAAGGTCGCAGTAAACTATCGTGAGTGGTGGTGATTGGATTGAGCCCAATTTTTTTTAGAAATTACTATGCAGCTGGTTGGATTATTGGAGTTAGTATTGATTGCTATGAAGTTCATTTTCTTTGGGCTTAATCACATCCTTTATTTACCGATGGCAAATACCGGATCGACTTCTGGATCTCCTTCTAGTCACTTTCAATTAACTTTTGTCAAGTTGGATGGAACTAATTATCGATCCTAGTCTAAAGCAGTAGAGGTCTATCTAATTGCCACCAAGCAACTCGACTATATTTCTTCTACGGAACCATTTGACAAGAATAAAATCGCCGATTGGATTGTGGGGGATGCAATGATCAAGACTCTTTTATGGAATAACATGGATCCTAAAGTTAATCCTCATTTTATTCAATGTGTTCAGCTATGACAGTTTGGGAGAAATGTGGACTGCTTTATTCCAGGCAGAATAATATGACACAGGTATGTGACACATGGGAAGCTTTATTTGATATTCAACATGGAGAACAATTTTTATTCGATCATTATGCTTGTTGACACCTAAATTTTGGTAATCTAGTTAATCATTAATTTGCATAAAAATTAAGGATTAAATTTTAACCCATAAACAAAAATATTTAAATTGCATAACATATAGTTTAGGTTCATTTTAATTTAATTGCATTTTGCATCATATTGGCGGTGGCGAATGAGTTTAAAATTCATCGAACAATAATCGGCTCGCTCGGGAATGCAAGGGCCGAGAATTTCAAGACGAACGGGCTCAGTTGTGTTAATTTGAGCTTAATTCAGCCCATTTAATTTAATTAGAGCCCAAGCCCAAGTTTAAGTCCATTAGGATATTAAGCCTATCTATTCGACTTAGGTTAGAGTTATAAATACATCTTTTAGGTCAGATTTTAGAGGGAGGAGGTCATAATTTTCAGATCAGAAATTTTTAGAGAGACACAAGTGTGAGAGAGAGGGAGAGAGAAAAGCGACGTCGCGCATCACCACCGGGGACGCCGCGCGTCGTCGCACCTCAACCGCCCGTCGATGTCGCTACCTTCCACCAAACGCTGCTGCTTTTGCTCTCTCTCTCTCGCCACAGAAGCCCGAAGACGCCTTGCTGTGTTGAGTCTCCTTTGGCGTCAACGTGGACGGTTGCTGCTTCTCTGATTCTTCACCAACGTTGCTGCTCCTCGTCCACTTCCTCCCAGAATCGCTCACTCCACAGAGCTTATTTGTGGAAACTCAAAACACGAAAGTTGTAGATCTACGAGTCCTTGATCTGTGGCTTTTAGAATCGGGTCAATCCGACGTGTATTGAGGAAGTTACGCCCATTTTTCCGGAATCGTGCAGTCTTGAAATTTTCTGTTCGGAGTCACTCGCCCACGCACGCATCAAATCCACCGAACAGCCTTGCCGGTGTTGCTGTGCATCGTCGGTGTCGTCGTCGCCGTCCCGCCGTCGCCGGTCGTCCCATTCCCGATCCGCAAGCCGATCCCGATCCAATTCGAAATTTGGAAGTATTTTCAAATTAGGTAAGTGGATATATTCTGAATATCCTTTTCAAATATTTAGATTCCTAATTTGGTGTGTTTGAATATTTTGTGATTATCGTGTGGATATTTAGATATATTAGGATAATGTTCTATATATCCGCAATATTTTCAAATATTCAAATTAGGAAAATTTCCTAATTTAGCAACGTATCTGGACGACTATTTGACCTTAATCCTAAGGTCCGATACGCGGCGATATGGGAAATTATCATCCTATCTATAATCATTTAGATACGATGATAAATTTCACTAGCTTTCCAAATTCGAATGATCGATTATCCGTTAATATCTATAACCCCATATATATGACCGATAATTTGATTTTTGTGCATAATCCGAGTTTGAAATGAATTTGGCGGATCGCGTGGTTGATTTGAATTGGTTGCTATCCTTATTTGCTTTGATTGTTTTCCTTTTTAAATAAAACAGAAAATTTCAAAAAATATTAGTTAGAGTTTGAAATTAGAAGTTTTGCATGTTTAGGATTTTCGAATATATCCCGAAGGATGAGATAAGTATTTAATTTAAATTAGGACTTAACGTGGCATGTTTCCTAATTTAAATTAGGTATTGTTTTAATCCTAACGGATTATTCACTTTATTTTATTATTCCGAATTTTAAACAAAAATCTCAAAAAGAAATCATGCTAGGGTAGATTATGTCATCATAGAGTGCATGTTATTTTAGACATTTTTATTATTCCGAATTTTAATAGAAAATACCAAAAAGAGAAGACATTAGGTTGCATGTTATTTTAGGCATATTTTTTTTCCGAATTTCATAAAGAAAAATACCAAAAATAATCATTTGTCCGTCATTAGAATTAGGTCACGTCGTCGCACGACATATAGTTTGCATGTTAGATTGCATTAATTCGCATGTCATTCTTGCACATCATTGCATGTAGACTAGATTTCATTTAAATAAAGTGAAAATAAAAAAAAAAGAAATTGAGTGAATGCTTGTTAATTAGAAATCATATTAGGTTGTTGATGTGATTTTCTAATTAACAATGCAGATGCTTGCATGGCACTGAGGTAAGTTGTTCTCCTAAGCTTGCAATTTATTTAATACTTTGATTTTTGGGTGTTAAATTGGTGGTTTACGCATACGCATGAACACTTCACATGTTAGTAATTAAGCTAAAATGGATCCAAATTGCCTGCAAAAAAAAAATTTAAATGAAAAGGTACCGAAAGGGCGTTAGACTAGATCTAGCGTAATCAAGTCCCCGGACTTAGAATCTCTGGTTCATAGGAATAAAACATATCTCCCTATGTTTTATTTAGGTTTCTAATCAGCCTACCATAAAATGATTAGTGGCGACTTCAAGCATGAAAACATTTGCATGTTAATAACTTAAACCTTAAGTTGCGAATTGGTAGGGCTTGGGAGGGCTCGAGTTAAGTTCAATCTTAATAATCCATTAGCCCGAAAAAAGAATTGACAGAATTTTTTAGGGTCGCGACAATGCTCGATTCACAACTCTTTGCCAGCAATTGGATACCTATCTTCCTGCCTCATATGATCCAGTGGTATTGGCCAAACGTCAAAAGGATCTAAGGGTGATATTATACCTCAACTCATTGGGGCCTGAATATTCACCTCTTCGTCAACATATCACATCTCAGAGCTCTCTTTCTACAGTAGATAAAGTCTTCTCTCAGGCTCTTCGTTCTGCAATTATTGAGAAGATTTCTTCCACACTAACTTTGGAGATGAGTACTATGATTTCCCATGGTCACAATAGACGTGGAGGTCACAGTCAAGGTTACCGAGGATGTGGATGCGGTCTTGTTCATAGTGGAGGCCGTGATGGATTTGGTACTCGTGGTGTCCTTAGTTCTGGGAATGGTTGTGGCTCGCGTTACTGCAATGATTGTCAAAGAGTCGGACATATAGAAACTTATTGCTATACTCTTTACCCGAAACTCAAACCAAATCTTGCTGCCTATGTGGGAGTTGAGAATTCTCTTGTTCCTCCCTCACCGGTTCCACCAAGTTCGACTATGCAGCCTATAGGCGATTCTATTACTTTGGCACGTGCTAAGTATGATGCATTGATTTGCTCTCAACAGATGATAGGATCTTCAGCCCCCACTATAATTTTGGCACAAACCTTCAAAGGTAGTTCATCTTGTTTGTTTTTTGCAGCATCTGACTCTTGGGTTATAGACTCTGGAGCTACCAATCACATGACTAATAACTCTAATCTATTGTCTTCATTTCATTCTACTACTTCTTTATTATCAAATTGGGTTACATTAGCGAATGATTCCCAAACCCAAGTTACTGGTATGGGAGTTGCTCATTTGCGTCCCACTCTTTCTTTGCCATCTGTCCTTCATCTATCAAA
The DNA here is from genome assembly GCA_031216185.1 of Syzygium aqueum. Taxonomy (NCBI): domain Eukaryota; kingdom Viridiplantae; phylum Streptophyta; class Magnoliopsida; order Myrtales; family Myrtaceae; genus Syzygium; species Syzygium aqueum. The sequence continues at coordinate 2,381,162 of CM062240.1, forward strand.
ATCTCCATATAATTTGATTTTTGTTATTTCTTTAACTAAAGAACTAAATTGTTTAGTGACATTTTCCTCTTCTCATTTTGTCTTTCAGGATTTGAGGACTGGATAGATGATTGGTGCGGGACATGAATCAAATGGTCTGTACTACCTTGACAAGAAGATGATAGCTTCTGCAACTATAAAGCGCACATCCTTTGATGTGCATCGGATGCATTGTTGTGCTGGACATCCGCCACCAAACTTTCTTCGATATTTATTTCTCGAGTCAAAGTCTGTAAATTCCTTTGAGTGTGAAGCTTGTCAGTTTTGAAACACCATAGGGCTTCTTTTCCTTCTCACATTCAGAGTCATGTGTCTAGTCCTTTTGAGTTAGTTCACTCAGATGTATGTGGTCCATGTCGTGTTTCTGACATTTTTGGTTTCGGATATTTTGTCACATTCGTGTATTATTTTTCCCGAATGACTTGGCTATTCTTAATATAAGATTGTACCGAAATTTTTCGCTCTTTTCTCTTCTTCTATTTTGAAGTGTTGAATCAATATCACACATCTGTCAAAACTTTGCGATCCGATAATGCCTAAGAGTATCTTGCTGCTACTTCTGGTTTTCAACCGTTTATTGATTGTCATGGTATTATTCATCATACTTCATGTTCATACACTTCTCAGCAAAATGGTGTAGCTAAGCGCAAAAATCGTCATCTTCTTGATGTTGCTCGTTGCCTTGTGTTTCATATGCATCTTCCTAAAACTTTTTGGGCCATGCTATTCTTACTGCCTGCTTCTTAATTAATTGGCTTCCAACTTCTGTTCTTCAGGGGGAGACACCGTTTTTTATGTTACACCCAACTCATCGTCCTTTTCCATTACCTTTACGAGTCTTTAGTTGTGCTTGTTTCGTACATTGTCTTACTCCTGGTATTGATAAGTTAGACCCTCGTGCCAAGAAATGTGTCTTTGTGGGGTACTCTCGAGCTCAGAAGGGCTACAAATGTTATAGTCTAACGCGTTGTTGTGTTTTTGTGTCAACGGATGTGAAGTTCTTTGAGGACCAACAATATTATAATACTCACGTTGTACCTACGGTGAATACTGAATGTGACGGGTGTGTCTTACCAACACTTCCACCAGTCTCCTTTCCTCTAGCACTGTTCATAGGATTTCAGTTTGCTGAGCGCACCTATCATCAACGTAGTACAACCCCTACTACAATAGTACAGCCCTTACAAACACATGATTCATCTGTTCGCTCACCAGCTGTTGTACCATCCTCGAATCCCGATCTATCCATTGCTACTAGAAAAGGTACACGCTCTTGTGTTGGTTGTTTTATGGATCGTTACGTTTCTTATTCCAGTCTATCTGATTGTCTTCATACTCATCATCCCATTTCTAATTTTTCTTGTGGTATGATCGTTTATCTCATATCTTCTCTACCTTTGTCTCATCCTTGTCCTCTATTTCTGTGCCAAGCAGTGTTGCTGAAGCTCTTACTCACCCTAGATGGCAGCAAGCCATGGAGGATGACATGAAAGCACTCATCAAGAGTTGTACTTGGCAACTCACTTCTTTACTTGCAGAGAAGCAACCTGTTGGTTGTCGTTGGGTTTATATTGTTAAGTCTCATCTTGATGGCACTATTGATAGGCTAAAAGCTCGATTGGTTGCAAAGAGATATACTCAAATATATAATGTTGATTATGATGACACTTTCTTACGTGTGGCTAAAATCTCATCTGCTCGTGTCTTTATTTCCCTAGAGGCATGCTTTGGCTAGCTTCTTCATCAGATGGATGTCAAAAATGCTTTCGTACATGGTAATCTAACTGAGGAAGTGTACATGGAGCAACCACCTTGGTTTGTTGGTCATGGGGAGAATTTGGTATGTCGTTTAAACAAGGCGTTGTACGGACTTAAGCAATCTCCTTGTGCTTGGTTTGGTAGGTTTAGTGATGCTGTTATCAAGTTCGAATTAAAGTGGTGTCAAGTAGATCATTTAGTCTTTAGTTCTGTCTTCTTAGCTGGTTGTATCATTCTTGTGGTATATGTGGATGATATAATTATCACTAATAATGATTCAGATGGTATTCAATGACTTAAATAGTTTATGCATACTAAGTTCAGTACTAAAGATTTGGGATGTTTGCGATATTTCCTTGATATTAAAGTTGCCTATTCACATGCAGATATCAATTTATCACAACGAAAATATGTACTTAATATTCTTGATGAGGTTGGATTTCTTGGAGCAAAGCCAGTTGATACTCCTATGGAACCCAATATGAAACTTGATGCAGAATATGGAGAATTATTACGTGATCCAGTAAAATATCGGAGATTGGTGGGTATGTTAAACTATCTTACCGTCACAAGACCTAATATATCTTTTGCTGTCAGTGTAGTGAGTCGGTATATGAGTTTTCCTCATACTGCGCACTGGGATGCTGTACTTTGGATTGTTAAGCACATAAAGGGAACACCAGCTAAAGGACTACTTTTCAAGAATCATGACCATCTAAATACTATAGGGTTTTCTGATGCAGGTTGGATTGGATGTCCTAATAATAGGAGATCTACGTCGGGTTATTGTGTGTTTCTTAGAGATAATTTAGTTGCCTGGAAGAGCAAAAAATAACATGTAGTTTCTCGATCAAGTGCCGAAGTAGAATATAGAACTATGACATATGTGACAGGTGAATTGCTCTGGTTGAGAATGTTATTGTCAGAAATTAGTATGCCAACATCAGATCCATCGATATTATATTATGATAATCAATTAGCTATTCATTTTGTAAATAATCCTATCTTCCATGGGTGAATAAAGCATATTGAGATTAATTGTCATTTTGTACAAGAAAGAGTCCAGAAAGGGGAGATCATTCTTCGACATGCAAGGACGAAGGATCAACTTGCAGACATATTTACTAAATCTTTACGAGGAAGTAGAGTGAGTTGTTATGTAGCAAGTTGGAATATATATCAATAGGGATATAATTGTAATTGAAGGTTTGAGGGTTATATATATATACTCTTGTAACCTTTATTTTTATAATTGAGAAATTATTATCTCTTTCATCAATGATGATGATGCCTCGTTAGTCGAGATGACTCGTGATTCGATATGGTCCTTGCCAGTGACGAATATGAACTCACATGTATATATCAGTAAGCTACTATGTGGTATCTTCGCATTATGAGATAATATGCCATGTACTTGCATTTGAGTGAATGATCTTATGCAATGTTTTTAATTGTTTCCATTGGCATATTATGATAGTAAATATAGTGCATTTACTTTTGCATTAGTGGAATATGATTATTTTGCACTCACATTATTTGTTGGTACCGGATTGAGTGGTAAAAGGATCTCCTACTTTAGACTTAGAGATTTCATTAATTGGGCTTCGGCTCACTCTTTTATTTTTCAAATATGTAGGATGGATCCCCACTATCACTACTTTTTGGAGCTCCCGTGTATTTTGATTGGGAAATATCAAGATGAGCTTGTATTAGAATTGTCAGTAGTATATACAAAGTGTAGTTATATTGTATGGGTTGTCATGGGGCTACTAGAGTGGATTTCTATCGATTTGTTGCTTAGATTTGGAATATCATCAGTGAGTTAGTTGGATCGTCGAAGAGTTTCGATGGTCCTCCTTTGTTGCAACGGCAATGGCCTGTTGATGGGCAAGGTTGTCGATCCGTAGTTCAAGAGCCATTAGGTTAACCCTTCATAGGATAACTTGTAAGGTTTGGGCTAGAGTGTGCAGAGAAAGTGGAGATAGGTTTCTATACATAATGTTTTGATGTATATTACCTGAGGTTAAATTATTTGTTCATTTGGAGATAAGTTAGTTATTTTATCGGAAGATTAAAGTGAAGCCAAAGTATATGCGCATTCGAGGTTTAAATTTTGTGAAAATTCGGATTGTTACAATTTGTTTGTGGCTTGAATAAAAGGATTGGCAAAGGTCCTGACCTTGATCTGGTAAAGGGATGACTGACCTTGATCTGGTAAAGGGATGACTTGACAAAGATGGTTCGCGATCAAGATTGGCTTGATGATCGATCCATGCTCGTATTCATTTATGTCTATGAATTCAATTGATTTAGCCGACAAGCAAATTTCATTTTCCTTAGAATTGGAATAAATAGATTTTGCATAATTTGGATCAAACCAAAAAGGGTTTCCCTAAGCATATCTCGTGTAAGAAAAAGCCCTAAATATTTTAAACCAAGAACGGCAGGACACGATTCCAATTCATATTGCGAAGGATAATAGTAGAAGAAGCATATCAACAGTATATATAGGCTTCGTTTGTTTTGCGGAAAATATAACGTTTTTGGAAACATTTTCCAGGAAGCCAATTTCAAGGAAAATGACACGATTTTTCAATGTTTGGCTGAAATCTAAAAAAGACTCGGAAAATATTTTCCACCGTTTGGTACCGAAAATCAAATCTTCCATATAGTACTTTTAATAAAAAAAAGTATTTTTTAAAATCAATTTTTAATTAAATTTTAATTGAAAATTTTCTTTCTTTTTTTTATCTTCTTCTCTGGCCAATCGCTAGCCATGGCGAAGGCCGGTGATCGAACATAGGTGACGCAAGCAACGCCAATCTAGTGAGCTCGAGCCTCGCCAACGAGGCTCGAGCGATGCCTGTGGCCGGCGATCAGCCAAAGAAGAAGGTCAAAAAAAAGAGAAAAAGAAAAAAGAAAACTAAAAAAAAAAAGATAAGATAAAAAGGAAAACGAAAAATAAAAAAATAATTAAAAATTATAATTTTTAAAAAGAGAAAATAAAAATAATTAAAATGAATGGTGAAAGAAGGAGGGGGGTTTCCACACTTTTGAAGGTGTATTGTCCATTGAGGGAAAATGTTTTCCATGGTTACATTTTCCATGAAACGAATGCTGGAAAATCCAGAAAAGGTTTTTTCGAAAGTTATTTTTCGTAAAACGAACGGAGTCATAGATGGGAAAAGTTCCACATCTCCCAAAACATTGGATTTGGTTATTCTCGTATTTCAAACAACTCCTAATATGGTCAAAAGAAACCTTTGAATTCTAAAAAATGGTGATACCATTACGTACCTATACATAAAATTAATTTCATGAATATTCACAAAAGTGGAGGGTGCCTTTTTTTTATTCATAGTACAATCGAGGATGGTTCTCAACATGTCTCAAGATATAGATCAATGATATTACTAGAAGGCAAAAGCTTCACGTCTCCCAACATGTTTAATTAAATTATACTTTTGGCTCGAATAACTTCTAATATATGCATATTAACTAAAACAATAGAAGGTTGCGCAACACATGCGTTAGTATTTTTAAATGGCCAAAAGAGGCCTTTAAATTCTCGGGAATGGGTAATACTATCATGTAGCCTATGAAAAAGGCGGCCTCGTAATGTGTATGTGATTTATTGTGGTGTCCGAGAACATTTGAAGCACAAAAATCGGTCACAAGAAAATTGATAGAAGTGATTGGTGCCTTTCTCAGCATTCCACAAATACATAGATCACCAATATTACTATATGGGAAAAACTTAACATCTCCCAACACGTTTGATTTGATTATTTTTTTATTTCAAATAACTTCTAATATATAAATGGGATATGTTCACTAGAAGTCCTAAAAGTTATCGCGAAAGTACAATTAAGTCTTAAAACTTTCAAAAAGTTCAATAAACTCCTAAAAATTGTCAAATTGATTCAATTGAATTCTAAAGTTAATACTATCAATTTGTCTAATGGAAAATACTAACGTGGCATTTTTAATTTAATTTCTCTCTCCTAAGTGGCATTTATTATTTTTATTTTTATTCAAATATTATTTAAATTATATTAAAAAATAAAAGTCTAAAAATTAAAAAAGACAAAACAAAACTGAAAAAAAAAATTTGTCACAAATAATGAAGGATGAAATTTGTCCTCTCATCCAGGTTTTATCAATATTGACTTATAGTCTGTTAGCATATCGTAGTGTGTTTAAATTGCTGCATTATTCTTACCATGCAAGTGGGTATTTTGAATTATCATGGTTCCTTATTCAACTTGACTTCTATTAAATAAAACCATAATATATAGTAGAAACATTACAGTATTTAAGTGATTAAACGAAAAAGGTATGAAAAGAAAAGAAAAGAAAAGCATTATCACTATATAACGATGAATTTAATAATTATAACTTATAATTAAGTTTATTTAGATTATATTCTTTTTTTATCTAAGTATCTTTTTAATATATGACTTACTGATCTAATTTAAATTTTCCTTACCTTGTTCTGCTTCACTTCACTTGCCCTTTCTCTTTTCTTCATTGTCACCATCGTTGATCATATCTCTCCCGATAACTAATAAAAATTAACCGAATTAAATGTTACCCTAATGTATTGGAAATTTTTTAAGCTATAATTTATTAAATAAAAAAGTAGTGTAACAAGAAAAAAAAAGCAATTTATCTTATCACTATACATCAATGAATTAATTGAATAAACTGTGGTTTCTAATTGAATGGAATTTGATTATATGTTCGATCATATCTAAGAATGCGCAAAACTAAGGTCAACATAAAACCCTTTTTTCTATGAATTGGTTAAACCAACGCCCAAACTTCATTTTCTTTAAAATTGGATTTAATCTTATTATGCAAAAGAGAGATTCAATGAGCAGATCTTACCGTGTAACAAAAAGTCGACACCTTTCATACCAAGATTACACTATTTCCCACAGCAAAAATAAGTCGGTCAGCTTCAATGTCGTATGGTACTAATTGATTCTATTTGTAATTTCATTCGGTTTCTTTCTTTCGTAGTTCCATAAAGAATTCTTAGTGTTCATCAAACTAATTACATCGTTATTAGTCTAGTACTTTGATGTCACTATTCTTGTATTTCAAATAACTCCCAACAGATTAATCTTAACTAAAACAATAGAAGATGGCAGGGGTTAAATGCATGGGTATTTTAACTAGTCACCAGGAAAAGGAAAAAAAGAAAACCCATTATGAAGTAGCTGGTGCTATCACCTAGAGGGGTTGAATATGTGATTGTAACCAATCTTGACAAATTAAAGCGGAATTAAAACAGTCAAGATTAATTTCGGTAAAGACAGAGTCTAAAGTGAGATAATGCTATTATCGAATACATTTGTGTGCAATATACTATCAAAGATAATTATTAAAAGTTAAGGAATAGAGAAAACTGCACACAAAAGTTATAGTAGTTCGGCTTATTACAAGCCTATGTTTACTATTTGTGCAGACAGTCTGCTGACTGGATTTCACCAATGAATCAATCAGAGATTACAGATGAAAGTAATAACACTCAATATTGATAGGTCTCATTATTTCAGAGTCATTCGTCTCACAATTTCATAGTCACTCTTCTCTCAATCTTAGAGTCATTCTCTTTACACCTCTTAAAAGTTACAAAATTGAAGTGCACTGAGACAGTCACTCTCTTGGACTTTGAAATTTCATATTCATTCTCTAATCAACCCGTTGGATACGAATGTTTCAGGGAGATTGAATAGCTGTTGAGTGATGAAATTAGAATATCCCATTGATTTAGTCACCCATACAACCGAAGCTAAGTTTTCATAAGTAGAGTTCTTCGTTTAGAAAGAACACCTTGTCTAAGGATGATTATCGATCAATCAAAGAAGTTATGCTTTGAGTAAGTTCGTTGCAAAACAATCTTTTAGATTAAGGATCGATTATCATTTCCAATGGAAGAAATCTGAGCCAGATCACTAATTATTGCGATATATAATTTATTCTGAGTCTCGATAAACTTCTTGATCATATGATAATATTTGAATTTGAATGTTCCTTGAGACTGAATGGATTTAGCATAGAGTTTGAAGATGCCAAGCATCTTGACAATATTCTCGTCCAAGCTTTGGTGATGTCTTCATATTACTCTACCAATGTCCATAGTATATTTGATCTCCACGAAGTAAACAAACAAAAATTCAAGACACAATATTCAAATAACCTAAAAATACTTTCGTCTGATTCAACAGATATTATGGAAGGTTTTGTCAATCTTCAAAACATATAAGGAAGTTTTCTCAACACATTCTGCATAATTTATTTAGCTATAGCCTTTGACTATTTGATATGCTCGAAAAACACAACTGGTGAAGCTGTCTCTCAGAATTCTAATGTGAAAAAACTATATTTAATCCATTTATTGATTAAGATACTCACCTGACTGAATCTAGCGGAAGGGTTTATCCGTCGGGCAAGAGAGAACTAGGGCTTTTGTAGTGGGAAGTCATTGAAAGGAAAGAGCTATCATTGACTCAGATCAATTATTTATCTGTGATCATTTTTGCTTGATATAACTCCATGACTTGACGCCCACCAAATCAATAAAAAATAATGAAGATTAGAGAAACCCCAGTGGGAAAAAGAGAATGTCTCTCCCTTTCGGCTCTAGAGAAGAATCCTAGCGTTCATTGATGGTAACTTTTTCAATTTATCGAAACCATGTCCGAGCAATTTTATGACAAGGCCCTTTTTTTTTTATAGGAACTTTAGTTGATTAAAGCCCTATTTTACGACTAAGATAATCTTGTCCACTTGGTATACTGGAACATGGGCTCACTAGAATTTTTTTTTTTTGGTCGAAATGCTCACTAGACAGTTAAAATGCAATTTTTTATGCATTAAACGGATACTTACTCTATGTCTATTATAACATTTACCTGAGATATATATATATATATATATATATATATATGAACTGAACTTCATGCCATATACCAACATGTATCTATAAGAGTCGCGAGTAAAATCATGAAGGAAATGAATTGAGTTTAGGCAAAATACTAAAACAGAACTAGATTTGCTTGATTTTTTATTTACCACAAAACCCTAGAGCTTTCGTCCTTTGAATTCTTCATCTACTCAAATCAATCGTTCTTACAAATTGTTGAAGTATTGCACATTTAGGACCTCCTCAACACCCCCTCTCATATTTGTAAAAGTGATAGCACTAGCTCTAACACCATTTATTGGAAGTGCATAACAAAAGTTTGATACATTTCACATGGGGAGATCGCCAAGAGAGAGCCCAAATCCAAGCTTATTAACATATCCAGTTGAAACAACATTCACTCTCAAGATTAAGCCAATGAATTATCAGTTAATTAGGATATGTTATCTGCTCTATATCACAACAATTCTCCGATATAGAATTTCTCTAACACAACTCATACGTTCACCCTAATAATCTCCTACTCACATCAAGATATCTCAACTTGGATAGATTGGGGCCATCAATCTACCATCAACTCTAATACCATGAGAAATTTTGTGAGACGAATGACAATTATTTTAAAAACTTAAGCTATTAAATGAAGGCACGATTTATTATTTAACTATTCTAGCATTAATGCTTGGCAGTATGTATTATCAACATGCATGCAACGTGTTAAAAACTGGGTTTGACAGTTCTCTAGAAGCTCTTATGAAAACCTCTTCATATCTTATCCGATAGTTTTATCGAATAAAAAGAGCAAAGCATTTTGCTTGCCATACAGAAAAATGAGGTCAGACGTGCGTCAGGATATACATGTCTAGAGGAAGACTAATTAAACATAAATCAGAAGCTAATCAACAACAATAACATAAAATAAGGTCAGAAGCTAATCAGGCATCAAGATGTCGTCAATGATTAAGCTCGCCATGCAAATTAAGGTTGTATTAAATACTACTTTCATCATTCACATGATTGGTTAACCGATAATGACCCTTATAATTAGCAAATAATTAGTTTAATCACGTTACCTAACAACATTCTAATGACAAACATCTTTATCAAGGACTCTAACCAGACCATTGGACGACTGGGTTCTGCTCAGATAAAAAAGTTCTTCCCTCTATTTTTGAAACACGATCGCGAGAATCCTCCACAAGAGAGGGTCAACGAAAACAAGAGTCAAACACCCACCTACACGTATGACCTGGAGCTCCATGCACATTTGTTTTCTATCGATCGTGTCTATATCCACCAATTTACTAGTATATTTCGGTCTCCTGGGGAATCTGTATTATTTCATGCAAACATAGACCAAGTTTGAAAAACTGTGCACCTAATCGAAGAATTTAAGGGCGGAATGAAAGATAAATTGGTATATTTGAGGATTTTTTTTCAGCATCGCATGCTTTCGTTGAACCTTTCGTCATCTAGAACTACGAATTTTGACGCGGAACAGCAGTGACAGGATGGGGACACTAGTCCAACATGCCTCAATTAATAGTTTGTAGGAACCTAACTTTTCTCAAACTTCATAAAGAATAAAATTCAAGGGAAAAAATTCATGTTTCATCTAGTTGTTTTATAATTTCCGTCTCGCGCCGTTGACTAACAACTCAAATTGTATAAGATTTGGAAATGTCAAACTCGAAGATGTTTTGGGCACGGTTTTATTGGTCTGAGTGAATTGATTAATTGAAAATTCTTGCCCGAAAGATTTTTTTTTTTCACTATTTTGGGGGACAAAAATGTTGCCATCACCTGGTGCATCACTAGTTAATAAAGTATAGGATGTGAAGAGCTGGCATAGACTTAGATCAAGCTGATTTATATATAACATCTAGTGGCATTCCCTGGTGATCATTGATCTCGTATAGTCTCTTTATACTATACAACTTGAGTGGAATTCCGCAAAAATATCAACATCACGGATGATCATTTCTCCGTTTATTTCAAGGACAATTAGTGATTAGAAAAACACATTATTGAAAACACTTTGAGTCTAAATAAGGGACATTCATTAACAAACGGAGCCTAATTTGTGTAAAATATGGGACAGTCGATTGATACTCGTCCCAAAGCAAAGCAAAGCAAAGCACCTGTCTTAGTCATCGACTCTAGGATATGGTGGAGAAGTCCCGGTCCGCGTGATCTACTAAAGTGGATTGGCATTGCCCAACTAACGAAAGCATATCTTGTGATAGGGTTCCTTGTTGAAAACTTCTTTCACATGGCATAATTGTCCAATTTATTCGGGGACGATAAAATTGTTGTTGATTCCTCCATTTGCTTTCGTCTTTTTGGTCGGAAATGGATCGTTTCATTTCAAAAATTAAGTGTAGATGGATACACGAGATGTGTTTATGAGCGTAACAAGTCCAAAAGAGATTAGAATATCAACATTTGTACTTTATTGTTGCTTGTAATTTCATAATCTCAAGCCCATCAAATCTTTGCGATTTGTTAAAATTTATCAAAGGGGTCTAGTTAAATTCTAACTGGAGAAGTGCTTTTCGCTCAACTGTGATTGTACTTGCTCGTCTTGTGGTGTAACCTTTTCGATGAAGTGTTCTAACTTGTGTGCATGGTGACACATGTTTTCACAACTACGAGACAGAAAGCTTCATAATAAGGGCTTTGTGCGTTACCTGATTCATCAGGTTAATGGAGTGCTTCACGTGTCTGGAATTTGTCTACTTATATCGGGGTTTCTCGTCATACTAACTGTAATTTTCGATTAGATCCCGTGCGAAGAGAGAATCCAAAGAAGTTCATCAACAAGAGGAGCGACTCTCTTAGAACTTCCCTTGCAGTTCTCCTTGTGGTTGTTAGGTTCTTTCATAATAACGACTCAATGCTAAATAATCTAATCTGAGAGCATAGTTTATTGTGGTGACTAATGACTTTCTAATTCTTTTGACAATTAATAGACTCGGCCGCAAAATTTGAAACAATGGAAAGAGAAACTTCCAAATAGAATCAATCGGTGAATCAATCAGAATGCCGTCATCTACTTGAACATAAATTTACGATTCAATCATGGAAAATTATAAAAGGCGACATCATCGTTAGGAAACTACCATGCACAAACCCGATTTGAAGCAAAAGCCATGTCTAGGTTCCTGTGCTTCACAAGAAATGAATGATTTAAAAACTATTTTCCTAAAAATGATCACTTATGCAATGAACGAAATATATTTTCATTGTCTGCGAAAATGTCAAGACATTAATTCTTGTCAATAATGAAAATACTTTCCATAGACTAATTATTTTAAATGATCATTTTTAAAGAAAATGTTTTTCCAATCATTCATTTTCCAAGAAACATACAGAGCATTCGTGTTTGATTTTTCGCGCTCTCATCTAGCGCATGTACTAATTGCATAACGATGGAGATGAAAAGATTAATTTTTTGAATTATAAGGAAATGTGTCATATTCTTTCCAGTGATTAAATATGGCTCGCTTATTTAAAAACCTACTTATATTATTCACATAACTTTTTTTCCCATCAGTTTAGTTACTTTGTGAATTATTTTGGAACTACTCCATTTATCTCAAATACCACTCCTAATGAGTTTCCAATCCTACATGTTATATGTTTCAATCATTCTTTCATCTGGCCGCTTTAACTTTGCATGTTTCATATGTTTTTCCATCGTATCTCGTCTCTATACACACAATGTCACTCTCTAAGAGTACAAACTCCTATCGATTGGCAGCACATTTAACTTGATTATGCATATGATATTTCCTTTTATCACTCTGTTGTTTGTTTTGTCTGCGATGATGTAAAGGGTGGATTCAGGAGTTGATGAGATGCACAAAGGTTAACAATCAAGCACCATAAAGAAGAACGATGATGGGAGACCAATATCAAAAGAGAAAATTACCATTCAGATCCCTCTAGGAAGTGTTCGTTTCGATCCATGTACTCCATTTAATTGCTCAAAAAGCCCTAGACCTTTCAATTGTACTAATTTAGTTATAAACCTTTTAATGGTTTGCCAATTTAATCCTACACTTTTTTAATTGTGTCAATTTAGTCCTAAACCTTTTGAAATTTTGCCAATTTAGTCATAAACCTAATATTTGGATAATTGGCCAAAAGGATTATATTGACAAATCGTGAAAAGGTTTAGGACTAAATTGTCACAATTAAAAAACTTAGGACTAAATTGGCAAATTGTTAAAAAAATTTATGATTAAATTGGCACAATTGAAAGAATTGAGACTAAATTAGCCATTGTGCAATAGACTTATGACTTTTTTTGATAATTTCCCCCCATTTTATCATGTTTAATTGGTTATTGTCCTCATAGTATCTATCGGCAAAAATTTAAAAATGTTTGTCAAACTTTCGTTCAAGATCCGACAAAAATTACCAAGTCAACACTGACCATTTGATGGGCGATGCCCACAAAACAAATTTTGTTTTTTTGGTCGAAACGAGCCGATTTTCATTTAGCTAGTCACAAAATGAGAACAAAGCTGATAAGTATCTGAACAGAGCAAGTCTCAAAGAGGTAGGGGGCTTCCTTTTCAGATGGTAAGCCAATTAGGAGAAATAATCGTTTTCGATAGGTCTTCGCAACCCAATTTGCCGCTTGATTAGCCCACAAAACAAGTTCCCTTGGGTTCAATTACCTAAAGTGGGCTTCCTTTTCTTCCGTGGCATTGTCCATAGAACACTAAACCTAATTTATCATATGTTTTCGAATCCTCAAAAGGGCCAAGAAACGAAAATGGCCATAAGATCATGATTGCTAATTCAGCCCATTACCCTCTCCGATCTACTGAGAATCAACCCAAAGTTTGTTGTCAAGGCACAGACATGAGTGCAGAGAGAGGCAGAGGCTATTCTTTTTCTGATTGGTAAGGAGCGACCAACGTCGGGAACGCTTCCAGAAAGTTAGTATAGGAATGCGTCGCGAGAAGCTCGAATCGAGCCGAGTTCTCACGAAATTTTTGTCCTGCTCTTGGGAATCAAACGTTTGCCTTTTGGGAGAGTTGAACAAGCGCGGATATAACTAAGCTTACCTTGCCTAGTGGTCAGGATGATTTAATTCTAAAATGGTAATCGTGCAAACTTGATGTATGTTGAGGAAATTTCCTAATAGATTTAGAAGTTGGCAAAACTATCCATGTTAAACTTATAAATCTAATATGTACGATGAAGCATTTTGATCCAGGTAAATATATTCTGGAAGTGGCAACTTTATTACTTCAAGAGAACTTAACTTTCTGGACACTCAGACTTTACAAGGTTCAGAAAGAAAACTTTAGACTCTACGAGTTTCAGAACAAGAATTTCGGACTTTATATCAAGTTGATGAAGAACTTCAATCGTCACTTTTAAAAGGTTCAAACCTTACTGGAGACTCACGCTGACTTAAGTTCTGAATGTAAAGTAAGAACCAGAAATTCTTCAGATTCAGAATTTATTCAGAACGAAACATAGCGGCTAATGATCGGGTGTTGATTTCACAAAAGGAAAGTTTTGATTGACTCAATCTAATGTTATAATTGATTGACAAATCAAACATTATGGCAAGTATATATTACAACGGACAAAATTCTACTTATGGAAACCAAGATTCTTATTGTATGGGCAACCAAATTAAGTGAGATTCAGAGTTTGTTAACCAACGGCTACTCAATTCATTTTATACAAATCTATCTAAGGTGAAGATTGTAAGATGATGCTTTGAAGACTGTCCAATAGCTAGTTTAAAAGTAAAAGAGTATAAAAGGAGATTAATGAGAAGCAGAAGGTAGTGAACAAAATCGAAAATCAACTAGTCCTAAGCTAAATATTGAGATTTCGAAGGATATTCTGTAAGAGTGATTGTGCGAGATAAAGAGTTTTATCATTCACCGAGTGTTATCACTCAAAATTTGTAATCCATTTTGATCATATAGTGGAATCCAATCAGTAGGCTGTCAACGTGAGAGAATGGATGTAGACTTATTCTAAGCCAAACCACTATAACTTTTTGTGTGCAATTTTCTCTATCCCTAATCTTTCATTATATTGTTTACACTGCACACTGGCACATTTAGAATCTAAACATTCGTAAGACTTTACTGATTATAAATCGTTTCCACTTTAAATTCTTTAAAATCACTCAAATTACCTATTCACCCCCCTCTAGTTGATACTTGCTAGCTACGTCAATGCAAACTCCAGTTAAGTGTCCCATGAGATTCCACAGCATCGAATAAGAGGATGATGACCAAGAGAGGGACTCTTCATGATATGTAGATAATCATTCCACGATGCCTCTGCCTTTGATATCTCCCGCATCCAATACACATTTTTCTTTGAAGTGATATATTCAGATAGGGAACTCTCCATCATCCAGCAATGACCCCATTTAACAGAGGTACATCACTGCCACTTTCAATGGTAACAGAAACACAGGCTTGCTTAATGGGGACTTCTCTCAGTTCTATAGGTCACTTGACGTTTTTATTAAACTATGATATGGAATTGTCCACGAGCACAAAAGTGGAGAGAGAGAGAGATGGTGGAAGTACTAAAGCTTGCTTATTTCCCAAACTGAATAAGAGTCCATTAGGAAACAATTGAAAGAAACATTGGATCAGAAAAGCCATCCCACAGCAAACTACAAGTACACATATCATTTGTTGTCGCCTACAAATATAACACCCGACCAATCTCAGGGCACAACGAACTAGTAATTCAACAGAAGCAGTTAATGAGAAGCCCCAATTGCGCAAAGTTGCAAACAGACAAACACTCGAAACAATGACAGTTTTATTCACTCTTCCCTCTACAACTTCAGTGGACTTGTTGCTGAAGAAAAGGTGATGAGCGTTGAAATCCCTGTCCATCCCCTCTCCAGCCTTCTCCATTTGCGCTTCCACAAGATCACACAACTTCCTAATGGCACCACCCGCATACCTGCTCCCTCCAATTTTAACTTTGTCCTCCGATTAAGCCCCAAGCTCTTTAATGCTACTGCTCTCTACCCTGGGAGGTCCCGAAAGCCTCCTAGGACTGGCAGGGGAAGAAGGGAACAACAGACGCTTCTTTACAGACCCCACCGATCCCTTCTCTGGAGTCCTGCTCTTGTCTAGCCCTAATGGGCTTGACAACCGGGATTTAGCCTTTGCGGACTGCGTGGGGGCCATGTAACTCGGGACCGATGTAGTGCTGGCAAGGCTTTCGTCATCCCTCGCCGGTGACCCGGCAATTGTGTGCCTCCTGTACTGCTCGGACTGCACGCTGAACATGCTTCTCGAGTCGTCATCCCCAGCAGTACCGCCCCAACCACGGCCCTTTGGGCTGGGAGGTTTCGTTTTGCTGGTGACTGATGATACCGATGGGGCTTTTGAAGGAGTAGACGGAGAATGACGAGACGGGGCTCGGCTTGGCCGATGGGCAGTGGGGGAAGGCTTGTTATCATTGTCGAGGTTGCGTCGGGAATAAGCTCGGCTGATTTCTCCAAGGGACATGGCGTGGCTTGTTGTGCTTCTCACAGAACCTTGATCGTTGTACTCTACAGTGCTTCGAGTCTCCCATGGCCTGGCTGCCATCCACCGCTCTAACCAACTCCAACCCCAGTGAGGGTTGTGCGGGTCCATAAATGTTGGGTTAGCCGACTTGGAATTGTTCTTCCGTGTTTGCTGTGAGAAAAAACATCATCAAAGTATGAGTTTTGTACGTTTTAAGGCTGTAATCAACATTAATCTTGAAATATGGCAAACTAAAAATAGATAATCTGTTCCTTACCCAAAAAAAAAAATTAGATCATCTGTTCCTTACCAAAAAAAAAATAAGATCATCTGTTCAAAATGTTGTGATACTTAAAGCAATTGACCAACATTGAAGAATAAATTGTTTCATACTGACATTGCTGTCACTTTGGAGAACAAGCATAGAATGAGATACAGAGCAAGACTCTCCAAGAAAAACAATAAGAGCATGATCTTAGCACCTGAAAATGTTGGTACTCCATGACAAGCAATACTATAGGTTTCATGCAAAAGGAATAATCTGAAGAGAAATTCCTTAAACAGGAGAACACGACCACAAGTTTCTGATCAACGATAAATTCCCCATAATCATCAAGCAAGTACAATTTTCAAAATGGGAAAAAAATGACTCGACATAAGAACTTTTTTCTTGGTAATCTATTCTAAAATGAACTAGTCACAACATCCTACAAGTGGAGGCAACTTTTATACCTTTCTAAAGTGGACAACCTATGATGTGCCTACCAACAAATGCAAGACGACATAGAAATGGTCGTGTATGTCTCTCCACAGGTCAAACCATATGATACCAGTTCTAAGGCAAGGCAACAACTTCTGATCTCAATAATAGACGAGCCTTCCAAACAGACAACCAAGCACATTACATTATCAGCAGGGATGGCCAATGGAGTGACCCACCATAATTTTGTGCTGAAACGGACAAGTCAGTGGTTTAGAAAAAACCATAAAAACAAGAAGAAAGCATCACCTCAATCAAGTGTAATTTTTTAAACCGGATTGTCATGCTCTTAACAGGATCTTATTAATGAGGCGAGAGGATAGATGGACACATCACCATCTTGGGGAAAAATTCCAGCACTCTATAATAAGATGTCTAAATTCTTGTGCTCAAGCATCCACAACACATGCAGTGAGGTAATGGCAGTACCTGATGGGAGAACGCATAAGCCAATGCCCTCTCTCTTCTCATGGCAGCTTCCTGCTTGCTCAGTAAGTTTGCTTCAATTTGCTCCTTCGATTGCACGCTATCATTCCATTCATCTCCCAACTGTTACAAGGAGTTCAAAATTTAAGTCAAAACAGGGAAAGGGAAAAAAACAAACGATTATGAAGAGCCGAACCAAGGAATAGATGCAAAAGGGCTACAGAGATGCAACATGCATTCAATTTGCTAGTGGCATTAAAAATCTTTTGACTGAACACTAATCAGTGATGAAAAGGATTTACTTAATGAAGAAAGGAATGGGTTGGCCCGATAAAATTTTGAAAAAGGAATGCCAAGCTAAAACATCTCATACACCGGAGGCTGGAATGAATTGGAAAACAGGAGAAAAATTATGCAAAAATAAATTAGCATGGACATGCAAGCACTGACATAAGATCAAAACTATTTAACGTTACCAAATTGTTAAAGGCACTTACTCTCAATTTCTCAAGCTCTTTCTCGCATTTCTGTTGAAGTTGCCGCTGCAGGGCCTGATTCTCTTCTGACATCCTAATTCTTCTCGCACGAATCTGAGACTGCACCCGGGCAAGTGTCTGCATGCACCGCAATGTTGTGGTTGCTTGTCTCTTAACAGATTGCCCTTGTATTAGTGTCTTCAACCTAACAAGTCCCCGTAAAGCTCGCAATGCCCTCCTCGCCTGAAAGTACAAGGCAAAGATTTTCACACGATCCACTAGATGCTAATTCATAGAAGCTGAAAAGACAGCATTGCCATAGCTTTCCTAGATAAAGAAACTGTTGTACATGGAGACCCGTCAAGGCCATTCTGGAAATGGATTTCGCGTTTTTATACTCCGTGAAGGCTGAATAACCAATGCAGATAACTTATGAAAGGATCTTTTTCTTTCTTTTAGACAGACAAGAGGACAATTCAGCAACAAGCTCATCCTGTGGTCAAAAAAAGGTAAAAAGTTCGTCCCCTTAGCCTGTTACAGAGAACCCTGTTTTTATATGATTACTTACCAAGTATCCTCGGAATGCAGTTTGAATCTTGATAGCTGCAATTTCCTCTTTCGATTTGCCCAAGTAACGCGAAGCAGTCGTTAGGCGAACCACCTCAGCAGCAGCCTGAGCAGCAGCAACCGCTGACTCTGCCGCAACGGCGGTCGCAAGGGCCACTGAGTAGGCATGCTTGCTCTGCTCATCCTCAACTGGCTTCAGCTTCAATTCCTCCGCTGGAGGCGGTGGCGCATGGACAGCCAATACAGTTTCCTCAGCTGAAGAAACCGGATCCAGAGTGCTGCTTTTGCCAAACCATTTTTTCTGAGATTTTCGAGATTTCTGAAAAAAAAGGAGAGAACCAATTCGTGTGACCAAAACATTGAGCAAAAAGTTAAACAAATTAAAGTTCAAACACAAATTATGCACCTTATCTTTCTTCTCTCTGGAATCAGGACTAAATGCTTTCTTCACTGCAGAGAACCAATTCCCTTTCCTCCCCATGTCCTCCTATTCATTCACCTATACAAGGAAACAAAAATCTAAAACCTTCCATAAGTAACGCATACAATTCACAAACACATAAAGACAACTAACAGACACAGCATTTCTATCTATGGCAAAGAATTTGAAGGCAGATCTCTGCTAAAACTACAAAACTTTCGACACGTCATTATGTAAATACTCCGTTTTGAGGATTAAAAGGAAAGGCGGTAACTTTCTCGAAACTATTCACCATTTCAAGCCGATGCTCGAAACCCAGACGTCGAAATTGGGGAATTTTCAAAAAAGGGACAAAATCCAGGGAAACGAACCCGGACCCATAAGAACTTTCAGAGTCGCCAACTATAAAGTACGCCCTTCGAGATTCACAACTCCAGAAGGGACAAAAACTCAACAGACGCAAAAGCCAAAAATCCCAAGAAAAGAACAAAAATAAGAAAGAATCAGGAGGGATAGCGATTGACTCCGCACAAGTGCCGAACGCGAGAGGAACGGCGAAGAATACTTCTTTACCTCTATGCATGGGAAGAATCCTTCAGATCTCGGCAAAAGGAGAGAAACGTCCGTCTTAAGCCAAACCGCGCCAACGAGAAGAAGAATGAGTGCAACGAGCGGACTCCTTCGAACCGGACAGAGAGAGAAAGAGAGGTGAAGCGAGGGGAAGACAGAGAGAGACCAGATCTTGCCGGAAGGCAACCTCCAAGCGGAACGCACGAAGGAAAACCGAAATGGAACAGCAACAACAACAACAGCTGTTACTCCCCCCACTCTCTCTCCCCCAGGACCCCCATCATCTGCCTCTCTCTCCCCGGGGTCCACTTTCTCCTAGAGAGAGAAAGTGGATTTGGCCCGGAGGTGGGCCCCCACCCGCCCGCCAGCCCGGTCAGCAAACGGAAACCTCCCCCCCCCCCCCCCGGCAACAGCAATCCACGGGCAACCAATGACAAACGGAATCGCGCTGTCTGTGTTTTCCTCCCCCCCTCTCTCTCTCTCTCTCTCTCTCTCTCTCTCTCTTTCTTTTCTAAAATAGAAAAAACAGTTACTCTGGCAGTTACGTCTTTCGCTGTTGAATGCGCGCCGGCGGGGGAGTTTCAAACCGAATCGGAAGAAAGAGTTTACAGCGCGATAGCTAGAATCACTATTGATTTCTTTTTGCTGTTGAATTCAATGTTCATTGAGGTGAGGATATGTAACTGAAAGTAAAAGAACAAAAACAAATTGTGTATTGACCTGCTCTAACTTCCAACTAGAGGTGATCTTTTCTTTTTATATTAGGGACAAATTCTAAAGAAAAGCATCCGGGTCATTCACTAGGATTCACTTAATGTGATTTTAAGCTTTTGATTTTCTTCTCATAGTACCTGATTTGTTATGTCCACATAGGCGGATGAATAGACTAAGGTGCATTTGGGAGAGTTTTTGGGTGATGTACAAAGGCTTTTGGACTAATAGGTCTTGATGAAATGCAAATAGTGTTTAGATTAGGGTTTTGTGAACCAACTTTTTCATTAGAGACAGAGAATGCAGAGATCGAAGAAACCCAATTGTTAAGCAGTCGAAGACGGCGACCTCAAGAGACCTCAAGCGGCCCAGGAATGGTGGCGCTGAGGGTTGCGTGACCTCGAGCGATGGCTGTCGATGGCATATCTGAACTCGTCGATGATGATGCACGATGCCGATCCGATCAAAATTGAAAAATGGAAGTGAGGATAAACTTGGATTTTAGATAATATAGTGAGAGCAAAGTTGGAAGAAACAAATTCACTAATCCTAAAAGTAGCATCTCGAAAATGTCAAATGCCATGCTAAGTAGGATTTTACATTGGTTTAATGTCTTTGCAAAGTTGTGCCAAACACATCCTCGGCCTGTAGAATATATACGAATACAAAAAAGAAGTCGAGGACAAGTCAAGTGGCGGAAAGAGAGTTTGAGATCATTAAGAAAATTTTAAACATATATATGTGCAGAAAAACTTTCGCGTTGAGGGCCGACCACCCTCCGTGGGTTCTTGCCATTTGGCAATGGGGTGTCAAGTTTCGAAGCAAGGGTTTCTACTAAGATAATGGTGCCACGATTGTCATGGCTAATGCGCCAAAACATTTATAGCATTAATAAGATCCAACATTCCGAAAAGAAGAGAAAAGATTGGCTTTGAATCTAGACTAAAGCCTAGAGGTTCAAATTTTCTAATTTAATTCATGTCACTTGCATGCTTTTAGCATCGGGCATAGCACATTTCGGAACATGTGTTTAATGGAATTTTGATAAATAATTTTTTGTCAAGGTTACAAGAGAAAATACTAGGAACATTTTCTAATCGACTCTATTCTTAAATCGGAAAGGATATGGTAATTGATTTACATTATATTCAAATAAAACCCCCCACGTTATCTCAAATTTGGCATTCATACCATGATGTTTTCAACTCTATTCCGGTGCACCCTTGTTGTCCACTCCGGCTAAATTGTTGCCGGAAAGTGGACCACGTGATCTCAAGTGACTAGATGGTGCTCACTCGAGAGGGACAAATTGAAATATCCAACAATTTTTGGGAGAACTATGTTTTGCCTCCTAAGTTTTTCAAGTAGTAACTAACAAATTTCCCTATGATGTTCCAAAGTTTTGGCAACGTGCTAACCTGATCTTTGAACGTTGCAATATACCCCCGTATAGTATTTGTAAAATGAAAGAAAAAATAGATATACTTAAGGAAAAATGAAAGGAAAAAAAGGAAATGAAATATATATTTCCAGGATTATACATTATGCAGATTCTTTTCGAATAGACCCTTACCCTTATTCTATCATATTCCAAACTCATTTCTCTATTACTTTATCCATATTTATTATATTTTTAATTGGATTTTACTAAAAGGAAATGACATTGATGTTAAATAAATCAATTTAAAAGCAAGCGTCAAAGATTCAGGTATCCTTGCAGCGAGGGAGGGTCAATCATTTTTCAGTTGGCACGACCTAATAAAGTGCAAATGCACAATCATTTACTTTTCAAGTTTTCTTTTGTTTTTTAGTCATAATTAATATTCTTTTGATTTTGCAATTACTCTAAGGGAAAGATTGCAATGAATTTCGAAAGACCAAGGGAGAATATTGAAAAATAATAACTTAATCAGCAGGGACTATTTGTAACTATGAAACAAAGTCTAAATGGCAAAATGTAATCCTCGCCATCGAATGACGATTTTGCTCTCAAGTGTTTGCCGGTGACGAGTCACATGCGTCACATGATCGACTTTTAGGTGATGATGTTGCCGGAGTCAACGCTAAGGAGGACGCCAAAATCGACGATTGGAAAAACATGGGTTCTATGCCAAATTTATGATATTGGGTAAACTTGTCAAAATAGTCATAAACCAATTTCTTAACCTATATATCAATAAATGAATCATAAATTGATTAGTTATATTTAGTAAATGGGTATAAGCATAATATGGGTGTTAAATGGGTTATAAATGAATTGTAAATTGATCATAAATGGATTTACAATTTATTTAAACTCAACTTATCTTCCTTGCTCTCACTCAGTCTCACACTCACTTCGCACTCTTATCTTAATTTAGGAATGGGTTTTCCTAGATTTAGTTAAATATGAAAGTGTTTTAACAACATGGATCGGGTCGGGTGTGAGTCATTGTATTTACATTATAGGAAAATGGGTCAAAACGAGTTAAATGTATCTATTTGGATCAGATCATTTTCGACCCGATCCAAATTCGTTTCAATCCATCCGTTTAACAAGTCTAATATCGGGAGCAAGTTGTTACGACCTTGAAATTTTCAAGAGACTAATCCTAATTTATATTTCCCAAACTCCCTTTATTTTTCTTATTGGTTACCATAGTTCGAAGCGCTAAGTAGCGCTAAAGGGTCGAGACTTTGATAACAAAGAACGAAAAGCACGAATAAAAATACTTGATACCCGACTCCCAAAGAAAGTAGTTGAACATTGAAAGTACAACTCTTGATGCGGTCACCATACTCAACACCTAGAGAAGAAAAAACAAAAGACTAGTCACCACCAGTCACGTGAATTCAGGCCCTTACATTAAACAACCCTAGCTTTAAGGATAAACAACCACTTGCAGGATTTTTTTTAGATATATTCGAAAAGGGTCTTATTAAATGATGTACGTTGCCATCTCCAAAGAACCGTTTAAACGGGAGAGAAGCATCGCATCGAAGAACCATAAATATTTTACGTTGAGGCTCTATTTATTTTGTAAAAAATATTTTTTAGGAAAATATTGTTCTTATTTTGTCGGTATTTAGTTCGCTTAGGAAAATGAGTCGACAAAAAACCTATACTTATATACAGGAGAATGATTTCCTTTTTAAAAGATTGGAAAAATGAACGTATCGACATTTGAATCCGACCCTACGATTGGGCGCCCGGACTAGGGTCCATCGAGGCCAAGCCCATAAACCCTGGCATTAGTGTTCGAGTCTCCAGCATCCGCACTAGGATCCATCGAGATCGAGCTTGAAACCTTAGTGCTTGAGCCCCTGGCGTGCACATACAAGTCCATCGAGGCTTGGCCTGAAACCTGATACACCAGCACCTGAGACTATGTCCACAAAGACCGAGTGTGGATCTCGGATCCCGAGCTCAGATTCCCAACATCATGGCTCGGGTCCACAAAGGTTGTGCCTAGATCCCTGATGCTTGAGCTCTAGCCCTTGGCATTCGGGCTAAGGTCCACAAAGGTGGTGTCAAGTCCTCAATGCTTAGGCTTGAGTTCTTGGTGCCCAAGCCAAGGTTTACTGAGGGCGAGGCACAAGACCTCAATGCCCATGCTTGGGTCCATTGAGGTCGAGCCAGGGACCTTAGTGCTTGCACTCAGGTTCATCGAGGCCAAACCCTGCCACTCGACGCTCGTGCCCCAATCCATCGAGGCCGGGCCCTGGACTTGAGCGCCCGTGCCCTAATCCCCTGTGCCCGAGTCGAGATCCACCGAGGCCAAACTTAGGGCTCCCGTATCCGGTTTTTTAGCTGTCCATGCTCAAGTTACTAGCATTCGACTAGTGTGTATCTATTTAGGAAAATCATTTTATACCAAATAACTGAAAAATACTTTTCAGTTCATTTTCAATGTCAACCAAACACCGAAGTCTATTATCATATTCATGGAAAATGACTTTATGTAACATTTTCCAAAAAACAAATAAAGTTGCCTAACCAATATTAGCCGGACACTCTCGTTAACAAAAATCTCCCTGCGAAATAGGGCAAGCAAGGTCCGTCCAGATTCTTAACTCAACGTTAACATACGGAAGAGTGAAACTTTGAAAGCACTTGCCAATCAAACAAATCAAGAAAGGAAATGAGGTTGCTTTCCTTTAACCAAGAAAGAGCGTTGCCAAAAAGGTGTGTCCCTCGGACAAACCGAACATTTTCTTTGTGGTCCGGCCAGAAAGATAATTCAATGAAGAGGCATGTCTTGGGGTGGTCGCATTCATTACATCACATGTTGTCCCTGACCCCTTCCTATTAAATTTTCCACCTTTCCTCTCGAGTCCTCCAATTAATTGCAAATTTTAACTTTTGGCCCACCCAGGAGGGCCAGGACAGGAACCACACCAAGGGATTCCTTCTAACACAGAAGTACAAGGGGCAGAGGAAGAGAGAAGTACAAGAGGAAGACAGAGAGGTTCAGCTGCGCGACGCCCCTCACGTGCTTACCCAACTGCCCCCCTCCTCTTCATCACTTTCGTACGTTTTGAATCTTTTTGAATCATTTCTGTCCTCCCCCATCACATGGCCTCATGATCATCTAAAACATACATCACCCTCACAAAACAATAAAACATATAACACAGATCACATTTAAAAAAAAAAATCTCCAAAAGGCAAGATCTTAAGTGGGAGAATCTTGAAATATTGAAATATCTTGCAAATTTTCTAAGATTAGGTTTGTTTCTTTTGAAAAAGAAAGAACGGGCAAATGATGATGCGGAAACAAGCGATCGAATAATAAAATAAACAGAATTAAGAAACCTACTTAAATTAGGAAGCTTTTCTTTTTTCAAACTCAAACTTGAGATATATATTAACAATTGAAATGAATAAGAAATTCTTTATATTTTTTGTTCTTGTTATCAGATACTTCCATCCAACAAATAATCAAAAGAAAATAAGATAAATCTATCTGTGGTCAACAATTGGTTTGCTAGCTGAGCAACATATTGAATAATATGTATATTTTAACGCAAAAATGCTCGAGGAATGCTGGGATATTGCAAAGAAGAGTGAAGATAAATCATTTGCAACCGATATGAATACCGCTTAAGCGATCGATTCAGGAGACTCTAGCTAAAAAGGAGGAGATGGATAGGCAGAACGAAATGATAGAGGGTTGGTTTGATTGGAGTAGGCCTTGCTTGTTGATGGGACTAGTCAAAATTGTGTTCAATAGAAAAACAAATCCCAAGCATAAAGTGCACATCGCTGAGTATCAAAAGAACAAACAATCGAAGACAAGATCTCACCAGCGAAAACTGAATTCCTGGATAAAACTACTGAGTAGGACTTGATCTTGGATGATGATGATCTGGATAGACAAGTCGGTTTTTGTTTTTTTTTTTTGGCCGAAATCAGGGATTTTTATAGACTCATTTAGAAAATTCTTTTTTTTCCCGGTAAGGAGGGGACTAGAAAAATTTATCAAGCTTAAGGATTTGATTGCGTAAATTCACAAAATCGAACACCCACACTAAAGAAGTCATATGCGTCGACAATGAGCTCCTTTTCATTTTCAGAGAATCATTTCACCAAAAGAAAAGGTCAATATATACATGTAAAGTATGAGCACACGATGGGAAACTTATGAGTCGAAAATGAAAGTTTGATTTCTTATATGGGTATCTTTTCAGATAAAGCTTAACCGAGTAACCGAGTCTCATTCTTTATTTGAATCACAAGCTAAGCAATCAAAAAGAGAGAAGTGACGAGTGTTATCCTCTGGCGTTTTGATGCCTTTGCTTCTGAATGAAGAAATGGGCCTCATTATATATACGTTGAATATTTCCCCAAGTGTAAAGCGAGGAGAGAAAAAACAAAGTGGACAAAAAGAGACAGAAGAAACTTGAATCCACGATTCTAGAGACTAGTTGTTTGCTGATGTTAGCGGAAGACCTAGCCCGGTCAAAATATATACGTGATTGGAGCTTACCTATAGCACCAAAAGGGTGTAGCTTTAATTGTTAATTACACGAAAAATGGAACAAATGAATGGATCGCTTCTCTAGAATACAATCGGAAGCAAGATTTGATGTGTAAGACAAATAAATTCTTCTTTGGAAGCATGGTGCGTGATGAAAAGTTGCATGCACACTTTGGAAACGGCCATGGATGAGAGAGGCGAAGCATGGGAGGTAAACATCGGGTTCTTATGGTCGAATTCACGTGCTTACGAGGGGGAAAAAGATTTTGCGCACGCGTGCTAGGCACTACTAACTTGTGATGCCTAAATGAATAATCAAAGAGGCTTTTAATAAAAGGTCAAAGTTTTACTTTTAAATGTAAAGAAGAGACCGAGCTGCGCCAAATCCAATGACCCCCTCTTAGATTATTCGGCACGTCGGCACTGTTGAGTTTATTGAAAGGAGAAACAAACCTTAATTTGTGGGGAAGTTTCTTTCTGGTCCACAAAGTGTAGGACCAAGAGCCCGAGGGCTGAATTAGAAGGCAAAGTGGACCACGGAAAAAATCGAAATTGGCCCAAACCACAGGGTCAGGCCGATCAGACTCGAAACTTGAGATAGATCTTGTGAACCCCTTCTTTGGTGTGAGTCAACACTGAGTCTGGTTCCATCCTGAAACTGGATCGAACTAGCATGGATTAACAGATTATGGGTCAGTTCCCAGTTTTGCGAACCTAGATTAGGCCTAGGACCGGTTCAGTTCTCGTTCTAAGGCCGAAAACCAATTCAACCAGACCGGTTCTCAATGTATCAGTTCTAGACCGATTATAAAGCCTCTTTTAAAATGCTTGTGTGCCTACATGAACTACACCGTGATTTTGCAGCACGGTCAAAAAGCATAATCATTTGGCCGATAAAAGTTCTTGTCAAGGAATGGTGCGGCATTTGTTTTTAATTATAAGAAATAGGTTTCTTAACCAAATCAGGAAAATTGCCACTGATTCTGCTCTCGGTTCCAATCTTTTTAAAGTGGAGTCACAAGGTCGGTTCACATTCTAGGTTAAGAACCAATCCACCCAAAACCAATTACCCCTACTTACAATTTCATCATCGAGACAACAAAGATGGCGATGTCTTAAGATCCTAAGTGTTCTGTCCTACGATGTCGGTTTCCAACCAAGAGTGCAAAAATTCTTCCACTTAGCTTTTGGTTAAAAAGACTACTTCGGGGGTACAGAGCACAGACCCAAAGAAGATGATTGTGCACGCTACCTTTCCTTACAAAAAATACAGATGACGTATCAATGAGGCAGAAATTAAATAAAAAACAAGAGCTCCAATGGCAATAGGAACCAAAGTATCACTGCATCACAAAACAGTATCGACTTAACAAACTACACACAACAAAAACGAGCAAAGCTCTTGCTACCTTCTCAACCACCTCCTGCAAGGAGAAAATAGCTGGAGATGGTAGCAAACACTTGATGTCAGCTGCCGCGAAAGCCAAAAACAAAAGCAAGAAAGACAACTACTACAAGGAAAAGGAGTTCAGATTAAGTTCGCGCAGGTTTCGCCAGAGACACTAAAAACTTCATGCTATATAAGCTTCTCTCATTTGCCACCCTTTTTGGCCGCTGATTTTGTGACCTTGGCACCACTAGGATCCTTCTTGTCGACATTCTTGATGACACCAACAGCAACCGTCTGGCGCATGTCCCTCACGGCAAAACGACCAAGTGGAGGATACTCGGAGAAGGTCTCGACAACCATGGGCTTAGTGGGAATCATCTTCACCATCCCAGCATCACCATTCTTCAAGAACTTGGGCTCCTTCTCAAGCTCCTTACCTGATCGCCTGTCGATCTTGGTCAACAGCTCGGCAAACTTGACAGCAATGTGGGAGGTGTGGCAGTCAAGAACAGGAGCATATCCATTTCCAATTTGCCCAGGGTGGTTCATGATGATAACTTGGGAGGTGAAGCTGGCTGCTTCCTTGGCAGGATCATCCTTTGAGTTGGATGCAACGAAGCCACGCTTTAGATCCTTGACAGCCACGTTCTTCACGTTAAAGCCAACATTGTCACCGGGAAGAGCTTCTTGGAGAGCCTCATGGTGCATCTCAACGGACTTAACTTCAGTGGTCAAGCCAGTGGGACCAAAAGTGACAACCATACCAGGCTTGAGGACACCAGTCTCAACACGACCAACAGGGACAGTTCCGATACCACCAATCTTATACACATCCTGAAGTGGGAGACGGAGGGGCTTGTCAGATGGTCTTTTAGGCTCATTAATCATGTCAAGGGCATCGAGCAATGTTGGGCCCTTGTACCAGTCAAGGTTGGTAGACCTCTCGATCATGTTGTCTCCCTCAAATCCAGAGATGGGGACAAAAGGAATCTTGTCAGGGTTGTATCCCACCTTTTTCAGGTAAGAAGAGACTTCCTTAACAATTTCATCATACCTAGCTTTGGAGTACTTGGGGGTGGTGGCGTCCATCTGTCATCAAAGAATAATTAGTTTAGCTGAAAATCAACAAACACAGAGCAACATACTGACAGCAGCCCGGAATTACCAATATACCTTGTTACAGCAGCAAATCATTTGCTTGACACCGAGGGTGAAGGCAAGGAGAGCATGCTCACGGGTTTGGCCATCCTTGGAGATACCAGCTTCAAAACCACCGGTGGTGGAATCAATGATGAGGACAGCACAGTCAGCCTGGGACGTTCCCGTAATCATGTTCTTAATAAAGTCACGATGTCCGGGAGCATCAATGACAGTGCAGTAGTACTTGGTGGTCTCGAACTTCCACAAGGCAATATCAATGGTGATACCACGCTCACGCTCGGCCTTGAGCTTGTCGAGCACCCAAGCGTATTTGAATGATCTCTTGTTCATCTCAGCAGCTTCCTTCTCAAACCTCTCGATCACACGCTTGTCAATCCCACCAAGCTTGTAGATCAAGTGTCCGGTCGTAGTCGACTTGCCGGAGTCGACATGGCCAATGACCACGATGTTGATGTGAACCTTCTCTTTACCCATTATAGCCTTTTACTGTTGCTGCGCAAAAGAGGAGACAAAAGCATTAATAAAGAAGAAATTACAAATTTCAAAGGACGAAAACACCGCAAACTCTTGAGTGGCAATTAGCATCACCAGAAATTTAAGCATAAAAATTAACTAAAAATTTCTTTTATATTCTCAAACAAATACGGGGTTAATCTTGCAGTGTCCTTCAACCGGACCAACAACAGGTTCATTATTGGCACTGCAAATCACGTTTCATATTTCTGCCAATCGAATCCGTGCAAACTATGTTCCAAACACAATCGTGAGATCGATTCTACCGTCTCATGTTCCAGCCGATTCCAGCAAACAGCAAGTTCAACTGGAATTTTGCAGCAAAAACCGAACAGCAGAGAATTAGCTAGACCTAAGAAATGGCACTTCGACAGCGAAAACACAGATCGGCGAAGCCCGGAATGCAGCATACGACACCGAAGATAACCCCCACACACTCGTCAGATCAATTCAATCGACCCGACCATTTCCACACATCCCGCAGAACGCAGCATATCATCAAACCCCGCAGGACTCAAAGCGAACCAGATCGAGCAACAGCGAAGACAAGACGAGACCGAATCGACCAAGACTCTCGACGCCAATCGATTCGACAAAAGAACGCAATCAGAACCGAAGAAACACCGATTCGAATCGACTTCAAGTTCGGCAGCTAACCACGACACGATCAAAGTCAGTCGCAGAACGATGAAGATTGCGAAGGAGATTCGAGCGGCGCGAGAGGGGATCGCGACTCTTACCTCGATTTCGAAATGGCGGTGATCCCTCGGAGAGACAGCGAAGCAGGAGACTCGGTGCTGGGGAACATGGAGCTCAACATATATATAGATATATATATATATATATATATATATGCTTTCGCTTGTTAGGGTTTACTCCTCCGCCGTTGGATCGGCCTTACGTACAGTTCACCGCGCGCGGTCGGGATCCCGACACGTGGACGTACGGCTCGGCCCTCCGAGAATCGATCGGAGCCGTTGGATGGGCGATCCGAGGGCGGGGAAGGGGGGAAGACCGTCATTTCGCTGGCCTTCGCGCGCGTTGACTTCGCTGCCAGCTCTGGCGGCTGCGGACAGAGCCAACCGTTAGGAATAAAAATGGCTTTATTTTTGGCAAAATTGGCCCCTCCCATTTCGAATTGGAAAATCTTAATTAGTCACTCGTTGCAACTCATTAAAAATATTTTTGATAATTTAAATTTGTTATTTATAGTAAATGACTTTATTAAATCGTGGGATACTTCTATTTTCAATTGTGCCTTGAAAAATATTCTATTTGTAATTTTAGTTTACTTCGCCGGTGTTTTATGAACACTTGTTAACCACCAATAGAGTTCATTTTTTTAGCTATGAGTCCAGTTTACCGCATTTTTTTCCCACTAACCTGAAAGATTTAACATGTATACATGGAAAAATAGAATATGCAAATCATAGGGTTCGTGTTGGAATTATCGCAATACCAAGTATATGATTTTGAAATATACAAGTTAGAAGGCACAAATTTTGAAATGAGACCATGCCAAGTATGATTATAGAGAAAATCAAGGATGATTTTCATTATTTTTTTGCACGTAGAAAAATTTGATTAAATCCAACCGATGCGGTTGTCGAAGGACGTGGTGTTCCCTAAGCGAGCACCCATCGTGGATAATGAATTGGTCGCGGCAGCATAATAAATTTAAGAAAAGTTAATTGATTCGTATCCACGTTATTCGGTGTTTGTCTTACATAGCCAATGTTGTGTCGTTTGACGGCCATATAAGCCTGATTTCGCTAGATCTTGTGTCGGAGGAACTCGATTAGACATGGTGTGCAAGTAAAAGGATTTGATCGGAAAAATTAAAAGTATAGGGATTTGATCAGAAAGTTAGTAAAGGTCTACGGATGAAAAATAGAGTTTTTTTTCTTTATTAATTTCATAAAAACCTGTGATGGTAAAGGAAGATGGGAAGGCTTGGAGAGCCCAATACGAGGAAAGTCTTTCACTTCTAAAATCTTTTGTCTTCTCTCCCAATCCACTCCACCGAACAAAGTCGTAAAGTTACTTTGGAAAAATTATAACTAACCCTAAAAGATACAAAGATAGGATACATTAATTTGACTGCTTTCCATTCTCTAAAATTGCTAGAACGTCCCCCGTGATTTGAACATTTCTCGGGTAGTCCCTAAACTTTCCTCAATGTTTCCTCCATAAAACTTTTTTTTGTTCACTTTTGTTTTTAAATTTTTCAAATCCGCTCAATGTAATCCGTCCGTTAAAAAATGCAATGCTATGTCCTGAGCTTTTTACTTACGTGGGATGTCAACTCAGAACTTAGTAAGGCGCCGAAAAGTAACTGAGTTACCAAATAATCTCTTTTTGGCTCGTCGATCGATTTTCATTAGTCCACTTAACAAAATGATTACATTAAATATTGAACACAAATTCAATGACTATTCATCATCATCACTGACATTGCCCGTTTCTGTGACCCTCAAGATATTTTGAATCCTTCAAATTAATATAATTTAATCTGGTTTTTTGCTGGAAATACAATCTGAGTTGACTCCAATGTGTATTCCGTAAATCAACCTAGAAGTACACAACAGTAATGCCACTCCATCGCATTAATTAATCTAATTAATGGGTTAGATACTTTTGGTACGCATTGCATTTTCCTGTAAAGGTTGAGGATTTTGTCGAGCCGATTAAAAATTTTATGACTCGGTTACACTTTTTGATCAGTGTTTTAGGATTTAATCGAACCAAGGTTTCGGACTTGCTGTGCAAGTTTCCCACAATATTCCCAAGTCAATTGCTCCAACTAAATATGGTAGAATAATATTTACCTCTTGATATGGTTACTAAATATCAATTTTGCAGGGCAATATAACTCAAGAACGTCTATAAGTGCAGCATACACGTAGGCATTGAAAGTCGAGCCAGCTTCAACTTGAAAAAAGCCATGAATCATCTAGAGATCAGATGCAAGATACATACTTGAATTTGCAGATTTATGCAGAAAAAGAGATTATCTACAGATCAAGTTCGTATGAACATCTACTTTTAGTTTACTGTTTCGATACAAACTTCAGACCCTCTCGAGGATCGAGAGACAAGAGACGGCAGGCGAAATCGCCATGTGCGTTGTCACGGGGTCTGCAGTGCAGAAGACTCCTAAAGAACTTCGAGGAGAAGCAAAACCACCACAACGCTCACGGGAACCTCCTCCACCGGAGCCATCGGACCGAACTCCCCGCTCGCCAGACGCATCATCGCTGTGCAGACGCGAACCCTGAAACAGCTGGCGCGGGCGAAGTTCGCCAGGCCCATCCGGTCGTCCTCCGAGTGCTCTGGCTCCGCCTCGGGCTTCGACACCTTGACACGCTTGCGCCGATGCTGCTGAGAAGACGGCGAAGCCCCGTCTCGCTGGCTCGAGCTCCGCTTCGCGCCCTTCCTCATGCTCGACGATCTGTTTCGACAGCGATCGCTTCGGACACAGATGGTGCAAAAGAGAGGGTTCTTTGGTGGGGATCTTTGGGTTAGGGGAAGGGGAAGGTGGACGTTGCCGTCATTTATACTTGGCCTCACTTGCACGCCATGTTCTTTATGACCAGTTGAATTCATGTTACCTAAAATAGATCAATGTTTTCTTTTTTCGTATTATTCTGGTCTTCATTAATTTCAAACATTCTCACATTTTTTATTCACATGCGGCATGTCTACTCTTTTTTTTTTTCTAGTAATGTGAATACTCCTTCGTTGCAAGATCGTATCCAAACAATAATTCGAGATAAAAGAAAAATACCAAGAAGGCAAATAATTTAAACGAAGAACGAGACTTAAAAAATAAACAAAAGTTCTGAACCTTCGAGAGACAAAAAATAAGCACATTAAAAGAGGAAATATACTATGTTTCCTATTTAGAGCGATTAAGTAATGCTTTGTTAATGCAGGGATTTTGCCATGTTTCCTATTTAGTAATTACACTATTTTGGCTTGACATGGTTGTGGTGGCTTATTGATCTGATTCATAAACTCGTAATCAGACTCGACAATCTTTTTTATTTACCTATTGCAAGAAATTCTTTAATACATGTGCATACATTTTTCCTTTATTTCCTTATAACTTGTTCTCTTTTTCGCCTTTTATTTTCAGTTTTCATCTAATAACGTAATAATTTAACTTCATCTCGGTTCAAACCTGTTGAACTATAGTTGCCTTTTGAAAATCTATGGTAACATGGAATATCTTGGTTGATTATCGGCCCGAGTTCACTTCTTTATAACGATAATATCTTAATTACTTTGAATACAGCAATATATGCAACATGTTATATAGATTTTGTTCTTTAAGGGGAAAAGTGCAAAAAAAGTCTTAAACCTTTTGCATTTATACCAATTTAGTCCTAAACTTTTTTTTGGTATCAATTCAGTCCTAAACCTTTTATATTGATACCAAATCAGTTCTAAACCTTTTTATCTTTGTGCCAATTTAGTCCTTCCGATAAATTTTGATCGAATTTTGCTGACGTGGACGTCAGCTGGCCGGCGGCCGATCACCGGCGCTGACATAGACAACTTTTAATAATATTTTAATATTCTTTTGAATTTTCTTTTTTTCCCTCTCCACCCTCCTTCCTCCAGCTGGTAGCTGAACCGACGACCAGTCATAGGCCAGAGGCCTCGCCGGCCACTACTGCGACCTCGTTGGCCACTAACGAGGCCTTATCGGCCACTAGTGAGGTCATGCCTCACCCAGCCCCCGACGAGGTCGACCTCACTTAGTTGCCGGCGAGGCTCGAGCCCTTGCTAGAGGCCTTCGTCGCGGCCTCCGGCAAGGGCTTGAGCCTCATCGGTGGCTGGGCGAAGCTCAACCTAGCCGGATCTAGCGAGTTCGAGCCTCGCCGGCCGCTGGGTGAGGCATGACCTCATGACCTCTGGCCTTCGGCCGGTCGTCGGAGGAAGGAGGAAGGGAAAAAAAAAGAATAAAAAAGAATAAATAAAAATTTAAAAATTATTAAAATATTATTAAAAGTTGTCCACGTTAGCGTCGACGTTCACATCAGCAAAGTCCGGCCAAAATTGGTCGAGAAAACTGAATTGGCACAGAGACAAAAAGGTTTAGGGCTAAATTGACACTAATGTAAAAGGTTTAGGATTTAATTAGCACAAAAAAAGTTTATGACTAATTGGCACAAATGAAAAATATTTATGACTTTTTTGAGACTTTTTCCGTTCTTTAAGTAATATGATTTTTTTCCATATTTAGGACTTTTATTAGTACCAACTTCGATGATAATTTTCTCTTAGGACAAATTTTAGATAGTGACATGAGATGGTACCATTTTCACAAAAAAAAAGTCCAAAGTGGACATTAAAGGCTTGGACTAGTCAAGTTAGTTTTAAAAAAAAAACCCGAACTCGCAAGCCCACCAAATCATTGCCAGCAGCTGGAGCAGGAGCAATTTTGTCCAAAATTTGCAACCGCCTAAAACCCTAAAAGCCAAAAACCCAAATCGAATTATAACTGAAGGGTTCTTCATGGTTTTTCTCCAAATTGTAGTGATTCTTTCGGATTTTAATCATCAAGAGAGCCTTCAGTTTCACCCTTGGTCAAAGAACGGCAAAAACAATTCAAGAGATCTTGCATAGAGTATGAACTGATGCAGGATAGCAAAGAACAGAAGAGCACTGATTCTCTGAACAAGCAAGAACCCATCTTTCACTAACAGAAGAGTAGTGATTCTCTGAACAAGCAAGAACCCATCTTTCACTTTCAGGCTCATATAAAAACATGAAGAAACAGAGAACCCGTGAACAAAAGAACCCAACTTTAAAAGGGATTGAGACTGCCGACATAGAAGAAAACGCAGGAGAGAGCCCGCGGCAGTAAAGACTACAGTCTACAGAATAATGGCATGTTTGAAAACTTTACAGATAACGTGGACGAAAGAGGTTGAAGTTCTGCAGAAGATAACTGCTTAAGATGAGTTTAGGTCGCACCACGCCCGAAGAAAAAGCAATCTCGCAAGGAGAGAAGGAGAGAACACATTCAAAATCGGAACTCGAAGAACACAAGAAGGCTGAGCTTCTCTATTCAAATTTGTTTGAGTTGGCGAATACTTCGGAGATCATTATTTCTCATACCAAGCATGCCCATGTAAGCTTAAAGAAACTGAAGTATGAACTGATAACATGTGACCCCTACTCATGGAATGTTGACCCGTTTGTTGTGAGATCAAAGGGATTTGGATAAATTTGGGCTTTAAGCCCATTTTAAGTCTTATATATATTGTACTCATATGAGATATCATTATAACGAGTGGATATGATTGAAAACCTAAATATCATAATGGAATCCCTTTGTAGGACGTAGCCCTATTATAAAGTGAATCTGGGTAAACTTGTGTGTCAATTTTTCTATTATCCATGTAATTGTTCTGATTCTATTTCACATATACCCCATCAAAATTGAGGTTTTCGATTTTCGGGATTTCACCTATTTTTATCCTACTGAAAATTTGAAACACAATCGTCCCTTATTTGATATTAATTTGGCCATTTCAAACCCTTATTTGACACAATATCCATTTTAAGTAAATTTTTTAGAAAATTGTTTCATGTCCTTATTTGAACTTTTTCCCTCTAACTTTTAAGATCGTGGTATATGTATACTTAAGAAGTTATTTGCAATATGAAAATGCATGTATAACCCGATCTCGACCCCACTTATAGACAGAAAAATTTCCATGGGTGGGGTTTGTTGCAGAACTTTTTTTAATAAAAAAATCTCATGAAATGAATAATGCACACGGTTATATCCCTGATAGAAGAAAAAGCTGCTCTAACAATAACGTCTGTCAATCCTCATCTGGCCCTGGTAGCCAAGTGACAAATGAGTTACATTGTCTCTCATGAGGTCACAAATTCAAACCATGTCACGACCAAACCTCTCACCAACTTGTGCATAGGACATTCACTACCTTTTGTGGAGAGATTTGCTAAATTCTAATACGCGTAAGGGTTGCACGCCTTGCGGCTCTTGTGGAGAGATTTTCTCTCCATCCAATTAAGAAGAAAAAACATTGGCCAACTCTAAAATCTACTAAATAATTATGCAAAAGATGAAGGAAATCCATCAACTTGACCATGTCTTCATTACCTGCGGAAAAGATGGGAAACATGCTTGTCTTGACTGAATCATATAGTTAAGGCGTGAAATCTGCGTCATCAGTGCCTCCAAATCATCTTTCTTTTTCCTTTGACTTTTTCATACGTTGATGATGCCTCACGGCACAGCCAATGATAGTGAAACCACATGTTTTGCAGCCGGGTGGGTGTCCTAATTTAATTGCCAAGTCCCTTTCAACATGCTTGTCCGCATGAGTCTAGTGATTTCAAACAGCTATTTTTGGTGGGTCCTAGAGCTAAAAAGATTACTCAACCTTATGTAGTTTCAGCCCTTTGAAAATTGGATCTTATCAAAGCTTTATCACGCAAAGCAAGTGGTCCAGGAACTCCAATGTAATAACTTCAGTCTTGCGATTCCTTAATTTGACCTTTTTGAAGCTGAGGTTTTGGAGCCTTGCAAGTCTCGGAGTGAATACATAAATCAAACGGGTTTCCTCCAATGACCATGTAAACAGAAGGCGAGGTTCGAACGAGGAAAGGCTTTGCGGTGGAGAGGAAGCGCTTGGTCCCCTCTTGGTTAAACAAACACCAACTAGAAGGGATCCTAACGGACATTTTTCTGCATCGGACAACCATCACGAAGAAAAAAGTGACCCTATTCTTTGACTTGCTGTTTCCCTTGCCTGTTCAAGAAAATTGCGAACTCTTCGTTTTGAACGAGAATTATTTCTGCAACGTAAGAAGAATTTCTGGGTGCTTAAATATGACCCCTTGATTTAAATATCAACTAAGAGATTTATATAATAATCCCTATCTCAATTTTACGCCAATAACATGACCCAGTTAAGAACTTCCATGGAAAACAGAGGAAGGTTCTGATCCTCATGAAACTTGTTCTGAACTAATTCAAGTCCTGGTGGAAGAACAATGTCAAAGATCTATAAGCTTCAAATATAGCACTTAGTTCATCGTAGAATGCTTATTTGCTGTAGAGGATTCTCGATATTTACATGACAAGCAAAAGTAACATAGAATTAGAATCTGTCCTGAATACTTGATTTAGATCACTGGAAAAAAGAAGCAGATTCCTAGCCACTTGAGTTGGAATGCAACTCATGTGATGAAGCATTTACCACAGCACTACTCGTGTGGTGATCGCCGTTGATGCTGCTGCTGCAGCTCAAGGTCCTCAAAAGCCGCCATAACCCCCAATTCCTCAGACACTTCTCATTGGTGTTATCCGTCGATTGGAACATCGAGGCCCGGCTCTTCTGGCGGCTCTGCCTCATCCTCATGTCGCTCAACTCCATCTCCATTGGGAACCTGGCCGACCTGAACATGAGGAAGTACCACTTGCCCTTTGCTCCCAACTTCCTCGCCGACGCATCTATGCTCCCGAACTTCTCCACCGGCAGGTTCTTGGAGTCGGTCGCTTCCCGCGCCTTCGACTGCTTCTTCTTGTCCACTCTCAACTTGTGGTACGAATACGAAGTTCTGGACTTCCTGAATAGGCGCAGCTTCCAGCGAAAGAACCACCTTTTCTTCGATTTTGTGGAACGCTTTCTGATAAGATCATCCATGTTGTTCACTATGGGCAGCGGCTCTCCATAAGGGATGAGCTTGGCAGAGAAGATCGTGTGCTCCGAATGGTGCCTGGAGCAAATGCTTAAGTCCTCACTGGAGGAGAACTCAAACAAGTCTTTTTGATCTTGATGAGGACCGGTCGATGCACCTCGGGCTTGTTCTGGGTCTGCTACTACTTTGGTGAAGCTGTCCTTTTCCCACTCAGCTGAATCGCTGTAGAGTGGGAGGTCACAAAAAGAGAGCATCTCTGCTTCATCTTCTTCTTGATTTGGGTCTTGCAAAAGACCCACAATGCTTTCATACTCTGGCTCTTGTCTGGACTCATCACGAGAAACAACCATCACGAGCAAGATCAGCTAGAAGAAGAAGAAGAAGAAGATGCTACCAACGAAGATGGAGAGAGATGATGAGGGGTGATACTGTTTTCTTTTGCTTTAACAAAGAAGTTTCTACTTGACACTTTCTAATTACGCTCCCATCTGGACTTATATAAACATTTTGCTCGTGACCAGGAGCGTGCTGATTTGAGAGAGAGAGAGAGAGAGAGAGAGAGAGAGAGAGAGAGAGAGAGAGAGAGTAGCTTGGAATGGGTTGATGAGGAGGGCTTCTAGATGAGGGGATAAAGATTTGTTTTTTCATTTTCTGGCCGAAAGGGAATAAAGAGGAATAATAAAAGAGAGAGAGACGAGGACAAAGAGTATTTACTGATATTTAATCTGATGTTGGGTTTGTCGAGGGTCTTCTGATGCGTGAATGATTCCAGAAATGTGGGTTTACTGGGTAATGTGTATGGAAGGGTACATTGAGATGGATTGGATAAGGGAGGTCCACCAGCAAAGCGTAAAGGCACGAACCATCTGTCAAGGATAAAGAATCGAAATATTGGCAACTAACTACATAGGCGTAAAGGATTACTCCATCGGTCAAGAATAAAGAATTAATTGTTTGATTCACCACTAACAACGTTGGATAAAGAATTGGATAGTTATTCCCTTAAACAAAGAAATTCTCATATATTCATCAACTTCCACGTTACACTAGAGAACTCTTCTCTATAAATAAAGGAACTACGACATGGAAATAGATAAGGAAAAATAACACAAATAATCCCTGATCTTTGACTTAATGTGTAATTTGATTAATAAACTTTTAATTTGTTAAATATAATCCCTCAACTTTAACCCAATGTTCAATGTGATCCATGAACTTTCAATTTGTTCCATGTGATCCCTGAACTTTTTGTATATATTCAATATAGTCCATGAACTTTATAAAAATATTCAATATAGTCCTTCCATTAATTCAAGTTCAGGGACTATATTATACATTTTCATATAGTTCATAGGCTAAATTGAATATGTACCAAAAGTTCAGGGACCACATTGAACATCAGGTTAAAGTTCAGGGATTATATTAAATAAATTAAAAGTTCAGAGATCAAATTGCACATTGAGCCAAAGTTCAAGGACTGTTTGTGTCATTATCCCCAAAGTTCAGGGATTGTTTATGTCATTATCACAGTAGACAAATATTAAAGACATGGTAACCCGAACATTAAAGACATAAGACCTAGAAAATAGGAACTAGGGCGACTCTCACCTAGTCTGGCCATGGGCAAGCCCTCACCTAGATCTAGGCAAGGGCTGCAACGTTTAGGTGAGGGTGTTCTAGCCTTCGTCGGCCAACAGGCGAGGGCGTCAGCCCTTGCCTGGATCTGGGCGAGGGCTCGACACCCTAGCTTGTGGCTGGCAAGGGCATAGAGGCCCTCACCAACCAGAGGTGTAAAAAAAAAACAAACAAAAGAAAATGAAAAAATAAAATAAAAAAACTAACTTCAAAAAATAGTATTAAAAATGTCAACGTCATCGCTGGCCGTGCCACGTAAAACGGCCGACGTTCACGTCATCAATTTCAAGCTAAAATTGGCCAAATAAACTCAATTGGCAAAACATGAAAAGATTTAGAACTCCATTGGTAAAATTAAAGGGTTTATGATTGAATTGACGGAAGTGTAATATCTTCAAGACTTTTTGAACAATTTTCCCCTCCATAAGCCAACAAGAAGTTACGGAAAAATTACCAAAAAAGTCCTAAACCTTTTGCAATTATGTCAATTCAGTCCTAAACTTTTTTTTGTCAATTTAGTCCTAAAACTTTTACAATTGTCTCAATTCAATCCATCCGATCACTTTTGGCTAGTCGGCGTTGACGTGGACGCCGACCGGCTGACGTGGCAATATTTTAATTTTTTTTATTTTTCAATTTTTTATATTTTTTTCTCTCTCTTTTTTCCCCTATCTTCTTCCCCAATCACTGGTCCGACGTTCGACGATTGACGACCAACGAGAGGCTGGGCGAGGTTGGCCCTCGCCGTCGCTGAGCGAGCTCGACCTTGCCCATGGCCGGTGACGTCGACCTTGCCCGACGACGGCGAGGC
This sequence comes from Syzygium aqueum, assembly GCA_031216185.1. Taxonomy (NCBI): domain Eukaryota; kingdom Viridiplantae; phylum Streptophyta; class Magnoliopsida; order Myrtales; family Myrtaceae; genus Syzygium; species Syzygium aqueum. The sequence goes on from CM062240.1 coordinate 2,421,505, forward strand.
CACCCAGACCTTGCCCAGATCTGGCTCGACCTCGCTGTCACTAGGCGAGCTCGACCTCGCCCATGGCTGGCAAGGTCGACCTCGCCATGGTCTGGCGAGGTCTCGCCCGGCGACGGTAAGGCCCAACCTCACCCATGGCTAACGAAATGGAACTCGCCAGCCTTAGCCTCTTGCTGGTCGCTAGTCACCGGACTGGCGACCAAGGAAGAAGATAGAGAAAAAAAAAGAAAGAGAAAAAAATAAAAAAAAAATTTAAAAATTGATTAAAATATTGCCACATTAGTCGGCCTGCCAAAAGTGGCCGAATGTACTAAATTAGCACAATTACAAAAAGTTTAGGACTGAATTGGCAAAAAAAAAGGTTTAAAACTGCATTGACGCAATTGCAAAAGGTTTAAGACTTTTTTGGTAATATTTTCAGAAGTTATCGTTCTAACATGATGGCCATGAGAGTAAGACGTCAACAAAGCCTAGCAACGGTAAAGAGATCACCGGAAAATAACACTGCAAGATTTTCGCTTGATTAACTCTAAGTTAGTTTAGTGAATGTGGACCATCAAAGAGTAGCCTTGAAATTTCTTTGAAATTTAGATGCCAAAGCGAAGATTAGTTGCACTTAAAAAGATCAATGGCGATGAGCGGAGGTTGTGTAAGAAATTATCACACATGCCATGTATGCAAATTACATTAATCCAGAGGTTAATCTAGGAGGAAACCACAAAAGCAACTATTGAACTCCTCACTTGATGAAAACTATCATCCCACACCAGAGATGCCGAAATCATATCTGCATCCAAGATCGCCTCTACCATCACCACAAAACTCTGCTTCTGTCGGACAGACTCAAATGTGAGGGTTTGTGGTTCAACACGAACGTCGAGTAGTCCTCGAGGAGCCGTCACGGTGGCCTTGTGATGCAGAATCTATTAGTGAAGCATTTCTAGACCGGTTGGACATGTAGAAGTCCAAATGAAAGGCGAAACGGTGATGCGACTAGAAACGGCGAACCTAGTTGACGACATCGAATTTGGCTCAAATTCAATCGTTTTAAGCGAAACGGTGTTCTGAACAAAACTCACCGTCTTTGGCCGTGACTAATTATGGATTTTAGCGATTCGGGATCATTTACATGAGTTTTTCTATTTTTTAATTTTTTTATGGGTTTTAATTTTAAGGGCAATTTTGTAATTTTGATGTTTTATGTTTTCTAATCCTAGTAGGGTTTGGTTTAGAGATATATAAGCTTGTTTTAGGATTCTTTTTGAAGAATAGAATATTATCATCAATATTGAATTTTGAGATTTCTTTCTTTAAGCAAGGTTTTGCTTGAATTATTCACTGAACGCTGCGTTAGGTGGTATCGGAGCCTATAGCGACTGGCAATGGTCTTCGTGACGATGCTTAGGAGGTTGGAGGCCCAACCCTTGGGGACGACGCGCTACAATGTTTGGAGCAACGTTTAATAGAATGCTTGGATCAACGACTTGATCAAAGTCTTCGTCATTTCGAAAAACGATTTGACGAGTTAACGGAACGGTTCAAAGGTCTTGGCATTGATGTGAACCGAAATTGGCGAAACGGCAGAAGACCAGGTGCAGATCTTGCTCGCAATGATCCTGTTGATAGACATGTTCCTGTCCACAGGCAGAATAACCCTCTGTTTTCAGAGAGTTCGGAAAAAGAATAAAATGATTATTTTCATGAGGAACGTGTTGATTATGGCGGAAGACATCGTCATGGAGGATTTCAAAGAGGATATAATAGGAGAGATGGAAGACGAAGTTACAACGATCGTGAAAGTAACGACTTTAAATTGAAAATCAATATTCTTTATTTTAATGGAAATCTGGGTATAGAAGAATTTTTGGATTGGCTTGCTGATATAGATAGATTTTTTGACTATATGGAGACCCCTGGTAAGAAAAGGGTTCGATTAGTAGCCTATAGATTAAAGGGAGTGCGTCTGCATGATGGGAGAAATTACAGAATAAGAGGAAACAAGAAGGGAAAGAGAGAATTCGAGCTTGGACTAGAATGAGGAGGTTGTTGAAGCATGAATTCCTTCCACCCGACTATGAACAGATTATGTTCCAACAGTACCAACATTTTCAGCTAGGCAATCGAACTATGGATGAGTATACGGCCGAATTTATGAGATTGTCAGAGCGGAATAATTTATCAGAGACGAAGGGACAACGGGTGGCCAGATATCTTTATGGTTTGAAACCCTTTATTCAAGATAAAATTGGAGTGCAGTTTCTGCGAAATTTAACTGAAGCCAAGAATATGGTGATGAAGGCAGAATTGATGTGGTAAGACAAGGGAAGAAGAGGCTACGAAAATTATCGAGATAGCAGTTCAAGCAGTTGGTAGAGAATGACAGTTTCAATAATCGCTTTAACGTGAGAGCGAAATCAGGAAGATAAGGCGATAGAAAAGCGCCCTATGGACGAGCTGAGGGATAAGGGAACACAAGCACAGAAAACTGCGAACCCTAACCCTTATACTAAACTAACCGTGATAAAGTGTTATATGTGTAATCAGCCTAGGCACCGATCTAATGAATGCCCTTAGAGAAAGACCGTAAACGTAGCAGCGAGAGAAGAGGATGATGATGGCTATTGCTGTGCGCCGGATGGTGAGAACGATGATTCTGAAGATGAAGAAGATGAGCAAGTAAATTGTGTGGTACGCAGAATGATGTTGGCCGTAAAATAGGAAGATGATTTGCAGCGCCATCAATTATTTCGAACCAGGTGCACCATTCTGGAAAAGATCTTTACTGTGGTTATTGATAGTGAAAGCATTGAGAATATCATTAGGAAGGATGCAGTGAAGAAGTTGGGAATATTCATGGAGAAGCATCCTAATCTCTATATGTTAAGATAGATTAAATCTGGAGTGGAAAGCATTCAGGTGACTGAACGATGCAAAATTCCATTCTCCATTGGTAAGTATCATGATGAGCTGTATTATGATGTAGTAGATATGGATGTATGTCATGTGTTATTTGGGAGGCCATGACAATTTGATATAGATGCTCAACATTTGGGAAGAAGCAATTAATATAACCTTGTGAAGAATGGAGTGAAGTATACGTTACTGCCATTGAAGAATAAAGGAAAACAACCTACTAAAAATAATTTCCTTACCCTTAAGAGGAAATTTGAAGCTAAGATTAAGGAAACCCGATAGATTCACATGCTGATTGTGAAATAAGCAATTGAGACTGAGGCTGAATTACAAGTGAATGAGCAGCCAGAAGCAGTCAGGCCTTTATTGAAGGAATTTAATGAATTGATGCCTGAAGAGATTCCATATGGGTTGTTGCCTATGCGCGATATTTAGCACCATATAGACTGAATTCCTAGTGCTAATCTGCCTAATTTACCGCACTACAAGATGAGTCTTAACAAGAGCGAGATTCTAAAAGAGAAGGTGAAGGAGTTGTTGCAAAAAGAGAACATTCAGAATAGCATGAGCCCATGTGTTATTTCGGCCTTGTTGTCTCTTAAGAAATATGGGAGTTGGCGGATGTATGTAGATAGCAAGGCCATTAATAAGATAACTGTGGGTTACAAGTTTTCAATTCCAAGATTGGATGACATGCTAGATAGGTTGCACGGTGCTAAGTGGTTTTCGAAGCTGGATTTGAAGAATGGATACCATCAGATTCGGATTCGCCTCGGAAATGAGTGGAAGACAGCTTTCAAAACAAAGGAGAGGTTGTATGAATGGTTGGTGATGCCTTTCGAACTTTCCAATGCTCCAAGCACTTTCATGAGGCTTATGAGTCAAGTTCTGAAATCTTTTATCGGTAAATTTATTATAGTTTATTTTGATGATATCCTGATTTATATTAAGACTGAGGAGGATCATCTGATGCACTTAAGGGAGGTATTGACAGTTTTGTAGATTAATAAACTATATATTAATCTTAAGAAGTGCAGTTTTTTAACTAATAAGCTGTTATTCCTAAGGTTTATTATTACTGCTAAAGGAATAGAGGTAGATAAGGCGAAGGTAAGAGCAATCAAAGAGTGGCCGACACCTAAAACAGTTTCTAACGTTAGGAGTTTTCATGGATTGGCTACATTCTATCGACGATTTATTAAGAATTTCAGTACTATCGCAGCCCTGATTACTGAATGTATGAAGAAAGGAAAATTTCTATGGAGAGAGGAAGCAAACAATTGTTTTCTTATTCTGAAGGAAAAGTTATGTACGCACCTGTTCTTGCCTTACCTGATTTTGATAAACTTTTTGAAGTGGATTGTGATGCTAGTGGAATTGATATAGGAGTTGTTTTATCTCAAGAGCACAGACCAATTTGTTATTTCAATGAGAAGCTTAGCGAGGCGAGACAAAAGTGGAGCACTTATGATAAAGAATTTTATTATGTCGTAAGGGCTTTGAAGACCTGGGAGCATTATCTGATTGAAAAAGAATTCGTCCTTTATTTTTATTATGAAGTTTTGAAGCATCTAAATAGTCAGAAGAGGATCAGCAATGATATGCATGCGCGATGGTGTCAATTTTTACAAAAATTTCCTTTCAAATTACAATACAAGTCAAGTGTGCATAATATCGTAACAGATATATTAAGTAGGAGAGCTGGCTTGTTGATTACATTAAGCCAAGATATCTTGGGGTTTGAGCAATTGAAAGATTGTTATGCAAATGATGATGACTTTGGGCAAATTTGGAAGTCAGGTGTTGCTAGTCAACCTGTGCAAGAATTTTATGTGCAGAATAGCTATTTGATGCGTAGAAACCAGCTTTGCCTTCCTCGAACATCATTACGAGAGAAGGTAATTCATGATTTACATGATGGAGGATTAGCTACACACCTGGGTCGTGATAAAACTATTACTACAGTCTGGGAGCAATTTTACTGGCCCCAGTTGCGTATAGATGTCACCAGGTACGTACAAAAGTGTTATGTTTGCTAGACTACTAAGGGGAAATCTAATAATACAGGTTTATATATGCCATTATTTGTTCCTGACAATATATGGGAAGATTTGTCCATAGATTTTGTGCTTGGTTTATCACGGACACAAAGAGGCGTGGATTCTATTTTCGTTGTGGTTGACAGATTTTCCAAGAAGGCACACTTCATTTCTTGTAGGAAAACTTCTGATGTAGTAAGTGTAGCCAGATTATTCTTTAAGGAAGTAGTTCGTTTGCATGGTATGCTCAAGTCTATCACCTTAGATAGGGATAGTAAATTTCTAGGGCATTTTTGGCGAACTTTATGGAAACTGTTTGATTCATCTTTGAATTTCAGTAGCAATGCTCACTCGCAGACTGATGGGCAAACAAAGGTGGTTAATAGAACTCTGGGAAACTTGATTCGAAGCATTTGTGGAGATAAGTTGAAGCAATGGAATGTTGCTTTATCACAAGCAAAGTTTGCTTATAATAATGCAGTTCATAGTTCTATTGGCAGGTCACATTTTTCTATTATTTATACAAAGGCGCCTCAGCATATTTTGAATTTGGTACAGTTGTCTAAGCAAGCGGATAAAAGTGTAATGGCGAATCATATGGCTAAACAGATTGTAGAGGTGCATCATGAAGTCAAACAGAAGCTAGAGGAAGCTAATCAGAAATATAAAGCTACAGCAGATAAGTACAGGCGGAAGCAGGTGTTTGCGATAAGTGATCAGATCATGATTTTTCTTCGTAAAGAGCAATTACCAGTTGGATCTTATAGTAAATTGCAGCAAAAGAAGTATGGGCCTTACACTGTCAGCAAGAATATCAACGATAATGCTTATGTTATAGACCTTCCACATAGTATGGGCATATCTAACACTTTTAATGTTGCTGATTTATCACCGTTTCATGAGTCTACATAGCCGTTATATCCAGATCTTAATTTTAACTTGAAGATGAGTTATTTTCAAGTGGAGGAGAATGATGCAGAATCTATTAGTGAAGCATTTTTGGACCGGTTGGACAGGCAGAAGTCCAAACAAAAGGCGAAACGGTGATGCGACTAAAACTGGCGGACTCAATTGATAACATCAGATTGGGCTCAAATTCGGTCATTTTAAGTGAAACGGCGTTCTGAACAAAACTCACCGCATTTGGCTGTGATTAACGATAGATTTTAGCGATTCAGAATCGTTTACATGGGTTTTTCTATTTTTTAATAATTTTTTATGAGTTTTAATTTTAAGGGCAGTGTTGTAATTTTGATGTTTTATGTTTTCTAATCCTAGTAGAGTTTGGTTTAGGGATATATAAGCTTGCTTTAGAGTTCTTTTTGAAGAACAGAACATTATCATCAATATTAAATTTCGAGATTTCTTTCTCTAAGTAAGGTTTTGCTTGAATTATTCGTTGAACGCTACGTCACCTTGTAAGTAGAATTCGCGTTTCCCACATTAGTGATAGTCCTGTGGAAGACTCTTGTGATGTTGGAGCCTCTGGTATGCGCCAATAGCGCGAATGTCGGTAAATTCAAGTCCCACACGATTGCATTTTTTACCTCTGAGCAGGTGCTTTGATCGCCGGTGCTTTGATTGCCGGTGATGAGTTTCAGGTTGCTGGTGCCGTAACCCTGTCCAAACAAGAATCGCACATAATCTTCTTCCTTGGCATCGTACACTAAACCTGGCTGCGCTGCTTTCATTTATGTGATCAGATCCATACGCGAATTCCGCATCAGTATTCTTGAGAGGACTCATTGGAGAAGCTGCAAAAAAGCCGGAAGGTGTACTGAGAGAATCACCCATGCGAAACTCATAGCTGGTTAAAATATATTGATTATGTATTTCACGACCCATTATAGATCTTGCAATTGAATTTCAACGTTGTCCATGTGTTGCAAGTGATTTGAGCAACAAAATGCGACTAAGGTTCTTTGCATCAAACGTTGTGACATGCAAATTTACGAGATCATCTGTGGTTTATGTAAACTCTTCGTAGTTGCAACTTGAATGCACTTTCAGGCACTACCTGTTGTCATCAGGGCCGACTTTATACCTGCCGGAGACCACGTCGGATGTATCGTTTTGACGTACGCAGCCACACCAGTGGCATGGGGGCAAGCCATGGACGTGCCAGAAATTATATTGTACGAAACCTGCCTCGGGTCGCCTGGTAATCAGATCACGGTCGAAGCCGGTGACCACGCTGCTCGAATGTCCACGCCTTGGGCAGCGAGATCAGGCTGCGGACAACATATTTGAATATCGATACTGGCTATTATGATTAAATAGATGAAATACCTACTCAATTCGTAGTTGATGAAACAAGTCACTTCCGCAGTCCGGTCATACCTTGAGAATGTCACCGGTGATTGGGCTTGGGCCTCACGACGAAAACGAAATGACCGCCGGAGCCAACAAATCTCGGGTCTCTGTGCTCTTGAATATGGTTGCTGTAAAATTTCTAGTAGAAAAAGAAAAATAGTTCCGACACTATTCAATCTCTAGTAAAGTGTCTGACCACAAATTATTGGTTCATATTTTTTATGTTAAAATTGGCTGAGATTGCAAAACGCTTTACCTAGTTGAGTTCAGGTAGTCAGAAACTTCACTTCCATTGGCTGTGTTCAAGAAGAAGGCGGGCACTGGGAAGGTAAACGCCACGTCCGTGGCCCCCAAGCATTGCATTATTGACCCGGCGGCTCCCTCCGATAGCGCGGCATCGGCGGGACCGATGGAATCACACTAGAGAATATTACCTTTCACCAAAGAGCTGCTCAGAGAATTCTTAAAGCAGAACCTACATGGTATATCTACTGTGTTAATTAATTTCAAGCATAGTGATAATTCAATCTCTCTCTTTAACACACATACCTTGATTTGGTTGAATTAAATCCTTGTGCAATATTTGGGGCATCTCCTCCGTATATCATGGGTTACATTGTGTTGTTGAGGCTACAAGTGTTGATTGAGACCCTCTATACATAAGAATCGCATTATAAGTAAGCACGAACTATATACTACCATTTAGTAGTATAAAAATACTAGGAGAAATGTATGAATTTAGATATGCATTTGGAAGTGAAAGTGAAAATTAGGCATTCGTAGGGGCTTTTTACCTCGCAAGACTTTCCATTTCCTAACAGAACTTTGTTGACAAACTTTCAATCTATTGTGCTAGCCGCAACCGAGAGAAACCAAGGGGAAAAGTTTGTGGCCGACCCCAGATTAGGGCCAGAGTTCCCGGCCGACACCGATGTGAGTATGCCGTGCTTCATTGCGTGGAAAGATCCGATGGCAATTGCTTCCATAAAATAATCACGTGCGACAAATGGGCCGATGGAGATGGAAATGATGTCAACGTCGTCTGCAATGGCTTCATCGAACGCAGCAAGCATGTCCGCGTCAGAGCAGCCGTAAGACCAGCACACTTTGTACATGGCAATGCGGGCAAAAGGGACGCCTCCCCAGGCCGTGCCGGAGCCAAGGCCAGACAGGCTTGCCCCGCTAACCAAGCCACCGGCTGCTATTGACGACATGTGAGATCCGCGACCCTCAGTGTCCATTGGAGAAGCTAAATCCCCGGGTAGATGTGTGGTGTTTTGCCGGTAGTATCGGGCTCCAATGATTTTACTACTAAACAATCAACCCAGGAAAGAGAAATTAGCTTCTATCAAGTATGAGAATGTGCATTATATATCGTTAAAGCATATGTCATTAATCAGAGTGCACACAGTTTTAAATTCAATTCATATGGATTTCCATCTTAAATTTTCCACGCCAGCAATAAAACTGCTGCACAAACTACTACTTCGAGTACGTGAACAGACACAATAGTAAGGCGATGAATAATGCAGTACTTATTGCAAGTGAAGTTTGAGGTTTGGCAAGTGCCCTTCCATTTGGCTGGAGGCAAGCCAAACCCCCTATCGCTGAAGCTGTCACTTTCAGGCTAAATGCCCGTATCAAGCATTCCGATAATGAGGTCACTCTCCGTCGGTCGTCTTTGCACGTTGTGAGAGAAGCCCAGGGAGTCCCATGACCTCGTGGTGTGAAGTCGGTGCCTCTCACTTGGGAACACCGACCCTACTCCTTCCATTCCCGATGAGAAATATACACGGGCTGACGAAGTATTACAGTATATTAAACCAGATCATGCTTGGAGTGTTATCTCAATGGAACTTAGGTACTGTATTGTACCTGCTATTTTCTCCGCTTCATCTTCAGTGAGTCCAGCAGCAAATCCATGGAAGCTCCTCAAATAGCTGTGGACCAAAGACTCCGATGGGCGACCGCAGAAGAAAATGGTCGCATGACAGTTTGAAACTTGCTATGATCGGTTCAAAGATGATCCATGTCTAGCTATAAGAACCTTTTGACCTACATGTTTCACACTAAAGGCTATGCATAGCTCGAATTGAAATCACAGAAAAGGCTTTGAGTAAACTCCTTTTGTATTAGAGAACTGATGTTATGTAATCTGTGATTAGCAGGCATGTGGATTACATCTGAATAATCTAGGTTATCGGTGTCATTGACATAAGTTGTTGGTTATTTCCCATGTAAAATATGTTAAGATTTGTCGCACAAACGCAATGAAATAGAGAGTAAAGACGAGGAAGAGAAATCGAGACACAAGATTTTATCCTAGTTCATCCTTAAACTAGGGCTACATACAGAGGATTCCACTACATTTAGCCCATTCCACCTTTCTTTTACATCCCTCAATTACAAGATAAATGGATTATATATATTCAGTAACTATTCATGTGCAAACTATCAATAAAATACATGTCAAAATTATAAAAGCAATGTCACGGGAGTGCTACCCCCTATGACCCCTAACAAGGCGGGGCGGCCCCCTCGGACCCCTACCAGCTCATAGGGGAGAGGAATCCCATGCTTCCTGTTGATGGAGAGTATGAACCACACCCAACAAAATAGACCTATCTTTTACTTGTTCGATTAATTTGAAGTTTATCTAATCTAATTTGGTCTTAAGCCAAGGGTTTCAAGAGGAGAATGTTGAAGTGCACCGAGCACAATGGGGCGCAATACCCAATGATAATTACTAAAGCCAAATGTATATCGTGGGTTGGTTTGATACGATACACCAAGTGTTAGTAGATAACGAACGTGCGTATATAGTTTCATAATGCTTTAGAAAGCTTGATAAGAAATTACAAAGCATACTAACCTGCCGACGACTTCTCGTAGCATGCTGGCGTGCACCGATGTCGCCAAGAAGTCCGCCTGCTTGGGAAGCCCACCCATGTACACCACATAAACCTGTCTCAATCAAACGAAACATACTCATCGACTCAATCGAAATGAACATCAAAAACTTTCTAACGTCGAATTTAACTCCAAGACACGCGGTAATAAGAATGCATTGGCCTCGCGATCTTCGCCAGACGCTCCTCCAAAGGGCACCAACACAGCACAGCTAATGAAACTTATCAAGAGAAACTTGGAAAGAGGGGCCATTTTCAACATCTGATATCGTTTTCCACCTGTATGACATTCAATAGTGAGGGTGTATATACACACGTAGACGGTCCAAAAGAGAGTTGAAATTTTGAGAGATGTGTATTGGATTCGGAGACGGCCAATTGGTTATCCTGCCATTTGGAGACAGCCGGCTAGATGACGTTCACAGTGCCCTTATACACCTTTTGTCTGACCTTTTCTAATAGTGGGACCGTCTTCCAGTTTCTAAATTCCATGTCTAAGAAATGCACTTGATTAATTAATTGATATATCAACTATAATTCTCAATGTGCGCAAAGAAATCGAGAAAGAGGGCCTTTCTATTGGTGACCCTGCTAATAAAATGTCAACCATTCTGATTCTACTCGACTCTCCCTAAACGAAACGAAATTTCTCGCGTCAGTTAATTTACCTCCTCTAAATGGTTGCATGTCAGTTCTTCCTCTAGCAACATAGGCTAAGGCCCAGAGAGAGAGAGAGATGTTATCAAGGTTTTTCTACGTATAATTTTCCAAATCCTAGGGCATTAAAGTTAGAGTGAATAGAGGATGTATCTAAATCTGTACTCTCTATAACTTGATTATTGATGCATCAATTATCTAAAAGGAATAAATTTAAGAACTAGATTGTAACTCAAAATTAGGGGATGACAAATTTTTATATGTGGAGTCTGTCGCAACCTTCCTAAATGTAAATCACCAATAGAAAAAAAACTAATGGATTACTAAGCCAAAGACTTAGAATGAATCCTCCCAAGTCGATGTCAATCACAACTTGGGGGTTTTGATTTATCAATTTAACATGCAATTTAATTCAATTAGGAGTTACCACTAATCTATTATGAGTCGATTAGAAACTCAAATAAAGTGTGGGAAAACACTTTATTCCTGCGAACCAGAGATATCATGGATATGGGTACTTATTTATGTTAGATAAATCTAACGCCCGATCCATACATTTTCTCTTTATTTTCAAAAATATTTAGCTAGTGGTCTTGGATGATTTTAATCCTAATCCACTAACATATAATGGATGATTATGCGAGTGCGCAATCAATAAGTAACACTTAATAAATCAAAGCAGTAAATAAATTACTAAATTCAGGGAAAAAAAAGGGAAAATTATCCAAAAGTCCTAAACTTATAGCCTAAACTTTTCAATTTTGCCAATTGAGTCATGAAAATTTTCATTTCTTGCCAATTAAGTCTATCGGGCTAATTTTGATTGGAAATCGCTGACATGGACGTCAACCAACCTACGTGACACTGACGTGCACAATTTTTAATAATATTTTCAAATTTTCAAAATTTTTAAATTTTCTTTTTTATTTTTTTCCTTTTTTCCTCCCTTTCTCCCTCCTTCAGCCGGTCTCCCGATGTCAGCAACCAACCAGAGATAAGGGCCGACAAGCCTCGCCATTGCTAGGTGAGGCTTGACCTTGCCAAATCTAGCAAGGCCAACTTTGCACAGCCATGGCGAGATCAAACCTCACTGTTGCTAGGCAAGGTAGACCTTGCCAAATCTAGCGAGGTCGAGTCTTGCCATCGTTGGGTAAGGCCAACCTCACCCAACTATGGAAAGGCCATGCCTCACTATTGCTAGGGAGGGGGAGCCTCGCCATGGCTGGGTGAGGCTAGCCCTCGCCAGTGGCCAATAGGGACGAGGCTTGCCCAAGGTCGACAAAGTTGACATTGTCGGCCCTCCCCTCTAGCCGATTGCCAACACCCAGCAACTGGCTAGAGGAGGAAGAAGGGGAGGGAAAAAAAAGAAAAAGAAAAAAAAGGAAAGAATAGAAAAAAAATAATTCGAAAAAGGTTATAGTATTATAAAAAATTATCCACATCAGTGACATGTACGCCCACCAGTGTTCACGTTAGCACTTTTTGGCCAAATTGGCTGGTTTACTCAATTGGTAAGAAGTGAAAATATTTAGGACTCAATTGGCAAAATTGAAGAGTTTAGGAATGAATTGGTAAATATACAATAGGTTTAGGACTTTATGAATAATTTTCCTAGGTAAAAACATTAATGCTTCAAGCAAAGCAAAAGATCCATTAAGTCAAAACATCAAGTGTTCTGCAAAATGTTAACCAAACAATATATATGCATCACCTAAACATGATTTTTAAATGCAATACCAATTAATTCATTTTGGGTTTTTCTTTTTTTAATAAAAATTAACTATACACAATGCATGCAATGCAATTCAATTCTAGGTTATGTCTATGTGATGCTAATCTAAATAATGACATGCGACATGGATTATCTAGATGCAATCTATACGTAACCTAATTCTAATTACGGGCAAAAGAATTGAAAGCTAATCTAATATGACATGCGATCTAATTATATGAGCCCAAACATGCAATCACTAAATGACATTGATATGATGACATGGAATGAGATGACGTGGAATTGATGACATGGTAATGTGATGTCATGGCAATGATGACATGGTGAGGAGGCACAGTGACAGGCAAGGTGAGGCCAAGCAACGATGGCCAACGGCTATAGTGACCAACGGCTACTAGGAGGGAAGGACGAATGTGCCAATTTTAAACACAGCCAGAACAGGACATGCAAAGAAAGGACAAGGTTTGGTGAAGTATTGGTCTGCGGCAGCTCGGGGATTGAAGGACCCTTTCAACGACGCAGGAAGCAATGGAGAGAGCTGGGCGTGCATCAGGAGGCCGCCGGAAGCGTAAAAATAATCACCGGTTGTCACGAAAAAGACTGGCGATGCTAGGCTGCTGCCGAGATGGGTCGGGTGTGCTGGGAGTCACTGGAATTCTCCTAGAGATGTTGATGAAGGGCCGCCCGTGCTACTAAGTAAACCGTGCCTGCAGGAAGTGAACGGACTTCTCCTCCAAGACTGCTATGACATTGTAAGGACGTTTCGGAGCAGCAACGATTGAGAGTCTTGGATAGCGAGGGCGCAGCATGCACACGATCGCGAATCATGGTGGATCGCACCAGCAACACGGTATCGGCCAGAGGTACAGCGGCCGTTGATCGTGACCATGCGCGGGGAAGTAGGAAACTCCTTTTTTTCTTGCCTGCGTCCTTTTTTTTTCTTTTTAAGCGTAGCTCTATAATGTCTAGTGCTCTTTGTGAGACCCCAAAGCACCTATTTATAATAAGGGTTAATACCACGAAAAACCCTAAATTGATATACCTGTGACAAATTTACCCCAAACTATTTTTTTTACTATAAAAAACTCTAAACTGGTACATCTATGATAATTTTACCCTCAACTATTTTTTTGACCATCAAAAACCCCACACTGGTCCACCTGTGATAATTTTACCCTCAAACTAATTTTTTGGCCACCAAAAATCCTAAATTGATACACCTGTGACAAATTTACCCTCCGTTAGTTTCCGTTAAATTTTATTGTCAAATTGCTAAGTTTAATGACACGTGGTAATTGACATATGTACCGGTTTTGGGTTTTACCCCTATATTTGTCACAAGTTTACCAATTTGTGATTTTTTGTTATTTTTTGTGATATTAATATAATTTAATGGACACTAATAGAGGGTAAATTTGTCATAAACATACCAGTTTGGGGTTTTTAGTGGTAGAAAAATTAGTTTGGAGGTAAAATTATTACATGTAGTGTGAGGTTTTTTGTGGTCAAAGAAATAGTTCGGAGTAAAATTGTCGCAAGTGTACCAGTTTGGGGTTTTTTGTGGTCAAAAAAATAGTTTGGGGTAAATTTGTCACAGGTATACCAGTTTGAGGTTTTTTTGTGATCAAAAAAATAGTTCGGGGTAAAATTGTCATAGGTGTATTAGTTTAGGATTTTTCGTGGTATTAACCCTTATAATAATGAGATAAGTTTTCTTGATAATACCTAATTTCTATTTTGAATCAAAGGGTATATATCATATTTAAGAATCGGAAACTTTTCCTTTAATCCAATTTTGATTTAATTACCCTATTTTTTTAATTAAATCAAAATTAATTACCGAAAAATCAATTTTCCAACTTGGCGTCCCCGCCAAAAGACATGCGGCCTTACTAGTAAAGGGATTGGGAGGTGAAGACACTACTATAATAAGTGTGGAGTTCGACTCTTGTGCTTTGCAAGGGGCAAAGTAAAAGTCAGAGAGCAATGAGAGTTAGAGATAAAATAGACAAAAAAAAATTTTGGCATCTCCATGGGATGAATTGTGGCCATGATGAAGATTTATGGGCTCAATTTGATTTTTCACCTTATGGGATTAATTCAATTGCATAAAGATATTAGTAGCATTTTAATTAAGCTCATATAATATCAATGGAGGGTAAAAAATATTAAGCTCAGTAATTTCGTCGCTTAAGTCCCTCAACTCCTGTCCAGTGCAATGATACGGGCTTCATTAAAATACTTATAATATCTATATGCAATTTAACTAATAATTTTGTTTTGGGGTCGTAATCAATCCTTAATTTTTTTTATGCAATGATTGCCTAAATCGATCGTCAAAATTTAGGTACTAACAGCTGCCACTCTTTGAAAGGGTACTTGTAAAGGTTTCATTCAAAGATAAATGATACATAAAATTTTGATCATGCAAATGCAATGCAATGAACATTTTTGTTAGAAATATGGATCTCAATGACTCCACACCTGTTTTTCAAATGTAATGAAATGAAATGTGATGCGAATTCTAATGCAAAGGTAGAAAACGTACCTATAATTACTTACCTGAGGATTTGGGAAAATGAACTTGGGTACGGAACAATTTTTGTAAGCTTGACAAGCATCTAGAACTCAGACATTCAGAAGAAAACTTGAAGATTTTTTAAAAGTCTTATAGTGCCTGAAACTCATTTCAGATATTTGAAAAGATTCTCGACAAAATACCTCAATTTCTCTTTAGGTATTCGAAAAGGTTAGCCAATAAATCGCTGGAGATAACCCTAGATATTTTAGAGGCTTCTTTAGGGAATATGTGGTATTCATCCAATTCACTTGAAGTGGTTGAATTAATAAATACCTAGATTTCTCCTTAGATATTTAAAGATTCAACCAATAAATATTTGGAGCTCATCAAGCATTTAACGATTTAATTGGTATATGTATAGTTAAGAAGTTACTTGCTATATGGAAATGTGTGTGTGTATATATATATATATATATATATATATATATATCCTGATGATATGAATTATTTTCTTGGAAGTTTCATTTTTTGAGATAAGATGATTAAGATCCATTCTCGATCTTGCTTATACAAAGAAAAATTTCCACCAGTGGGGTTTGTTGCAAAACTCTTTTTTAATGAAAAATCTCATGAAATGAATTATTTTATTGCAATGCAGGCAATTTTATTACTGATAGAAGAAAAAGTTGCTCTAACAATAACATAATCATCGAGAATGGTATCCAAGTGATAAATGAGTCACGTTATCTTTCTTGAAGTCACAATCTCAAACCATTTCGTAATGCAAATCCTGACCAACTTGTGTCATGGTCATTTACGAGAGATTTCCTAAATTCTAATGCACGTTGCGTCTCTTATGGAGAGATTTCCTCTCCACCCAATTAATTAAAAAAACATTGGCCCCCTCTAAAATCTAATTTATAATAATGGAAAAGATCAAGAAAATCCATCAGCTTTGACCATGTCTTCATTTCCTGTGGAAAAGATGGGAAACATGCTTGTCTGGGTGATTCATGTAGTTGAGGCGCAAAATCTGCATCATCAGTGCCTTCAAATCATCATACTTTTTCCTTTGACTTTGTCATACGTTGACGATGCATTCACGGCACCACCAGTGATGTAAAACCACGTGTTTTACAGCCGGGTGGGTGTCCTAATTTAATTGCCAAGTCCCTTTCAACATGCTTTTCTGCATGAGTCTAGTGATTTCAAACAGCTATTTTTGGTGGGTCCTAGAGCTAAAACGATTACTCAACGTCATGGAGTTTCAGCCCTTTGAAAATTGGATCTTATCAAGCTTTATCACAAAAAGCAAGTGGTCCAGGAACTACAATGTCAAACCTCCAGTCATGCCATTCCTTAATTTGACCTTTTTGAAGCTGAGGTTTTGGAGCCTCGCAAGTCTCGGAGCGAGAATACATAAATCAAACGGGTTTCGTCTAATGACCATGTAAACGGAAGACGAGGTCTGAACGAGGAAAGGCTTTGCGGTGGAGAGGAAGCGTTTGGGCCCCTCTTGGTTAAACAAACACCAACAAGAAGGGATCCTAACGGACATTTTTTCTGCTGTGGACAACCATCACGGAGAAAATAGTGAATCTATTCTTTGACTTTGGCTGTTTTCCTTGCCCGTTCAAGACAATTGCGATCTTTTTGCCTTTTGGACGAGAATTATTGCCGCAAATGCTTGGAATTAGAGTCACGGAAAACGTGGGAAGATTTTCTGGGTGCTTAAAAATGACGCCTTGATTTAAATATCAACTAAGAGATTAATATGATAATCGCCTTTTTGCATCTCCATTTCCCGCCACTAACATTAACCAATGAAGAATTTCCATGGGAAACGGAGGAAGGCTCTGATCCAGACTCATGAAACTTCTTTCTGAACTAATTCAAGTCATGGTTGAAGCACACAAAGTCAGGATCTATAACTTTCAAAATTATCACTCATTTCATCCTAGAACGCTTATTGCTATAGAGGACACTCGATATTTACATGACAAGCAAAAAGCACCAGAGAATTAGAATCTGTCCTGACTTCTTAATCTAGATCACTGGAAAACAGAAGTGCATTCCTAGCCCTTTGAGTTGGAATGCAACTCATTCGATGAAGCCTTTACCACAGAACTTGTTGGGTGATCACCTTTGTTGCTACTACGGCAACTCAAGGTCCTCAAAAGCCGCAACAGCCCCCAATTCCTGGGGTACTTCTTCTCGGCGTTATCCGTCGACTGGAACATCGAGGCAGGATTCCGCCGGCGGCTCTGCCTCATCCTCATGTCGCTCAACTCCATCTCCATCGGGAACCTGGCTGACCCGATCACAAGGAAGTACCACTTGCCCTTTGCACCCACCTTTCTCGTCGACCCATCTATGCTCCCGAACTTCTCCAGCGGCAGGTTCTTGGAGTCAGTCACTTCCCGCGGCTTCAACCGCTTCTTCTTGTTCGCTCTCAACTTGTGGTACGAATGCGAAGTTCTGGACTTCCTAAATAGGCGCAGCTTCCAGCGAAAGAACCACCTTTTCTTCGACTTTGCGGAACGCTTTCTGATAAGATCATCTGAGTTTTTCGCGACTGGCGGGAGCTCTCCATAAGGGATGAGCTTGCCACAGAAGATTATGTGCTCCGAATGGTGCCTGGAGGAACTGCTCAAGTCCTCACTGGAGGAGAACTCAAACAAATCTTCTTGATCTTGATGAGGATCAGTCGGTGCGCCTCGGGCTTGTTCTGATTCTGCTACGACTTTGGAGAAGCTGTCCTTGGCCCACTCAGCTGAATCGCTGTAGAGTGGCAGGTCACAGAGAGAGAGTGTGTCTGCTTCATCTTCTTCATTTCCTTCTGCTTCTTGATTTGGGTCTTGCAGATGACCCGCGATGCCTTCTTGGTCTGGCTCTTGTCTGGACTCATCACGCCAAACAACCATCACGAACAAGATCAGATAGAAGCAGAAGAAGAAGAAGAAGAAGCAAATGTTACCAAAGAAGATGGAGAGGGACGTTGAGGGGTGGCGATCTTTCTTATCTCTTGTTTTAACAAGGAAGTTTCTATTTGACACATTCCAATTACGCTCCTATTTGGACATATATAAGCACTTCCTTGCATGTGACCAGGAGCGTGTGTTGATATGGAGAGAGAGAGAGGAAGTGGTTAGCAGTTGGTTGATCTTGATGAAGAGGGCTTCTAGATGAGGTGATAAATATTTGATTTTTCCCATTTTCTACGGCCAGAGGGGAATAAAGAGGAATAATAAAAGAAAGAGACGAGACAAGACGAGAAAAATGAGTCGAATTTAATTTTCAATTTGATTAAGGGTCTGTCGGGGGGATCTTCTAGATGAGTGGTCATGTAGACATGTTCCTAGTCGTAGACACTAACTAGTCAATGAGTCCTATCGCACAGAAAAGACAACTATTGATTACAGGATTGGACTGATTTGCATGGGCCACAGTGTTTCTAGATTTCTCATTTCCTGTGGGTTTCTCGGAAGCCACCTGCATGTCACTTTCTAAAAGTGATCACATCCCTGGAAATGGAATAATATCTGTTCGAGTACCTTTGTCTTTGCCCTTTGGTCTGTGACGATTCTTCCATACGGATCTCGTGGAGTGTCTCGAGAGTTTTTCTCGTTTCTTTAGCATTTTTTGGAGCGTCTGGGTTTCTTGAACAGATTGCCTGCAATTCCCCAACGCTTCATGCCCTATTAATGACCCGACTAAAGCATGTGTAAAAACTGCATTTTCGTGTGATTTGTTCCGGCAACCCGACCGTGCCAAAAACCTCGGGGGCTCAAGAAATCGTCTCAAAAACTTGGCGGGAAAATGGCACTATGAGTCCTAAGCCTTATGCGGAATACAATCGAGTCCCCTAAAATTACACTAAAAAGCATCATTTAAGAATGTCATATAAGCACTCACTGGGTGAAACTTATGCAATGTAGGTACTGTTAATTGAAAGTACTTGATTGCGCTTTCTGAATAAGTTTGGAGCTTAATTGAATCAATTAAAAGGTTTAGAACGCATTCTAGACCATAATAGTTAAGGAATTTTCTCCTAATTTGGTATCCCATACCAAATACAACTACTCTCCCAATAGGAAGAGCTCTCTCTAACGTTTGGTGGTGGGGTTCTTGAACCCATGTCATCCCTTCCTTCATACTCTTTCACCTGCTTCGTGCCCTAACTTCTCCAATCCTTCTTTCTATTTCTCATTAATGGAGGAAGAAGAACCATTGGGAGAGCAGCTCGCTGTTGCTCTGGTCTGATGAAAATGTAAGTCGTAATGGATGTTGCTGTATCACAGGAACAGGTGCAGGAATATCATTTTACCCTCGTTGTGAGGGTTGACAATGCGCAAGGCTTAGAAACCTTCTTGAGGGTTAATCGGATTGAGGGGAAAGTGCATAATTAATATAGTGTTAGAAATTCCAATCCAAAAACTCTAATAAATATAATATTAGAAATTCCAATCCAAAAACTCTATCTCCTCTCACGTGCAAGTGCAAGACAAATTAGGAGCAACACGTGCAATTTGACTACACACAAAAATGATAACACTAATTTTAATATCGTGATAGAAAGTTTAATTTAAAAACTTAAACTGATGAATAAAGGTAAATCATGTGAATATAAAGAGAGTATAAGATCTGTCATCAAACGGTGTGAGATAATATTTCAATAGTCCATAAGCACAGGACTTGTTGAGTTACGCGAAAACTAGACCGATCGTGGCGTGATCACTTAAAAAAAACCATGCGATCCCACGAAGAAAGTAGCAGCACACGTCGGGGGGCGGTCTATACACGAGGTGGACCACACCGCATGGAGACAAAAACAGCAGCCCCCTTGGAAACCGGTCTAGGATGCGAAAGGAACGGGAGCGATTTTCTTACCAGCAAGTCAAAGAAGGTGGAGTTTTCACACCGTCATCGCATTATAATAACTAAGAAATATGTATTAAATAGGTTGCGGAGACGGACTTTGCTTCCTCCCCAGGAAGTAGACAACCACAAGGATTTAGCCCGACGACCTAGTCAAGTTCCAGAAGTTCTCTTTACGGGACGGGACAGGTTCCAGGCTAAAGGCTTGAAAGTGTCGTTGCGAAATAGATCATATATTGCATGACGCGGTTACGCCGCGACATCAACTTTATCACATCACGTCTCATCGTAAAAGATTGATTCTATGTATGGAAATAGAATCATTTATGTTACTAGTCACGTACTCACCGGCGGTCCAGCCGAATGCAACCCCAGCAATACTATTGTACTCAATGAAGCAGGGGAACCAATTGAAAGGTTTTGCTGTTAAAAGATGGGCAATGCAAAGCTTCGTTAGCAGAATTTTTTGGGCCATCTTTTTTTTTTCGGATATATATATAAGTATTGATAAAGTGATGAAAGCTACGAAAAAAGTGAGAGAGAATAACAAAACTCAAATCCAATTATAATACATCTTAAATGAGGTAAAAAGGAGGAAATCGTAGAGAAAAAGTTATGAATTTGACGCGAATGACCGTAATACATACAATATGAAACTTTCCATCTGTTTAATTTACTTATTTATTTTTGACATCTAGAAGCCGGTTTCTCAATTTCAGTCACTATGTGAACGGGTGTTACTAGAACTACCAATAGACATTGATGACTAGGAGAATTGAAAAACTATACATTGGAAGGGCCCTTTTGAAAGTAGCTTTGAATTAGGTTCACCTTGACTATGATCACATCATATGCGTCACGAAGGAAGAAGACACCTTATATTATGGACTCATTTGGCCTTTTCTCTTTCTAATGACTAATTAAACTTTCTCTGCCTTGGTTCTGAATTCCTTTCTTTATATTATAACTCCAATTTGTAAATTGTTTATTTAGATCGAAGACCATCTTGCTACCCCGGAATAGCTGATCGATTTTGGACCTTGGTCTCCATGCATATATAACATTATCATAGACCCTACCATGGTCTTATTAAGACTATTAGTCCATGACTTGCTTGTCCACCAAGGAACGCAAGAAATAAGAGGGAGCAAAAAGAAGGAAACGATGTCTACCTCCCTTGGATTATGAAGCTTCGGACTTGGATCCTCTGCTTCTATGGTGCTTTCTCGATTCCTCAATAAATCTCAACTAATGATTTATGGAATGAGATGTTTTATCGATGGTTGATATTTATCGAGACACCAAAAAACGAATTGTACGGATAAAGGACCCTCATCCTAAAGTGGCATGGATTCTTTGATCCGTATAGTGCTCCCTCTAATTTGTTTAGTAGCAAAAGAAAAACCCACATCCCAACTGAACTGAAACAAGTATGCGGTGGCTACAACCATCCAACTTGATCCGTCATTGACTATAAACTTTCTATTATATCTAGTTAAGCCAAAATATCGAAAACGTATCTCATTTTTTACCTAATAACCACTTACATACCCCTATTTTGTATACCTCTACGCAAAACTCCACATTGAAAAGACCAAATTGCCTTTCTTGCAAACTCATTTTAGCATCACGCATAGGGTTTGGATGGTTTGATTTTTAGTTCGTTTTGATTATATTGGGTGATCCTAAGGTGATAAGATCCAGGATGGGAATTTTTGGAAAGAAAGTGGCATTATCAAAAATAGGGATACAAGGAGAATTGATGTAAATGTGCAAAATAGTCTCTAGAGGTAAACCAGGGTGGTATTTTAAAAAATAGAGACATATAAGTAATTATTGGGCCTAATTCCCTAAAAATCCTTTAAATTTTATGTCAAGTCTCAAATCTGCCCCGAAGTTTTTTTTATCACAGAAAAAACCCCAAACTTTAGATTCAGTCCCAGTGCTGCCCCGAACTTTTTTTTATCTCAGAAAAAATCGCGAACTTTAAGTCTAGTCCCAAATCTGCCCTAAATTTTTTCTTTGTAAAAAAAATCACCAAAATTCAATTTATTTTCAAAGAAAAGTTCATGGAAAATTTAGACTAAACGTAAAATTTTGGTTTTTTTTAAATTAAAAAAAAATTGGGGTGAATTTGTTATCGTCCCTAACTTTCATATCCTATAACAGTTTTATTTTGGAGAATTCAACAATTGAAGTGAAAATGCGATGTCCGTCAGTACCTATTGCCCCATTAATTTGCTAATGTGGATTTGTTATAGATGTGGAAGTGCCACGTCAAGTTAAGACTGAATCACGAGGTATATTTTTTAAAATAAATTAAAATTTGCTGATTTTTTTACACAAAACAAAATTCGGAGCAGATTTAGGACTAAACTTAAAGTTTGGGGTTTTTCTAAGATAAAAAAAAAATTCATAGCAGATTTGAAACTGGATCTAAAGTTTGAGGATTTTCTAACACAAAAAAAAAAATCGAGAAAGATTTGAGACTTGACCTAAAGTCGAGGTTTTTTTAGGAAATTCACCCGTGATTATTGGGTAAAAAATGAGATTCGTTTTCCGATATTTTCCTTTTACTAAATTTTTTATTATGCAATTAGAAACTCCTCCCACTTCCTTTTGATGCCTTCTCTTTGTACGCTATCTTACAATATGGCAAAATTTGTTCAAGTGTATAGTTGAATACAAATATTTTGTGAAGCCTGCTATTGAGGGCGACCCCTCAGATTGGCGCAGTACATTTGAATGTTTAAGGGATTTTCAGCTCAAAAATGAAGGTCACATGTTTGAATCTCAGTAAAAGAGTGCAAATTGCTCTGAATTAGGGTTACTACACAAGCCAAAGGCAACGACATAATTGATTTGTAATTCATATAATCGAGTATCTAGGCTTATGCATTATACAAAGAAGCCTGACACCAAGAAACCAAGTTAAAACCATTGTGGCGGCTATGCTTAACCTGTGAAATTTAGGAGACCACTGCCAACTTTCTACATGCTTAAGTTAATAGATGAAGAGAAATTTTGGATGAGGATTTAAGTATAGAATTATATAATAAATGAAACAAGCAGGGATTGGAAAAGATTTGATTTCAAGATCTCTTATTTTGATACCTATGAGATTTTGTGGAACCATTTTAAGCTTTTAAGTATTTAAATGAATGCATGATTTAATATTTGAATACTTTAACACTGTCACGATCTATTTACATCCTTTCATGTAATATACATATCCTATCCATTGGTTATATAATTATTCAGTAATAGGGAAGGGGTTAAAATCAATCAAAATCTCGAATAAGAAGAACGCATGTTTCACAACAAATTTGTATCCCACAAAAATGGGATTTGGTTAAAGAACGTCCTTAATACATCGTCGCTTGTAACATTATCGGTCGAATTTACGCTAACGAATTCGATAACAACAGTTAACGAGTCTTCTCCATGCATTCGTGAGAAGACATCATGCCACACAAAAATTGTAGTAAGAACCAATGCACGAACACTTCTTTTGTGAAGTATGCAAAATCAGTACATCTAAAAATCAAAACTCTCATATACGTACATCGTCTTTGGTAATCTACTCTCTCTCACGCACACACGTGTGCCAAATACAAAGTCAATCCTGGCCAACCCTGTCACGCACGCGGGACGCCGCCCAATGAGGCCTTCACCAAAGCATCGGCGCGACGGCGGTGGCCTGATCCCAGAGCCTTCAGCAATCCGAGCAACCCCTTCGCTTTGCTCTTGCCGCCGCAATCGGTGCTCCTCACGATTTCGCCGCCGCCGTAGCGCAATCCCCTCTTCTCAACATTGCGGCTCTGCCTCGTCCTCATCTCGCTCGGCGCCATCTCCGTCGGAAACCTCGCCAATCCGAACGCCATCAGATACCACCGGCACTTCCTCCTCCTGACCGTTGGCGACCGAGTACTCCTGCTCGCACTCTTATGGCTTCTGCGGCTGGTTAGGAGCAACGATCTCTTCTTCTCCGGAGGAGTTGGAGGAGGATTTGGAGGCAATTCTCGGCAAGGGATGAGCTTCCCGCAAAAGACAATGCTCCGATCGTCGGAGTGGAGGTCGGAGGAAGCATCGGAGTCCCCAGTCGACGAGAACTCGAAGAAGTCATCGTGATCCGAGGACGAGGAGGATGATGTGGCGGCGACATTGTCGGCGAAGGAGTCATCGGCTGCGTCGCAGTACAAGGAGAGGTTGCAGAGGGAGAGCGCGTCGTCGCCGTCATCGTCATCATAGTTATTGGGAACTCTCGCCAAATCACCGGTGTGGACGAGCTCTTCCACGGGTGGTGCATGAACTAATTGGGTGGTGATCATGGTGGATCTTCAGAGGAAATGTTTTGCGGCGGGAGTTCGCTTTGTTGGAGAACAGGAGCTCACGGCTGAACGGTCTTTATATACACAGACAGAGAAAAGGTGGCTTCTGCTGAAGTGAGATGGATCGTTGTCAGCTTCGTTAGTGGCCTTCTAGATGAAGTGCTGACAAGAAGTACATAATCGACAGTTCAAAAAACGAGATGTTGAACAAGTTAACAACGGAAAAGAAAAGTTTAGTCCGTTTTGCTTGGTCATCTAGAAGAGCAGGCGAGTAGGTAGTTGCTCGGAAAAGTGCATCCATATTTTTTCCCTCCCTTCTCTTCTCGAGAGTTGTTTCCGCAGGTTTTCCACAAGTGCATTTATACGGCACGACATTGGCAAATTTTAGCTATTGGATGGCACCCTCGCTCAATCACAGTCGTGGATCCAAGTCTCACAAATCAGAGGTTGGGATTTATTGGGACGCAAAGAGGAACACTGTGCGGAGTAGATGATCCAAATTTGTCTCCAAAAGCACAAGCTAGGGGTGCGAACGGGCCAATCCCCGAGGGGATCTATAAAGTTGTATCAAGGAATACTGAAATCTGATTTGAACTTTAGGTCTTTTGCATTCTTGCTGGGGAATCTTGTTGTAGACCAACGATACTCGAGTCAAGGAATTCTAAACTTCAAGCCTTTTAAGTTCATGTCAAACAATTTTGAGATAAACAATTTAAACTCGTATCACTAACGATTTTTTTTTTCATGAGAGAGATAGTTTATGCTCGTATTTCAAGAGCATGATATACTCCGTAACGAAATAAATAGTTTAGGCTCGTATTCTAGGAGCATGATATATTTCTCTATGAAGTATTCATCATCTCCTTTCTTTTTTAATTCTTTCAATAGTTTAATAATTAGAAAGTTCAATTCAAAATTTAAATATTCTCTTCTTTAGAATGAAATATCGTTTTTCATATTCGTTTTTCACTTGGCCTTTTTTCTTCCTAACGATAATTGAATTTTGTCTCGGTTCTGAGGTTCCTTTATAGGATAACTCCAACTTATAAATTGTTATATCAAATGAAAAGGGGTCATGATACCCGGGAATAGCCTATCAATTTTCGGACCTTGGTCTCCAAGCATATACAACCTTATTATAGAACCTACCGTGGTCTTATTGAGACTATTAGTCCATGAGATGTTTGTCCACCAAGGAACGCAAAAAATAATAGGGGAAAAAGAAGAAGGAAAATATGTCTTCCTCCCTTGGATATGAAGATTTGGACTTAACTTTACCATTTCTACGGTGCTTTCTCGATTCTCAATAAATCTCAAATATTGATTTATGAAATGAGTCTTTTTTATCGACGGTTGATATTTATCGAGGTACTGAAGAAAGTATAGTATGGATAGAGGACCCTCGTCCTAAAGGGGCGTGGATTCTTTGCTCCATACGGTGCTCCCTCTATTTTGCTTGGGAGCAAAAGAAAAACCCACATCCCAACTGAACTGAAACAAGTATGTGCTGGCTACAACTATCTAGCTTGTTCTGTTATTGACTATAAACTTTCTATATTGTCTATTTAAGCCAAAATATCTAAAACATATATCATTGTTTACCTAATAACCACTTACATACCCCTATTTTGCAAAACTCCACATGAAAAGGACCAAATTGCCCTTCTTGCATAATCATTTTAGCATCTTGCATAGGGTTTGGGTGGTTTGATTTTTAATTTGTTTTGAGTATTTTGGGAGAGTCTAAGATTATAAGATCTGGGATGGGCATTTTTGGAAAGAAAATGGCATTATCGAAAAGAGGGATACAAGGAGAATTGATGTGAATGTGCAAAATAGTCTCCAGAGGTAAATCTAGCTGGCATTTTAAAAAAAAATAGAGATATGTATATGGTCATTAGGCAAAACGTGAGGTATGTTTTTGTTATTTTCCATTTATTAATTTTTTTATTATGCAATTTGAAACTCCTCCCGCTTCTTTTGATGTTTTTCTGTGTACGTTAGCTTATGATATAGCAAAATCTGTACTGAAGTGTATAGTTAGAATACACAAATCTTGCGAAGCCTGATATTGAGGCCAACCCCTCGGGTCGGCGTAGTACATTGGAGAGTTAGGGAACTTTTAGGAAATTGAAGGTCACATCTTCAAATTTCACTAAACGCGTTCAAGTTACTCTAAATTAGGGCCATTGCACAAATCAAAGGCATCAACACAATTGATTTATAATACTTGTAAGGTTTCTCATAGGTTTTCAAATAATCAAGTATCTATGCTTATGCATTATACAAAGAAGCCTGACACCAAGAAACAAAGTTAAATACACTTTGGCGCCTATGCTTTATTTGTGAAATTTTATGGAACCACTGCCAACTTTCTACAAACTTAAACTAATAGATGAAGGCAAACTTTGGACGGGGATTAAAGCGTATAATCATATAATAAATAAGACAACTGGGGATTTGAAAAGAATTAAACTCAATCCATCCTTTTCTAGTACCTATGAGATTTTATGAGATCATTCTAAAAGTTTAAATTGTTAGATAAATGCATAATTTAATATTTAAATACTTTAATGCCATCATGATCTATATATATCCTCTCATGATATATACATATCCTGTTTTTATTGGTTATATAATTATTCAGTAATAGGGGAGGGTTAAAATCAATCAAATTCTTGAATAAGAAGATCACATGTTGCGCAATGAGTTTGTATCCCATAAAAGCGGGATTTCGTTAAAGAACGTCCTTGATACATCGTCGCTCATAACATTATCGGTCGAATTTATGCTAAAGAGTTCGATAATGATAGCTAACAATAGGGGTGTGCAAAAGAACCGGAACCCGCCTAGACCGCTCGGAACCTGACCGAAACCGGTGGTTCCCAAGGAAACCGGTCCGGTTCCCGGTTCCAATTTTTTGGAACCGGTGGGTACCAATCCGGTTTCCGATTCCCGATGTGGAACCGCCCACCCGCCCATCTAAACCGGATTGGTAATATAATAATAATATATTTTATTTTTTAAATTTTTAACTAAAAAAATCTGACCAAAAAAATTTAAAAAAAGAAGAAAATTTGTTATCATGTCTAAAGGTTTTGTGTAATTGGGATAACCTTGGTCATTTTTCTCAATAATTGATGGGTACCCACTTGATTTATGGATGATGTGGTTAATATAACCGATCATAGTGTATGAATTGTATGGAAAGTTATGTTATTTTCTTTTTGTTCTGTTGATCCGATATTGGTCCGCAGATTTTTTTTTATTTGTCTAGGAAAATTTATTGGGACCGGTTCCATAGACCCACCCGGGAACCGGATCAGACCGGTGGTCCGGTTCTTAAGTAAATCCATGGAATAGATAGGTGGGTCTCGGTTCCAATTTTTGCAAACGGTCATGTAGCGGGCGGTTCACGGTTCTAGGACGGGAACCGCCCACTCGGACCATGCACACCCCTAGCTAACAAGCCTTTCCCATGCACCATACCTATAATGTGTGATCAACTAAATGAGTCTCCTCCATGCATTCTTGAGAAGACAATTTGGAACGTATGTATATAGGCAACCACATAAGAAATGTAGTGAAAACCAATGCACAAACACTCATTTTTATGAAATATGCAGGATCAATACTCCTAAAAATCGAAACTTTCAAATATATACATCGTCTTTGGTGATCCTGTCACGCCCGCCGGACGCAGCCCAACGAGGCCTTCACCAAAGCATCGGCGCGACGACGGTGGCCCAATCCCAGAGACTTCAACATTCCGAACAACCTTTTGGCTTTGCTCTTGCCGCTGCAATCGCCGCTCCTCACAATGTCGCCGCCGCACGATCCCCTCTTCTTGACATTGCGGCTCTGCCTTGTCCTCATCTCGCTTAGTGCCATCTCCGTCGGGAACCTTGCCAATCCGAACGCCATCTGGTACCACCGGCACTTCCTCCTCCGGAACATCGGCGATTGAGTCCTCCTGCTCGTGCTCTTTTGGCTTCCGCGGCCGGTTTGGAGCGGGGATCTCTTCTTCTCTGGAGTAGTAGGCGGTGGAGGAGGAGGATTTGGAGGCAATTCTCCGCGAGGGATGAGCTTCCCGCAAAAGACGATGCTCCGATCATCAGAGCGGAGGTAGGAGGAGGAATCTGAGTCCCCGATCGATGAGAACTCGAACAAGTCGTTATGATCCAATGAGGAGGAGGAGGAGGACGACGACGACGAGGATGATGTGGAGGCGACATCATTGGCGAAGGAGCAATCGGCAGGGTCGCAGTACAAGGAGAGGTTGCAGAGCGAGAGCGTGTCGTCGTCATCGCCGTCATCCTCATAGTTTTCAGGAACTCGCACCGAATCGGTGAGGACGAGCTCTTCCATGGGTGGTGCATGAACAAATTCGGCGGTGATCATGGTGGATTTTCAGAGAGAAAGAGGGGGGAGAGAAGTAAGAGAGGAGGGATTGTTTCGTGGTAAGAGTTCCGCTATGTTGGAGAAGATGAGCTCTGGGCTGAACCGTCTTATATAGATTGGTCGAGACAGAGGTGGCTTCATCTGAGATGAGTCGTTGTTAGCTTCGTTTAGTGGCCTTCTAGATGAAGTGCTGAGAAGAAAAATACATACGACAGTTCAAAAACGAGATGTTGAACGAGTTAGAAACGTAAAAGAAAGTTTAGCCCTTCTGCTTGGTCTTCTAGAAAAAACAGCCGAGTAGGTACTAGGAAAAAGCAATCCACAGTTTTTCCATAAGAACATGATAACCTATTGTGGTATTGTCAAGACTATTAGTCCATGAAATGTTTGTCCACGAAGGAATGAAAAATTAAGAGGGCAAAAAGGAGGAGAAGATGTCTTCCTTCCTTGGATCTGTAGGTATGAACGAGAGATTCTCTTCTCTCATGATGCTTTCTCGATATCTCGATAAATCTCAATTAATTAATTTATGAAATGAATTATTATCAACCTACTGAACAGAGTATATCATGGAAAGAGGATACTCATCCTAAATGGATGCGGATTGTTTGCTCCGTGCGATGCTCCCTCCATTTTGCTTAGGAGAAAAGGAAAAACCCGCATCCCAACTTAAGTATAATGTGATGGCTTCAACTATTTGCCTCAATCAGCCATTAATAATAAACTTTCTATACCATTTATTAAAGGGAAAATATCAAATCTCATTTTTGACCTAATGACAACTTCCATGCCTCTATTTTTACAAATATCATTAGTATACCTATAAGCAAAACTCCACATTGAAAAGACCAAATTGCCCCTCTTTACAAACTCATTTTATTAGCATCTTGTTTAGGGTTCGGGTGAATTGATTTTTAGTTAATTTTGAGTGTTTTTAGTGAGTTGAGATTTTAGTATTTGGAATGGGCATAAATGGCATTTCCTAACATAGGGACACAAGGAGAGCATATGTGAAGGTGCAAATTTGCCCTCTAAAGGTAAAACTCTAATATTTATTTACCTGGGCTGTACGACCCCAGACGACCTTTTAAAAATAGAGATATGTAAGAGGCACTCGGATGAAAGGTGAGATATGTTTTTTTGTTACTTCCTTTTCAATTAATTTTGATTATGCAATTAGAAACTCCCCTTGCTTCCTTTTAATGTTCTCTATGTACATTATCTGCAATATAGGACTAAATCTGTACTAAAGTGTATGATTGAATACAAAATTCTTGTAAAGCCCAATATTGAGGGCAATCCCCAGATTGGGATTGTAGGTCGGAGCGATAAGGGATTCCAATTCAAAAACCGAATGTCAACTGATCAAATCTCATCAATTGCGTGCAAAATTTGACTATCTACACAGGAAAAGGCATGAACTTAACTGATTTATGATACTTGTAGAGTTCTTCATAGATCTCCAAATAATTGAGTCTCCATGTAGGCCTAAAAAAGTCAAATGCACCATGTAGGCTAATCCTTTATCTATAAGATTTTGTGGAACTTCTATCAATTATTTCAAAAATTTAAACTAATAGATGAAGGTGTATCTTATTATTTAAGTACTTTTAACATGTTTTCTCACGCATAGGCTAGACTTTGGTCTAAATTTAACATGTAGAAATATACAATAGGGGAGACAAAGAGGACTTATAAAAATTTAACTCAGAACCTTCTACTCTGATGCCGTATGAGATTTTGTGATAGCACTGTCAACTTAAAAAAAAATTTCAAAAAAGTTTAAGTTGTTAAATGAAAATGTTATTTAATCTTTAAAAATATATACATACCCTAGCAACGGCTAATATAATTATTTGGCAGCAGGGGAGGGTTAAAATCAATCAAGATATTGATTAAAATGATAACGAACTCGATAAAGAATGTAATCAAAACCACTGCACACACTTCTTCTGTGGAATAGGTAGAATCGCTACTTGAAGTTTTCTCGTGTTAAGTGCGTTAAAAAAAGTGTTCTTGAACAATCGTGCTATATATATATAGTCATTGGATCCGTGCTTCGATTAACTCGCTTAATAGCAGTTTTGGCCAACGGGGCATGCGATGTTATGCAGTGGCTTTGGGTTAAAATGAAGTCTACTATTTCTGCAAAAATCCATCAATTACATACTAAGCCTTTGCTAATCTACTCTATCTCTCTTTCTATCTAGCACGCGTGTGCCAAAAACAGAGTCAACCCTGGCCAAACATTGTCACACGCGCGGGACGCAGCCCAACGAGGCCTTCACCAAAGCGTCGGCGCGACGACGGTGGCCCAACCCCAGAGCCTTCAACAGTCCGAACAATCCCTTCCCTTTGCCCTTGCCGCCGCAATCGCCGCTCCTCACCATCTCGCCGCCGCTGCCGTCGCACGACCCCGTCTTCTCGACATTGCGGCTCTGCCTCGTCCTCATCTCGCTCACCGCCATCTCCGTCGGGAACCTCGCCAGTCCGAACGCCATCAGGTACCACCGGCACTTCCTCCGCCGGACCGACGGCGACCAGGTCCTCCTGCTCGTGCTCTTCTGGCTCCCGCGGCCGGTTGGGAGCGGCGATCTCTTCTTCTCCGGAGTAGTAGGTGGAGGAGGAGGAGGCGACTCCCGGCGAGAGATGAGCTTCCCGCAGAAGACGATGCTCCGATCGTCGGAGCTGAGGTCGGAGGAGGATTCGGAGCCCCCGATCGATGAGAACTCGAAGAAGTCGTCGTGATCGGAGGAGGAGGACGAGCAGGACGACGAGGACGACGATGTGGAGGCGTCATCGTCGTCGGCGAAGGAGTGATCGGCGGCGTCGCAGTACAAGGGGAGGTCGCAGAGCGAGAGCGCGTCATCGCCATCGCCGCCGTCGTCGTCGCAGTAGTTAGTGTGAACTTGCGCCGAATCGGAGTGGACGAGCTCTTCGTTCCACGACGGTGCTTGAACGAAACCGGAGGTAGTCATGGCGGATCTTCAGAGGAACTGGGCGGCGGGAGAGGAGTGAGAGTAGCGAATGTTTTCCGGTGAGGGAGTCCGCCGTGTCGGAGAAGACGAATGGATTTATATAGACAACGCGAGAGAGAGACAGAGGTGGCTCCTGCCGAGGGGGTTCGTTGTAAGCTTTGCTAGGGTAGGGGCGTTCTAGATGAAGAAATATTGACCAGAAAATTAGAAAAAGAAAGAAAGTTAAAAAAACGAGATGTTGAAAAAAAAACACATTAGAAAAATGAAAAGAGAAGAAAATTATTCCGTTTGCTTGGTCTTCTAGAAGAGCAAGGGAGCAGGTACATTTTTTCCCTTCTGTTTTTTTTTATCTGTTTACGTTTTGCATGCTTGGGAAGAATTATAAAAGTTATTACTCATTTTTGCCATCCCTTCTCGAAAGATGTTTATATTTCCCGTTTCACGGGTTTCGAATGGCACGACATTGCTTTTGTATGATGTCAATCGATCGGCAGTGGGATGATGCTAATTAACAAAATGAAATTTAACTCGCTGGACCTAGGTCGTGGATAAAAGTCTCACAAATCAAAAAGGTTGAAATTTATTGGGACACTAAGAGGAACACTCTGTGGAGCGTATGATTCATATTTGTCTCCTGAAGCGCAAGCTAGGGGTGCAAACGACCCGGCGGGCCAAACCCTAGAGGGGATTCTTAAATTCTTTACGAGGAGTATTGAAGTTCGATTTGATCTTCGGGTCTTTTAAATTCGTGCAGAGAAATCCCGTTATAGACTGTTTATACTCGTGTCAATGAATTTTGAACTTCAAACACTTTAAAATTCGTGTTGAGGAATTTTGATATAGACATTTTAAACTCATCTAAATAAGCCTCTTTTTTTATCAGATAAATAGTTTAATGCTCAAATTGCGGGAGCATGATATATTCCGTAATAAAGTAGATTGTTAGGCTCATATCCAGGAGCGCGATATATATCTTTATGAAGTAGATAGCACCCTTTTTTTTTTAATATTTCAATAGTTTAATAATTAGACATTTGAATTTAAAAGTTTAGTATCTTCTACTTTAGAGTGAAAGATATCTGACATTTTTCATATTTATTTTTTATTAGGCCTTTTTTCTTCCTAATGATAATTGAATTTCCTGTGTTGGTCCTGAGGTTCCTTATAGGATAACCCCGACTCATCAATTGTTGAATCAAATGAAAGAGCGTCTTAATACCCCCGGAATAGCAGATCAATTTCGGACCTTGGTGTATTATTATGGAGCCTACTATGGTCTTATTAAGACTATTAGTCCATGAAATGTTTGTCCACAAAGAATTGCAACAATAAGAGGAAAAAAGAAAGAAAGAAAAGATGCCCTCCTTCCTTGATTACGAAGGTATAAACGTGGATTTTCTGCTTCCACAACACTTTCTTGATACCCCAATAAATCTCAAGTATTGATTTACTAAATGAGTTTTTTATCGAGACACTGAAGAAAGTAAATTATGGATAGATGATCCTCATCTTTAAAGGGTGTGGATTCTTTGCTCCGTGCAGTGCTCCCTTTAGTTTGCTAAGGAGAAAAAGAAAAACCCACATCCCAACTGAACTATGCAAGTATGCGGTGGTTCCAACTATTCTGCTTGATCTGCCATTGACAGCAAACTAACATGTTATATAAGTTATTTAAGGGAAAATACCAAAAACGTATCTCACTTTTGATCTAAGTACTTTTGACCTAATCAACACTTACATACCTCTATTTTGCAAATACCATGCGTACCGCTAAGCAAAACTCCATGTTAAAAAGATCAAATTGCCTCTCTTTGCAAGTCATTTTATTAGCATGTTGCCTTGGGTTTTGGGTAGATTGGTTTTTTAGTTGATTTTGATTGTTTTGGGTGAGTTTGAGACTTTAGAGTTTGGGATGAGAGCATCAATGGCACTTTCCAACATAGGGACACGGGGAGAATAGATGTGATCATTATCTACAATATCTAAAGGGTAAAACTCGGGTTGCTATTAAGTATTTTGAAAAATAGAGATATGTAAGTGACACTTGGGTAAAAGCGAGGTATGATTTTTTGTACTTTCTCTGTATTTAATTTTGATTATGCAATTAGAAATTCCCCTTGCTTCCCTTTAATGTTTACTATGTACATTATCTACAATATACAGCTAAATTTGTAATGAAGTGTATAATTGAATACAACTTTTTTTGTGAAGCCTGATATTGAGGGCAATCCCTAGACCGGCATAGTTGGTTGGAGCAATAAGGGATTTTTAGTCGGCAACCAAATGTCAATTGGTCAATTTTATCAACTACGTGCGAGTTGCTCTGGATTATGACCATCTACATAGGCCAAAGGCATGAACTTAATTGATTTATGATACTTGCAAAGTTTTTCAGAGATGTCCCAATAACCGAGTCCCTAAGTAGGCCAAAACCATGTCCGAGATCGAAAGTCAAATGTACCATGTAGGCTAATCCTCTATCTATAAGATTTTATGATATCACTGTCAACTGTTCATGAAAATTTAAGCCGATGGAATACTTTACTGCTTCTTCTTACGCATAGCCCAAGCTTTGATCTAAAATTAACGTGTGGAAATAAATGATATAGGGGACAAATAGGGTCCAAAAAGATTTAACTCGAGACCTCCTGCTTTACTACCATATGAGATCTTATACAATAATTATCAATTGTTCTAAAAAAAATTTGAACTATTAGATGAAAGCATTATTTAGTAGTTAATTACTTTAACATTACCACCAAGTGAATACACCATTTCATACATAAAAATATATACATACCTATCAATGGGTTATATAAATTATTTGGTGATAAGGGAGGGTTGAAATCAATCATAATTATGAAGATTGCATATATCGCAACAAGTTGTATCAAATAAAAGTGAAGAACGTCCTCAATACATCATCTCTAGCTATATTATCGTTCATATCCAACTCGGTAAAGAGTGTAGTAAGAACAAATGCGCACGCTTCTTCTATAGAATATGTAGAATCGCCACTTTTAAGAAATCGAAACTTTTCTCGTGTTGAGTGCGTTAAAAGAAGTGTTCCCGAACAATCGTGTTACGTATGTATAGTCATTGGATCGGTGCTTCGCTTAACTCGCTTAATAGCATTTTTTTGTCAATTGGGCACGCGATATTATGCAGTTGCTTTGGGTTAAAACGAACTCAGCTATTTCTGCAAGAATCCATCAATTACATACTAAGCCTCTGCTAATCCACTCACCCTCTCTAATTCTCGCACGTGTGCCGAATACAGAGTTGATCCTGGCCGACCCTGTCGCGCGCACGCGCGCGACGCAGCCCAACGAGGCCTTCCACCGAAGCGTCGGCGCGGCGGACGGTGGCCCAATCCCAGAGCCTTCAACATTCCGAACAACCCCTTCCCTTTGCTCTTGCCGCCGCAATCGCCGCTACTCACAATCTCACCGCCGCCTTATATAGAAGCGCAAAGCCAGAGAGAGAAAGGAGCAAGAGAGAGAGAGAGAGGGAAAGAGAGCTTCTGCTAAGATGGCGGCCTTCCAGACGAGGAGGTGTTTTTTCCTTTTTTTTTTTAATCGAAGACGAGGAGGTTTATTCCCCGGCTGTCAGCTTCCTGGGTTATCAAAAAAAAAAAAACGAGAAGGTGTTGAAAAGGAGGAAGTGAAGAAGACCGAGGGCAAAAAGGAGTTGTTGAAAAATTTTTTTAAAGAAACAATATAAATTCAAAAGGAAAAAAAGGGAAGAAAAGAGAGTTACTCCTGTTGCCTGGTCTTCTAGAAGAGCGCGCGGGAGTGACCGTATATTTTTCCAATTATATACCTACTTTAAAATATCATGCTTTATACGACCCCCAAAACAACAATACATACCATGCGTTACCATCTTTCAATTATGTAACTTGAAATGTCGCCAAAATATTTTCGAGATTGCACGTGTATATATCCAGAAAATATCGGTATTTTCCTCCGGACGGATGAATGGAATAGAATGAAATGGATTTTCAGGACCAAGTGATTATATTGCGAAATTTATATATCTTCTCCAAATGCATGCTCATGGCCGAGAAGAGTGTAAGCAAGTGCATGGAGAGGCATGGGTTGAAGTTCTACCTCAGCGATCTATCTCTTAAACTCCATGCAACTCGAAAGTTTTAGGACTCGATTTTATCTTGAATTGTTTGCCTTTTTTCACTCGCCCGAGCTAGGAGTTTCAGAACTTGGAGAAAGTGTTTCTTTTTTTGTAATCGAGGTGTCCGGGCCAACTTACACGCACCTTGACTATTCCTCGGAAGAGACTAGCACAGTAACTCACCACCATGACCTCGCACTTAAATCACAAGTGCTTAGCTGGAGAATCGAATCTGGGACCAGTGCGCCTAACCACACAATCCCAAATACGCCCTAACCAACTGAGCTACCCATGACTAGGTTCAAAACTTGGAGAAAGTTTGTATTGAAGGAGTTGAGAAATTACCTCCAAACTTGTGAGAATTTCGACGTAGACAATAGACTCGTATCAAGGACTACCAAAATTCGATCTAGACTATACGTCTTTTAAATTCGTGCCAAGGAATTTTGGTGTGGATCATTCATACTCGTGTCGAGGAGTTTTAAACATTAGGCCTTTTATAAATTTGTGTCAAGGAATTTTGATATAGACAATTTAAACTCGTATAAATAAGCTATTTTTTTTCAATGAGATAGAGAGTCTGTGCTCGTATTTAAGAGCAGGACATATTTTATAATGAAGTAGATAGTTTAGGCTCATATGCAAGAGCATAATATATATCTTTACGAAGTAGATAGCACCACAATTATGTTAATTAATCCAAAAGGCTTAATAATCAGTAAATTCAATTAAAAAATTAGATATTTTCCACTTTTTTGAATGAAATATATCAAACATTTCTCTTATACATTTTTATTACAAATATTAAAAATAAGTTAATTCATTAAACACTTAGGGGGAAGACCCTAGGAAGCTCGAAATTTAGCTCAATCAAAAAAATAATCATGAAATCCGCCCAAAGTTCGGACTGGCCACGTCGAGCCTACAGAGTTGCGGTGTACCGGTTTGGATTTTCGAATTTCAATTATTTGCACGGTCGGGACAAGTTGTCATAAGTAGGGGTGTCAGAACCGAACCGAAAAACCGAACCGAGATACGAACCGAACCGAAAATTTCGTGCATTTCGATTCGGTTTCGGTTTCGGTTCGGATCATCAAAATAAACCAATTTTTCTTTTCGGTTCGATTCGATTCTGTTCGGATCGAACCGAACTAAAATAAACACTTTGGTTTATGGCTATTTTTCCCTCTCTCTCTCTCTCCTTCTCTCTCCTGTCTCCTCTCTCTCTTTGCTTAATAAACTTGAAACCGAAAATCGATCCGAACCAAATTGAGTTTTCGATTCGGTTCAAATTCGGTTCGGTTCAAAGGGGCACCGTTAATGGTTCGGTTCGGTTCGGTTTTTTCGAAAAACCGAACCGAACCGAACCATTTACACCCCTAGTCATAAGTTAGCTCATTTCCTTTGTAATGCAGTACACAGTTTTTAAAAGAGAAAAAGCCACCAAAAACCCAAACTTTGCCTCATGTGACATATTTACTTCGAACTTTTTTTTGTGAGACCAAAAACCCCAAACTTTACTTTTTGTGACACATTTACCCCAATGTATTTAGTCCATGGGCATTTTCGTCTTTTTTGCTTTTTCTTTTTTTTTTCCTTTTCGGCGAGGGGGCCCTCGCCGACGTCGGGAGACGGCTGCCCTCGTCGGATCCGGCGAGGGGGGCCCTCGCCGGCGTCGAGCGAGGGCCGCCCTCGCCGGATCTGGCGAGGGCTACCCTTGCCGGCGTCGGGCGGCCCTCACCTGACTCAAGCGAGGTCGACCCTCGCCGGCGTCAGGAGGGTTCGCCCTCACCTGGGCGAGCGAGGGCGGCCCTCGCCCGACTCAGGCGAGGTCGACCCTCGCCCGACGCCGGCGAGGGTCGACCTCGCTTGAGTCAGATGAGGGCCGCCCTTGCTCGCCCAGGCAAGGGCGAACCTCGCCTGCACCCTCGCCAAAAAGAAAAAAATACCTATGGACTAAATACATTTGGATAAATGTGTCACAAAAAGTAAAGTTTGGAGTTTTTGGTGTCATAAAAAAAAGTTCGGAATAAATATGTTACATGGGGCAAAGTTTGGAGTTTTTGGTGGTTTTTTCCCTTTTTAAAATTGCAAACACTATATTATCTAAGATTCATTTGATCGTATCCTATAGGGGTGATCGGTTCCCGGTCCGGTCCAAGAACCGGGAACCGGACCGAGAGGACCGGTTCCCAATTTTTGGGACCGTGGACCGGACCGACTAGTCTTGGAATCGGGGACCGGTCCGGTCCGGTTCAAATGAATCAAATACTTGTAAAAAAAAAATATATGTCCCATGTGGGCTTCCAAAAATATACATCCCCTAATTTAAACACGTGTTATTAGAGAGGCAAAAAATAAAAACGTCAACCCATTCGCAGCAACTTGATGGTTCACAAAATTGGCAAGTCAGTAATAACAAATAAATTCCTTGAAAAGATAAAAAAATAACTAGCTAATTTTTAAAAAAATATGCATAAATGATCGGTCCGGTCCTATCAGTCCGGTCGATCCGGTTCTCACCATGGAACCGGACCGACAGTCCACCGGTTCCAAAAATGGGAACTGGGGACCGGACCAATACCCCCTAGGCCCGCTCAGAATCAACCGGTCCGGTCAGATCCTGATTTCGATTTGAGTGGTTTCCATTGCACACCCCTAGTATCCTAGTTCAATTTCATGATATATTTTCGTCGCAAACAATTATTTCGGACGTTTTGTAATGGAGCACGACAAAAAGAAAGGGGTTTCCAATAAAGTCCCATCATGCTGCCGACTTTTTCTCGAGGGACCAACCCTAGGCCTACCATTTCAAAAGAAGAGTTGAAGGGCATGTGTGGATGAACATTGACCTTTTGATTCATTATTACCCACAGAAAAAGTTCCATCCAGAAGGGATGGGGTGTGTCGTCGATGGAATAATTCTTAGAATATTTACATTTCAAACTTAGCATTACTTTGAAATTGCTTAATTCTATTAACGGTGGAAATAACAACGAATCAAAGAAAGAAATCGAGACTTCATCGTAATTACAGTAGAACGAGCATAATGACTATATAAGAAACTCGCGCGATCTGACACTTTTCCTATGTTCACGAGTAAACCGAGAAAAAGAAACCGAGACTTCATTTTGGGTTGCCGACTTCTCTAGCATGCGTCCCAATTATAATAGAGAGAGCAGAATGACTAAATAAGAAACTCGTGTGATCAGACCCTTTTCCTATGTTCACGAGTAAACCGAGAGGAAATTCAGTATTCAAAAAACCATAGTACAAA
The DNA here is from genome assembly GCA_031216185.1 of Syzygium aqueum. Classification (NCBI taxonomy): domain Eukaryota; kingdom Viridiplantae; phylum Streptophyta; class Magnoliopsida; order Myrtales; family Myrtaceae; genus Syzygium; species Syzygium aqueum. Next base: position 2,460,585 of record CM062240.1, read on the forward strand.
TATTGAGGGCAATCAGAAATTAATTTTGGTTACGCAATTAGAAACTCCCCTTGCTTCCTTTTTAATGTTCTCTATGCACATTACCTACGATTTCTTGTAAAGCTTGATATTGAGAGCAATCCCTAGACTAGCATAGTTGGTTGGAGCGATAGAGGATTTTCGATTCAGTAACCGAATGTCAATGGGTCAAAATCTCATCAAGCACGTGTGAGTTGCTTTTGGTTTATGACTATTTACCCAAGCCAAAGGCAAGAGCATGATTGATTTATTGATACTTGCACAGTTCTTCATAGATCTCCAAATAGACAAGCCTCTGCCCCGGCCACATGTCTTGTCTCCAAAACTCATATGTACCGTTCAAGCTATCATCTATTGATGAAATTTTGTGGGGTTACTGTTAACTATTCTAAAAATTTAGGTTGATAAATGAAGTCGTATTTTAATATACACACATGCTTTGACACTTCTCCTCACGCATAACTTAGACTTTGACCTAAAATTAACGAGTAAAAATATGTAACGGGGGAGATAAACAAGGCCCGTAAAAGATTTAACTCGGGATTTTCTATTTTGACGTAGCAATTTTATAAAACTCGCCAGCCATTCTAAAAAAAATTTAAATCGTGAGATGAAAACGTAATTGAATATTTAGTTTACTTTAACACTACCACCACGTGAATACATCATTCCATACGTGAACATATAGATACCCTATCTATGGGTTATATTAATATTTTGTAATAGGGGTGGGTTAAAATCAATCAAGATCTTGAATAAGGTTGCAACAAGTTCTATCCCATAAAAATGAAGAAGGTCCTTAATAGATCGCCGCTCACTGGGGGCATGGAATCGAACCCAACTAGTCTGGTTTATTTGGAACATGGAATAATTTATTCGGTTTCCAATTCTAATTCGGTTCCCAGTTCTAGGTGCAAAATCGAATGACTGGACCCATATGGTTTTTTCTTATTAAATTTTTCCTTATTTATTAAAAAGTAGAGAAAAGGAAATTGCCAAAATCCTAAACCGGACCGGTCCGACCTGAGAACCGATCACCCCTTACCGCTCACTATACTATCGGTCTTATTTATGCTAACGAATTCAATAAAGAAAGTCGTAAGAATCAATGCACATGTTTTTTCTATGGAATACGCAGAATCTCCATTTTTAAAAATCGAAGCTTTTCTCGTATCGAGCGCATTAGAAAAAGTAATCTGATTTACACGGGTATGTATAATTATTGGAACCGTGCTCCTATTGACTCGTTTGATTGCATTTTGTCAATAGGGCATGCCACGTTGTGCAATGCTTTTGGGTTAAAATGAACTCGACCATTTCTGCAAAAATCCATCAATTACACACTAAGCCTTCGCTAATCTACTCTCTCTCTCTCTCTCTCTCTCTCTCTCTCTCACACACACACACACACACCCACACACACGTGTGCCAAGTACAGAGTCAATCCTGGCCGACCCCGTCACACGCGCGGGACGCACCCGAACGATGCCTTCACCAAAGCATCGGCGCGGCGACGGTGGCCCAACCCTAGAGCCTTCAACAGTCCGAACAACCCCTTCCCTATGCTCTTGCCGCCGCAATCGCCGCTCCTCGCAATCTCGCCGCCGTCGTCGCACGACCCTGTCTTCTCGACGCTGCGGCTCTGCCTCGTCCTCATCTCGCTCAGCGCCATCTCCGTCGGGAACCTCGCCAGCCCGAACGCCATCAGGTACCACCGGCACTTCCTCCGCCGGACCGTCGGCGACCGGGTCCTCCTGCTCGTGCCCTTTTGGCTCCCGCGGCCAGTTTGGAGCGGCGATCTCTTCTTCTGCGGCGTAGCAGGATGAGGATGAGGAGGAGGAGGAGGCGAAGGCGAGTCTCGGTGAGGGATGAGCTTCCCGCAGAAGACGATGCTCCGATCGTCGGACCAGAGGAGGTCGGAGGAGGAATCGGAGTCCCCGATCGATGAGAACTCGAAGAAGTCGTCGTGATCGGAGGAGGAGGAGCACGACGACGTGGAGGCGTCTTCGTCGGCGAAGGCGCGATCGGCGGCGTCGCAGTAGTACAAGGAGAGGTTGCAGAGCGAGAGCGCGTCGTCGTCGCCACCGTCATCACAGGGAGCTTGCGCCGGATCGGCGTCGACGGGCTCTTCCTTCCACGGCGGCGCACGGACGAAGTCGGCGGCGATCATGGTGGGTCTTCAGAGAGAGGTAGCAACAAGCAAGCGGAGCGGATGGATGGTTTTCCGGGTGGGAGTCCGCTTCGTTGGAGAAGACCACCTCGGGGGCTGAATCTCCATATATAGAAGCGCAAAGCTAGAGAGAGAAAGAAGAGAGAGAGAGAGAGGGGAAGCTTCTGCTGAGATGATGGTGGGTGAGTTGATAGCTTCTGATCTAGTGATGGTGGTGGCCTTCTAGAAGGGAAGACTGCGGGCGGAACTTAAAAAAAAAAATACGAGGTTTTGAAAAGAATTAGGAAAATAAATAGAGAAAAGAGAAATATGCAAGTTACAGCTTTTATGCATGGCCTTCTAGAAGAGCGCGAGAAATGCACCGACTTTTTCTTCTTTTTTTTTGCGTAACCAGATATTTTCGGAAAAAAAATACCAACGAAAATCTCAAACTATGCCCAATTGCCCGACACATTTATATCGAACTTTTTGTGACGTCAGAGACCTCAAACTATGCCGTCAGAGACTAGACATGTCAAACGGATGGATTTGATCGAATCTGGGTTCGGTCATAAATGGTCTGACCTAAATTGATTTGATCAATTTATACATAACATAAGTTTCTCGACTCATACCCAAATCTATCCGTATTATTAAAACACGGCCCAATTCCCTAAAAAATCCCCAACTTTACCCTTTGTCCCAATTGTATCCCAAACTTTTTTTTATCTCATAAAAAACCTCAAACTTTTACTTTTGTCTCAAATCTACCCAGTTAATTTTTCATCCAATTTTTAATATTATTTTTTCGAATTTTTTATTTTTTCTTTTCGTTTTTTTTTCCTTTCCTTTTCGTTTTTTTTTCACCTTCAACCTCCGGCCGGTCACCGGTGCGGCGACCGACCGGAGGCTGGGGCCGATGAGATCAGCCCCGCCGGCCGCTGGCGAGGCCAGCCTCACCCAGCAACGGCGGGGCCGCCCCACCGGCAACTGGCGAGGTCGGCCTCGTCCCCAGTCGTTGGCGGGGCCGACCCTCGCTAGATCTGGCGAGGCTCGGCCCCGCCGGCGACTGGCGAGGCCGGCCTCGCCCAGCAACGGCGAGGCCCAACCTCGCCAGATCTGGCGAGGCTCGGCCCCGCCAGCGACTAGCGAGGTTGGCCTCGCCCAGCAACAACTATAATGCTAAGCTCATTTCCTTTGCAATGTCGTACCTAGTGTTTAAAATTGCAACAACTATATTATTTAGGATATCTTACCTTTGTTCATTTCACAATAATCAAACATAAAATATCATCGCGTCATGATTTTTCTTTTCGTGCCAAACTATGATTTTAGAACTTAAAAAAAAATGATTTTAGAACTTTTTGTAATGGAGCACGACAAAAAGGAAGTCGTTTCCGATGGAGTCCATCGTGTTGCCAACTTTTCTTAATGGACTAAACCTAGGCCTACCATTTCAAAAGAAAGAGTTGAAAGGACAGGTGTGGATGAACATTGATCTTTCGATTCATTGTTACACACAGAAAAGATTTCATCTAGAGGGGATGGAATGCGTCGCTGATGGAATGGTTTTTAGAATATATTTGCATTTGAAAACTTGACATTACTTTGAAAATTTCTTTACTTCTAGTAAAGGGGGACATAACGACGAATCGAAGAAAGAAACTAAGATTTTATTTCGGATCGCGTCTTCTCTAGCAGGCATTGTAATCACAGTAGAGAGACAAAGCATAATGACTACGTAAGAAACTCACACACATTCACAAGTAAATCGAGAGAGAATTCGGTATTCGGAATCCGTAGTACGAAAATATAACATGCGAGAACAAAATCTTTGGAGAATCCGGTATTCAGAATCCGTAGTACGATTGGGTAACGATCGGATTGCTCAGTCCCAAATTCTACGCTCCCGCAACGGATTTCGCTAAAACTTCTCTATCGATCCGGCTCGATACGTTCAGCATCCCGATATCACGAATCGAGCCGAATGGAAGAACCCTTTGCTACTATGGTAGACATCAATCCTGTCTCATCATAAACTTGCAGAGGAACCGACCGGTTCCTACGAAGGTACGACTAGATGTGCCATCAATCCATGACGTCGGCTGTGCTTTTGGCCTTTCGAAGTGGGGCTCCAATGGAAGAAAATATATGTAGATGTGGATGTGGTGGAAATCGAGGATTCAAAGCCGTAGACTAAATGACCTCGTGCACGGACCGAACGACAGGGCAGGCCACGTCACGAAAAGCTTTTGAGAAATCAAAGCAGCTTATATGATGATGCTTCTAGAGGTCCGTCTAATCGGTTCAAGCTCACCTAATCCTGAGTTATATCTTTGAATTCCTCTGCTGAATAACATTAGTTTAAGGGTTAGTTTAGTTTGGAGGATGGAATCGCGTTTTCTTTATTGTTGTCGGATCGATTTAGAGGCTACTGAAGTGGTGGTTCGATCAACACGAAACGATAGGCAAATCGTCCGAAAAAATTCTAAATTTATTGTACGGCGACCAATTCAATCATTTGTTTTTCTATTGTGCCAGTTTAGCCTTTAAATATTTTTGATAACTTGTCAATTTAGTCCTAAACATTTTAATGATTTGCCAATTTGATTATAAACCTTTTTGACAATTGTCAATTTAGTCATTCCGATCAATTTTGGTTAGAAATCACTAACGTAACGATCTATTTAGCGCAAGCCGTCCCAATATGGATGATTTTTGCATTTCTGAACAATTTTCCCACGAAACGATTGATGATCAGATCATATGAGGCGGAGTTCTTGTGCATAAATTTGTCTAGATGGACGGTGAATAATTTTCTTGGGGTCAAACTGTTTTGGACAGGATGTAGGGAGCAGATTTACCTAAACCTAGGAACAGCTGTTGACATGGTATGGTATCTTCCATTAAATGAAGTTATTAATCCTTAATTAGTTTGTTTTTTTCCCTGAGATTTAGACACTTGGTTAGGCAAGCAATTTGCCCCGGTCCAGTCAAGCATCTTGTAGGCAGGCGTGCTTTCTAGTCGAGCAATCTTTGCTTCTTCTCCTTTTTTGTTTCCAGAATTTGACCAAGTTACTTCGAAGATTGTACTAAATGACGTGGGGTGGGAGTATTTCGGATCCCAATGTAGCTAGAAAACTGTGAACATGCTTCAACTCTTGTCACTCGCACTTCTGTGTCCCCCTCGTCTGCTAGGAAGGCACGAGAGTCCAGGGGCTACTCTGATAAGGGCCGTAGGGGGCAATGATCTTATGAAGATAGTTAAGGCTTGGGTTCATGAATAGTTACTATTACCTATACATATATTATCTTTTTCTTGTAATCGAGGAATATAACGGAGAGATGCAAAGTGCTGATTCTAATAGAAACGGACGTAACCCTTGTTTAAGGGTCAACCGGGATAAAATCCTTGTATTTCAATTTTCTTTTCTCGCTTTTACTCTCTATTTTTAAGTGATTGTGTGCCAAATCCTAACACGGAGCTCGACCGTATTGAGCTTGACGCTTACGCATCAAGGGGAAAAAGAGAGAGCGGGCCGGGATACGAACCGGAGTAGACAACGAGCTCGCTCGTAGCGATGGGGTGGAGGAGGGCCGTCGTGTTCGACGCCAGAGACTTGATGCGCGGCGAAGGCAACGGCGATGGAGGAGGAGAAAGTGATTAAATAGAAATGATCATTGACATTGTTTTGGATTGTTCTTGTCAGATCCCATCCAGTGCAAAGTGAGATTCAGGTCAGGTAGCAGCGGTGTTTTCAGAAAGTTTTTGATTTCTATGTTCATCTATCTGGTGTAAGGCTTTGGTTAATCATAAAGGAACATATCGCGGAACGTGAGTGATAGTTATCTTCTTTTAAATTGCACTATGACCTAGGGGTATGCATGATCCAGGTAAGCGGTTTTCGCCCCAGAACCGTAGACCGCCCGCTACAGGATCGGTTTCAAAAATTGAAATCGAGACCCACCCATTGATTCCATGGATCCACCCGAGAACCGGACCACCGGTCCGGACCGATTCCCGGATGGGTCTATGGAACCAGTCCCAACAAGTTTTCCTGAACAAATAAAAAAAAATCTGTGAACCAATATCAGATCAACAGAACAAACAGAAAATAACATAACTTTCCATACAATTCATCCACTATAATCGGTTATATTAACCACGTCATCTATAAATCGAGTGGGTACTCATCAATTATTCGGAAAAATGACCAAGGTTATCCCAATTACACAAGACATTTAGACATGATAACAAATTTTCTTCTTTTTTTAAATTTTTTTGGGTCATATTTTTTTAGTTAAAAATTAAATAAAATATATAATATATAATTATTATATTACCGATCTGATCTGGATGGGCAGCTTCACACCGGGAACCGGTTCGGTACCCACCGGTTTCAAAAAATTAGAACCGGAAACCGGACCGGTTCCCTTGAAAACCACCGGCTCCAGTCTGGTTCCGGACGGATGTCGATTTTTTTGCACACCCCTAGTATGACCTTCATGTATGAATAAAAGATGCGAATGCTAAGTTGTTTCGGCCGTGCAAGGTTGACCGACATCGGAGCAAAAGATGAAAAAGAAAGGAAAAGAAACCATAGATATTTTAAGACGGCGAAAAGGAGACAGTGGACAAGAGTGCAAGCATGCGCGAGAGAGAGAAGGTTTAGGGGTGTTTTGGTCACAGCACAACAAAATAGTTGTCTTTAGCCTGTATTGAGTGTGGAAATAGGCTCTCCCACTGATATATGCAACGGCGGAAATGAACAGGAAACAAAGCACAAATTGGACAAGAGCAAAGCTTACCTGTTTCTATCATTCATTGTTCCTTCCTTTCCTGATATCAAGCTCAAATGTTAATGTCACGAAAAACTCCAAACCGATACGCATATGATAAATTTACCCAAAATTAATTTTTTGACCGTAAAAAACCCCAAACGGGTACACCTGTGACAGATTTACCACAAACTAATTTTTTGACGACGAAAAATCATAAACTGGTATATTTGTGACAAATTTACCCTCTTTTAAACTAAATTAATATCACGAAAAATCACAAAATGATACACCTGTGATAGAAAGAAGGTAAAACTCCAAACGGTACACTTGTCAACTGTCATATGTCATCCCACTCGGAAATTTGATAGCAAAATTCATCGGAAACTAACAGAGGATAAAATTGTCATAAGTGTACCAGTTTAGGGTTTTTCGTTGTCAAAAAATTAATTTGGGGTAAATTTATCGCAAATGTACTAATTTGAGGCTTTTCGTAATATTAACCATAATCTCAATAAAAGCACCCCGGGTGCATTCTGCTAGCCCATTGTCCGCGCGAAGCTAATCAATCGGCAAATTGGGTAGTCAAGGCCCATCTAAAGTAGGCCCCCCTATGTAACTAGTTGCTTGGAACCCCCGGCCCTTATAGGATATTTTATGTTATGATGTCCATCAACTTTATTTTCGAAGTGTTGGTTAATGAAATGTGAAGGAATATTTTGTCCAAATAAAAAAAACCACATGTCCCTTAATTGATCTTATTATTTGTGAGTCTTTACTGTTGAGCCAAAACATCATTCGATTGAGACATTTCATTTGTATAATTATCTGCGTTTTCAAATTTGCAGGCAAAATTACTGTTCATGGTCCATTTGTCTCCGACGGACCTATAAGTCGCCAAATCTGTCGTCGTGTCTACATCTGTATAGACCTCCTTTCGAGGATCGATATAGTGTCAATAGGAATAGAGGGTCGATTTGAAATCGCCGAGCTTAGGTGCCAACATTCTCCAACTCGCTACATTTTCACATACAACAGATGAGGTCCATGAGTTGAGCTCAGTAGAGCTAGAACGTATGAACATGTGTGAAAGTTCGTAAATGATTAGCATGAAAAAAGATACACGTATCAAGGACCGTTTTCACATTTTGCAGCCTAAAGTTGGCACAAAAGTTGGAATCAACCAAACACCATGATCGATCTGAGAGAAATATCACGAATCTTTAAATGTCCTCGTCTCGGTTCATCCTACGAGAACAAGGCAACTGCACATCACGGAACAGTGACGTTCAGTCTGAGGTTGTGCCGGTCTCGTTCTGGATGGCCACGGCCACAGTATATCTGACACCGACAGTTCCACCCAGTTTTTCTTTCTACAGAGAACTTCCATCAAACGTATGGTATGCAACCCATCGTCTTCTTCACCGCTCTGATCGCACGGCGACTCGACCTCGGCCCGTTCTGAGCGCTCCTCTTGCCTCTCTTGACCACTTCCCCGTCGCCGGATCGAAACATGGTCGACGGAGTTTTCCGGCTCGGCCTCGTCCTGACGTCGGTCAGCTCCATCTCCACCGACAACCTCTTCAGCCCGAACATGAACAGGTACCACCTCGACTTCAACGGAGGCGTCAGGATCTTCACCTTTGCGAAATCATACTCATCCACGCACTTGTTCTGCACGTACCCATATCCGCACTTGTACTTCTCGAACTCCAGCGGCAAAGACTCGGAGCTCGAAACTTGCCCAGGCCACGAACAGCTGTTTCTTGAGGTTCTTGATTTGTTGGAGAAGAGAGATCTCCACCTGAACAAGAAGGAGCCTCTATTCTTCTTGGGTTTGTCTCGGCCGTGATTCTTGTTCTGGGGCTTTTGAGTTTGGTCTGGCGGTAATCTGTACGGGATGATTTTGCCGCAGAAGACGATCTTGTTGTCGGATGGGTAAGCGAAGGAATTAGACAAGTCCTCGCTCGAGAACTCGAAGAACTCTTGGTCTGCAGCTGACCTCTGACTCTTGCCCGCCTCGGCGAGTTCATCGTCCCAACCGGCCGAGTTGCTGTACATGGGAAGATCACAGAGGGAGAGCGCTTCCTCATTCTCGTCGTCCTCTTCTTCTTCGGGAGCGTCCTGAGGATCAGCATTTACTTCCAGCTGCTCAGGATGGAGTTCTCCTGAAGGAACCATGGCGGCGAGGTATGCACTATAGAGTCAAAAGGGAAGCAAGAGAACGATCTTGGGTGTCTGGTATTGGCTTGAGGAAGAGAAGAAGAAGGCGAGTGAGAGTGTTTATATAGAGGCCATGAATGTTCAAAAGGGTTGCAGAGAATTTTCTGCACTTGGCTATCATGGTGGGCTGGTGATGAGGACGGCTACTGTAGAGGGCGGCCCCTCGAGAGAACGATACTTCTTGTCCGTGGTTGCTCTTCTAGAAGAGCAGGCGAGGTTAGGGCCAAATGGGTGGTGAACAGTTTAGAAGGAAACAACGTGATCGCACTAAGTCAAAAAGGAAATTTAGATTTTAGTGCTTTAGTGACTTCACTTTTTATTTACGTGTAATTGACATAAATGACACTTTTGAGTTATTCTTCGGCGATATGTCTGTCCATATGATCTGTCGACGCGTGTTGCTGGTATGTCGCCGCATCAATCCTAGAATATAGAAAATTTGAAAGAAAAGAAGAGTGATTGACGGAAATATACATATTCGAAAGTAACATAATCGAAAGCTTCAATCTGATTTGACTTGAGAAGGCAAGGATTGTTTGAATTTTGGAATTAAGTTGTTTTACAGTTTTCTTCTAAGTGATCAAATCAAATGAAAATTTAACGGACAAGACCCGTGATAGATTGCATACGTATGCTGGCCTTGAAAGTAAATAAAGTCATGCCAGGTTTTAGACTAAAAATATGTCTGCTCTTGCACCGTCCCCATGATACTTTTGAGTTATTCTTCAGCGATATGTTGATATGTCTGTTCATATGATCTGTTGACGCGTGTTATTGGTATGTCGCCGTATCAATCCTAGAAGATAGAAAATCTGAAAGAAAAGAAGAGTGATTGACAGGCATATACATATTCGAAAGTAACATAATTGAAAGCTTTGATCTGATTTGACCCGAGAAGGCGAGGATTGTTTGAATTTTGGAATTAAGTTGTTTTACAGTTTTCTTCTAAGTGATCAAATCAAATGAAAATTTAACAGACAAAACCCACGATAGATTGTATACATATGCTGGCCTCGAAAGTAAATAAAGTCATGCCAAGTTTTAGACTTAAGATGTGTCTGCTCTTACACCGTCCCCATCATTTTCTTTATTTGTCATTGATATATAGTCTGGCCCAACATTTTATTATTTTTAGAAACAAATCAATTTAATATTCTAGAAAATTCATAAAAAAAAAAAGAGGAAGGAAACGAAAAAAACTCGGCTTTTCTCTTGTTTGGTTTGAAAAAATGATCGAAAATTGACCGCTTGATCGGGTTCCATTTCCCAGTTCAATTTGCCACAAGAATTGAACACTTTTTCCAAACCTAAATGAGTCGGATCGAGTCGGGCCGTGCTCGTGCATGCATCAAATTCAGCTTTGAGTGAGTGGATCCCAAATCCCCAGTTTTGTGCAAAGAAAAAGAAGAATATCTAATTGGGGATTGAGCACATGAGACATTCTTGTGATTATTGCCAATGTTAAATATAAGAGTTCTTTGTTTTGTTGTTTTTTTGGTCCCCGGTTCCTCGGGGGCTGCGGCTTAGCCGTGTCTACACAAGTCAAAGCTGAAAGGTTGGCATGCGCTGCTGGGACAAGTCACGGGACTTGTCTTATCTCCAGATGTTACATCCGGAATAATTCCCCCGATGATGTTCCCCATTCCTTCTCTCTCTCCCTCTCTATTTTAATTTATTTTTCGTCATAACAAATTTTTTTTTAAATACCAAAAGATAAAAATAAAAAATTTATGAAAAAATCATTTTTTTTAAATTATAAAAATTATCCACGTCGTGCCTCGTTGAATGACCAGCGTCTATACCAATAATTTCGGTAATATTTTCACCTGAATAGTACATTTTTTTAGGAAAATCATGTGGCGAGAAATCTGATTATGTGGTGTGCAGTGAGTCCAATTTACACATGTAATTTGGCTCGCCAAGGGTTAAACCAACCTAGTGGGTCCACTTCCTCCGCTAAGAATTTGGTGATAAAGGAAAGAGACTTGAATTCAAACACAACTTACGTGCATCGACTATAACTCGGGATGTGTAGGTTTATGCCTCGTATAGTAGATTTGAAGTACTCCGAGATCAATTTAAATGGATAGTTAGAATGAAAAATAAGTTTTGCATGATTAATTTTTGAAAGTAAAATAGCTGAATACATGAAAAAAACATTAATATCACAATTAAAAATATTCAGAAATGTTTAATCACCTCTACTTTCTGCTCCCATAAAGAAATATCTTACTTATACATTGTTGGTTTGTTTTCTAATTGTTTAAAATTCTCGGGATAGATATGATGTCGAAGCAGATGTCAGTGATTCAAATCGTGACACAAATCCAGTTTCCAAATACGAACACTTACGCTCGATTTTCTCGTGCCGATTATTTGTTTTGTTGCATCCGTTTTTCCGTTTTCCTATCCCCAATCACCTTATCGACATAGTTGCATTCACAACTTGTTTTACTAGTGTTAAAAAGACGGGTAAATGAGCGAGAAGCGTTAAGAAATATGCAATATGTACTTTGTTGATTCCTTTTCTAATAATTAAACTTTCAGAGAAAATGGTTTGCCTAACCATCCCTCTTATGTCTCCATCGGTTTAATCTCACATTCAAATCTTTCTTCGTACAGTAATCTAGCTTTGCACAGACAAATCATTACTAGCAACAGTTCTCAGCATGTCTTACTACAATAAAGTATTCAATGGTTGCATAGTATCACGTCATAGGCTAACGTGACAAGCATTTAAGTGTCGAAAACCAATCACACATTGACACATATCTATGACGTAACAAGCAAATAAAAAAAATCTACCCCCTTTTTCTTCCTTTTTCTCCCCATCCATCTATGGTCGTTGGCCGTCCACCCCTCACAGAGTCACCCCCTTTGCCGATGCTAGTGGCAATATTCATCCGTCACCAGATCTGAAGCCATAGTCCAAGGCCAAGCCACTGCGAGATCATATTCTTCTTTGTCCACCTCTAGATCTAGGGTATCCACGGACTCGAGCTCAAATTGGGGCATACCGACAGTCCTCACTTCTTGTTCATCCGCTTAGAGTTCAACTTCTTCTTCCTCCACCTCCAAATTTGGGCCATCCACAGATGCAAGCCTCCAAATCTGGGGGCTCCCGAACTCGAAAATAACAATACCTTGCGACCCTCCCCAGATCCGCATAAGCGAGCCTTCAAATTAACAAGTCCATCATCGACCGAATGGGACGAGTTGCAACGAAGTGGGTGGCTCGGCCATGGATGACAATGATTATGAGCCACCGCAATGATGGAGGGGTGGCTTGACCATGGATGCACAACAGTAGTCGGCTTGGAAAGCAGTGTCGCCAACTTTGCATGTAGCTACCAATTCCTCAAGTAAGACGCGCTTTAACTCAACTAGACTTCTCAAATTCTTGCGTTTACGAGGAATAATCAAAAGTCTTATGTCGTGTCTCGTTGAGTTTGAGGTCGTTCTCTTAATTGGACATAACGAAAAATCAAAGAAAGAAACCGAGACTTAATTTTGGTTTTGGATCGCGACTTCTCAAGTGGGCATCGTAATCACAATAAAGAGAGCAGAATGACTACATAAGAATGCCGTGCGATTCAACCCTTTTCCTACGTTGTCGTTTATTTTGAGGTCATTCTCTTGACTATTTAATCTTTCATCTGTCTCATTCACTTCTAGAAGCAGCATCTTTTATTTTTGCTCCGGACAAGTGCTGACAAAAGATTCTGAATTTGGGGCATCTCTACGATCATCCTTTTCAAGTCTTTTGCAATATACGTATGTATATATCCATGATCAAAGCCAAGGGGGGTATAGTTTAAACATCCTAGTGAACCCAATTTAATAGGTTTGTCAAGTTTGGCTTCAACCCATTGTAGGTAAGGTGATATGTATCATACACTACAAAAAAACATGAAATTTGCGACGGAAATTTGCGACGGAATTTTTGCCGTCGCAAATTTGCGACGGAATTTGCGACGGATGTTCGTTTTCGTCGCAAATTTGCGACGGAAATAATCCGTCGCAAATTTGCGACGGAAATTTGCGACGGAATTTTTGCCGTCGCAAATTTGCGACGGAAACATACGTCCGTCGCAAATTCCGTCGCAAATTTGCGACGGCAACTTACGGCCGTCGCAAATTCCGTCGCAAATTTGCGACGGCAAAAATTCCGTCGCAAATTTCCGACGGAAGACAATACAGTCGCAAAATCCGTCGCAAATTTCCGACGGCAAAGTATTTCCGTCGCAAATTTGCGACGAAAACGAACATCCGTCGCAAATTCGTAGTTTATCAGCCCAACTAATAATCACTTTCTCTCTCTCTCTCGCTCTCTCTCGCTTTCTCTCGCTTTCTGTTGGTTTTCTCCCCCTTTCATGTCACTGAACTCAGCAACATCTACGGACGCACTTATTAATCTCGGCAAAGCTTTTGTATCGGTAAGTGCAAAATTGCTATCTTCGTCATTATTTGTCGTTACATTGTAATTTTTTTTGAAAATATATGTTTATATTTGTATTTTTTTCTTATCTGCATCACCGGGTTAACGACCGGTTTAATGACCGGCGACCGGTTACACGTCGCCGGCCTTCAGATGAGCCGAAAGGCCGCGCCATTTGCGACGGACACTGGTTTCCGTCGCAAATTTGCGACGGAATGTCATGAATCCCGTCGCAAATTTGCGACGGACACCGGTTTCCGTCGCAAATTTGCGACGGACACCGGTTTCCGTCGCAAATTTGCGACGGACACTCGTATCCGTCGCAAATTTGCGACGGAAACCGGTAGCCGTCGCAAATTTGCGACGGATACGAGTGTCCGTCGCAAATTTGCGACGGATACGAGTGTCCGTCGCAAATTTGCGACGGATGCGAGTGTCCGTCGCAAATTTGCGACGGACACTCGTATCCGTCGCAAATTTGCGACGGCTACCGGTTTCCGTCGCAAATTTGCGACGGTTTTTGCTTTTATTTGTCGCAAATTTGCTAGGGATGAATTCCGTTTCCATCGTACTTTAAAAAATATTACAAAATAATTGTTAAGTGATTATTTTTTTTTGGGTTTGTGCCTAATTGAAGGTGTCGCAATCCAAGTGGACTTTGCAATTCTCATCCAATTGATCACTTTGTCCTATCAATATTTCAGTCAAATTTTTGGGTAAGTCTTCTTTGCATTGTAAATTTTTCTATTTTTGCAATTTCATATTAATTGTTGTGTGAAGAAAAAAAAATTCTAATTTCCAAAATTTTATAGTTTTAATTACGAACAATAGATATGATATTTTAAAAATTTTACCAGCATTTATTATTTTAATACAGACATAATGCAAAGAGAAAGGGCTTGGATGTATAATAAGAACTTACCTGGACGTCAAGGATTGACGGATGAGTTTCGTACTGGGTTGGAACTATTTTTGAACTTTGCTAGTAGTAAATATGAGTTTATGGATGGAAATAAGTTAAGGTGTCCGTGTAAAAAGTGTGGTAACGGTAAATTCCAGAAGTGTGATCAAGTTAGAGAACACCTTATTAGATATGGGTTTACTCCGAACTATTATAATTGGACTTCCCATGGTGAACCATTTATAGCTGATGAAGGATATGGAAGAAGTGACCAATTTTCAGTTAGTGAAGAATGTGGCTATTATGAGCAATTGAACCCATACGAGAGAATGGTGATTGATGGCGCTCGTTATAATTTTGGCACAGAATCAAATCATGCAAGTACTAGTTTTTCTGCTACACGTGAACAATTGGGTAGTAGTCATGCTTCACAATTGGAAGATATAGGAGTAACGGGTTATGAGGAGAATGTGTGTAATGAAACTTTTCAATCTAATCAGTTCTGGGATGTGTTGAAAGCAGCAGATGAACCTCTATGGGCAGGTTGTGAGGACCACACAAAGTTATCGGTAACAGCCCGACTATTAAATATCAAGGCAGAGCATAATGTGTCTGCGGATTGCTTCAACTCTTTTGTTGAAGTAATGCGAGAGTCATTGCCTCATGATAACAACATGCCAAGTGATTTTTATGATATGAAAAAGCTGGTGGATAACTTAGGTCTTCCGGTTGTAAGAATTGATGTATGTAGTCGGGGTTGTATGCTATATTGGAGAGATGATGAAAATGCAGAATCTTGCAAATTCTGTAGCCAACCTAGGTACAAGATTAACAGGAGGCCGGGTCGTCATCAGAAGCGTAGAGCATGTAAGCAAATGTTTTATCTGCCCTTAATCCCCAGATTGCAAAGGCTTTATGCGTCTAAAGCCACTGCTGAACACATGACTTGGCATGCAAATCATGAAACAGAAGAGGGTCTAATGTGTCATCCTTCAGATGCGGAAGCATGGCAACATTTTGATAGAACATACCCTGAGTTTGCAATAGAGCCTCGGAACATCAGGTTAGGTCTCTGTGCCGATGGATTTGCTCCATTTGGGAAAACAGGAAGAAGTTATTCATGCTGGCCAGTTATCGTAACGCCGTACAATCTTCCACCTGGTATGTGCATGAAGACAGCTTCTATGTTTTTGACATTGATCGTGACAGGGCCGCAAAATCCGAAAAAGTTGATAGATGTTTATATGCAACCATTGATTGAGGAGTTACAGCGGCTTTGGGTTGAAGGTGTCCCTACGTATGACGTTTCTACTGATCAAACATTTGTCATGAAAGCTGCCCTTCTTTGGACGATAAATGACTTTCCAGCTTACGGAATGTTATCTGGCTGGAGTACAGCTGGGATCTTAGGCTGTCCGATATGTATGGAGAGGACAAAATCATTTAGATTAAAACATGGAAAGAAGCCTAGCTATTTTGACTGTCACAGACAATTTTTACCGTCAAATCATCCTTTCAGAAGGAATAAGAAAGAGTTCATCAAGAATAGGACTGAAAGAACGCGTCCACCACTGAGGTTAACCGGCGATCAAATTTGGGAACGTGTGCAGGACTTTCCAACTGTTATTGAGAACCCGCACGGCACGACTTTTGCGTACGGAAGTACACATAAGTGGACAAAACGCAGTATATTTTGGGATCTACCATATTGGAAGGCCCATCTTATTCATCATAATCTGGACGTCATGCACATAGAAAAGAATGTTTTCGACAATGTCATCAATACTGTGATGGATGTCGCCGGAAAAACAAAAGACAACTTGAACGCAAGAAAAGATATGACAGATATTTGCGATCGGCCAATACTAGCTGTGGATGCAAGCAGCATGGGACCAAAACCGAAAGCAGTTTATACATTGGCTAAGGAGCAGAGGCGGGTTGTTTGTCACTGGTTGAAATCTGTGCGGTTTCCTGATGGATATGCTTCGAACCTCGGGAGATGTGTTGATTTGAATGAATGCAAGTTGACAGGTTTGAAGAGTCATGATTGTCACATCCTGATGGAAAGACTACTTCCAATAGCTTTGAAGGAAGTTCTACCGAACTTTGTATGGGGCGCCATTACAGAATTAAGCAATTTCCTCCATGATATTTGCTCGACAGTGTTAAAAGTATCGCACATGGAAAAACTAGATAGAGATATTCCAATTATTCTTTGCAACTTAGAAAGGATATTTCCTCCGGCGTTTTTTGATTCGATGGAGCATCTCTTAGTTCACTTGCCTTATGAGGCCAAAGTTGCAGGTCCCGTCCAATTTCGCTGGATGTATCCATTTGAGAGGTAATGTTTTTTTTTAAATGCGGTTCAAATTAGTTTATCATATAATATATTCCGATAAGCTTCTTGTTATTTCAACTAGATTCTTATATCATTTGAAGAAAAAAGTGAAGAATAAGGCACGTGTCGAGGCTTCAATTTGTAATGCATATATTGTGGAAGAAGTGACAACATTTGCATCATACTATTTTGAGCCGCACGTTCAGTGCAAGAGGCGGAGAGCAGGCAGAAATGATGAGGGCCCCATTGATCTCAATTGCACGGCATTCTCTATTTTCAATTATCTTGGTCGACCAAGCGGCGCATGTCAGTTTCGTTACTTATCAGGCGAAGAATTGCATGCAGCCCATACTTATATTTTATTGAACTGCCCAGAAGTGGAGCCATACTTCAAGTAAGTGTAAATTTGCGAATATATGTTTTGCGTGTCAAATATTTGCTAATAATGAATTTGTTTTTAATATTAGGATTTTCCAAACTTCAATGTTTGGACTACCACCAAATGAGTTTGATCGTTTGTGCGATGACCAATTTGCAGCATGGTTCAAGACATATGTAAGTTGCCTGTGGATTAAAACCAAGTTATGAAAATTATATACATCATTTAAATAAATATATATTATTAACTTTGCATGTCTAACTTTAGGTTCATAGTAAGTATGATGAATTTGGAGGGCAAGGCTTGCTATATTATCTGTCATGGGGTCCACAGTTAAGAGTTCGAAGTTGGCCAGCATATTTCATAAATGGATATAATTTTCATACTCAAGAATATGGAATGGGAAAATCCACAATGAATAGTGGTGTGTCTGTTCGGTCATCCAATAGTGACAGTTCGCAAGATGATTTTTATGGATTGTTGGATGAAATCATTGAGATTGAGTACCCTGGACCATTAATGATGCGGGTTGTGTTATTTAAGTGCACGTGGTTTGACCCCGTCAAAGGAATGAAGGTGCATACGAAGTTCAATTTGGTTGAAATAAATCACAAGAAAAGGTATATGAAGTATGAACCATTTGTCTTGGCACAACAAGCAATTCAAGTATGTTATGCATCGTATCCTAGTTTGAAACGCGACAAAGCTGATTGGTGGGCGGTTTGTAAAATCAAAGCACGGAGGAAAATCGAGGAACACTGGAATGATAGAGCCTACCAACAAGAGGAAGTGTGTAACATTGTTGAAGTTGAGGAATATGACATACCAACTTTACGAGATCCGTCCGGAGCAATGACAGATGTGGAACCAACTGAAATTTTTGAATTAAATGTACCAGAATGTTCCGAATCTGATTTGCAGACAGATGACGAAGACGAGGACGAAGACGAAGACGAGGACGAAGACGAAGACGAAGACGACGATGGAGACGAAGCCGACGACGACGACCCACTTGACGAAGACGAAGATTGACATTGTTGTGACAGAACACTACGGATGTGTAATTATGAATGCTACAATTGCTATTTTGGCTGTTATCATTATTGTTATTGTTATTGTGCTTTTTTATTATTGTTGATTAATCTTTCTAATTTAATGTATCATCTGAAATTTCATACTGAAAAAGAAGACAAGTAAAAAAAACACACGTATCACATTTAGGACCCATACCAATGCGACGCCACATTTTTGTTGATTAAAACCGGTACGTTGCAATTTTTGCTATGGAATTTCAACCGTTCGAAATTTTCGACTGACTCAGATATGGCTGTTGCAAATTTTGTCAGGGAATATTTACCGGTCGAAATTTAAAAATTTATATCCGTCTCAAAACTTAAGAGTGTGACTTTCCAAATTTGCGACGGACCGCTCTAGTTCGTCGCAAATTTTTCCCGAGAATTTTCCCGGTAGAAATTTGCGAAAAGTTAAAATTTGCGACGGACGAGTGTGGTCCGTCGCAAATTTGCGACGGCCGACACTCGTCCGTCGCAAATTTGCGACGGACCGCACTCGTCCGTCGCAAATTTGCGACGGACCACTCTTGTCCGTCGCAAATTTGCGACGGACCACAATCGTCCGTCGCAAATTTGCGACGGACCACTCATCCGTCGGAAATTTGCGACGGACCACTCCTCCGTCGGAAATTTTTCCCGGGAATTTTTTCGATAAAAATTTGCGAAAAGTTGAAATTTGCGACGGACGCACGCGGTCCGTCGCAAATTTTTGTCACCGACAAAATTTGCGACAGACGGAGGTCGGGCCGTCGCAAATTTGCGACGGACCACTCTTGTCCGTCGCAAATTTTTTCGGGGAATTTTCCCCGTAGAAATTTGCGAAAAGTTAAAATTTGCGACGGACGAGTGTGGTCCGTCGCAAATTTGCGACGGACGAGTGGGGTCCGTCGCAAATTTTTCCCGGGAATTTTCCCGGTAAAAATTTGCGAAAAGTTGAAATTTGCGACGGACCGCGCACGTCCGTCGCAAATTTGCGACGGACGCGCGCGGTCCGTCGCAAATTTTTGTCACCGACAAAAATTTGCGAAAAGTGGAAATTTGCGACGGACTCACGCGGTCCGTCGCAAATTTTTGTCACCGACAAAATTTTCGACGGACGAACGGGGTCCGTCGCAAATTTGCGACGGACTCACGATGTCCGTCGCAAATTTGCGACGGACCGCGTGCGTCCGTCGCAAATTTGCGACGGACTCACGCGGTCCGTCGCAAATTTTTGTCACCGACAAAAATTTGCGACGGACGAACGGGGTCCGTCGCAAATTTGCGACGGACATCGTGAGTCCGTCGCAAATTTTTTGCATTTCTTTCTCTCCTCCCCCTTTTCTTCGCACCCACACTCGCCGTCGCGCCCGCTGTCCGTCGCCGCCAGCCGTCCGCCGTCGCCCTCGCAGGTCCGCCGCCCGTCGCCCGCCCCGGCCGCCAGCCCGCCCCCGGCCCCGGCCCCGCTCCGCCCCGGCCGCCAGCCCGCCCCCGGCCCCGGCCCCGCTCCGCCCCTCCGCCCCGCCCCTCGCCCCTGCCCGCCTCCTTCCCCGCCCCCGCCCCGCCCGGCCGGCCCCTCCGCCGCTCTCCCCGGCCCCGCCCCGCCCTCCGCCCTGCCCCTCCGCCCTCTCCCCGGCCCCGCCTCACCCTCCGCGCCGCCCCCTCCCCTGCCCCTCCCCTCCGGCCCCGCCTCGCCCCCGTCCGCCGCGCCCCTCCGCCCTCCGCCCCGGCCCCGCCCCTCCGCCCCGCCCAGCCCCTGCCCCCGGCCCCTCCGCCCCGCCCTCTGCCCCGCCCCTGCCCCCTCCGCCCCCCTCCGCGCCCGCCCCCTCCGGCCCGCCCCGGCCCCCTCCGCCCCCTCCGGCCCGCCCCGGCCCCCTCCGCCCCGCCCCTGCCCCTCCTCCCTGGCCCCCCCCCGGCCCCCTCCGCCCCGGCCCCCTGCACCCCTCCGCCCCGGCCCCCTCCGCGCCCCTCCGCCCCCTCCGCGCCCGCCCCCTCCGGCCCGCCCCGGCCCCCTCCGCCCCCCTCCGGCCTGCCCCGGCCCCCTCCCCCCTCCGCCCCCTCCGGCCCGCCCCGGCCCCCTCCGCCCCCCTCCGCGACCCCTCCCCGTCCCGGCCCCGTCCCCACCCTCCGCCGCTGTCGCCCTCATTGCCCACCATTAGCGCGCCGACGCTCGAGCCTGAGCAGCTCTCGGCCGTTACCGCTCGCACTGGAGCACAGCGACCGTGGTCGCACTACAGCCGCCGCCGACGCCGCAATCACCATTGCCGCCGTCGCCCACGCCCGAGCCGGATTCGCCAGTGTCCATTTCGCCGGTTTTTGTTGTGCTTGAACCAAGTAAGCCAATTCTTTAAGCACTAGTTAGTATAATTAGGTAATTAGTTGGAGTTGTTTAGGGATTATTTAGGATAACTTATCATTAGGTAAATTACGGGTCAATTTCAGGATTGCATGTGGCATTGATCGATGGTCGACTGTTTAATTTGTTTATTATGTGGATGATTTAGCGTTAATTAGGCGTTTTCACAGAAAATGCTCGAAAATTAAACAAGTCTAAAAAAATTCCTGCAAAATTATGAAAAATTTAAAAAACGGTATATGTTGACAACAAATATGAAATTTGACCGTAAAAGTTTTTAAAAATTTATAACAAACTTAAATTTCTTTAGATGGCCATCAACTTGTAATGAAATTTAAATTTCTTTAGATGGAAAAAAAATCATAATTTAAAAATTTTCAACATTTCACGGAATAGCTTATAATACTTGTGGCCACCCACTTTTAGTTATATTTAATTGTTTTAACGTGCCCTAAAAATTATTAAAATAAAGAATGACTTAAAAAAATTGGAATATTGTATCTAATAGCTTAGACTACCTGTGGCCACCCAAATTTAGTATGGAAATTTTTTTTCCACGGAAAAATTTTATATTAAATTTCATAATTTATAAATTGTTAAAATTTTAACATTTCAAAAATTTTCACATTGTCTTAGAATATCGGTGGCCATCAACTTTTAGTGAAATTTTTTGTTAGGTCCCAAAAAAAATTTAACAAAAATAATAATAATTTATTTCTTACAAAACTTTACATAATGACTTAGAATATTTCTGGCCACCCACTTTCAGTGAAATTTATATTTTTGTACGTGCTTAAAAAAATTTAATCAAAATGAATGCGATTCATATAGTGATGTTTCATACCGGTGGCCACCCATATCGTGCTCATACATTGATGTTTCATATAAAAAATGAATTGGATTTTGAGTATATTTGTTTGTAGGAAATTGCACGTCATAAACACTCGACATTGGCTCATATCAAGGAAACTTTTTCTCAGTCATTCCATCAAAATGGTAAGCTTCGTCATCGGTAACATCGTTAAGTGTTCGTAATACGAGTCAATAGTTCTTTACATATTCGCATAACTTTTCAACTTGTCAGTATAAACGTGGAGGTCACATGCCTAGAAGACAAGGCCATTCCTCCTCCTCGTCCTCGTCCCCGTCCCTTTCCTCTTCTCAAATCCCGGCATCTAACCCTCAACCACAATATAATCCTACGCAATATGGCCACGTTGGCCCTTCCTTCCACACTGAACAACATGTTACGGGACTTGACCACATGCGAACTGAACGTTGTTCAGTTCAATCTCCTTTAGCTCCCTCTCCTTCCGCTCCCTCTCCTTCCGCTCCACCCAATAATTCGACGGAACGATCGAATATTGACGGAAACATCGGTCAAGAAGATAACCGCTTCTTCATATGCCCATTTGGAGATTCGTAAGTGCTTCATATTTATTTTAGTATATGTCATATTTAGGGCTTTACATATTGATGTCAACTGAATTGTTCATGTTGCACAATATTCGTATAAATGCAGATTCACGGATGCTACGTCTGTTGTCAAAGAATTGAACAAAATAGTAAGAAACTTTTGGATGGGAGAGTATCTTAATTACAGAAATGTTCCACAAGAAACGAAAGAAATGTGGTGGAATGAGTTCAAGGTAAGTTTTACATATTTTATTTGCTCGTCAATTCATTTTGGTGTAGTATATTGATGGTCAAGAATGATGTAAATGGACCAGAACAATTCTGTAGTTCTCGATACCTAAAGGACCGGATAGTTTCCCGACATGAACTGTACAAGATATTTATATGTGTCTGGTTCATGATTATGGATATGTGATCATCAACATAATTTTCAATTTATGTTTTTATTTATTGTAGCGGAGGTTTAAGTGGGAGGAAGCGGAAGACAATGAAATGAGAAGAATTTTCGATAGGAAAATAAGTGATTTTATGCGAAATGTCATGAATAGAGCGAAAAGCCGGCGTGCGAAGCCGTCTTTCTTCACAGCTGACAATTGGGTGGCAATTATCAGATTTTGGGAATCTGAACAGAGTCGGCAACTCTGTGCGCAGAATAAGAAGAATCGATCTTCTAGTTCTAGTGATGGGTCAGCCACATATGCCGGGGGCTCTATCAACATTGCGGAGCATCGCAAATGATTGGTAAGACTGTTAAATGCGTTATAAGTTAATTTAATTCAATTACTGAAAATTACATTTTGTAGGCACAAGAATTGGGGACGGAACCGACATTTGCAGCTACATTTGAACGCACATTTCAAAGGAAAGATAAGACATGGACTGGCGAGCGAGCAAAAACTGTTAAGGTATGTAAAGTTATACTTTAGCTTATATATAAACTACAAGTTTGACCGTGAATGCTTTGCTGCTTGATGGTGTATATATATATATATTATATATAGTTATTTTACTTTCATTTTCAATTGTTAATGTAGGACAACTATGATAAACTTGTAATGAACACTGCTAGTGGTAGTGATGATTGTCCTGAGTCCCGGCCGCCAGTTGATAATGTGGCATTATGGATGGAGGCAACGGGTGGGGTGAAAAAAGGGAAAATATTTGGGCTGGGATCGTTGTCAAGGATGTTCATGCCGAATACTCCTGGAAGTTCATCAGGCGCTGGGACTAGTCGCAGGAGGTCACAACCAAATGCGCAATTGACCCAAGAAGTGCATCGTCTGAATGATTTACTTGTTAAGAAGGATGAACGAATATATACCTTGGAAGAACAAATGAGAATGGTTATGCAACGCCTTAACATGGATCACAATTACGGTCCTCCTGTACCTTCAGTCAATCCAATAGGTGATGAGCACAATGATGACCAACCCATTCATGCCGGGAATGCTGATGCTGATGCTGATGATGATGATGATTATCTCGACGATTTATAGTTGACGTTTTTAGGTAAGCAATCTTGGTTTTTCATAATTTCACTCATATTCATATGTATGAACATTTATGTTCGTTCTGAAACGTATTTGTGTTATTTTACACCTAGTAACTTCCACATCCATGCATAATTGCTTTTTTTAATATTCTGGACTGATTTATGTATCGACATTTCCTCAGGTCTCGACGGAGGTGACTACTTTTGGTGTCCTGCCATCGTACCAAGGCAAGGCTGCGTCTTCTTCTGTATGGTTTTTGTTGCGTCTTCTATGGTTGTCCCGTCTCTTACTTTATGTTTTGAATGTATTGTACGATTTGATATCAAATAGCAAAGTACGTCAGATTATAAAACTTTCCTTATGTTATTTGTTTTAAGTATATGTCGTTGTGGCCGGTTTGTCAGAATGTATGTTTTGTTCGTTTTTATGTTTCAATTATATGTCATTATCTATTTTGATTGATATGGACAATAATTTACGGTCCAAATGATCTAAAAATAACGCGGAAATCTCCAAGCCGAATTTTGCTATTATTAAAGTTTGTCGCAAATTTGCGATGAACTTCGCGACGCGTTTTCCGATGCAATGCATGACGAATTTTCCGACGGATGGAGGTCGTCGCAAATTGCCGACGTAATTTATGACGGGTTTTTGCGACGGAATTTGTTCGTCGCAAATGTCCGACGATTTTGCGACGAATTTTGCGACGAATTTTGCGACGGAATTTGCGACGGATTTATAAATCCGTCGCAAATTTGCGACGGAATTTGCGACGGATCTATAAATCCGTCGCAAATTTTTGCGACGGAATTTGCGACGGATTTATGAATCCGTCGCAAATTTGCGACGGAATTTGCGACGGATTTATAGATCCGTCGCAAATTTTTGCGACGGAATTTGCGACGGCTCTATAAATCCGTCGCAAATTTTTGCGACGGAATTTGCGACGGCTCTATAAATCCGTCGCAAATTTTTGCGACGGAATTTGCGACGGATTTATAGATCCGTCGCAAATTTTTGCGACGGAATTTGCGACGGCTCTATAAATCCGTCGCAAATTTTTGCGACGGAATTTGCGACGGATTTATAAATCCGTCGCAAATTTGCGACGGAATTTGCGACGAATTTTGCGACGGATTTTGCGACGAAATTTGCGACGGACATGTTCCGTCGCAAATTTGCGACGGACTATTTGCGACGAATTTTGCGACGGATTTTGCGACGGATTTTGCGACGAAATTTGCGACGAACTTTTGCCCGTCGCAAATTTGCGACGGATTTTTCAATTTTCCGTCGCAAAAATTTGCGACGCCCTAGTTGCGACGGAAATTTTTCCGTCGCAAATTCCGTCGCAATTTCGATTTGCGACGGATTTTTGCGAAATTTCCGTCGCAAATACCGTCGCAAATCCGGTGTTTTTTTGTAGTGATATTGGGCTTGTTTGTTTAATATTCAATAAAATCAAATATGTCCTTTTAATTTTCTGTCAAAACGGAAAATTTACTTGAAATTGAAAAAATTATAAAGAAAAGCAATTCTATGTGACTTTTAATGTCGACATTCGCGCGTTGTGAATTTAGGATTTTGGAAAAATGTCAAGGTGCATGAATCACAAAATCTAGATTAAGTGAAAACTAACAAGTAACTAGAAAGGTGGTGATTAATTAATGTGATGTAGTGACAATAAGGCCATTTTATACTATATGGCTTTCGGACTTATAATAGTGTCTCGAGAGCTGGAAATTAAAAGAGCGACAAGCTACAAGCCTACAAGCACATTTCATAAGGGTTTGGATAATATATGTTTATCATAATAAAGCGTTTATGCAAAATAATAGAGATTGACAAATCAAAAGGCAAAGAGATAAAAGCATCCAACTCTTCAAATTGAAGTTAACTGACATTACTAAACTATTAAAAGAGAAAAGTTGGTGTGGCAAAAACTTAATTTTATTAAAATATATAATTTAAGTTACAATTATTCTAAAATAATCATTTAACATTGGATTTGGACTCACAACTGCACGCTTCAATTTGATATAGTATTCGAAAAAAATTTACTAAAATATTTGAGCGAGTATTGAACGTATAATAGCATTTAGTCACGTTCCGGGCATGGCACGGGCAGAGCAGCTAGTTTTTATACAAGAACAACGATAAAAACCTCACACATGTCGTGCACAGAATGATCCTTGGCGTAATTTGTCAACTTAGGAAAAGTTAACTTTTTTTTTAATCTTTTTTGAGAATATAGATTCGGTCAGATATACGGATAAAATTGGAGGCCATATTGGCTCGAACGGAGAGCGACAATCCCTATAACTTAATGCACCCATGTGAATCATCACTTACCAACTCTTGGTGATTTTGGGGCAATAGTATTCATGTCCACATCATTTTCGAATAATCTTTGTTGCATGATCGAATGCATAATCAAACTCCTAATTTAATACCAAAATTTTTTTCATACATTGCTTCTCTTCGACGATCTCCTAAGATCGAGAGGTGACCACATGGACGAGGCAAAGTCCCAGCTCAACAGCGAGGGCGAAGTAGACGGCGCGGTTGGTGGAGTCGAGGCAGAGGACAAGCTGGTAGGGGCGGAGGTGGCACTAGGCGGGGTGGGGGAGGAAGGCGAGGGGGTGGAGTAGGATGGAGTTGAGGTGGCTGAGGGGGTCATGCTTTGACGGAGGCGACGCTAGCAAGGGACGGTTGCTCCTGGGAGCAGTCTTCGATGCAATTAAGGGTGACGATGAGGGGTCGGGCTGGTGAGGCACCACCGGGAGGGAAGATGCTACCATTATACGGTGGTGGCAGTAGTGGTGGTGGTGGTGGTGGTGGTTGGTAGGTAGGGGCGAGTGAAATTAGGGTTTAGTGCTTGAGGATTTGCGCATTTTTCAGGTTGATGAAGATGGTGGTGCTTGTTCAAATTTTATTCGACACGAAAGCATTCGTGCAAAAATAAAAAAATACAAATTAATCCTTCAATTATAGATGGCGGGACATGCTTGATGGAGGTGACGCTGGTGAGGGAGGATTGCTCGAGGGAGCAGTCTTCGATGCAATTAAGGGTGACAACGAGGGCGGTTGGGACGAGGGGTCGGGCTGGTGAGGCACCACCACGAGGGAAGACACGGCCATTATGGCGGTGGTGGTTGGCAGGAGCGAGTGAAATTAAGGTTTGGTGCTCGAGGATTTGGGTAGGAAGATGGTGGTGCTTGTTCAAATTTTGTTGGGTTAATACCATGAAAAATCTCAAATTGATACATTTATGATAAATTTACCCAAAATTATTTTTTTGACCACAAGAAACCCTAAACTGGTACAGCTGTAATAATTTTAGCCTGAACTATTTTTTTTATCATAAAAAATCCCATACTGGTATACTTGTGACAATTTTACCCCCGAACTAATTTTTTAGTCACCAAAAACCTCAAACCGGTACACCTGTGATAAATTTACCTTCCGTTAATTTCCGTTAAATTTTATTGTCAAATTGCAAAGTTTAATGACACGTGGTAATTGGCATGTGTACCGGTTTTGGGTTTTACTCCTCTGTTTGTCACAAGTTTATCAATTTGTGATTTTTTGTGATATTAATATAATTTAACGGACACTAACAGAGGGTAAATTTGTTACAAATGTATCAATTTTGGGTTTTTAGTGGTCAAAAAATTAATTCGCGGATAAAATTATCATAGGTGTATAAGTTTAGGGTTTTTGGTGATTAAAGAAATAATTCAGGGTAAAATTATCACAAGTATACCAGTTTGGGGTTTTTGATGGTCAAAAAAATAGTTCGGGGTAAAATTGTCACAAGTGTACCAGTTTGGGGTTTTCTGTGGTTAAAAAAATAGTTCAGGGTAAAATTGTCACAAGTGTACCAGTTTAGGATTTTTCGTGGTATTAACCCAATTTTGTTCGACGCGAAAGCCGCCACGGAAAAACTTAAAATAAAAATTAATCCTTCAATTATAGATGTACACTTCTATAAATGGGGTGAGCTCTCAATATTAGCAAAAAAAACACAGATAATAATTCAGGCATTCAAAAATATTCCCCTATGAAGCAAGGAGAACGTAACTAGATGCTAACAATAAATGCGCATTCTTCATGAATGTGGTGTGCTATGGTTGAAGTGACGATGCACGTCATAAAACTAAAACACCTCGTGCGTGGGTAACTTTTTTTTGTCCGATATAGGCTCGACATCAATCGAATCCATTGACGTCGCTAATCATAAAAGTTCTATTCGAACCCTATGTGTTCAATGGCTATATGGCGATCGATCCGTTCTTTTAATCAGGTCATACAAGTTTCTCTTCATGTTACGCGCCTCATCTAATGCTTCATTCAGGAGAGAAAGGTGAGGAAAAAGAAAGAGAGGTGAGCGAAAACAATAAGTTTTAATCTTTCGTGCAAACGAATTAGATGGAAAATGTGAAAAAGTTCTTGACCCGTGTTCTAGGGGTGAGCAATGGACCCAATTCAATCAAAAACTGCCCCGAACTAGTTTTACCGAACCAATTCAAGGTTGATGCCAGGATAACCGGATAGCTCACGAGTTCAAAACCCGGGAACCGCCCGAGTTTAGTTTCGTTTCTAGTTTGATCCTTGAATCCATTCGTTGTAACCGGGAACCCGAACAGACCGGACCGGTTTCCGGGTAGAACCGAGTTGGCGCCGGCTCTATACTTGGGCCAGTACATCTATTTTAATTTTTCAAAAGAGCATGCTTTATCAACCAGGCCCAGCCCACCTTTAAACTCCAAAACTAAAAAGGGGCCACACCCACTTTCACTAAACACAAGCCCAGCTATAAAGCCCAAACGAAACTCAAACTCAAACTCAAAGAAACCCGGCCTCCGTCTAGTTCTCATCTCTCGACTCTCCTCCTTCTTTCACTCTCTCTCATATTTCAGGTTCATTGAAAGTTGAAACAAGGAATAATTGCAAAAAATATATATAGAAAAAGGGGGCCCGCCTAGGTTAGAAATCGGTTGGAGAAACCTGAAATCGACCGGTTTGGTTCCCGATTCCAAAGCCGAAACCGAACCACTCCAATCATGCCCGACCCTAGTATTTCCTCTCTTTCTCTATCTCTCAAACTCACTTTGTTTGGTAATCTAAGGTTCCGCTTGCTTTGCGAAAAATTAATAATTTGGAAAACATTTTTTCTAAAAACAATTGCTTGTATCGCTTGAAAAAATTAGTTAATGAAAAATATTTTCGTTATTGACAATAATATATTTTCTAACATTTTTGTGGACGATGAAAATATTCTTTATTCGTTCATTTTTGTAAGCGATACAAGTAATTGTTTTTAGGAAAACATTTTCAAAATTATTCATTTTTTACGAAATAAATGGAGCCTAAGTGAGAAAACAAATAGATAAAAAAAAAAAGAAACAAGGAGAAAAGATGAGAAAGGAAGTTCAAATTCCTCTAATATGCTTGGATGCATGTAGAGTGAGAAATGATGTGAAGGCAAATTAATTTTGTGAATAGACTTGACTATCCTTCATCTTATTCACACTTAAAAAGGAAGTAAGGGCAATCTTGGAATAAAAAGGAAAACATTTGCATTTCCTTCCATTTTTCTCCACTTTTGGAAGGAAATTAAAAGTGGGACCAGGAGGGAAGATTTTTCTTCCTGTTCAAAATAATTTCCATTCACTTTCCTCCTAACTTAAACCTGCCTAGCAAGGGAAAAATTTCCCAAGTTTATTATTTCTATCAATTTCATTTCGCTTCCCTCCATTCAAACACATCACGAGCTACTCGTGCTCGACTTATCGCCTACCTCTAGATTGGCGCGATCTTTCGAGCTAGCTTAACTTATTGATCAAGGTTCGAACTGAAAAATGCCTAGAGTCGATCAACGTGCAAACTCATTGCAATATTTCACGTGTTTATGAGCGATGTTTTCCCATTTTGGTATTTAGATAAATATACTTATATTTAAAGACACTTTTCCTCTTTAATCCATCTTTAAGCACGGATAAAAAGGGCGAGCCAGACCATTGGCTAATCTGAAGGTAAAAAAAAATTGGTTCCGCATTTAAAATTCGAGTCGAACTCGAGTGTAGCGAGCCCTTTTTGCTAAGTGGAGTTAAAAGTGCGATTGAACTCGACTCGACCTTCGACAACTCTGCTGCATCAAAAGCATGAGCCTGGGGGCCAAATTTCAGGATTTCCGCCGGCCGAATCGGACGGAATTCGCCACCGCCGGCATCCCTCCGGAAAATCCACCGAACCAAAAACCTCGGCGCCCTCCGATCGGGACCCGTCCACGTCGGATTCCCAAATCCCCTCTCCCTTCGGGGCGCGTGGAACACACCTCCCAGACCCGCGACCCCCGTCCTCTATGCACGCGCGGCACGCGCGTGGCGGACCTGCTCGGGCGAGAAAGCGGCCGAGGGACAGGGACAGCCAATGGAATTAGCCGCACGATCCGAGGTCAAAAGCGGGAATACACGAAGGCGGCGACGCAAGCGGTATAAAACGGCGTCGCCCTCCTCCCCAAACCCTAGGCCCCCGTCTCGCTCGATTCCATTTCGCATTTTTCCATTTCCATCTCGCTCTGCTCTCGAGCGGCCAGAGGGTTTTTGGTTTTGGCGGCCGAGGCATCCTTGGAAGGTGAGTCCCTCCACTCGATTCGCCGATCGTTTGCCCGCTTCGTCTCGCTTGTGATGGCCGAATCGCGATGGACGGATCGGACGGTCGTGTTCGGATGTCGGTTCCGTGCTCCTCTTCGGAGGTTCCTGGATCGTGGAACTCGAGCGCTCTTTCTCTTGCTTACTGTTGAATCGGTTGAATCTGAGGGAGATAGTGTTTGGATCCGTGTATTGATTCGAATCGTATCGTGTGTGTTCATGTTGACATGCGGCCGGCGATGTCTGGTTCCGGAGCGAGTTATTTGATTGTGATGACCGATGTCGAGATGATCGATCGAAATCGTTTCTTGAGCGCTGAGGCGATAGTGATATTCTGAAGACTATGTATGGTAACTAGTGGATTGCGGTTGGTTTGATGTTCGTGTCGTATGTTCCTGTTGGCATGCGGCCGGCGCTGTCTGGTTCCTGAACGAGTTATCGATTGCGATGACCGATTTCGAGATGATCAATCGATCGATATCGTTTTTTGCGCGCTGAGGTGATTGTGATGTTTTGAAGACTGTATGGTACCTGTAGGATTGAAGTTTAATTTGATGTGGTCAAACGATTTTTCGGCTACAACTTTGTTCGGGTATCTGGACAACTTGCTGAGCTCCGCGTGTAAGATATCGTGAGCTTCTTGTTTTGAGGATTTTTCTTTTTGGTGTCTAAAGGTAACAGAAGCTTAAATTTCTGCTCCTTGTCTGTCTTCATAGTGTGATCGAGTACATGGATGTCTAGAATGATTTGTGTTTTCCTATATCTTTTATTTCTGAAGTTATGGTTCTAAAGGAATATGGACTGAATTTTAGTCTGTTTCCAACATGAAGAGCTTCGGAAACTAATTCTCCAAATGAGTGCTTTGTGGTGATTGTCCGATGATATTCATTATTACTGTTTATTGTTATGATGAATTGTGTTTGCTAAGTGAAAATTATTTTATTCTGGACAGAATTTAAGCCTTATACTTCGAAATGGGTAAGGAAAAGGTTCACATCAACATTGTGGTCATTGGCCATGTCGACTCTGGTAAATCAACTACAACTGGACACTTGATTTACAAGCTTGGAGGAATTGACAAGCGTGTGATCGAGAGATTTGAGAAGGAAGCTGCTGAGATGAACAAGAGATCATTCAAGTATGCTTGGGTGCTCGACAAGCTCAAGGCCGAGCGCGAGCGTGGTATCACCATTGATATTGCCTTGTGGAAGTTCGAGACCACCAAGTACTACTGTACCGTCATTGATGCTCCCGGACATCGTGATTTTATTAAGAACATGATTACCGGAACCTCCCAGGCCGACTGCGCTGTCCTCATCATTGATTCCACAACTGGTGGTTTTGAAGCTGGTATCTCAAAGGATGGCCAAACCCGTGAACATGCTCTCCTTGCCTTCACCCTCGGTGTCAGGCAAATGATTTGCTGCTGTAACAAGGTATATTGGTCATTTCAGGCTGCTGTTAGTATATTGCCTTGTTGTTTGTTGATTTTCGACTTAACTCATTATATTCTTTGATGGCAGATGGACGCCACTACCCCCAAGTACTCCAAGGCTAGGTACGATGAAATCGTTAAGGAAGTGTCTTCTTACCTGAAGAAGGTGGGATACAACCCTGACAAGATTCCTTTTGTCCCCATCTCTGGATTTGAGGGAGACAACATGATCGAGAGGTCTACCAACCTTGACTGGTACAAGGGCCCAACATTGCTCGATGCCCTGGACATGATTAATGAGCCCAAGAGGCCATCTGACAAGCCCCTCCGTCTCCCACTTCAGGACGTGTACAAGATTGGTGGTATCGGAACTGTCCCTGTTGGTCGTGTCGAGACCGGTGTCCTTAAGCCTGGTATGGTGGTCACTTTTGGTCCCACTGGGTTGACTACTGAAGTCAAGTCCGTGGAGATGCACCATGAGGCTCTCCAGGAGGCCCTTCCGGGTGACAACGTCGGGTTTAACGTGAAGAACGTTGCTGTCAAGGATCTCAAGCGTGGGTTCGTTGCATCCAACTCGAAGGATGATCCTGCGAAGGAAGCAGCCAGCTTCACCTCCCAAGTTATCATCATGAACCACCCTGGACAAATCGGAAATGGTTATGCCCCTGTTCTTGACTGCCACACCTCCCACATTGCCGTCAAGTTTGCCGAGCTTTTGACCAAGATCGACAGGCGATCCGGCAAGGAGCTTGAGAAGGAGCCGAAGTTCTTGAAGAATGGTGATTCTGGGATGGTGAAGATGATTCCCACCAAGCCCATGGTTGTCGAGACTTTCTCTGAGTATCCTCCACTTGGTCGTTTCGCCGTGAGGGACATGCGCCAGACGGTCGCTGTTGGTGTCATCAAGAATGTCGACAAGAAGGATCCCACGGGTGCTAAGGTCACGAAATCTGCTGCCAAGAAGGGTGGCAAGTGAATCGTGCGTTTGAGATTTGACATCGCATCACATGGAAGTCATTGCAATAAGGCGTTGGCCATTGTCAGCAGTTTGTCTATTATTGGTCATTTAGGGGTTTGGTGCGCTGGTTATCATCTCGTGCTCCTGTCCTCATCAATCACGTGGTTGCAGAACTGGGTGCTCGATAGGCGGTGGCAGACTGGGGTCACCAGCTCGAGTCAATTTTTGAGTCTTGTGTTTTTGGACTGGCACTTATAATATGCTGTACTGTCTCTTCAAGTGTTCTTTTCTGTACCTGCTGAGAGTCTACTTTGGTTCTTTTTCAATGCCGTTCAGGGCCTTGTGTGCCCCCTTTGCGTACTATTATCATCTGGTCTTGCTGTCGAAAAAGCAATTCGGCAACGGCAAGTCTGAGACCCCGTCAGTATAGAGCATTGATTTCTGCATGTGTCGAACATCTCATCACCGTGTCGTGTGTGGGGGGAAAATAAAAGCATCTGAACAATGCATAATCACGTCTAGGTGACGACCGATTGAAGTTGACTGTAGGTAGTAATGAGAATTGATTTGTTCTCCCAATGCATACTGCAGTACAGTTTTACCTATTAGAAAAAATTTGGTGCATGTATATGACAACACTACTGTGGACTTAGATTATGCACGCAAAAAGTGTTATTGACGAAATGTCAATGCAGGAGAGTCTTGATTTATATGTTGCAAGGCCACCGGCAATGAGTTAATATAATCATCCTAAAATCGAACGGGACTTGAGATTTTCGGCTACACAACCTAGTAGTTCTCAAATCAAAGCGTCCCATGAAAATTTCAATACATGCAAGTGGAGGTATGAAATTCAACTCCTACCCCCACACTTTACAAAGTTGCTCGAGCTGTAAGGACGCTTGCACTCAAATTTGTCATAATTTTACTCGACGGGAGTTTATTACATTTCTTGGAATTAGTAGGTGCTTGAAGAGCACATTAAGGGTGTCCATGTTATAAACTAATTGTTCCCAAGACAGTAACGTTGTCCGATAACACAGTCATTCTCTCAGTCTTTTCGAAGGTACTTCTTGTTAGTCTCTAGAGCATTTAGGCCTCGAAACTTTATGATCTGCTGGATCATTGGAGTGATAAGCGGAAAGCACACTTGCAGAAACCGGCTGAACATTTCTAACCAACACCCTTAATTCTAAACTTCTAAGAGGAAGAAGGAAAAGTGTTTAGAAGATCAAGAGGCACTCGCATATAGAATAGAGATTTTCGAAAAATTGATCCTAATTAAAGTTCCTATAGAAGTTACCTTATAAAATATAGGCAGAGCTAAGGATAATCCCGTAACAACACAAGCACATTGGGACCATAATTCCGGCCAACTAGAATTACTAGACACAAAAAGATCGCACGCATTCCTGTGAGATGCCTTCTTCTTCTTTTTTCAGGCGGGAGGTCAATAACGAAATATATAACTATAACAACTACAAAATAAAAAAAAAAGTCGGTCCATATAGAGAATCCTCGAATATATATTTTCATGAGCTGGAGAAATCACACGAGAGCGGCCGCTCAAGAAGCTTTTGATTCGATTACAAAAGTCCAAGTCAACCAATGGCGATGGGGGCCGAGTGGGTCCCAAGTTCCCAACGCCGACTTTAAAATAAGTAAAAAAACATTTGCCCTTTAAAATGTTCCACGTGTCAACCAACGGAGGGACCGAGAGAGTCGGTTCGTAGCCCTTTTCCAACCGCCCACACTAAATTCTTGTCTTTATATCCTCCTCCTCCTCTTTTTTTTTGCGTGCTATTATCATTAGATATGATGCCGTTTTGTTATCTACCGACATTGGCACTATATGGCCCATCCGAGAGCATGACTTAGATCTTTGACATTTGATCTAACACGCTGTGTTCTTATAACTATGTACTTGTAGAAAATATATGTTCCTCCGCTTAATTTTAACTTAGAAACGATGCGATGCACGCTGATGGTAATTTTTTCTTTTAATGTGCCGTCCAAGAACGTGCGATCGAAATCAGCTCTTGATCGGCGAAGTTGGGTCCAAAAACTATTATGAGAATATCGTTTTCCGATTTTTGCAGCATCTGAACAACGATAAATTCGGGAAGACATTTTTCATTTATCGAAAACGACAAGCTTAGATTGGAGGAGACCAACTTTCTCTCCAGGAAATAAGAAAAATAATTTCCCTAAACTACCAAATGAATGAAATTTGACAGTTTTCCCGGAGAACGATTTTCATGAAAAATATATTTTATATCATGAAGTTTTCAGTGAAACAAACGGACCATCACATTATATTAAAAAAAAAATAACCCATACTACTGATATTATTCACATGAAAGATATGGTTTTCTTTTCACTTGAAGATATCAGTCAGACAACAAACTTTTACCAACTGACAAAGAGACCAGTATTCTCAGATTTGAATACAAGACCAAAAATCAAAGTAAAAACAATGGATCGCATTGTATGTTCTTCACATGAAGAGTCAGTTTACGGTAAATTCAATCCCAGCAAACTTCAATGATTTTGCAGCGGGCCGATGCAGATTGCAGACAATCCTTAGTATGTCGAAGGCAACTCGAACCTACACAGCGGGCAAGTCCTGCTCTTCTTGAGCCACTTCGCGATGCATTCTCGGTGAAAAACATGGCAACAGGGCATGGAGCTCCCCTTCGAACCCGCAAGAATGTCATCGCAGCAGATCGCGCAACCCGTGCTTCCTTCCGTCACTTCAACCTCCGTCAATCCCTTCAACCACGGCCCGATCATCGCTACTTCCTCTTCGTCCTCGCTGGTGTCCATATCCTCGCCCTCGTCAAAGGCCACCGCAAGCCCCTCATCCTCGCCGGCGTCTATATCCTCGCCCTCATCGTAGGCCTCGTCCTCGCTGGGGCCTATACCCTCGACCTCGTCGTCGGCCACAGGGAGCTGCCCCTCCTCACTCGACGTCAGCTCTGGGTGAATGGAGGGATCGGCGCACGAAATAGAGACCCTCATCGGCAGAACATTTGCGTCCCTATTGCGCTCGTCCCTCGCCATTGACGCCGCTTCGCGCAGTACCGTCTGTACCATTGACTCGTGGTGGGGGCTATACAGCACGCCCACCCTCGTCAACATATACCGCACGAACCACTCCCTGTCGGCATCTTGCAACAGCTGATCGACGTCGATCCGGAACTCGTATCTCTCTTCGCGGGAGACGTCGGGCATCAAACGATCTCCTTGGCAATCCGACGGCACGCTGGGAAGCTCGGACAAGTACACGAACTCGACGTGGACTTCTATGTAGAACACGCGCTGGTCCGACGCTTCGAGCTGGTCATAATCTGGGATTTGACGGGCGACGCAGAGGGGCTCCAGCATGCCGAAATCCATGCTTTTCGGAGGAAATTCAGGAGGGATGCAGGAAGCCCGAAAGGGCCAGGCGAAAACCCTAACGAGTTTCTATGGAAACTAGCAGAAAAAATCTCTCCCAAGAATAAGATGCGCAAGGCATGAAAGTAGAATAGGAAACAAACGACAGACGTGCTTATATATGCATCGCCGAAGACCGCTTCTAAGTAGGATTTGCTTAAACTTTCCTATTTTGACTACTCCGTGTAGGTAAGTTATTAGGAAAATTTTCCTTTATAAAATTTTCATCAGCAAATCTAATTTTAGAGTTTTTCAAATTTGTAAATAAGTTTGACAAAAAAAAAGGGGGTTAATATGGCGAAAAACCGAAATCGGTACAAATGTGACGAATTTGCCCCAAACTTTTTTTACCACCAAAATCCCAAAATTGCATGGTATATTTGTAATAAATTTACCCCGAACTAATTTTTTAACCACTAAAAATCCCAAACTGATACATTTGTAATAAATTTACCCTCCATTAAATTAAATCGATATCATGAAAAATCACGAATTTGTAAATTTGTGATAAATGGAGGGGTAGAACTCCAAATTAGTACACCCATCAACTGCCACGTATCATCCAACTTATAAATTTGACAAAAAAATTTAATAGAAACTAACGGAGGGTAAATTCATCACAAGTGTACGTTTAAAGAAAAAGTATGGTCCGTTTAGATAGACTGAACTTACACAGATCGAAAATTGAAAGTATGGTCCGTTTAAAGAAAAAGTATCATTAGATTTTGTTTTATCATTAGATTGCGAAATCATCGTGCGTTGATTTTGAGTGGGAAAGGAAAATGGCATGAAACAAAAATAAATTCAAAGTGTACGTACTACGAAAGAAAAAGTTGTAAGAAATTAAATTTTACGAGGAAACTAAAGATAAAAAAAAAAAGCGCGCTTCGTTGATTGAGAGAGTGTTAGTCACGAAGATCACATCGTGGGTTTTCATATCCCATTAACATCGGTTCGTGACACAAAATAAAAACATCAATTATTACGTACAGTTAGGGAT
This sequence comes from Syzygium aqueum, assembly GCA_031216185.1. NCBI lineage: Eukaryota > Viridiplantae > Streptophyta > Magnoliopsida > Myrtales > Myrtaceae > Syzygium > Syzygium aqueum. The sequence goes on from CM062240.1 coordinate 2,497,614, forward strand.
TTTGAATCTATAAATAACTTTCTAACCCTATCTACAATTACAAGCACTAACAGAATTACATTGATTGTCCATAAATAACTTTTGACCGATGTGTTCTAATGCTTTTGTTGAGTTCATTAATTGCACTGCCTCAACACTCAACCAAACTAATGGGATATTTACTGTTGATAACTTTGTCAATCAGCTTTTCTTAAGCCTCAGTGAAGGCTTTCTTCGATGATTTTCACGCTCCGCGTCGTCAATTTCCATCACCATCGACAAGCTTGCAGTTCGTCGATCATCCCATTTGCCAATGACTTCTATTTCAACCAAATTCTATTCTTACCGACTGAGTCCAACACTCGTCGGTAATAAAGAGTTGGTCATTTTTGGGCGTTCGACATTTGTGCATAACTTATACTAATTCGGCGTCATCCAACTTGCCTATTACAGGCTACATGACTCAACTCTAACATTATTATTTTGATACAACCTGCTCTTTTACGTACTTGAATTGTCCCTAGATTCTCCGGTCCATTTTACAGCTTTTGCAGACACAATTTATAAATAATCCCAACACGTTCCATAAGACAGATATTTTATCACCGTTTGATCTTCTGCAATTTCAACATATATGGGAAAAAGTACTTTAATTTGTTATATGTCGTGTCCCACGTATAAATTGTCAATATATTTTCTCTTTGCATAATGCTCTTTTTTTTTGTTAATACCACGAAAAATCCAACAATTTTATCTCGAATAATTTTTTTGACCACAAAAACCTCTAAAATTGTTACACATGTGATAATTTTACCTTAAATTATTTTTTTGAGCACAAAAAATCCTAAACTTGTACACTTGTGATAATTTTACTCCGAACTAATTTTTTGACCACTAAAAACCCCAAACCGATACATTTGTGATAAATTTACTCTCCGTTAGTGTTCGTTAAATTGGATTAATATCATGAAAAATTAAAAATTGATAAACTTGTGACAAATAGAAGGGTAAAACCCTAAACCGACATACCTGTCAATTACTACGTGTCATTGAATTTAGCAATTTGATAGTAAAATTTAATGAAAACTAATGGAGAGTAAATTTATCACGGATGTACCAATTTGAAATTTTTTGTGGTAAAAAAATTAGTTCGGGGTAACATTATCACAGCTGTACCAGTGTGGGGTTTTTTGCGATCAAAAAAATAATTCGGAATAAAATTATCGCAGGTGTACCAGTTTGGGGTTTTTTATAGTAAAAAAAATAGTTTTGGATAAATTTATTATAAATGTACAAATTTAAGAATTTTCGTGATATTAACTCTTTTTTTTATCTAAAATAAAACGGTATCTCGGATTTTCTAATTGGAAAGGAAGGCGGTAGAAGAGCATCTCCGCATGGATAGATGCACAATGGTCAGCGCTTTTCCGATTCCTTGCCGCGCAAGGAAAATTTACGGAGCAAATAAAAAAAAAATCCGATTCGAGAAAATATTTCCACCTGCCAATTATAATTATTTTAATCACCATCCAAATGAGACGGCTCCCTTTCCGGGGGGCAATATCGGGATTACGCATCCCAAGCGAGGGCAATAGCGGGATCCGGAAATATTGCGTGGGGAGCGATATAAAAGCCCCCCGCGCCCCTCAAACCCTACCACGCTCCCCTCCCATTCCTTCTCGTTCGCGTCGTTCGCTGGTTCTTTGCGAGATTCTCTCGGCAGCCGAGATTTCCAAGGTGAGCTCTCGATGGGATCGCCTTCGTCTCCCTCGTTTGTTCCTTCGTTCGTGCGATCGATCGGCGTCGGGTTTCGTTTGTTCGTTTGCTCTGCTCGAGCTGATGTGGCTGGGGCTCTGCGAGCGCGCGGTGTTGGCCTCTTCGAGCGTGCTCTCTCTTTTGGCTCGGATTCGTTCCCGCGCCTGCCGTCTGATCGATCGGTGTCGCGGGAGCTCCGTTTCCCGACGGCGGAGCGTGAATCGTGTGAACCGGTTTGTTTCTAGCGCGTGATGTGATTGTGCCGGGTGAAATCGGATGGCTGTCGCCGGCTTCCGATTCTAGTCGATCGCTCCTGCTCGAGCTTTGCGAATCTAGACGTGTCCGATTGCCGTGGATTCGATTCGATGGCGTTGTTACTTGCTTCTCTCTTTTTGTTTTTGTTTTTCGTTTTTTTTTTATAGAAGTGCGTATGTTTCGGGGTGTGCGATCTGGTTTCCCTGTAGTTTCCTCTCTGTGTGCGTGTGAGTCGATTATAGCACTAGCGGTGCATGCTAACTTGGTGTTTGATGGGTTGACGACGGCTTTCGCTAGTTGGAATTTCGCGGTGATTTCATTTCGTAGTTCAACAGTTCTTGTGCTGCGATCGGTTCCTGTCGAATGGGAATGGGGTGCCGACCTGTGAACGGACAGTTTGTTCGGATATGTTCCTTGATACGTTCTGAATTATCTTGTTTGAAATATGCTTCACTGTGCTGGTAATGGAGGCGACATCATGAAGTTTTACTTTATTCCATGTCATTGTCAATGATGATGCGTGCATTTCAGTGGCATAGCATTTCGCCCTGTTTGCTACCCATTTTTATATTTCCTTTTGCTGGTTTGGTTAAATTGTGGGAGGCTATAATCTCTTGTCAATTTTGTTTAAATTCTGAACTAGGAGTTATGGAAAATAGGGTGTGCAGAAATTTCAATTGACCATATGGATGTTGATATGTCGGGCTGAATTGGCCATCTTAGAAATACATAGATTTTCTTTATTACGGATCTTGACAAGCGATGCATACTTGAATTTATATTATATGGCGTCCGTTTTATTTCAGTTTGTTGCTGTATATCCTTTCTCCTCTTTACCTGTCATCCAATTTATCTCCAATCTAAGAATCGTTTTCTTCCTTTTCGCAGCTTTAAGCCTCACATCTCGAAATGGGTAAGGAAAAGGTTCACATCAACATTGTGGTCATTGGCCATGTCGACTCTGGTAAATCGACTACAACTGGACACTTGATTTACAAGCTTGGAGGAATTGACAAGCGTGTGATCGAGAGATTTGAGAAGGAAGCTGCTGAGATGAACAAGAGATCATTCAAGTACGCTTGGGTGCTCGACAAGCTCAAGGCCGAGCGCGAGCGCGGTATCACCATTGATATTGCCTTGTGGAAGTTCGAGACCACCAAGTACTACTGCACCGTCATTGATGCTCCCGGACATCGTGATTTTATTAAGAACATGATTACCGGAACCTCCCAGGCCGACTGCGCTGTCCTCATCATCGATTCCACAACCGGTGGTTTTGAAGCTGGTATCTCAAAGGATGGCCAAACCCGTGAACATGCTCTCCTTGCCTTCACCCTCGGTGTCAGGCAAATGATTTGCTGCTGTAACAAGGTATATTGGTCATTCCAGGCTGCTGTTAGTATATTGCCTTGTTGTTTGTTGATTTTCGACTTAACTCATTATATTCTTTGATGGCAGATGGACGCCACCACCCCCAAGTACTCCAAGGCTAGGTACGATGAAATCGTTAAGGAAGTCTCTTCTTACCTGAAGAAGGTGGGATACAACCCTGACAAGATTCCTTTTGTCCCCATCTCCGGATTTGAGGGAGACAACATGATCGAGAGGTCTACCAACCTTGACTGGTACAAGGGCCCAACATTGCTCGATGCCCTGGACATGATTAATGAGCCAAAGAGGCCATCTGACAAGCCCCTCCGTCTCCCACTTCAGGACGTGTACAAGATTGGTGGTATCGGAACTGTCCCTGTCGGTCGTGTGGAGACCGGTGTCCTTAAGCCTGGTATGGTGGTCACTTTTGGTCCCACTGGGTTGACTACTGAAGTCAAGTCCGTGGAGATGCACCATGAGGCTCTCCAGGAGGCCCTTCCAGGTGACAACGTCGGGTTTAACGTGAAGAACGTTGCTGTCAAGGATCTCAAGCGTGGGTTCGTTGCATCCAACTCAAAGGATGATCCTGCCAAGGAAGCAGCCAGCTTCACCTCCCAAGTTATCATCATGAACCACCCTGGACAAATCGGAAATGGTTATGCCCCTGTTCTCGACTGCCACACCTCCCACATTGCCGTCAAGTTTGCCGAGCTTTTGACCAAGATCGACAGGCGATCTGGCAAGGAGCTTGAGAAGGAGCCGAAGTTCTTGAAGAATGGTGATTCTGGGATGGTGAAGATGATTCCCACCAAGCCCATGGTCGTTGAGACTTTCTCGGAGTATCCTCCACTTGGTCGTTTCGCCGTGAGGGACATGCGCCAGACGGTCGCTGTTGGTGTCATCAAGAATGTCGACAAGAAGGATCCCACCGGTGCTAAGGTCACGAAATCTGCTGCCAAGAAGGGTGGCAAGTGAATCGTGCGGTCCACTATTGGCACTTCAACATTTGAGCACCGTCTCTGCAGTGGGAGTAATAAAGCTTTGGTAGTGTTTGGCTATGTCCTTGTTGGTCGGGTAGGCGAATGGTTTGCTGGTTGTGGTCTCGCGTCCCTGTCCTCATCGAGTTGCTGGTTGCAGAACTGGGTGCTTGATAGGCGGTGGCCGCGCTGTGCTACTTCTATGAGTCTCTGTTGAGTCTTTCTTTTACTTGTTTTACTGTCTTTTGGGGGCCAAACAAATGTGTGGTTTTTGAGTCTGCTTTGCTTTCTGGTCATTGGTATCCTCAAACATTCTGTGGTCTCATTCTGTTGAAGTGCAGTGCATTAGAGATTGGTGTGCTCCTGTGCTCCATTATATACCATCTGCATGCTTTTAATGATATTCAGTGTTTATTATGTGCTTTTATTATAGCCACCGCGAGCATATAAGCTCGCGACAGCAAAATGAGCGAAAAAGATGGTATAATTGGACTTATGTTTTGCCATTTTGTTGAGAACTTGATACCATGAATGGGCTTAAAAAAAGGACGGTAAAGGAGAAAACCATGTTGTAGGTTTTCAAAATAAGTTAATGAATTAGACAAAATTAACCATTTAGCCAAATTCAAATAACGTAATATTTATGTTAAAATTTCAAATCGAAATGCAATTACCAGTCTAAACTAAATTTTGATTCATTAGTTAAAAATCTCAAATGCAAATTTCAGCACTATACCGAAAAATAGTTCCATTCGGCCAGCTTTTCCGACGCGGCACCCATTTGGCCCGGCGTCAACGCAACGTACGTCGAAAAAAATATTAAAAAAATTGCAAAAAATGCCAAATTGGCTTTCCGGCGTATCACGTCGTCGAACTGGGCGAGCAGTCGTTGGATGGAATAAAAATGACATCAAATGCAAATTGCTTGTTGATTGCACGTTAGGCCAAATGTTTTGGACTTTGATGTGACTAATGAAGTGATGATTTCCATTTGGACAAAAGAAAAAAGTAATGACTTCCATTTACTAGGAAGTAGCAGCCCGCACAAACTAGGAAAAAAACAAACAAAACAGATCAGTTCATGCATGCCAAGGATTTAACTAAATTTAATTAAGAATACACCAAACATAAAAACTTGATAAGTTTATCCATCTAAAAATTAGGAACAAGATTTAGATTAATGTAAATACAAATATCTATAAATAGATATAACATTTAAACTTAAATATAAGAAATATCAACCCAATAGAACTGTAAACGATATTCTGCTTTTACTGTCACAAAAATCATAAGTTAAACTGTACTTAAATGGAACTATTGTAATATTTGTAATATCGAAAAAGTAAAATAGAGATAATAGTATTTTTTTAGGGCAAAAAAGTCACCAAAAATCTTAAGCTATGCTCACTTTGACACATTTATTCTAAATTTTATTAATGAGAACCGTTAAAAATTTACCTACGTGAACGTCGGAAATCAAACAGTATTGATATGGTGCCCACGTGATTTAAGTAAAAAAAAAGTAATTTTATCTAAAAAATCATGTACCTGAACCTTGATTAAGGGTAAATGTGTTTAAGTACAAGTTTGAGATTTTTTGTGTCACAAAAAAATTTTAGGGTAAATGTGTCACGGTGGACATAATTTGAGATTTTTAATGTCACAAAAAAGTTCAAGATAAATGTGTCGCAGTGGATATAGCTTAGGGTTTTTTTTTATGGCTTTTCCCCTTTTTTTTTATCGAGGAAATGGATTGAAATGAAATGATGTTACGAAATATAGGCAACAGTGAAATTATGAAAAATTGTGTACGGTATCAAAGGACCGATTCAACTTTTTTACCGAATGTTGAGGGACTAGATTGTGCGAATCAAAAGTTTGAGGATTTAGATTGCACATTTAGCAATAGCTTATAGACTTACGGCCCCCTGTATTGCTTGTTCAAACAAAAAAAAAAGAAGCACAAAAGTTTAAGAATCATATTGCACTGCGGTCAGAGTCAAAAGAACTATCGGATTAGTTCTTCTTCCAATGGGGGAATTTGAAGATTAATAGAGAATACATAAATCAAGGTGCCAATTGAAAAGCTTTCAAAAATATTGCAAATGCACCGTGGAAAGATGGAAACAAATTAGGAGGACACCATTTTTGGTAAATTTATCAAAATAAATAAATGAAAATGGAAAATGCTTCGAAAAGGCCAGTGTTGAAATCATGAGGGCAAGATGAGGACACTCCAGGGGGTGCTATATAAGGCCTTCTCGTGAGGCCGCCGTCCTCACTCTCAAACCCTATCGCTCCCCTTCTTGGCTGCTGCTCTTCATCCCCTCTCGCTCGCGCGCGGCCGGCCAAGGGTTTCCGGAGCCTCGACAGCCGAGATTTCCAAAAGGTGCGGCCGCCCTTCGATCTTCCGTCGTTCTTGTTCTCGATCGGCATTGTTGTTTCGATCATCGTTCGTTCGTTCGTTCGATTTTTCCGAGCTCGAGATCGTTGGAACTCAGGCTAGGTGCTAGGGCTGGTGTAATCTTTCGTCGTCTTTCGTGATTTGGGATGTGCTGCGGCGCTCGCGTGTATAGGGCTTGGGGCATTTGATGGTTGAAACGAGGAGGATGGTCGTAGGTTTGCTGTTATGGATGGATTTGAGCTTTTGGCCCGTTTTGTTAGGTAATGGCTCGAAGCCTAGGGGGAAAGGCGTTGTCGATGCTCGGTTCGATGTGTTTCTGGGGATCTCACCTGATCTGATCTCCTCTCACCGCCATTGTGCGCGCGCGCGCGCGAGAGATTGGTGTTTTGACGTTTCGTGATTTTTTGCTTCGCCTTTCCTACCGTCTGCTTTGGTTTTTGAGAAGCAGAGGAATCTGGTCTTCGTTCAGATAGATGCCTGTTGTTCCGGATGCTCATTGTAGATTTTAGATGTGTGTTTCCCCGAGTGTTCGCGTGACTGAATTTGATGGCTAATGGTAGTCGTGCGTAATTTCTTGTTGATCTCCTGGCTTTGACAAGCTGGAGACACTGTGTTTTAGAATGCTGTGATTGGCAATGTTGAAATGTTCAACCGAAATCAGAGTGTCAGTTGTTGTTGATACTTGTTTTCTTGTTCTCCCAATGACCGCGTGTATTTTCCGAGCAACTTTAAATTCTCATCCTAATGTGTAAGGATAATCTCTTTGTTTGACGGACAGTGTTTAAGCCCCGTACATCAAAATGGGTAAGGAAAAGGTTCACATCAACATTGTGGTCATTGGCCATGTCGACTCTGGCAAGTCGACTACCACCGGACACTTGATTTACAAGCTTGGAGGTATTGACAAGCGTGTGATCGAGAGATTCGAGAAGGAAGCTGCTGAGATGAACAAGAGATCATTCAAGTACGCTTGGGTGCTTGACAAGCTCAAGGCCGAGCGCGAACGTGGTATCACCATTGATATTGCCTTGTGGAAGTTCGAGACCACCAAGTACTACTGCACCGTCATTGATGCTCCTGGACATCGTGACTTTATCAAGAACATGATTACTGGAACCTCCCAGGCCGACTGTGCTGTCCTCATCATTGATTCCACCACTGGTGGTTTTGAAGCTGGTATTTCCAAGGATGGCCAGACCCGTGAACATGCTCTCCTTGCTTTCACCCTTGGTGTCAAGCAAATGATTTGCTGTTGTAATAAGGTAATTTTTAATGTTCCACACTGCCTTTGATGGTTTCATATGACCGTGTTGATTTACAACTTAACTTGGCTTCCATGGTGACAGATGGATGCCACCACTCCCAAGTACTCCAAGGCTAGGTATGATGAAATTGTTAAGGAAGTCTCTTCTTACCTGAAGAAGGTGGGATACAACCCTGACAAGATTCCGTTTGTTCCCATCTCCGGATTTGAGGGAGACAACATGATCGAGAGGTCTACCAACCTAGACTGGTACAAGGGCCCAACATTGCTCGATGCCCTGGACATGATTAATGAGCCCAAGAGACCATCTGACAAGCCTCTCCGTCTCCCACTTCAGGACGTGTACAAAATTGGTGGTATTGGAACTGTCCCTGTCGGTCGTGTTGAGACGGGTGTCCTTAAGCCTGGTATGGTTGTCACTTTTGGTCCCACTGGGTTGACTACTGAAGTCAAGTCTGTGGAGATGCACCATGAGGCTCTCCAGGAGGCCCTTCCAGGTGACAACGTCGGGTTTAATGTGAAGAACGTTGCTGTCAAGGATCTCAAGCGTGGGTTCGTTGCATCCAACTCGAAGGATGATCCTGCGAAGGAAGCAGCCAGCTTTACCTCCCAGGTTATCATCATGAATCACCCTGGACAGATCGGAAATGGTTATGCCCCTGTTCTTGACTGCCACACCTCCCACATTGCCGTCAAGTTTGCCGAGCTTTTGACCAAGATCGACAGGCGATCCGGCAAGGAGCTTGAGAAGGAGCCGAAGTTCTTGAAGAATGGTGATGCTGGGATGGTGAAGATGATTCCCACCAAGCCCATGGTCGTTGAGACTTTCTCAGAGTATCCCCCACTTGGGCGATTCGCTGTGAGGGACATGCGTCAGACCGTTGCTGTCGGTGTTATCAAGAATGTTGATAAGAAGGATCCCTCTGGAGCTAAGGTCACAAAATCTGCAGCGAAGAAGAAGTGAACCGCGCAGTCCAGCTCCGGCACTTCAATACTTGAAAGTGGTCTCTATAGTATTTGGAATAAAGCTTGGGCTATTGTTAGCCTTTTCTCTCGTGGTCATTTAGGTGTGTCATTTGCAGGTCGTGGCGCCATCCATCTGTCCTTGTCTAGTGTCTGGTTGCAAAATTGGGTGCTCGATAGGCGGTGGCATGGTTTGGCCATTAACCTGAGTCAGTTTTGAGTCCCTTGTGCTTTGTGGGGAGTGTACTTTTAGAACTCTCGATTCCGTTTCATTTGGGATTAGTCTGTTATATACATGTGATAGGCGGTCTCGTATCATGTTTTACCATTCTTCTTTGCGAGTCATATAAACGTTGTTGTGGAATTAAACTTGATCTGTTGTTTGGCAAAACCTCTTCCCATCTTTCAGCTGTTGGGGCCTTTGAAGTTGGACTCCTGCTTTGGCTGCTTTGTGGGAAGTACGCATAACTAATTCAGTTATGGGGTTTCGAGAGGATAAATGCTAAGAATGTCTGGATTGGTTTATAAATTGATGCTACGACAGAATTGATCTGCAGTAAATCCATCATTTGCGCATGATACGGCTCATGCTCACTTGTTTAGATGGTCAGTTGTTTACATACGTTTTTGCTTGCAAAAAATCGTGTCATCTGTTAAGTACCTGTTGTGAAACAGATCCTTGTTACTCAAAGTAGCGGATGAAGAGCTTGGACGGGGAAAAACAGCAATTTTGTTGAACGTTTGATTGGATACTTAAAATTCCTTTTCTTTCCCAAGTCTCTCGGAACTAGAGGTGTTCTGGCCGCCTTGCCATCGGAGTGTCCGATCATCCCCATCAGGCTTGTGCGTAGTCTTGTGCGATGGTGCTATGCGCACGCGATTACATTGGGAGGGAGCGATAGAGGCAAAGACAACCGCCATGCGCACAGCGTACCGAGCCACAATCCTTGTGCAAATCTTCGGCGAGAGCTGGTGACCATTGACGCCACATGCTTGACCCTCACCATTAGGGCGGACGCTTCCATTTCCTCGTTTCTCCTGTTTTTTTTTTTTTCTTTTTGAACATATTTCTTTGATCGTTGATTCTTGAAGTTTGTAGCTGGCCGATTATGATGTCAATGTGGGATATGTTCTGGAAAGAGTTAACGTATGTTCCTGTCTAGTTTGTTCTTAACAGAAGGAAAACGTTACACGTTCTGAAATTCAGGTGAACGAGAAACTTTTCAAGGAGTAGATTGAACGTCGGCTAACACTTCAAATGGTAACACGGTGTATTCGTCCCAAACCTAAACCAGAGCAGCCTTTACTAAAAGTGGAGGGAAATCGATCTGAATATGAGTTGTAAACCCTTCCAATGTCCACACGCTCTAATCTAGCTTCGCCATTCGAGATGTTGCAATAACTCACGGAGACATCAATTTGCACGTCCGCCGTCTTTTAATTTACCATGCACTGCTCGCTTAATTCTCCACTCTTTTCGCCTAATGCCGACAAGGGGTCTCTTGATTCTTGCGATGAGTCACAACATAAGCTGAGTAATGCACGACTGGACTTTGAGGCTGAAATGCCCATTTTTCACAAGAATAATGATGTGATCCCACTGTGACACATGCGATGCCAACAATTTCCTGAACAACTCCGAAACAGCAGAACAGAGAAACTACGTGCCTCTTCCTGGAGACGATGCGTGCCAAGTGAATCTCATCTCGACACCAAAATTGAGTAGAGCCTCTATATGCATCCATCCCGCAGATCTCCACCTGAGAATTAAGCTCGATTTTCCCTAAGGTACTTGAGATTTATGTCACAATTCTCATCATCTTTATTTTATGCAGAGTGCAAACATGGCTAGTCAAAGAGATAACAAAAATTTCCAATGTGATCTCACAAAGGTAAAAAATCCTCCAAAAATGCAGAAAAGTGAAGTCAAGGCAGTTGTCTCTTGAAGATCATCAGAAGGAAAAGCCTTGAATGAAAGATCCTCCAAAGTTTCCATCAGCCCTGTTCAAATTACAAGTTCTTAAAAGCAGACTCGTGAACTGGAGGTTTCTGTGGGGTCAGCCTGGCCAACAAAGCCTTATTATGGCAATGCTTTTCGTCGATGAAATAGAAATCGTCATTCGCCTTGAATGTCACAAAGGGCCTGTTAGTCTCAGGAGCTCTAATATCCGAGAACTTGATTGTCCTCGGAATATGAGTCGCTAACCACGACATCATCTCCACCTCGAAGCTATCAGAGCCAGGCTGCCATTTCAGTTTGTGAACATATGGGTTCACAAACCAGTGAAGAGCCGCGGTGGTCGAAGCGCTAAGGAATATTACCGAAGATGCCACAGCACCCTTCAATATCACATTCATTTCCGGTAATGTCATGAAGGTTATGACTGGTCCCATGGATACAGAGAGGCAGCAGGTGGAGAGTGATAGGAGTTTCACTTTCTTAATAGTGGAAGAAATTGGACCATAGTAAACAATGCTGTTGTCTTTCTCATCTTCTCCACGTTCGATCCCTCTTCGTGGTCCAATACTGATCTTGTTTTCTTCTTCAGCAGCTGGGCTCTGAGACAGCCATCTTCTGTTACCAGCTGAAAATTTGGTGGTAGTATTGAAACTAGGTCTGGAACTCCATGTATGAGGCGATGCTAAAGATCTACACAACAGGTTGCCTGAAACATGGGAACAACACGGAAATTTACATATTGGAATACCAAGAAAAACAGAACTCGAGCAAAGTAATTCATTTGTAGCATAATAACGATATTACCAGCAATTGACTAAAAAACTGCTTTTCAATTTGATTAAGCCATCAAAATAATTTATGTGAACATCTGAAGTTTTATCCTTCCATCATTTACAGTGATCATTAATCTTCTCAGCCACATATTCTAGAACATCCATATGTTACTACTGTAACTTTGTTGATAAGTAAAACTTGACTCTAAGCATTTAGGTATGAATTTTACTAGCTTATGTTGGCAACGCCACAGCATCACAATGAACATTGTGGTCCCACGAAGCAAGATAAAGAAATCGCCATTTTGCTTGGGTAGGCAATGGTCACGCCGTCTAAACTTAATATTACTCTCTTTTCTGTCTAAGTTGTCTTCTACGAAGAGGGAAGGGGTTGCTCAGAAGTGCTCATACTTACAGGAGAAATTCATGGGGCAGTTGATACATTAGTCGACACGGCTACAAAAAATAAAAAATGATACAAATGACAGAATAGTGTAGTAGAGAGCTAAGAGAACAAGCTTATGAGGGCTGACTTGTAACAACAATGAATTGAACAATTCAAATACTCGAACTCAGACATTAATGCAGTGGCACTGCAAAGGATGCTTGAGATTGAAACTGTAATCAGCATAATAACTCCACTCAATAGCAAATGATGCTAGACATCACAAGAAAATGGGTTCTTGTAATGCTTGGACTCCATCTCAGAAGTATTGAGTTGATGTACTGTGAACCGCAAAGTATGAATTTACCAAAGTGACAAAGAAGTGCGAAGTATCAATGTCGGTAAAGAACATTAAAGCATTAGTAGCTCCACTTACCCACATCAAAAATTAGAATGGATAGATTGCACCCATAACATCATCTTTTTTTCCCTGAAATTTGATATGAGCTAAAAAAAAAAAGATAAAGAGTGAATATAGCCATGAAAACCATGTACATAGCCAGCCCTCTTTGTACTATATAACCTCTTCACAAGATAGCAGAACAATCTCTCCTCTTACGTTCTAGACAAACAATCAGCTATATTTTTCCCCTTGTATGGAGTAAGTGCAAATTGATTACATCCAAGAGGCTTCAAGACAAAGTGAAACCTCACACATACACCACATCAGGAGTCATCACCAAATGATTGCTAAGTCGAGAGAGACAGGGGCGCTAATCGACCCAATAGCGCAGCTACCAAGTCATTCTGAAAAACATCTTCTGCGACGTTGGGGGCAAAACCTTACAGAACCCCTAAACACCTTCGACCAAATCATGAAACTAACAGTTGAAGCGCAAGAGATGTTTAGCCAAACCACCAGATCAAAAGCGTCATGCCGGTTTTCGGAGCCTACCCTCGGCAACAAAATTTCAAATTAAACGCGCACCCACATCCACGGAGCAGCAGAATCTCTCTCTCCAGTACATGCGCGCCACAAAGGGAGCAACTTTCTTTCGTCTTCCTAGGTTATGGATCAGATGAACACAGCTTAACCACTAGAACGGAGAGCAGGGGATGAGAAAGAGAAGCGAAAAGATAACCTGAGGAAAGATGGCGCTTCGACTGAGTGCGGAGTAAGTAGAGTAAAGCTGATCTCGCCATTTTCGATATGAATGCGCTCTCTGGTTTCAGGTTCGCAGCTGGAGAGCGAGGGTTTTGGGTTTGTGGGATGATGCCTTTGGGAAACTGCGTGGTTTTGGGCTTTTCGTAAATTACGTGTCCGTAACGTAGATGTTGTCTTTTTTTGAATATAACGTAGATGTTGTCGAACTTACCATTCTTCAGAAAATTTAATAAAGTCTCCATTACTTGTTTGTTCTTGAAAAGCAATTGGCTTTTTTCAATCAAATGAAAGTTCCATAAATGGTTTCGATTTCGAGCAATAGTATGTCGATGCGATTCCCATTTCCCTTAACTTAGGAATGAGTATTGATGTATATAGCAAAACCATCATCTAACTCCAACTCTGTTCGGAAGTTGGATTCTTTTCCTGGTAGTCACACTGTCAGTTCAGGTCAGGGCATTGCAAGAATCAGAACCAGAAACTATACAATACTCTCCTAATTGCCGATCCTCTGTGGCGACTTGGAGAATTAGATGCGACATCATTGCTGCAAACTATTCTGTAACAAGAAGACAGAGAAGCCGATGGCCATTTTTCGGGAGACTAGCAGTGAAAGGATGATTTCGCTCGCGGGTACTTGACCATTTATGTAGCAATTGCCAATCTTTATTGTTTGGATACATATCTGGTCAAAAGATAAAACAAAAATCCCAGATATGATTTCACAAAGATCTAAAAGGTATAGATTCATGACAAGAAAGAGTATCTCCATTTAAGGTTCATCAGAAGGCAAAAATGAAAGCCGTAGCCCTCAAGATCTCCTCCAAAGCTCCCACCGGCCCGGTTCTGCCTACAAGTTCTTGAAAGCAGACTCCGGAACTGGAGGTTTCCGTCGGGGTCAGCCTGGCCAGCAAAGCCTTGTTATGGCAGTGCTCCTCATCCACGTAATAGAATTTCTCATTTGCCTTGAATGTCACAACGGGCCTGTTAGTTTCTGGAGGCCTAATGTCTGAGAACTTGATCGTCCTCGGAACATAAGTCGCTAACCAAGACATCATCTCCACCTCGAAACTATCAGAACCTGGCTGCCACTTTATTTTATGAATGTATGGGCTTACAACCCAATGAAGAGCCGCAGTTGTTGATGCACTGATGAGTAGGATGGAAGATGCCATCACACCCTTTAGGATCATGCTCATATGTGGTAATGTCATGAAGGTTATAACAGGTCCCAGTAATACGGAGAAGAAGCAGCTAGAGAGTGATAGGAGTTTCACTTTCCTAATGGTGGTTGAAACTGGACCATGGTAAACAACTATGTCAACTTTCTCATCTTCCCTAGTTTGGCGCCCTGACTGCAGTGCATCACTGATCTTGCTTTCTTCTTCAGCTGCTGTGCTCTGAGACAGCCATCTTCTGTGACCAGCTGAAAGCTGGGAGGCAGAGGTCAAACTGGGTCTGCAACTCCATGTTTGAGGCGATGCTAAAGATCTACACAACCGTTGGCCTGAAACATGGGAAGAGCATGAAAATTTCGTAGGAACAGGATAAAGAGAATGCAAGCAAATTAAATTGACTTGTAGAATAAGAACGATGTTTTTGAGTAATTGAGTCAAAACCACTTTTGAAATTGATTAAACCATCGTCATCATTTCAACATCTATGGACTCATCTACCCAATAATTACAAAGACAATCAGCCTTCTCAGCCTCATTTTGCAGAACTTCCTATGTTACTTCAGCAAGCTTGCCAAAGAGCCAAAACTTGACTCCAACCATTCAAGTGAGAATTTTACTTGCTTATGTTGGCAACCTTAAGAGGGATAAGCAATGGTCATTTCACTCATGTAGGCAATGGTCACACTGTCTAAAACTTCAATGATTCTCATTTCTACTTAAGTTGTCTTCAAGCACAGATGAGCTCAAGTGATTGAGCTTCTGAGAGAGCCTAACAGCATGAGCTTCTGAAGTGCATCCGTAGGAAGATGAACAGAACAGAGCAAGTACTTTGGACTGAGGTATCACCATTGACAATAATGATAAAAGCAATGGCTGCACTCGGTATAAAAACATGCTGAACATCAAAATGAAAAGGTTTTAAGCAATGCTTGGACTCCATTTCAGAAGCATTGAATGGCGTCCTACAAAGATGGCGAACCTTCAATTAAGTAAAGAACATTTACACCATCGGCAGCAAACCAGAATGAATCGATCACATCAATTAGCATCCTTTTCCTTGAAATTCGATACAAGATAAAAAAACGACCACCTATGCAGAGTGCATATGGCAATGGCAATTAAGTTTCCAGCCAGCGCATCTTTAAATAACCTTTTCACAAGATAGCAAAAGATATATCCTTCCACACTCTAGATTAGCAATCAGCTATTTGGTCGCGCAAGACGGATTCAGCCTCCGAATGAGAATCCAGGTCGCGGGCTAGCCGAAACTCGAGCAATTCGTAACATGGCAGGTCCAAAAACGCAACCTTGCGACGCATCATTTCTAGAACCCCGCAAGCAAAGTGGGTCTTCCAAAAGCTAGAGCGAGCGGGATCATACACGCTCTCTCTCTCTCTCTCAAAAGAAATGCACCAGAAACAGCGCTAACTTAACTTCTCGTTAGGCAGTCAAACGAAAACGATCACGCAGGACATTTCCTTTCCTTTTCTTTCACGATTGAAGCACATCTTAACCATCCAGATACAGAGCAACAAAGGTCGAAGGTAAGGGGAGAAAGAGAGAGAAAGAGAGAGAAAGAGAGAAGACCCGTGTGGAAGTAAGCGGAGGGGAGACGATGCTTCGACTGGGAGCGCAGCAGGTGGAGCAGAGCTGATCTCGCCATCTCCTTCTCTCCGCTGCACTTCCTCCTCCGAGGTTTCGGTTCCGCACCTTCGCAGCTGACGAACTACAGACACAGAAACAGGGTTTTACGCAGGCTGGGAATATTAATGATTTAAATATATTATTCGAAGGAAGATGAAACAGCGATGGGCATTTGGTCTAGTGGTATGATTCTCGCTTAGGGTGCGAGAGGTCCCGAGTTCAATTCTCGGAATGCCCCCTTCCCTCCCTCTTTTTCATTCGTGTTTTTTTGCCAATTGATATGCCACTTGGTGGTTGCCTTTTTCAAATATTGCTTTGTCAAAGTGAAAAATTCAAATAATGTCTCTTTTTTTTTTCTAAAAAGGTTCGGAACCGTTTCTAAAAGTTGAGTCTAAGCCCGACTAAAGTTAATTTTCAAGATGGAACTGCTTATCATAGAGGCTTGAATCGATGATCTATTGAAAGAGTTAGGATGAGTTAGATTAAAGCCTTTGGAAGGGGAAATTGTATTGATAATGAGAAGCTGGTTATTGCTATCGAACCAAAATCATTACTCCCTCTTATTAATGAGTGGGAAAAGTGAAAGAGAAGTTCTAAACTTTTTGTAAATAGTGTACTCAAGTACTAAATCTTTCGGCTAGTCCTCTCAAATTTTAAACATTTTTTTTTCGATGAAAAAGTGCAATCAAGTATACTTTCAATGAATCGCACCTAAAGTTGCATATGCGACGCTCAATAGCTAAATACTTAGTATCCTTAAATTTCACCATTCGATACAAGTTTCAAGACTTAATTAATCGATTGCATTTCACAAACAAGCACTCGTGGTGCAATTTTCCCATTGACGGAAGGAGGGTGAATCAACGACAATGCTAAAGGAACCAAACATGATTTAGGACAAAAAAAAAGTACATATTCGGTTTCCGTATGCTTGTTACATCTTCAATGTGGTCTTCAAACAAGATTTATGCAATTGAGTTCTTGAAATAGTTAGGAAACTTTTCCATTCGAACTCTCTTGGTATTTGATTTTGTCAAATTAGAACCGATGTGTCTGCCAATGCCGATTAGAAGTACGATTCAAAGAAAATTGGTGCCACGTTGGATAATTAGTTTGTGCCTGCCTAATTATACGGCAAAAATGTCTTCGGCAAAAGATAAAAATAAAAGACCATTGGAGCAACAATGCAAGATACATAGATGGTCTGACTTTTCCCACTGCTTAAAGTCCACATGGGGATACGATTAAAAAATTTCACAAATTGAAAAACCCAACTCTACAAATCAAAATTTGACAATTGAGTTTTCAAACCCATATATGAAAGTGAATTTTCACACACGAAAAGAAAGGATACTGAGTAATTGCGCGCGTGGTGTGTGAAAGCTAGCCTAGTATCTTTCGTGAATAAACTTATTCATCGAAATTTCGTATCAATATAGATATGAAGTGAATTTAACAAAATTCAATACTCGAAATTTTGAGCTGTTGAAACTCAAGAAAGAAGGGGCCTTTGGGATTTTCTCCCAAGAAACTCAAAACATAATAGCGTAAACCACAAAAATGCCCCGGAGAATATATCTTCGAAAATACGAAATACGACTGTTAACAAGAGGAAAAAAATGATAAAATAAAATAAAATAAAATAAAAGAAACAATAAAAACAATATATCCATTACGGAGGCCAGACCGTGAACTGCTCCTCCACCGGCGAAATCGCCTTCGGAGTCGTCTCCCAACTTTCATCTTCGCTTCGGTAAGAAAAATCTTTACTTTCCAAATGCTCAAAAACCACACCTTTGATCTTCCCTCCTCCTCCTCCTCCTCCTCCTTCTTCTTCGTGTTCGATCGCTTCTCTCTTCCCATACGCCTCTTTCGCGGTGTACTTGTGGGGGGTGGGTGCTGGAAATCGCCGGGCGGAATGGTGCTGAGTGGGAGCCCCGTACTCCGACGCTCGTTTTCGGAGCGCCGGACGGACGGGGCAATTCGGGATCGTCTTTTCCATCGCCGCACCGTGCAGCTGGTTCAGAGGCTCTCCTGGCTAAGGATTCCGATGATGGGTGTTGCGCGAATTGGTCTCTCGAATGATGGGTCGTTTGAAATCTCGCTCATTTCTCGATCCCCATCGTGCTGATTGAGCGTAGCTCGTGCAAAAGGAAGCTTATTTAAGCCTCTCCCGTTGGCGACGGTGTTTTCCCGAGGCTGCGGCACTCTTCCTTGATTGGGGTGGTTGTGTTGGAAACGGGTTTAGGATTTTGTCCCGTAGTTTTACCAGGGATCAAGCTGGCTGGGTTCGTTGTGTTTCTATTGTTCGATGAGAATGTCGCCTTAATTTGTAAGTGCATCTGCCCGCGACTCCAGTCTAGCAGCAATTCCCCGGGAGGCCGCGGTTGCAGCTTTAATCGAACGCCGGTGGAGACATTTGCATTGTGTTCGTCGGCATTGGGCATTGTTTTTTTTTTTTTTTTTTTTTTTTTGGCCTTTGCAATTAGGTTTTAGTGGTCGTCACGATTGTGAAATGACATTGATTTATTTTGGTAACAGATGGAAGCGATGGGTGCCTCGGTAGAGTCGGCACAGGATAATGATACAGCTGGAACAGGAAGACACGAGGCCAATGTACCGGAATTGGACGGTTACAAGCACCGCGTGGATGAGATTCTCATGAAAGTTGATCAGGTAATATATGCAAGGCTTTGAAAGGATGCTTTTTCCATGTTGATCGGGGATTTGAAGGAATTGTGTGGGTCGCTCATGCGATGGACTCTGCCAAACATCTTTTGTTAATTTTTGTTTGGCTAGGGGGAGGAGGAGGAGGAGGGGAGCCGCGTATTTGCCGTGGCTCAAATTTGAATTAGGCATTCGTGTTGTAGGCTCGTAAAAGATATCGAGGCAATGTTGGGTTTTCTTTTGCTTGTGAACTTGCCATGTTCTTTCTTCTTTACGCTCCCCCTTTTGTGGATATAGCTGAATAATACAAAAGGTAGACAATGATGAAGAAGCACATGCAGGTTACTTTCACATTGATGAGTAGCATCTGCCCTTATGCTGCCTTTCTCCATGTTATTTTCTCACAGTAAAGCGCAAGTTTTTTGGAGTCTGGAAAAAAAACGATCGATTTATCTTAATGATTGCTTTATCCTCTGCAGCTCGAGCAAAGAGTCAACGAAGTTGAACAGTTCTATCTCAATACAAGTAAAAAGCAAGTGAACACTTCGAAAGGTAGCTCAGTAGTTAAGGATAAAGATAAAGAGAGGCAAGTCCCTAGCTTAAAGAAGCTGCAACTGGATGCATCTCGCAGAGAAGCAGCTGCTGCAAAGAGAATGCAGGAGCTCATGCGCCAATTTGGCACAATATTGCGTCAGGTAATCGTCTAACGTTTGTGCTCATTTTATATTTCATGCAGTACACTGCAGTGACTCCTTTGACCAAGTAAATTAATGAGTTGCCATAGCATACGTCCTATTTTGGCCTCCTAATTAAAATAATGACGGTTTTGGGTTTACATGAATATATGATTATGGTGATGGTTTATATTTTTACCCTATCAACTTTCAAGATGACTGTTGTAATGGCTGGCTAGCTTAATGAACTTGCAATCCATCGTACAGGTTTTCATTATTTGTCTAATTTTTTGGTTTTGACATATCTTTTAGAAAATACTCTTTTGTCTGTATAGATCCATTGCTTAGTTGGATTGATCAAACTAGTTACTTTACATGCACATCCTTGTAAGTCATATAGGGGGTGGAAACGTTCTTTGAACCGTCTTTATCTTAAATGTTTGTTTCATTGGTGTTTGATTTAATTGATTTTGGGTGTTTAGCTTAACTGAACCTCTGGCCTGTTTTAACTTTCTCATGTCTTCTGTCCTCAATTTTCTTGCACAAGAAAGAAAGCATGTTTTTCCATTGGTAGAGATAGAGAAATCCGCATGTTTTTATATTAGCTGTTTCTATGTTTGTTAAGCATCGCATTTTGACTATTGGTGTCAGATCACTCAACACAAATGGGCATGGCCTTTTATGCAACCTGTAGATGTTAAAGCTCTTGGCTTGGACGACTATTATGAGGTACATATTATCATCTCTTTCTCAATACCTGTGATTGCCATGCACTTCCATGTGCCTCTTGCAATATTCCCAGGATCACCCATTGAAGCAAGATGGCAAAGTTTTATACTCTGAACACATTGCAGATGGATCTGCGATGTTAAGATATTTAGCAGTGATAGTTTGATTGCTTATCAAAACGCAACACTGCTTCATGGTCATTTGATAACTGAGATTTGGGGAATTTGCTTTCCTTTATGCTTGCATAAGCCCACTCATTAATATCATCAACTGAATGACTTCAGTCTTCTCAATTTAACTTGAGTCAAAAGATGTTCACTTTGAGAATTTTGTGACTTGTAACCAAATAAATTTATATTTGCCAATATTCTAGATAGTAAGATTTTGAGAATTCAGAATGTTGCATCAAGAGGCGGCCTTGTTGTAGTTCTTATTTTTCTACTCTATATGCAAATTCTGTTCCATATGGCCTCCATAATGGTCCATTTTCTACTTTATTTTTCTGATTCAGTAATAGTGCTTGTTGATGTCAACATGATGCTTGATGCATATGTCTGCATATTATGGTTGTTGGCATGAAGTCTTGTAGGCATGGTTGGTTTAGGAAGTTCTTCTGTTTGGTTACATCTTCTTTCTTGTTCCATTAAGAAATATACAAAAATCAAGCATACATATAATCATTAATTTTATCTTAGAAATCGTTGTCATCTTTACAAAATATTAATGTATTTGGATCTTGGATTTTGATCTTAAAATGTCCTTTTTCATATATAAGTGGTCCGCTCACTTTCCAACTGGTTGGACTCAGTACAGGCTGATCCAACTTGTCTTTCTTCTTTTTTCATTGATCTTGTGGGATCTGATGTACTTGTGCTGTTGTCAGTACGACAGACAGTTCTAAGCTGTACTTTCTGCTTCTTGCAGTTCCTTTTTTGACAGTTTTACTTTTTGTTCTTGATGATCTGTTTTAGGTGATTGATAAGCCAATGGACTTCAGTACAATAAAAAATCAAATGGAGGCTAAAGATGGTACTGGTTACAAAAATGTCCGTGAAATATGTGGTGATGTGAGGTTGGTTTTCAAGAATGCAATGAAATATAATGCTGAAAAAAGTGATGTTCACGTAATGGCCAAAACTTTACTGGAAAAATTTGAGGAGAGGTGGCTGCAGCTATTGCCCAAGGTTACTGAGGAGGTTAGTTCAGATCTGGTTATCAGATTGAAACTTTTCCCTAGGTTCCATTAACATTACAGGCCATGACTTCCTTTGGATGGACTGTCATGATTCCTCAAATATCCTCATGATTTTTTCAAACAGAGATACCGTTACTCTTTTTGATGTCATTTATATCATAATTCATACTTATTTAGGAGAAAAGACGAGAAGAGGAGGAATCAGTTGCGCGGATGGACATGCAGCTTGCTCAGGAGGCTGCTTATGCAAAGTTGGCAAGAGACATAAGTAATGAGGTACTGGACTTGTCAATATGCATAATATGTGATTTGATAGTTGGGGTGAACATATTCTTTTACATACGCATATCCATAGATGACCAAGATGCTTTCTTTTAATTGCAATTTTCTTTTTTTCTGTTAGATATATTTTTGCTAGGATTCTTGAGAATAATAAGGGATGTTTTCTCCTGTATTTTCATGAACTTTCAGCTCTATGAGGTTGATTTGCATTTGGAAGAGCTTAGGGAAATGGTTGTTCGGAAATGCAGGTCTGTTTCACATGAGTGTATATCTGTTGTGGAATATTCTTTAAGTTTTATTGAAATCTGCTTTACAATGATTGCTCCTGTTCTGGTTTATGCTTTTAACTCTATACAAAGGGAGCTTCTAGATGAAACTATATCAATCTGTATTTAGCTTTGAGATTGTGCTTTCTAGCATCGGGGCATACACTGATATGCTTTTAACTGCTTGCCGTACTCTTGGGTGCTGATGATGAACAATTGCAATCCGAAGTTCAGCATATACGTTATTTGCGCCGAGACTATGCAGCTGTTGAACAAAACAAACCACTGAAGAGTTTACTGTCCTGACTAAAAATGCATGACGGTTGATGCTACCCCGAAAGTGGGTGCCTTCACCTTGAATAGTTGGCCCATACCATCATATTCATGCCTTGTTAAAGCTTATAACATGGATGAAGTATGATGAATCATTTTGAGTTTCCTGATGCCAGAGATGAACTCAGATTCACAAAGGAGGCATGTAGATTAATTTAAAGGACTTTTAGATCTTGCTAGTTGGCTGATAAAACATTAGATTTTCAGGATTGTTCATGTTTAGATTGGGAGTAGAAACCACTGTCTGAGAATCTTGATTGTGCAAATATAGGAGTCTGAGTTGGACAACTTGAGTTCCGTACATGGCTGAGAGAATTTGTGACAGAATGGCTGGATCCTTAAGTATTGCATGCAATGGACACAATGAGGCATCCGCTATTCTGCTGGCTTGAAGGTTTAATAAATATAGCATGAGATAGTTAGAAGAGATGTCTGATGCATGTGATGAGGGTACATAAAGTTCTACGTTGAATGTACACAGGGAATTGGTTGTAAATAACTAAAGAGTGGAGGAGCTTAAGCTTAGTCAATAGCTGGTTGGAGTACCATGGAGTCCTTTGCATGGTCGCCAGCTCCTTTTCTTTAGGAAACAATGGTTTCAATATACTCTACATTTGTCTTTGACATCTTTAGGTTCCTTCGTTGGTAAAGCGTGCTTTGCAAATAAGGCTGATATGAGTCTGGCCAATTTCTTTCTTCTAGACGAGGAGGAACTCATGAGAATTTCATTTCAGGAAAATATCGACTGAGGAGAAAAGAAACATTGGCACAGCCCTTAGTTTATTGTCTCCTGAAGATCTCCTTAAGGCATTGGAGATTGTCGCTCAGAATGATCCGAGCTTCCAATCAACAGCTGAGGAAATAAACCTGGACATGGATGCTCAGGTCCTGATCTGTCCCTCATCATGAGAGGCTTGTGTTCTATTATTCAAGGGTTTTTTTTATTTGCTGGACATAGTCATGGACGATTCATGATCTTTGGTTACCTGACTTATGCAGAGTGAATCTACTTTATGGAGGTTGAAATTCTTCGTGAAGGATGCTTTGGAAGTTCAGGGGAAGACTTCATTAAGTACTGGGGGAGATAACAACAATACCAATAACTTGAGCAAGAACAAAAATAACAACAGTAACAGTAACCGGATCAACAAGAGGAAAAGAGAGATATGTGATGCCATCGCTAAATCTGCCAAGAAAAGGAGTAGGAAACCCACCCTCATGATTGCATCACAGAGAACATAGTCAAGGGAGATGTGGGGTTTCACATGAATCCCAAAAAGGCTTTTGGCTGATCAGAATCGCGGACCTAGTGTTGTAGCGGTTTTCCCCTCTTTCCTGTCTATGGAGTCATAGTCAATGCAGCTAAGTGACCCTCAGAGTTTGGGTTGCCGTTGGCATCGAGCAGAAACTTGTTCTGGCTGCCGACATTGTAAATTCTCCCACTCTTGCTAAGATTTTGTTTCGCTCCTTAATTCTTTCATATCTTTTCCTTTTGCACTGAACCGTGAACTCCAGTATTGTTTAAACCTGCACTGTTTTAAGGGGGATTCATCTCAGCAGGACCTACAGATGCCCATTAACTCAGTTTTGTACTCGTCAACATGGACCGAGAGAAGAACATTTGGCAGTCTCATGGGTTAAAACTTCCATTGATGCAAGTGATGCATTGGGTGATCTATATTGCCATCACTTAGCAACTTGTGCTCCACAGAACTTCTTTGCAATGACCGGACGGTACGCCTGGAGCACTGGTCATTAATCCGATACATCCTCACGATTGGGAGCACCGGGGCACGTGGCAATTTTTTTTGTTTCGTGGTGTTTTGACTTTTCCTTTGTCGACGTGCAAATAAATGGCGTGGCAACTCTGATGCGAGATGTCTCCCACGGTACAAGTCCAAAGTTTCAATGTCGACCTTCCCATTTAAACCGTCTGCAGCTCGTTTGCTCGTAAAGTTTCTACTTGGAGTAGAGATGGCCACAGGCTGGTTTCGGCCCGGAACCGGCCTTGTCAAATCCGGGTCCGGCCTGTTGACCGGACCCGTGGTTCAGGACCGGACCCGTGGTTCGAAACCGGAACCGGCCCGTGGCTTACGGGCCCGGTTCCAAAAAAAAATTAAAAAAAAAAAACCCCCCACCCCCACCTCTACCTCCTCCAGTACTCTACACGTCCTCCTCTGTCCTCTCCCACCAATTTTTTGCTCCACGCCTCCACCCTCTCCTCCTCCGTCCACACCCCTCTCCGCCACTCCCACCCCCCTCTCCGCCGCCGCCGTCGCCCCCTCTGCCTCCCTCCTCCTTATGCCATCCTGGTCCTCCCACCCTTCCCTTCCTTGCATCGGTGTCAAGCTCGTGACCCACTTCTCCGGCAACTCCTCCACGTTGAACTTGCTGGGAGTCCACGCCGTCTTCATCCTCTTCAGCTCCCTCACCGGCCAGCCCCTCGCCACCGCGGACGCCACCGTGTTGATCCGGTACCGCACTGCCTGCGTCTCGGGCCTCGCCTTTGAGCTCCTCTCGCGGATCGACAGCAAGGTCCTCGTCATAGTTGGTCCCTTCTTCCCCCCACTCCCCTGTGCCGGTCCTCCCCTTTTCTCCTCCGCCCGGCCCCCGTCTTCCCAGATCTGACCCCGGCCGCCGTGGCCGCCGATGCCGATGCCCCCTCCTCCTCCCCCTCGAACCGAAACCGGCCGGAACTGGAACCGGCCTGGAACCGCCGGTTCCGAACCGGAATCGGAACCGCCCCCTTGCGATTTCGGTTCCGGTTCATACATCGCCACGAATCGGAACCGGTGGTTCCTGAACCGTGGCCATGACTAACTTGGAGAAGTGTGAATTTCCCATGTGTGATGACAAAGGCTTGAGATTAAGCTGGGGCAATGCCAGTATACTCGCTGAAAGTGCAAGATATTATTAGTTGAACTAATGTTCCGTTTGTTTTGCGAAAAATGTGATGCTTTTAAAATTTTTTTTTTAAAGAAGTTATAATGTTTGGCTGAAATCTGAAAAGGAATTGAAAATTTTTTTTCGATCGTTTGATAAGAAAAATTTATTTGCTTTTTTTTTTCCAAAGTAGACATGCATTCTTGGGGTTCTAGTAAATTGGCTACGAGCAGCCACGGAAACGGTTATGGTGCCCAAATGCCTGAAAATTCAGAAAATATTTTTCTGGAAATTGTTATTTACGAAACAAACGGTGCCTAAGTATAAATTTGCCAACACTTCCATTTAGATTAAATCTGTTTTCGAGGGAGAAAATGAGTGCGTTTAGCAAGGGAAAACCGAGTCTATCACGCACAACTTTTTCAGGACATGCGAATTCCTTTATAAATTAAGCAGTACTTGTGTGGAGACAACAGTTATAATTAGCTTTCCAAAGTCATTGGACGTGATTTTGTTCGTAAGTTCTCGATGTTTTTCCTGGACGTGCGCATGTGACAAAAGCCAGAAGGTCATTATGGTCTAATTAATAAAGTTTAAAATTGAAGATCTCAATCTAATGATCATGAACAAGTGATAACCGCACGAGAATCGTTAAACGCCCTAATAAATGAAGAATAGTTATGAAGCATTAACGAACCACTCCTCCACATCATTATAAAAGCACCCGCACATCTTCTATCAAACACATCCTTCAAACTGAAACCAAAATATAAAGAAAAGTGAGAGATACACAGCATTCGAAAAGCAAAACATGGCCAGATCCGCCATTGCCTTTCCCGTGCTCCTTCTTGCATTCTTCGTCCTGCTCGAGCTGGGACTCGCCGAACAGGCCCACCAACCGGCGCCGGGCTATGACAGCTCCATCGAGCCGTGTCTCAAGAACATGACCGAAGAATGCGGAATTGAGGTCTTTCAGAACATCTTTCACAAGGGCCCCGAGATCACCGACTCTTGCTGCGGCGTCCTGATGAAGTTTG
Organism: Syzygium aqueum; assembly: GCA_031216185.1. Lineage (NCBI taxonomy): Eukaryota > Viridiplantae > Streptophyta > Magnoliopsida > Myrtales > Myrtaceae > Syzygium > Syzygium aqueum. The sequence goes on from CM062240.1 coordinate 2,523,753, forward strand.
GTCACCCTTGTCACTCTGAGCTTATCGAGATCGTCCTCAGCACCGGTAAATTCGCGACCCGCGAAGCGGAGATCTTGCAAAAGAGCACAGCCGCATGGAAGCATTGTCGGTCGATCGTTGAAGGACACTGATATAATCTTTCGGCTATGATGGTTTGACTATCTTACACATTGTTAATTTGTGGAGATGGTGATAGGGAGAGGACTTGTTATCCCTTCTCTGTTGAAGGTGTATTTTACATGCTAAATAATATACTTTTTTTTGTTCGAAGTGCTAAATAATATACTTGATATTGAACTTTTTTGAGTAATGTATTTTTTGCTTATATGGACTAGAATCCATTGAAGCGCAAAGTTACTCATATTGGCTCAGGCCTGTGTAAGTTTACATATATATGATACATGTCGTATGCTTGATCATCAAATAACGTGAAAAGGTTAAAATATAAAAAGGGAAAAGAAGAGTGATTGAGTTCATGATTTTAATTGCTTTTTTTTATCTAAACTTGTCAATTCAAATGAATTCAATGACAGATCCTTTATAATGGCCGAAGGGTTCTAAAGTTTTGTCATTGATAAGGCTTGAGAATTTAGCTGGGGGTGATTTTCATACATGCTAAAAGTGCAAGGGCAAAATAGTCCTAACTGAGTTCCATCTTTCGACACGATTTGTTAAACCATTTAAGCGATAACGGCATTATTCGTCTTCAAATTTCTATCCAATGCCTGATGTCATTCGTAAACACTCAATTATTGTTTGATTAGGTTCTTGAAATTTCATTCGATGCACAAATGCGGAAAAATTACCAAAAAAGTCCTAAACCTTTTGTAATTGTGCCAATTCAATCTTAAATATTTTTTTTTGTCAATTTAGTCTTAAATCTTTTGCAATTATGCCAATTCAGTCTATTCGGCCATTTTTGGCTAGACGGCGGTGACGTGGGCGCCGGTCGACTGACGTGGCAATATTTTAATATATATATATTTTTATTTTTGATTATTTTCTTTTTCTTTTCCTTTTTCCACCTGGCCTATCCGGCCAAGGGGGAGCTTGCCGGCAAGGGCTCAGCTCCAGCGAGGCGAGCTGGGCCCTCACCGGAGCTGGGCGAGCTCTGCCTTGCCCGATCTGGGCGAGGGTGGAGCTCGCCATGGCTGGGCAAGCTCCACCCTCACCTAGATCTGGCGAGGCGGAGTTCATCATGGTAGGGCGTGCTCCACCTCGCCAGATTTGGGCGAGGGCGGTGCTCGCCCAGCCATGGTGAGCTAGGCCCTTGCTGCCGCTGGGCAAGCCTCGCTCAGCTCCGGTGAGGCGGAGCTCGCCATGGCTAGGTGAGCTCCACTTGGCGAGCTCCACCCTCGCCCAGATCGGGCAAGGCGGAATTCACCATGGTAGGGCGTGCTCCACCTCGCCAGATCTGGGCGAGGGTGGTGTTCGTCCAGGGGTAAAGCTTGCCCAGCCATGGTGAGCTAGGCCCTTGCTGCCGCTAGGCAAGCCTCGCCCAGCTCCGGTGAGGCGGAGCTCGCCATGGCTGGGTGAGCTCCGCCCTTGCCTAGATCTTGCGAGGCGGAGTACGCCCTGCCATGGTGAGCTTTGCCTCGCTCGATCTGGGCAAGCTTCGCCCTCACCCAGTGGTGGTGAGGGCCCAGCTCGCCTCACCGGAGCTGGGCCCTCGCCGGTGAGCCTCCCCCGAGCTGGACAGGCTAGGGGGGAGAAGGAAAAAAAAAAGAAAAAGAAATTCGAAAATAATAAAAAATCTTAAAATATTGCCACGTGGACGCTTGCCAGCGCCAAGTCAGTCGGCTGACGGCCATGTCAACGCCGGTCGGCCAAAAGTGGCCGGATGGACTAAATTGGCATAATTGCAAAAAGTTTAGGATTAAATTGACAAAAAAAAAGTTTAGGACTGAATTAGCATAATTGCAAAAGGTTTATGACTTTTTTGATAATTTTCCCCACAAATGCCTTCCCTAAACTTTCAATCGATCTAATTATTTCATCTCTAACTAAGTTCTTCATATATTTTACCAACACATATGTCGCTGTTCTTATTCTTTTACAAATTTTTGCTATCGATGAGTGTCAGATAGATGAAAATGTCTATTTAAAGTGCTTGAGTGAAGAGTTTTTTTTTATTTATTTAAAGGGAAACGTACATGTAGAGAAGGACCACGTGCTCTTTCTGTAACATGAGTGAATTTTTGCACGTACGAAATTCACATGCATAATTCTCTCTGATTTCTATGTTAGTATTACTAAATTGTTGTCCTTCTTAACAAATTTTGTTAGCACTGAATATTAGAAAAATGATGGTAAAAATTTTAAAGTGGCAAGGATAGCGCAAGTACCTGAGCTTTTGCATGTTTTACAATCGAGTACCTAAACATTTTTTTGTTAAATTAAGTTCCAAAGTGTCTCGATTAGACATCATTTTAAGAGACCACATTAGATGCTATAGTGGACATTTAATGGCTATTTAATGGTGTTAGTGTCCACATTTAATGGCGTTTGTGATTTTAACGGGGGCATCACATTGATCCACAATTGAAAAGTTGATGTATTTAATCGAAAAAAAAGTTTAGGTACTTCATTGTAAGACGAGAAAAATTCATGTACTTGCGATGACATTACTCCAATATTTATAATATGTTGAGGTCTTAATTGAATTAGTTGAAAGTTTCGAGAGATGGGAAAACTATCTATAGTTTTTTGAGGGAAAATTATAAAAAAAAGTCCTAAACATTTTGCAATTTTGTCAATTCAGTTCTAAACTTTTTGTTTTATCAATTCAGTCTTAAATCTTTTATAATTGTGCCAATTCAGTTCATCCAATCATTTTGGGCCGGTAGGCGCTGACGTGGACGCCAGTCGGCATTGGCTGGCTGACGTGACAATTTTTAATAATTTTTAAAATAATTTTTTGAATTTTTTTATCTTTCTTTTTTTCTCCTATCTTCTTCCCCTGTCGCCCGTCCGGCGACTGATGAGAGGCTGAGGTCGGCGGGGTGGACCTCGCAGGCCATGGGCGAGGTCGAGCTTGCCCAGCGACGGCGAGGCCTTGTCAGATCTGAGCAAGACCTCGCTGTCACTGGGCAAGCTCGACCTCACTCGGCCATGGCGAGGTCAACCTCGCCTGGCGACGGCGAGGCCGCCCAGATCTGGCAAGACCTTGTCGTCGCCTAGCGAGCACAATCTCGCCTGGCCATGGTGAGGTTTGACCTTGCCTGGCGACGATGAGGTCAACCTCGCTAGATCTGGGAGAGGCTTAGCCGACAACGGCGAGACCTCAGTCAGCAACGGCGAGACCTCAGTTGGCAACGGCAAGGCCGCCCAGATTTGGCGAGATCTCACCGTCGCCTAGCAAGCTCGATCTTGCCCGGCCATGGCGAGGTTCGACCTCGCCCTGGCCATGGCGAGGTTCGACCTCGCCCTGGCCATGGCGAGGTCAACCTCACCTGACGACGGCGAGGTGAACCTCACCGGCCTCAGCCTCTCGCCGGTTGCTAAATTGACGACTGGAGAAGAAGGTAGGGAAAAAAAAAGAAAGAGAAAAAAGTAAAAAAAATTCAAAAAATAATAAAAGAATTATTAAAAATTGCCACGTCAGCCGGCCGGCGTCCATGTCAGCGCTGGCTGGCCAAAAGTAACCAGATGGACTGAATTGACATAATTGCAAAAGGTTTAGGACTGAATTGACAAAAATGTTACTAATGTGTGCATTCTTTGTGGAGCAACATTTTAGATATGCACAAGTGATGCGGATCGTGTCCCAACAATATCGTCAAAAACTAGGATTGCTCTACCTCTAGCGATAAATGCGACATCAGGCGTAGAAGGCTTTTGAAAGTTGGATGGACTAGAGTAGAGGGTGAAAAGGTCGTAGAACTGGGAAGTTCTTGCATACTTGGATGAACAACTAAACGGTGAACAGCTGAGTAGAACTAGAGTCGCCAAAACCACTTGGAAGGACTGAAGGATGGATGGTGACCAATCATTTTCGGTAAGAAGCGTGAAAGAACTAGAAGGACCACTAGTAGAAGTTGTTCCCGCTATAGACGAGGTGGAAGACGTTTGACGTGCTTCTACTACCTAAATAAGAAGAACTGGACCTCTTTTGAGTTGATTTAACTTTATATCAGAGGTTTATTACTAGCTTTCGGGTCCAGAGGTCCAAAGAACTTAAACCAAAGAAAATCATAGCAGCACTTCCCCTTTTGTGCAAGCATTCATAGAGTTAGACACTGGACAGAAGTAAAGTCTTTAATGATGGTAACCTCCATTTTGACTCGGCAATGGCAGACTGATTGTGCAGTCTGTAGACCGGCTAAGGAGATGTTCGTGTCCAACGGACCTTTTGACCTAGTTAGGACTTTCCAACGGCCAGATCAAGGCTTGGAAGTTTATAACAGGGACTCAGAGATTGCCAAGGACAACGGCGGAAATTGGAAAGCTTCTACTCTCTATTGCCTTGAGAATGAGATAATGAAACGAATAATTCATAAATTTTGATCCAATGTGCAATGTAATTCTTGAATTTTTAATTTGTTCAATATGATCCCTCAACTTTTAATTTTTTCAATATGATCTCTCGACTTTTGATACATATTCAATGTAGTCCTCGAATTATATATTGTCCTTCAATTTATTCAAGGTTAGGAATAACATTAAACATTTTCATATAGTTTGAATACTAAATTGAACATGTACCAAACATTCAGGGATCGTATTGACCAAATTAAAAGTTGATCACACTGCACATTGCGCCAAAGTTTAAGGGCCGTTTGTGTCGTTTTCCCCCTTGAATTTCGTCGTGCTTCCAAGTGTGATTACTGCTTATATTCTGATTTAGATTATTTGAAAGGGAAGGATCGTTGAGCTTTATGATCTGCAAACAGAGGGTGTTCATAGCGATAGACGTGCTTGTGTTTTTGTAGGGCTACCTACTAGCTTCAAGTCTACTCTCTTTTAACCTCTTGAAGATTACTGGTAAATTCAGCACCTGCTACCATCTTTAACCTCTTGAAGATTACTAGTAAAATTCCAGCATGATTCTCGATTGTTAGTTCAAGAGAGTGGATGTAAGCTTTGTTATAAGCCAAACCACTCTCCTTGCAAATTTTTTTATCTCTTTATCTCATTGACTCATCTATTTGTATAAGTACCGATATTTGTTTAATTGGTTCTGCATCTACTAAAGCATACTCGCAAGCATTCCGCGAAAAAAGTTCAAATTTACTTAAAACAATCTACTCATGCCCCTCTAAGTTGTTGTGCTAGCCTTAACAATTGCACGTTGAATAGAAGTTTAGAAATCGCACATTTGACAAAAGTTGATGGGCTAATAGTATCATTATTCCACATGAAAATGGTCTTCACCAGATACGAGCTGCTTATAGTTAAACGATATCGCTTAAACCTCCATGAAAACGGAGATGCAGTTATAAGATGAGCTGATGACAATTTTTACTTCTTAAATTATAATATCGGCCTTCTAGATAACAGAAGGGATTGTTTTCTTTTGAAGTTCAGCAGAAAAGTTTTGGAGGTTGAAATGTGTCATTGAATTCGCCTTTATAAGTGCTTGATGTTTTTCTTTTCTTGACATGTGCATGTGATAAAAAGTAAGAACGCCATTAGGGTTTTAATTAATGAGGTAAACTGAAGATTTCATTCGGACTAAGGATCACGAACAATGATGAAACTCGCAAGATTCGCCATAATTTGTAACTTGCTATCCTCTTGCTTCGTAAATAAATGAAGAGTTGTTATGAAGCATTAATGAACCACTCCTTGCCGTCACTATAAAAGCACCCGTATATCCCTCCTGTCAAACGCATCCTTCAAATAGAAACCAAAATAAAGAATAAGTGAGAGATGCACCATTCGAAAAACATGGCCAAATCCACCGTAGCCTTCTCTGCGCTTCTTCTCGCGTGCTTCGTCTTGTTCGAGCTGGGGCTCGCCGAAGATGCTCATCAACCGGCGCCGGGTTACGATAGCTCCATCGAACCGTGTCTCAAAAACATGACCGAAGAATGCGGAATCGAGATCTTTCAGAATATCTTTCACGAGGGCCCCGAGGTCACCGACGCTTGCTGTGGTGTTCTGCTGAAGTTTGGTCATCCTTGTCACTCCGAGCTCATTGAGATCATCCTCAGCACCGGCAAATTCACGCCTCGTGAATCGGAGATCTTGAAGAAGAGCACGGCCACATGGAAGCGTTGTCGTTCGATCGTCGAAGGACATTGATCGGTTATCATGTATCTAATCGTTATGACTATCTTACACATTGTTGATCAGTGGAGATGGCGATAGGGAGAGGACTTTGTTATTCCTTGCGTATCTCACATGCTAAATAAAATTACTTGATAGCCATCTTTTTCTCTTTCCTAGTAACGCATCTTTCGCTTATACGGACTAGAATTCATCTAAGCACAAAGTTTTGTATCATGCGTGTAATCATGTATGGTATGCTTGATCATTAGTGGAAGAGATTAGCAAATGGCATCCAAAAATTAACATATCAGAAGTGAGAAAATACGTAGGGAAAGAAGAGTTATATGAAGTTCAAGAATTTAGTTACTTTTTTCGGACTTTTGCTTTGGTCAAATCTTGTCATTCAATGAACTAATAACAGATTTTTCTGTAATGGCTGAAGAATACTAAATTTTTATCATGATAATGCTTTGAGATTTAGCTATGGTGATTTCATACATGCTGGAAGGGCAAGGCGGAATAGTCAAACTCCGTTCGATCTTACAACACCGCTGTGCTTAATCCATAGAAGTAGTAATGACATCGTTGGTCCCTGTGGCGAGGCCGGCAAGAGCCCTGATTTACGCCTTCTCTCTCTTCATGTTACTGCACATGTAGTGATCTTAGGCGTCAGTCTAGTAAAGAACGGAAATTTTCACTGTTTGGCAAGTTGTCAAACGGACCCTTATCAAACGTGTCGAAAAATCAATGCGCCCCAATTTTACAGCTGTAATAGCCATGAAAAAGCCATGCAAAACTCTTTAGATGGTGTTTCGGACTTTGTTATATTCAAATAGCGATTATTTGATAAACAATTGATTCTTAGAATTAATGAATTGAATATTTACATCACCGTTCTGAACATGATCTCTAATGAAGTGATGCTTGATTTCAATATGTTTAGCTCGTGAATGAAGAATTGGTTTCTTGGTCAAATTGATAACACTTGTGTTGTCCCATTTGATTGTAATACTTGAATCTTCAATAGCAAAGTTTTGCAATTGTTGCTTCATCCACAGAATCTGTGCACAACAACTTCCTAAAGCCACATATTTTGCTTCTGCTGTAGAAAGTGCAACTGTATTTTGCTTCTTTGAGTACCAGGACACCAACATATTTCCAAGTAGTTGACATGTTCCCGTAGTACTTTTCCTGTCCACTTTACATCCAGCTAAATCAGCATCAGAATAATCAGTAAGAGTAAAATCTGATTCTTTTGAATACCAACGACCTAACATTGGATAAGTTCCAATGTATTTGATTATTCTTTTAACTGCAAAAAGATGTGATTCTCTTGGATTAGATTGAAATCTTGCACACATACAGACACTAAACAATATATCAGGTCTAGATGCAGTAAGATATAACAATGATCTTATCATGCTTTTATATACCTTTTGATCAACCTTTTTACCATTTTCATTTTTGTCCAGTTTGGATGAATGAGACATGGGAATGTCTGTTTTCTTGTAACTCTGCAATCCAAACTTCTTGATAATCTCTTTTGCATACTTCTCTTGGCAAATGAATATATCATCTTTGGTTTGTTTCACTTGTAGGCCGAGAAAGAATGTCAATTCGCCCATCATACTCATCTCGAACTCATTCTGCATATTTTTGGAAAATTCTTTGCAAAACAGTTCGTTAGAGGATCCAAAAATGATATCATCAACATAAATTTGAACACGTAAAAAATCCTTACCTTTTCTCTTAATGAACAAGGTTGTATCAACCTTACCTTTTGTGAAGTCATTTTGCGGAAGGAAGTTACTTAACCTCTCATACCAAGCACGAGGTGCTTGTTTTAGACCATAAATGGCTTTTTTGAGTTTATAGATATAATCAGTCTTCTTTGGTTCTTCAAAACCAAGTGATTGTTCCACATATACTTCTTCTTTGATATAACTATTTAGGAAGGCACTTTTCACGTCCATATGAAATAATTTAAAGTCATGGAAACAAGCATAAGCTAATAGTAGCCTAATGACTTCTAACCTGGCAACTGGTCCATAAGTTTCATCATAATCTATGCATTCTTCTTGAGAATAACCTTTTACTACTAGTCTTGCTTTATTTCTTGTGATTTTCCCTTTATTATCCAGTTTGTTTCTAAATACCCATTTTGTTCTAATTACTAGATGATTTTTGGGTCTTGACACAAATTCCCATACTTTATTGATTCTGAACCACTGAAGTTCCTTCTGCATAGCTTCGATCCAGCTTTTATATGATAATGCTTCACCAACTTCTTTTGGTTCTATTTCTGATATCAACGCTGAGTTACTGATGTTCTCTTTATGTTTAGATCTAGTCTTGATGCCATCTACTATTTCTCCAATGATGAGGTTCTTCGGATGACTGGATTTATGTTTCCAGTTTCTGTTAAATCTTTCCTTTTGAATATCATCAAACTCCGAAGGTTTTGATTGAGTCTGGATTGTATCTTCTTTTCCTTATTCTATAGATTCAATGATCTTTGGAGATTCTTGTTGAGCTTCAGATAACTCTTGAATATTGGAAGATGGTTCAGATTCATCTTTGTGAGTCTGAATATTTTCATCAAACCTTACATTCATTGTTTCTTCCACAGTTTGAGAATTTTTGCTAAAGACTCTGTATGCTTTACTTATAGTAGAAAATCCAAGGAAAAATCCTTCATCTGCTTTCTCATCAAACTTACCAGAGCGGTCATTTGGATTTTTGAGTATAAAACATTTATAACCTAATACACGAAAATATGAAATATTGAGCTTTCTACTTTTGTAAAGCTCATAGAGGGTTTTTCAAGAATGAGTCTCAGAAAAACTCTGTTAATGATATAACAAGCTGTAAAAACTATATTTATCCAAAAATGAGAAGGAATCTTGCTTTCAATCAACAGAGTTCTTGTCATTTCTGGCAAAGAACGATTTTTCCTTTCCACAACATCATTTTGTTCTGGCGTATAAGGAGTAGAAAAATTGTGTTGAAAGCTATTTTCCTCATAAAAATATGAAAAACTTTGATTATCAAATTCTCCCCTATGATAAGTTTCAATGCAGGAAATAGTATAACCCTTTTCATCTTGAACTCTTCTTGCAAATTTTGAAAAATATGGAAATGCTTCATTTTTATGAGCAAGGAAGAACACCCAAGTAAATCTTGTGAAGTCATCGACAATAACTAAATAATATTTCTTACCACCAATACTTTGTGTTCTGGTTAGTCCAAATAGATCCATACGAAGAAGCTGCAAAGCACAATTAGTAGAAACATGATGTCTAGACTTAAAAGAGTTTCTTACTTGTTTTTCTAGTGTGTAGGCATTGCATAACTCTGTTTTCTTATACTTCAAATCTGGCAGACCTCGAACCAATTTCTTGTTTGAGATTTATTTCATACTGATATACCCCAATCTTCTGTGCCATAGATCTTTATCCTCTTTGATTGAAATCAAGCAATGAGTAGAGTTTGGATTGACATCTAGAAGATAAATATTGCTATGTCTTCTTCCAGTGAATGTTTGAGAAGAATCTTTGTTTGTTCCTGAGCATGTGTTTTCTTGAAAATTGATTCTGAAACCTGTATCACATAGTTGGCTTGTGCTTATCAAGTTGTAGTTGAGTCCTTTTACCAATGACACATTATTGATTGTGAGTCCTCCAATTTCAATTGTTCCTTTGCCGACTATCTTTCCTTCGTTATTTCATCTAAAGGAAATTTTTCCACCATTCAGGCTTTGTAGTTTAACAAATATGCTTGGATCTCCTGTCATGTGTCTAGAACATCCACTGTCTTGGTACCACTTTCTTTTTCTCTTTGTGGTAACCTGCAAAAATACAACTTCTCAAGTTTTCTTTGGTACCCAAATTTGTTTGGGTCCTTGAGAATTAGTATAGGCTGTCTTAACAAAGTCTCTTCGAATAGGTCTCCAGACCTTAGGACATTCATTCTCAAAATGTTGTGGATCTCCACATTTTTAGCACTTGAATGCACTTCGGCCAATAAGTTTGACAAAATTCCTTTTGAAATTATTTTTATAAACTTGTTGAGGAGGTTTTTGCCTTAATCTCTCCTTGACTTTTGGAAAATTAATTAAACTGTCACTTTTCTTCACAAATCTGAGATCAAATTTGTTGTAGTAAGGAATTTGTATAGAAAGAATACGTTTCAAGGTTTCCAAATCTTTTGAAAACTTGGAAGCAATTTCTGAAACTTCCTTTTTCAAAACAGCATTTTCTTTGAAAAGAAAATCTCGACTTTCCTTGGCTTGATGAAATTCTTTTTGTAGGAAATCGATTTTTTCTTTTTGTGAAACATCCTGATGTCTCAGTGATGAAATTTCCTTTTTTAAAGACGAGATTCTTTTAAGAGCAGCCTTAAATTCAAAGCATAATTCATCAATGTAATTTGACACTTCAATAGGCATTTCATGATGCTTTACCTCAATCTCAACTTTAGCATCAGAATCTGAGTCTGACTTAGCTATTAGACAGAAGTTTGAGATATCTTTATCACTGTCTTCACATTCTATATCACTCCAGTTTTTTGCTTTTAAGGTCTTTTTTGCTTTCTCAAATTTGGTCTTCTTTTTCAGAAGTAAACAATTTGGCTTGATATGTCCACGTTTTCTACCGTGAAAGCACATTACTTTTTTTGATTTTTCTGTTTCATCGAGAGCCTTTTTCTTCTCAAAAGGCTTCTTCCGTTTGAGATTTCTTCATTTGATTTTCATCTTCTTGTACTTCTTTATGAAGAGAGCCAGTTCTTCATCGTCAATATCTTCATCTTCAGAATCTGCATTATCAAAATCAATATTAGATTTTAATACAATTGACTTTTTACCTTTGGATTCATTTTCCTCATTTAGTTTTTCAGTCTCATATGATTGAAGAGTTCCGATTAACTGATTCACTGATAGAGGCATGATCCTTTGAGTCTCTCAAAGAGATGTTTTGATATTATCCCACCGTTTCGACAGTCCTCTAAAAAATTTATTGACTTTCATCGCATCTGAGACAGGTTGTCCTTGATATGCAAGACTGTTTACTATGTCAGCAAATCTGTCATACATATTAGCAACTGATTTTTCAGGCTTCATTATGAAGGATTCATATTGACCAAGTAGTAGATTGATTTGAGTCTTCTTGGCTCGATCTGTTTCCTTCATAAATAGTGTAGAGAGTGTCCCAGATATCCTTAGCTGATTTATAAGAAGCAATTTTTTTTATATTCAATAGATGCTAAAGCACAATAGAACGAATAAATTGCTTTGGAATCTAAGACTTCTTTTTTTGATATCTTAATTTGAGATAATGGAGGATCTGCTGGCATGCTTCCTTCTGTCTTTTCTTTTGAATCAGAAGGTCTTGGTTTAACTCCTCTGATGATGACATCCCATTGTATGTGATCAATTGACTTTATGAATGCCTTCATCTTATTCTTCCAGATACTATATTCCTTGCCATCGAAATATGGTAGTCTGTTGTTTCTTTGTCCTTCAATGATACTTGGGGCACTCAAGCTAGCCATATAAATCGTTAACTCAAAAGTAATACACTTTAATAAATGAGCAACATGCTGTGATACCAATTGATGTAGCTAGCAATGATCATCTAGAGAGGGGTGAATAGGTGATCTTAAATAATTTTTATCAATTTAAGCGGAAATAATTGACCACAGTTGAGTTTGAATAAAATTCATATTCAAAACAGTTTATATAGACAATACTCTTGATGTGCAGTATATAAAGTAAGAGATAATGGATAGAAAAACTGCACATAAGCTTCTAGTGGTTCGGCTTATAGCATGCCTACATCCACCCTCCCACGCTGATAGCCTACTGGCTGGATTTCACCATGTAATCAAGAGGAATTACAGATTCTGAGTGACAGTACTCTTATATATGATAGGACACTCTATCTCATACAATCACTCTTACAAAGTGTCCATCATGATCTTAATGTTTGGCTCAAGAAAGACAAGAAAAAGAATCGGAGTATGTTCAGACTTTGGACTTGTTGATTCTAGATTTCATATTACCTTTGGCTTCTCGTAGGTCTCCTTTTATACTCCTTCACTACCAAACTAGTCGTTGGACAGTCTTCAGAGGATCATCTTCCAATCTTTATATTGGACAAATTTGTATAAAATGGATTGAGTAGTCGTTGATTGACAAAATCTGAATCTCGCTGATTCTGATTGCCCATACAATCAGAATCTTAGTTTCCATAAGTAGAGCTTTATCTGTTGTAATGTATACTTATCATAATGTTTGATTGTCAATCAATTAGATTGAGATTGAGCCAATCAAAATTTTCCTTTTGTGAAATTCATGCCAGATCACTAGCTGTTGTGATTCCTTCTGAATGAGTTTTGCTTCTGTGTTTGAAAAACTTCAGCGTCTGTGTCTGTATAATTAATGCATTTGCATAATTACTACATCTGAAGAATTTCCAATTCAGAATTTAAGTCAGCGTAGGTTTTTAGTAAAATCTGAATATTTCACAATTAGAGTATAAATGACTTTTATGATAAAGTCTGAAGATTTTATATCTGAGTCTGAACTTTTAGTTCTGAAAACTTATAAAGTTTTATATTTCCTTCTGAACTTCCAGAATATATTAATCTGGAATGGAATGCATGTCAGATTCACAAGATAAACATTTAGAGTTTTGTCAGTTTCAAAATTCATTAGGAGCTTTCCTTAACACTCCATATATTTTACCAACACATATGTCGCTGTTCTTATTCTTTTACGAATTTTTCCTATCGATGAGTGTCAGATAGATGAAAATGTCTATTTAAAGTGCTTGAGTGAAGAGTTTTTTTTTTATTTATTTAAAGGGAAACGCACATGTAGAGAAGGACCACGTGCTCTTTTTGTAAGATGAGTGAATTTTTGTACGTACGAAATTCACAGGCATAATTCTCTCAGATTTCTATGTTAGTTTTACTAAATTGTTGTCCTTCTTAACAAATTTTGTTAGCACTGGTGTGACATTCCGAATTTCGACCCATTTTTGGGATTTATAAAACGTGTAATTCGTCAGTGTGCTTATAGTAAAATCTCGCCCGGGAACTGATCACTCTCGGTTATTGTTTTAAAATAGAGATTTCGCTATAATCGCATTCGATCGAATTTGGCCGTTATTTAGAGCTCGAACTTTGGTGTCGAATTTTTCGGAGTTTCGTGACTAATTTAATTGGACGGTGTCGATATTATTGTGGCCAACCTCGAGATTACCCGAGATAAGTGAAAAGTGAATTTTTGATCGGGTACGAATTTGGACTGGTAGACCACCCTCGCAGAGTGTTTTTATTATTACCCTTTGGCCAAATCCTAATTTTTTTTAATTAGGATTTTTCGGGGACCGTTGGATCGTTTTCGGAATTAAATCATGACCGTTGGATCGCAATTATTGCGATTTTGACTTATCCTTTTTCCCTCTCCTCTCTCTCTCTCTCTCTCTCTCCTCCCCTCTTTCCCACCGGCTTCTCCCCCCTACGCTCTGACCTCCCCCACCAAACCCCATCATTTCCCCTTTTTTTTCTTTCTTTTTCCTTTTCCCTTTTCTTTCTTCTTCTTCCTCCTTCTCCCTTCTTCCCCGATGCTTCTGGCTTCTTGCTCTTGCTTCTGTGCACGCCGACCGCTTGCTCGTCGGCCCAGCCACCGTGCGCCGTCCGGCCGCCGTGCCTCACCCCTAGCCGCTTCCTTTTTCCCCCTTGCCAGAACTAGCCTCGCCGTGCGCCGTCCGCCGCCCGCTTTTCGTCCTCCACCGCCGAGCGCCGCTCCTCCCCGCCGTGAACCATCGTCGTCTCGGACGTTCGCCGGACGCTTGCCGCTCGTCTCCGCCATCCCGACTCCCCTTTGGTCGAGCTCGCCCCTACCCAGCCCACTCACCGCCGGAGTCAACCCTGTTGTCCATCTCCGCCACTCGCCGCCGTGGTCCCGGACGTCGCCGCCGCTGTCCCGGCTGCCGGGACGCCGCCACCAGCCACCAGCTCGGGCCACGCCGGTCAGCCCCTACATCGGCTATTTCTTTGCCATTCGCCGTCGTCTGCCGGTCGCCGTGCCGAGCCGGAAACCACCGCGGACCGCCCTCGTCGCCGTCGTCGTCCTCGCGTCGTCGCCGAAGTTAGCCAAGTAAGTTAACCCCTAATCCCGTGTTTAGGGTGTTAAACTTGCTTAGGGTAGTTTAAATTATGTTTAGATTATGTTAATTATGGGTTAGTGTTTAGTTAATTGTGATTAGAGACTAAGTTATCAATTATTTTATTGTTATTGATTATTATATTAAATCAATTATTTTCGGAATTTAAATATTATTTTATTAGTTAATAAATTAATTCCGAATTAAATATTAATATTTTATTATTAAATAATTAATTTCCGAAAATTAAATGTTATTATTTTTGGAAAATTTTTAACGTCAAATTGTGATACCAATGTTGGATTTCGCTTATAAGTTATCATATTTAGAAAATGGTTTGAATGATTTTGATTCAAGGAAATATTTTGACATTTTGGAAAATTAAATTATTTTCGGATATTATTAATTAATTCCGAATTTAATTTATTGTTATTTCGAAAAATTCATAATTTCAAATTATGATTTCCAGTTTGAATGTTGGCAAATATACTGTGAATTGTCGTATCAAATTGATTTTATGACAAATTGTTTCGATCAGAAGTTTTCAAGGAAAATTTATGAGGTTTTTGGAATTAAATTATTTTTTATTGTTATGCCAAGTAATGTTAGTGATGCTTGTGATTGATAGTCATGTTTGGTATCGAAGTTTGCGAGAATTTATTTGAATGGTTGCATGTGTGACCAATTGACATGATTGTATGGCATTGGATGAGCACTATTCATGGATGCATGGGCTAATTGAGAAGATAATAATTGGTCGGAATGTTTGTGTGTTCGTGTGGTCACACGTTGGAGCCGTCTTGTTGTGTATCGCTTGACGTTGCTCGATTTATCGGATGCCTGGGGATAATCTGGAGTGCCGATACCCCGGATGCCTTGTCGCGGCCCGAGGCCGGACTTGATGCTCCTTACGGGATACCATCTTACTGTGTATCGTTTGATGTTGCCGTATTGGAATGCCGTCATCCTGTGTATCGTTTGACGTAGCCGTGCCCGATGGGGCGGGACAGAGCCCGGTTTTTACCGGTAGACCACCATTTTGCTGCGTATCGCTTGATGTGTGGTGGCCCCGAGGGGGCGTAATAATTGGAATACGTGTGATGCATAGTGCTTGATTATGGGGTCGAAACTGCTAAGCATGGTATGGGACGTGCCTAAGTGGATTCTATCTTATAATCGAGACACGCGCGACTGTGTTGCATTAATGCATGGAAAATCTCGTTAAATGCTTCAAGTATGTGACATATGCATTTCATCAACATGTGTACCAAGACGAGGTAAGGATGCATGTGGTTGTTAATGATGCTGTTGTTGATGTTTTGCCTATTTAGGGACCCCCGTGCGAGTTGGCCTCCTAAGCGGGGCTTAGGTCGTTAACTTATTGAGACTTTGTCTCATTTATTGTTGTTAACCCCTTTTTCAGGCCCTTAGCGTGTTGACACACCCAGCTTGGTTCAGGGTGTTTGGAAGCTGTCTTTTGGGGATCGACTTGTTGGAGAGAGTAGATTAACCCGGCTTTTGTCTTTTGCTGACCTTTTTGTGGTAGCGCCCGATTTGGGCTTGTAAGAATGTTCCCAGGGGTTAATCAAGTGAAGATTAAAATAGTATTGTGTTTTGTTTTTCCTAACTATCCCTATTTATTGTTATTGTCCGGGGATTGTTATAATCGTTTCCGCATGCGTATTAAAAGATAAAATGGAGGGTCGGCGACGAGTCCTGGGACGTCGCATCTCAACGACCGAAGCGGGGTGTTGCGCGTCCGTAAGGTCCGGGGCGTGACAACTGGATATTAGAAAAATGATGGAGAACATTTTAAAGTGGCAAGGATAGCGCAAGTACCTGACCTTTTGCATGTTTTACAATCGAGTACCTAAACATTTTTTTTGTTAAATTAAGTTCCAACGTGTCTCGATTAATGTGATATCATTGTAAGAGACCACATTGGATGCTATAGTGGAAATTTAATGGCTATTTAATGGCGTTAGTGTCCACATTTAATGGCTATTTAATGGCGTTCGTGATTTTAACGGGAGCTTCACATTGATCCACAATTGAAAAGTTGATGTATTTAATCGAAAAAAAAGTTTAGGTGCTTCATTGTAAGACAAGAAAAATTCATGTACTTGCGATGGCATTACTCTAATATTTATAATATGTTGAGGTCTTAATTGAATTAGTTGAAAGTATCGAGAGATTGGAAAACTATTTATAGTTTTTTGAGGAAAAATTACCAAAAAAGTCATAAACTTTTTGCAATTGTATCAATTCAATACTAAACCTTTTTTTTTTATCAATTCAGTTCTAAATCGTTTGCAATTGTATCAATTCAGTTCATCTGGCCACTTTGTTCCGGCAGGCGCTGACGTGGACGCCAATCGGCGCTAGCTGGCGGACGTGGCAATTTTTAATAATTTGTTTAGAATTTTTTTATATTTTTTTCTTTCTTTTTTTTTCCCTATCTTCTTCCCCGGTCGTCGGTCCGGCGACTGGTGAGAGGCTAAGGCCGGCGGGGTGGACCTCATTGGCCATGGGCAAGGTCGAGCTTGCCCAGCGACGACGAGGCCTTGCCAGATCTGAGCAATGCCTCGTTAGATCTGGGCACGACCTCGCTGTTGTTGGGTAAGCTTGACCTCGCCCGGCCATGGCGAGGTTGACCTCGGCCGGCGACGGCGAGGTCGACCTCGCTAGATTTGGGTGAGGCCTTGCCTGGTGACGGCGAGGCCGCCCAGATCTGGCGAGATCGAGCCTGGCGAGCTCGATCTCGCCCGGCCATGGTGAGGTTCGACCTCGTTCGGCGACGGCGAGGTCAACCTCGCCAGATCTAGGAGAGGCCGCCTAGATCTAGCGAGACCTCATTGTCGCCTGGCGAGCTCGATGTCGCCCGGCCATGGCGAGATTCAACCTCGCCTTGGCCATGGCGAGGTCGACCTCGCTCGACGACGGCGAGGTGGACTTCACCTGACGACGGCGGGGTGGGGATCGCCTGCCTCAGCTTCTCGCCGATCGCCGGATCGGCGACCAGAGAAGAAGATAGGGAAAAAAAAGAAAGAGAAAAAAATGAAAAAATTCGAAAAATAATAAAAAAAATTATTAAAAATTGCCATGTCATCTGGTCGATGTCCATGTCAGTGCCGGCCGGCCAAAAGTGACCGGATGGACTGAATTGACACAATTGCAAAAGGTTTAGGACTGAATTGGCAAAAAAGTTACTAATGTGTGCATTCTTGGTGGAGCAACATTTTAGATATGCACGAGTGATATGCGGATCGTGTCCCAACAATATCGTCAAAAGCTAGGATTGCTCTACCTCTAACAGCGATAAATACGATATCAGGGGTAGAAGGTGTTTGAAAGTTGGATGGACTAGAGTAGAGGGTGAAAAGGTCGTAGAACGGGGAAGTTCGTGCATACTTGGATGAACAACAAAACGGTGAACAGCTGAGTGGAACTAGAATCGCCAAAACCACTTGGAAGGACTGAAGGATAGATGGTGACCAATCATTTTCGGTAAGAAGCGTGAAAGAACTAGAAGGACAGCTAGTAGAAGTTGTTCCCGCTATAGACGAGGTGGAAGACGTTTGACGTGCTTCTACTACCTAAATAAGAAGAACTGGACCTCTTTTGAGTTGATTTAAATTTAAATCAGAGGTTAATTACTAGCTTCCGGGTCCAGAGGTCCAAAGAATTTAACCCAAAGAAAATCATAGCAGCCCTCCCCTTTTGTGCAAGCATTCATAGAGTTAGACACTGGACAGAAGTAAAGTCTTTAATGATGGTAACCTCCATTTTAACTCGGCAATGGCAGACTGATTGTGCAGTCCGTAGACCGGCTAAGGAGATGTTCGTGTCCAACGGACCTTTTGACCTAGTTAGGACTCTTCCCACGGCCAGATCAAGGCTTGGAAGTTTATAACAGGTACTCAAAGATTGCCAAGGACAACGGCGGAAATTGGAAAGCTTCTACTCTCTATCGCCTTGAATGAGATAATGAAATGAATAATCCATAAATTTTGATCTAATGTACAATGTGATTCTCGAATTTCTAATTTGTTTAATGTGGTCCCTCAACTTTTAATTTGTTCAATATGGTTCCTCGACTTTTAATACATATTCAATGTAATTCCTGAATTATATATTGTCTTTCAATTTATTCAAGATTAGGGATAATATTGAACATTTTCATATAATTTAAAGATTAAATTGAACATGTACCAAAAGTTTAGGGATCATATTGAACAAATTAAAAGTTGATCACACTGTATATTGAGCCAAAGTTTAAAGGCCATTTGTGTCATTTTCCCCCTTGAATTTTGTCGTGCTTCTAAGTGTGATTAATGCTTATATTCTGATTTAGATTATTTGAAAGGGAAGGGTCGTTGAGCTTTATGATCTGCAAACAGAGGGCGTTAATAGCGATAGATGTGCTATTGTTTTTGTAGGGCTATCTACTAGCTTCAAGTCTACTCTCTTTTAACCTCTTGAAGATTACTAGTAAATTCAGCACCTGCTACCATCTTTAACCTCTTGAAGATTACTAGTAAATTCCAGTATGATTATCGATTGTTAGTTCGAGAGAGTGGATGTAAGCTTTGTTATAAGCCAAACCACTCTCCTTGCAAATTTTTTTATCTCTTTATCTCATTGACTCATCTATTTGTATAAGTACCGATATTTGTTTAATTGGTTCTGCATCTACTAAAGCATACTCGCAAGCATTCCGCAAAAAAAGTTCAAATTTACTTAAAACAATCTACTCATGCCCCTCTAAATTGTTGTGCTAGTCTTAACAATTGCACGTTGAACAGGAGTTTAGAAATCGCACATTTGACAAAAGTCGATGGGCTAATAGTATCATTATTCCACATGAAAATGGTCTTCACCAGATACGAGCTGCTTATAGTTAAACGATATCGCTTAAACCTCCATGAAAACGGAGATGCAGTTATAAGATAAGCCGATGACAATTTTTACTTCTTAAATTATAATATCAGCCTTCTAGATAACAGAAGGGATTGTTTTCTTTTGAAGTTCCGCAGAAAAGTTTTAGAGGTTGAAATGTGTCATTGAATTCGCCTTTATAGGTGCTTGATGTTTTTCTTTTCTTGACATGTGCATGTGATAAAAAGTAAGAACGCCATTAGGGTTTTAATTAATGAGGCAAACTGAAGACTTCATTCGGACGAAGGATCACGAACAATGATGAAACTCGCAAGATTCGCCATAATTTGTAACTTGCGATCCTCTTGCTTCGTAAATAAATGAAGAGTTGTTATGAAGCATTAATGAACCACTCCTTGCCGTCACTATAAAAGCACCCGTATATCCCTCCTGTCAAACGCATCCTTCAAATAGAAACCAAAATAAAGAATAAGTGAGAGATACACCATTCGAAAAACATGGCCAAATCCACCGTAGCCTTCTCTGCGCTTCTTCTCGCGTGCTTCGTCTTGTTCGAGCTGGGGCTCGCCGAAGATGCTCATCAACCGGCGCCGGGTTACAATAGCTCCATCGAACCGTGTCTCAAAAACATGACCGAAGAATGCGGAATCGAGATCTTTCAGAATATCTTTCACGAGGGCCCCGAGGTCACCGACGCTTGCTGCGGTGTTCTGCTGAAGTTTGGTCATCCTTGTCACTCCGAGCTCATTGAGATCGTCCTCAGCACCGGCAAATTCACGCCTCGTGAATCGGAGATCTTGAAGAAGAGCACGGCCACATGGAAGCGTTGTCGTTCAATCGTCGAAGGACATTGATCGGTTATCATGTATCTAATCGTTATGACTATCTTACACATTGTTGATCAGTGGAGATGGCGATAGGGAGAGGACTTTGTTATTCCTTGCGTATCTCACATGCTAAATAAAATTACTTGATAGCCATCTTTTTATCTTTCCTAGTAACGCATCTTTCGCTTATACGGACTAGAATTCATCTAAGCACAAAGTTTTGTATCATGCGTGTAATCATGTATGGTATGCTTGATCATTAGTGGAAGAGATTAGCAAATCGCATCCAAAAATTAGCATATCAGAAGTGAGAAAATACGTAGGGAAAGAAGAGTTATATGAAGTTCAAGAATTTATTTACTTTTTCGGACTTTTGCTTTGGTCAAATCTTGTCATTCAATGAACTAATAATAGATTTTTCTTTAATGGCTCAAGAATACTAAATTTTTATCATGATAATGCTTTGAGATTTAGCTATGGTGATTTCATACGTGCTGGAAGGGCAAGGCGGAATAGTCAAACTCCGTTCGATCTTACAACACCGCTGTGTTTAATCCATAGAAGTAGTAATGACATTGTTGGTCCTTGTGACGAGGCCGGTAAGAGCCCTGATTTACGCCTTCTCTCTCTGCATGTTACTGCACATGTAGTGATCTCAGGCGTCGATCCAGTAAAGAACATAAATTTTCACTGTTTGGCAAGTTGTCAAACGGACCATTATCAAAAGTCTCGAAATATCAAAGCGCCCCAATTTTACAGCTATAATAGCCATGAAAAAGCCATCCAAAACACTTGAGATGGTGTTTCGGACTTTGTTATATTCAAATAGCGATTATTTGATAAACAATTGATTCTCAGAATTAATGAATTGAATATTTACATCACCGTTCTGAATATGATTTCTGATGAAGTGATGCGTGATTTCAATATGTTTAGCTTGTGAATGAAGAATTGAGTTCTTGGTCAAATTGATAGTACTTGTGTTGTCTCATTTGATTGTAACACTTGAATCTTCAATAGCAAAGTCTTGCAATTGTTGCTTTATCCATAGAATCTGTGCACAACAACTTCCTAAAGCTACATATTCTGCTTTTGCTGTAGAAAGTGCAACTGTATTTTGCTTCTTTGAGTACCAGGACACCAACATATTTCCAAGTAGTTGACATGTTCCCGTGGTACTTTTCCTGTCCACTTTACATCCAGCTAAATCAGCATCAGAATAATCAGTAAGAGTAAAATCTGATTCTTTTGAATACCAACGACCTAACATTGGATAAGTTCCAATGTATTTGATTATTCTTTTAACTGCAGAAAAATGTGATTATCTTGGATCAGATTGAAATCTTGCACACATACAGATACTAAACAATATATCAGGTCTAGATGCAGTAAGATATAACAATGATCCTATCATGCTTTTATATACCTTCTGATCAACCTTTTTACCTTTTTCATTTTTGTCCAGTTTGGATGAATAAGACATGGGAATGTTTGTTTTCTTGCAACTCTGCAATCCAAACTTCTTGACAATCTCTTTTGCATACTTCTCTTGGCAAATGAATATATCATCTTTGGTTTGTTTCACTTGTAGGACGAGAAAGAATGTCAATTCGCCCATCATACTCATCTCGAACTCATTCTGCATATTCTTGGAAAATTCTTTGCAAAATAGTTCGTTAGAGGATCCAAAAATGATATCATCAACATAAATTTGAACACGTAAAAAATCCTTACCTTTTCTCTTAATGAACAAGGTTGTATCAACCTTACCTTTTATGAAGTCATTTTGCAGAAGGAAGTTACTTAACCTCTCATACCAAGCACGAGGTGCTTGTTTTAGACCATAAGTGGCTTTTTTGAGTTTATAGATATAATCAGTCTTCTTTGGTTCTTCAAAACCAAGTGATTGTTCCACATATACTTTTTCTTTGATATAACTATTTAGGAAGGCACTTTTCACGTCCATATGAAATAATTTAAAGTCATGGAAACAAGCATAAGCTAATAGTAGCCTAATGACTTCTAACCTGGCAACTGGTCCATAAGTTTCATCATAATCTATGCATTCTTCTTGAGAATAACCTTTTACTACTAGTCTTGCTTTATTTCTTGTGATTTTCCCTTTATCATCCAGTTTGTTTCTCAATACCCATTTTGTTCCAATTACTAGATGATTTTTGGGTCTTGACACAAATTCCCATACTTTATTGATTCTGAACTGCTGAAGTTCCTCCTGCATAGCTTCGATCCAGCTTTTATATGATAATGCTTCACCAACTTCTTTTGGTTCTATTTCTGATATCAACGCTGAGTTACTGATGTTCTCTTTATGTTTAGATCTAGTCTTGATGCCATCTACTATTTCTCCAATGATGAGGTTCTTCGGATGACTGGATTTATGTTTCCAGTTTCTGTTAAATCTTTCCTTTTGAATATCATCAAACTCCGAAGGTTTTGATTGAGTCTGGATTGTATCTTCTTTTCCTTATTCTATAGATTCAATGATCTTTGGAGATTCTTGTTGAGCTTCAGATAACTCTTGAATATTGGAAGATGGTTCAGATTCATCTTTGTGAGTCTGAATATTTTCATCAAACCTTACATTCATTGTTTCTTCCACAGTCTGAGAATTTTTGCTAAAGACTCTGTATGCTTTACTTATAGTAGAATATCCAAGGAAAAATCCTTCATCTGCTTTCTCATCAAACTTACCAGAGCGGTCATTTGGATTTTTGAGTATAAAACATTTATAACCTAATACACGAAAATATGGAATATTGGGCTTTCTACCTTTGTAAAGCTCATAGGGGGTTTTTCAAGAATGAGCCTGAGAAAAACTCTATTAATGATATAACAAGTTGTAAAAACTATATTTGTCCAAAAATGAAAAAGAATCTTGCTTTCAATCAACAGAGTTCTTGTCATTTCTTGCAAAGAACGATTTTTCCTTTCCACAACATCATTTTGTTCTGGCGTATAAGGAGTAGAAAAATTGTGTTGAAAGCTATTTTCCTCATAAAAATATGAAAAACTTTGATTATCAAATTCTCCCCTATGATAAGTTTCAATGCAGGAAATAGTATAACCCTTTTCATCTTGAACTCTTCTTGCAAATTTTGAAAAATATGGAAATGCTTCATTTTTATGAGCAAGGAAGAACACCCAAGTAAATCTTGTGAAGTCATCGACAATAACTAAATAATATTTCTTACCACCAATACTTTGTGTTCTGGTTAGTCCAAATAGATCCATACGAAGAAGCTGCAAAGCACAATTAGTAGAAACATGATGTCTAGACTTAAAAGAGTTTCTTACTTGTTTTTCTAGTATGCAGGCATTGCATAACTCTGTTTTCTTATACTTCAAATCTAGCAGACCTCGAACCAATTTCTTGTTTGAGATTTGTTTCATACTGATATACCCCAATCTTCTGTGCCATAGATCTTCATCCTCTTTGATTGAAATCAAGCACTGAGTAGAGTTTGGATTGACATCTAGAAGATAAATATTGCCATGTCTTCTTCCAGTGAATGTTTGAGAAGAATCTTTGCTTGTTCCTGAGCATGTATCTTCTTGAAAATTGATTCTGAAACCTATATTACATAGTTGGCTTATGCTTATCAAGTTGTAGTTGAATCCTTTTACCAATGACACATCATTGATTGTGAGTCCTTCAATTTCAACTGTTCCTTTGCCAACTATCTTTCCTTCGTTATTTCATCTAAAGGAAATTTTTCCACCATTCAGGCTTTGTAGTTTAATAAATATGCTTGGATCTCCTGTCATGTGTCTAGAACATCCACTGTCTTGGTACCACTTTCTTTTTCTCTTTGTGGTAACCTGCAAAAATACAACTTCTCAAGTTTTCTTTGGTACCCAAATTTGTTTGGGTCCTTGAGAATTAGTATAGGTTGTTTTAACAAAGTCTTTTCGAATAGGTCTCCAGACCTTAGGACATTTATTCTCAAAATGTTGTGGATCTCCACATTTTTAGCACTTGAATGCACTTCGGCCAATAGGTTTGACAAAATTCCTTTTGAAATTATTTTTATAAACTTGTTGAGGAGGTTTTTGCCTTAATCTCTCCTTGACTTTTGGAAAATTAATTAAACTGTCACTTTCCTTCACAAATCCGAGACCAAATTTGTTGTAGTAAGGAATTTGTACAGAAAAAATACGCTTCAAGGTTTCCAAATCTTTTGAAAACTTGGAAGTAATTTTTGAAACTTCTTTTTTCAAAACAGCATTTTCTTTGGAAAGAAAATCTCGACTTTCCTTGACTTGATGAAATTCTTTTTGAAGGAAATCGATTTTTTCTTTTTGTGAAACATCCTGATGTCTCAGTGATGAAATTTCCTTTTTTAAAGACGAGATTCTTTTAAAGGCAGCATTAAATTCAAAGCATAATTCATTAATGTAATTTGACACTTCAATAGGCATTTCATGATGCTTTACCTCAATCTCAACTTTAGTATCAGAATCTGAGTCTGACTTAGCTATTAGACAGAAGTTTGAGATATCTTTATCACTGTCTTTACATTCTATATCACTCTAGTTTTTTGCTTTTAAGGTCTTCTTTACTTTCTCAAATTTGGTCTTCTTTTTCAGAAGTAGACAATTTGGCTTGATATGTCCACGTTTCCTACAGTGAAAGCAGATTACTTCTTTTGATTTTTCTGTTTCATCGAGAGCCTCCTTCTTCTCAAAAGGCTTCTTCCGTTTGAGATTTCTTCATTTGGTTTTCATCTTCTTATACTTCTTTATGAAGAGAGCCAGTTCTTCATCGTCAACATCTTCATCTTCAGAATCTGCATCATCAGAATCAATATTAGAATTTAATACAATTGACTTTTTACCTTTGGATTCATTTTCCTCATTCAGTTTCTCAGTCTCATATTATTGAAGAGTTCCGATTAGCTCATTCACTGATAGAGGCATGATCCTTTGAGTCTCTCGAAGAGATGTTTTGATATTATCCCACTGTTTCGACAGTCCTCTAAAAAATTTGTTGACTTTCATCGCATCTGAGACAGGTTGTCCTTGATATGCAAGATTGTTTACTATGTCAGCAAATCTGTCATATATATTAGCAACTGATTCTTCAGGCTTCATTCTTAAGGATTCATATTGACCAAGCAGTAGATTGATTTGAGTCTCCTTGGCTCGATCTGTTCCTTTATAAGTAGTGTAGAGAGTGTCCCAGATATCCTTAGCTGATTTATAAGAAGCAATTTTTTTTATATTCAATAGATGCTAAAGAACAATGGAAAGAATAAATTGCTTTGGAATCTAAGACTTCTCTTTTTGATATCTTAGTTTGAGATAATGGAGGATCTGCTGGCATGCTTCCTTCTGTCTTTTCTTTTGAATAAGAAGGTCTTGGTTTAACTCCTCTGATGATGACATCCCATTGCATGTGATCAATTGACTTTATGAATGCCTTCATCTTATTCTTCCAAACACTATATTCCTTGCCATCGAAATATAGTAGTCTGTTGTTGCTTTGTCCTTCAATGATACCTATGGCACTCAAGCTAGCCATATAAATCGTTAACTCAGAAGTAATACACTTCAATAAATGAGCAACATGCTGTGATACCAATTGATGTAGCTAGCAATGATCATTTAGAGAGGGGTGAATAGGTGATCTTAAATAATTTTTATCAATTTAAGCGGAAATAATTGACCACAGTTGAGTTTGAATAAAATTCATATTCAAAACAGTTTATATAGACAATATTCTTGATGTGTAGTATATAAAGTAAGAGATAATTGATAGAAAAACTGCACATAAGCTTCTAGTGGTTCGGCTTATAGCAAGCCTACGTCTACTCTCCCACGCTGACAGTTTACTGGCTGGATTTCACCATGTAATCAAGAGGAATTACAGATTCTGAGTGACAACACTCTTATATATGATAGGACACTCTATCTCATACAACCACTCTTACAAAGTGTCCCTCAAGATCTTAATGTTTGGCTCAAGAAAGACAAGAAAAAGAATCGGAGTATGTTCAGACTTTGGACTTATTGATTCTAGATTTCACATTACCTTTGGCTTCTCGTAGGTCTCCTTTTATACTCCTTCACTACCAAATTAGCCATTGAACAGTCTTCAGAGGATCATTTTCCAATCTTCATATTGGACAAATTAGTATAAAATGGATTGAGTAGCCGTTGATTGACAAAATCTGAATCTCGCTGATTCTGATCGCCCATACAATCAGAATCTTAGTTTCCATAAGTAGAGCTTTATCTGTTGTAATGCATACTTATCATAATGTTCGATTGTCAATCAATTAAATTGAGATTGAGTCAATCAAAATTTTCCTTTTGTGAAATTCATGCCAGATTACTAGTTGTTGTGATTCCTTCTGAATGAGTTTTGCTTCTGTGTTTGAAAAACTTCAGCTTCTATGTCTACATAATTACTGCATCTGCATAATTACTACGTTTGAAGAATTTCCAATTCAAAACTTGAGTCAGCGTAGGTTTTCAGTAAAATCTGAATATTTAATAATTAGAGTATAAATGACTTTTATGATAAAGTCTGAAGATTTTATATCTGAGTCTGAACTTTTAGTTTTGAAAACTTATAAAGTCTGATATTTCCTTCTGAACTTCCAGAATATATTAATCTGGAATGGAATGCATGTCAGATTCACAAGATAAACATTTAGAGTTTTGTCAGTTTCAAAATTCATTAGGAGTTTTCCACAACACTCCATCTATTTTACCAACACATATGTCGCTGTTCTTATTCTTTTACGAATTTTTCCTATCGATGAGTGTCAGATAGATGAAAATGTCTATTTAAAGTGCTTGAGTGAAGAGTTTTTTTTTATTTTTTTAAAGGGAAACGCACATGTAGAGAAGGACCACGTGCTCTTTCTGTAACATGAGTGAATTTTTGTACGTACGAAATTCACATGCATAATTCTCTCAGATTTCTATGTTAGTTTTACTAAATTGTTGTCCTTCTTAACAAATTTTGTTAGCACTGAATATTAGAAAAACGATGGTGAACATTTTAAAGTGGCAAGGATAGCGCAAGTACCTGAGCTTTTGCATGTTTTACGATCGAGTACCTAAACATGTTTTTTGTTAAATTAAGTTCCAACGTGTCTCGATTAACGTGATATCATTGTAAGAGACCACATTGGATGCTATAGTGGACATTTAATGGCTATTTAATGGCGTTAGTGTCCACATTTAATGGCTATTTAATGGCGTTCGTGATTTTAACGGGGGCTTCACATTGATCCAAAATTGAAAAGTTGATGTATTTAATCGAAAAAAAAGTTTAGGTGCTTCATTGTAAGACAAGAAAAATTCATGTACCTGCGATGGCATTACTCTAATATTTATAATATGTTGAGGTCTTAATTGAATTAGTTGAAAGTTTCGAGAGATGGGAAAACTATCTATAGTTTTTTGAGGGAAAATTACCAAAAAAATCTTAAACCTTTTGTAATTGTGCCAATTCAGTCCTAAACCTTTTTTTCTATTAATTCAGTCCAAAATTACCCAGCGATGGCGAGGCCTCACCGTTGCTGGGTAAGCTCGACCTCGGGCGGCCATGGTGAGGTCGACCTCGGCTGGCCATAGCAAGGTGGACCTTGCCCGGTGATGGCAAGGTCAACCTCGCCATCGCCTGGCGAGCTCGATCTTGCCTGACCATGGCGAGGTTCGACCTCGCTCGACGACGGCGAGGTTCGACCTCGCTCGACAACGGTGAGGTTGACCTCGCTCAGCGACGGCGGGGCTGCCCAGATCTGACGAGACCTTATCGTTGCCTAGCGAGCTCGATCTCGCCAGGCCATGGCGAGGTTCGACCTCGCTCGGCGACGGCGAGTTGGACCTCGTCGGCCTCAGCCTCTCGCCGGTCGCCGGATCGGCGATCGGGGAAGAATGGGGAAAAAAAGAAAGAGAAAAAAGTAAAAAATTTCAAAAAATAATTTAAAAAATTATTAAAAATTGTCACGTCAGCCTGTCGGCGTCCACGTCAGCGCCGGCCGGTCAAAAGTGACTGGATGGACTAAATTGATACAATTGCAAAAGATTTAGGACTGAATTGATAAAAAAAAGGTTTAGGACTGAATTGGCACAATTGCAAAAGGTTTAAGACTTTTTTGATAATTTTTCCATTTTTTGAATATAACAAAATAATCAAAGGTTACTAATGTGTGCATTCTTGGTGGAGCAACATTTTAGATATGCACAAGTGCTATGCGGATCGTGTCCCAACAATTATCGTCAAAAGCTAGGATTGCTCTACTCTAACAGCGATAAATACGATATCAGGGGCAGAAGGCATTTGAAAGTTGGATGGACTAGAGTAGAGGGTGAAAAGGTCGTAGAACTGGGAAGTTCGTGCATACTTGGATGAACAACAAAACGGTGAACAGCTGAGTAGAACTAGGATCGCCAAAACCACTTGGAAAAACTGAAGGGTAGATGGTGACCAATCATTTTCGGTAAGAAGCGTGAAAGAACTAGAAGGACCGCTAGTAGAAGTTGTTCCCGCTATAGACGTGGTGGAAGACGTTTGACGTGCTTCTACTACCTAAATAAAAAGAACTGGACCTCTTTTGAGTTGATTTAAATTTAAATCAGAGGTTAATTACTAGCTTTCGGGTCCAGAGGTCCGAAGAATTTAACCCAAAAGAAAATCTTAGCAGCACTTCCCCTTTTGTGCAAGCTTTCATAGAGTTAGACACTGGACAGAAGTAAAGTCTTTAATGATGGTAACCTCCATTTTAACTCGGCAATGGCAGACTGATTGTGCAGTCCGTAGACCGGCTAAGGAGATGTTCGTGTCCAACAGACCTTTTGACCTAGTTAGGACTCTTCCAACGGCCAGATCAAGGCTTGGAAGTTTATAACAGGGACTCAGAGATTGCTAAGGACAACGGCGGAAATTGGAAAGCTTCTACTCTCTATCGCCTTGAGAATGAGATAATGAAATGAATAATCTATAAATTTTGATCCAATGTGCAATGTGGTTCCTGAACTTTTAATTTGTTCAATGTGATCCCTTAACTTTTAATTTTTTCAATATGATCCATCGACTTTTGATACATATTCAATATAGTCCCCGAATTATATATTGTCCTTCAATTTATTCAAGGTTAGGAATAACATTAAACATTTTCATATAATTTGAATACTAAATTGAACATATACAAAATGTTCAGGGATCGTATTGATCAAATTAAAAGTTGATCACACTGCACATTGCGCCAAAATTTAAGGGCCGTTTGTGTCGTTTTTCCCCTTGAATTTCGTCGTGCTTCCAAGTGTGATTACTGCTTATATTCTGATTTAGATTATTTGAAAGGGAAGGGTCGTTGAGCTTTATGATCTGCAAACAGAGGGTGTTAATAGCGATAGATGTGCTTGTGTTTTTGTAGGGCTAACTACTAGCTTCAAGTCTACTCTCTTTTAACCTCTTGAAGATTACTAGTAAATTCAGCACCTGCTACCGTCTTTAACCTCTTGAAGATTACTAGTAAAATTCCAGTATGATTCTCGATTGTTAGTTTGTGAGAGTGGATGTAAGCTTTGTTATAAGCCAAACCACTCTCCTTGCAAATTTTTTTTTATCTCTTTATCTCATTGACTCATCTATTTGTATAAGTACCGGTATTTGTTTAATTGGTTCTGCATCTACTAAAGCATACTCGCAAGCATTCCGCGAAAAAAGTTTCAAATTTACTTAAAACAATCTACTCATGCCCCTCTAAGTTGTTGTGCTAGCCTTAAACAATTGCACGTTGAATAGAAGTTTAGAAATCGCACATTTGACAAAAGTCGATGGGCTAATAGTATCATTATTCCACATGAAAATGGTCTTCACCAGATAGGAGCTGCTTATAGTTAAACGATATCGCTTAAACCTCCATGAAAACGGAGATGCAGTTATAAGATAAGCCGATGACAATTTTTACTTCTTAAATTATAATATCGGCCTTCTAGATAACAGAAGGGATTGTTTTCTTTTGAAGTTCCGCAGAAAAGTTTTAGAGGTTGAAATGTGTCATTGAATTCGCCTTTATAAGTGCTTGATGTTTTTCTTTTCTTGACATGTGCATGTGATAAAAAGTAAGAACGCCATTAGGGTTTTAATTAATGAGGTAAACTGAAGATTTCATTCGGACTAAGGATCACGAACAATGATGAAACTCGCAAGATTCGCCATAATTTGTAACTTGCTATCCTCTTGCTTCGTAAATAAATGAAGAGTTGTTATGAAGCATTAATGAACCACTCCTTGCCGTCACTATAAAAGCACCCGTATATCCCTCCTGTCAAACGCATCCTTCAAATAGAAACCAAAATAAAGAATAAGTGAGAGATACACCATTCGAAAAACATGGCCAAATCCACCGTAGCCTTCTCTGCGCTTCTTCTCGCGTGCTTCGTCTTGTTCGAGCTGGGGCTCGCCGAAGATGCTCATCAACCGGCGCCGGGTTACGATAGCTCCATCGAACCGTGTCTCAAAAACATGACCGAGGAATGCGGAATCGAGATCTTTCAGAATATCTTTCACGAGGGCCCCGAGGTCACCGACGCTTGCTGCGGTGTTCTGCTGAAGTTTGGTCATCCTTGTCACTCCGAGCTCATTGAGATCGTCCTCAGCACCGGCAAATTCGCGCCTCGTGAATCGGAGATCTTGAAGAAGAGCACGGCCGCATGGAAGCATTGTCGTTCGATCGTCGAAGGACATTGATCGGTTATCATGTATCAAATCGTTATGACTATCTCACACACTGTTGATCCGTGGAGATGGCGATAGGGAGAGGACTTTGTTATTCCTTGTGTATCTCACATGCTAAATAAAATTACTTGATAGCCATCTTTTTCTCTTTCCTAGTGACGCATCTTTCGCTTATACGGACTAGAATTCATCTAAGCACAAAGTTTTGTATCATGCGTGTAATCATGTATGGTATGCTTGATCATTAGTGGAAGAGATTAGCAAATAGCATCCAAAAATTAACATATCAGAAGTGAGAAAATACGTAGGGAAAGGAGTTATATGAAGTTCAAGAATTTAATTACTTTTTTCGGACTTTTGTTTTGGTCAAATCTTGTCATTCAATGAACTAATAACAGATTTTTCTGTAATGGCTGAAGAATACTAAATTTTTATCATGATAATGCTTTGAGATTTAGCTATGGTGATTTCATACGTGCTGGAAGGGCAAGGCGGAATAGTCGAACTCCGTTCGATCTTGCAACACCGCTGTGTTTAATCCATAGAAGTAGTAATGACATCGTTGGTCTCTATGGCGAGGCTAGCAAGAGCCCTGATTTACGCCTTCTCTCTCTGCATGTTACTGCACATGTAGTGATCTCAGGAGTCGGTCCAATAAAATTTGAGCTAGAATTGTCACTCGAGATAAAGTTGACATTTTTTTGTTTTGAAATTAGCCCCATATAAATATGGTTACGAAAATTTCGGTTGTTACAGCATTTGCGGCGAGCACCCGGATATGGTGTTCCAAAGCGTCAATTGCGAGTGGCCAATCGCCTGTGACAGTCAATAATGTCGACTGGTGGTCGAACTGCACGCCGTCGTCTTCGCTAGGATGCCCTTCCCCTCCCCAATTTTTTGTTTGATATTTACCTTTTTTTGTCTCCTGATCATGGTAAATTGCAATGTAGGACGACACTTAAAATTTTTAATGGCAACTAATAGCTACGCTAGCATCTTTGTCTATAGTTTTGACGGAATGACTAAATAGAACAATAAAATTGTATAATCTATGATCCAATTGCACCGTAAAAATTGAGGAGCCAGATTGAATATTTTGCAATCATATATCGTATGGGCGTATTCTCATAAGAAACTTCAATTTGTTTTGCTTTCTATTTGGCCTTTGACCACACTAAAAATTTACGCTTATTAGCTTCGATCCATGATAGATCTTGTTTTGTTTTGCATTTGAATTACACTTAGAACTTGACAAAGTCCATACAAATTGCAATCTTTTCCATTAATTGAAAATGATGAAACAAAATAAATTAAAAGAGAAGTAATAATTAGCATCACCTATACTGATTACTATCATATATAGTATCACGGAACCAACTTCCAAATATGGAGTCCGCCCTCCTAATGACTTTAAAATCCATATTTTTAATATAGAAAAATTTTCCAATACGAAAGATTTGAAGGGCAAATTATGTATTATTGAAAGAAAAATTCGATATCTCTAGCAAATACCACATTTTCATGGATCGCATATCTCATATTTGACATTAGTAACGCTATTTCCCAACTCAAAACGACCGGATCCATCTCCAATCTGTCACGCTCCTAGCGTGGCTAAGGGCTATAGTTATATTACAGAAAACTAATTAACATCGTTATATTAAAGCAGCCATTGTTAAAACAGCCTACCTCTATCCCTGCGTATGGTCTTTTACTTGTTTAAGTTACTAAATATGGAAAGTTCACAATTTCAATTACATCAATTCTTCGGGAAAATTGTCCAAAAAAGTCATAATCCTATTATACGGAGGCCAATTTAGTCATTCAATTGTGCTAATTTAATTCTAATCCTTTTGACGATTTGTCAATTTAATTATTCAAGCTAATTTTGGTCGAAAATCCCTGACGTGATCTAGTCGGCATTATCCGTCTTATGTGGCACAGCCTACGCTAATGTGGATAATTTTTATAAGTTTTATAATTTTATGAATTTGTTCTTCCTTTTTTCCTTTTTGTTTTCTTTACTTTTTTCTCTTTTCTTTTCCCCTTTTTCCCTCCACTGCCCATCGCCGGTCACCGGTGAGGGTGAGAGGGAAAAAGAGAAAAACGAAAAAGAAAAGGAAAGGAAAAAAAAAGAAAAACGAAGAAAAATTTCAAAAATTTTAAAAAAACAATAAAAATTTTTCACATCAGCGTTAGGCGTGCCACGTAGGATGGTCGTTGCTGACTAGACCACTACATCAGCGATTTTCAATTAAAATTAGCCGGAATGACTAAATTACCAAATCCCCAAAGGTTTTAGGACTAAATTGGCAAATTATTAAAATGTTTAAGACAAAATCAGCACAATTAAAATGTCTAAGAATTTTTTTTAGTAATTTTCCCTCAATTCTTCTACTGATATAGGTAGTTGACACGTTAAAAATTTGAATGCTTTTCTTTTTAATTAAGCATGGTTAATAAATGCCCAAAATGCTCTAATATCGGTAATAAGAGTGTCGGAAGCCAAAAGTGGAGTAGAAAAAGCATGGGCTTGTTTTTATCTTTATTTTCTTCATTAGAAGCTTCTCTCAATTGCTAAAATTAATAACTACCTACTATCTTTAAAAACGAAAAAAGCTACACAAATTCATTTACCAAATACACGTGGCATGCATTGAATCTAGGGGAAAATTATAAAATTCTAAATATATTGTATGAATATTAATTCAGTTCTAAATCTTTTAATTTAATTAATTTATTCATTAATCTTTTTGACGATTTATCAATGACCAAAAATCGTTGACATAGACGTTGATCATCTTACGTAACACGGCTAATTCTAACACGAACAATTTTTGTAATTTTTTGTAATTTCTTTGATTCTTTTTAATATTTTTTTCGTTGTTGCCGTGAGGGCTTACAGGCTCTTGTTGGTCACAATGGAAAAAGAAGAGAAAAAAATGAAATGAACAAAATTAAGAATTATAAAAATCGTTTACATTAGTGTCGGCCGTGCCATGTAGGGCGATCGGCGTTCCCGTCAATAATTTTCTATTGAGATTTTTCGGAAAGATTATATTAACAAATTATCAAAAATTTTAGGATTGAATTTTGAGATCGAAAGTTTTGAGGATGGAATTGGCATCTGGACGGTACGTCGATAAAACATTGTTGGTAAATTCTCCCCTTGGATTCTAGCGATAACAAAGCCAAATGTGCAAAAACCTCATCCATGACGTCACGGTAGTATGCTGCCGTGAAGACATATCACAGTCCTCGGAACTTTTGAGCCGTCGGATCCACCAAAACCTCATCCCGTCCGAGGATCCCCACCCCCCCACATCCCTTATCAAGATGCGCGTGGTAGTCCAACCAATCCGAGAACGCCAAGTGGCAGTCAACGACGGGGCGCGCGCGCCCGATATTTTCCCATTAATAAAAAAAAAACACGAAACGCATGGATCACAACGCCGCACAGCTACCGGTTCAACAAAGGGCTCGCCTCTTTGACCCGGTCCAAACCAAACCCGGTCCCACCCACGCCACACCCAACCAACTACCCGTTCCAAAGAGGCGTGTGGCCGTCACTCGCGAGGTCGCCGTTCTAAAGAGGCGTGTGGCCGTCACTCGCGACGTCGCCGTTTTGCCCACCTCCTCCTCTACTCTCTCTCTCTCTCTCTCCAGCACAAGACACCAGGAGCATTTCTCTCTTTCTCTCCCCTCGCCTCCCTACCTCTTCGGTTCTCACCTAATAGCTCTCTCTCTCTCCGTCCGTCTCCAGTGTGCGTGGCCCGTCTGCTTCGATCCGATCGAGGTGATCCTTCACGAGTTGGCTCTTCTCGTTCGTTCCCCAGTGCGTTTGCCTTTGCTCCTGCACGTCTTCTGGGCCCTTGTCGTCTTGGCTCCGCGCGATCCCCCCTGTGGACCGACGCTTGCTTTCTCGCGTTCGGCGTCCTGTGTGGCGTGTACCCTTTTGGGGGTCTCTCTTCTTTCTGTCGGTCGTTTGGGATCGATTGCTCGTCCGGGGCGCGGCTTGAGTTTGGGGGGGGGGGGGGGGGGCCCCGCCCTCCCTCCGCCGTCGAGCTGAGTGCGTGTCCTGTGTTGATCTTTGCTGTTCGTGCGTGCTCCTGGTTGGTAGGGGGATGATGGTTTAGCTGTAATTGCTCGATTTCAGCTGCGTGCAATGTCGGGCGTGCGTTTTTCTTATTAAAGGTTTTCTTTTTTACCGGTGGTGTCTCGAAGTTCTCGTCTGTTGATCGATTATTTGGTTTGGAGTTGAAGTCGGATGATTTGGGGGGTTTTTTTTTTGGTGATTTTTAGGGTTTTTGAATCGGGTGATCTCTTAAGGGTCGTAGGTCCTTGCCTTTGTGACGGGATGAATGTGTCGTGATTAGGTAGTCAAACGTTCTTAGCAGCATTTTTTTTTTCTTTTGTTTCGCGTGTGGGTCGTTGGTTGATTTTGTTTTTCTTTTTAAGCGATTGCAACGAAATTCGTCTCCTTGGAAAGCTGTCTAGACCTGGGTTCCATGTCGAGAGGATTAAATTTTCTTTAGCGTTATGGTGGAATCTTGTAGATTCGTACATAGGGTGTGGATATGGTTCGCAAGAGAGCTGTTGGTCGACGTGATGGCAGTCATTTAATGTAGATCGTAGCCCAGAAATCTCCGATAGAAATTTTGACATGGGAGTTTATGCAGCTATGGTATGGTTTGAGTGTTGCCTATCTTTGATTAGGGAGTTTCCATGCGGAAATTGGTCATCTTTCTGCCTTGTAAACTACTTAGGAAAGATGAGAGTTTATGCATGAGATATCATTTTGACCTACGTGATGCGGCTCCTTTCCTTACGCTCCATATTGAAGTTTGTGCCTTTTCTCTTTAGCTGTGCTAACTGCCATACATCAGTGTGACAAATATACCTGTCAATTGGCAATCACACTTCTGAAGAGTGTTCGCTCAATGTGTGCTTTGCTTGTGTTGGTATTAAACTCTGATCTCCCTTGGGTTTTGGCTGCTGTGTGGTTCAATCTATCCATCTATTTGAGTGACTGTATTTGGTTGTGAAACTCTGGCGAATTCAGCAATTACCCATCTAGTATATCAGCTTATCTGTGGTGCTAATCTTTGAGCATGCTTACTTTTCAACTTCTGCACCAGTGTTTTCGGGGTCGCTAAAATGTATCCTGTGCTGTTTGCTCTACATTGATTTGACCACCATCTTGCTACTTATATTGTAATATCAAAATCTGAAGTCACTTTTCAGTTATTTATGTCAATTTGCATGTCAACATGAGGATGTTGTCGATCACACTATTCTTTGTATGTGCAGGTTTTTTTGATTCCGTAAAGATGGACTCTTTCTTCAAAAGCGAGGATTGTTTACCTTCTCAGATGGACATCCTGAAATGTCCCTTTTTGAGGAACATTAATGAACCCACTAACTTCTCTTTGGCCTCTGCGATGCCTTTTGCAATGCCTGTAAGCTTTCTGCTAGTGATCTGTACTAATGTCTCAAGCTCTTTTTTCTTATTTTTTTCCATTTACCAAAATGCAAATTGTTAATTGTTTTCCTGGGCAGGTACGGGGAGCCAAAGGTCCGATTTTTGAAGATGGCCCCAATTTTGACATGGCTTTCAGGCTTTTTCATGGTGGTGACGGAGTAGTCCCGCTCTCTGGAAGGTCATTCTCACACTTGGAGAAACTAGAGACAAAGCCTGCGCCACCGCATTTTAACCCATTGGCTGCAAAGGCGGCAACTATTAGTCTCTCTTCCTTTGGACTTGGAGGGCCATTCAACTTTGATGCCTTCTCTGAGAAATGGAAGAATCAGAAAAAGAAGTCCAATTCATCCAAGAAAAACTCTTCCTCACAGGTACATCGATGTCAATGTCAATGTTATTTGGGTCTCTTTAGTTGGGAAGCTCTATATTGCTAGTTTCTCCTCAATTGCAAGATAGATTGGATTGTGTTGTGATTGAGGAACCATTATATTACTCTTGCATGTGAGGTGAATTTGTGTTGGCTCAAGATAAAATGAATTTGTTTATAGGGAAATTCAAAGCAAGAGGCTATGGGCAATGACTGGCTGCAAACAGGGAATTGTCCAATCGCAAAGTCATACCAAGCTGTTAGCAACGTCCTTCCCCTCGTGGCAAAAGTTCTACAGCCTCCCCCAGGCATGAAATTTAGGTGTCCTCCGGCAATTGTCGCTGCCCGAGCAGCTATAGCAAGAACTGCTCTCGCAAAGAACCTCCGACCTCAACCTTTGCCTGCAAAAATCCTTGCGATCGGGCTCCTGGGCATGGCAGCTAATGTTCCGCTTGGGATATGGAGAGAACACACAACGAAGTTCTCTCCTTCATGGTTTGCTGCCGTACACGCTGCTGTTCCATTTATAGCGATGCTCAGGAAATCCATACTGATGCCAAAATCAGCCATGGCCTTCACCATTGCAGCTTCTGTGCTGGGACAGGTGATCGGCTCTAGGGCGGAGCGTTACCGGCTGAAGGCGGTGGCTGCTAAGAAACCAAGCATGGCGGACAATTCCATAGGCGTATCGAGTCCATTACAATTGGTTGAGGTGAAGACCGGGCACTGCAGCAGTGCCGTCGAGTGGGACCGAGTCACTCTTCAGGTGGCGGGGCCTTCTGCTTCTGCTGATGTGTTCTGTTGATTTATGAGCTGTGCGTGTGCCGTTTCGTCGCATCCTTGATTTGTAAGGTGATATTCGTTGTGTCTTGATCTGAACCCTGCTGTGGCTCTCCTTCTGATCTTGTTTTCTTTATCTGATCGGCTGTTCATGCAATAAAAAACGAGGAAACGAGGACTGTTTTGTCGTTAAAGAGTGAAATTTCTGCCATATGATATTGTTGCTCTTGTATTGAGTTATTCTCCTTTTGCGCTGGTTCTTGCGGTTTCCGTATGTGGACGCTTTCTGGAAAAATTATTAGGACTTGAGAAAACGTGGGAAAACGTGGGCGTTATGAAAAGTCAAAAGCTGGAACGACAGCTATGGAATTTCAAGTATGGTGGCCGGCTTGAATTTTTTTTATTGTTGAGCAGCAGCATTGATTATTTTTTTTTAATCCATTTTTCGTTTTTTCCCTATGAAGATAGTTGACTTTTTTGAAGAGGAAATCGATGATTGAACTCGAGTCTCGAAATCCGGGCAGTTGTATCTCGAGATCCGGGCAACTAACAACGTGTAGTCATGATCAATATAATTTTCTTACGAACGCTATGATATGCTGTCGTAATAGTAGTAAAAAGTATAATTATAACGTGTACTATTTCGTATATTGGAAGAGTAGATAACAAGGTCATCATGATGACTAACTTTGGCCGATGAATTTCTACGTGAATTTGATTAACAAGGACTACAATTTTAGTTTATTTAATTGAAAAAGACAGAAGAAAAAGAAATTAGAAATGTGTTAACCTGGCAATAGCCATGGCTTTAATTGATTATTGTATAGAATTTTGCTGTATAATGGCGAGTAGTAAGATTTGAAACAAAACAAGTTGACCTTTGTCCATCATAATGAAGCTTTTCAGATTCGTGAATCTGAAGAAGAGGAGGAAAGAGCTAAAGGCGTTCTACCATTCAAGCCTGCCCAACATTGCCCCTTAGCCCAATTTTTTTCTACTGGCCCAGGCGAGCTCGTGGACCAAACATTATGTCCTCTCACGAAAGTTTCTACAGTGGTATTCTTTATCCAAATTTACCCCCCCTATAGCGAGCGCTTCAAGTTCGTCTTTTTACGGTCTTTCGTGTCGTTCAACGTCGTAAATGAATCAAAACTTGCCGCAACAGAGATCGGAAGAAGTGTGACGGACCCTGGCCTAGTCGACCTTGTCCAACTCGCGGTTGAAGGTCCACCTGGCAGCCTAGGCAAGATCTCGGTGCTCTTGAGGAGGTCGCCCGGAGCTCGATTGGTTGTGGTTGTGACTGTGAAAGGTCGATTGACCCAAACCCATTGGCGCATGGTGGAAGATTGAAGATCGAAGAAAAATTGAGGGGGAAAAACAAACTTAAGTAATCACCGGTTTATCAAATTTTTCTGTTTAATTATTTAAATGGATTAATACATTTAGTACCCTCATTTTATTTATCTCCAATATCAATGTTTTGTGAATTTAAGACAAAGTTATTGATTGCCGAAAAGGCCATATTGAAACAAAACATTATTAAAATAAAATCCGAAAATACGGATATTTACGTGTGCGTGCACATCTTGTGTAAATGGGTCCTAGTTTTAGAGTGATGATTAGAGTTTTCTAGCGATTTGATGAAGTACATAGTCAACTGTAGAAAATTAAAAAGGTGGATTAAGATTTAAATTCAAATTTGAAAAGGTTAAGAGCGATACGGATTGTAGTTATCCAAGTCCTTCCAAATTATATAAGTTTGACCCTTCCTAAGTAATGTTTTATTATAATTAAGGTAAGTTAATTAAATAAACTTTGCAATGGTATAGTACTTTCAAGAGTGCGGCAAATCATGTGTTCAGATGACAACATGTTCAAATAATCTTGAAGGTCACGTGCTGACACTTCACGGGAGGAGCCTTACTCGATGCATGTGTGGGCACGGTTTCGCTCATCCGTGGATACTAGTTAATAATGACGGAAGGTTCAAATGCTCCATGGTATTAGAATTAAACATATAAAATCAGCCCATTTATTATTACCTAAGAGTAATTATTTATAATATCATATTTAACATGCTCCATGTACACTAGCTAAACAGACTTGATTGGAAGATATTCGAATTTTAAAAGTGCCGACCATTCATAATATACGAGAAAAATCAATTAAAGGCATAATAACATCTCTTTGTTTAGTTGCTTATGAAGTACCTCGAGGCACTCTCCGAACTACATTTTGTGGAAAAACAAACCAGAGAAAAAACAAAAGACAAATTAAGAGAGAGGCAACTCACTTACAAATTTTTTTGAGTTAGTATTACAAAAAACTCCAAATGGGTACATCAATGACAAATTTACTCCAAACTAATACCATAAAAAATCCCAAACTGTACACTTGTGACGAATTTACCCACCGTTAGTTTCCATTAAATTTTTCTGTCAAATTTATAAATTAGATAATACGTGGCAGTTAACGGGTGTATTAAGTTGGAGTTCTCCCCCTCCATTTATCACAAATTTACAAATTCATGATTTTTCGTGGTATCGATTCAATTTAATGGAGGGTAAATTTGTCACAAATGTATCGGTTTGGGGTTTTTAGTAGTTAAAAAATGAGTTCGGGGTAAATTTATTACAAATATATCAGTTTTGGGATTTTGGTGGTAAAAAAAGTTCGGGGCAAATTCGTCACATTTGTACCGATTTGGGTTTTTCGCCATATTAACCCTTTTTTTTTGTCAAACTTATTTACAAATTTGAAAAACTCTAAAATTAGATTTGCTGATGAAAATTTTATAAAGGAAAAATTTCCTAATAACTTACCTACACGGATCGGAGTAGTCAAAATAGGAAAGTTTAAGCAAATCCTACTTGGAAGCGGTCTTCCGCGATGCATATATAAGCACGTCTGTCGTTTGTTTCCTGTTCTAGTTTCATACCTTGCGCATCTTATTCTTGGGAGATTTTTTCTGCTAGTTTCCATAGAGACTCGTTGGGGTTTTCGCCTGGCCCTTTCGGACTTGCTGCATCTCTCCTGAATTTCCTCCGAAAAGCATGGATTTCGGCATGCTGGAGCCCCTCTGCGTCGCCCGTCAAATCCCAGATTATGACCGGGTCGAAGCGTCGGACCAGCGTGTGTTCTACATAGAAGTCCACGTCGAGTTCGTGTACTTGTCCGAGCTTCCCAGCGTGCCGTCGGATTGCCAAGGAGATCGTTTGATGCCCGACGTCTCCCGCGAAGAGAGATACGAGTTCCGGATCGACGTCGATCAGCTGTCGCAAGATGCCGACGGGGAGTGGTTCGTGCGGTATATGTTGACGACGGTGGGTGTGATGTACAGCCCCCACCACGAGTCAATGGTACAGACCGTACTGCGCGAAGCGGCGTCCATGGCGAGGGACGAGCGCAATAGGGACGCAAATGTTCTGCCGATGAGGGTCTCTATTTCGTGCGCCGACCCCTCCATTCACCCAGAGCTGACGTCGAGTGAGGAGGGGCAACTCCCTGTGGCCGACGACGAGGTCGAGGGTATAGGCCCCAGCGAAGACGAGGCCTACGATGAGGGCGAGGATATAGACGCCGGCGAGGATGAGGGGCTTGCGGTGGCCTTCGACGAGGGCGAGGATATGGACACCAGCGAGGACGAAGAGGAAGTAGCGATGATCGGGCCGTGGTTGCAGGGATTGACGGAGGTTGAAGTGACGGAAGGAAGCACGGGTTGTGCGATCTGCTGCGACGACATTCTTGCGGGTTCGAAGGGGAGCTCCATGCCTTGTTGCCATGTTTTTCACCGAGAATGCATCGCGAAGTGGCTCAAGAAGAGCAGGACTTGCCCGCTGTGTAGGTTCGAGTTGCCTTCGACATACTAAGGATTGTCTACAATCTGCATCGGCCCGCTGCAAAATCATTGAAGCTTGCTGGGAT
Source organism: Syzygium aqueum (assembly GCA_031216185.1). NCBI lineage: Eukaryota > Viridiplantae > Streptophyta > Magnoliopsida > Myrtales > Myrtaceae > Syzygium > Syzygium aqueum. The sequence continues at coordinate 2,565,136 of CM062240.1, forward strand.
TGAATTTACCGTAAATTGACTCTTCATGTGAAGAACATACAATGCGATTCATTGTTTTTACTTTGATTTTTGGTCTTGTATTCAAATCTGAGAATACTGGTCTCTTTGTCAGTCGGTAAAAGTTTGTTGTCTGACTGATATCTTCAAGTGAAAAGAAAACCATATCTTTCATGTGAATAATATGAGTAGCATGGGTTATTTTTTTGAATATAATGTGATGGTCCGTTTGTTTCACTAAAAACTTGATGATATAAAATATATTTTTCATGAAAGTCATTCTCAAGGAAAACTGTCAAATTTCATTCATTTGGTAGTTTAGGGAAAATATTTTCCTTATTGCCTAGAGAGAAAGTTGGTCTCCTCCAATTTAAGCTTGTCGTTTTCGATAAATGAAAAATTTCTTCCTGAATTTATTGTCGTTCAAATGCTGCAAAAATCGGAAAATGATATCCTCATAATAGTTTTCTTTTTTAATACAAATGGGTCCTTAGTGTGAATATTTGTGTCTGTGTATGGCATATGATATGGGTCTCTACAGATAAGTTTGAGCCGATTCGTCATTCCTCAACCTTCACCTTCATTAATTTTAAATTTGAATAAATAGATAAGAATAAAATATCTTGAATGGATTTTAAAATGGTTTCTATGAGTGTTATTTATGGTTAACACTATGTCGCGACCCTAAAAAAATTTATCATTTTTCTCGGGCTAATGGATTATTAAGATTGAACTTAACTCGGGCCCTCCCAAGCCCTACCAATTCGCAACTTAGGATTTAAGTTCTTAACATGCAGATGTTTTCATGCTTGGAGTCGCCACTAATCAATTTGTGGTAGGTTGATTAGAAACCTAAATAAAACATAGGGACATATGTTTTATTCCTACGAACTAGAGATTCTAAGCCCGGGGACTTGATTACGCTAGATCTAGTCTAACGCCCTTTCGGTACCTTTTCATTTCAAAAATATTTTGGCAGGCAGTTTGGATCCATTTTGACTTAATTTCTAACATGTGAGGTGTTCATGCGGGTGCGCAAACCACCAATTTAACACCCAATAATCAAAGCATTAAATAAATTGCAAGCTTAGGAGAACAACTTACCTCGAATCCAGCGCAAGCATCTGCATTGTTAGCTAGAAAATCACATCAAACACCATAATATGATTTCTAGTTAACAAACAATCATTCAATTTCTCTTTCTTTGATTTTCCACTTATTTAAATGAAATCTTGCCTAGATGCAATGACGTGCAAAAATATGACATGCAAAATAATGCAACCTAACATGCGTCAACGTGACCTAATTCTAATGACGAAAGGATGATTATTTTTGGTATTTTTCAACGAAATTCGGAATTATGAAAAATGCCTAAAATAACATGCAAACTAATGACTTCTTTTTTTGATATTTTCTTTTAAAATTCGGAATAGTAAAAATGCATAAAATAACATGCAATTATGATGCCTTAAGCTATCCTAACATGATTTATTTTTTGGGATTTTTTTGTTAAAATTCGAAATTATTAAATTGCTGAAATTAAGATACAATCTAACCTAATCTACCCTAAAGCAATTCATTCTCTTTTTGGGGTTTTCTTGAAAATTCGGAATTAAAAAATAACATGAATAATCCATTAGAATTAAAACAATACTTAATTTAAACTAGGAAACATGCCACCTTAGGTCCTAATTTAAATTAAATATTCATCTCATCCTTCGGGATATATTCAAAATCTAAACATGCAAAAATCCTAACAAGACAGAATTTTTTTTGGGTTTTCTTTTTATTTGAAAAGGAAAACAATTTAAACAAATGAGGATAGCAATCAATTCAAATCAACCACGCGATCCGCCAAATTTGTTTCAAACTCGGATTAGGCACAGAAATCAAACAATCGGATATCGACGGAAAGCCGATTATTCAAATTTGGAAAGCTAATGAAATTCATTATCGCATCCAATCGGTTATGGATAGGATAATAATTTCCCGTATCGCCGCGTATCGGACCTTAGGGTTAAAGTCGGATAGTCGTCCAGATACGTTGCTAAATTAGGAAAGTTTCCTAATTTGAATATTTTCAAAATATTGCGGATATCTAGAACATTATCCAAATATACCTAGATATCTACCAAATATTCATGCAATATTCCAAACAATTCAAACTAGGAAATTAGAATATTCTGAAAATATATCGGATAATAATCTTACCTAATTTGCAGATAACCTTCCAAATTTGAATTCTCTCGGGATGGGCTTGCGGATCGGGATCACGACGAACGGCGACGACGGAACGGCAACGACACGGTGGCTCACGGTGGCGGCGTCAAGGGCGAGTCATGGCGGGCGATTGTGTACTCGGTAATGGGCGGCTCTCGGCGTGTCACGGTGAGGACAATGGGCTCACTTCATGGTCGTGGTCTGTATTTTGCATGGTACTGTTGCTTCGGGAACAAAAGGACGGAGGAATGTTGACAAAGTCAACTTCTTGGACTTACATATTCAGCCTTTAACGTGGGTTAGTCTTCAATTGGGCGGGGGAAACGTCTGATGCTTTTCTGGTCAGTGCGGTAGGTCCGTAGGAAGAAGCTTCGTTGCTTTGGTGCTCTATTTCTTCCTCGTACAACCCCCACTCTTCAAGGCTGTGGAGGGCGTGGGCGTTGAGAACGACGACGGTGATCGGCGGCAAGGGACTTTAAGCGAAGCCAAGGGCGGTGGTGCTCGCTTCTTGGCAAGGCAAGGACCGTCGGTGGGGCTCGACTCGCGTGGTCAGTGACGATAAGCTCCACAGAAAATCTGCGATGGAAAGATTAATCACAACGGTAAAAGTGCAAAGCTTGCACTCGCTTTGGACAGCGGCGGAGACCGACGATCGTCGAAGGGGCTCGCAGGATGGCTGGAACAGCAGCTACTCATCACCGAGCAGCCCAACTCCCCGCACGACCTCGTCTGTCCTCTCTCTTGTCTTATTCTCTGTTGGTGAAAGCGTGTTCCTCCTCCTCAATATACAACGTTGACTAAGAGGAAAGAGAGAGATAGCTTCTCTATTCGTGTAGAACGTAGAGACGATTTTTCTTCACCTTGACTCTCGTGGGCTTCCATTCTTCTTGGCTTTCTCCCTTTTTCTTTTGTGGCCGTTAAAGATTTCTGATCTGAAATTGTGCCCCCTTAATTTCTGACCTAGTTATATTTATATAGTGCTAATCTTAGGTCAATTAGGATGGGCTCTAATTCTAATGGGCTTAGACTTGGACTCAGGCTCTAATTAACATAAATGAGCTGATTTAACTTTGGCTGAATTAAGCTCAAATTTAAACGACGGAACCCGTTCATCTTGAAATTCCCGGCCCTTGCATTCCCGAGCGATCCAATTTGTTCGATGAATTTTAAGCTCGCTCGCCATCGCCAGTCCGACGCAAAAAAAATGCAATTAAACTAAAATGAGCATAAACTATATGTTATGCAATTTAAATATTTTTATTTAGGGGTTAAAAAATTAACTCCTAATTTTCTATGCAAATTAAACTAAATAAATTTCGGTAAAATTTAGGTGTCAACATACTACAAAAAATCTTAAATTGGTATATCTATAATAAATTTATCCCAAACTAGTACACTTATGATAAATTTATTCTTTGTTAATTTTCATTTAATTTTACCGTCAAATTGCTGAGTTGGGTGACACGTGGTTGTTTGCAGGTATACCAAATTGGGGTTTTACCCTCCGTTTGTCATTGGGATAAATTTTTCACAAATGTATCAGTTTAAGATTTTCGGTAGTTAAAAAATTAGTTTTGGTAAATTTATCACAAGTGTACTAATTTGGAGTTTTTAAAGGTCAAAAAATTTGTTTAAGGTAAATTTATCACAAATATACAAATGTAAGGTTTTTCGTGATATTAATCCTATTACTTATGATAAAAAAGTTCTACACATAATTTAAAATTAAAGAGAAAAGAGGAACATATATTGTCATGGTGAATACTACGAGGCTACTTTTAGTAGCTGGGATAAGAATTTATCTTATCCCTTGTTTGGTGCTTACCCAAGACAGAATAAAATCGGATATAGGAGAGATACAGCTTGGATATAATTATCCCATGGGGAAGGTCAGATAAATGTGGATAAAATTTCTAATATACATAATATTAAAGTTATTTTTTTCGAATAACAAACTTGTTATATTTATAAAATTAAAATAACATTTGAATATAAATAATATTTTAATTTTAATATAAAAAATAACAAATAATAATAATAATTTCCTTTGTACTTATTCTTATTTTAGTTATGTATTCAAATTTCTTTCTATCTTATGATATAAATTTCATATATATAATAAATACATTTAGTATTTATATTTATTACATATTTTAGGTATATTAGTATAATTTACTATTTACTAAAATTTTCTTAGAGAATGATGGAAGGGGAAAAAAATAAAAAAAGAAAAGAATTAAAAAAAGAGAGGTCAAAATAATAAAAAATAAGCAAATAAAAATGAATTAGGTAAGGGTGTTGTGAGAGATTTTTATTATCTCTATTTGTGCAATTTTTAGGTTCATTTACACTGATATGACATTCATAGCCAATAATGGATATGATAAGATGTGAAAATATGTAGCTTTATTAGTGTGATTCACCAAACAGTATATATAATATAGCAAATTTTGGATTTTATATCCAGTCCTATCCTAAATAGAAAGTCATGCGACTAAACGCAGCCTGCATGGATTTTGAACAGAACTAACAGTAGAAAATTATCCATTTAATATGAAGCAGAACAAAATGAGTACCTTCTTCATTGTGTAAGTAAATTCCTCCTAACAAATAAAGAAAGAAAAAATGAAAAAAATCAAAATAATAAAAAAATTGCATGTTACTACAGAAATTATTGATAATTTGAGGCATATATTATTTAATTAATCAAGTGAACAAACGGAACTGAATAAGGAGATTTACTTAATTTGAAAGAATTCAAAGAAACTAATGATTAAAAAGATTAAAAATTTAAGGATGTAAACTAAACTATAATTTTTTATAAAAAAAATGAAATATATTATATGTTTTTAAAGGAAAATTATCCTCTCTTCGCTAATAGCAATGCTCTACATTTATAAAATTGTACTTCTTATTTTATCTAATGATAAATGTTATTTAAGTTTTAACATTAAAGTGAATAAACATTATATTTACCTTTGTTCACACACTTTTTACCAAGTGATCCAATATATTTTGAGTTATTTATTCTATTAATGATGAAGTGGACAAGAGAAGATAAATATTTTTCTGCGTAGAAGTTTTCGGTGGAGAAGTCAGTTTATTTCATGTAACCTTTCAACAAAATGACAAAATCATTCCTAGCGCTTTTATTCTATTTATTTATTTACTTTTGGTGAGTGAGAAAATTCTATAAACATTTGTTATATCCTTAAAAATAGGAGAATCTCTGTTATATTTTCGATTTGAAAAATAAAAATTTTTAACTTTCAAGTTAATAGATTATGTTGGTTTTTTATATTTGAAATAACTTATTTCTTTTCTCTTTTCGATGCGGCAATAAAATCTTGTCCATTTGTTTTTGGTTAAAAAAAAAAGATGCCCAATTACAATTCGGATTCCTTGCAAATGCGTCCATAAATACAACGTGAAATTAATCAGAATGCCTCTTTTCAAATTCCCTAGTTACATCCGAATCAATTATAAGAGACCAACACTCACTTTTTCCAATTAAATTATTAATTATTTCACCCCACCCCCAAAAGAACCAAAACGATATGACATCCAACTCGTTTAGGAGTTAATTTTATTTGGAAAACTATCCGCAAAGTCCTAAATCTATTGCATTTTTGCCAATTTAGTCCTAAACTTTTCAATTTTATCAATTTAGTTTTAAACATTTTATATTTGTGTCAATTTAGTCTTAAATCTTTTTATATTTTTTCAATTGAGTCAATCCGGTCAATTTTGAAAAAAAATTGTTGACATAGGCACTAACTATCGTACGTGATATAATCAACGTTGACGTTGATAATTTTTTAAATATTTTTATCCTTTTCTTTTCCTTTTTTATTTTTTTCTTTTCTTCTCTTTCATGTCTTCTCTTTTTGTTTTTACTATGGCTAGTGAGGGTCCTCGAGCCCTCGCTGGCTACTTGGCAGCGGCATCAACCACAGTAAAAATAAAAAATAAAAAAGGAAAAAAAGGAAAAATTTTAAAAAATTATTCACGTTAGTGCTAGTCATATCACGTAGGATGGTCGGCGTTCACGTCAGCGATTTTCGATCAAAATTAGCTGGATAGACTCAATTGGTAAGATGTAAAAAAGGTTCATAACTCAATTGGCACAATTAAGAGGTTTGAGACTAAATTGATAAAAATGTAATAGATTTAGAACTTTTTTGATAATTATCCCACCTCTTAACCAAGCCCAATTTTCCAAATCTTGCGCCCTTAATTAGCCCTAATGAACAAGAAGACGTAATGGGGATAATATACAAATTAATAAATATAAAATAAAAAGCAAAAAAAGGGTTTGCGCCCCACAACCCAATGACAATGGGGGTCTAGAAAAAGACAACAACGCTCTAGGTGAAAACAAAGAATATTTTGGGAGCCAATCGAGAAGAGAATACAAGTATTCTATCGCCACTAGAAAAATGAACTCGATTCTTGTTCCCATATTGCCTGGGAAAGAAGCAAAAGAAGTGGGCCCTTCACAAAGACAAAAGCAACTCCGATCGCCAAAATTCCCCAAATTGCATGCCATATGCTTTGCTTGCCTTGGTCAAGTGCATTTAGCACCAGCAATGCCTTCCCTCCCAATCCGGAGAGAGCCCACAGGATTGATGGTGTGTACTAATAGTTCCCTAATAAAGTTGAGCGATTAACGTTATGACTTGAACCCAAGACAAAGCAGCCAAAAGGGTACTTGAGTCCTAGAGATGATGGAGTACGAGCGTGGAAATCCGGCTACCTGAAGAAGGTTTACGAAACACTAGGCAAGTTCATGAACCAGTTACGTTTAGGCTTTTGGCAGGGTCTCTTTTAGATCCAATGTATGTGATTGGCTTACTCTAATTGGACATATCTAGACCATAGTTTTCGGGAGCTTGATTTGATCTTTCGAAGGTAAAAAGACGTAGATAATAAGGTCATAATAAATAAAGCTATCTTACGGGTCATGTACTTGGGTCATCATCGCGAACTAACCCGATAAGGGTTCGGGGCGACCTAGAGTTCTTAACTTCGTTGAGCTGGTTCAAGACGAATCATAGTCATTTAATCCGAAAATGAACACCAACTTTGATTGATTTAGGTTTGATCACTGGGCTAAGCCTTCATCAGACGGAGATGCTTAGTGCCCAAGTAGTGCGATCGAGTCATCACACACTTTACGCCAGAAAGGGCACTGAATAACCCTAAACCAAGGCAAAAAAGCAAACGGACGAAAGGCAGATGGACATATCTTTAAAGGCTTTCGATCAGAAGCAAAGAGGATGCAGCAACAGAAAGCGAGTGAATAAAAAATCTAAAAGCAGCTTAACAAGGTACACACTCTTGCTAATTGCATAGTCTAGCTAATTGCATGGTCTTAATTTACTCTTATCTTAATACCATGCGGTACTTATTCCATTTCAAAAATACATAATACAGAGATAAATCAGAAAAAAGATTGCTGGACTAAGATATGTTCTGTTTATTATTAAATGTACCTCGAATATGTTGTCGTTCATTTAAAGCTAAAGCTGAAGAAACACAGCCTCTCTTGATCTCTTCCATCGCAGAGAGAGAGAGAGAGAGAGAGAGAGAGAGAGAGGAGAGATGTACAGGTTCAGCAACACAGTGATAGGCTTCCTCAACCTCATAACCCTCCTGGCCTCCATCCCCATCATCGGGGCTGGCCTGTGGATGGCCAGGAACACCACGACCTGTGAGAACTTCCTCCAGACGCCGCTGCTTGTCCTCGGCTTCATCGTCCTCGTGGTCTCCCTTGCTGGCTTCATTGGGGCCTGCTTTCGTGTTGCGTGGGCGCTCTGGCTCTACCTCTTCGTCATGCTGCTCCTCATCGCGGCCCTCACTGCCTTCACCATCTTCGGCTTCGCCGTCACGGGCCGCGGCAGCAACATGGAGGTCCCGGGGAGGAACTACCATGAGTACCGGCTAGGGGACTACTCGGAGTGGCTGAGGAATAGGGTCAAGGACCCAAATAGTTGGAATGATATCAAGAAGTGTATCTTGGGGTCCAAGACTTGTGCCAAGATTCAGAATTGGACTCCTCTTGATTATCTGCAGAAGGACGTGAGCCCTGTCCAGGTAAATGATGTTGTTCTCTTCTTCTGTAGTTTCTTTTCCAGGCTTTGACTAATTTTTCCTAGAAAATCAATGATGCAAGATGTTTGGCATGGCCATGGAAGTTTTCAAAGAGCCATGGGATGGGACTTACAAGTTCAATAGTATCAACGGAATTGTTATCCCTAAGTTTAATTTTTCAGTGGCCAACTTTCCATGTTGATAGTTCAATCAAACAACAAAGCCATTGAACAATTAGTCAGTTCGATCCTGGAAGAGAAAAAAAAATTATTAAGACAAAAAAGTTGGAAATTAAAAAGCTCAATCAAAAACTTCTTGCATGTCTATAGAGCATACAAGGTTTTCATTGAACTTGTTATTTTTCTTCCTTAATGTTCTTTCCAGTATTTTCTTTGTTTTGCCACATTCACTAGGTATCTAATTTATGAGTTCATGCTTTGGTGCCTCGTTTTGGTAGGAGTATGAGATTTTCTTTCTCTAAATTGCCAAAAAATAAAAGGATGTTCTGATAAATCCAGGATATGGTAGGAAAATTAACTTTCTAGGAAAACAGAGGAACAGGAAAAGTTGTGTCCCGGGATGAAATTTTTCTCCTAGTTGAAGCTGATCAAGAGGCATCATTAATTTCACACATTCCTCTACTTTTTTTAGCTCAAAATCATGATAATGGCCATACACACATACACACATACATACATACATACATAAATACTAAATTTACTAGCAAGATATCTCATTTCGCTTAAGCTCTGAGTTTATAGGAAAGAACGACCAAAACATTTTATGACCTTCTTTGATTATAACTACTTACATCACAAATGACTAACTTATTACATATATAGTCTGGTTGCTGCAAGCCACCAACATCATGCAACTACAATATGGCCACAATGGTGGCTCAGGACCCAGATTGCTATCGGTGGAACAACGCCGCAACCATCCTGTGCTATGACTGCGACTCGTGCAAAGCCGGGGTTCTTGAGGAAATGAGGCAGACCTGGCACAAGCTTGCTGTCCTCAGCATCGTCATGCTGGTGCTTCTCATCTGCATCTATTCCATTGGCTGCTGCGCCTTCCGGAACACGAAAAGGGCAGAGACCGACCACCCATATGGCGAGAACCGGATGAGCAAAATCCGGCCCCGGTGGGACTACTATTGGTTAGTAAATTAAGCCCACTATCTTGATTATTGCCCCCCTTTTCTTTATTATAGACAATGCTGCTTAATCGATTTTATAAGCATGTTATATTTTATTAGGTCTCTAGAATTAGATAATTACTTGCTTGACTAAAAAAGCAAGTTAGTAAGCTTGAGAAACCAAAGCATAATTAGAGAGTGACAGACTTCTGTGGAGCTACATGATATTTTGACAATATCTTTGTCAGACCAATTAATTATCCTCACATGATAAAGGAAGGTGTTTTGAACCCAGTTACTCCCAAAAGAAAGTCTCTCTGTTTTTTAACTTTTGTTCCTTTTTGACAAAAGCTGGTTAGACTTTCAGCGAGATAACATCATTGAATTCGTTTGGGTGCATACAATATAGTGAGTGCATCACTGAAAACATATAAATTTGAATATAATATGGTAAAAACACTTCTCATTCTATCTCTATGTCCTTGCTTGCTTTTTCTTGGGCATGGTCTGAAGAATATACATTGTTGGTCCTCTTTGGTGACAGGTGGAGATGGTGGCATGACTGTAAAGAGCGGCTTTATTAGCACACAGGATCCCATCTTCTCATTAATCTATAACCTTTCTTTTTTCCACCACCTTCGCTTTCTTCTCTTTCTCTAAGGAAGTCGTGTTCATATTCTCAGTTTGTATTCTTGCTACAGCAAAAGAGAGGGGACAAGTCCATTACTCCTTTTGAGGAGATGGGTAATGGTCATAGAGGTCTCTCATTGTCCAAAGTGACTTCGCGAATGCTTCCTTTTCTTGTACAAAGAAGGGTGTTGCTTTTGTCTCCCAGTACATGCCTCGTGCTGTTTCTGCTTTCTTGCACTTTTTCAAATTTTACTCTGCTTTATGTACTCTCTTCCTATTCGAATAATGTTAGATTCACAAAAACTGATTGAGGAATTAGTCTATAAACTGGTCTAAAAATTAGACAAACAAAGAGGCAAACCAATAAAAAAAAATGAAAGAAAAGAAAAGAGAAACTCCAGCTAAGATGAGAACATGATGCATGGGCACACAATACCGACCGCGTCTATCACTTTACTGTGTAAAGCTATCAGAACAAGCAAGATTCCAGTCGCCTGTTTAAACACCACAGGTTCACAAAAGAGAAAGGGCGTTCTTTCGGGAAACAAGTTATCGGGCGTTTCGAATTTAACTAACATGACATAAACTCACCTGGGACCTGCATCTGGCAATATGGCGTGCAAGCCGCGATTTTATTAGGTTAGCCCATCCTGGTGAAAGGATTAAGAGAAAACATCCTCAATAATCTCTAAGGAACAACTTAAGTTTAAGAAACACCATTCCCAGACAAACTGTATTTCGTTGCGATATGTCTTGCAGGGAAAAAAACCCTCAGTAGGCATACGTGAAGACATTTAAGGTGTGACGGAATGCGACTGAACTATTACCACAAATACAGCACATCCAAAGCCAAAACTGAACTCAAATTGCTGAAAGTCATAAACTTTAGTGTTACATAAAGAATACTTCAAATTCAATGAATAGGAAACACGATGACGCAAAGAAAGGGATACAAAACACAGTAACAAGCATATCATATCCGACTTGGTGGCTCGGGAGCAAAACTGGAGGAAAGATAGAATTTGCCAGTTATCTGATGGCTATCATTTTGTGGCTTGGGAGATTATGTTGCTTATTGAACTTGCCTCTTCTTTTGCAGCCTCCACAAGAGAATCCTATAATCAGATAGCAAAGTCTCACATTAGCAAAGATAACAAGCAAAAGATGTTCAGCACTTAACGCATCAAAAACACGAATATGTGCATATCCAACTTCATTAACTGTGTGTCGAGAGAGAGAGAGAGAGAGAGAGAGAGAGAGAGAGAGAGAGAGAGAGCTGCGCTAATACCCGTCATAAAATTGTCATCCTGTTGGACTCTTGAACTTCACCAGCGATCACAAGCTCATCCAAGATATAGTAGGCCTGAAATGTCCACAGCAATAAGCATTTCTCAATGTTGTTTACCAACGCAGAAAACTACAAAATCTCTGCAACTGGAAAAGCATAAGTACCTTATGAAAGTTAAGTATGATGTCCCCCTCACAAACCTGCAAGTACTGAGGGAAATTAAGGTAAAATCAAGGACATTTCATAGGGACAAATTATTATCTACTGGCTTAAAAAGGTACGGCTGTTCCCTCGCATTGCCAAAGTACAGGTCCAAAATCTCCACATATTGATGAATTACTTCAAGAGTCTCCAGTTCATTATCGTCAGGATCAATGCACATGCCAAAAAAGAGACCCTCGTATCTGCACAACATGATTGCAATGAACTTGATCAAAGACTACAAAGCGCCATGGAATGAGCCAATTAACTTTCTCACGATACCTTCTGTAGACAACCTTTAAACCTCTCCACTCCAAGAAATTACACAGCTTATCGTCTCTATGAAGGATTCACCCACTGATTACATTCCCATTCACAGAGGGACGTCAGTCTTCATATTATTAAAACCAGGTGCAGATGACTGATATCTCAACAGAGCATCAACAAACAAGAACTCGAACAGTTTCAATTTTCAGCAAACAATCAATTTACTATGGCGCTCAAAAATCTTATCAATCCAATGAGAGTTCCGGATGAGGTTGAAAGAAACCGTGTCTCAGAATGAGGATAATACCTTAGTCCGTTCCGTCTGTGAATATGGCGAGTAACATTTTGTCAACCTGACCTTCCTTTGACGATTAATTAGAATAATAAAGTGAATCTACAACATGCCACCAATATGAGGAAATAAAACTCAAACAGAACTTACAGAAAGAGATCAAAATGTGCGGCTTCATTTGTATGCAATGGTGGCCTTTGCTTTCATTTATAAAGTGCCAATATAGTTTGATACAAACACAAAAATCCAGCTTATTTCCCATCTTTTTGTAAAGAAATCTACAAAGAAAAGCATACAAAATTAACAGACGATAAGATAATAACAGCAGAGGAAAACCATGCTTGCAATTTAGGGCGGGGCGCCCAGTACTAATGAGATATCTATCTTCAGTCAGATAAGTTCATTCCGATGAACAGTTGCTGCACCAACAAGTCTCTAATGCACAGCTTTAGAAAGCTAAATGTTGCCTCAAGCATTTCCCCCATGCAGTTTTTGCAATGTGCAAGTCATATTGTGCGAGAAATTCTCATGGAAAGCATATAAAAGTCATTGTGTAAGTCGCACACAAAGATCTTCCAGTACATCATGAGCTCCACGTAGATGATAAATGACAACGAGGGGTTTCTTTTTCTTCTTTTCTTGTTCCTACTTTACCATGATTCAGGTCGGAGATCGAACTCAAGTCCTTCGAATTTGCAGGTGACTCTGCACCATCGGCGATCGGCAATGCCTGTGGGGAATCTGTAACCTTAGGAAGCAAATGTGAATATGAGATTACTCGTACGCCTAGAGCTATTCTAATAGCGAGAGAGCTGTTTCTCCGCCGAGTTGGCAGAGCATCGCCGGTTCTTTCTTCCATATTGCCATCTCTCTCTCTCTCTCTCTCTGACAGTGTGGCAACGTTTTCAACAACATTACACAGACCAAAGCAGTTATCAATACGCGGTTTTGTCCCTTCAATCCGACCAAAACTCTTGTTTGTTTCGTGAAAAATTAATAATTTAAAGAATATATTTTTTTTCTAAAAACGATTGCTTGTTTCGCTTATAAAAATGAACGTATGAAAAATATTTTCATCAATCATAAAAATATTTATATGCAAATTATTGTCGAAAAAAAATATTTTATATCGACTAATTATTTCCAATGATATAATCGATCATTTTTAAGAAATTATTTTTTAATACATTCATTTTTTGTGAAACAAACTAAACTAATTGTACATAATCAAGACCAGGTAACGTATTATGTTGTGATTTAAAAAATCCTTAAAAAAAAGATATGTTATATTTTCTCGATATTTGGTCATTTGAAAATTTTAAAAAACACTAATAAGCCATTTGAAATCGTTTATAATCCATACATTTTCAAAAGAACAAGGTGGGAACCAATAAACATTGGATCCAATTATTTAAGCCATCAAGTGACTTTTTTCTAATGTAGCCCCACGCCAGCCCATGTATGATTAAAAAAATATTAAAAAGCCACGTCAGCAAATTCGGCCACTGCAGAAGAGCTAAATTGCACCCTATAAAAACCTATTAGAGTTTAATTGCGCAAATTCCAACCCTTTTAACACTTGATTGTATATTGGCGAATATGTTGCAAATTTGGCCATGAGCTCGCCGGAAAGGCTAAAAATGCACCCGATGAAAATGGTTTAGAATTTAATTGCCCCTGGAATTTTGAAGACAAAAAGAAAAATCACTCAAATAAGTTTGACATTCGACCAATTTGTTAAAGCAATGTTGTTGCTCATACGATTAAGACCCTAGGGATTGGATAAATAGAGTAAGAGTAAGAGCTTGTTTGGTATAATTGTGGCTGAATTGTAACCGTTGTAACCGTGTTGTGCTGTAAACATGCTGTAAGTTTAATATTTAGCAATTATATTTTGAAATCGCAGTATCTCTCAAAGTTGGGTAAAAACGGCTATAACTTTAAAGGTGCACAGCTGCTAAGGAATTTGCCAAACACTTTTCAAAGGAGAAAATTGTCCAAAATGATCATAAATCTATATATGGCTGCTAATCTAGTCCTAAATTATTTTCAATTTTGGCTATTGTAATCCTAAACATTTTGACGATTTTCTAATGTAATCCATCTGATCAATTTTTGCCGGAAATAACGGACTTGGCATTTAGTCCTTGTCGATTGCCAATCGTCGTATGATTGCTGACTGTCCTACGTGGCACGGCGCCCAGCGACCTAATGTGTCCGACTCCACTCAAAATAACGTTGTATTTAAATATGTTATAATTGTTTTATTCTTTGCTTATCTTTCTTTTTTTAATTTTTATTTCTTTTCCTTCTCTTTCCTTTACTCTTTTATCTTCTTCCTCTAAAGCATGGCCTTTCCCAGCGAGAGTAATCAGAAAAGAACCTCAAAACTCAAACTGAACTCTCCAACCTTTGAAGAAGAACAACTATCATCCTCCATCTAATTTTCCTCTAAGTCAATACACAGTTTACGCTTTGGTTCTCCGCACAAATTGTAACTAAACATAGGGCTGTGATCTGAAAAAGTTCATGCCTTCCTCCGACTAGAAAATCTATTCGAGAGCTACGATCAATCTCCTTACTTTTGCTCATTCATCTCTACTTCATCCTCTCAATGAGAGAGTGAATCATGTGTTAATGCTGTCAAATTTCTAGAAAAAGCACGTCCGGAGGTCAGATTCGTGCAATCGAAGAAAAGTGGGATCGGCCATCATCTCAAGATAGTGTCAACCAAGTTAAGAATATTACTAAGGCATCGAGCTCTATCGTAGTGTCAACCAAGTTTGACGACCTCAGGCTCCGCAGTGGCGTTGAGCTCGAGCCCCAGAACTGGTAGCTTGAACTCCGTCGCAGCATGGAGGTCGAGATCGTATCTGGTTCAACTCAGCACCGAGGGTTCAATGGACAAGCTTGCGACAAAGGACCAGAGTGCCATCTCCATTCTCCTGACCAAGCACTTAAAAGAAGAACCAGAGAATAGCAAATTGTTTGGAGATGAAGAAGATGATGAACAATGACCAAAGATAAGAAAAAAAAAGGAAAGAAGAAAAAGAAAATAAAAGAAATCTATGAATTTTAGGCAAAAGGACCTTGTTTTGGCTAAAGTTGTCCGTGTCATACCGTCGACGATGCCAAATAGGATTGCTGGCACTAATTGGACCTATACCTGAGCGATTTTCGATCAAAATTGATCGAATAAATCATATTGAAAAATCGTCAAAATTTTAGATTACATTGGCTAAATTAGAGAGTTTTATGATTGAATTGATGGTAGTATAATAGGTTTAGAATTTTTAGGACAAATTTTCCTCTTTCAAAGATGGAACATTTCTTTTCACAACTAAAATTGATGTGGGAAAGTTGTATTAAATAGAATCTAAGTAGTTGAGTTTCCTGCGGCCTTGCTGGTCAAGGGAATGGAGGGAGGTGGAGATGTTAGTATCATTGGTACAGGTTTTGACTTCCGTGCTCTGTAAAAGGTAGAGCAAAAGTCAGAGAGCGAAAAGAGTTAGAAATAAGACAGACAAAAAAAAATTGTGAGCTCTTGATTCATAAGGAAACGATCGAACCGACTTAGATTAAGTTATTGATTGGTTCTTGGACTCCAACAAAATAAAGGCAGGACCAGGCTGGGGATCCAATGAGTACACAATTGAATAAGTTGATTCGAGCCTATCTGGCTCAACCTAATTTTTAAAGCATAAGGCTCTATTTGTTTACTAAAAATTAAAAGATTTGAAAAATATTTTTCCAAAAATTATCGATTATATTGCTTATAAAAATGAGTAAACGAAAAATATTTTCATTGTCTATGAAAATATTTAAATATAAATTATTGTGGGTAATGAAAATATTTTTTATTTACTGATTAGATTAATCAATACAAGTGATCATTTTAAACAAAATTCCAAATCATTTATTTTTTGCAAAGTAAATGAAGCCTAAGTAATTATTTTATGTTATGAAGGAATCAAATGGGGAGGTGCAAATTGTTTCTTTCATCTAGCATGTCATATCATAACGTCTTCTTCATCTTATTCACTTTGGTTGTTGTTGCTGAAAATTGTTTCACCTTCTCATCGCCGGTTTGAGATGCTGTTATTGACCCCAAATTTAGTTTTTGGTCGAAACTGACACCAAATGAAAAAAAAAAAAAAGAACTCTCCTCATCATTGTCAAAAATTGTGTCGGAATATGGAGAAATCAAGTTTGTAAATTCTATGGTCGAATTTTTAATGTTTCCCTAATAAAATGATTTATGTCAATTCTGATTATATTTTACTTCTTGAAAATTCCCAGATGTGTTTGATGATTTTCGATAATTTAGGTGCTCCTTAACCTATCTATCTGCATGTTTCGACCAAAAAAAAAAACCCATCTATCTGCGTGTCAATAAATTTTTTGTTTTGGGTCGGATCTGCATGTCAAATTGAAAAGGTGTCCTGACACGCTTCATACTTTAGCATTTTCATGCTCAAACAAAATGTTTCATGCTCGCACCAAACCTAAGTGTAGCATTTTCACTTTGGTTGAGACTGGGTTGCTTCCTGCGATTTACATATTCGCTATATGCTTATATTGGATTAGCTAGCAGACATCTTCATGAAGGGACTATTTAGTCCGGGACATGCACTATTGAGATCCAATCTTTTAGTTGTTATACCTGTTTTGGATTGAGAGGTATTTATATGCAAATCATATGTATTACGGGGTCTTTTTGGGAAAATTACCAAAAAAATCCTAAACTTATTATACAGTGGCTAATTTAATACTAAATCTTTTAATTTAGTCAATTTAGTCATAAACCTTTTAACGGCATGCTAATGAAGTCCTTCTAGTCAATTGTAGGTAAAAATACGTAGACACCGGTCATTTTACATGATAAGTCCATTGTTGACATAGACAATTTTTACAATTTTTAAATTTATTTGAAAAAAATCAAAAAAATACTATAAAAATTATCCACGTTAGTGCTAGCGGTGCCACGTAAGCCATTCAACGTCCACATTAGCGATATCCGATCAAAATTAGTTAGAAATACTGAATTGGTACTATGTCAAAAGGTTTAAAACTAAATTGGCATTTAAGTTTCTTTTTAACACTTTTCCCCCTTTATATGTAATTTGAAAAAGAGTTAATACCATGAAAAACCCTCAACCAGTACACTTATGATAAATTTACCACAAACTAATTTTTTGACCAGAAAAAACTCTAAATTAGTACACTTGTGACAAATTTATCCTCAATTAAATTAGATTAATACCACAAAAAATCACAAACGGATAAACTACTTTGTGCTGAAATCCTAAAATGGTATATCTGTCAACTACAACGTGTCATCCAACTTAGCAATTTAGGGCCCGTTTGGTAACTTGTCAAATAGTAAAAATTTCTGTTCTTTTGTTCCCGAATTAGTTTGGGAACAGAAATCTGTTTGTTAAAGTTTTTGTGCCCGACCACAATTTTGCAGAAAATTATTCTTAGAATCAGTTTTGGAATAGAATTAAGAAGCAAAAAAAAAGTAGCTTCTTGATTCTGGAACAACTTTTACATTTCTGATTCTTCTTGATTTTCTTCTTCTTTTTTTAGTTTATTGATGTTCTTCGACTTGCTGCTCACCACTCACCGATTGACGGCGACGGTGTCGTGGCCCTCGCCACCTGAGCGAGGGCGGCATGCGACGGTGACGGCGAGGCCAACCTTGCCGTCACCTGAGTTGGCGATGATGAGGCTGGCGGTGGGGGCCGCGATGCCCTCGCCGGCGTTGGCCTATGGCCGGTCACCGGCACCAGGGACCGGCCATGGCCAAGGAAGGAAAGGAAAGGAAAATAAAGAAAAAAAAGGGAAAAAAAAGAAAGAAATATTACAATATTCAAATATATTATTAAATTATTATTAATAAAATGAAATTCTGCGTAGTTACCAAACGCATTTTTGCTCTTTTTCTATTTTAAGAATAGAAATTTTGGGCAGTTACCAAATACCTTCAAGTGCTTAGAAATTATTTTCGAATACAGAATAAAAAAGAATCATTTCTGAATAGAATCTGTTTCCGGGTACAGAATGATTGCCATGCGCAGCCTTAATGGTGAAATTTAACGGAAACTAATGAAGGGTAAATTTGTCATAGGTGTACCAATTTATGATTTTTTTATAGTATTAACCCTTTGAAAAATTAAGAATTGCTAATTAAGAAAAAATGAAAAAGAGCTGCTAGATAATGTAAGAATCCCATGATACTCGTCACTTCGACAATTCTGTTGGATTTGTCCATCCATGGATCTATTAAACAATTCCACCAAAACCCAAAAAAGTAATTTAAATATCCCATATGAGGGACACCTTGAAAATCAAAGCGTTTCAGTTTCTAACCAATTTCACCTCGGCACATGCGATAAAAGATTTTAAAACCTTCTTTTTTTTCGCCTCTTTAGATCGCATGGTCTCTTTTGGCATGCAGATCTCGATGAATATAAAATAATATTTACGGCGGCGCATTTTGCCGAGGATCTAAATCTGGACCAAGACGAGCTATTGCTGAGGATTTATTGAAACCACTAAATTTAAAAGGAAAATAACATAAATAATTTTTAAAATTTAATTTAATATGCAATATAATTCCTGAAATTTTAATTTTAACGTAGTCCTTGAATTTTAACCTAATGTAAAATGTACTCCTTGAACTTTTAATTTATTTAATGTGATCACTAAACTTTTGGTATATGTTTATTTAGTTCATGAATTAGATAATTTAGGGACTAGATTGAATCCATAGATGTCGTAATTCATGGAGTAAATTGAATATTTATTAAAAGTTTATGGACTATATTGAATAAATTAAAAGTTAAAAAACCCCATTACACATTGGACTAAAGTTCAGGGACCACATTGAACAAATTAAAAGTTAAGAAACCACATTACACGTTGGATCAAAATTCATATACCATTTGTTTATCCCAAATTCAAAATGTGGTAAAGTAGTTCCTACACAGGGAACTACTCCTTTGATGGGTGTTTCGAGAATTGACAATTAATCAGAGTAAGTTACTAATTAAGCACGTAATAGCTAGAAATTGCCCTCTAGCTTGTAGTTTATAAATCGCTAGGCTCGGTTTGTTTCGTAAAAAATACTAAAAACTGATCGCTTGTATTGCTTAGAATAATTAGTCGGTCGAAAAGGTTATTATTATCGATTATAATTTATGTTTAAATATTTTCGTGAATATTCATTTTCACGAGCAATTATTTTTAGGAAATTTTTTTTCAAACAATTGATCTTTTGCTAAATAAATGTAGCCAAGACAATATATTTTCCTTATATATATTTATCATCTGTCCATTTTAAGTCGATGATCTATGCAAGGTCAATGAAGCAAAAGTCTTGCTCGGGTCTTGATCAATGTGGATGTGGATAAACGGGGCAGCAGCCCAAGATTCGAAGACTGTTGACCCATGTCTTTTCCCACTATTTGAAATTTGAATTCATTAATCTCGAAACCTAAATTTTCCATAGGTATAAAAATAATAACAATCATGGCTAAGCCTTTATCAAATTTTCACATACGTAGATGAAAGGCATGTTACTGAAAAAATAAATAGTTAATATCACGAAAAGTTTCCAAAAATTCTAAACCGATACACATATAATAAATTTATTTAAAATTAAAATTTTGACCATAAAAAATCCCAAATTGATACATTTGTAATAAATTTATCTTTCGTTAGTTTTTGTTAAATTAAATTAACACCATGAAAAATCACAAACTGATACATATATGAACCTCGAACTGGTACACCCATCAACTGTTACGTATCATCCAACTCAGGAATTCGACGGTAAAATTTAACAGAAACTAATAGAAGATAAATTTATTACATGCGTATTGATTTATGATTTTTCTTAATATTAATGTAAAAATAAAAATAGTATTCGATAATCACTTTTCTGTACTAATCCGCGTACGTAAGGTCCAAATTGCGTGGAAAAATATAAAGTTTTTTAATCATGTGCGAAGAGGAAGGAGCGAAGAAAGATACAGATAATGGCCAATTAAGAAAAGGACAAATGACCATACGAATGGCAGACATTGATAGATATGTACGTCCCAAAAATTAATAAAACTAAGTAAAATAAACATGATAGGCGGCGGTCCTCAATGGCTGCTAAGGAATTAAATAATTTAAAAATAAAAAAGGAAATGGTCCTCCTTTGACCAAGTCGTACCTTTGGCGTCGCCTCAAAGATCTGAGGAATATGTAAAAATGTGGACGGCATAAAGCGCACATTCTGCACAGCTTTTTTTTTTTTTCTTTCGCTCTAGTACTCGAATTAGTACGTGTGTACAATCGAGTACCTGAATTTGTAGAATTTTTTTTCAATTAAGGCCCTATTTGTTTCGAGAAAAATAAATAATTTAGAAACTATTTTTCTAAAAATTATTGCTTGTATTGCTTACAATAATCAGTTAATGAATAATGTTTTATTATTGACAACAATTTATGTCAAAATATTTTTATGAACGATAAATTTTTCTTTTGTCCATTTATTTTAATAAGCAATACAAACAATTATTTTTAGGATAATATTTTTTTAAGTCATTCATTTTTTGCGAAACAAACGCATCGTAAATCTCTAAATCCTTGTTTTCGACAAATTACCGACAATCAAATTGCATGGACCAAATTATAGGAATGATAATCTTAATACCCCATTAGACAAGTCCAATAGCTTTCGATTCAAGAGAGCCTTCGATTATTTCACCATCTTACCTCTGGCCAGTACTAGCTGGCAATCATCAATTTATAAGAATCGGAGGGATTTGACTAGAGAATCATACAAAGTTATAAACTTGATTGCACAATTTGTAAGTTCAAAGATCATATTAAAAAAACGGTGCACATTCAAAGACCAGATGCATACTTTTTTTCTAAACAAATATGGACGCAGATGCGACACATTATTTCGAAAAATATGAACGATTTGGATATATTTGAGAATGTCATTATTGAAAACACATTTGCTCATCCTCGGTCACTATTTAACACGGAATTCACTATTGAATATATAAAATATTCATCTTTTTCCAACCGTGTTAAACCTTTTTTAACGGCGCAGCTCTATTGTCTAAAAAGGGAGGAATCGTTCAAGACCTTCTCGTGACGTTCATAAACGTGTCATGAAAGGTTCTAGTACTTCTAGAAGTGGAATCAAGAATTGACCGCGCTGGCGTCCCAATTTCACGGCTATATTCAATTAAAAAAAGGTACAGTAAATTCTCCAGGTTTGACCTTTTTAACGAAATATTATTTTAGTATAAGCTTTTGTGATCGAATAAAGTTGCAATTATTCTCTGAGATGGGTCGGAAGATACAGTCAGATGGGGCCCAATGTGTGGTTGAACGCCCTCCTTCCACGCAAGACCCGTTGAAAAGTCAAAGTTTTCGAAGTTTCAACCACGCTGATATATAATCCCATTCATCATTCGCACAGCTGCTTCACATTCTCCATACCATCTCGTTCTCCGCCCTCCATTGAATTGCCTTGCTTTCTTGTTTCCTTCGTTGGGCCGGAGTGTCCTCTTGCTCTCATCGAACGCGGGGACTACTCCTCTGGCGACGTGACTTCCGGTGTGGTGTCGAGGATCTTCGCGGCGCGTCGATGGCGGACGAATATGAGAAGGAGCGCACTCTGGAGGAGACCCCGACGTGGGCGGTCGCCATCGTTTGTTTGGTGATACTTGCCCTCTCCATCTTGTTGGAACATGCCATTCACCTCTTTGAAAAGGTGGGCGAGCTTTGATCGCGTTCTCTTTATTGCTTTCGCGTGGTTAGCAAGCTAAAAGGGGAAAAGTTCTTGAAGAGCTTGATTGTGGCTGACTGGACTGATCGCTGACTGTTGTGTTAGCTACGATGTCTTTTCCCGTTGTCTGATGAATGTCGCTGATTGCTCTGTTCTTGCCATTTATAGTTCTTAAAGAAAAAGAGGAGGGTAGCTCTTGTTGAAGCATTAGAGAAGGTTAAAGCAGGTGATTTTAACACTCGACTTGCTCTCGCCAACTTTCATTAACAGAAACGCAGTCTCTTAATGATTTCTTTGCGCTTTATTGATCAGTTCTCAGTTTTTTTTTTTTTTTGCTTGGGCAGAGCTTATGCTGCTGGGGTTCATATCACTGCTTCTGACAGTGCTGCAAACTCCAATATCGAACATATGCATCCCCAGGAAATTCGCGAACTCTTGGCGTCCTTGTAGCAAGGAGGCCAAGGCCGAGTCGGACTCCGAAAAGTACGGCCGTAGACTCCTTGAGTTCTCGGACTTCGATGGGGTCATCCGCAGGAGTCTGGCCACGAAAGGGTACGATAAATGCACAGGAAAGGTAATACTAAGCTTATGAAATATCTCTGTCAAATGACTTCATCTTCTTTGCAAGTTTTGGTCATATCACATAAACATACCCTTAGTTCAAGAAACTGTACTGTGCGATCGAGAGAAAGTGTGATTCCCTTCATTTATGTCTCTCTGAATGTTTGGATCAATGTAAAAATCTCTATCGCTGCATATAGTATTAACTTGAACTGAACAATTTGTGCAGGGCAAGTATGCCTTTGTCACGGCATATGGTATTCATCAGCTCCATATATTCATCTTTGTGTTAGCCATCTTCCATGTTCTGTACTGCCTCTCAACCTTGGCTCTGGGCAGCATCAAGGTACAATAGAAAGTTACAAACTGAAGAACCTCTCTCTCTCTCTCTCTCTCTCTCTCTCTCTCTCTCTCTCTCTCTCTCTCTCTCTCTCTCTCTCTCTCTCTCTCTCTCTCTGAGTGCCTTTGTTCGGTCGTTGCTGCAGATGAGACGATGGAAACAATGGGAAAAGGAGACAAAGACACATGAATACACGCACTTCAATGGTAATCTCTAAATTCCCAACACAAAAGACCATGACTTAATTTGATTAGCTTCCTCGATTAGTATTTGACTAGGAAAATATGCCTCGAAATTACAGATATTTGGTCACACACTTTGCCTAGTTAATGAATCTGGTGTGCTGTCTGCATCCAGGAATTTCTTACTAAGAATGCCTATCAACCGTTACCATGTGGTTAACCCCCTTAGATATTCATGAGGAAAAATTAGGTGTGCACATAAGTGAATTGTTTAAATTTCTGCGTTTGAAGTTGCATCTAATATTCTCTTTCCACTGAAATTGCGGTACTTATATATGATCTGTTGGTCATGGGCGGGTGCTTCCAGTTTTAGTCAAACATGAATGACATTGAATTGTTATCATCTCCTTGTCCAATTATGGCTAAAGCCAGTGCCAAATCTCTGCTGCAGATCCAGAGAGGTTTAGATATACAAGAGAGACATCATTCGGCCGAAGGCATTTGAGCTTTTGGAGCCGATGGAGAATTACTGTCTGGATAGTAAGTACATATTCCCAGATAACATACAACTCGTGTACTAGAGTTCAAATTGGTTTCAAATATCTGTCAGCGGATCATATTTATTTCTCAAACTGGATAAAGAACTTTATTCACGAGAAATTTGGGATCGACATGCTTGTGAGTCTAAAATTGAGTTCACTTAGCTCATGATGCAGATGTGTAGATTCACAGTCAGCCTTTTTGTTAATTTATATGTTAGTAACAGTATTCCAACTTTGTCACAATTTTAGCTTTATTTGCAGGGGCGATAAATGTTTTTATTTTTCTCTGTGAAATATAAACAAATTTACTTTTTCTGATGGAAGGAAAAAAACCAAGATCCTCCCAAGAGTTGACATAAGTTTTCTTCCCCTTCTGTCAGGTGTGCTTTTTCAGACAGTTCTTTGGATCAGTCACAAAGGTTGATTATTTGACACTAAGACATGGATTTATCAAGGTAAGCACACGCTTGTCGACAAGCGAAGTAGTCACATTCACATCGCCAAGTACGATCATTGTTACAAAGAAGGTCAATTAAAGGTTTACTTAAATTGCAATCGCAGGCACATTTGCCAGCCGGAAGTGAGATGACATTCGACTTCCAGGATTACATCCAGAGATCACTCGAGGACGATTTTAAAGTAGTCGTTGGAATAAGGTAGGAACTGCCTAATGTTAATGTGCAGTTCATTTTGTCTGACTACATATATATGTCTCACAATTCATGATTTTTTGACACGCAGTCCGGTTATCTGGTTCTCTGCGGTGCTGTTCCTTCTGACCAACACGCATGGTAAGCTCGGATGATTATTGCCGCCTTCACTTGCAAAGAAAGGAAATAATTTTGATTAAGAGTCTTCAGAAACTCTGCATTCTGATGCTCATGCCATTTCCTTCTCTCTGTTTCATTAAGCTCTCATTCAAAATCATACGACCCGTTTTTATCTAGTTTCCTATTTAAATCTCTTTGGCTGCTCTGTGTTTCCTCTCTGTTACTGAGACACTGCTTTCTTTTTTGTTCTATTCCGCAGGATGGCGTTCTTATATATGGTTGCCGTTTATTACTCTGATTGTAAGCACAAAAGCTTAAAGCAATCTATATTTTTTCTTGTCCTCTCGAAAAAATCTCTTCTGAGGATATTGGGTGTGAAATGTTGATGATTGATATATTAATCAAAGGGTGGATCTTGCAGATAGTACTATTGGTGGGGACAAAGCTACAAGTTATAATCACGAAAATGGGACTGCGGATTCAAGAGAGGGGAAATGTGGTCAAGGGCGTTCCTGTAGTTCAACCCGACGATGAGCTTTTCTGGTTCGGACGCCCACGTCTCCTCCTTTTCTTGATTCATTTCATTCTTTTTCAGGTACTAAGAACTTCTACTGTCAAATAACATCCTCGTATAATTCATATTTTTTTTATAAGAACTTGTTCATATTTTGTATCTTGATCTTAAAATTTTTGTTCTTTGTCCACTCTTCTCGATTGCAGAATGCTTTTCAACTAGCCTTTTTCGCTTGGGGCACGGTAATCATTTTATCTGATCCATCGCTTTATCAAATTATGCACGTGTGGCCATTGAAGTGTTTGTTGTGATACTCCCAACTTAATCAATTGCAACTTCCGTATGTTCTAACGATGATCGCCATCACATTTTCAGTATTCATTTGGCTTCAAGAATTGCTTCAATGAGCGCACTGCGGATAACATCTTCAGAGTTTCAATGGGGTCAGTATTAACTAATTCAGATCACTTACCATACATCACTCGAGAAAAATAGCGGTACATGGAAGGGACGGCATATTTATCGTTGATGCTTTTTAGCAAAATACAAAAAAAAGATAACATGATTGTATAGCTTACATTCACAGCATGTACAATACACTGAACTGTCTGTGCACTTTGGCAAACTATTCTTGAAGCTAATGCCACTTTTGATTTCTTCATTTGAACAGGGTATTCATCCAGGTCCTCTGCAGCTATGTGACCTTGCCTCTCTATGCTTTGGTGACACAGGTTGGTGAAATTCTCATGTAATTATCCATTTTCGCAATGGATTATCCGCGAATATCCTATTGTCCTTCAAGTAAAATGACACTCTTGATTGTGGTGATAGCACACTAATACTAACAAAATCAATCCCCTTCCATCTAATTTCACATAAACATTTCCCAAAAATCGATGTCAAGAATGTTTGGATTTCAGACTGGAAAGGAAAGGGAACAGAGAACTTGCGATTCACCGGTATAAAAACTTCGTTTCCTGCTATTCGCAGATGGGATCGACCATGAAGCCCACCATCTTCAATGACCACGTAGCAACAGCGATCAAGCACTGGCATACCACGGCGAAGAAACACACCAAACAAAGCCAACACTCCAATGCCGACCCGTCGATCTCCAGCCGGCCGACAACGCCGGCTCATCTCCTGCAAAAGTACAACCGCAGAAGCGAGGAGAGCCTTCGCGAGGTCGAAAGCGAGCATTGGCAAGAGTTAGAGTTGACCAATGAGTCTTCTCATAACCACGAATCAGCCCACGACTCCGAGATTGCTAGGCATTCTGATGTCGTAGAGGAAGAGCAGTGGGACTCAGCAAACCAGCCATCGGTGCCGCCTCAGGCGACCGCTCGGAACCGCAGTTGACTCAGTTTAGTTGGTAAATAAATCCACCGACAATAAAGGCTGTTTTAATGGCGATTACGGAGCATTGGAGCTCGAAAGAGCCGGCGGAGTTGCAGAAGTACATTGTTTCTAGAGTTTGTGATGGTTCTTGAGTTTCTGAATTGTAAATCTTTTGAAAGAATTCTCGTTCATCATCATCCCTTAACGTTCTTTATATTCAAAAGGGTGTCCGGATAAAATTTTACTTATTCGTCTTCGCCGTTTACAGCATCATCGACTCCTTGGATTATCCAAAGCGTTGGAGGGAAGCTAGAGCTAGCATGTAATTGTCCAAAATAGTTGGAGCTGGAGTAGACATGGCCACACGCCGGTTTCAGCCCGGGTCAAATCAGGGATTGGCCTGTTGACTAGGCCCATGGTTCGGAGCTGGAATTGAACCGTGTCCTACCGGCCCGGTTTTAAAATAATGTACATTTTGATTACATTTTATATTAAATAATTCATTATTTCATAATTTTATAATTCGTAATTTTTTTATTTCATAATTTATTTTTAAAATTTTTACCTGTCAGTTCCGAACCGGGTCGGAATCGGAACCAGCTCGGAACTGGCCGGTTCCGAACTGTGACCATATCTAAGCTAGAGCATATGGAATAGAATAATGATCAAATACGGTACATCAACCAAGAAATTTGGTGTAATAATGATTGGAGCTGTTGGCAAAATAATTAGCTGAAAGGACAATAATGAGGGATCAAAAGGTCAAAGTCCTTTCATGCGAGAACATGATTTGAACGTAACGCGAATCTAATACTTACCTGTTAGGATCTTTTTAGCATGGAATGCATATATTATTTGGTACAAACTATGCATCAAGTTTCTTTGAATTCGGAATTGGTTTTATATACAAAGGCGAGAGCAAGATGAAAGGAAAAGATGGCGGGAGAAGCACAACATTTTAGTTAAGGCTGGCAATTCGTGTGGAGTCCAACGTACTTTCGTGGGTCATTTGAATGATTCTTTTATGCCGTTTACAAGGTGATTTAGATATGACTGTAAAAGTGCTTTTCATGAAAAAACAAAGAAAAAAAGTTAAAATGAATCGATTTGAAAAAAATGTTATAAATCAGTTTTAAGTTAAGTCGGGTTGTAAGTTAAGATTTCTTAAAAAAGATTTGTATTGTGTTTGAGTCACGTTCTTATATCATGCGAAGAACTGTCATTCTTAATTTTAGTTATGTCTTGTATAAAATGTCATGTGTAAAACTATAGAGAACTAATAACTTTGGATCCTTCCAAAAGGAGAAGTACCAGCAAGCGCTCGATGGTATGATTAAGGTCAAAATTTCAAATGTTTTTACGAAGAATGTGATAAGAAGTTTAATCATAAGCAATCCCGTGTTCGAACCACCACGAAACTTACCCACCTTCTCGTGGGACAATAAGAAAAAATACACTTCGAATCCCATTAAAAACACACAGGATTTGCAAAAGATATATCAATTATAGTAGAATAAAAGTAACTTGAAAATATTACCACCAATATAAAGCCAATCCTGCTTTTAGTATCCATAAACTAATTTTTGCTTTCTAAGTCCAAAAAATTCGTTGACAACGAACCTAATTAAACTAAGATCCTCATTTTTTTTTTGCAACCCCAAGAAAGAGAAAAGGACAAAAACCAAACCAAACCTCGCTTTATCAACCTATGCACTTTTCATGTCCATCTTCAAGAGAATAAAATAAAAAAATCAAAATCAAAAGGGCCCTAATTAATTCCACCTCAATTATTTGCCGTTTAGTACAATAATAATAATATAATAATGATAATGATAATGATAGATGAGATAAGATAATTATCATTACATTATTTTGGTTGGGTTGCGGTTTGTTTTTTTTTTTTTTGGTAAAAAAAAAAGGCAATCACCATTCCCACAGCCTTTCCCTTTTCCTCGTTCCCACAGCCTTCTTTCTGCCTCGCCGCCAGCCACGAACGCTCCCTCTCCGGCGAACGATTCCGTGCATAAATTGCGGGAGCAAAAGCACGTAAATTTTCAAGGAATTCGGGCGAAGAAAGGGTTTTTCTCTGGGAATCTGATCTCGGGTCTCCGTCGAAAATGGAA
Organism: Syzygium aqueum; assembly: GCA_031216185.1. Lineage (NCBI taxonomy): Eukaryota > Viridiplantae > Streptophyta > Magnoliopsida > Myrtales > Myrtaceae > Syzygium > Syzygium aqueum. Next base: position 2,593,431 of record CM062240.1, read on the forward strand.
GTCCGGCAGAACCCGGCGGCGGACAACTCGTCGGTCGCCGGTCGCCGGCAGGCGCCGAAGCAGGCCAAGGCCTCCCCTGTTCCCGTCGATTCGACCTCCGTCACTCAGAGGTGGGGTTTTCTTCTTTCTTTCTGTTTCTTTCGGTGGCTTCTTGTTGGGTTCTTGGCGTTGAGGAGTTTCTGGGGTTTGATTGTGGCTGGGTTGCGTCTTGTTTTGTTTTGACAGGCTCCAGAAGGAACTGATGGCTCTGATGGTATGTGTGGTGTTCCTTTGTTCATTTGGGTGTCTCCGGATTGTGTTTCTCTTGACAAATTTTGTGCTCGGTTCTGTCCGCTTCTTCATCAGCTTTTGCTGCCTGCGGCCCTGCGCCGGCCAAAGAACGTGCCTTTTCTTTCTCTTTTGCCTTGAGTTGTCTGGACCATGGTCATTTTCTGCCATTACTCGGTGGAGTTGTCATAGTTTCTCTGAAGTTCACTGCCAAGTACGTTGGAGTTTGCTAGTGAAGTTAGAAGCAAACCCCATGGCCATCATGGGTTCATGGTCATGGGACGGACTAGCGTGCAGATTAGAAGAGGTTCAGTTCTCCTGATGGAAAATGAGGAAGGAAACTAAGTTTAGATCATGACAAAGAACTATTAGGTGTCCCTGAATGATCACATCACCATCTTCCGGGACGGTTGCATAGCCCATCGGTGATGTGCCGGGCGTGTAGAGCTCAATCATGTTTGTGGCATAGATAGGTCTATTTGTTTAAAGTGGAGATTAAAGGTGTCGTGTGTGCAATATAGTCATCTTCAACCGTTTAAACAATTTTAGACCTCTCTAATCAAATAAGTGAGCTTGTTATTTGTGTTAACCCAATGCATATATACACATTTAAACCCCATTATACACGTTTGTATATCTGACTAGGCAGGTATGTGTACCCAAATCAATTCTTAAATTTTCAGGTTTTAACGTCACATAAAAAATAAACATTTACGTCCAGGCTAGATAGGTATATGTAATCATCTTAATTTGATACGACATGATTATTATGCCGTAAGAAGAAAAATCGCCGGCCCTAGTTTGCTTTGGGCAGGAGAAAATGCACATTGTAAGTGAAGCTTCTCCTTGCACTTGCATCTTTTCCTGGAATCTCTACTATCGCTTAGATGCTGACCTAATTAACAGTTTCCAATTCCTATTTGCGCGAGTATCAAGTTACTACATTTACATCTCCCATGTGAAGGAGCATCGTAATTTGCCAGTATTCTGAAAGATAGAATGAAGGCACTAATACTGTGGCCAATGTAAATTGTTAAGTAGGTTGAGATTGGTTAGGAGACTTTGGGGGAAAATAATTAATGACTCTAAAAGGTTTGCAATAACTTCAAGATCATTGTGCTTTATACAGAAAGTCATATGCTACATTGCAATAAGTCATCATTTTTTTTTGGCCAGTATTGCATTCAGTGATTGGGTGAAATTTAAAGGTCATTAATAAATATGATACTTTTTCAAGCTTCCAACTTTAAGTTTCTGAATTTTTTTGGTGCTCTTCCGTCTCTTGCCTCAACTCTTTATGCATTTACCTCTCCTTTTCTTCTATGTTTTTTTCTGGCCATTTCATCAAAATACCAGAGAATGCTTTCCTGTGCAGATGAGTGGAGGAGATCTTGGAGTATCGGCATTTCCTGAAGGTGACAGCATTTTCACATGGATAGGAACGATTGAGGGTGCAAAAGGTACGGTGTATGAGGGTCTCTCTTACAAGCTTTCGTTGCGGTTCCCATTGGAATATCCATTCAAGCCGCCGCAAGTCAAGTTTGAGACTCTGTGTTTCCATCCGAATGTCGACCAGTTTGGCAATATATGTCTTGACATCCTTCAGGTATCGTGCGTCTCAGCAAGTAATAAACCTTTTTAAAGACACTTTATGGCACAAAAGATCTTCGTTCTGGGGAGTTGACATTAAACCTGTACTTTTGTTTTACCTGGCGTTCACAAAAATTATTTGGACATGTACTCTTATTGCTTTCTCATGGCCATTGCTGATATTTTTCCTACAAGGATAGAGTCAAGTCAGACATGAATAACTTGGTTTTGCCAGTTGAAAATGTTTCTTGTATTCTGGGTTTTGAATGTCCGTTTTGCTAGTTGGGATGGATTTTAGGTTATTGGAACGTAGTATGTTAGCAATTTGCTTGAAGCTGAATATTCACAGTGGAATTTTAAGTGAAGACTCTTGGAACAAACATCAACTTATGATGTTTATTAAAGGACATGACATCTTGCAAAAGGGCCATAGTTTCCTCCATCCCTGCAGAAACTTCCTCTGACGAAGCCGCTAATTAATGGGTTCTAAATATGGGATCACTCACATGCAATTTAAGCCAGATAAATGTGAGAGATGTCCGTGTTTCGAACCCAACAATCAGAAAATTAAGCTGGAGGAGGGATGGACGAAAATATAACCCTTCTCAAAATCGTTTACCCTACCCTTCAGTTTTCAAATGCATACTTGGGTTGCATTTGTAACTTTTTTAATCGATTTTCCTGTTTCTATCTTTGTTTCACCATATTGTGATTGGTAATTCCATGTAAATGTGTTTTAGATTGAAGCTGAAAATTTGTTGGGCCAAACTGAAGCTTCTGTTGATTAAGAAAATTAAAATTTTGTGATGAAATCTGTAGCCTGGGTGATTAATTCGAGAGTAATGGATTTAGAAAAATGAAATTTCTAACTCTTTAGTAAATTTTCCTGTGCTGTCAGTTTTTTATTGCCTTAATGTTTATGCAATTGATGGCATCTCTTGTGGAATGTCGCAACAGGATAAGTGGTCATCAGCATATGACTGCAGAACCATTCTTTTGTCCATTCAAAGTCTGCTGGGAGGTCTGAATAACTATTTCTACCAATCTACACAGTTTTTAGGTTGAGTTTTCTTCCACTCAAATGTTGCGTTCTTGCAGAGCCCAATCTTGACAGTCCTCTCAACAGCTGTGCTGCAGCTTTGTGGAACAATAAAGAAGGTTAGGACTTCATCTCTCTTGCAATGTTCCGATAATTCAACCCTAAATTTGATGCATTTGTCCTATTGCCTGTGCTTCTCCTTTTAGTTGTGCTATAAACAACAAGAGTAAATACCATGTCCGTACCTTTGCACATGCTGGCAAGAAGCACAAAGTCACCATGTCGCTTTATCTTTGATGATTGTGTAGATGTGACTGGTGACATTTTGGTACAATTGGTTAAGATGTTTTTGTCACTGTGCATTCACAGATTACAGAAAGATGGTCCATAAACAAAGCTCCGCTGGAGAGCTTTTCGAAGAGTGATCCGTAAGGTACTTGTACTTCTACTGTCACATGGGATACATTGCTTTGCCAAGTTCTCTCTAGATTTCGAGAGAAGAGCTCGACACTGATATAGATTTGTATAGTCTCTTTTTTACAACTGTTGAATATTGTATCTGTAGGATTGATTTGTTAGGCATGATAGACCCAAAAATGGGTGAAGACTTGGCGCACATTTGTCTGTTCAAGATGACTTTCAACTTCTGTCCAGAGAAAACTGGGGACTTTGTACGTCATTTGCAGTCTGTTTGGATTTGTATTTGTACTGCTTCTGCTGTAACATCTGTTTGCGGAAAATGTAAATGATCTTGGTACGAATAAAAGGGATCGTTATTTCTTCCTGTGTGGATGGGTTAGACGACTGCGCTGTTAGCATGGAATTCTTAATAAACCCACCACCCTTCTCAGTATAATCACCATCTTCACTTGGGCAGAGGCATTATATTCGCAACTACTCTTGAAGATAACCAGTAGTTCTAGCTACAGATCGCATCAGGAGGAAGCAAGAAAAATTGCATGAGTACCAGAGAGGGCATCAATTAGGTTTGAAGCCTGGGTGAATCATTTTTGTACTCTATTCACAATTTCTACAGTTTCTTCTTCCTTTCTTTCCATGAATCGACCTAGGCTACAAATTTGCATTTTCGGGCATTCTTGTAAACTTGTCTATTAGTCTATATGCTTTGTCCCCATCCCAATTCTCTATCGGAGATCTAGCTGCATTCATGTTCTGTTTGGAATGACAACTGATGGATGGTCTGCATGAATTTGAAAGGTGGTCATTATATTTACAATGCTGGATCATTTCCACATTGGATCTTCACTACTTTTACCGACATATCATGATAGATTGTCTGCACAAAGTCTTGTGGTGATAACCAATACCCATAGTGCAATACTATTCACTACAATACAGTTCGCTTTCTTTAACATGTCGAACTGGTGAAGTCATTTGTAATTGGATTGAGTTTGATTTGAAATAGAATGACATGTATCGAACTGTCATGAGAATTGATTGAGAAGAGAGGGAAACTTTGGCAACTGAAACAAATGAATGCTAAGCAGCGATGGAAAGAAGCCATTCTCATGAGTTGCGAACAATTTTCTTTCTATAGTCATCCGACGTGTATTTAGCAACAGCAAAAGTAAAAATAGTGCAATGTAAATGCATCAAAGAAGACAAAATTCCTGTACTGTGAGTAACATAATCCACAAAATAGGCACACAATAGCCGTATCCAGAAATGCATACTTTCCAACTTCATCATGAGAAAGACACTTTCTGCTGTACTTGCTCCAAACTAGTAGTTGTCCCTCGTCATCAAACACTCTCGTTGGCATCTTTCCCAGATTCTTGCGCAGTCTGTGCAGCTGCTAACCTCTCAGCTGCAAGTCTTTCTTCTAAAGCCCGGGCACCTCGTTCTCTGAAATAAAAGTCAAATGCAAATTATCCGTAACTTGCATCCCACTTACAACTATAAAAATCTGCAGACCACAATTTTTATTGCAGCAGTAGTGCACCCGTTGAATATCATTATTGATGAAACTAGCTGAAAATTTGTCTATTCATGGATCTTGCATAGTATTGAAAATTGCAGTAGTGTCTTCAGATTTCCCTTTGTACTTGAAAGCCCCAGAATTTATAGACTGGCATTACCTTCATGAGGACTTCAATTTTATCAAAACCAAATTGGGATGAAGTCATTTGGGTTACGCATGACAATCATTCTGTGCCCAAGAACAGATTTTGCTTATAAATAATTCTTTTTTATTCTGCACCTAGAAATAATTTCTAAGCATTTAAAGGCATTTGGTAATTGTTCAAAATTTCTATTCTTAGAATATAAAAAGAACAAAAATGCATTTGGTAATTACATAAAATTTCATTTTATTAATAATATTTTAATAATATCTTGAATTTTTTTTATATTTCTTTCTTTCCCTTTTCTTCCTTGGCCAAGGCCGGTCATCGGCACCGACAACCGACCACGTGCCAAGGCCGGCGAGGGCATCGCGGCCCTCGCTGCCACCCTTGTCGGTTTCGACAGCGAGGTTGCCCTTGCCTTGGCTGGGCGAGGCTCGACCTTGCCCAGATTTGGCGAGGCCGACGTTGCTGTTGCCTAGGTAGGCGGGGCTGGCCTCGCCATCACCACCTAGGTCCATCGCCTGGGTGACGACGGTGAGGTCAGACTCGCCTTGGCTGGGCGCGGCCTCGCCGTCGTGGCGAGGGGGACCCTCGCCGACCTTGGCCTACAACCAATCGCCGGCAGCCTGTGACCTGTGGCCAATAGCCGGAGGGTGGCGAGCGGTAGGCCGAAGAACAACAACAAACAAAAAAAAAGAAGAAGATGAAGAAATGGAAAAATTGTTTCAGAATCAAGAAGCTACTTTTTTTTGCTTCTAGATTCTGTTCCCAAACTGATTCTAGGAATAGTTTTTTGCAAAATTGTGCCCGGCCACAAAAAAATTAACAAACAGATTTCTGCTCCCAAACTGATTCGGGAAACAAAAAAATAGAAATTTTTACTATTTAGCAAGTTGCCAAATAGACCCTTGCTATTTCCTCATGGAAAATATAAATGAAAAGGATCAAGCTATTGATTATGTTCCCTGTCTTGGAATCATTTCTCTCGATTATGTTTTTCCCTTCTCTTAACTTAAGAGCATTAGTGAAAAGTACATTACATCTATCACTATTTTTTTTTTGTAACCCAGGGAACCCCCGTACGGCCGACAGCCGGGAGGTAAACCCTGAGGGCGACACATGCTAGCCACCACACACGTGCCACCGGTTAAGTCACCCTGCGGCGCCCGGGATTCGAACACTCAACCTTTTGCGAGAGGAAGAGTGCTCGCGCCAGCAGCGCCACCCAGGCGGATGGTATTACATCTATCACTGTTTCTACATGGGAAATCCAATTTGCGAACTGATAAGTGAGAATTCAAACGAGAATATTACCTCCTCCTAGATGCTTCAATTGGATCAGAACCAGGCAATGGGTTATCACCCATGTCATAGTCCTGCGCCTCAGATGAAGTTTGACGTTTTCCACAACACAACCGAGCAAATATTGATGCAAAAGGGTCAATTATGGGCCTGCAGGTCAAACAGAGAAGAGAAACACATGGTGTGAGATGTCAATCTGGGGAGGAGATGATTGAAGAAGTACTACTAAAGTGAATGATAAGAACTAAAGGAAAAAGTAGAAGAGTTAAATGCCTAAACAAACATATAAGGCATCACTCTTATCAGTTGGACATAAAGAAACAAACAATCACGAAATTACCTTAATAGTTCTGGGAAAAAGGAAGAAAAGGAAAAATCATCACTTGGATCACCCATGAACTTAGTTTCAGGCCTCCTTTGCAAGAACCTAAGGTAAATCCAGCTTGTGTATGTGCCAAATACTAACATTGGCAGATAAGCTGCAGGCTCTGGTATGAAGAAGCTTACAGCGACAGATAGTAGCAAAATGATAGATGGCAACCACTGCACGGGGGCCAGTAAGACAACCAGTGCATTAGAAACTAGCGATAAAATCTACCCCTGAGATATCTGAAACAAAGGTAGATGCCTTTACACCATACCTTCGCTTTAATCCTCAATAAAGGCAACTCATGGTCAGGTATAATTTGCTTAATGCCAACAAGGAACCCTGAAAGGACCCCATAGAAACCAGATAGTGGCATGTACCTAGACAAGTATTACAGTAAAACCAAATGAGGAGGTTAATAATAAGATGGTAAAATACCCAACGGGCAAATAACACAGGAATTAAAATCCCAGAATTTGATATACGGAAGAATTAATACATGCATAGTGCTAATTCAAATAAAGCAGCGGCAACAATAAACATATGCTTAAGATATGCAATCCACCCTTAAAATCCAGATGTGCAATCGAGATTTATGAGGTCTCTTCTACACTAACATGTTTGCTTCTACTAGCAGAGCAAACGAAAACAACAGAGAAGGGAAAAATATATGAACCTACAGAAAATTGAAACACCTCTCAAAACATCAGTCAGAAGTTAATTTGCACTCATGTAATATAGGTAATACTGCACTTACAGGTAATTTTCCTCCCTTCTTATGTAATACAAGGCAATGGCAGTGACGAAAACACAGAGAGAAGTTAAAAAGTTGACAATGAAGATGAACTTCACAAATTCTTTAGCACCCCATATGGGCTCGAGAATCTTTCCCATGAATAGTAGACCAATAGTGCTGATAACCACCTGAAGCAGAGACAAGCTTGCCAGAATCATGAAATGAGAAAGATTAAAAGAAGAAGAAGAAGCAAGGCACTAGAGAAGCTAAAAGGAACAACTAGTGCAGTCTATACCCCATATATAGTTTGCTCAATATAACCGGCTGTTATCAGATTCCAAGCAAAAGGAATTGTCCTACAAAAGAACAAATCACAAGTGAGACTCAGAACCGATACCAGAACATGTACTGATAATCAAATGACAACAATAATTCATTAGGCCTGCACCAAGAACCGTAGGTGGCCAACACAGTCAACGGTAAAAGTTAAAACTAATCCATGGTACGGTATTTTCATTTGTGGCACTGTTTAGATCTCATGCTGGAAACTCTAACATAGAGAACATTTCAAAACATATGCTGCTGAGACATATGTCAGTCATCTACTGTAATTAGAATTATTACATTGAAATAATTAGAACCAATTAGATATGAGTGCACAAATCCTACACCGCTGTGACAAATTATGAGGGGAAGTAAGTCCATGGTAACCCCATTTTTTAATGGGAGACAAGGAAAACATGTTATTGAAATGGAGCAAGGAGGTAGATGATTTTTCTACTATGAAATAGTACTTCAACCTTGAATTTGGCAACGCTAACTATGTGCTTGCAATAACGTAGATAGTATGTTCAGTTATTCTCTACTCATTTAAATCATAACTACAGTTCTTAATACGTAGATCATTTCGCATCACTTTCTGAACTTACCATTCTCTCAGCAAATCATAGCGGTCCCAATTATACCTCAAAATCTCATCATACGATGTTTGTGCACATTAAGGCAATGAAGAGCTTAGGGCATGTTTGTTTGCATTTAAACAAAAGCAAAACTGCAAAACCTTAGAAGATAAATTCAAATTTGAGGATATTATGAAAAGATCATATGTGAACCTACGTGTCAACAGTTGAACGTAGGGAACGTTTAGAAGTTTCAGATTTTATAAAAAAAAAAAGTTGATGCGTGAGCCACAAGATTTCGATTAACCAAAACAATAAAAGTAAAGTCAATCCAGACAGGCCCTTAGTCTCCACCATCTTCTCTAGTCATATTTTCATGTGAACTCTAGAAGCTCCAATGAAGAACTACCGGAACAATCAAGTTAGGTTTTTCAATAAATATATATACATTGAGGAAATATGATCACATCTACACTCATACATAGCTGCATAGTTTCTGTATTGGAATCCCAACTTAAGTTTTGTTAATAACATAGACTCCATCCCGGGGCTGTAATGTGCCACAACATAAAAGACTTGCAATTTCTTCAAGATCTCATCTACAACATGCTCAGTGGCAGCAAACTCAAGCTTAAGCAGCAAGTAAGTTCAGCGCCTATAACTCGTCAATTGGCCATTGTCTTGAGGAGGTCACATCAGTTCAAGACAAATAAAGCTACATGTATGTAAACTCAACCAAAGGACTTAACTAAGGTGTAAAAACTGAAACTAGTTATATTGCAGCAGTATTAACACTATAGGTAGGTTGAGCAGCAGCCTAGCACACTCTTGGAGCTGACATGCCATCATGTTCACTTTTACATTTCAAAAGTACCAGCGGAAGGTTCAGAAATAATTCCACAGACGGGAAAATTATGTCAACAAAAAGTTAAAGCTTGTTTAGAGGTTTAGGAGGAGTGCATGGCAAAAGGGAGCACCTCCCCCTTCCTCCAGATCTTTTTTATCTCCATCTTGGTACAAGTTTATTTTTACTCAGAATCCCTCCAATTTTTTCTCCGGACATGCCATTTTATGCTCTAATGTAAACTCCAGAAAACCTCGATAACTAACCTGAAGAGATGCAAATAGCTATGAAAGTATAGATTTAACCGTTATTAAGTTCAAATTGACCAACTAAAGATGATTTAAATGTTTTCTTGCGGTACAGTACAGTAAGCACGTAACTGCCTCTCCTCTAATAGGAATTTAACTAATTTAATTTTCAAGGCGAGATAAAGAACCATCTGTTGACGTTAACGAGTTTTCAATCCGTAACAAGTCCACGATACTTCAGGAATATGAAGCCAACTCAAGAATTTGAAGCAAATACATGCCTCTGATCTCGAACATCACCTCTGACGAACATCGAATCTTAGCATTAAAGCATGAGAACTGCTCCCTTATATCCCTAGCCACCTGAAACTTCCACCCTCTAGACACCTCGCAAAAGGGCAAGTCAGTCAGCAGCTTCGAGTCGCACTCTCCAATCAGCGAGTTAAAAACTTCGGGTCACAGAAGCCTGATCTGTACTTGCTCGGGAGCCCAGATCAACTAGTGCAAATATCTATCCTCAAGCCTCCTACTTACTATGACCCTTCCGTTCAAGCCACTCATTCAAAATCGAGCAAACACGGAACAAGCAATCGCAACCGAAATCTGCCATTGCATCAACAATCACAGCGCCGGACCAACCAAAACCCACCACTCGGGCTTCCGCACTCCCAGAGATCGAGCAAAACTCGAGCCGCCAATCTCAAACAAAACGACGCATCCCGAGCACGACAAACAAGGCGCACACACGATTACCTCGCGGGGATCAGAGCAAGATAATTGACGGCCGCCGGGAGGATCTGGACCACAATGTGGGCCCCCACGAGCACCACCGCCATGCCCTTGCAGAGCTTCGTGAACCCGGCGAGGGAGCCCGTTCCCGTTCCCGTTCCCTGCCACGGCATTCCACATCCGAATTCGCGTCACACGAACAAAGAAACCGCTAAGGAAACCGTAAAGGCGGGGGAAAACGGCGCGGGGGGAGGCGATCTCTTCCCCCCGCGCCGCGCTTGAATCGCGGGAACTTGTGGGGGGTGGGGAGGGGGGGGATGGGAGGCGTACTCCGGAGAGAGAACTCATGGCGGCCGGAGATTGGATCGAGCGGAGGATCGGTCGTCGGCGGCGGCGGCGGCGGCGGAGGCGGAGGCGGCGGAGGAGGAGGACTGATCGGAGTCCGGCGCGACTTGCGAGTCTTCGTCCGTGTCGGTTGGGTTTGGAGTGAGAAATGAGTTGCACAGAGACTTCTCTGGCTCGAGAGCACCTCCTAGATCGGAGAAGGAGAAGGAGATGGGCGCATGGGAAATAGCAAAAATTGGAAATAATAATTAAAAAAATATTAAATATTAAATATTTTTTTAAATTTATTAATTGCGTCGTGAATTGTGAAGGTGATCTTTGACCCACAAAAAAACCTAAAGTGTGAAGGCGATGAGAACGTTATTATTAACTCCATACGCTATGAATTGCTTAATATTCACCCTTTCAGTGCTGGTTTAGGAGCCAACCGTTTCACTTTCCATCGTTTACCTTTTGGATTATTATCATGAAAGGCTCTAAATCGATACACTTGTGACATATTTACCGTCAATTAATTTCCATCTAATTTTACTTTGAAATAGCTGAATTGGATGATACATGACAAATTGGTATTGCAGGTCTACGTGAAAATTCATGACTCTATCTCTTTGCTTTTTCAATTAGCCCTCATTTGATAAAAATTAGGGCCCTCTCTCTCGGAGCATTCTGATTCTTCTTACTCATCCTCTTCGTCGAGCACTCTCCTTCATTGTTGTCTTTGTGATTAGGCATCGCAACTTGTTCGAGCACACTCTCCTAAATGTTTTCAAATTAGGGCTAATTAAAGAAAAAGAGAGAGCTTTTGAATTTTCACGTGGATTCGCCACTCCAACTAAGTTGTTGCCATGTACTATCCAACTTAGCAATTTCAAGGTAAAATTTGATGGAATCTAACAGAGGGTATATTTACCATGGATGTACTAATTTGAAGTTTTTTGTGACCAAAAAATTAGTTTGGGTTATATTTGTCAATAATGTAATAATTTTGGATTTTTCGTGGTATAAATCTTTTACTTTTACCCCCATAAATAAAAATCCCGTGCACATCACTCATGCTAACAGAAACAATAACGGCAATTTAACCGTTGAATAAAAACTTTGGAAATATTATCTAACTAGTAAAAGTGCTGGGCAAGCATATACTCCTTTAAAGTTCAAGGAATTTTGTGTAATTTCCCTTAATTTTTTCATACGGGGTATGTTATCGAGTGCTTCGAGAACTTATCAACCATATTTACTAAAAAAATCTTTTGTAATTTTCAGTGCATTGATTACACATAATATGAGACAGACAATGAATTAGTAATGACAAACTTTTGTTTTCATAATAAACAGATAAAATCGAGTTCTCTCGATGATGGGGTTTATTAGTGAGAGGAGTCTTTGAAACGATAATAATTATTTCCGTCTTTTATTAATTATTTCTATTGAAATTCTCTTTTTTTTTTTACTTTCCAGAAATTACATTTTTGGAACTATAGTATTAAATGGAATTCGCTTTTGATTCTTATACTTTGTTTGATTACAATTCTAGTCCCTGTACTACTCCCTGGCAACAATTTAAGTCAGAGTGTCTAATTTGTGTTCAAAATTCGCTAGAAATGCTAAGGGGCCCCTTACGTGTACAAAACTTAAAACAAATTACACTTTTGGTCCTAGTATTTTTGGGAACTATCAATTTTAGTCCCTGTACTTTGTCTTAGTGATAAAACTAATGTGCATATCTTTTTTTTTTTAGCGGAAACTCAATTGTTTACATCACATTTCCATCCGAAATATTATGAAATGTTCGAATCAAGGCCAACAATTAATTCATGAATTCTATGTTTGCAAGTATGTCCAATCAGACTGATAGTCCATTAAATTTAATTTCGCTATACGTAACAATGACTTCCTCATTTTCAGCTCTAATTTGTATAAATTAAAATTTAGGACTTGTTTCCTGAATACTGTAGATGACATTTAAATCCTCAAACCACAATTTTAGCTCACTATATAATAGGCAAGACATCACAAATGGATTAAAACGATCCTTCCAACGATAGTCATATTAAGAATTTTTCATCCTAATGGTTATAAATCGGTTCGGGTAGCGTGGAGCTTATTCATATCAAGTGTCGATCTCAACTCTCGGTTTTTTTTTTTCTTTTTGGTAATAAATATTAATCATAAAGGCTTATTCATAAGCATATCATACGTTAAACAATAGTCGGAGCAAATTTTACTTGTGATGGGAATGTGGGAAATCACGCTTAAAATCTCAGCAGTAATTGCAAAAACTATCCACGTCATTGTTTTGTGGACAAAGAGGCGCCAAGAAGTGATATGCACGTCTTGTGCACCTTGTAACTCCAGAGTGCAAGGCGTTCTCGGTACCAAAAGATGAGACAAAACATATCGAATGAAAAGAATGAAAAGGGATGGCAATGAGCTTGCAGCAACGGCCGATGTTCCTTGTTTACGGGGTGAAAATTGTTTAAAAAGTCCTAAACTTATTTTGCGATGGTCAATTCAGTCCTAAACTTATTATACGATAGTCAATTCAGTCCTAAAATTTTCAATTTTGCCAATTTAGTCTTAGACCTTTCGGTTGTGTCAATTTGTCATAAATCTTTTGAGAATTTGTCAATTTAGTCATTCTACCCAATCTTGGCCTAAAATCACTAACGTAGATGCCGGCCCTCTTACATGGTATGACCAGCGCCGACGTACATAATTTTTGCAAAATTTTTAAAAATTTTATGAATTATTTTTTTTCTTATTTTTATACATGTCACCGGCCACTAGGCGAGATCTCCACTGCCCTATTCTCGCTCCATGACCAGATTTGATCTTCATCAAAGACTACATCACGACTGATAATGATTTTCTTGGTGATCGGATCATAAAGCTCATAAGCTTTTGATTGATCACTAATGCCAAGAAAAATGCATTTTTCTCCCTTGTCATCTAACTTTTTTCTCTTCTGGTCCGGAATGTGGGCATAAGCAACACACCCAAAAATTCCTTTGGTGATATATTTTGAATAGCAAGAGTGGGATTTTTGTTCAAAATATGAATGCTCCAATTGACTACTTCGGGCCAAATTTTTTTCGAAATGCCACTTGTTGTCAAAAGGCTTCGTACCATATTCAAAATAGTGCGATTCTTCCTTTCTGCAAACACCGTTTTGTTGTGGCGTATAGGCTATTGTGAGTTGCCTCTTGATTCCATGCATCTCGCAAAAAATTGCAAATTAATGTGACTTGTATTCTCCACCACGATCAGTGCGAAGAACTTTTTATTAGGTTGCCAACTTCTTTTTCAACGAGTGCTTTATGGCTTTTAAAGGCTACAAAAGTTTCAGATTTTTCATGCAAAAGTGAATCCAAATTTTCCGGCTATAGTCATCAATGAAGGTAATTATGTATCTTTTACCTCCATTGGAAGATGGATTTATCGGCCCACAAATGTCTGAATGAATGAGCTCCAAAGTCTTCCTTGCTCTCCATGATTTTCCTTGTGGAAATTGACTACGTTTTTGTTTACTCACAACCCATTCTTCACAAATTTGAGAAGGAGCTGTAATTTGAGGAAGACTAGTCATCATGATCTTTTGATGTAGTGTTCTTAGCCCAACAAAATTGAGATTTCCATAACGAAAATGCCATAACCAAGCCTCATCCTTTGATCTCACGGAGAAGCATGAATGGGTAGTATTGTGGAGATAAAGCAGAAACATTAGTTTCTCCGTCATACTGACTTGGGCAATTAAGCCCAATTTTTCATCTTGTATTTTGCAAATGCCTCCTTTGATAGAGATCTCATATCCCTTCTCTTGTAGTTGGCCAGCACTCAGCAAATTGGTCTTTAACTCAAGGACATAAAAAAACGTTTGAGATAGTTTGCATTGAATTAATCTTTGTGTGAATTGTTACCTTCCCTTTTCCCATAACAGGGACGGTGAAATATCTCCAAACTTCACAGTGTTGCGGAAAGATTCATCCAAATCAGACAACACATTTTTATCTCCACTCATGTGGTTGCTACAGCCAGTGTCTAAGTACCATATGTTTGGTTGAGTTTCTTCCTTCACATGACACACCATCAAAAGCGGTGCTTCTTCTTCTTTTTCTGCAAAGTTAGTTCTTTCTCCACTTTGTCTATTCAAATTAGTGCGACATTCTGAATTGGAATGGCCATACCCGAAACACTCTATATTGGATTGTCTGCTGACTTTTGGTCTGTAACCAGTTGAATGCTGACCTCCACGGGCCTCTTCCTTTCCCTTGAGGGCCATAATACTGATTATTATTAGACTTTTTATTTGAGCTGCTGCGATCATTTTTTCCTCTGCCTTTGCCTCTTCCACGCTCACCACACCATCTTTCTTTATTTGTTTTAGATGATGATGAAAAATGGTTTTCAGTTGAAGCCTTCAACGCTTGCTCCTCCATCTCTTGCTGTTGAATTTTTGCTCATGAACCAATAAAGAACCCGCAATTCATCAATTGAAAGTTCTTCGATATCCTCAGCTTCCTCTATGGAACAGACAACAAACTTGAATTTTGGTGTCAAGGATTGAAGAATTTTCTCAATCATGGTAACGTCCTCCATCTTGTCGTCATGAATCCTCATCTTATTGACAATTGCCATTGTCCGGGAAAAATAGTCCATGACCGACTCTCCCGATTTCATTTGTAGCATTTCAAACTGCGAACAAAGTGTTTCAAGCTGCTGCCTCTTTGCTCTTGTTGATCCTTGATATTTCTTCTTCACGGAGTCCCAAATTTGCTTGGAAGTATCCTTGCAAAGAATTGCTTCCAAGATTGATCTATCAATAGCTTGGAAAATATAATTTTTGGCCTCGAGATCTTTCAGCTTTAATGCATCCAGATTTGCTTTTTGCGTTGCTAACAAAACAGCTCCTTCCTCTGGTAACTACTTGCCAATACTCCTTGGACCTGAGGAAATTTTCCATCAGCATGCTCGAATGATCATAGCAACCATCAAAACGCAGGATAGCTGGTTGCACAAATGTTTTCGAGGCCATTGATTTCAACTGCGATCGCAAGAGTAAAATGGAATAGAGCTATTGCTATATTCTCACAGACTCCATCTCTTATTTTTTTTATGTGTTTGAACTCTCAACTCTCAACCTCTTTATGAACGCAGGCTCTGATACCACTATTACAAAAAAAAAGGCGCAATTGTAGATAAAGAAAGAGATACTAAGAGGAAATTACTTCTCTTCTTTTTTATTTATTTGATAAAAGACCTTTAAATAGGTCATTGATAACAACGAGATGACAATAAAAAGAAACCAATTCCTAAAATCTAGGATGGTAACATAAATCCTAACAAACCAAACAATTTTGACTTATTCTAAAGGAATCAAATTGACTAATTATATCCAACAATGTTATGGCTGACGGTGCTCGATATATGCACGGCACAGTTCTCTGATTCATTTGAAAACATGAAATCTTGTGTTGCTAAATACCCATATTACGACACAATTACACGTTAGCTGTGAAAGTTGTGCATTTTAAAAGGGTATAAACCCCTCTTAATTAATCCTCAAATTAACGGACAATTCAAATTCATCTAATGGATTAAATTTTGATTTGTGCGGATTAAATTTTGATTTGTGCACTTATTGGAATATGACAAAAGTCATAATTGGTACATCTTGTTGGATAGAAAGCAATCCGTTTGATGAGCGAGATAATAATACCCATTCTATATCTATAGTAGATTTGTAGAATAAGATATCGATAAATGGAACTATTATGATTGTTTTGGAAACTATAACAAAATTAAAACTGAGAAAAATAAAGAATACATAGATTTACGTGAAAAACCTTTGCGGAAAAATCATGGGAAGAGAAAAAGTAAAATCCACTATAGATATTTGAGGATTACAAGAGGTGGCTCAAAATCAAAAGATTCTTTCTGTTTCTACTTCTTAACCTAATAACTTTATATATATGTTACTCCCAAGGCCTAACGTTGGCCAAACCCAGAATTTTTAAGACATATACAACAGGAACTCTATATCTTTAACCTTTGCTTAATGGTTGGAATTAGGACAAAAATAAAAACTTAAAATTATTTGTAGCAACTCACATCTCACTAATTCTTCGACCAAAAAAAATTCTCACTCATACATTTTTTATGGGTGATTTTCAGTATTTTTAAGGAAGATAAATTGAGTATCTAATCCGCCGAGTAGAACGGATTTGCTTCCATCCGAACAATATTCATTCATCACCATTTTTTATGGGCGATATTTTAATATTTCTTTGGGAAAAGGGTCTGTGCTCTTATTTTCTCAAATAAGAGTCCGAAGTAGATTTTGTGTCAAATAAGGGTTTGAAGTGGCATGGTTGTCTCAAATAAGGGCTTAAAATGGTCATGAAAGTCTCAAATAAGGGCTTAACCTCATCGGTCGCCGACCAGCAAAATATTTCGACCAATTAAGGGTATTTTTGTCAAAAAATCATTTTAATTTTAAATTATAATTTAATTTTGTTTCTTTTTTCTTTTTCTTTTTTTTCCTTTTTATGGTTTTCTCTTAGCCATCTGCGAAACCCAGGAAGGGCTGCGCGAGGGCGACCCTTGCCAGATCGGGATAGACGACCCTTGCCCAACCCTACTCAGGTTTCGTAGGCCACCGGCGAAGAACAAAGAGAAAACCAAAAAAGAAAGAGAAAAGAGAAAAGAAAAAGGAAAAAAGAAAAGAAAGGAAAAAAATTCAAAAAAAGTTGGGAAATTTGTAATAAACATAAGGGTAAAACCCCTCTATATTAGGGTAATTTAACAGTTTCCGACTTTAAACTTCTGCTCTTAACATATCTAATCTAAATCCATGAGGAATTTTAAAGTCATAAAGTATTAAATTACATGTCTTTGGAGGTAAAAATTGAAATATTTTTTAAAATGATTAATGCCACGAAATACCTCAAACTGTTACATTTGTGACAATTACTCAAATCTAATTTTTTGACTATAAAAAATTTCAAACTGGTACATCTGTGATAAATTTAATAAAAACTAATTTTTTGACAACAGAAAATCTCAAATTGGTACACTTGTGATAAATTTACTCTCCGTTAAAGTGGATTAAAATAACGAAAAATCACAAATTGATAAACCCGTGACAAACGGAAGGGTAAAACTCTAAATTGGTATACTCGTCAACTGCCACATGTCATCCAACTCAACAATTTGACTGTAAAATTTAAAAGAAACCAACAGAGGGTAAATTTATCACAGATGTATCAGTTTAGGGTTTTTCGCGGTATTAACTCTTTTAAAAATCTTGAAACATATCAATGGAAATCCCTAAATGTGAACAACGTACCGTGAAGAGAGACGATGGTTTTGTTTTCATTTATTTATTTTTCATTTTCCCCAAGTATTTCTGGAAAAGAAAAACTTGAATTAATGCATCTTGAATCCACCACCACAGAAAAGCCATGCGTAAGATCCAGCGGAAGAAAAATCCCACGTCGACGCCGGATTGGATCGACGAAAGACACGTGGCAAAGTCCCATTGCGTCTCCGCAGATAACGAGCCAATGGCAACCTAAGTTCAGATTCGCTAAGATCTCCTTGTTCCAAGCTCTGTCTGCTACAACTGGTACAAGCTTCTCTCTTCCACTCCATCAGTTCATTCGTTCACCTCCCTACCTCTCTCTCTCTCTCTCTCTCTCGCCGCAGTCTCAGAAGGCTTCTCAATCGTCACCGATGGCCGCCAACTCGTTGATGAGCTGCGGCGTCTCCACCACCGCCTTCCCATCCGTGCTCTCCTCTTCCAAGTCGAAGTTCGCCGCCGCGGTCCCGCTCCCGAGCGCCGCCGCATCCGCGAACGCCGCGTCGCGCTTCTCCATGTCGGCCGACTGGATGCCCGGTCAACCCCGGCCACCGTACCTCGACGGCTCGGCTCCCGGGTAATCAGGATCTCGATGCTAATAGCATCCCCTTCCGAGAGAGTGTGTTTGATTGGCTGCCCCGTCTTTAAAGGGTGTTTTCGTGGATGCAGCGACTTCGGGTTCGACCCGCTTCGGCTCGGGGAAGTTCCGGAGAACCTGGAGAGATTCAAGGAGTCCGAACTCATCCACTGCAGATGGGCTATGCTTGCTGTCGTAAGTAGTCTGCACTGCACTTCCTAGTAGCTGATATATGGACTTGGTATCACGGTAACGAGATAGTTTATGGTGATGCAGCTTAGAAAACGTAGATGACAGACTTCTGTCATTGAGATTTATGAATTACTGCTGTTACACTCGATTGGCTCATGAAGATGATCTGTTTCTTTCTTCAATCTTCTCTTAAGATTTCTCGGAGTCTCGTATTTAATTGGCTATTGCTCTTTTGCATCGACGGGATCATCGCAGCCCGGGATGTTGGTGCCGGAAGCCTTGGGCTTAGGAAACTGGGTGCAAGCGCAGGAGTGGGCGGCCAAGCCCGGAGGCCAGGCCACCTACTTGGGCAACCCGGTCCCGTGGGGAACTTTGCCCACCATCCTTGCCATCGAGTTCCTCTCCATTGCCTTTGTCGAGCACCAGCGCAGCATGGAGAAGGACCCGGAGAAGAAGAAGTACCCCGGTGGCGCCTTCGACCCCCTTGGCTACTCCAAGGACCCCGTCAAGTTCGAGGAGTTCAAAGTGAAGGAGATCAAGAATGGTAAGAAATCGATGCGGCCTCGAAGCGCTTTTCCCAAAGCTTTTGTCGAAAATTCATACTAACATTTACTTTATGATATTTCTCCAATCAAGTAGAAAAAAATTGCCTAACTTGTCTGTGGATGTGATGGATAAAGGTCGTCTGGCGTTGTTGGCGTTCGTTGGATTCTGCGTCCAGCAATCGGCTTACCCTGGCACCGGCCCTCTGGAGAATTTGGCGACGCACCTTGCTGATCCGTGGCACAACAACATCGGGAATATCATCATTCCCAGATCGGTTTCGCCTTGAAACAACGTCAAGAAAGATAGAAGAGTTCTATATTAGTTGGACACATCCTGTAAAATCCCTTCGTGATCATCTGTAACGAAACCGTGATCTCATGCTGCGAGTCTCTTATGAATCATGCTAATTGTCTGAAGTGCAAAAGGTTCTTTACTTTGTTCTGCTCAACCTATCAGGGAATGTCGGGGTGTACATTTAGTAAATTACAGAAAGATGAATCCATTAATTGAAAACTTCTCTACCTGAATAAGAAAACTCATTTGGTGCGTTTTACGAAAAATAAATGATTTAAAAAATAATTTCCTAAAAATGATCGCTCGTATAACTCGAAAAATTTTAGCCAATGAGAAATGATTTCATTATTGACAATATTTTACGTTTAAATTGATATTTTCATGAATGATGAAAACATATTTCGTTCATTTATTTTTGTAAGCAATATAAGCAATAATTTTTAATAAATGCTTTTCAAATCGTTTATTTTTCGTGAAACAAACATAGTCTAAATAATGATGATCAAGAAGTGTATCAAATGTGAATATCTTCAATCGAGTCGCAATCCTAGCTTTGACAATCGATCCGGTTTGGGAAATTATTTACAACTTATTCCACATCATAATGTAAACGTGTGTGTGTGTGTGTATATATATATATATACACTTGAAAATTTCATAATGTATATAGGGATAATGACACAAACATTCCCTTAACTTTGGCCCAATGTGTAATTTGGTTAATGAACTTTTAATTTGTTTAATGTAGTCTCTGAACTTTAGCCTAATATTCAATATGGTCTCTGGACTTTTGGTACATATTTAATTTAGTCCCGAACTATATGAAGATGTGAAGTCAAGGTCCAGGGACCACATTGAACAAATTAAAAGTTCAAGGATCATATTGAATATTAGATTAAAGTTCATGGACTACATTAAATAAATTAAAAGTTCAGGGACCAAATTGCACATTGGGACAAAGTTCAAAAGATTGTTTGCCATTTTCCCATGTATATATTCACTTTCTATTTTTTTTTATTTCATACTTCATAATTAAAGACTTACCTTGTTACTAGCGCCTAAACTTTAACATTGCAATAACACATTAACTCTAATCCGTTAAAAGAAAGGACCCAAACCTGTTGATACGTGGGCAGCAGCCAAGCACCACTCTCCACTCTTTTCTTTTTATTGAGCTTACAACTTAGTTTTGAAATGCAATCGATTCTTAAATTTTTCAATTAGTATAATCGAATATTAAACTTTTTTAAAAAGTGCACTTCAGTCTTTTTGGTGAAAAAACACCCCGAAAGTACTCGGGCAACAATAAAAAAAGCCTACTTGGTAACCTCAAATTGAATTCCCCGACATACATACAGCACCTTATGGTAGAGATTTAGGATTTGATTTGCACTTTCCGAATGCTTAGGATTCAATTCAGAGCTCGGCTGTGATCCGATACGTGTGCGATTTTCCCACAAGATATCAACCATTGGAAAAAAAAAAAGCAGTATCTCAATTCAAAATCAGTCTACAATCACCGAAGAAAAAAATGGAAATTCTTTATTTATTGAAGCATTGGAGCAAAGAAAGTAAATTGGGACCAAAACAAAGTATTCACTTATGGTCGCTTTCTGTATTGCATCTAGTCTCAAGGTTTGTGTTGGCAGACACAAAGCTTCCCAACAGGCAAGACCTGGCAGATAGCCTGGATGAGCTTGCCCCCGTACGCCGCCGTGCACATGTTGGTGCAATCTGGCTGGCTGCAGTCGATGACGACCTCGACGCGGCTCACGCCTATCTCGGGCAGCATCGGGGTCGTGACTATCTCGGGCATCGCGGAGGCTGCCACCGAGGCAAGCATCACCATCGCCAACACCAAGGCCACGCAGTTTACCATCTTCGCTTCCAATTTGTTAATCAAAAGAAGAATAATAGCAACTCAACAATCTCTCCCTCTCGAATTTCTGCAAAGATATGGACTGGGGAATTCTTTTGCGGAGGCATTGCTGGGGTTGTTATAGGCTAGCGAACATTAGTTTCTTTCATGGCAAGATGTGAATCTGGATATTTCGCGAATCTAAATTATAATCTTTCCAGAAGTACTGTAATGCTTCATATCCAAAATGAGTATAAAAATCTTGGGAAATAATGGGAATCCAATTTATCAATTCGTCCTTTTATGTTGTACTTGTCAATCAAGGCTATCTCGACAAGACAGCTTCCTTTTTCACTTGAAGAGATCCATTGGACAGAATAACGACATTCCATTCCATAACCATGAACACGAGTATTGAAATACTAAATATATGCCTAAGTCTAGAAATAGAAATATAAGAGGCCCGTTTTCTCCATCATACATTGTAGAAGCAGCACACTAGGGCAGCTGACAGAAGCATCCACAACATGGAATCCTGATCTGTCAAACAATTACAAACATTGACAGTGGATTCAGTTGAAAACTTCTCTTTTCAGTGAAAACAAGGTTTTGTTTTTTCCTTTATTTATAAGAATAGGCTCTGACCTGGGAATAAGTTTGCACTGGAGGCAGAGCCCTCAACTTTCTGGGTTTTCAGATGTTGTATGCTCTGAGAAATGGAAGCCGATTGCCCCAGGTATGACCTTGTGAGTGTCTTGATCCATGTGAACTCCTGGGTGCTGCAGAAAGGAAGTAGTATGTGTTTGCGATAACATAATTGCAACGAGATGGATTGATATGGTTACAAATTCGAACAAAGTTGTCCATACCTAGGACTGACCGTGTGGATGGAGCTAATTCTCTCCGTGTAGGCAGCTTCTATCCAGGATGAGTTGGCCAATCTCTCCAGGATGTGCAATCTCTTGTTGTTCCGGATCGAATTACTCGCCATGATCACGTTTGCTGGAACCGTTCCGAATCTGTCATGACCAACAGACTTTTGGTCAGTATGAGCAAGGGTAAAAGACAGCAACTTAGTCTACTGAAAAAACCGAGACTGGACTGTCGAGATTGTCAACTTCTTCACCTCCGGTTTATCTGTAAGCTTAACACCAAATTCACATCTGCTTGGCTTCACATAGACCATGGTGTTACTATTCTTGCACACCTTTAAATAGTTTTTGAAATGATTAATGCAGAGCAATAGGCTTATGCTCTTCGATCTCAATTGAACTTTCTAATGCTAATGCATATCTATGTTTAATGATCAAAAGACATGGTGAGTAAAACTGATCATGGCCTGATCGCAGACAAGGGCCTCTACAATGACTCGTCGTTCACTTCCATTTTTCTTTTCTGGCCTAGACATATGTTTCAGCCTGACGGGCAAGCTTAGGAAGATTCGTGTAGGTTAAACCATGGACCGTCCAATCTCAGCCTATGCTGTGGGCAAGTTAACAAGATTAGGACTTACGAGCACTCGCCGGGGTAGCCATTTATTTCTCTGCAGCTTCCCTGTGGACACAAGTACCTGCATTACATGGAAACAACAGATTATATCGATGATCTGATCAAATCTTAAACAGTCAACTAGGAATTTTAAGTAATGTTAACTTAGCTCAAACTATGTACAATAGTCAAAATACATACATGAAGTCTCTTACTGATCTTTTAGACCATGACTGATTATAAGGCCCATCCATGGAGTAAAGCAGAGCAGTGTCTCCTCTCACAAATGCAACATCACCCAAACCTTCCATGAGGC
Organism: Syzygium aqueum; assembly: GCA_031216185.1. Classification (NCBI taxonomy): domain Eukaryota; kingdom Viridiplantae; phylum Streptophyta; class Magnoliopsida; order Myrtales; family Myrtaceae; genus Syzygium; species Syzygium aqueum. Next base: position 2,616,512 of record CM062240.1, read on the forward strand.
ACCGAAATGCACCCGTGTCGCCATAGTACAAGCTGTCCCGGCGGCAGTTAGTGAAGTTCTCATTCTTGTCACGACATCCGCTGCAAATCGCTTGTCCTCCGAGGTCAGAATCGGATGGAGCGCAGACCTTGGAGAAGAAATTTGCCACAATGTCAACATCGTCCATTTTATCGGAACCGACCAACTTCTTGATGTGATCGATGGGGTAGGTCCACCCGGAGGCGGAGGAGTATCCTCCGTGGCAAGACCTGTGGCCCTTGTAGTCCATTAGGTTGAGGTCTTGTTTGGCCTCGCAGGACTTTCGGTGGACAACGGCGATGGCGTCATAGGACTCGGCGCGATTGCAGTAGACTTCATTTGATATGGCTTTCATTGAATAGTTGAGGAATGCGGTGAATGCTGAGCCTGCTTCTAAGTTTATGATGTCTGCTTCGCCTTTTCTGATGGAGTCAAGGCACTCGTTGGTGCTGTCTCTGATGACACTAGTAAGAGAGGGAAAATGTAGCAGAAACTTATGAAGGTCTTTCGTCATTTACTTAATTAAAAACTCATGAAGCTGAGTATTGTTCTCCTCTTGAACTTACCATGTCCACAAGTAATTACTAGATTGGCTCAAGAGATTCAAAAGTAAGCGGCAATCCTCCATTTCCCCCCTCACCGTGCACCATCTCACTGTCTCCTCCGACTCCATCGGCGGCAGCGCAGAGCTGCTCTCACCAGAGTCCTCATCCGCACTTCCACTTGCTCCCCCCACCGCGGCTGGAGATGGACCTCCCACTGGTGCTAACGTAGGAGGCGGCAGAGGTGACGGACGCTTGGATGACCGCGATGGTGCCGGCGGGGAGTAATCTGTGGAGGCAAATTCGAAGCCATCGTCCGGAAATGGCTCCCGCTCCGGCGGCGGAAATGCCACGGCAGAGGAAGAAGGCTCTGGAGTTGGCGCGAAATCTGGAGAGAAAAAGATATATAAAAAAGAAAAGCAACCAGTCATGTAGGAAATCCTAGAAGCTTTGAGCTTGTTTGTATGCGTTCGACTTGGAATGTAGTGAGACTTACCGTGAATTGCTGAAGCGTAGGTGAACGAGGAGGAGAAGAAGATGAAGATGAAGAAGAGAGATGAGACCTGCATCTCGGAGGTCAGAGATTGATCTCGAAGGGCATTGGAGTATGGAGTGGTGTGACTAGTATTTTAACTTGAACCTTTTCCAGTGACGAACTTGTTTCTTTATGATGTTAAATTGATTGCTTTAGAGGGAAGAAATGGCTGCCTCTAGATGTGCAATTTGAGTTGACTTTCTTCTAGTTTTTTAGCCATTGTTCTACTTGGTACCGGTGATGAAACTAGCTTTGGAAGCAATTGCTCCCTCTCCGTTTTCCTTCTTTCTTGTTTACCAGGACAATTCTATTGTTTAGTTAAAAAAAGGATTTTTTTTTCGGTGCTGATGAATTTCTGAAGGAGCATGTAAGTGCCAAAAAAGTTGACTTCCTAGTAATTTATTGACAACATTATCAACAGTTTCATAAATTATAACTAACTTCTATTTGTCTTTCTTACCAATTTTTTAAATTTACCGAGTTCTATGTAAATTAACCAATCTTTATTTGAGTGATTTATCAACGCATCACATGCAAAGAGACCAACATAAACAACAAAATAGATTATAAAAAGACAACACACCGTTGAAGGGGCTACAATCAAAGTTATAATTTTGACTGATAATTCGTCTTATTCCTAGTGTTTTGTCAAAAATTGAAGATGGTGGACTGTAAACCTAACACGACCACTCATTATCGTTTTTGCTGCAGAATCTCAAGGTCATCTTCATCTTTGCTTCAACTTTAGCCGCCAAAATTGGATTGGGGTTTGTAAGAGGAATTAGGGCATGAATAAGAGAGATTGATTGGTGAGAATTTGGAGATTTGAGGTTGATTTCAGGCTTTAGTTACAAGATCGAGAACCATACATTTTATCCAAGCAAAAACAAGAAGTTTTGTTAAATGTCAATCCATGCCATGCCGTTGCCGTTGCCATTACAAGCAAGACAATTGGAAATGACTGAATTGCCACATCAAATAAGTCGGGCAAGACTTAGCCTAGAGGACATCAATACACTTGCTCTCAAAGATTTAGGGCTAAATCGATTCAATTAGAAAGTTTAAGACTCTATTGAATTCCACACAATAAGTTTACGACTGATTGTGCAATCTTCCCCTCTGATTTAGGGTTGGTAATATTTTAAAAAATTTTGGTAAATTTAAGACGTTAAGAAATGCAAATAAAAAGTTTGTAAATGATAAGAAAAATTTGAGAATTAAAAAAAAGTAAATAAATATTTGTAAGTAACCGATATGAAATTTGGTAATTTAAGAGTATGTAGTAATTTAGGCTCCATTCGTTTCATAGGAAACAACTTCCAAGAAAATATTTTCCAAGTTTTCCACATTCATTTTACGGAAAATGAACTGACTATGAAAAACATTTTTCCTCAGTAGACAAAACACCTTCAAAAGTGAAGGAAATGTTTTCCTCTTTTTGAAAAGAGGAAAACATTTTCCCCCATCCATCTTTCATCATTCATAATAATTAATTTTATTTTTAATTAGCTTTTTTTTTCTATTTTTTTTCCTTTTTTTCTATCTTCTTCTCCGACTGGTCATTAGCCACGGCATCGGCCGGTGACTAGCAACAGGCGAGCTCGAGCCTCGCCAGCCTGTAGCAAGGCTCTGCCTCGTTTGATCCGACAAGGCCCGAGCTCGCCCGACCTGCCTTGGGCGAGCTGGGCGAGGGTTGAGCCTAGTTCGAGGTCGCCAAAGCCTCGCCGACCTTTGGCGATGTTGGGCGAGGCTCGAGCCTCGCTGAGCTCGCTGGATTGGGCAAGGCTCAAGCTCGGCCTTGCCAAATTAGGCGAGACGAAGCCTTGCCATATGCCCGCGAGGCTTGACCTCATTGGAATTTGGCGAGCTCAAACCTCACCGGCGGCCACCCGGAGAAGAAGAAGAAGGAAAAAAGAAGAAAAAGAAAAAGGAAAATAAAAAAGAATATTACAAATATTTTCAAAAAATAAAAATAAAAAATTATTAAGAGTAGTGCAAGGAGGAAAATTTTCCCATACTGAACAACAGAAAATATTTTCAGAGATTCTTTTAGATTTCAGCAGAACATTGAAAAATTGTGCCATTTTCCAGAAACACAACATTTTCTGCAAAACGAACAGAGCCTTAATGAGAGAAAGTTGGTCAGTCAAGTTAATTAGGTTGGAAAAATCTAAAAAGAGTTCGCCTATTTCGTACAACTAAAAATTTAAATACTGAATTTTAAGTATCAACAATCTTAAGCGCTAAAAGTAAAATTAAAAAATTGTTTGATGATGATAAAGAATTGACATCTAAATTATATTAACCTCTTATCAACTATAAAAAAAAAACCATTGTTGGTAGGTTTTATCTGCAAGATTCTAATTATCATCCATTATTTTTCTATTAGTAGAATTAAAAGACCAGTCCCTTATTTAATAGATTAAGTGGATTTTTGATCTAGTTGAATAGTTTAAGTCAATTCTGTTTTAGATTATCAAAGAAGCTTAATCTCAATATGCGCATAGTTTTTAGTTTTCAACACATAATTGGGTTATCGTACTAGCATTTAGTAAATATAATGGGTTGCTAACCAAAACAAATAAAAAGTGGCAACTCAATTGAAAAGTTGATAAATTTTAGAGTATGATTAAATGTTGGTGAATAATTTAAATGGGCGTTAGTAATAGAAAAACTAGTTGGCAATTAATCCAACAAAATTTGGTAAATCATTTTCATTTAGGTCGATAGTTTTCATATAAGTAAATTCAAAGCGTTGCTAAGTTATGCAAATAAAAGATAGTTAATTAATATAAAAATTGCTAATTTACAAACTATGAAAAATAGTAACTTCTTAAGCGTATTGGTAATTAACCAATAAGTTCCCCGGAAGAAAGTCATTGGTCATTTTTTAACCAACAGTTTTCGGCACTAAATGTTATTTATTGAAATTTACCAGCACAGAAAAAAATCAATATCTTTTTACATGGAAAAATAGAATTATGCCATTTAACGCCGTAATTCTTGATCTTCCTTGAAAAGAAAAACAAACAAACAAAAAAAAACACTGTAATTTTCGATCAATAAGAAAAAAAATATATTGCAGCCTGGAAAAGTAAGCAAAATTATTGAGTCTCATCCTAATAAGGCCTTGAGCAATTGTTGCCCTAAGCCCTCAGCAATGGATCCTGACCAACATGAGATGAGAGGATGTTTTCTGCACGGACGATGTTATTGATCGTCATAATTTGTTCGTCACGGAGAAGCAATCATCGACGGGTCATTAGGCCGTCGGTCTTGGCAGATCTTCGGGCGATGGCAAGGCTGCCAAATGGGGACGGAGCTATCCTTAGGGCGGAGGGATGAGCTGCGGAGTTGCAGGCGCTCGCCGAGCTCTTGCCCGGTGCCGGACTAGCCGAAGCTGGCTTTGCAGAGCTGTGCAGTGTGCACGACCAGAGCTACAAAGTCGATGCGGCGGCAGGTGCGTATCGGTGGGCTTTGATTTCCATTAATAAATAGCTACATGGTCCTGGTGCTAGACGGCCCAAATTGGCCATACGACTCCGACCCGGAAATCATATGTTTAGCCTGACTAACTTGAAGTCCGAGGCCCACCACATATGGCGGGGTACACAGCCCCATGTAGGGATGTAATTCCTATGCAGAATCCTCTGATCAAGTGGTCTTCGAATTTGTATCTTGTGCAATCGAATCCTTCGACTTGCACAATCGGTACAATTGAGTTCCCTTGCCGCCCATTCTGGTGGATTGAAGTTAACTCGGCTGGAACTGGCGAGATGTCTAGTATTGAAATTAGTCTTTGCCACGATGGAAAACTAGAAAGGTACTGAGAATTTTGCTTAGTGCGATTTATTCAGCACGAATTCATCATTAAGGTGGTAATGATATTTGCCACATCATGCTATCAGTCGTATCGACCGACACGTTAGTTTCAATTTGCCGAAACTAAAGATCAAAGAGTCTTGATCGAATAAGTTGCGAAATTCAAGGACTTGATGGCACAAATTATCTCGAGGAACCATATAAATCTCGTTTTACAACCGAGTGGCTGTATAAATCAGCATATCTCATGAACTCACACGTTTAGGCAATATCCCGCTTCACAAATCAAACTCAACCTCAACTTTTACAAGTTTCCAGACATGCAATGCAACGCAACTAGTGCAGAACTTAGAATACTCCAATAATAGAGTATACCTTTCTTGTAGCCCAGAACTCATTCTAACCGTTGGTGTCATTGTCCTTTCCAAACCTCGCCATTGTTTCATGTGTAATGCACGATTGCGATAGGTGCTGCAGTAAAAAAAAAACAGAAAAACAATTACGGTAAAGAACCCTAATATCCTGCCATGCACTCAGTTCCTGCTTTGAGATCAGTCTAAACTAGGGCAGATCAGGGACATCATGAGCTCCTTGAGAAAAGGAAAACGATGGTAAGAAACACTCAATGGGGACACTGAGTTCGTCACGGTCGGCGTGAGACAGCAGAATCTAGCCGCGAGGCGCTAACAAACACAAAGAGTGGGGCGCTGATTTACTGCAGAGAAGCAAAAACCAAACATCTGACACCATGATTCCCACCCTTGTTCCTTCCAACACTCTACACGATAAGAAAGAAAACAGCAAAACAACGTTTCCCATTTTTTAAAGTGGAAAGGGTTTTGCCCTTGCCCTCTCTTCTCTTCCCCCATTTTCTGCATACAAGGAAAAAGGGCAGCTCTGCAGCTTTTTCTTCTACAGGTGGGAATATCGATCACTCTCCTATCAGAACACCACCTTCATCTCTGTCATCGTTGGATGGCCCAAGAACTAGATTTCAGTTGTTGATTGAAAATTTTTTCATTAGTAATCGCGTGGTACGACACTTTAAAATAAGGATCGTGATCAAGTGCAATAAGATCACGATGATATATCTTAATCCCTCGAGTGACCATAGAAAACGGTCCCCTCTTTTTTTCTCTCTCTTTCAAATAATAGTACTTTTCTTTCTCTAATATTTGGAAATTGCTTTGTCCAATTCCAAATGGGACATGGGGTATTAGGAAACAGAAAAGTGGGATGGGGTTCTTGCAGATTTATCATATGTCGACTCTGTTTCTTGTTTTCTTACTTAAGGAAGAATTTAATCGACGAACTTTAGCAAATTCATCAACCGGAGAATCTTCGTCTGTGTATATAGTCTCTGAACATACTCGCGAATTTTCTTTTCCTTACTAACATTGGACCTAATGAAAAAACATAGTTATTCTCTTTATTTATCAATAGCGATGTAATCACAATTTGTTCCAATTCTTAGTCAATGATCTTCTTATTATATTAATTCTGTTCTGCTGTCTCCAATATAGTTTTGTTCTCATACCCTTTGTCCCCTAGGGTTTAACCTTTAGTGATGATGGTTTTGTGTACAAAAAGAAGTATCCGGTTCATCAGCTATCATCTGACGTGCACAATTCCTGAGGGTTGAGGCCGACTAGCTGGGCAAGCATGGTTTGTACTTAGGACCCATTAAAATAGATTTCAGAAAAGTCCAATAGCTATCTTATGACCACCCTTCCAACTACCAGTATCAACCGTGCGTTCTCTAGGGTTTTGGGGCTATGAAAGAATGTGTTTACCTGTGAATGTACGTGCTCGACTTACTTGAACATTATTTTGTTTTTTAGTTTTGGTGACTTTAAGCTTTATTAATAATTATATAGTTATATCACCCGCCTGGGTGGCGCTGCTGGCGCGGGCACTCTTCCTCTCGCAAAAGGTTGAGTGTTCGAATCCCGGGTGCCGCAGGGTGACTTAACCGGTGGCACGTGTGTGGTGACTAGCACGTGTCGCCCCCAGGGTTTACCTCCCGGCTGTCGGCCGTTCGGGGGTTCCCTGGGTTATCAAAAAAAAAAAATTACATAGTTATTAGTTAACTAATCTCTTGATTTTGATACGGTAGGACTCGTATTAAAATTACATCTCGTGCTTAGAGTAACTTCAAAGTATAGCCTTTCGATTCATTGGTGGAGCCTTCTAGCTCCGTTTGTTTCGCGGAATACTTTTTTCCTCATTTTCTAGCATTTGGTTTGTTCAGGAAATTGAGTAAAAAAAAATGTTTTCCTAGTTAATGGAAAACTTATACTTAAATTCAGGAAAATGATTTCCTCTTTAAAAAATCAGAAATCATTTTTCATAATATGACTAGCTATCAGCATTTGATCCGAAATTCTATGCTTGAGCACGGAAACCCTAGCGCTAGTTCTCGGGTCACCGGTGTCTAGGACCACGTCTCCTGTGCCCAGGCCTAGGTCCATCAAGGCTAGGCTCATGACACTTAGGGCTTGTGACCTTAGTGTTATTGTTTGGATTTTTGGTGCCTGCGCTTGGGTCCATCGAGGTCAAGCCCGATACATTGGTACCCATACTTGGAGCCCCCAATGCTCGCAGCCGAGTCCATTGAGGCCGGGCCCGAAGCCCCAGTGCTTGTGCTTGATGACCTGGCACTCAGGCTCGAGTCCACAAAGATCAAGCATGGGATCCTGGTAATCAAGCTCAGATCCCTAACTCTCGAGCCCCAAACAGAGAAAAAGTTCTACAAAAAGCAAAAAGTTAATAGAATTAATTTACCTCAAACCTTTGCAAATTTCTAGTAAAGTAATGGTAGAAGTACATAATAACTAGCTTGCAAAATTAATGTACAAAGTGAACATAATGACGAACTGGCATGATATGTCAATAATCACATGCAGTATGATATGGCAAATTATATGCACAATATAAGGACAAGATGACATGACAAGATAATTATCACGTGTTATATGACATGACGATTCTAATGCGAGAAATAATGATGCGATGTGCAAACTACACACATGAGAGTCATTTATACAATTTGCAGCTTTACTCGAACATGGTGACGTTTATGTAGAAATGCACTCTTTTCCTCTCAGCTAGGTCAAAACAAGATCACTATCTGGTAAAATCAGGGAATGGATTATCGCAAGTGCAGAACCTCAGCTCATGGGTTTGAATCGTGATGGCCATTGACTCTTGACTTTTAATCATATTGTCATAGCCCATTCTACACCTGAACCCAAGCCTTTCGGCGCATGAACTATGGGTTAACTCACAAACAAAGCGGTGTTCTAATGTGCTGCCTTAACATATCCACCACCTTATATCCTCTTAAGACTGCACAATGTGTGTATTTTATCAGCAACAACAACAGCTTGCGTGTTACCATGTCTATCCCATCTAGCATCAAAATTGCCTAATTCTAGATCTAAATAGTCATTATGACAGCCTACTAAAATGCATATTCTAGTTACATTTTGGCAGCATAATGACGTATCACGTAGCTCTAGATCTGATGTCTTTTTTTTTTTTGGTAAAGTAAGTGTGTATATAACTTTTCATAAAACCCAATACAACCTAAGCACAAACCAAGTCATGACCTTAGAGAGACATGAGGATGTCTACAAAAGGTCAGGAGAGGTTCAGCAGGAGCTATACAAGAAGAGGAAGGCAAAGGACAAGGAAAAGAAGAGAGAAAACCCGAGAGGGACAACCAGACAATCCAAAGATTGGAAAAGGAAATCGAAAGCTAGGGAGAACGCCTAGTCAAAGAAAGGATTGTAGCCGGTAGGTCCCAATTCCTTAGCAAAATACGGTTCCTATAGGTGTCTTGAATTCCGCCCATAGAGTTGACTTTATCCTTGACGACTTTGAGAAGGTGCTTGCGCATGCCCGGGATGTATATACTCTTGTTCCTGAATATAGCATTGTTCCTTTCAGTCCAAATGATGTGACATAAGGAGCCAAAGGAAAATCTAGCAATCCGGTGAGCAAATGAGGCACCCCCGAAGACTTTCATCGGCCAATGTATATGCTCATGCCATGGTTTGTTGCGCCAGGGTAGACATCATTTAGTAGCCCACATAGAAGCTAACCTGTTGGTAGTTGAACATTCAAAGAAAAGGTGATTGATAGAATCAGGGATGGATCCACAAAAGACGCAAAGAGCATTGTCAATCCTTCCATTATGCATGAGGAACATGTGGGTAGGTAGTCGATTAAGGGAGATCACCCATAAAAGGAAGGCATGGCGATGAACAATATTTTGATCCCATATGAAAGTGTGCCAAGGAGCCGGTCGTCCTCTCCTGCGGATGTGATTCCAAGCTAGAGCAACCGAAAAGGTTCTTGATGGATGAGAGAGCCAACATAAGGAATCATCAACATCATTAAAAAAAACTGAGGGAGGATCCGTCCAACTCAAAATAGTGGTGAGAGAGTCGAAAGGAAGCCAGGTACCCTCCCAGAAAGTCCTAATCGAGGCATCCCGAGGAATGCGCGAATGATAAATGTCCACATTGCTGAAAAGAAGGTAGAGAGGGCCTCTAGTATGCCACGAATCAAACCAAAAAGAAACAGAATGCCCATTTCCGATCTTCCAGTGGAACATAGTTTGAGCTGTTGTCCTCATGTCAAGGATCTTCTTCCAAGTCCAAGAGCAATATGTGGGTTTGGAGACAGTCCAGAAGTTGGCCTTTTTTAAAAAAGTAGAATGAACCCATTTACACCATAATGATTCCTTATCCGTGAAAAGAAGCCATATGTGCTTAAGGATCATCGCCCCGTTGTACTCGACAAGTCGCTGGATACCTAGCCCACCTTCGTCCTTGGGTAAGCAAACGGAATTCCAAGTTACCCGAGCTCCACCTGGCCCAAGGTCAGGGCCTTTCCAAAGGAATTGTTGCAAGGTAGCCTCAATCCTATATAATATGGACTTCGGGAGGGAGAAGATGGTGGCCCAATAAACCTGGATTGAATACAGGACCGATTTGATAAGTTGAAGCCTACCAGCAAAAGACAAAAACCGATGGCTCCAAGAGCGAGCTCTAGCTGTGATAGCATCAATTAAAGCTTTGCAGTCCTCCTTGCTCAGCCTGGTGGATATGATAGGAACACCAAGGTACCGGAAAGGGAGGGTGCCTTGAGGAAACTCGAGGCATTGGAGTAGCTGGTTGCGCAACTTCGGGGACCCTCCTGATAGAAAGACATTACTTTTTGAGGAGTTAGGTTTTAAGCTAGACCACTCAGTGAAGAAACAGAGAGCTTCCTTGATTAGCTCAACAGATTTCAAGTGGCCTTCAGAAAATAGAAGAACGTCATCCGCAAAAAAGAGATGTGAAAGCTTGGTATATTTACACCTCCAATACCAGTGGAAATCTGGGATCTCTGTTTTTGCCTTGAGTATCCCCGAGAATACCTCCATAACCAAAATAAAGAGATACGGTGATAAGAGGTCTCCTTGACGAATACCACGAGTGCTTCCAAAGAAACCATGCAATTCCTCGTTTATAGAAACAGAGAATTTCGCGGTAGAGACACAAGTCATAACCAACTTGACAAAAGAAGAAGGGAAGTTGAAAGCTAGTAAGGCATTTTCAATGAAGTTCCAATCAACAGTATCAAAAGCCTTTTGAAAATCCACCTTTATGGCACACTTCGGAAGGTATGGTTGGTGATGGAAATCCGCAAAAAACTCTTGAGCGAGCATAATATTATCACTTATGCGACGCCCTTTGACAAACGCTGTTTAGACCGGGCCAATAAGGGAAGGAAGAACACAAGCTAGCCGCCTAGCCAATAATTTGGAGATATATTTATATAGTGTATTACAACAGGCAATAGGATGGAAATCAGACATCGCCAAAGCGTTGATGGATTTTGGCACTAGAATTAGAATAGTGTTGTTGATCTCTTTGAGCATGCATCCCGTCTCAAAAAAAGTCTCTTACCGCATTTAGGGTGGATGGTCCAATGATCTCCCAAGTAGATTTGAAGAAATCAACAGTGAAACCGTCCGGTCCCGGGGCTTTGCCCTTAGCAAGTGAAAAGAGGGTATTTTGGATTTCCTCGTCTAAGACCGGTTGTGACAATGAGTGTCTCTAGCTATCATCTAACACTCGGCCAATAAACTGCCAAATCTCCCTAACAGAGCCATGATTACTAACATTTGTACCATTGAGGAATCCTTGGAAGTGGCCAACAATATGTTGCTTGACCATCGACGGATCAGTTACCAAGACCCCATCCTCAGTAGAAATCGAAAGAATTCTGTTTTGCAAGCGCCTTTTGTTTACAAAGTGATGGAAGAACTTTGTATTCAAATCGCCTTCCTTGAGCCACCGAACGCGGGACTTCTGCCGGAAGAAGGACTCCTCGAAAAGTCTCAATGAAGAGAAGGCTTGCATGAGCTCCACTTCTCTCTCCTGCAGGCTTTGATCAAAAGGGTGAAGCTCAAGAGCTATTTGAACAGCATACAGATCAGTTCTAGCTCGGTCAGTCCTCGAGGAAATGTTCGAGAAGGAGGTCCTGTTCAGCTGCTTCAACTTCGCCTTGAGAGCCTTCAGTTTGCAGCATATATTGAACATAGGAGAGCCTACTATCTGAGTATCCCAAGCTTGCTCTACAAGTTCCATGAATTGAGGATGCGAGGTCCAGAAGTTGAAGAACTTGAATAGCTTGTTAGTGTGATGAGGCTGGAGGATTCTAAGCACCATAGGAGAGTGGTCAGATATCCCAGAAGGAAGAAAAGAAGCTTCCGAATAGGAAAATTGCTGAGTCCAGATGTCATTGGATAGGACCCGGTCAATCTTGCGTAGTTTCCTATTCACACCTGTAGAGTACGTCCATATGTACTTGCATCCCACATATCGGATATCTTCAAGCCCTGCCTGAGTCAGACAATCCCCAAATTCATCAAAGGCCGGGATCCAGGGGGTTATACTACCTACTCGATTAGCCGGGTCCTTGATGGCATTGAAATCACTTGCAACAAAGCCAAGGAAGAGTACAAGAAGAGAGCCTCAAGAGGTCAGCTCAGAGAAGACGCCTTTTGACAAAGGTATGTTCACCATAAACAAGAGTACAGAGACAAGTTTTGTTCAACTGCATCAGTCTGACTTGGACGTGTATCATTTGATCCGAAGAAGACAGAAGAGTGATGTCCAGCTCAGCCGGGTTCCACCCAAACCATATTCTTCCAAGTGGGGAGGAATCATAGTTGGAGAGTCAAGACCAATCAGGACATAGACCTCTCGAGATATCCACAAAAAGAGAGGCTTTGGATTTGGTTTCAATGATACCAATGCAAGAAAGGTGATTAGAACGAATAAAGTGCCGAACCTCAGCTTGGCGAAGGGGGGCAACTAGCCCCCTAATGTTCCACACCCCAAAAAACATCACAAAAGATGGTTACCGCTGAGATCTCCGCGACTGTCTCCTCTTAGATTTCTTGGAGGAGGACAGGCCAAGAGTCTTTAAATTTTGGTCCAACATCGATTCCATTCCATGAGAGAGTTTGGATGTCCCTTCATTTATCGAGGCCAGAGTACGTAACCGGGTGTTGGGAAGGGTCGCCATTGCAGGTTCCTCATCCAGCAAGTCGTCAGAATCAGCCTCTAGCTGGAGGCCAAAAGATTCCCCCGTGGAGGATTGGGAGATTTGGGCATGAACTGCACCATGCTGGTCAGTTACCTCCCTGCTGCATCTTGTTGAGGACAGGCCCTGCACAAGCAGAACAGGGCCAGTTTGGTTGGGGCTTGCGGCTGGAAAATTTGCAGGCGTTGGGGAGTCTTGCTCCCCTTTATCGGGTGTTATCTGAGGTCCCAAACCAAGGTGGGACTGATTGTGAACCACACCTGCAGTCTCTCTGTGAACATGAGAATGTACTTCTGTGGAGGAACAAACCGGCTCCTGACGGGGGTCATGCTCTTTAGGAGACCACGCTGGGGTTTGGATCAGCCCTGGTTTTGGGATCCTGATCTGCTGGAGAGGTGTCTGATCAGTCGGAGCTTGGGTAGTTGCCTTCCCCTGGGTTGGAATCCGAAGGGTGCCAGAGTCAGTTTGAGGCTGATTTGGTTCCATGACAGTAGGATGTTTAGGTTTGCTCCTTGAGACCAAGGTCCAGCCAGCATCAGTTTGTGGCCGAGAGTCATTTTCAGGTCTATGCTCCGGGCAAACTGGAGCACATTGGAATCCACTTGAGCCCATTTTGTGGCCAAAGATGCCACAGGATGGGCATGCTAATGGCTTCCACTCATGCTCAATGTTGATCAGGTGCATATCACCGTCCCATCTGACTTTAATTGATTCTAGTCTAGGAGCCGTGGCCTTGATTTCAACACAGACCCGGGCGAAAGATATCCTTGTCATCTGTTCAGTTTGGGTGTCTACATAGAGGGGTTTACCAATTGCACTAGCAATACTTCCTATGCCGACGGGGGGCCAGAGGGAGAAGGGAATGTCCCTTAATCTCACCCATACCGGTATGGTGTCGAGTATGCTTTTTCTGAGTTTAATTTTAGCATGCCATTGCTGCAAAGAGCATGGTACTTCTGAAGATTGAGATTGGACTTGAATCAATCTGCTTCCTCCTAAAGTCTGCATTTGGGACTCGAATGAAATAGAAATCATTCTCATGTAACTTGATATCAGCTACTTGATCTCCCCAAGCCTTCTTGATGGCTTCTTCGGTAAGTTTAAAAGGGACTTTCCGTCCAATGTAGTGGCCAACGATGCATTCAAGCCATCGTGGATTTGCTTCTGCAGCTATTTCCGGGGTTATGTCAACAACCAGTTCTCCATTTTCAACCGACGGAGGAACAAAAGCAAGGTTATAACCCTTGGTCATCACTCTTGCCACATTAGCCCAGGAACGAGCACCAGAAGCACCATTCGGATGTGCTTGGGGGATGGTAGAATCCTGTCCCCCTATCTGCATATTACCAGCCTTAGGAGGTCGGGATCTAGTCCTAGGGGGAATACCATTTAGATTGCGCTGAATGGATTGGTTCTTGTTCTTAAAACGACCTCGGCTCTTGCTGCGGCTATGATCTCCTTTGAGAAGCATTCTCGAACCAGCTAAGGATGCAGCCTCTTGGCCGTGAAGGGCCCTTTTCCCTTTGTGAACTGGTACATTGCCCCCAGCATCAGCAGTCTCCCGAAGAGACTCATCATCCAGAGAAGGGTCCATTGGAGGACCAGGTAAGCCCCTCCAGCAGTTCACAACAACCAGCCCAGCTCAAACCATCACCTGCTAGACAATTCTACAAACACCAGATATGCAAGATCGGGGAATACCTATCTTGGCGCTCAGCAGAGATGGATGACGCCCCAAACAAAGAACAAAGTAGAATCAGAGGCAGAGTATCTGTAGGATCGCCTAGGAACACTAGCCTAGCTACCAGAATCGTCGCAAGCCGGAATTCCAGAATGGTCAGTGACGGAGCAATACTCAGAACAGGGGCCAAATCCGATCGATGAATCCCACTTCCAAGCTGAAAGTGGGAAGAAATGCTTTGGGGAAGAAAGAGAGGACCAGCCGAGGGTCCTGTCCTCCGAATCCCAGCTCCAACAGACACTGGAGCCAGCCGGAATCGTCAAGTCTCCGTCGAATGAACAGTGCCACCAAAGGAACCCGCGGGGAGCATTCTGTGTGAACAGTGCCCGCGAAAAATTTGGTGAAATGAAAAGTTTTTTGGAAGGCCAGATCTGATGTCGGTATTACGATAGTCCAAGAACATGCATTTTCAATTATTCTTTTCAAGTTTTCATTTCAGCATTACGACGGCCTTGCAACATGCGTTTTTCGACTGTTTAAATTAGCAAGCATTCTAGATTGTATGAGTCTAAACGGACATTAAGACATTATAGCATGCATTTCTAGATGAATTGAAAGCGACAAAGTTGAGACTTACTATTGAGAGAGCGAGAATTATGGATCCTAAACAGACACACGAAAACAAGAGAAAACAAAAGAACTTAGCTCGATTTGATAGAAATCTTATACAAGAGCTCAAGAATAGACTCAGCCCCCCTCCATCAAAATGCAAAATTAGGTGTCATATAAATAGGGCACGGCGCGCCCTAGATAGAGGCGTGCCTGCCTCAAGAAGAGGTGAGCGCACTTCGAGTCGAGGCTCGCTCTTTCTCGAGCTGTAACTCCTCCATCTAACCTGTGACTTGCATGAATTTTGCATCATTGGAAAGCTTGTGAGGAGAGCTATCCGATAGCCCAATATTGCTAAGTGAAATTGTGAAATCACGGGTTCGAGATTTCAATGCGCATAAGCTATTACGACTCAAATCCACGAAGGGGTGTTGTTTCGGCAACTTATCATTTTCAAAATCATTATTTATCATGACTTAGAGGTGTAGAAATTTTTTTCTATAATGAGACCTCTAGGTATGGTTTTGGGCTTTGAGACCCTTTCATTTGAGTATCGAAAGGTTTGTTCGGAGATTAGCTGGCGATTACTCTCTTGCTAGACATCCATCTGACCCAATTTTTGTCAAGTTGAGATGCTCGTGATCCATAATTTCTGGATGTGCAATAAAAATTGGGAAATTGCGAACTTCCCTGTGCTGCAAAAAATTGGCTACTAATTCCGAAGGGTAAATAACTGATTGTTGGATTCAGATGGCATTCTGGGTGTTAATCGATTCATTTTGACGTGCAGAATCAATTTTTTTATATTTAAAATCCATTTTAGGTTTCCCATCAATCAACCTTTGGTCAGTTCTTCACCAACCCTAGGTCAAATTTGACGGTTTAAGGAAAACTGGGGCAAAATTTGAGGCGACATCAGTGAGGAACTCTGTTTTCGTCGTGGTAGGGTGTAATGTGGATCCAAACATCTATGTCGCCAGGAAACTTCGTCGCCATAACCCCAATTTCACGTGGCATCAAGACTGTTGCATAGTGAAAAAGCCTAGACAAACTAATGTAGATGTGGAATTTACAAAAAAGCAACTCCATCTGCGTTTGTGATAATAAGTGTCACATCACGTCAATTCGTGTCTTTCCGCATGCTTTTTTACTTTTGGATGCAATCCTATATTCCCATTGTCTAAATGCCGAATTAAAGCAGCATCAAGCTACTAATAGCTAATGCCCTCGTCGTGAGAAGCGTGGAAAAAACTCCCTCCAAGTTATTATTGGGCGCAATCCTATCGTCAAAATGCCCAATAATTGAAGACCTTTTGACTTGTTGCTCCAAATAATTATTGGTAGTATTGAAGTGATGCATCGGTAAGAAAAAATCTCCCTCAAAGTTATTTACTTGAGTACTCATTTTGTGGCATGATCCCGTAGGCTCGAACGGGGGACGGTGTAACAAAGTACCGTAGCCAAATCCTCAATTTTTTGTCCTATTTGATTCCTTGTTTCGCATGCGGTTCTTGCCAATCTCCTTTCCCTTTCATGCTTTCTACCATGATTCAACTTGAAAAGAATTAATTTCAATATATGTAAATAAAGCTACTGCAATTACAGTAGATGCATAAGGAAGTTGTGAGGCTAAGTGAAGAATTAGGTTTTAGAGAAGAAAATTTTATTTCTCTTTTTTCTATACATAATTGTGTTGTAAATATAACGTATATGAAGGACTCTGAGAGATAAGATACACAAGGTAACAGAATAACAAATATTCACTAAATATTTTCTTCCATTAACAGATAAGATACAAAAGGTAACGGAATAACAAATATTCCCTAAATATTTAATGAGTATTTTCTTCCCTTAACAATTCAAACTTATGACTTGTGCTATAATATTATATTGATAATTTTCTTTAGGGATGAGTGCACTATAAATTCTATAACTTGTCATAAAAGTATAACTTTTCAAAATGCAATTATATCTTAAAAACTTGTCAAATTAATGCAACCAAATCATTTTATTAACTCCGTCCAACTTAGTTAACAGAAAATGCCGACGTGACCTTTTTTATTTTTATTTTCTCTATCCTACATAGTGATAACATGGCTAAAACCACGTTAATTTGGTCCAAATTTAATTTTTTCATACAACTATATTAAAAAAAAGCTAACTTGAAAAAAAGAAAAAAAAAGAGGAAAAATTAGGCGAAGGCTGCAATCCCTTGCCACCCCACCACCGATACACCACCCACCCACGCCCCCAAGCCATTGCTTGGGAAGGGTTAGCCATGGTGGGGGCAGTGGCGGTTAGTGCTGCAAGCCCTAGCTTGGTTTCTCACTTTTTTTTTTAATTATCTTGTTTTTAAATTTAATTTATACAAATTTTTGATCAAAAATATTAGATTTGGACAAAAACAATGCGGTTTCAACCTTATGCTTAATGTTTTAGCCATGCCATTGCCGCATAGGAAAGAGAAAATAATAAAAAAAGCTAAATTAGTATTTTTTGTTAATCAAGTTGGACAAAATTAATGAAAGGACTCAATTGCATCAATTTGACAAGTTTTAGAATTTGATTGCACTTTTAATAAGTTTTAAGACTCAATTGCGATTTTGTAACAAGTTTTAGAATTTGATTTTCCTTTTTCTCCTTTTTTGTCCCTAGTTTCTCTCTTCCCATTTTGCCCCTTCCCCCACAATCCTATTCTACTACTGTTGATGATGGAGAATGAGCTACACAACTCGACCCATGACCGCCGCCAAAAGTCGACATTGCCAGACGCGCTTGTTGTCAGCAGTTGCAACAAGCAGGGTTGTCGAGCCCAGACCTAGCCTCTTGGCTTGGGCGATGTGAGATATGGTGTATGCCGGACGTGAGCAACCACGGGAATGCCCCTTGGTGTGGCTGCTACCATTGGCCCTCCCCTTGGATATTCGATCCAATGGATTTGAGATGGACGCCGAGGAGGCCTAGCAAGAGGAGCAATGGCAACAAAACGACGCTCAATCAAGCTGCGGCAGTGACGGAGATGTGACGGGTGCTCGGTATCGGTCACCGACATGGTTCGGCTAGAAGTGGGAGAGAGAGAGAGAGAGGGGATAGAGGAGGGGTATATTAGAGTATTTTTGCGTGGCACGTTTATGTAAGTCTCTTAAAAGGCGAGGGTATTTTGGTCCAAGAGATAACTTCACCAGGTAATTTTAGTTCCGTAAATGCATAGAATCCTAATCTAGTCTCCACATATCTGAAGATTGTTGCTAGCTACAATATTAGGAATATGTTTTTATTTGTCAAAGGTATTGAATATGGACCAAAGTTTCCCCTTTGAATGGAAGCAAAAGAAGAGAAGTTATAGTTTTCATGCCCGTAACGTTTTTCACACAAATACACGTCTCAATGTTAAATGTTGGCATAAAGGGTGAATCGAATTGCTAACTGAACAGTAGTATTCTCGACCGTTCATCAAATGACGAATGCCCTAAATGTGAAAACTGCACTTCCTGCATCTGCGAAACGTCAACTTCATATGATTGTGACAATATATTTATAAGCACCTCGTTGTTGCAGCGATCATTACTTCTTGCATATGTATGGACGAATGGCATCCGTAATTTCTTTTCAAAATTTATCCTAAAGATCATCATTATTTCTTGCTAGACATAGGGCACAAGATTCTCACGAAGGTTTATTGATTGTGAAAAGTTTAAGAAAACCAACGTGCCATATATGGGCCTAATACCCAAAAAACCCCAAACTTTAGCCTATGTCCCAATTATATCCTAAACTTTTTTTGGTCTCATAAAAAATCCCAAACTTTTACTTTTGACCCAAATCTACCACTTAATACTAAAAAAAACCCCAAACTTTTATTTTTATCCCAAATCTACTACCTAATACCTAAAAAAACCCCAAACTTTAGCCTATATCCCAATTATATCCTAAACTTTTTTTGTCTCATAAAAAACTCAAAACTTTTACTTTTGTCCCAAATCTATCACCGTTAAATTTTCCATCCAATATTACCATCAATAATTATTTTTTCGAATTTTCTTATTTTCTTATTTTCCCTTCACCTTCAACCTCTGGCCGGTTGCTAGTTCGATGACTGGCCAGGCTCGACCTTGCTAGTGTTGGGTGAGGTCGGCCTCGCTCGCCCCTGGTGAGGTTCGTCCTAGCTGTGGCTCGGCCTTGCCAAAGGCTAGTGAGGCTAAGCCCTCGCCAAATCTAGTGAGGGCTTGGCCCCACCAGCCTTGTCGTCACCACGGTTGGTGAGGACGAGGTTGGCGGGGCCGAGCCCTTGCCAGATTTGGCGAGAGCTTAGCTTTGGCGAGGACAAGCCCTCGCCAACCACGGCAAGGGTGAACCTCTCTAGGGGCTGGCGAGGCCGACCTCGCCCAATGCTAGCGAGGTCAAGCCTTGCCCGCCCCTGGCAAGGTTCGTCCTCGCCGTGGCTGGTGAGGCTTGGTCCTGCTGGCTAGTGGCGAGGTCGAGCCTCACCACGGCCGGCGGGACTGAGCCTTCACCGGCATTGGGCAAGGTTGAGTCTCGCTAGCCATGGCGAGGACAAACCTTGTTAGGGACGGATGAGGCTGACCTCACCCAACGCCGGCAAGGTTGAGCCTCACTTGCCAGAGGTTGAAGGTGAAGAGGAAAAAAAAGAAAAGAAAAGGAAATAGAAAATAAAATAACAAATAAAAAATTCGAAAAAATAAAAAATAATTATTAATGGTAATGTTGGACGGAAAAGTTAACAGTGGTAGATTTGGGACAAAAGTAAAAGTTTAGGGTTTTTTATGAGACAAAAAAAAGTTTAGGATATAATTGGGATGAAGGCTAAAGTTTGGGGGTTTTTTTGGGTATTAGATGGTAAATTTGGGACAAAAGTAAAAGTTTGGGTTTTTTTATGAGACAAAAAAAGTTTAGGATATAATTGGGATAAAGACTAAATTCTGGAGTTTTTTTGGGTATTAGCCCACCATATATGCCATGTAACTAGGGTAACACATGTCCTCTTATATCATATGATTATGCTTTGCCTATTCAAATTAGAGGTAGTTAATTTCCGAGATCACGTCACCCAAGTAGATATGCATGATTCATCGATCGGTTACACTGTGTCATCAGAGACACGTGGTATCAATTTCGTTGCTTGATGTTCCAAACCAAGCTTGAATTATATATACCGAGGCATAATCATCAGGTTCTCTCATCTATATTCCATAAGATGTATGAATTTTTCATGACATTTAAGTTGCAAAATACTCACATATTACTTGTTTAAGATACTAGTATCTAATGAGAAAAGATGAAAATTATACGGATAAAATTCCTAAAAGATAGAAGCTCCTCTTCTAATTATAAAATTGAATCTCATGTTAAAATCCGCAGTACAATTTTCATCATCCTTTCACAATTTTAACTTTAATAAAAATGGTTGCACATTCAACTTCTATACGCGTTCAACTCACATGGCACCCATATACACTCAATTTGGAAGAGGAATATTTGGATGTCAAGTTTGGGACGAGAAAAAAGTCAGTTGTGGATCGTTATACTACATTAAAATAATAAACTGCGAGATATAAAACTCAAAAAGTGAAATCACCATATAAGAATCCAGCGCATACATTCACTTGCACATGTTGAATGTTCAGCTTGTCATGTACATGTTTGCAGCAAAAAGAACCTCGCAATTACTCTGATGATCACAACTGGAGATGTTCGAAATCAATTTGGCAATGTTCATATGCAGAGCAAAGAGGAGAGAGAGAGAGAGAGAGAGAGAGAGAGAGAGAGAGAGAGAGAGAGAGAGACAAATACAAGACGAATCTGATCTGACACGAGTTTGTTTTAATGTCAACTCAAAAAATAGGACCGGTGGCCTTTTATCATTTCAGACAGCTAAAAGATTCGCGCCGAGACATTGACTATTCGTGGGAAATCATGTAACGTTAGAGGGAATGATTGTAGTATATTGGGGCTATATAGCTGGTCATGTACAAATTTTTGAGAGCCCTTTACACCGAAATGTGCTATATGATGATCGAAATCATTGTCGTGTCCTCCCAGAAACATATCGTGATGCCATTTGCCCATGCATCCAAAATGATCCCAACAGTACACACATATATACGAATGAATTGATGCGCTTGTTCCACGAAAAATCACAAATTAAGAAATGATTTTCTAACTTCAATCTTTTATATCGCTTAGACAAAAAAGGCTTTTTGAAATTTTTCGTTGCAACCTCTTGACCCTCTTTTTGCTTTTAACATTTTAGGTTTAATTAACTTGACTTTAAATGTTTTAAATTGTCATATTGATATATTCATGTCTAAACTAATTTGAACTTCTGAAGTTTTGAAGAGCTTTTATGATTTTCTTAATAAAATGAATAGTTCCTTTGAATTGGAAAAAAATCAAATATACCTTTTGACTAATCATAAGCTAAAACAAGTGAAAATCCTGTATAGGGGTGTCATCTAGTCGGGTCCAGTTGACATAATTCAATACTTAAAGCATGAGCGGAGCTCCAATATTCTAGGTTTGAAACTGGACTTGAGTTCGATTTAGTTTGATATTTCAAGTTAAGATAAGCTCGAATAAGTTTTAGCTCGACTTAATTAATAAGTAGCTACTCGAAGTCAACGCAAACTTGAAAAAAGATAGAGCTGAGTTCAAATAATCTATGAGACGAACCTCAAGTTACTCATCAGTAACTTGACTCACTTCCACCCCTAATCTTGAAGATGGGAAAGACGATTCTCCTTGCTCAGAGTTCTACAAAGTTGTTGACATTAAGCTCAAATTTTTAGGTGAAAAATTTTCCGAATGAAGATCAGTATTAGAGGCTAGAGTACATATATACTGAGTAGGGCCTTCATCAACAAGCTACAAAAAATCCACCACATCACTTAATTAGTTAATTTTTTAAATAAATTATAGAGTTGACCCTTTAGCATTATTCTTCTTCTTCTTTTCATATTTTGAGGAAACCTATATTAAGTAGACAATTCTTGAGGCTACATACCCTATTTGCCTCGTAAATCAAGTAACATGCTAACCATAAATTAAGTGATTGATCCAAACATGAAACCCTTTGCACTTGTTAGTGAGAGATTTGAACCTATGTAATGCGCTTAATCAATAATAATTGTTTGTTTGTTAACCACTAGGCTAATCCCACACGGTTCATAATTTTTTTTTATTCTGAACTTTTTCTTTTTGTTTAAATTAGTACCAAGGTAATGAAAAATTACGAGGTTGATTGTTTCTATTAGGTCAATAAAAACACGATGAACTTACCTATGTCGATGCATAGATTGTCTATGTCTTATCTTCCCATTGCAGCTGATAGAAAGACATATTTGTTTGGTTATCTAAGGTTATGTTTTGTCTATATCTTACCTTCACATAGCGTTAGGTTATTTTAGATGATTTGTGTAGTTTGTAAATACGAATGTTCATCACTGAAATGAAATTGTGCAGACGATGAGCTAATCGTATTTTCATTGATAGTCTTGTTCTTGGCGATATAGATTGAGTTAAAGGCATGTTCATTAGAACTTAACAAAACTCTGTTCAACTAATCCAGCATTGCACCTTTCAAACGGACTTAGCAGTGATTATAGTTCTTAATAGTCCTACGACCCTTTTTTTTCCCAAAAGATTGGAATTGTGAACAGAACCAATTTGCAATTGTCGGTTCCCGGTTATACTTGAGAACTGGCCCATTTTATGTTTTGGGAGGAAAAATCAAATTCTTATAATAAAATATAAAAGTTGCACAATTTCACTACAACAATTTTCACTGGTTAAGTGATTATGTTGCTGTTTTTTCCATGTTGAAGACCATGATTCAATTTTTGATGGGTGCAAAGGTAAATCGTTTTTTTTTCCTAAAAGAGGCTTTAAAACTTGTTTAGAACCTATTCAACTCGAAAATCGGACGGGTTGAACTAAGAGCAGAACTTGTCCTAGGTTGGTTTCAGGTTTGCGGAAGTGGGAGTCAAATCGGTTCTCCCTTAAGCCGATTGGTTCAAGCTGGTTCGGTACGTTTCCTAGGTTGAACCGAAGCTAGTGCCCAACCCTACATTTCTCAACATCTTGAATAGAATTGATATCGTAGTCCATTTATTTGTGTTTGCTTCTTATTTTCTTGAATATTTCACATACATCTTTTCTTCTTTCCTTTTTTTACAAGGACGAAGCACACCTAGGAAGATATTTTACTAATCCCGGGGTCCAAGTAACATGCGAGCCTAAGTCCATATAAGTAACCCAAAAACTTAAAAAATTAGGCAAAGGAATGTTATTTGAGCTCATCCAAACACTTAAATTGCAAGTAAACCGAGCTTTAGCTTTTGCTAATTATGACATTGATTTGATGGTTTTAGTTAGGTTGGGTCCTTTTGATCTAAAAACGTAAGCCTATCAGCTGGGGTTTTAGTTCACAGGTACATCCAGCCAATTTTTTTAAATTATTTGGTATCATTAGAGGACACTAGAGGTTGAACGATTGATAGAGAGAATATTATTATGAGAGGAGTAAGTGAACCTGGAGACACATATTGTGATTAGCGCCAAATCAACAGTAATATTTTATGCTGAGGATAAAATAGAAAATTCAGTGATGGGGAATATATAAAAGGCGAAAAGATAAGATAAGCAGAGGAAATTTATGGAAAGAAGACAAGGACACAACAAGGTACTTTGGCGGTGTAAAAAAACCACTACACAAACGGGGTTTGGCCGCTGACATGGATACAGTCCTAATCTTGGCAATTTTTATTATTTTGGGTAAGAGTTTTCATTTCATAACTACTTGTGTACAAATTACTTTACACAGACAATGTACCTTAAACAAATCCATAAAAATATGGTATTTCTTTTGAGCATTTATGTGACATACAATGTTTATAAAGAGTTATATTACACAAGTCGGTAGATCTTCTGAGACGTGTATGCGAAATAGTTGTCAAAGCTAAAGCGTGCATATTTGTTAAACCATCCACTTAGTTTCGTGTAATTCATGTATTGTATAATGTGTGGACATAACATTAACACAATTCTTTTGCTGTGCAGTTTTTTTTTTTTGGTTGCAATCCCTAGGTACGAGAGGCAAGATCATCTAAAGGTCCATAGAACACCATGCAAATTTCAAAAACTAGCTAAGTTCAGGGCTGCGACTTATGTGTAGGTGCCTCTAGTGGAGAGTAGTTTTCAAACAGTTGTTGATATTTGAATAAGGTCTAGTTCTTGAGCTAAAAATCCATAAACGTCCCAGCCAACAACACTAACAATGAGGGTTTCTTTTTGGCATTTTCATTCTATATACAAAGCGCTCTTATAACCACTTTATAAAATCTAGGGAGAGAGAGAGCATTGTCTCCGCGAATATTAATTTCAGTTACATACAATCTGTTGCAATGTGAACATTGCTTGTGGAAATCAAGAATCCTGCTGCTGGTATAAACATAATAAGAATCCTCTTTTTTTTTTTTTTTTTTTGATGATCCGGGAACCTCCCTTTCGCCCGACAGGCTATTCGGTACTAAACCCGGAGTGACGCTAGCGCAGGACCCACCACCACGGCGCCACACTTAAGACTCCCTAACGACTAGGCTGGGGTTCGAACTCTGGTCCCTTCGTGGGGGGACCAGAGCGCAAGCCAACGCAGCTGCTGCGGGCGGTGGTTTCTTTCTTTCTTTCTTTCTTTTCCGTTTACCCATTTTTTGTTTTTTTATACGAATTCATATGTAGTTTAGTTGAAGAAGAATGGTGGGAGAGAGGGGAGACGAGATGAGGGGAATCCAAGTATATCCAGGCACTCCAGGACAAAGCAAAAGCTTCAGACGGAGAAAAGCAAGCTCTGCTTTTGCGACTGAGAAAAGGAGATTTCAAACCCCATAACCCCCCCTCACTCCTCACTTAGGAAATTGCGTGGTTAGTGATCCAAACATACAAACAAAACTCGACCCTACTCTCTCTCTCTCTCTCTCTCTCTCTCTCTCTCTCTCTCTCTCTCTCTCTCTCTCTCTCTCTCTAGGGATGTGTATGTGGGTGCCTATATTTAGTGTCAAGCTGGGGTTGCATTTCAACCCCACATCTTCCTCCTCCTCTTCCCTCTCCTGCCAAATTCAAGAGAGTGCTTGCTGTGTGAAACCCTATTCTGTGCTTGTGCTTGGGACTGTGTTTGAGCCTTCGCACATGCTATCAGTCTCAATCTGCCCTTTTGGTCTCTTTAAAACCCTAATTCAAGCTTCAAGCTCCCGCTTAATCCTTCACTTTCTTTGGATCTCGTCTTCATTTTTCCTGGTTAGATGGCCATGTTGTTGCCATATAATTCAGACGCACATGCATGCGCTTCGAGCAATTTTGCATTCAAATGAATCCTGAAAGAGATGATTCTTACAGTGAACATGATATCATGCATATGCATAAAGTATGTGCCTGGCTCCCTGTATGCCATTTGCGTAGCCCACCGGAGAATCGATGGCCTGTGTGTATGGCGTATGAGGAGCCATGCATATCCCCCATGTTCGTTTATGGTGTTTCCCCTGCTTTTTCAGGTCTCTTTGAGCTCACCACACGCTTTCCTTTGCTCAATTTTAGCTTCATTAGTGATGGTCCGAGACAGTTGGACAGAGGCATGCCTGCAAAAGTTTCTGAGATAAGCACTTAATTTCCATCCATTTCTGAAGGTATGTGGTGGATATAGGTGTACTTCTTGATCTCTATTTGTAGTTTTGTGCTTGTCGACTTCTAATAAGAGTTTCATCTTTCTGAAGCACATTCACAAAACAAGTTGTCCATAACCATTCCTTTGAGCTTTGCAGAATTGAACACTTAAGTAACTGAGAGCCGAGAATAATTGATGCTCGAAACTTATGTTTTCCTACTACCAGAGCACCATGATTATAACTATTACAAAGTTCTCTTTTTTAGGGTGCTAACTTACGTTTTGATTAACATTGAAAGTTTGGTCTTCTCTTATTCATTTCCCGTGAAACCAGTCAATCCTAGTGACATAAAATAACCCTTCTTGTTACTGACGCCCATTTCTTATGTAAATAATGTAATGGTGGAACTGCCTGTTTACAGAGTTAGTTTACAAATTAACTCGGCGCAGTATACTCTACTCTTCTGGATATCTAAACAAGTGGATTATACTGAAGATCCCAAGAAATGTTTGCCACATACTCTACTATGTAATAACAATATTTTCGCAGATTATTAGTTGTTTCTTTCTAGTATTATCCTGTTAACCAGCGAATATCCAGGAAGTCCGACAAAAAAAGATAGGTTCAAGTTCTTACCTAATCTTTCGAGAAAATAGAACGCTTAAAATCCGGACGACCAAGAAATTACAACTTTCATGCTGTTCACGTGTTTAACGTCCTACAAGGAAACACCACTAGTTTTACGCCTGTCTCACGGAATCATAGTACGGCCACATGATTTATCTCGTGGGTTAAAACTCTCTAGTCAGGATATTTGGGCATAAAGTGAACAAGTCTTTTGTTTTTGGGGCTAAGTAAGCTGAAGCAAGCTCTTCTGACATCATAGCTGGGCAGTATCACATGCTATATCAGTAATGAACATCAGTAAAACAACTCTATAACGGAACCTTAGTGCGTGTCTTTTCTACAATGCTAAAGAGAACACGCGAGCCTCCATTTAAGCCGATTATATGGCTGAACCGAAAGCAGAACAACCCCATTTTATCAGCTAACCTTTGTTTAAGTAGGTTGAACCAAAAACGGAACAACCCCATTTCATCCAAAAGCTTGAATTTTTGTGTTGGAGCCACCAAGAGATGATTTTAGCCTTAGTGCATATCTGCAACTGATGCGTCCCTAAGGTTTTGAATACTGATACAGCAAATGAACCTAAAGCACATCCACAGTCTTGTGCTATAGCATGCTCACAAAAGACATACAGATAGAGAAACTCATTTTGTCTTAGATTAAATGTGTAGTCACCGATGCACTTCAATGGCAAAATTTTCTAAATAATCATTTGGAAACGCATACTCTTAGATCTACTCTACAAAAGTAATTAGAAAAATGCTAGACATACTTAGATTAGTTTATAAAATTGGTGTACTAAGTGATTTGTCATGCTATTATTAGTTCTTAGATATTATCCGGTTGTTTACCACTCATTGTGACACGTTGCTAAGTAAACTAATTTTTTTTTGGTAACCTAAGTAAACTAATTTTTGTAAACCCATATTAATAAATCTAGCATTTCTCGAGTAATTAATGAACTGCATGTATGCATGTATATATATGTATATAGGTTAGATAAGTTGAGCATAGTTTTCAAAAGATGCAACATCTGGTCAGGTATGAGAGAGAAAAATGACGGTATAAGGGTATCGGATTCTGAAGAAGAACAATGCCGGGAAGCATATAGAGGGTTATCATTACTATATCTAAAGTGGGATCTGAAAGATAGGACCACCCATTTATCTTAATTTCCCTATTATAATATCTATACTATCAGAAATCAAATAAGAAAAAACAAACGAACATGTAACCGGTCAAAGGTGGTCAAAAAAGGACACGTGGTCAGCCAAAATGAAAAGGAGGGACCATATATTGCAGACCTAATGATGATATGAATTTGGACTTTCTGTTGTCTTCAATTTCACCAGCTATTATTATCTGCGGGGAACATTCTCACCGTGGTTGATTAGGGTTTGGTTTGTAGCTTGTAGGTGAAAAAGGTAAAGATGTAGGGGCATGAGCGGGTGGGGTCCTCGTGTTCTCCTCCCTATGTTGTATGTTCTCTAGTTTTTAAGGTTGTACCTATCTATGTACTGTACTCTTTACTGTGTTCTTTTTAAGGATTTGTTTTAAGTACATGTAAGCAATTTTCACGATCCGCACCGATCACTATTGATCTATATAATTAGTCAGTTTTTTTTTTTCTAAATTTAGGATTCTCTATATCAGAGAAAATGAATGTTGCACGGGTCAGATGAAAGTCTAATAGGATAATCGGAGCTCGACTTATGGGAACTTGCATTGAAAGTTGCGGGTGAGAAAATATGTATGATTTCATAATCATAATTATAAAACAAGAAAAACTCATGGACGAGTGAAAGGAGAATCCGAAGAAGGAAAAGGATTCAGAGCCCAACTAGGTGAGCGGACCACATTCCGACTAAAGCACAGTGGAAACAACCTTTTGAAGTTAGGAAAGATTATGTTTATGTCATTTGTAAGTGTTCTGACTAGTTTTTGAACATCAATACTCTCTGAAGAATTGTGCTCATGATTTAAGATACTAATAAAATCTTTATGACGAGTACACAACTATTTTTAAAAAAAATTTAAGCGGTTAAGAATGAAGACGGTTTTTAATAAAAGGCTGCCACATGAGAGTTTCGTGCCGGAGAAAACAGAAACAGAGGAAATTTTTTAGTCATATCTATTTTGCAAAACATATTTCTTTGTTTGCAAAATGCATTTCGTCTCCCAATTATGTAAGTGTGATATAGTCAACAAACCACTGTGATCGATCCACTCCAGTTCTGTTGAAGAGAGAAGTTCGAACCTCGGCGCTTTATGGGGATATGAGGGAACGTCTTTGAGGATGTGAACAAGTAAGTCCTCATAAAATCTACTTGACATCTAATTCTTTATTCACTCTCTTCGAACACAGGACGAAGTGGAGTTTGAGTAGATCAAGAAGCTATTAAAGTAGAACTCAGCCCAATAGAGTTAGAAACGAGTGACTTGCAAACCTTATTAGAGTGCTTTAACGTTGGTCTTTTATGTAGTCCTTTCTTAGAATGGAATATCATATGCTTTTCTACTTCATCTGCAATACCGCGGGTCGAGAGGTTTTGAGGAAGTAAGTAACATGTCGTTAAAGAGATTATGCTGCACTAGTAGCGTGAACTGGAGCACTCGATTATGAGGAAAAAAAGGATGTTCATAGATGAAATTGGGAAAGGGTACAGCTTATTAGTGAATCCAAGTTAATCATGATCTAGTCTTTGATCTGCAGAATCCTCTTAACACGATGGTCTGAAAGTTGGTGCGTATGTTATCTCTTACGGATGAAGTTTTCCCATTTTCATTGAGTCTTGTTCAATTAAATGGATATCTAGTTTCGAATGTTACTATTTGAATTGGAGAAAGAGCGGCATCCATTTTGTCAAATTTCTTACTGCAACTTCAACGTGGGTGACTAGTGGAGTTTACTCTCGTCTCTGTCTTCGTTTGAGTTTGTGTCAATGTTTCGAGCATCTTCTGGGTTTTTCTTTTTTAATGAGGAAATCCACCCGGGAAAAGAAATCCAAATACACGACATACTTTACTTATCTCATAGAAGATGCAAGTCAAGCCCCAGATGACGGACCTAAACATAGCATTATATACATTTAATAGTTCGAAGAATATATCTGAACATGTGTCTAGACTAATCTAATCATACATATTATGCTTTTTAACCACCAAGCCAGATTCACATGGTGAGCATGGAGTTTCTAATTCAAGTTGGGCTCACCAGTCATCTTCACATATTAACTCAACTTGGCATCATTACACCCCCTAACTTTGGTTGCTGCACAATCTTGTAAATCAAGTGGAATTTAAGGTTTTCTCTTAGAGGGGTGTGCATGTGATATATCACGAGAGAGAGAGAGAGAGAGAGAGAGAGAGTTTCACTTACTTTAGAAACGAAACAGGAAAATAAGATTCTTCAGAATGCATGCGGATCGACGAACGTTTGCCTGTTTTGCTGTTACATGCCAAAGCGTGAAGCTCAAGCATAATATTCTTGCAATTTTACCATCCTAGTTCTTAGCCCCACCTGGCAATTGCACTGCACGAAAGGTGTTGCTTTATGACTTCATCATTTATAACATTGAACATTTCTATCTCCATGTACGAACCTGCAGTCACCATCCAATCTTGCTTATTAGATTGCTTAAATAATTATTTGAGTATTTCTCAGTTTGTGTTTGTTGTAGACAGATTCGAAAAATAGAAAACAGAACACAGGGATTTACGTGGTTCGATCACAAGGTGATCTACGTCCACGGGCGAGGCAAGACAAATTCCACTATAATCGAAGAGAGTACAATTTGCAGAAGTCGAAAAACGACGACAAGCTCACAGCTAACAAAAAACTCTCTCACTCTAAAACTCGATGAGAAAACCTAGCCGCCGTACAAAAAAAATAGGGTTCCCGAAAATTTGCTCGGGGGCTACGCCCCCGAACCCCCCGCGCATTGGTTCGCTTCCTCCAGCTCGGGCGGTCCGCTTTGGAGATTTGTTCGCTTGCTGCGGGTTGGGCCTATCGGCCCAACCCTTCGCGTCGCGAACCAAATCTCAATTTCCTTTCCACTTTCGGGTCGCACAAAAATATGTCGGGTCGGGTCATAAACCGGACCGAATACATAAAATTCAAGACATATTTAACAGTGTTTGGTGAGTTCTGTGTCCACCGAGGCGAGGTATAATCAAAGAACATGTTTCAGCGTAACTAGATAACCCGCTATTCAGAGGTTCAACTCCTTTGGTCCCAGGGAGGCTAAGCAGCTAGGAGCTAGGAAGAAGCGTGAAGAATGAGAAAAGTTAGAAGTAGCATATAGGAAAATTAATCGGCCAAAAATGTACTTAATGATGTGACGTGTTACATACCCGACATTATTCTTTCCAAAAGCGGCGTGTTATTTTTTTTTTTATCAAATCGAGCTAAATATATTTAGTGGGTTTAAAATTCAAATTTTAGTGGGGGTCAAATTAATAGATCACAAACAATTATGACTAAACAATTGATTTTTTTTTGTGTGGGATCAATTGATCCCTCTCAAACAAACAAGGAACCTCGACTGTATTTATTCGTGATGAATATGCTATTTACGTTGCAAAGATGTAGAAAGATAATTCTTGCAAAAATTCTACAACTGATCCATATAGCCAAGGGAGGCTGTTTGAATTTATTTGACACTATGAAGTATAAAAATCTCAAAGAAAACATTAAATCGTTTATACATGAAATTTGATGGTTCTTTATCAACAAAAAGCTATAAAAATACGTGCACAACTATATGGTTGGAATATTTAAATTGCAAGTTCAATCCAGTTTATGAATACTAATACTGTTGATGCTTTAATTTGACAAAATGCATAAATATGTAGTTATCGATTTGGTTATTGATTCTATACTAGTATTTATTCTTGTGTACACTTTCTCAAGAAATTTTGAAGATTTAGCTATTAATACATGATTATCAATCGTATTGACACAATTAATATCTTTCATTAAAATTTTGCGAACATCAATAGTCCTATATGAATTCTTTTATTATTATTGTAAAGTTATTTTTTTTTGGTCGAATTGTTAATGTTATTGTAAAGTTTAATTGATCATTTTTTTATGTCGATATCCTTAACCATTTACCATTCTTTGTTACAAAAAACAGTATATTTTTTGCCATGACGGATGACCCATGAAATAGTAAAAGATTTATCTTTTACCAAAATTTTGCAATTTACCTTGTTGAAATTCTTTCTGCAATGAATTTGACCATTTTGGTAGATTTTGTGGACATTGTTTTTTTTAATTAAAATCGTGATTTTGGCACAATTTTTTTTTTTTTTTTGCTTTTTTGCATCCTCATGTGGAGACGATATACGTTAATGTATTCTTATGATTAATTTTAAGTTGTGCACATAAGAAAAAAAATACAATTTGTTTTCAAATGTACAGCCTCTTTAATCATCTGGGTACTTCTTTTTTACTTCATCAATGTCAGTCTCAACTACCATCAAAAGTACAAAGAAACTTCTTAAACTTTTTTATATTCAAATGATCGCAACAATTTATATTGTTTACCTTACCAAAAAAAAAACAAACAATTTATATTGTTAACAGCTAGTTTTGCGATCTACGATTTATCTTCTCCCTCCGGTTAAAAGTATGGTCCAATCATATTAAACTTCAATAGAATTCACCTTTATGTGTAAAATATTTTTCTCCTATGCAAAAGTTCCTTCTTTGGATAAAGATTGGTCGACTTTTACAAATCTTGAAGAAATGCCATTTTTTTTTTGGTCGGAAAAGAAAGAATTGCCATTTACTCACTTCAACTCAACAATTTTCTGGTCATACATAAAAAAAATAAGAAAAACCCCTCCATTTACGTGCAATGCTCAGGTGATGTAGATAAAAATTAACTAGGCTTGTGTTCTAGTAAGCCCCAACAAGATAAGCCTAATTCGTAAACTATAGTTTCTTGCAAATATTAAGAATGGAGGGCTCACTAGTGCGGCCCAAAAGCGGATAGCCCGCGCTTGGAGAGCTAACTATTTCCCCACACTACAAATACGAGGAGACCCAAGGAGGCTTCTTCTCTTTATGGCATGAAAACTATTAGAATTAAGCGTACAAACATAACGAAATAGAAAGTAAAAAGGCAAAAAAGAGAAATCAAAACAAAAGATTTTATCCTAGTTCACACTTAAACTATGGCTCTATCCAGCAAAAAATTCTACTATAATTAACACTTCCTATTTCTCACACCAGCAAAAACCCTCACTCGTTACTTTCTCTCTTATTCCGCGCATCTCAAACTTAAGCATTCGAGGCTTCTCCTCCTAAAAAGCCCTAGAGGGCTTCTTCTCTTTGTGGTGCACAGATTTGACAACCGGAGGAGCTAGTCGCGTCAGAGATTGGCCACAAAAATTGCGCATCAACAACGGGCAATGCAC
Source organism: Syzygium aqueum (assembly GCA_031216185.1). Classification (NCBI taxonomy): domain Eukaryota; kingdom Viridiplantae; phylum Streptophyta; class Magnoliopsida; order Myrtales; family Myrtaceae; genus Syzygium; species Syzygium aqueum. The sequence continues at coordinate 2,649,050 of CM062240.1, forward strand.
GTGTAATCTTTACTAATGGATAAAACAATTTTAATTACATTATATTTTACCAAAAAAAAAAATTTAATTACATTATAAATTGTGCTATTACCCGTGCTTTCCATGGATTTCTTTCTTTACCAATGTTGAGTACGTTATCACTTTCTTTACGTAGTGGTTGTAGCCTTTAGCGACTCGTCTTGCTTTTAATCTTTCGAGAGTGCCATATGCTTTAAGCTTCGGGCTAGATACCCATTAATACGCTAGTATGTTGATGTTAGGAGGACGTGGAACAAGAATCCCAGTTTTATTATTGTGGAGACCCTGAAAATCAACTTTCATTGCTACTAGCTAATCTAGATGTTTCAAAGCAGATCGTACCCTTGGGCTTATCCGGAATCGCATCAAGTATATGCAATTGATCGAGCGACCATTGGATGCTGGACATAGATTGTGGAGGTTCTTGCTCTTTGCTTGCACCATCTTGCATAGACACCTCCGAAATATCAAGGGGGGACGATAACAAATCAATTAGGAAACTTGGATTTTCGCAACATCCTTCTCTTCATGTCGAACAATAGCAACACGTGAACTTCCATTAAAATTGTTGACCAAATCGACAGGATCCTCCTATTTTGATAGGAGAAAATTATAGGATATTATCTTAATTTGGTGTTCTTTCCTTGTTCAATTGTTACTTTGTATATTTTCTGTAATTCTGGAAATAATTATGTACCTCTATCAATAAAAAGGCAATCCCTCTCTCAAAAAAACATATAACAAAATAGAGGATTCTCGAGGATGTAGGCTTACTTAGCCAAACCTCGTTAAATTGTGTTTGCGTTCTTTGTCTCTAATTTATCATGGTATCAAAGCAGGTTCAAGCCTAACCTGTTATTATTTGTTTTGACAATTTTTTTTTCTAGTTACCTTTTTGCTATGTTGTCACCATGGGAGAACAGGATGCCGGCAAGAAATTGCCGATTGCAACTCCTTCTACCAAAGATCTTCTGCAAGAATCTCACAACCAACGTCTCACCAACATGCTTCTGAACGAAAGGAATTTTCTTCCTTGGTCATGAGTTGTAACCGTAGCTCTTTGAGGCCGTTCGAAACTCGGTCACAGCAATGGTAAAATCAATGCTCCTCCATAAGATGATTCTGGATACGAAGAGTGGCTGGCCAATGACAACTCTATCATGTCCTGGATCTTCAACTCCATGGAGCCCCAAATCTACGAGATTTTTGCATACTCCAATTCAGCTCAAGCACTATGGGATGCGTTGGTTACAATGTATGGGCAACTCAGAAATGCCTCTCGGATTTTTGAAACCCATCAAGAATTGGCAAATTCAAGGCAAGAAGAGAATCAATCATTTACCTTACACCTCGGAAATTTCAAGAGGAGGTGGGACGAGCTCCGACAGTACTACCTCGCCACTCAATCCGCTGCTGATTATATTCGCAGAGAGGAAGAAGATCGGATCTTTCAACTTTTGGCAAGCCTTTGGCCAGAATACGATCATCTTAGATGACAGATCCTCATGAGCCCAATCTTGCCGTCTCTCACTAAAGTCTGTGCCACAATCCAAGGAGAGGGAACCAGGCATCGGGTCATGAATCCAGCACAGGCAAATATAAAAGCAACTGCTGAGATTTTGGCCCACAATGTCATGACCAACAAATCGGCAGAGCTATCACCATATTTGCCAAGGGAAAGACGAAGAAAACCAGTCGTTTCCGCTGCGAACACTGTGATCGTGATGGTCACACCAAGGACTGATGCTGGGTTCTTCATCCTCACTTGAGGGTTGGCAGAGAGAAAGGGCCAGAAGCAAAATTGGCTATCCAAAATGACTCAATTAATCCAATTGAATTTAAGGCCAAACTTGAAAGTCTTGCGAATCAATTTAAACAACTTTTGCAGGGCCAAGGGTCCAACATTAAGGCAACTGGATCAACTGGCCCATCTATTGAATCAAGCCACATGGTACAAACTTCTGGTAAGGTGTCCTTGACTTAGTTCAAAAATTAGTTTGTTATAGACTCGGGTGCCACTGACCATATGTGTAATTCAGATCAAATGATGGTTAAAGTTGTCTCCAATGATTATCCTCCTATTACTGTTGCTAATGGAGCACAGGTCCCAACACATGGAGCAGGAAAATTTAAGATGTTGTCTAAGAGTTCTATTGCTTTGATCGTACCTGATTTATCTTCAAATTTATTGTCTGCTAGTAAGTATACGAAAGAATGGAACCGCAATGTCATTTTTTTTGCTTCTAAGGTGTTATTTCAGGATTGCATCACCAAGAGGACAATTGGTGAAGGGAGGTTGTAGAATGGACTCTATGTCATAGATCAATACCTCGAGGCATTAAGTGCAATCCAGAATGCTAAGAAGACGTCGGAACTATGGCATAGACGCATGGGTCATCCGTCTGATCAGATTTTACACACTCTTGATAGATCTTTATCTCATGATTCTAGTTCATGTGATTGTTGTCATTTCGCCAAACAACATAGACTTCCTTTTCCTAAGAGTACACATTTCTCTTTAGAATTATTTGATTTATTTCATTCGGATGTGTGGAGTGCTCCCATTGAGTCTCGGGATGGCTACAGATATTTTGTCTCTTTTATTGATGAGAAGTCTCGCGCTACATCGCTATATTTGCTCAAAACCAAAAGTGAGGTTCTTATTGTTTTTCAGGAATTTTGTGCTATGATACAAAATCAATTTAAGAAAAACATGAAAGTGTTGCGCACGGATAATGAGACGGAATACACCAATCAAGCATTTCAAGCTTATTTGCACAACTTGGGTATTATTCATCAAACTTCCTGTGTTGGGACACTCCAACAGACTGGCATAGCAGAAAGGAAAAATCGTCATCTTCTAGAAGTTACTCAGGCCTTACTTTTTTCGAGGAATATGCCCAAAATATATTGGAGTGACGTTGTTCTCACTAGTTGCTATATTATTAATCGGCTCCCTAGCCGAGTGCTTGAATACAAGATTCCGGTAGAAATTTTATATGGGAAGAAGTTCAATGTCTCACATTTGAGGATTTTTGGCAATGCATGCTACGTTCACTCAAACGATGGTAAACTCGATCCACTTGCTCGAAAGTGTGTGTTCGTTGGCTATCCTTTAGCTAAAAAGGGATACAAGTGTTACGAGCCCACCACAAAGCACTTCTATATATCCCATGATGTTCACTTTGATGAGACTAATATGTATTATTCTGACAGGAGCCAACTTCATGGGGAGTACACCAAACTCTCAATAGATTATCAAGAAGTTGCCCCTGTTCCTATTAATGCTTCACCTATGGTACCCACGAATGTACCCACTTTAGAAACAAGGGATGGAGGACGATTAGAACATAATATCGAGCTACAGCAAAATTTAGAGTTGATGGCTGAAACTCACTCCGGGGAAGAAATCATGACAGAAGAATTTTCTGGAGCATCTTCACCACCAGTTCGCCGATCTATGAGGATTTCTAGGCCCTCTGTTAGACTTTGGGATTTTACCACATATCACACGGTACAGTATCCCATCCAAGACTATGTCAATTATGACACAATTTCTCATCAATTTTGGTGTTTCTTATCTGCTCTTGCAAGTTCAAAAGAACCCCACAGTTATGAAGAAACCAAACATCAATAAGTGTAGATTACAGCTATGAAGGAGGAACTCCGGGTGCTTGATAAAAATCACACTTGGGATGTGGTGCGATTACCTAATGGAAAGTGCTCTATTGGTTGTCGTTGGATTTACAAGATTAAATACAATAGTGATGGCTCAGTCGAAAGGTATAAAGCCGCCTTGTAGCCAAAGGCTACACCAAGAGCTATAACATTGACTACAAGGAGACATTTGCTCCAGTTGTGAAGATGAATACGCTTCTTGTTCTTATGTCCGTAGCAGTCAATCGTGGGTGGTCGCTTTGTCAAATGGACGAGAAAAACGCATTTCTTCATGGAGACCTTGATGAAGAAGTGTATATGGATCTTCCCCCGGGTCATGCCTTGCAAAATGAAGAAAGGATGGTTTGCAAATTAAGGAAGTCCATCTACGGACTCAAACAGTCTCCTCGACCATGGTACGGCAAGCTCAGTGGTGCACTTACAAAGTTTGGATTTATACGAAGTATGGCCGATTCATCAATGTTTACCAAATCTAATGAGGGTGGTATTGTAATTTTATTCGTCTACGTTGATGATATTGTTATCACTGGAAGCAATAAATCTAGAATTGAGGCTCTCAAACAATATCTTCGTCAAGAATTTGATATCAAAGATCTTGGAAAACTAAGGTATTTCTTAGGAATTGAAGTGGCCAGCTCTCACAAGGGTTTGTTTCTATCACAGAGAAAGTACATTTTGAACTTGTTAAAAGAAACAGGGAAAATGGGGGCCAAACCGGCAAATGTTCCTATGGATTACAATAGTAAGTTTGCCGCTAATAATACTCCCGTGCAAGACATTGGAGCATTTCAACGTCTCATAGGCAAGTTGATTTACTTGACTATTACTCAACCAGATATTACTTACGCAGTTAACTATGTAAGTCAGTTCATGCAAAATCCGACTCAAGGGCACATGGATTTGGTTGATCGATTGCTGAGGTACTTGAAAGCTACACCAGGAAAGAGTATTTTAATGAAGAACAACGGGCATACAGATACTGTCAGGTATGCAGACGCTGATTAGGCAGGAAGCCCCAATGACAGAAAGTCTACTACGGGCTTTTGCACTTTCGTAGGAGGTAATATTGTTACTTAGAAAAGTAAAAAGCAAAATGTTGTTGCCTGTTCAAGTGCTAAAGCAGAATATTGAGCAGTGGCTACTACTACTAGTGAGATAGTTTGGCTGCAGCTTCTCCTCTAGGAATTAGGGTGCAAACCAAGAATATCACCTACGAAGTTATTTTGTGATAATCAAGCTGCTACTCATATATTCTCAAATCCTGTGTTTCATGAAAGAACAAAATACATTGAGGTGAATTGTCATTTTGTACGGGAAAAGGTTCAGGATAACACCATTGAAACTCCCTATGTTCAAAGTGAAGATCAGTTGGCTGATATTTTCACCAAAGCCCTTGCTAAAGGACCATTTCAGGACATGGTGAACAAGTTGACCTCTGATGATATTTTCGGTTCAACTTGAGGGGGAGTATTGACCAAATCGACAAAATCCTCCTATTTTGGTAGGAGAAAATTATAGGATATTCTCTTGATTTGGTATTCTTTTCTTGTTCAATTGTTACTTTGTATATTCTCTGTAATTTTGGAAACAATTATGTGAATAAATTTGTTATGAGTATACCAATTTGGAGTTTTTCATGATATTAACCCTTCTAAAAAAACTAGTTTTCACAAACTAAATATTATGAATTAGCAATAACACACTTCCTTATGAATTTCTAACATCATCAAGCATCACACATGTGGAAGATGACCAAAAGATGAATGTAATGAATCATATTTAAGGTGGGAAAATTCAAGTTCAGACTTCCAAACACAGCTGTAGGTCCGAGGTCGGCTTGGTTGGCTCAGAGCAAAAATTTCCACATCAGAAAAGAGAAAAGAGAGAAAAAAAAAATGAAATGTCGGTAGAATTATCGTTGTCCTGACTAATTAAAGGAATATAAAAATTGCATGATGTCAATGAGACGCTGACACACTTACCAAAATAAATGAGACGCTGACACAACAAGACGGGACCAAAGAAAAAAGAGTGGACGGTAAGAGCAGCAGCAACACCAGCACAACCCGTCTTTTCTCAATTTCTTGTATCACCTTCGTTATAATCTCTCGAGTCCTTTCTCGCAGAAGCCAAGGAGTTCAACTTCAATGGCATCTTCTCTGCCATGTGTCGCAGCTCCGTTGTCCTCCTCCTCCCCCTCCCGCTTCGGTTCTCTGCCCCGGGAGCTTCGCAGCTCTTCGCCATCGCTTTTCTCGATCGGTCCATGGACGTCCAGGAATCTGCGTGAGAACTCTAAACTTGTGTTGAGTGTGCATGCGGGTGTGTTCTTACTCATGATGTTGCCTTTTTTATATGCTTTCGTAGGAACTGTTTTGAGTTGGGATAAGATAAATAGATCTGAACACTTTGCTTGTCGTGAAAACGAGAAGCGATGGATTGAGTACACTTCGCAGTCCTCTCTCTGGTCTCTCGGCTAGGAGCACGACACAAGCAACATAAAAAAGAAAAAGACAAAACGAGACGATAAGTCCATTTGCTAGGATAAAACCTTATCTTTGGTGCTTTGTCGCACCGCCATGCTGCAGATAGCTGCTGGGCTCCACTCTGCAGTTGCATTGATTGATGAAAACGAATTCGCATTCATGTTTTTCCGTTATAATACTTTCTTTTTACTGGAAATGAACGCTTTTTGTCTGCTTCACTTATTAAAGAACTATTATGGACGAAAGAAATCTTGATGTTTCATCCACCGAAGTTAAAATATCTGTAAAAGCGCCCTCGCCAGCAACATTTAACTGTGTCGGTTTTCACCCATTGTACTTTTGAAAATTTTATATGTAGCTGTAATTGGAAAAATTACTCAAAAAGTCTTAAATTTATTATATTTATACTCATTCAGTCCTTAATTTTTTAATTTGATCAATTTAATGCTAAACATTTTGATTTTTTGTCAATTTAATCCATCCAGTCAATTTTGATAAAAAAAAATTGCTAATGTGGACACCGACTGCCTTATATGATATGACCGGCGCTAACTAGGATAATTTTTTCAAATTTCTTATTTTTTTAAATTAATTAATTATTTATCTCTGTTTTTTCCTATTCTTCTATTTTCCTTCTTTTCTTTTGTTCTTTTCCTCACTATGGTCTGCGAGGCTGAGCAAGGGTTGTGCAACCCCTCACCGACTGCTAGCGAGAGGTGCGGCCCTCACTTAGATTTAGGCAAGGCCGCCTTGTCCAAATCTAGGCGAGACTAGGTGAGGGCTACAACCCTTGCCTACACCAACAAGGGCTTCACGGCCCTCGCTTGCCACAGTGAAAGTAAAAAAAATAAGAAGAAAAAAATAAAAAAAATTTTAAAAAAATTGTCAACATCAGTAATTTACAGCCAAAATTGGTCGGATAGACTACTTGACAAATTGTCAAAAGATTTACCACTACATTGGCTGGCAATGGTCGGCCAACAACCTCACCGTCTAGGGTTTGGAAAAAAAGAAAAGGAAGGAAAGGAAAGGAAAGAAAAGAAAAAAACAAAAGAAAACATAAAAAATTAAATAAAAAATATTAAAATATTTTTAAAAATTATCCACGTCAGCGCCGTCCGTCCACATAAATGATTTCCGATCAAAATTGGCCAGAATGACTCAATTGACAAAACATAAAAAGGTTTAGGACTCAATTAGTAAAATTGAAATGTTTAGGATTTAATTAATAAAAGTGTAATAGGTTTAAGATTTTTTGGACTATTTATCCTTGTGACTTGCCAATGCCAAAACCATTTAAATCAACAATCTATAATGTTTGAAATCAAAGTGATCATTCATAACGTTTTCGCACTGAACTTTTTAAACTCGTGGGCCTCGCAATTCACGTCATTTAGACACGCTGCAAATTGAGAAATTAGCGTTAAACATTCTGTTCTTGAACGAACCCTAGCGTTGATCTTCGCCGGTGATCGAACCAAAGCCTTAAGATTAAGATGACTCGCGTGCACGGATGCTCGATTGGCGATGAGAGCACAGGCAATTTGATTAGAGCCACGTATCAGTACTGCGCATGCGAGGCATGGTAGCATAGGGAGAGCAACCGGAGCTGATTGCACGACTTACACTTGAAGAGGTAGATGGCTAATTATGTCATTTTGTAAATTTTTCAAATTTAAAAAGTTTAGTGCCAAAACTTTATGAACTATTATTTTGCTAAATCTATTGACATTGTTCATTTAAGTGATTCGGCGAGCCAAATCGGATATTTTAATTACGATACATCTTGGTGAGCTAAGTTGTTGGAGTTACGTAGATGAACAACTTTAAAAAGTTTTGGAATCAAATTAATCATTTGTAAAACTTTGATACTAAACTCGGCGTCGAACAAAAGTTTTGTAGTCCTTATCTCGGTAAGAAAATAAAGTCACATGCACAACGCTTCGAGACACTATGTCACAAGTGGCGAACACACACCAAATACCATAAACACTATTTTTGGTCCTCCCAAATTTACCCTTAAATAATAGTAAGGACTCTATTATGTATTTCTGTAAGGGCTTTAACTTAAAGATATTTGCATTTCCCCAAGGCTCATTTATAAAGTTGAACTAAACGGGCATAGTTAAGGAACATCAAGCTATTGATGAAGGTGGTGGCTCTATGACTTTTCGTTTGCCTGAGTAACAGTTATTAGCAGCTTTGTTGATACAGCGTACTAGCTTGATCTTCTTCTCTGTAAAGTTCGGGGGTAAGAATAGTAATGGTGCTAAAACTTGTGTACGGAGGCCACTTTGGTGCAAAAACTTCCATTTGGATCACTTTAGTACCAAAAAATTTGAAAAACGATCTTTTAAGTGCCAACTCCGATTTGGTTGGTCGGAAATCTGACGTGACAATTTTTTATTAGTATTTGAAGCCGACGTGGCTCGCCGGAGAGCACAGTCAGTGTGCAAAGAATAAAACGACGCCGTTTTATTCACCATACCTACACGGCGCCATTTTATTGAGCTTCTTCTCCCCAAAATAAGAATCATAATCCCCAAATTGAAAGATGGAAGGCGGAAGCTCAGCAGCGACTGACATTCGGGATACTTAACCCGCGAAAAGCAGAACCTTAAATCCCCAATTATCAGCTCGCGCTTGCAGATGGAGGGCAGCAGCTCGCGCTTGCAGATGGAGGGCGGAAGCTTCAGCAGCGGCTCACATTCGATTAAAAAAAGCCAACTAGATGGTGAGTGTTATTGTTTTTGTGGGTTACTGAGTCCGAGAAGAACATCTTGGACTCAGTTAAATCCCGGGAGAAGATTCCATGGATGCGGCAGGTATAGAGAAGGCTCAAAGTGTAAATATTTCAAATGGGTTGATGCCAAATTCTCCAGCCGAGCCACAGAAGTGATCTTGCAGCTACTTGAAGGACGACATCAACCTCCACCTACATTAATGGACGAGTTAGATGATGTCGACTCAATGCAAGCTCAAATGAAGGGTTTAACATCTTTAATCGACTATTTGAAGAGGGAAGTTTCAAGGCTGAAAATTGAAAGAAACTTTTATCAAGTATTGATTGTGTTGTTGTTCTCTTGTGTAGCATATTCAAATTTGAAGTGAGTAATGAGAAGAAGTTTGTATGTCTACCATAATCAAAGATGTGGAATATTTACTTGTATTTGGTCATTTGTAAGTAAAGTGTGTTACTGGTTTGCTGCAAATTATATGGAACAAAAGGCTTTGTTCCAATCTATAGTGGAAATGGAAGGTTGGAGTTGGAATTCATTGGTTGTGAGCACTTCAAATTTTCTTTGCTTGGTTCTATATTGTATATATTGATTTGGTTTGCTTGGTTTTTGCATCAGATGTAATGGTTTGCTGCAACCATTGCATCTGCAAACCATGAAGAAATTAAAGGGTGCTGACAATTCACGAGTAACTATTTCAGTACCATAAGCTGTAAATAGTGATCGTTTTAGTGCCAAGTTTTTCTGAAAGTGATCATTTTAGTGTCAATCGCGATGAAAAAGTGATCACTCGTATTGCAGGAGTTTAAAAAAAAGAACAAATCAGTTTCAACTGTGTTTCCCTTAGCTTGCACCAATCGCGGTGCATGTTGTTGCACCAGTTGAGTTGCTGATGCATCTTGTTCTTGTACCAGCTCATACAAGTGTTGGTGGAAAAAGGCACGCCAGCACCCAGAGTTGCACCGAGAGCTGTGTTGGTGCAACAAGATGCAGCAACAGCCACAATTGCACTAGTGCTGTGCTAGTGCAGCTTGTTCTTACACTAGTACTTGTATTTGCTAGTGTAGGAAGATGCAGCACCCACAACTTCAACCAGCACGAACATCCAGCACCTACAACTTCAACCAGCAACAATAATCAACCAACAACTTCCAAAAACAACATCAGCCTCATAACAAGGTGCAAGACAATAAAATAACAAAAACATTGTTGCCATTGACATTGCTTGGTTCTTTACAAAAATAAACATGTCCATAAAAAACATCAGCCCCAATCAGTCAACGATCCCCTCCCACCTAATATGTCAAAGCGAGCACATAACAACAATGGCAGCAATCCCCATCAGTGAAGATACCATGTCCAGCACCCTCCCATTAGTCAATATGCACAACACCCCCGGCTCCTTTTCCTTTTGCACTTTTGAATTGATTCATAATTCGGGCACTCTTTCGAACTGGACGAGTAGGTTCATTAACTGGCATTTCTGTCACATTCTTCTCAGCATCAACAATTTTTTTTGTAGCACGTGTCATGTGTCGGGACCTTTCCGTAGGAACATTGGCCCCATGATCAGTCGGTTGAGAAGGAACTAGTACCGGTTCTGTTGGTTGAGATTGAATTGGTGCAACTTTATTTGTTGGTGGCTGTTTTGAAGCTATACTTGCTGTGTTCTTCTTCTTCTTCTTTGCGCTCTTCTTTGGCTGCGCGTTTGACTCTTGAGTTGGCCCACCTTGAGAGATAAGCACCTCCGAATTTCTTCCAGGCTACAAGAACATAATTATATTGTTAACCAAATTAATTGAAATATCATAAATTAAATACATGAGTCCTACAAATCTTACATTGAAAATAGTCATTCAAGTACGTTCATCTGTGTAAATCCCATAAACATGTTGCCTTATTCTTTTTCCAAGAACCCCTCTTGTTCGTTGTGGTGCATCACTTTGAGCAACTTGTGAGGGAGCAACCTGTGGGGTTCCCTGTCCTTGTGCAATTTGTGTAGTTGGTCGTCTTCTCACCTAAGACACACATAACAAAATTAAACTCAGCCTATAAAAGACAAACACAACAATGTATAGCTTACTGGATATTTTTTCCTCATTTGTTCGACAGTGGACTCAGTTGTTGTTGTTGTTGTCCTGCCTGTAGTTGTCCCTGCACTTTGGCCTACAACAGGGCCTTCTGTTGGCCCTTCAGTAGGCCCAAGAGCAATCTCTTCAGTAGGTGTTGTTGTTGGCCCACGATCAGCTCTTGCAATAACGTATTGTGCACGTTGCCTTTTCAACTGACAACCTTTCTTATTGTGCCCTTCCTTGTGGCAATAGGAGCATTTCATCTTCACCCCGATCTTACTCATCCTCTGACTTGATGCCTCTCCCTCATGTATTCTTCGTTTTTTCTTTGGCCTTCCTATTTGCTTCTTTAGTGGCAAAGGTAGAGGGCCTTCATGATTTGTTGGCTCCCAAAATTTGCTACTTCGAATAGGCTGCATCATGAATTGGTACGAATTAAGGTTATGAGCTTTTTTTGTACCAATCATGTAGGTAATCCTTTGGCCTTTCTTGCTTCATCAAAATGGCACAAATACCATGGGACAAGGAATTCCACTTAGTTCCTAGGCTCGGCATGAACACTTTCTTCTATCTAGGTTGACCACATACTTATCATTATTGTGAATGATCTCATATCCATTTTCTCCATTCCAAACCGGATGGCAGAACCTACTAGCAGCAACGTTCGCATCCAATTTCTTTACAATTCTAGGACCGCATTCTTTGCTCCACTTGGTAGCCTCATCTCTTTGCATGTGCAGTCTGGTCATGACCATAACTCGAATATCATTAAGCATGCTGATGATTGGCTTGCACCTGGCCTCTAAAATTCTGCCATTGAAAGCTTCATTGAGATTGTTGTCAATTATATCACATTTAAATTCTTCGCTGAAGAAGGTCCGACACCAGTGCTTAGCTTTTGTCTGGAATAGTGCATCAAAGCCTTCTTTTGTCAGCTACAACAATCCCTCTTTAGCTAATCTGAAGTCAGCCATGTTGGTACTCTTTGCTATCTGCCAAAACTGCTTCTGCAGCATATCTCTTTTGTAGATCTTTGCCCAATTTGCAAATATGTGCCTCGCGCACATTCTATGCTCAGCATATTGCATCAACTCAGCCAATGCAGGAACAAGTCCCTACAAAAATTCAAATCAACAAATACAAGTCAGAAAATACTCAAGTAATTAATATTAAAAGGGAATTAATTGATAATGGTATTACCTTCTGTTGGTCGCTCATGAATGCCCATCCTCCCCCATCGTTTTTGTCAAGGTCAACCATTAAATTCTTGAGGAACCAGGACCAAGTATCCTTGTTCTCAATCTTGACAACTGCCCAAGCTATCGGAAACATTTAATTGTTGGCATCTCTCCCCACAGCAGCCAACAACTCCCCCTTGCATATACCCTTAAGAAAACATCCATCCAATCCTACAACTCTTCTACAACCAGCCAAAAAGCCCCGTTTGCATGCATCAAAACAAACATAAAATCTATCAAATCTAGGCCCATAATCAGGCAGTGGCCTCTCTACAACCTCAGCATATACCCTACTAGATGGGTTTTGAACCACGCATTCGTGGGCATAATCCCATACCTGCGCATATTCTTCCTTGTACCGACCCATCAATATTTGCATCACCCTCTGCTTAGCTCTCTTGCACTGATTCCTCGACACATTAACTCCCACCTCCTCCTTCACTAACTGCTTAAACCGAGGGCATTTGATCTCGGGCATTGCTTTGATTGTATTAAAAAAATATTTTGCCAACCACACACTTGTTACCCTTTTGTTATCAAAATGAATTGAACAAGTATGTTCCTCCTGAAAGGACCTAATCTGAAATGACCCCTTTCTACTCATAGCACCGTACAGCTTCCAATGACAATTGGGTTGTGAGCACTTAGCTCTCACAAATTCCTTCGTATTTCTAATGAATTCTACGCTCCTCTGTTCAACAATAGAATTCTCCACAATAGCTTCTTTTAATTGTCTTGCATTATCAAATTTCATGCCGACACACAAAACAGGTTTATCGACATTTGAATCATAGTAAGGGTACTTACTTTTCCTTCAACGAACAGGTTCTTCATTATCATTCTCCGAACCAGCAGTTTCATTGCCGCAACTTACTGTATCTTCACTTCCATTACCTCCATCCAGCTCAAGCCTTTCTCCTAAAGCTGAGAGTTTTTTTCTGAAAAATTCTCTTTGTTTTTGTCTTGATTGTTAGAGTTCATCATCGTCTTCATCACTTAGGAAATTGACAATTGGCAAAGCTTCATCTTCTGACACACTATGTTGAGCAACTTCCCATTCTAATCCAATTAAGTCTTCATCAGCGACAGCTTCAACTGAGACTTTACCCACATTTCTATCAAAATCTGTCTCCCTCTCCTCCCTCCCTTGACTCTCATGTTGCCCTCCATCTAACGTAGACTTATCCCCAACCTGATTACTATTATTTCCATCATCCTCATCAGCCTCATCATCACTATAATATTCAACATAGATCTTAGCTTCATCGCCGTGAAGATAATGGTAAATGATATCCTTAATATTATTATCGTCACTAAAAAATCTCAAGCCATCCTTCAATTCCTTCCCAGGAACACAATAGTGCAATTGTTGCACTTTACATTGAAAAAAATACAACAAATCCTTCACAAAATCAATATATGATGACTTCCCAACATTGACGTAAATAGTACCTTCGTTCCCACCACAATATTCCCAGTCGTCAGGGCCAATAATAAACTCTCCACCATAGCAAACAATGACGCCTACATGATTCCCCTCCATTTCAATGATGCACCCAAACAATAAAAATAAAAAGTCATTCATTGAGACTACATAGCATAATCATCAACAACTTTACATTTAATTGATTAAACAATTATCGAAAGAAACAAAGGAAGCCGATTTATTCAATTGATTACATAACGTAATGTCCCCAACACCCATTTTTCAATTCGACCCCATTCGGTCCCCACAGCAACACTAACCACTGTCCCTAGCACTCCAACCCATTTTTCAATTCAACCCCAACACCCATTTTTCAATTCGACCCCATTCGGTCCCCACAAAAACACTAATCACTGTCCCCAACACTCTAACCACTGTCCCCAGTACTCCAACTCATTTTTCAATTTGACCCCAACACCCATTTTTCAATTCGACCCCATTCGGTCCCCACAGAAACACTAACCCATTTTTTACTCCAACCATTGTCCCCAGCACTCCAACTCATTTTTCAATTCGACCTCAACCCATTTTTCAATTTGACCCCATTCGGTCCCCACCATTGTCCCCAGCACTCCCACCAGTTTCCCTCTTCACCGAGCCCTCATTTTCCCCTTCACGCCCTATTTTTCAATTTAGTCACAGTCGGTCCCCACAATTTTGCCCACCCCACAAAAGTGATTAAACAAAAGTGAGGTCCCCACTATTTTTCCCTCCCCATAAAAGCAGGCAGTCTAAGCCGAGCCCTCATTTTGCCCTCCGTGCCCCAATTTGCCTGTCGGAACCCTAAATTCTCCACCCAATTGACCCATGGCGAGAACATGACAAACCTGAGTGAAGCGGCTGAGCGACGGTAGGCCAGCAAACAATGGCACAGCTACGATGACGGCAGACCGACGGCGGTGGACGATGGCCGAGCGACGGCGGGTGAGCGACGGTGCGTGAGCGACGGAAGGCAATCGAGGGAGCTAGGTCGAGCAAGGGAGAACTCAAGATCTGAGCCCTAATTTTAGTCCCCTTCTTCAGCGACGTCGTTTGTTAAACACATTCCACGTAGGACAATAAAGCGACGTCGTTTCTTGTGGAGGATGGAAAATGACGTCATTTATGCCATTCCATGTGGACTGCAATTTAAAATATTTGCCACGTCAACTTATTTTTCTTTAATATAAATGCCACGTATTTTTTTGGCCGGAATCTCTCGCCGTTGGCACCAAAATGATCATTTTTCCTTCGATTTGGCACTAAAGTGATCCAAATGGAAGTTTTGGCACCAAAGTGGCCTCCATACATAAGTTTTGGCACCATTACTGTTGTTACCCCGTAAAGTTCGTATAGGTCGCTAGGTGGGGGCTTCACTTGTTCTGTCTTTTTATCGTTTTGGGACTAATTACTACCCATGCTTTCCTTTACAAGCAATGCCCAAGAATGAACTATAAATGTCTTCACCAAATTCAGCTGTTTAGGTTTTCCTCTCTATGCCCTTACTGAAGTACAACTTACCTGGTTGATTTGGGTGCATCTAATGACCATCTTGGTTACTATTCGGTCGTTATTTTATCCATGTCAGCTCATTTGACGTGGTTTGCGGAATGGTGAACCGGTGTTCTTCGGCATAATCTTGCATAGAAGTTCGAAATCAATTAGAAGTGCATTAGTAATGAACTAATGCATACAGGCTAGAGTCAAGAAGCGAGACATTTGACGCCGGCATATGTATATTCGAGAAGCTCATTTTCAATGCTCAATTCGTGCTTGAATTAAATAGACTGCATTCGTTGTACTTGATCTATAGAGAATTTTTGCATGGAGCACCCGAATAGATGCGCGTGTACTCATTCTGAAATTGATTTTCAATCGAACGAGTTCATCAATGTGGAGATACTCGCCATTTAGGGATTGGCCTGATGAATGCTTTGTTGTAGAGGTACGAGCGACTGGGAATACCTTTGGGACTTTGTTCCGCATCACCACATTCGGCGAGTCTCACGGGGGTGGTGTTGGTTGTATCGTTGATGGGTGTCCCCCTAGAATGCTGCTTTCGGAAGCTGACATCCAAGCCGATCTGGACAGAAGGTTCTTTCTCCTATGATAGCTGGCTGTGTCCTGATCATTTATATAAATCAATTATCTACATAACATAATCTTTTCACATTGTTCCACAATTAGCGAGAATGCATGGTTCAGTTACTTCCATCAGTTCTTAAAAGACTCCTAACGTTTGATTGTTCACTTATCTGTATACAGGAAACCAGGTCAGAGCCGAATAACTAGCACAAGAAAGGAGACTGATACATGTAAAATATATTCAGGAGTCTCTGAAGGTTTCGTTCTCATCCCAATCATGGCTAGCGATCCTCTTAATGCTGTTTTCTTTTTCCTGCTTGAAATTCGCCGCCTGTGTCCTTTTCAAATTAAGGTAATCATTCTATTTTAGTACAGGGGTGACTACTGGAACACCGATCATGATATCTGTCCCTAATACTGATCAGAGAGGACATGTAAGTATCTCCTATGGGAACTGTTGAGCAGAATCGATAACAGATGGCAATCTGGGAAACTACAGTTTATGCATCTATTTGATCAGTCTAGTAAATTGGATAGGATAAGTTTTATGCTATCAAATTGTGAAGCTAGGATATGTTTGACGGATGTAATAAGTGTCTAAGGGAGGTTGAAACTGCGTAGTCAGGTCAGCTATACTAATTATGTCGATAGTCTGTTCATTTTCTGTAGAAGGTCCAGTTCATAGAAATCAGATCAAGGTGTAAACCATGCTTTTTATTCCATCAATTTGAGTTTGCACTTATGGAGCTTCTGAGAACTTACTTCCATGGAGTCGGTTTTATTTTCCATATTGTGTACAATGGTTTCATACAACTGCTTTTGGATTGGAATTTGCAGGACTACAACGAAACGTCAATAGCTTATAGACCTTCTCATGCTGATGCAACTTATGATATGAAGTACGGCATCTGAGCAATAGGGGTAATTTTGTCCTGCTGCCATAGCAGATGCTCGAAAATGCTTGGATTATATGAGGATAAAGATTTTGACCAAGTTTCCATTGAACTTATTATGAACTTTAGGGTGGTGGTAGATCTTCAGCAAGAGAAACCATTGGTTGGGTTGCATCTGGAGATATCGCTAAGAAACTTCTGAAAGAATTTTCCAGGACTGAGGTACCGTGATCTTTTAAGCTGCATTTGCGCTTCTCATGTCAAGTCTTGCATCTGTTTACCACTTGTTTCCCTTTTATTTATGTTCTGGCTCGACATATTTGTTTTTATTTATGATCTGTTGTCTATCTGAGAAAAAGAACCTTCATCTGTGGAAGATGCTGCAACTATGTCTAGCTTGGGAAACAGCACAAAACCATTGAAGAGATGAAGGGCAAGTCATTGCTCCTCGAGCAGTAACTGTTTAACAAAGCATCCATGCTTGATTAAGAAAGGGAGATTGCCGACTCGAGCACTACAAGGCTCAAACTAAACTGAGCATGCGAAAAGATCAAAACTGAATATGAGTGAGCAGGAGATGGCTTGAGTTATCAACACGCGACATTTCTAATTGTTGTCTGTGTTTCTATATTTTGTTTAGGTTATCCAGCTTAATGGATTCGACTACCTCACCACATCGCTATGCTATAATTATCTTACTTCATTGGAGAGAGCATGCCTTGTGGTCGTGGGTCTCGATCTTTCAAGCATAGAAGTTTGTGACTTCTAATGTAGATCTCTCACGTTTGAAGGGCAAATTCTGTACCCTTTAAGTCAATGTTCCCACTGCATATGCCCATTTATGTGTGTTCGCGCATGTTTTAGAGTGCATCCTCATGTTAATTTATCTGTTGCTTGTAGGTTCTTGCTTATGTCTCTCAAGCCCATGATGTAGTACTTCCAGAACATTTAGAAGATCAAGAATCTGTGACGCTTGAGCAGGTCCATGAGTTATCTCACGATTCTTTTTCTGGGATTTTTTGTTCCAAAAACAGAGAACACAAGGCACATCTGTCATGGAATTTTGCATATTCTTAGTCAAGTTTGTTTCGATGGCCTGTGTATCTTGTGTTTCCAATGTGAAGTGTCTGAATTATCATGTCTTTTATTAGGAGAGAGTATAGTTACAAAGCTAAAACTGCAGTTATATGCTGAAATACAATTCCCCCTAGAACAGGGTGCGGAGTTTTCACGGGTCAGAGGATTCATCTAAATGCAGCTTATTCATAGATCCTAGAAAGCCAACGGTGCTTAGGACAAAGCATGAGTCATGATACTTGTCCTCTTTAAATATGGCTCTCATTCTCTGAATTGATTCTAAGAACATGTTGCCATTGAAAAAGCTGGGGAGGTCTCCCGTACCTCTTCGTAAAATTGCTATACAATGAGCTGTTACTGCAGGTGAAACAAGTCGTCAAAGTTGATAATAGTGCGTCTGTTGAAATTTAGCTGGTTTGAGGGCATTCACGAGTTTTCACTACAACATGTTATCCTCTCCCATCCATTCACAATTACTATAACAAGAGCAGAAGAGACAGCTTGATCATTGATAGATTTAATACAAATTAACGTAATCCTAAACCATAATCCTAAATATATCTCTAACACGTTTGATCAACTTTTCATTAGCTGAAAGCTGGAGAAGATGGCACAAAAATGCTTCCGGGAACTCTGCACCAAATGCACTGATTTTACTTGAAATATCAAACAAGTTTTCATACTATCGCATGTGCTTTTCATAACTTCATGATGAGTCAGAGACTTGCAACATCCTCGCGTAATCTGCAATACTTCTTTGCGCTTGACCTTATTTCTGACGTTTCATGTATGGACAGATAGAGAATAACATCGTCAGGTGTCCAGATGCTATCTATGCAGACTTGACGATTGCTGCGATTGACGCCGCAAGGGTCACAGGGGACTCAGTTGGCAGTGTCGTCTCATGCATAGTGAGGAATGCACCACGCGTGAGAACTCTTTCCTTGACCTCTTTGAGAACTCTAATGTGGTCTAGTTTATCTATTGCTTTGGTAAAGAAAATGTAGGATTATACCTTTGGCTAACACTTTTTTTATCGTCTTCAGTATCCCGTCTTGTCACATTTATGAGGCAATTATTGATGCACGTGATCTAAGACTCAGTAAGATGGATTTTCTTGTTCAGGGGCTTGGTTCACCAGTTTTTGACAAACTCGAAGCCTTGTTGGCAGGAGCTCTCTTATCTTTACCCGCAACCATGGGATTCGAGTTTGGTAGCGGTTTCGCTGGTACGGAAACTCATGAAGCAGACTCCGACATTAATTTCTTGGACGAGTGCAAAGAACGAATGAATTACTTGTATGTTGCCGCGACTCTTGGTAAGGATTTACCTGTCTTCGTTCTGATCTGTGAACAACCCTTTCAGGTACACGTTTGACAGGGAGTCAACACAACGACGAGTTCTACTTGGACAGACACGGAAGAATCAGGACGAGAACGAACCGCTCGGGTGGCATTCAGGTATGATCTCGAAAGAGTGATCAGTGTCCATGATGTTTAATTGGCACGAGAAGTGTTTTCCTTGCTTAGATTAAAACTAGAAACTGATAAGTCTTCTTTGTTCTAAGCACATCTTCATCTGATGTTGTTTTTGTGGTTTATCAGGGTGGAATATCCAATGGGGAGATCATAAACATGAGAGTAGCTTTCAAGCCAACACCGACTATCGGGGTAAATTCTCTCTGTGACGCACAAAACGCACATTTTGGGTTTGTCGCTCAAGTTCTAGCCGAATCCGACTTGGATCGAAGCCTTGAGACCAAGATAAGTCGTAGACATGTTAGAAGGCATCGTGGGGAGCTATAGGAGAGGACCGGATGCCCAGGCTGCCAGTTAAATGACTCAGTAGCTAATTTTCTACTGGTGGTCAGGCTGCCGGCCCTACATGGCCGGTTTCCCAGCCAGGCCCTCCCGATACTCGCTTACCTGCCTGGATTATACAATCACCACTGTACATGTCCCGGGCGCCTGGTACTACTTGGGCAGGCACCCATATGGCCCGCTGACTCTCGAAAATACGCATTTTATATTAATTTTTAGACATATTTGGTGTAAAACACGAAAGCTTTGTGAGACTTTCTTTTAGGTTTTTCTAGCAAAACTCGGTGAGAGAAATACAGGAGTTTGTAAGAATTTATGTGCTAACACCTTGGGAGATACATGAGAGATTGAGCGATTGATTAATAACTTTGTAAATCTCTTATTTATAGTGGATCCTTGGCTACTGGGTACAACACTTGGAAAGAACTAGGTGTCTAGTATCGTTCCTTGTTGATTTTTCTAGTAATTTCTTTACCTCGCATTAGATTTAATTGCAAAATCCGATAAATGCCATGTTATTTCAAAACAACGCATCACCATATTTATGCAGACTTGCACTTGAACCTGTGATTAATCACAGTAATGCTCATAAAAGTTGTTCTCATACACTTCTGCAGAGGAAGCAGAACACAGTGACTAGAGATAAGAAGGAAACCGAGCTAATCACCCACATTCGGTTCGATCCGTGTGTCGCTTCTCGAGGTAAGTGTGCATAAGCTAGACGATGATTCATTTTCCATTTCCTTTTCCACATATAAGCATCATCTCTTCAATGTTCGTGAAACAATTTACAGCAAGATGGTAGATGTTAGAAATGACTGCTTTTCTGCGCAATATAACACGAAAAGAATTGTGGTCAAAAAAAAAAATGTGTGCACGCTTGGCTGGTTCGTGCAGCGGTTCCGATCGTAGACGCCATGGTGGCTCTGGTGCTGGTGGATCAACTGATGTCGCAGTATGCACAATGTCATCTCTTTCCTATCAATCCCAATCTCCAGGACCCGATTGTGCCGCCACGAACTTGGAATGACGAGAAAGTGACGCAACACTTCTAACACCTTCGTGGCTATAGGTAAAAAACTAGGGGATGTTCCATAAAGCCTGGTAATACAAAAGATCGAACCAGCTCGAAATTTCCAGTCTGGGCTTAAGACCGGTTCGACTTTCGCGAATATGCTGGCTATGTTTTCGAGCTTCGTGATGAAAAGGCCCACGGATACTCTGTGTCTTTGGTCATGGGTTCATAACCATGTCTTAATCTTTCATGGATGAGAATTGTATTTTAGGGAATAACAAATTAGCGAAGAATGTTTCTGTTCCTCAGGCAATAATACTTTGTCTTCCGGCGATGATGTTGTAGTTGCTTTTGCAACGTAGCGTTCATTGTTCCTTTTACAACTAAATTCGTGGTTCGACATTCCTGGCAACAGTGGCGGATACAGAAACCTAGCTTAGGCAAGGGCCAAGACATATGATTTTTACCTGAAATTCGTTAGATCCTAATGCGCAATTTACGAAAATTGCATGCCAATGATTGAAGCTTTCACTACAAATAGACATAGATGTTCTAACTACGAAGGATTAGTCCCATTCAAGGTGTCTTGTTGTAGCTTGGCGGCACTTGAGTTCGCTTGCCTGATGTCTGCTCACCTTTTCATTCCCATTATTATCCGATGTTCTCTGTCTTACTTCGTTGTATCTATACACTTGATGGGCCCTTCCAAACTTATAAGAACCACGCACTTAATCATACTAAGGAAAAATAAATAAAGAGGCGATAGAAGCCAAAGAATAAGTAAAGAGAGAGGTCGTCATCGTTATCATTATGGTCGGTCGAGTAGGGCATAAATAGCCGTCATGCGTTAGTCTCCCCAGACGTCGTGATCCTCTAAAACCATGGGATAAGGTGAGAACACGAAAACTACGGTTTGAATCGCAGACCACAAAATGGCGTCTATAAAGATCAAGATTTTCTTTTCAAAAGTTGGTAAAACGGGTTCCCTAGTAAAGCTAAGACACTAAAGAGGAGGGGCATTTCAATAAAACACTGGACATCATGACTAAACTAAGACGAGAGTTTCATGGTCGACCCACCACCTCCTTGTAGATGCAACTTACCCTTTTGCCTTTGTTATTTCGACTGTCTTAGACTTTGTTGTTGGTGGTTAATCAGGATGTACCACACGACTAAGGTCGTTAGGTATTGTCCTGACTATTAAAAGTATTATACGAAAGGATATTTATTATGTTCATTATCGGTGTAAAGAATTTAAACGGAGTCATGCACCTTTGGACAGGTGACATGTAAAATCGAAGATAATCGTGTAAACTAAATTTATTCACATGTCACCGTCCAATGGTGAATGTGCGAAAAGGATTTTACACTGATCATGGATGAAGTATTTAATCTTTATCTCATCTCTTGATGAAGTAAGGTTCATTTGCCCAGATGTTCATCTGTAACAAAAGGACAATTAACACTGTGAAAGGCATATCAGTCTGCAAGAGAGCTGCCGGGAATACCTTCTTCCCCCTCTTTTTTGTGACTGATGGGGTTTGTATTTTGTAATAGTAATTTTCATCGAGAATTAACAATTTTCAAGATGTTTGTAGCCTATTCTCTCAAAAATCAGAGAAGTGAAAATTATCAAGAAACGTTAGTATTTGCAGAATGCCCCCACAATGGCAAAAGTAGCTACACCAGACAAGGGTTTCTTTTTTCCTTTTCTTTTTCTTCTTTCGATGCATCCAATTGGCTTTACCTGCATTTATGAAGAAAAAATTAAATAAAAATGTTTGAGCTTTTAGAATATTTCTTATTCTTGAAGGTGGCGCTGCTGGCACGGACACTCTTCCTCTCGCAAAAGGTTGAGTGTTCGAATCCCGGGCGCCGCAGGGTGACTTAACCGGTGGCACGTGTGTGGTGGCTAGCACGTGTCGCCCCCAGGGTTTACCTCCCGGCTGTCGGCCGTGCGGGGGTTCCCTGGGTTACCAAAAAAAAAACAAAAAAAAAAAAAAAAAGTTACATGGAAGCAAGAAATTGAAACAGGCATTCGCCTTTCGCTAGTCACAACATTAGTGCGATGAAAAATCCTCGGTCACGGAGCCAAGAAACATTTGTTTTTCTCACTTAATATGAGACAAATTGAAAACTATAACATGACCCATACAGCATTACAAGGCGCAAACTTTCTGGGAGATTGATTCAGCCATAAGTGAACGATTAAAACATTTTGAATGCTGAGGCCATGCTCCCACTTTCTCTACTGAGAGAGAGAGAGGTGCTTACTGTACGAAATTTTCTACTAATTTATTAGATCTGTCAAACTGGTGGATCGGGTTGGGTTGGGTTAGATTTGGATCGGTCATTAATGATCCAATCCAAATTGATCAATTAATCCATTTATAACCCATTTATTGCAAATTTCTCCATCTATACTCGATCCGACCCATATTGCTAAAACACTTTCATATTTACCTAATCTAGGAAAACTTGTTTCTTATGAATTTTTTTTAAAAAATTACATTGCTAAAACACTTCCATACAATACAAATCTAGCAAACAACTTTTATGAATTTTTTTTTTAAAAAAATAAATTTTGTTATATTTTTTCTTTCTTTCTTTCTTTTCCTTCTTTTCTTTCTACGTTCTGCGACACTTCGTAGAAAAGCAACAAGGAAAAGACAAGGCGAAAAATAAATAAGAAAATAAATCAAAAAAATTAAAACAAATTAAAAATGATATGTTTATAATTCACCTAAGCTTGTTAGTTAACCCATTTAAGACCCATTAAGTTACTAGGTAATTCATTTATTACTCACACAATTAAATATGAGTTAAAATATGGTATCTAGACCCATTTTGCCACCTCTACCAATTATGCTCTTCAAAGAGTCCACCCTGTTTGGCCCCTTAGAATCCGGCAAAGCTTCCACCCAAAGTGCCTTGCGCACATGAACACTGGTTAGGGCGTCCAAGCCTTTGCCTTAAGTTAGTATATGGATGAGAGACTGATTCAAGTTTTGAAGAGGAAGAAGAGAGACTAAGAAGCCCTACCTAAGTATGGAGTTTACTATTTAGAGGCGAAATTATATTTAACCCAACAGTTGATTGTAGACGATTGGTGACATGATATGAACAAGTGGCAATCGAGTCATGACAAGTGGTAGCTTGTGATGACAAGTAGTGATCAAAGGATTCAAAAACCAATAAAAACTCAGTCTTCATATAATGGGAACATCACTACCTCCTCAATGGGACAAAGTTTAAATGGAGCTCTTATTATTAGAATATTTAAATATTAAATCATGATTTCATTTAATAGCTTAAACTTTTAGGATAATTGGCAACAATCCCATTAAATCTCACATTATATTAAAGCAGAAAGTATTGAGTTTAAATATTTCTAGGAGTCTCCCAATGAAATATTGTTACGTTTAGTACTAGTATAAACGACCAGCCATCGGCAAGGGGATTGACAGATTGAAATCATTCTAGGAGTCCCCCAATGAAATATATTTACATTTAGTACTTGTATAAAAGACCAGCCATCGGCAAGGGGATTGACGGATTGACAGGGATGTCCAGTCGATCTCCAAGGAATTACTTGGAAAGCAACATTGGGTTCACGATAAAGGCAGATCCACCTATCAAGTGATTAGGAGTAGCTTGTCGTGCTTCTATCGATACCCTGGAATATGCTGGTCACTAGCTCACAACATGATTGTCGAACCAAAGGAAAATAGCTGTTGACAAGGCTGGAAGTATGCAGCAAGAGGACTGGAGATGAGTAAAAAATGTTTATGTTTGTTTTGGTCAAGTAGTCAGAGTAGTTGATGGATAGTGGAGGCAAACTCCATTTTGGGAAACCTTGAATTTGCCGGTAAAAACAAACCGTATGGGCAGCCTAACCTCGGTGATTGCACCTATCAACACCCAACGACTACTTGATTCGTTTGAAGGCTCTCCCATGGTCAGATTGGAGGAGGAATGGCCATAAAAGAGGATCGAAGCAAGCTGAAGGGGTTGGCAGAAAATGGAGAAAGCTTGCGTTGTTATTATCATCTTCCCTCTCTATTGAGCAAAATATGCTAATATCTATTTGTAACTATCTCTGTTGTAGATTCTTTGCTGCTATTATAATCTGCGATAAGAGGAGTGTATAGTGTGAAAGCAGTACGTACATTCTAATAGTGTGATTTATCATGTGATAGAAGCAGTACTTGCGATATTGTAATTCTCTTGAGAATACTAGTAGATTCCAACTAGTTTTGTGGCTGTTAGTGGGGGAGGATGGATGTAAACTTGATTATAAAATCGAACCACTATATATTTGTGTGCAAAATATTCTATCTGCCCATTATTCCCTATATATGTTTGATGGAAGCATACGATATTATCAATATGTTAAAGTTAAACTTGAATTTTTCCATGAAAAGTGTTTAAAGTTTTGTCTTTAAAACAATCTGTTCCCTGTCGGTACGGCGACGGACCTCGGACTTTTGTTTGATAGTGTTTTGCACTAAACTAGAAATGTGAAAATTCGACTTGTTATCGCGTATCTGTTATGCTTTGGAGTACACGACAAGCCTCGGAGGGTTATGTCCAAAGGGTATATGCCATACCACATGATGGTCCATATTAGAATGTTAAAATTAGGGCAATCTGAATCAAGATCAGCGAGGAGGAGCATGACAGAAGCAGTTAAAATATGTCTTGAATTTAAGCTCACGATAGAAAGAAAATTCAAGTATGTTTCTCAATTTGAGTAGATTTCCTAGTTTGAATTGGAATCCTAATTCGACTAGATTTTTTATTTTGGATCTAATTTTTGTCTATATATAAGAAGTGTGTCTTCTTCATATAGAGCATCCAAGAGGAAGCTTCTTCGTGAAGTACACTCTGAAACAATCCAAGAGGAACTTACAATGTTCAAGCCAATAAATTTTGTGGAAAGATTTGCGAATTCCTTTGTAAGATTAAGAGATTGTTTCACTAGTAATTGTAAAGTTGAACATTATTTGAGTTATTTGGTATAATTGAAGGCTGAAAAACACTGAGGGTGTTTGAGGGACTCGCATGTGGTTGTAATTTCAGTTGTATCGTTTTATCTATTATTGAATTGAATGTTATTCTCTCGTGGGCATAGGCCACACCAAGCGAACCACAAAATCTAGTGTCCAATTTTCTTTATTCAATTTATTTTATTGTTCAATCTCTTGTCTGCAAAAGAAGCACTTATGCGACTTAACCAACAGCACGAGAAGAGCCGAAACCGAAGGTTTCAAGTTTCCTGGATTCAAATTCACTCCGTATCGCTTCAAACATGCACAAATTAGCAACTTGTAAAACTTGTTTCGTGTTACTCAGAGAGAATCACAATATTACTATTGTTCTCGTGACGGTTAGTATTGAAACGAAGTTCTGTCAAGAAATCTGCAATCTATTTTGATCAGTACCTAGATCTATAGAGAGTGATTATAGTGGGAAAAAAGTCACCTTTCTTCTGGAATAATTCTCACAAATTCTTGGGACCCCATTCTAGGTGGGACTAGGAGCAGCTTGCCTGGGAGCGACATTGGGAGCGACTGCGCGGCTCCTCCTCTGGTGCTCCTGCACGAGCTCGTCCGCGAACCAGTCCAGTTTCTCGAAATTGCTCTGCTCCGATACCCTCTTGCCCCCGAAGAGCACCGACTCAACGTTCTTCTGTTTCAGCATATCGTCCGCCATCGCCATCGCCATCTTCACATTGTTAGGGCTCGGGTCCATATTGACGTCACACCCGCACTGGCCAAGGCTGGAGCCGTTCGCCTGCATCACCCGATTCGTCAGGAGTAATGGTCTTTCCATGAGCAAACTCGGTTGAAACTCTTGCAGGTTCCATTTGCATCAAATGTTCCACAACAGGATATGTAAAGTCATAATCTTAGGACCGAGATGACAGATTTCGGACTGCCCTACGGTAACAACTCACGGGAGAAATTTCAATCCCAGACCAGAGGACGAACCACGACTTGTGCTACGTGACAGTGCGAGGTAGATTACTCAAACCATATTCAGAAAGTATCACTGGATACTACCTAATACAACAATAACAAGCTAATAGTGAATCATATTTCTGATTAAAATGAGGATTGTCATTCCCTAAAGTCAATGCACTGATCTCCACCTTTCTTGACCAACAAGAGAAGTGGAGAGGGACCAATGCATTGATGGTCTCCCTGAGAGCAAAGTGCTGTCAAATTTGCCTAGCAAACAGATGTGCTATAAACACAGAAGGAAAGAGACACCTCCTCTATGGAAGGTTTAGCTCCCTAGCATGAAAATGGCCCAAGAATAGGAATTTCAGGAAAAGATAGCCATTTAATCATTTCTCTTTCAGAAACCACGTCCTAATACAAATGAAAGCGTATGCGCCACCACAAGCCAACCTAACTATGGCAATTGGGAGAGCTCTTCCTCTCTCCTGAAGAATCTGTAAAAATAAAACCAGACCATTTAGCAAAAGAGGGAAAATTGACCAAGATTCATATGTTTATCCCAGAGCGGTTGCTCCACCTACTATGTATCCACCACGTCCAACTGCTTTGCTAGTCTATAATTCAACTTTTCTAACGTTAAATTAGAACCTTGACAGACACACTAGTAAAAATTCAAAATGACCAATGCCGAACCGCAATCTGCTCAAAATGTTTTCTTAATGCCACTGATGTAACCAATGTCAACAAGAGACCAACGATCTGATGATTACACAGCAATGTGCAGATATCGATTGATATCCAGACAAAAGCTGTATGAGCGAATGCAAGTGTTATTTTTACCTACATATCTATTGATTCTTGCATGTTTCATTGTCATATAAAGATTTAAAAAAACCATTTGATTACCTGAATCCTTAGATAATTACTGCCCCTACACGGACCAAACGCCAAGGCCACGGCCTGGTCAACCGCATCCGCAGATGCGTCCCCGGTGATCCGCGCCACGGGCCGAGCCCACTCCTTGGCCCTCCACTTCCTCACCTTCTCGTACTCCAACCTCGGCTCTGCCGCCGGCCCCGTCCCTATTGACAGCACCAGCAAGTCCTCCACCCCCCGCACATGACCGAAATCCCGCTTGTTGTGCAGCACATGGGTGATCGCTGCTGCCGTCGGGTTGCTCATCGCCAACCCCCCGTCCACAGCCACGCACCGCGTCCTACCATCCACGGACCATATCTCCACCGGCCCAAATGACCCCGGCTCTGCCAATGTGGCCTGGCACACCTCCCAGAGCCTGAAGTTGTAGCTGTCAGCCCCGAGCGCATCGGCCCGTGAGAACAGGAATGGGGACGCCGTTGACAGGTCGTAGCAGGGGATCAGGACCGGCTTCATCGTGTCCTTCAACGTCAGAAACCTCCTGTCCTTCCCGTCCCTGATGCTGAACACCTCTTTCATCGCCTTCTCCATGGTGGTCGTCGACGCCGCCTGACTACCAGAGCCGCCACAGAGCACCCGCCAGAAAAATCCGCCACCACCGTTGGAGGGAAGCGCCAAACCCCGACTCCCTTTATCCGCGAGGAACCGCCACGTGTCCTCGGCCTCAGAGATGGGACGTCGTGCCGGGCCTCTGTCCCTGGTCGCAAAGAGCATGGCAGCCAAGATGCCACCTACGCCAGAGCCAGCGGCAATGTCAAAATAGTCGGCAATTCGGGCATCGGGATTGCCGGACTTGGCCTTGAGCACGCCTTCCAGATAGGCCAAGGCCTTGCCAAAGACGAGGCCTCGCATGCTGCCTCCGCCACCATCGATGGTGAGTATGCAGATTTTTCCTGGACGCTCTGTGATCGCAGCGTCAGCCTCGTGATGATTTTGTGGGAGATTTACATGAGGCTTCGGTTCTTCTGGTTGTGTATCGGGTATGTGTTTGGGGACGAGGAGCTTCTTCTGGTCATGGTCGCCGTAGCCAAAGAGGAAGTTGGTCTCGAGGATTGAGAAGATCTCGTAGCTGAGCTTGTCCGTCTCGATGCTCGGCTCCTGCATTTGGATCGAACTGCATGCCATCTCTTGAATTGAATCGAGCGACGAATCAATCCAAATTTCATCATATACCACCCATCTTCCAACACCCTTTTGGTCGTCGATCAAAGCTTCACTCGATTCCCACCAATTCGACAATAGTTTCCGACCTCCGATCGTCTCTGCACGTGACAGACAAGAACAAGAAACAGAGAACAGAGAACAGAGAACCGTCCTAGAACTCTGTCTCTCCCTGTCTCCTCCCTTTCTATATCCCTCGCTCAGTGAAAATCGCCTTTCTCCGAGCAGAGCACGCGGAGGACATCGTTTCTATATTACGCGTACATCAACGCAGAGATGGAAAGGTACGGAGCTCCGATGTTTAACAAGAAAACAAGGAGGGCGAAGAACAAAGCAGTTGCAGAGCATGTCCTTTTATGGGCTTTCCTTAGAAATGGACGATGAAAACAACAAGACGGCGACGTCTCTCTCTCGCTCTGCATTTTCTTTGTGACGTCACTGGTTTGGTCACCTTCGACGGTTGAGTGCCGATCCATTGAGTCGGGCCCGTTCTCCTGATCCGACGGTTGGGATTGTTTCGTTACCGGGTGTCCGTGATGAACGGTCAATTGGTGATATTTTTTTGGGTTTATACCACTAAAAACCCTAAATTGGTACACATGTGATAATTTTATCCCGAACATACCCTAAAAACCCCAAATTGATACACTTGTGATAATTTTACCCGGAACATACTACAAAAAACCCCAAACTGGTATACATGTGACAATTTTACCCTAAACTAAAATTTTAATACTATTTTTTCGAATTTTTATTAATTTTTTTGTCTTTTCTTTTTTTCATCTTCAACCTCTGACCTGTCGCCGGACCGGCGATTGGCCAAAGGCGAAAGCCGGCGAGGTTTGCCCCGCCGGCTGTTGGCGAGGTTCACCCTCGCCGGCATCGGGCAAGGGCGACCCTCGCCTGAGTCGGGCGAGGGCGACCCTCTCCTACACCGGCAGGGCCGACCTCGCCGACTTCTGCCTCTGGTCGGTCGTCGGTCTGGCGACCGGGCATAAGCTGAAGATGAAAAAAAAAAAGAAAAGAAAAGACAAAAAAATTAATAAAAATTCGAAAAAATAAAAAATAATATTAAAAAAATTATTAGTTCGGAATAAAATTGTCACATGTGTATCAATTTGAGGTTTTTTGTGGTTAAAAAATATTTTAAGGTAAATTTGTCACGGGTTTACCAGTTTGGAGTAAAATTGTCACAAGTGTACTAGTTTAGGGTTTTTGGTGGTAAAAAAAAAGTTTGGGGTAAAATTATTATAGGTGTACCAGTTTGGGATTTTTTGTAATAAAAAAAAAAGTTCAGGGTAAAATTGTCACACATGTACTAATTTAGGGTTTTTGGTGGTATTAACCCTATTTTTTCCCCTTTTTCCATCGTTTCACTCTCGCGCTCGGGGCTCGGGCGGCTGCATAGGGCCCGAAAGCAATCTGATTTTAGCTGCCGAGGAGTGGAGGCCCACTTATTTTTGCTGATCAGGGGGACTTCATTATCTTTGAACTCGTTTAGACTGGGTAAAAGTCGGGATATGATTAAGTTTATCATATCCTATATTCCGTTATTCTTGAACGGGATAAGATTGGATATAGGATGGATATAATTCGGATAAAATAATTCCATCTAGTCGGTGGAATAGAGGTGAATATCATATATCTTATACACATCTCTCTTCTTTGTACCCTCTATCTAATTATGACTGCCAGCCGTAGCCTTCGCCACCCACTAAAAGTGCTGATCGGTAAGTCCCCTTCTCTCTCTCTCGCAGCTTCAGTTAGGGTTGCATCATGGCTACGCCGGCCTCGGATCCTCCCTCAGTCCATGGTGACCTCGGATCGAAGTCACAGGCAACATTGTAGTTAGGACAATCTCGATCGAGGATGGCCATGGTGGCTAGCGACCTCTAATTGAGGTCGCAAGCCACTAATTGCGACGGATTAGCCTCGTCAATGGAGGTTAGAGAGAGATACACAATTAACAAAGAGGGGAGAGGGTCGACAATGACGGCACTAAGGACGGTCGATCATGGTGACAGCCTCAACGGTAAAGATTTCCAGGATTGCTGGATATCATGGACCACTTGCCTAGTGGCGCTACTTCCCCAAGTAATGAATCTCAATTGGGTTGCTCGACCCAAGCAAGATTTCCATCGCTTAGGGCTACTTAACACAACATCATTGTCAACTATGCAAATGATTAGTTGCCATGGTGTCGCTGAGACTTCATGCCAAATATTTTAGCGTGCCATTAAATTCATGCTCATGCCTGGTCAAAATGGACGATAAATACACGAAAGGTATGTGATCATGGAGCTAAAGTTCATCAGACCTCTCTAAGCCCGCCTCGGCCTCCTGAAGCTAGCCTAAGTGAGCAGGTTTAAACAAGGTATTTGCAAGGAACAATCCAATTTTTCTAGGTATGACCTCAACACACATATTTTTTTCTCTTTTTTTTTTTGTAACCCAGGGAACCCCCGCACGGCCGACAGCCGGGAGGTAAACTCTGGGAGCGACACGACCTCAACACACATATTCATCTTCAAATTAACCAATAATGAATATGTGGTGGACCTTGCAATGAGGGGTGATCTGTTCTAGTATGGGAGGTTTCCAATTTGGCCCGGTTCCCAAGTGGGTCCATAGAACTAGTTTACAGTTGGTGGCAACGCTACTGAACGTGGAATTAG
This sequence comes from Syzygium aqueum, assembly GCA_031216185.1. Classification (NCBI taxonomy): domain Eukaryota; kingdom Viridiplantae; phylum Streptophyta; class Magnoliopsida; order Myrtales; family Myrtaceae; genus Syzygium; species Syzygium aqueum. The sequence goes on from CM062240.1 coordinate 2,680,370, forward strand.
GGACGGCATAGGGAGAGCTATTCTCAAGCAATTGGTTGCAACTGGTGGCGATGCTACTCAATGTGGAATTGGCGATGAAAGCTTTGAATTGGTACCGAGTGGTGATATTGATGTAGCCTTGCGAAATCCAGGAGGTCTCGAAAGCCGTGGGAGTGACAGATGTCAAAGTTGGGGACGAACAAGGTGATGAGGGTTTGGTTCGTGACCCGGCACGACTCTAACCAGTTGAGTGTGGTAAGGAAGAAGCTGGTGAGCTAAAGCTAGCAAGACTGTATGAGGCAAAGATCCTATAGGATGTAGTGGCACTCGGTAGAGACGTCGAGGGAGGGGTGGGAGGAGGTGGTGACAACGTCGTTGACGACAGTGAAGTTAAGAGGCCAAGTGGCGTTGTTAGTAGCATTCTAGGACTTCGACGGAGGGAGGCAGAGGATGAGAAATGCGACGACGGCAGAGGCATGGCGGAGGAGTGACATCAATTTAGCTTTAGGGGTTGAGGTTGTTGGAGTGTGGTCCATTCTTCCCATCGTCTCTGTTTAAGCTCGAAAAAAGGAAAATTTCTTAATTCAAATAGATATCCTATTTTGACTAGCTTTCTTAGAAAGAGGTTTCATATTTTAAATTAAATTGTTATTAATATATATTATCTTTCTTTTGTAATTGAAAAATGTAATGGAGAGGTGCGAGCTGCTAATTATTGTGGAATCATCTGCCGGATGTAGTCTTAGTTTAAGGGTGAATCGGGATAAAAATATTATGTCTCGATTTTTTCTTTATCATTTTTACTCTCAATTTCTTTGTAATTGTGAGTCAATTTCTAACATCTGGTATCAGAGCTAGGTTTGAGGTTAGAATTTCTTGGTGAACAGAGATCTAAAAAAATCAAATCTTGGGAAGATGCGGCTAGTCAATCACGGATTAAAGTAGAGAAGTTCGAAAGAAAGGGTTTCGAGTTATAGAAATTGAAGAAGGAGGCTCTACTCGTGAATAGAGAGATCCATGGCACATGATCAAAGATGATAAGCCTGAGGAGAATGCCAACAGGAAGGCAAATGAGGACAAGTCGAAGGACTCTACGTCCACCAAATTGGAGTGGAACAGTAGCAATCGGAGGGCATGAAGCCTGATATGGCTATGTCTTGCCAATAACGTCTTGGTGAACATGATCTCTGAAAAGACGGCGAAGGATCATTGGACGAAGCAGAAAGCCTTTATCACAGCAAATCGATCGTGAACAGGCTATTTCTGCTGAAGCGATTGTACGACCTTTGATGTTAATCTTTTTCTACACACTTAAACCAGTTTTAATACTATTTGTAGGCAACTTGCATTAATGTTAATCTGGATGAGGAAGATAAAGTATGTACTTTATTGTGTTCACTACCAAATTCATAGGAACATATATTTGTTTCGATTGGCACTGGTATCAGCACACTATCCTTTGAGGGAGTTGTAGCTACTTTATTATCTGAGGGAATGAGGAAAGCAGGTTCTAATAATGCAACGAATGAGGCTTTTTTTCTTAAGAGAAAGGAACAATGAGCAATCCAAATCCAGATTTGGTGGCAGGAATAAGTCTAGAGGACGATCTAAAAATAAAGATCGATCGGAAATAACGTGTTGAAAGTGCAAAAAACCTGGACACTTGAAGAAGGACAGCTGAAGCAAAAGTGCAGGTCCAGAGAAGCAAGATGATGCATCATCCTCTCATACAAAGAAGGATGAAGATAGCAGCACCGGAGACATGCATGTCATATACAATTCATCACTGGATTATTGCAGTGCATAGATAATTGATACTAGAGTGTCTTTACACGTGTAGCCTCATAGAGATTGTTTTTGTTGTTATCAGCCACATCAGAGAGGTATAGTGCGGATAGGAGATGACATGACGCTTGATATTATTGGTCATGGAAGCTGAAGATGTAAGATGGGACAATAAAAAATTTTCCATATGTGATGCATATTCCTCATCTTATTAGAAATCTTATTTCTATGGGAACAATGGATGCTAGCATTACTTGCACTGGCGATAGATATTCATGCAAGTTAATCCTTAGATCTATGGTGATTGCCAAAGGCAAACAATATGGAAAACTGTGGGAGTTATTGGGGAGCACAATGATCAATGATGAGAATTACATAACAGAGTAGGTGAAAGATGATATTTCAATGCTATTGCATTGGAAATTGGGTCATATCGGAAAGAAAGAGCGGATGACCCTCACCTTAAAAAAGATAGCGGATGAAATTCCAAGCAGTTCTATGGGTTTTGGATTTTATGAAAATTCTACATAGGAAACAAAATAGGATATCTTTTGAATCAATAGGATGGAGAGCAAAAGGGATTCTAGATCTAATCCATAGTGACATCTTTGGTCTTATACCTATTGCACCGTTTGGAAAATCAAGGTATTATGTTTCTTTTTCTTATGATTTTTCTAGATATGTGTGGATATATATGATATCTTTGAAAAGTTTTGCGAATTCACAGCTTTGGTGGAAAATCAGTTTGATAGAAAAGTCAAATTTTTGCGGACTGACAACAGAGGAGAATTATGTTTAGCGAAATTTGATAAATTCTATGCATCTAGTGGCATTGCAAGACAAAAGACAATGTCCTATTCACATCAACAGAATGGGATGGCAGAGAGGTTTAATTGATCTCTCATGGAGAAGGCAAGGAGCATGTTTAGTGGTACAGGCTTAGTAGCTATTTTTGGGCGAAAGCAGTTTCTACCGCACGCTACCTGAAGAATAGGTCTCCCATATTAGTTTTTAAGGATCAAACACCATTCAAGGTACTGTCCAAGAAGAAGCCAGAGATATCACATGTTAGAGTGTTTGGATGTGAAGTGCATGTACACGTGCCAAATGAAAAGAGGAATAAGCTTGAGAGCAAGTCAAAGAAGTGCATCTTCATTGGGTGTAATGATGGTGTCAAAGGGTATAAGCTATAGAATTATGAGACTAAACATATCATGCACAATAGGAATATGATGTTCAAAGAATCTACGACAAATCAAATTGTTCCACAAGCTCCTGAAAAATCACAGATGGTTGAACGAGATGTTGGTTTAAAGGAAGAGACAGAGGGTACTTAAACTGGAATAGAAAATTTAGATTTTGAAACTGATGAGCCTAATGAGGCTAATGATGTAGTAAATTCTGAAATTAAGCTTGAAGTTGAAGTACCACTTGAACAGGTCTTCAGAAGGTCTACACAACTGAGAAGACTACCTGAGATGTATACTTTGTTTACTTGTAATGAAAATTGTGCTATGATTGTTGTAGGTGATGATCTAAGTACAATCAAGAAAGCAAGAAATGCGGAGGATGCCAAACAGTGGGAGGAAGCCATGAAAGATGAGATTGACTCACTGGATAAAAACAAAACGTGGAGTTTGGTAAAACTTCTCACAAATCGAAAGGCAATTGGTTGCAAGTGGGTGTTCAAGAAGAAAATATTAGCAGATAGAGAGATGGAACAATACAAAACTCGTTTGATTGTGAAGGGATACTCACGTATAGATGAAGTCAATTATGGTGAGATTTTTTCTCCAATTGTTAAATTGAATTTCAAAAGACTTATGTTACCTATAACAGTTGCATACAATTTAGAGGTAGAGTAGCTTGATGTGAAGAGAGCATTTCTCATGGTGACTTGGATGAGGATATTTACATAAAGCAACTAGAAGGGTTTGTGGTCAAAGGAAAAGAAAATCTTATTTGCAAATTGAACAAGTCTTTGTATGGCCCAAGTAATCTCCAAGAATTTGGTATCAGAAATTCGATATATGTCTTGAAGCTTGCCATTGTTCGTTGTGACGCTGATCATTGTGTTTACTAGAAGAGGTTAAAAAGATAATTTTGTTATCTTAACCTTATATGTTAATGATATGCTGCTAGTTGAGAATAGTTTGAGAATGATTAGCACTATAAAAGGATTGTTGGCAAGACAGTTTGAGATGAAATACCTAGGCCCAGTAAACTTCATTTTGGGCATGTAAATAAAAAGGGAGCGTGAGAATGGGAAGTTGTGGCAAAGCCAAAAGAAATATGTTGAAAGTGTATCAAAAAAGTTCAACAAGATTGATTGTAAACCTGTGAAGACCCTCACAGGCGACTGGCCGGGCCGGCAACTGGCCACAGGCGAAAGTCCCCCTTGCCGGCAAGGGCTAGACCCTTGTAGCCTAGGCAAGGATCACCCTCGCCGACGAGGGCCGCCATCAAGGCTCACGGCCTGGGCAAGGGCGGCGGTGGCAAGGGTCCAGCTCTCACCGAATCTGGTAAGGATGGCCCTCACCGGCTCAGATGAGGGCTGCCCTCGCCGCTCACAGCCTAGGTGACCTTGCTGACTCTTGCCCAGGCTACGATGGTTCAGCCCTTGCCTGTGGTTGGTCGCCGATCGCCAGTCATCGGTCGCCAGCCACCGACCAGGAAAGAAGAAGAACAAGAAAGAAGAAAAAGAAAAAAAAAATCTCTTCTATTTTTTATTCTTGTTCCCAGAATCAAGAAACAGCTTTATTTTACTTCTTGATTCTATTCCAAATCTATTCCCGGACCACTTTTTTGTTCTAAGGAACAAAAAAATTAGCTAACGTTACCAAATAGATTTCTATTCTTTTTTTGTTCTGGAGAACAAAAGAACGGAGAACAAAAGAACAGAGAATCTGGAGCGTTACCAGGCAAGCCCTTAATATCACCTCTAAAGGCACAAAGAATGCTGCACCATGAATGTACTTGATGAAAAATGGGTGTTTGGTAGGGGTGAGCATGGTCCGAATTGGGCCATTCCAACACTTAACACTGGGACCAACTCACACAGTGTTGGTCCTCAATTTTTGGGACTGAGGATCGACCCTATTGAGGTTGGGACTGAGAACTGGACCAACCCTCTGGGTCCGGTCTAGTTTCGGGGTCAACCCAGGACCAACCGATTTTTTTTATGTTTCATTTTTTCATTCGTTGAAAGGACAAACGGTACACTTTAAAAATACATATCCATTGACAATGCAATATTGAGTAACCAAACTATGGACCCCGATACAAATCAAATAAAAATCTAAGATAACACAATAACAAAAATCTCCACTTAGCAGTATACGAATACGTGAAATAAAATTAAAAATAAAATGGTCAAATACATAACATAAATCATAAATTATACAATTTTATATCTTGTTCATTGTCAAAAGATTGCTTCAATTTCTAAACACTTGAAAACAAAACAAATAACTTCACATCTTATTCGTAAGACGTCGAGGAGGGCCAAGTGAGGCGACCTGCGTTCGCCATTCGTGAGGCGTCGAGGCAACCCAAGAGAGGTAAGCTAGTTCGTGAGGCGAACAATGAGAGGTAGAAATAGCGAATAGTCACATAGAAGTAAGGGAAGAAGAGAGGCGATGCTCAATAGTCAATAGGGTTTCTATTTTCAATGTCAAAAGAAGAGGAGGGAGGGACCTTAGGTTCTTTGGAAAATAAATAAATATATTTTTATTTATATATTTATATATATGGTTGGTCCATCTTGGACCAACCCAAAACTCTTGAGACCGATGATCAACCCGCACAGTGCAGGTCCAGAAGTCTCAAGATCAAGGACCAACCCAGTCCTCCTGGAAATCGGACCAAGACCGATTAGGTTGGGCCGGTTCAGGGTCGATCTGCTCACCCCTAGACTGTTTGGTGTGAGTTTCTCAGTTAACTTTTGACATTCCTTTCCCAACTTTTTCAGTTTGGAATCAAACCTCTGTCAACGTGGAGAGCTCCGATATTTGAAAACATCCAACTAACGTCAGCTCAAGTCACTTCCTACCGTTTCTTTTCCATAGTTTCAGGCCTTTTGATTTTGCTCTCCACGAAATTAAACAATTTGGCAAGAGAAGCTCCCACGCATCACCAAACGTGCAAATCATTATCTACGAAACGCGCAGAATAAATCGGTGATGTCATTGATATGGGAATGAAATAAAGTATTCTGGGTTGTGGGATGGTCTTACCCATTTCCAAAGCTTCTAGTATTCCCCGTCAAGATCCACGGCAACATCAAGTTGCTTTCCAGATTATGTCTTTGGACTTTTCCCAATATAGTTTCTCGGAAAATATTCCAACTCCTTTATTGATTGTTCAGCTTCATGAAATATTAAATGCCCTAATCATCGATTTTCAGACTGGTCACCTTTCCCATGGCCCATTAAAAGAAGAATAAAAAACATGTTCTATGTATTGATTTCTGGGTTTCATCTCAATGTGAGGAGAAAGCAATCTAAGCAAAAGTTTAGCTACATTCCAGAAATATCGTTGATCATGTGAATCATAATGTGGAGTCGACATAATTGATAGCTATGATGATATTGGACTACAATAAAAATGCACACCCACGTTCTTTTTAGAAAATCACAAAATTACGGTGGAGGTTGTGTTACTATATGTGATGACAGCACTCCTATATAAGTGAGTGCATGTTCTTGGAGGCACCTCCATGAGCATGTGGATGTTCGGTAATTATCCGGCACGTGTGGGATGTGAGGACTATCATACTTGGTGTGGAGAGATTAATCAAGTGTTTATAGAGTCTTGAAGACTCATTGATATGATTAAAAGACACCGCACTGCTCCAGCTTTTAAAAGGCATTTGGCGAGCTTGAACACAAAAACATGCCAAAGGCATAGCAATTAATCCTCAAGGAATTGGCTGAATAATTAAGCGTTTAATTTGAATCTAGCAGAATCAGTGTTCAAATCACCATGTCGTCTACTCATATTACTAGCCCAACGGTCACATCAATCACCCTTTGGATTGAACATTATCCGATGCATATAGTCCGGATAATTATCGGGTTTTGTAAGGAATAATTGAACTACAAACTTCGGATACTGCATATTCTTAAAAAAAGAAAAGAGCGATCAAATGTGTAGCAGTTCAAAAGTTGGTTTCCATCGTGTACTCCACCATTGCTGTTGCAGCTTATAGTTCTCTTTCCAAAACGGAGTTGAGATCGAGTGCCTATGAGAAATTATTGTCATGGTGCATCGCCGCTTTTGGCAAAGTTTTAACGCTGCAAGAGCTCCAAACGTACCCTCAAGCAGGTATGCAATTAATAGATTTTCATTCGTGTTAGTCACCTTTGCTCTAGGGTGTACCATGAGATCTCGAAAGCCACAAAAATGACAGTGGCCAACCGACAAAAAAGGAAGAGAAACTAATGCGCAGTTTCCCCATGCAGCATCCGGGAAATTGCGCCCTTCAAATTGCAGAACCTGTCTTCACGAGATCTCGAGGTACATGTAGATGCACCTGAACGTATAACAACAAACGCCATCAATGAAACAAGACTGTACAGCCGAGTGTGCAAAAGACCGGAATTCCTTTTTTCTCTTGATCATTGAGGATTGATTGAGTGGTTAAGCATTTATTTTAGATGCGACGAATCCGGCACTCGTCGTCCCCATTCAAAGTAATTTGGAGATCATTCCTATCACTCTATGCATAGTCTTATCTAATGCACTTTAATTGATAGAGCAATTTGTATGTGTTCATGAGATTAATCCAGCTGAAAATTCAATTTTTTTTGTATAATTCGAAAATGATAAAATGTAGAAAGCACCCTTGTCCCCATATGGACATCCTTTATCTCTTTTGGGTCGCTGGGTGTTCCTACCTCTTTTGTATATGGTGTTTATGAAAAGTAATACAAATTCTTACCTTAACCAAAAAAAAATAAAATGGAGAAAGTAAATGCTTTTGCCTTTTGGGTCTTTAGAGGTTCATGCCCGAACACGCTCGTCCACTCAACTGAACTTTAGTGGTGATTGAATGGAAGTGTTGAGAGAACTTTGATTAGGAATTGATTGAAAGATCTGCGGCACTCATCCCCTCATTTGGCCTCATCTATTTGATTGAAAGATCCTTTAAGATTGGCCATTATCCTCTCTTTTCTGATTGCAATTGGCTCATTAGTCAATTCACTAGTGATGTGGCCTTCTACACTTTGGTCTTTTCTCATCATGAGCTTGCTCTATAAAAAGCGAGTGACTGGCACCACTATGTGATGCTAATGACTCGGTGATTTTCCAGCTTGCTCTCGATCAATGTAATGACTAGAACCATGATTAAAGTTAGCCAATTGAAAGAGATTAAACTAACTGGTTAATTAAAGGGAAAAGGCACTCTTGCAGTTTTAAATATCCTCCATTATAGTAATATCTTCTAATTAATAAAAAGCCATAATACGACTTTGAAATATTTTGAGTGAAGAAAAGTTCATCGAAAGCCTTCAACTTTACCGGCAATGTATAATAGAGTCCCAAAAAATTTTTTCATATAATGTTATAAAACCCTAAGTTACTTTAAAAGGTACTGATTGTACTAATTGTAAGGTATTAATTGCATTTTCTGACTACGCTCACCTAATGTTCCTTGCTATTTGATTCTCATGCATAATCATACTTATGAAGATTCCGTTATCCTTCCACTCACAGGGTATTAAGCTAGTCCACCGAAAGGGAAGGGACATGCTATATCAAAAGGAAAAAAAAAACTATAATTGCAGCTGCTACTTCTATGGTTATCATCTTTCAGCAAGCTGATGTTTTTGTAATATCCTTTTCATTGAACTTTCGTACACAACTTTGATGGGCAGTGGGATGTCTTATATCATCATAAATCACGACAAGTTGTTATCTATTCTTGTTGCATCGTCAGTCCAAACCAAAATGTTGAAATAAAAATCAATTAGAACCAAAATATTTAGGTCGAGCTTAGTCATCGGGACAATGATTAGGATTGGACAGAATAAAATAGGACAAAGATTAGGATTGTAGAAAAGTATTTCAAAAAGCTTGCTTCTCTTATTTTTCCTTTTCTGGCATTATTTAAGACACTCTCTCTTATTCACTTTTATTAATGGGTTTTTTACTAACTTGGTAACAACAAGAAAAAGATGTTGGGCTCGTGTTCATAAGCTTCGCTCGATCCTAGTGTAAAGTTGGATTTCACCTCCATGTGAGGCCTGGTCAAAAGTTTCTTTCCACCAAATTTTTATTTTTTGTCTCCTGACCTTATCCGGAAAAGTCTATTTTACAATAAAACAAATATGCTTACCTTTAAACCTCTAATTTTTCTCACTTTAAACTCAATCAAACTAGCTGTTTAGTATTTGCATTTCTCGTTGTTTTCACTTTGCCCGAATAGTGAAATACACACTAATTAAGAGGTTTGTTGAATCCTGGAGTAGCCACGTCTCACTTTCCGCACTACCTGAATGGCAGAATTCATCCATGAAGATTGTGCTTGGACGGCTTGTGCATTCGTGATCTTTTCCTTGGTTCTCGGAAATTTTCACAAAAGGTTTTGGGTTTGGTTGCAAATTTCTTTTTTAACTAGAACTCCTCACATTTTCTCCTCTTTTCATTTTTATCCCCACCTTTCTCGATTAATCCATTTGACCCCTAACTACTCACCAAGTTGCATCAGTCCTTGTAACAAAATCAGAACATCAAGATTATATGCCCACCATCATGTAGAAATTGGCCGAGATAAGATTGTCATAATTTTTGTCAATGACCTATACTTCCTTAAACACGAACAATCAGTGAAATGGAAATTCGAAGCACCCAAGATTATGATTCGGTTGACTTAGGAATTTGATGATATTAAGGATAGGACTGCATGATTTAGCAAATACTAAGGTCACTAATCTTTACCGATGCAGTCTGCCAGATCCATCATTTGGATTTTAAGGTTAGTGCATCGTCCCCTTCAATAGTGGCGATTGATGGATCAGTCCACATATACACAGATTTCCTTTTTCTAAGTGGTAATTATGACAAACAGGTAATGTGGCAATATGATAGGAGATTAGCTTAGGGTCTAATTACCATACAGATTATCGCGGAAAAGAAGGTGCTTCGAATTTCTAATGTGATCTGCAACATCCCTAAGACCTTTTCAAGAGGAAAACAATTAACAATTATCCTAAAAACTCCTAAAGAGATTATAATTAAAAAAAAAATGTTGTGTGTAACATAATGATAATCATCATCTATACGTCATGGAGGCTAGATGGCTTCGTGTACACGTTAAAGAAACGAAAGTTTCAAGTCTTGATTGGAAAAATGTGCCAAAAAAGTTTTAAATATATTGTATTTGTGCTAAACGAATTCAAACATTTTGACAATTTGTCAATTTAATCCTTTCAGCCAATTTGGCTAGCAATTGCTGATGTGGACAATTTTTACAACTATTTTTTAATGATTCGAATTTTTTCATAATTTTTTATTTTCTTTTTTCATTCTTTTTTTTTTCCTTCTCCTTCCTCCTATCGCCGGGTCCCAGTGACTAGCTAGAGGAGAGGGCCAACCTTGGCGGCCTAGCCGACCTTGCCCAAGCCTGTCAAGGCTCGAGCTTGCTAGGATCTGGCGAGCACAAGCCTTGCCAAAGGCTCACTAGGTCAACCCTATCCTGTGGTCGGTCGCCTATTGCCATTGAGGCTCGACAATCGGCAAAGGAAGAAAGAAAAAGAAAAGGAAAGAACAAATAAATTAAAAAATTTGAATCTTTTTTAAAATTGTCAAATTGTCTATATTAGCGTCGATCGTACCACGTAGGATAATCGGCGTCTACATTAGCAATTTCAGGCTAGAATTGTTTGGAAGAACTAAATTGGAAAAATTTTAAAATGTTTATGACTCATTTGATACAATTAAAAAGTTTATAACTATATTGGCATAAGCACAATAGATTTAAATCTTTCTTAATACTTGTCTTGTCCAAATTGCCTAGCTCACTAATAACAATCTAAAACAGATATCGTTGTTTTAAATACTCAACAAGCAATCTTATTAATAACATAATTAGCAATTCCCTTATCACATGGAATGGAGTTTTTAAAATTTTAGATGAACAATAGTTAAAATAGATAGCACAAATGATACTTCTGTATGATCATGGAAATTCTGAATTATAATTACTTTGCGATTATGTAGTATCAAACCTCGTCCGCAGCCTATATAATATCGATTTGAAAAGACTAATCTCGTGATGCTTCTTGATAAGCTTCGTAGATCTCTTCCTCATGCAAGTCCCATAGATATCCAGCCTTACCAATTGGTTCATTGACGGCACAACTGTTTCTTCACACAAGCACTGAACTTATGTACATATTCGCCCGGATTTCGACTCGGCTCGACTAGACTCACCCAAACTTGAATTTGCTTAGGAAAAAAAATGTCCCAAGTCCCTCGTGCAATGTCAGGCTTGGGCAAGGTTTCCTTGCCTCATGTCGGGCTGGATCCAGCCCAGCCTTACCGTCTAGCCTTATAACTCTAACCCAGCTTGGCCCGTTCATTGATTTGGTCTAGTAAAGTACATGCAGACAAAACTGGCTCCAGTGAAGACCTTGATGATTGTTGATTCATATGCTCTGGTTTTGTTCATATAGGAGTATAACCAGTGATCATTTGTAGTATCGGATGGAGATCGGCCCCAAAGGCATGTTTCATTGCTTTCAGTGAAGTTGCACCAAAACTGGACCGACCTTACGCAGATCAGAGAAAGGACATACAAACGAAGCTTCAAAATCTGACATCTCCATTTAAGCATATGAAACTTTTCTTTGGACAGACAACAAACAAAGAGTAATGACTTCTTATATAGGACATGATTCACTATTTTAATCACCATAAAAAGCTAGATTCACAGCAGCACATAGGACTAGTTACACCCATCAGGAAAAAAACAAATGAAATCGTAAAACCCAGCAAGAAAGCACCGATAAATATATGCAAACACAAAAAAGGCGCCCTCGAGCAATTTCGCGCCTCACTTACATGACACCACTAGTTCTTCACAGTGGTCACATGCTTCAACAGCATCTGCACGACGTCTTGAGAGATTCTCGTGGCCTCTGTCCTCAGTTGTTCTATCTTCGCTTCTGTTTCTCGCTCGAGCCGCTTGACGTTAGCGCCAGAATCTCCACTACTCTGCTTGATTGGCACACATGGAAATGGGGACAGATTCATCAATCAGTACGGACCAGCCTACCGCAAGCAATTATAAACATAATACAATACAAGCTCCTAAATGTAAGGAGGATAAAATTCTGAAATTTAATTCATGCTGTATTACAATGGTTGTAATGTGCTTCGGCAAAAGCTGCAGAACTTGTCAAACTAAGACTTTATGATGAATATATGTTAATCTGAACAAGTACAGGGCATGAGATTTGCGCAAGCATGAGTACACAAACAGTTCACTGCTATTATTTGGTTCCAACAGACATTTCTTTATCCTAAATTTTTATAAGAAAGCAACTTGAAGTTCCCTTCAAGACAACACTAAGTGCTTAACAAGTTTTAGTAAACAGATTCCTTAAAATCAACCTAACTATTGCTCTCATCAGTAAATAATCATGCAATCCCATTTTTAATTGATGCGTATTTACATAAGTATTGTACATCCAGAGTCCTTGTGGCCACAGAATAGTCCTCAGATAGAACCACACGAAGAAGATCATAAATTTATCAAGGACAAAGACTCGCTGAATTTAAAGAAAGCAACCAATCCCAATTGAACTTCACTTTTCAAGTATTAGAGAGCTGCAAAGCTTTCTCATTTTGAACTTCTAATTACATGTGTTTCTCCTTCTCAAACGGGAATACCAAATACGGATACTAATTGGAGTCAAAACAACTATTTTTTTATAAATCTAGTTCGACTTCTTTCCTATTCTTACCTCTGCCACCTTGCTCTGAAACCCAGCCTCCATTTGAGCACGAAACGCAACAATCTCCTTCTCTGCTTCTTCTTTGGCTTGCCTTAGCCGAGCCATTTTCGCTGTAAAGAACCAGTTGAGATTCTATTTATACCAATCTAACAGCAAGCACTTACTAAGAGCAAGTAACAGCTTATGAAGTGATGTTACATGCTTATTATGTTAATCCAAAATCCAGTGCATGACAGTAACATTCAAAATATACTACTGCTAGTTTACTGCTCCACAGACAATCATTGTGGGGCGCAGGGTTACTGTCTGGGTAACTGTACCCAGTAACCGTCACCTCACTCAGATGTAAGGACATGTGCCCTTCATCCTTTTTCATTCGTTAGTTTTTTTTTTTTCCTTTCTCAGGCCAAAGCCAAATCAATCATTCAAGGACTGTTCGACCAAAAAATATAAAAGGAACATACAAGGACTGGATATGCTTAATCCCACAGGGTTGACTACGTGCTTAACAACTAGTTGGTAAGTGTGAATTAGGAGCACAATATAGATTCAGATTCTCTCACCACGATGTCACAAAACTCCATATTTGGGCTACCACTTGAAATTTGCTCATGTTTTCCCTTGTCCAAGAGGTTAGTGGGGCATTTTATGGCCCAATGGTTTACCTACCTAAAATAGGATTCCTATTCGTTAGAAAAAGGGATTAGATGTGTGTACAACTAGTCTTGCATCTGGTTAACTATAGTATACATTATCTTATCATCTCATATTAGATCCACTCCAAAGATCTTAATGGCCATACACAACCTTAAAGTACTAATTCTCCAGAGCAAACAACTAGCACTGAGATCATGCCAGTCAAGACAAAAGTAAATGCACTGGAATAAGATTGTGTTAGATGGCATATCTAACATGTAGTAATAGTATGTAGACAAACTTCATTCCAGTAAACAAATGGAAATGCTATTAAACTAAGAAACCAATAAGCAGATTTAGAGACATGTTACCCTCTCTGGCAGCATTGACAATGCGCTGTGCCTCTTGTTCTGCAGCAAGAAGCAATTGAATTCCATTCTGTTGTCCCCTGTTGGCTGCCATGGGTGCTGAAGTTTTCACAAAAAGTAAGTCATAAAGAACAGCTACAAATTACTATCACTTAGCACTCACTGTTATTAAAAGTATTTGCTTCTTACTGCAACAAACTCAGGACTTCAGTATGCCATTCAAAAAATGAAGTTCAAAGTGTATATATAAAGATTCCAGCAAGCACATAGTTTTGGGGTAAACTTAATGAGACAATAGAGAGTGAAAATAACATTGTATCATTTATCAGGAGAATTTGAAATGAGTAAACTCTGCACCATACTAGCGGCAGCAAACAATGAATTGAAATTGCCAACTCAGAAACGTAAACTTTGAAACTGTTGAGATAAAACTACTAGCCACTGTGTCTTACCAAAAAAAAAAAAAAACTACTAGCCACTGTGACTAAAGAAGCAAATACAAATAGCAATATTACAATTTAGGAAACCAAAACGAAAGAATTACAACAGAGGCAAAGAAATATAATAAAAGGTCAAGAATAATCGCACACACATGACGATTGACACAATAACTTGACAAATTGTCTCTCCATTCATGAATCTCTTTGATATTGTCTCGCTCAAAACCCAAATCTTTTTTATCATTAAAAACAGTGGAAAGGGGGGGACCAAAACCGGCAACTCCCTGGGCATTACTATAGGAGATCCACACCGATCACAGAATGAGGCTACTGCTTGTTTTGAGCAAGTTGGTCACCGTCGCCCCAGCACGGTGCTAGTGGGAGTAGACGCGGGATTATCCTACACCATGGCACTGACCAACCTAAGTCACAGATGAACCAAGGCTTATCGAGGCCAAGGAGCGACCGGGGGATTCGAACCAATGACCAGGGGCCCAAACAAGAAAAGAACTTATCAGTTTGCTATTTCCAGCAGGAAATCATCATTTAATTCCTGTAAATGTCCTCAAGCCGCCATATACCTGGATTGCCGATCGATACTGCTCAGGCCAATAAAAAAGACAGAAAATGTCTACACGATTATGGCACGGATGAACGAGAAAAGGCCGGAAATTTATTCCGATACGTAATTGAAAAACATCTTAAGCATTGAGCACCCCCTACGTGACTGATCACAAGCAAAGATCCAACCCCAAAGCCTTCAATAAGCCAATCGCGAAAGCACCCAGTTCAGTTACCAACATCTTATGACCAATATTATGCCAAAAGAGTTACAAGAATCACTTCTCCAAACTTGAAAAGAGCAAACCCAACACATAAACTAACTTAGAACAGAGATGCTTCGACGTGAATCGTGTGTTCGAGCACGCCGTGACCCCTGATCCACAGTTTACCGAAGATCTAAGGCTGGACGGTTGACGAACAAACGGTGAACCGGGAACGGTGACGGAATTACATATGCCGTCGCCAATACACGCGACTGAGAAACGCACGATGCAGAGAGACAGAGAGAGAGAGAGCACCTGCAGAATCGGGTTCGGTCTTAGATTCGAATTCAAAAGACTGGTCGCGACGCTTTGAGAAACCTCAAAGAGCAGTTGTCAACTCTCTTATACTGATACGGCAATAAAAGCAAGTAGTAAGATACACACACATAATATATATATATATATATGAATTCCTTAATAATTTCAACCAAAAAAAATCCTTTATGATGACTTCTACCTTTTTGTTTTTCAATTTTTTTTTTGAAACATTACTATCCGTGAAATGATTTTTATTTAGCGTGAGCTTCACGATGTCTTTTAAAGTATAGCAACAAAGATGCACATTTATTGCGCTTATTCGAAAAAGAGACATTCTAAAATTACGCAAGATCGCCCTATTGAGAAATATTTGAATCATAGAAATTGGTTAACACGCATAATGTAAAGCTGAAACTGTACGCATATATATATAGAAAGAGAGAATCGTTTTGAGATTCGAAATTTTTTCAGAAGGTTTTTACAATAAAGGAATTATAGAATTTGGAATTTATTTATCTGAGTGATAACATAATATCATAAATTTACGCATTTTTCCATGAATGTAATATTTATAAAAAAAATGAAATTTGGATATTTGAGAAAGAAAAAAACGATGGATATCCTATAGAAATAGGAAGTACTTTTTGCTTTATATAATAATATAGATTATATAGATAACTTATAATTCGATACAGAATAAATAAGGAAGTTAACCTTAAAAAAGTGAATTCAAACCCCCTTACATTATTACATGAGAAAGATCAATAATTCGTTACTCAACTATTATTTGATAAGGACATTCATCACCAAAAAAATTTTATAAATTTATTTCTAGATCACTCTCTATATGCCCAACGATATAATTACACTTCACTTATAAGATTTGGTTTGGATTCATTTTTTTATCTAAAAATCATAAGATTGTTTTTACTTATTTTCAATTTATCAAATGCTTCTCAACGAAAAACAATGTTTGGTAATGCCAAATAGTAAGGATTGTTTAACATCGTTTTCATTAATACATAACGGTTGTCATGTCTAAGTACTAATTATATATTTTTTTTGTAGTATATTGCTTAATGATTCAGTCGAAAGTTATATAACCAAAACAAATATCGCCTAGCTACAGCTAATCAAAGTAGCACAATTTGAAACTATAGCATTAATGTATATGGTAGACAAAAGCAAATTATAATTATTAAAAGGTGAACAAAAATGTCAAATGCACCAAATTCTCTCGTACCCTTAGGAACTGAAAAGTGGAGCTTTATGCCATCAAGGTGAAAGGTGAATAGTGAATAGTACAGAAGAGATGATACAACTAGTTGATAGGAGTGGCATCCGGGCGTTTGTACTAAGAATTTTAGGATAAAACATATATAACTTTAAAGAGCTCCAAAAGCATAGATGACCTCCCTTACACAAACTAGTAGAGAGCTAATATCGCTCTCTTGATGAGGCCATGGTAGGTTGAACCAATTATTGTGTTAAAGTGCTCAATATGTCTTGTCTGAGGGACTAGATACATGAGCTAAATTAGCCATGGTATGATCCGATGAAAGAATGTGATTTGCCATACTATTCTTAAGAACAATCTTAGAAGGAATGCTGGCCTATAGTTCTCGGCTCACCAAGCACCACACGGGCTATTCAAAGGCCAAGAATCTGTTGACCTGTGACAACTGGTATCAGAGCAAGATTCTTCCAGCAAGTGGGTGATTCAAGAAAAGTCTGTGGTCTACCCAATCTTATGAGGGCGGGGAGTGATCGTCGAAGCTAAAAGGGCTTGGATAATGTACGGCTCTCATCAAGCTTATTGGATGGCAATGGAGGGGACAAGAATGAATCGAGTTGCTTATCAAATAAGGAAAACGTTCCAAGATCAATGGGTGAATCTCAAGAGGAGGTTTGTTATCACGTTACATGAGAGGGATTGCTACGACTGGTAATGATACGCAACTATGATTTGAATTTGTTATTTTATCCCGCACGGAAAAATTTGAGTGCTAATAGTTCTTGTTTATTTTGTGGCGAAAAATAAGAAAATATAGGTTCTGAAATAAAATACTGTCTGGGCGTACGTAGATAAACTTCTCTTCATTTTAAACTAAACATGCTAAGAATTACTTTCGTGATTATGAAAAGCAAAAATTGCTACTTTTAAAACACTGGCTTTATTTTTGAAATAATCGCTTTTATACATAATCAACAAAACGGTCTTTTTGATGGAAAATTATCTTTCTGCTTTGAAAAACAAAAGGAAATTGTTTACGTAAACATAGCCAAGCCAACTCAAATGTGCATTCGACCGGAGATTATTTTTCTTTCTCTATTTTTCTTGTTTAACAATCAAGTAGTGTTCAGGTCGGCTTTTGTGCACCTTGATTAATGGTTCATCCTCCCATCGGCGCGGTGCATTCATGATAGCAAAGCAATGCAAACCTTTCATATTTTTTTTTCCACGTTTTTTCTAGATAAATGTGTCTTTTCTATGATGTCCTACATTATTATTTCTAAGAAAACTACGAGATACAGTAAAGCCAAATTATTTGTACAAGCACTAACCGCTACGATAACAAGGCAAATTGAATTGAACTGAGCACAACAATATTATCAACCCGACCAGGCAACCAAGATCCACGCGAAGTAATAAAAACTCATAACAAATAAAATGTTACCATAGTTGATGATTCGTGAATAGGAGCATAAGGAACTTGAAAATACATCACAAAAAAAAACCATATAAATAACTGTAAAAAGGAAAATGTTGAAGAGTGCCCCTAAAATGCTTGTCAAGAGCAATTCTAAAACGCTTGTCAAGAGCAATTCATTGTGATTTGAAAATACAAACAATTCTAATCGTTGCTCGGTCGAGGACAAAAATAAAAAGCCCATAGGAACTCGAAAACTATGGAATCTCATATGTCATAACAAAATTACTTATGTAATTAAGACAAATTTTATGGTAATACCATTCTTTCATCCCATCCACATCTTTCTCGGCTGACCAAGATGGCCGAACCTCCTCCTCCTTGAGCTCGCGGGTCTAACTTTCTCCCACACCATCCACCCTCCAAAAACTAAAAGGCCAGACCCACCCATGACCATCAGCGCTGCCCCGGCCTTTTGCTTCCCGTCGAGTCCACTTAAGAAGCCATACGCCTCTTGTTCATCGAACTCTGGACCTCTCACTCTTTCCGCGTATCCACCAAAAGATACCCCCGGCGACGGAGCCGGCAGGGTTTGCGTGGTTGGTCCCGGCGGTTCTGCCCCGGATAATGGGGCCGGCGGGATCTGCGCGGTTGGTCCGAGCGGTCCTGCCGTGGATAACGGGGCCGGTGGCGATTGCGAAGAAGAAGGACTGGGCGCCGTGCCCAGAAGGATGACTGAGGAGAAGAGTATTGAGCGGAGAACTTTGGGCACGATCATTTTTGGTGTGAAACACAAAGGTAAACTGAGAAGCTTTGGAGACTTTTATGACGTGAATTTTGAAGGGCGTGTGTAATTTAAAAATGTTCTGAGGCGAGAAAGACGATGAGATGGGAGGAAGAACTTCGATTGTTAAGAGGGACGCAGAGCAAAAGCCAAAAACTAAAAGATGATTTTGGGGGAAAGTTCGATGATGAAGTAAGAGTTAGTCGGCAGGTCTTCGAGGAAAATTACCATAAAAAAATCCGAACCTATTCTACCCGTGCTAATTTGGAAAACTTGTCCAAAAAGCCATAAATTTATTGCATTTTTATCAATTTAGACATAAACCCTTTAAGTTTGTCAATTCAGTCATAAACCTTTTCACTTCTTGTCAATTGAGTCTATTTGACCAATTTTGACCGCTCGAAATTGACATGACAATTTTTTTAATTTTTTTTCGAATTTTTTAATATACTCTTCTTTTATTTCCTTCCCTTCTTCCCTCTGGCAGGCAAGGTCGACCTTGTCGGCCTCTAGCAAAGCTCGCCCCCACCGACCATTGGCGAGGGTGAGCCTCACCTGCCGTTGCCAAGCCAACCTCGCCCAGTGACAGTGAGGCCGGCCTTACCTTGGCTAGGCAAGGCTCGATTTTGCTGGCCCACGGCTCTAGCCAGTCGTCAGTCACCGGACTAGCTAACGGGAAGAAGGGTAGAAAAAAATTTAAAAAACTTAAAAAATCGGAAAAAAAAAATTTTAAAAATTGCTACGTCAATATTGCCTGGATGGATTCAATTGGTAAGAACCGGCCCATCCTATAGCAGGTTGTCAGTTGCCGGACCAGCTAAAGGGAATAAGGGAAAAAATTAAAAAAAATCAAAAAAATATTTAAAAATTGCTACGTCAACGTTGGCCAGATGGGCTCAATTGGTAAAAAGTGAAAAGGTTTATGACTAAATTAGCAAGAAGTGAAAAGGTTTAGGACTGAATTGACAAACTTAAAAGGTTTAATTATGACTGAATTGATAAAAGTACAATAGATTTATTACTTTTTAGACAATTTTCCCGTGCCAATTCAATCCCACATCTTTTAATTTAGCCAATCTAATTTTAAAACCTATAACAATTTGTCAATTCGAATCTTCCAATCAATTTTGATCGAAAATTACTAACATGGACACCAGTCATCCTATAACCGGTGCTGACTTGGATAATTTTTATAATTTTTAAAATAAATTTAAATTCTACAAACTTTAATTTGCTACAACACCTACTTATAAACTAATGAACTGACAAACACATAAGATAATATGTAACTAAAGATAGCCACCTAATTAAGCACCGATGCTACGTCAATTACTTTGGACCTGAGGATTGGGCTTAACCAATAATTCATTATGGTTTGTGCAATTACCTTTGGACCTGACGATTGGACTTTTATACCCATTATATCCAAATTTGTCAATTATATATCCACAATCTCACAGTATGACGTGAAGATAAACTAATGAAACTAACATTATGAAACATAATGTAAAGTTTTGGGGCCAATTTCAATTTGGTACCCTTGATTTCAGTGAATAATGACAGTGTTCCTCCTATTTTTTCTACGAAAAAAATTAAGGTTTTTCGGGCAACTTCAGGCACAAAATTGGTTGGAAAATGCTCGGCCAGGTTTTTCGTTTTTTGGTCAAACTCAATCAGTTTAAGGACTTAATCAAACATGTCTGACTTAGCTGCTGATTGAGGTGCAATTAACGTTTGCTTTGTACCAAAGAGGTTTGAAAAGAGATTATTTTTACTGTTTTATCAATAAGGATGAGTCGTTTGCGCAAGCGATTTGCCAATAGTGTAGGCGAGAATTATTTTGGACTGAAGGCCTAGTTCGTCATTGGCCCATGGCCCAATCACAATTGCTTCTTTTCTCGTGTGGAAGCTATAATGGTAATGCTCATTAGTGGAAAAGATTACTCGGTGTAGATTTGTTTCGTGGAAATAAATTATTTAGAAAATATTTTTTTTAAAATGGATTGTTTATATATATTTCATCAACCACGAAAATGTTCAGAGATAAAAATTGCTTTCGATTAATTTTCAAGGACTAATTATTTCAAGCGATTATTTTTAGGAAAAAGATTTCTATATTATTCACTTTTCGAGAAATAAATAGAGTCTTAGGTTTGATTCTAAAAGGAGAATTTCCACTTTAGCTTCATTTTTTTTCCTTTACAGTGAAGAAATTCTTTATTTTCTCCGCGAAAGAGAGTTTAATTCATGCCGTTTAATCCAATGAATAGATAAATTGTCACCCAGTAAAGAAACCCACTATAAAAAAATATCAGTTATTTTAAATGATCGTATATTATCTAGAAGCAAATTCTTTTTTGATTTTGATGATGCTCTTTTAGTGGCGACACAAACAGTCACAAAAACTTAGTGTTTGGGGCCTTATGTTTCCTAATTTAAATTATTCATCATCTAGAGGCAAATGATTATTTATTTTTTTGGGTCAGATAATGGATTATATTTTAGAGGCATGCATGTAATAGTTTTCCTCGCTTTCAAAGGGAAATTATTGACTTTGGGAAAGCGATCACCCGTCTCAAAGCCAACAATTTGTTTAAACCGACTACTTATCTTATCTTAAATGCATTCACAGCCCGAGTGTCACTGCATTTAAAATAAACAATTTTGCTACGATACTCCACACTTACGCCGGCGTTGTATTCTTAATTACTCATTTTATGCTTTTTACAATAAACATTCGGGATAGTTCGTTTTCGATCCATCCAAACTTCCTCAGGTGCAATGCAAAATATCCATTTTTTCAAGTGAAAAAGAGGTCACAACTTTGTCGCCAAATTGTGGAGTAAATGCCTGCCACACTTGACTTGGCAAAGATTGTTCATTATAAGGATGATCATAAATCTCTCTCTCTCTCTCTCCATTAGGGAATGAACCGATCGCATCCCGCCGTCCAAACTTTGTTTAGACCCTAAGATTGGCGCATCAACCGACAGCTGAGCACTACCTAACCTCCCATTATTCTACTTGTGAAGACTTTCACAAAATTTCTATTCAAGGCAAAAATTTAGGTGATACATGCCTTCATGAAGGTCGTCAACATTAAAAACATTGCGTTCAAGAAGGGGTCACATTCATTCATTAATTCCGCTCCCTAGAGAAGACTATAGGATAATTTTCATAATGAAAACACATACTCAGTCATGTGAAAGAATAACCTAACTTTTTAGATTCAAATACCAAAAGTGACGTCCATATGTTTTCCATAGATGGTGAGTGAATAGTACCCATGCCTTCAGCAACAAAAACAAATGATATGGCATGCAACTTGTTTCAACTAAACTTTCTTTGCTTGGAAAGTTCTCCCCGGCCTTTGTCCTTGAAAGGGAGGAGGAGGCAAGAAAGAAGCTAAACAAAGAGAAATGAGCACAAAAAAGTCCCCATATTTTACAAAAATGGACGGTCTATCGTCAGCCGCAAATTTTAAAGTTCGAAACCCAGAGATTTGCATGTCCGTGTGCATATTTTTTTATTTTTTTAATCGGAATACTTTTTCGTGACTGGCTTGATGAAATTTCCACTATTTTAAAAGGAGAAATGAGCACATAACAGTCCCAATATTAAAAAAATTGACAGTCCAATGTCAGTCATAGATTTTAAAGTTGGAAACCTGAGGACTGGCTTATTCGGTTTCGTATTTTTCCTAAACCTTTTTTTTTCTGTCAGAAAACTTTTTATAACTGGCTTGTGGTATTCCACTAATTCAAAACGGTCCGTAAACACATTAAAATACACACACACACACACACACTCTCTCCTTTTCTGACAGCTAACAAACCTCGTAAGTTTATGCCAATTCATACAGCTAATATACAAATCATCGAAATTCAAGAAACCATAAAAAGAAAAAAGAAAAACCTCCATCTTCGTTCTAAATCTAACCCCAAAGTTCTCTCTTTCACAGAACCAATTGTAGTTATCATAGTTGTTCAAATGTAAAGGCAACGGACAAACTCAACATGCACACTCACTCTCACTTGATACCGTGACTTCGCTTGAATCTCACCATTGAAAGCCTAGAAGCATCTTGGGGAAGAATAGGATACTGCATAGTATGAAAAAATTATCCAAAAAATGTTAAATCTATTGTACGGTGACCAATTTAGTGTTAACCTTTTTAATTTGGCTAATTTAGTTATAAATCTTTTGACGATTTAATAATGTAGTCATTCCAATTAATTTTGGTCAGAAATTGCAATTATAGATGTCGATTGTTCCACATAATATAGCCGATAGCGCTTAAGTGGATGATTTTTGCAATTCTTTTAATTTTTTTTCTTTTTTCCTTTCCTTTTCTTTTCTTTTTTATATTTTCCTCTTAATCTTTTCCTTTTCACCTGTGGCTAGTCGTTAGCCACGGCCAAAACCGGCCACAGGGAGGGTTGCGACCCCTCGCCTAGTGGGTGAGCGTGGCCCTCACTAAAGAAAGGAAAAAGAGACAAGAAAAGAAAAAAAAATTGAAAAAAATTATCATGATCATTCATGTCAGCGTCATTCAGGCTATGTAGAACATCCAGCGTTGACTAGATCGTCACATCAGTAATTTTTATCAAAATTGACCGAAACGTCTACATTAAAAAAATTTAAAAAAACTCATTACCAAAAAAAAAATTTAAAAAACTTATGACTAAACTTAAGACTGAATTGATCATTATACAATAATTTAGAACTTTTTAAGCAATTTTCCTCACAAAACACATCCATGTCCTTCACCTTCAGCCCATTGACAAGCAGCTTGAGGCACCACCAATTCTAGTGTTGACAGCCCCGTTGTTTTTGGCGTTTCGAGGTTGAGGACTTCCTCAGTGAAGAAGCGGCCCGAGCCGCTAAGGCGAGCCATCGCCGATTGCCTCTCTTCCAGCTCGGCTCACCATGGGGTTCTATCCTCCACCGTTGCTTTCGAAGCTTCCGGAACTCTTCGGGTGCACTTGAATTTCGGTTCCTTTCTTAGTTGTTTGCTAGATTCTTGATTTTTGAGTGGTTCTTGACTTTGTTGGGTCGTTGCTAGATGTTGGAAAGTTTTGATTTTTGGTCCTGGAGGTTGGTGCTTGGAATCACAAAGAAACGATGCAAAGTGAAGAAAATTTGGAACCGATCGAATCAGTCTCCCATTTTCCTCTGTTAAAAATTGTGGCTGGCATCGGACCGTCAGAAATTTGTTAGTTCGGACAAACCTAAAAGAGGAAATCCTTACAAGGGTTTTGAACTACTCTTTGACATTTGAACAGAACAAAAGAAGATTTGCAACCCAAAAGTAGATTTAACAAGAAGGTGGAGAATAAGGGAGAGAGCACCAACAGAAGATAAACAACGACACAGGAGAGAGAATTCACATGTGAATGTAGTGCACAGCATACAAAGAAGAAAGACAACAGATACATGTTCCCCCCTCCCTCAATCATAACACAAGGATTTTCCATCTCTCTACAGTTTTTTTTCCACATTCCATGGACCTTTGAACACATGAATGAAAAAAGCAAGTCCCCCACCACCATGTGACTTCATCACGATCTCCTTCCAAATCTCTATCTCCCTCCCTCTCTTTTTGTCCTTTTGTTTTCCTTCATCAGAGAACAATTAGAAGGAGGAGGGCATTGATAAATTATGAAAATAGTCTAAGAGTTGCTCCTGAATGATCCAAGGGCTTTAACTGCTCCTGCCCTCAATATGAACTGGTGGTAGAAAGCTGCAATGGCTGCCCCAATGAATGGTCCTACCCAGAAGATCCACTGAAACTCAACGAAAACAAAAACGACATTATCAGTAAAATGTAGTGAATTGGGGAAAAAAATGGTAAATCTTTTCTTTTTTCTGAAAAATAAAAGAGAGGTTATAGAGCAATGAATTGATTTAACCTGATCATCCCAGGCCTTATCCTTGTTGTAGATAACAGCAGCGCCAAGACTTCTTGCTGGGTTGATACCGGTTCCGGTGATGGGAATGGTGGCCAAGTGAACCATGAACACCGCGAATCCGATTGGCAGAGGAGCCAAAACCTTTTCCAAAGATTCATCCCAAAGGAAAGACACCCATCGTAAGAAACAATTGTTCATGTTCAGGACAATCCTAGGTATATTATGTATGCTGTACGTTCCATGGAACAAAGTCAATCAATTGGGAAAAAAAAAGAAGAAACTGTAAGAAGATGCCGAATTCGACATATGGGAGATGCGACGAATCGAAAAGTTCCCTCTAACTTTGCCAATATGGAAAACGACACCATCTGCCTACACAGTTACTGCATGAAAGAAATTGCAAGAGATCAAAGAAAGCACTGTTTCTAGTCAAGAAAGATGTCAAAAGGGCACGTCAATTGGCAGCGAAAGGCAAAGGAATAGTCTACTTTTCAAAGACGAGGACGAAAGTTAGGTGACTCTTGCACTAGGAAGCTCTATAATATCAACCACACACAGAAACAGGCAAGATTTATTTCACTGCAGAGCCAGCGAATGCTGTGGATATCAACCACTAGGAAGCTCTATAACATCAACCCCACACAGAAACAGGCAGCATTTATTTCACTGCAGAGCCAGCGAATGCTGTGGAAATCGTCCCCCCACCCATTGGATATCACTTGTTCATGAGATTGGAGCTGAGCAATGATATGCATCGGTTCATGCGTGACTCGCGTAATAATAATTACAGCAAAAGTGACTAGAAAGAAAAAGAAAAAAAAGAGGGAAAAAGAAAGCTCTTTCTGTCGGTATCACAAAAAATTTGGACTTCTTCCATTTACCATGCCAGCAAGAAAATAATTAGAGGGAAAAAAGTGCAAATTTCTGCTATATGATTTTCAACTTCAAACTTTTCTCTACAATTCCTTTGAAATGAGCAAATCCTCTGTAAAAATGTATTATTAAAGTAGGCAAGATGGACAAATTAGTAACTTAGGTCATCGGAATAATTGTCAACTTGTATCACGTTTTATTTTTGAAAATTGACTTAAAATCACTTTTACCTTATAATCGTTTAAGTTTCTAGGAATAAGAAATAAAATCTACTAGCTTTCTCTTGTACATGAATGCTTTCCTTTACTCATTCAGCTCTTTGCGAGAAAAGATGCTCCTAATCAATCATTTCTCTCCTGAGGAAGAACAAATGTATTTCATTGCAACAAATATGAATTATTGAGCAAATAAAGTGCTATCCCGGGCCTCAGAGACAGTTATGGATAGAAAAAAAAAACTTAGCACAGTAACATTCATCAAGTACTAATTAATGCTGATAAGAGTAATTTATTTTGTAATTCTTCTCAAGAATGCAGTAGTTAGAGATACCTTTCTCAACTCTTCACCTAAAGAACCCTGATGAGAGAGTATTGTATGTATCCATTATAGTGATTATAGGTCACAGCAATTTACAAATTCTTTTCTAAATTTGAAATCGTGTGTCAACTCTCGTTAGTGATGCGCAATATAGCAATCGCCTGAAAACATACTCATGTAAAGGAAGGGACATAGATACTCCCAGCATTAGTTACGATGTCAACCCTAATAATATAAGAAACAGAGAGGAGATTAAGGAAACGTGTGTGTGTCGTCCATTACCGGAACATGGGAATCTCTGGCGCTCCTCTTGGGATCGGTGGCCGAGAAGACGGTGTAGACCAGCACGAATGTGCCGATGATCTCAGCGCCCAGCCCGACGCTGGTCTTGTACCCGGCGCTGAGCTCGTTGGCTCCGCCGCCGTACCGGTCGTAGTACGACTTCTGGAAGAGCTTGACCAGGCCGACTCCGCATATGGCACCCAGGCACTGAACCACCATGTACATTATGGCTCGCACCAGCGACACCTTCCGCGCCAGGAACAGCCCGAACGTCACCGCAGGGTTGATGTGACCACCTAAGTCATTCATCAACCGAATCGAAGTAGAAATCAGTCGACTTGAAAAGGTTGAAATATGTCGCGTGGTTAAGAATTATAGAGCGATGGATCACCTGAGATTCCGGCGGTGCAGTAGACGAGGACGAAGATCATGCCGCCGAAGGCCCAGGCGATGCCGAGGATGCCGACTCCGCCGCAGGCGTCGCCGCCGCTGATCTGGCTCTTGTACCCGATCACGGTCAGCACCGTGATGTAGAGGAAGAGGAGGGTGGCGATGAACTCGGCGATGAGCGCCCTGTAGAACGACCACTTGCCCAGCTCCACCGGGTCTATCAGCGGCGCCGGCGGGGGGTCGTGGTAGTCCTTGGCCGAGAACGAGCCATGCTCCGCCACTTCCTTCGTCATGCTGCTGGCGTTCTTGGCGACTCAGAGAGAGAGAGAGAGAGAGAGAGAGAGACAAAGACAGAGAGATATCTCTATTGCGTGTGGGAGGTGAAGTTGTCCGTAGGACGAAGCGGGGGTATATATACATCGTGGAGAGAAGTTGATGACGTTTGGAGTTTTTCTTTCTTTGTTTGTTTCTTTTTATTCTTTTTGAGTAGCGCTAATTTTATCCAAATTCATACGTCATTAAAATAACAAATAATGTTGAAAACTTTAAAGCTTATTCATAACATAAACGCATGTCGCTGAATAAATCGATCTTTTATGCAATTCTCTATAGACCTAACCTTACCCTCATTTTCTTTTAAGTTTAATCATGATATTAAACTATGTATTTTTTTTTCTTTTGTCATGGTATGGTGACGTGGCAAATCCATGTGAAAATCCTACAACGAAAAATCCCAAATTGATCCGCTAACGAAGGGTAAATTTGTAACAAGATTACTAGTTTGGATTTTTGTTGGTCTAAATTTTGTTTTGAATAAATTTATCACAAATATATCAGTTTGTGGCCTTTTTTTATATTAACCTTGTTGCATTTAGAACAATTTGTAGAATCATATGACTGTCCAGTCCACAAAAAATATAAGAACAACAAGAACAGCAATCAAATCATCTAACTTTGTATTTTTTTTTTCTTTTGGGGTTTGTGACCACGTTTTTGCCGGCAAAGGCAAAAACAGATTGCGCTTTTTCCGATTGATGATCCCGTGAAGTGTATTTTACTGCAAATTGCACCCCCTGAAAACGCCAATTAACAAATCTTTCGTTGCGCTTCGCTTTCCATCACACCGACCCTACTGACCGCACCACGCGACCTCCCACTCATCATCACCATCATCATCGCTCGCCTTCGCCAATCTCTTTTGCTTTTTGCCTTTCAATCTCGACCTCACAGTCGCAGTCCAGTACCAATCGCACTCGTATCTCTCTTTGATTTTTTCACCTTCTGTTTCTCTGTCTTTCTTGCCTACTTTTTCTGTTTGCAGTAATCTACTTTGTGTTTATTGAGACTTCTGTGATCTTGATCCATTAAGTCATTAGACGGCATCATTATGCTTGATTCCTAATCGCCTGCACATAGACGGTAAAGACCGATAACAGGATCGAGTTTCGTTAACCTTTTTCGTGTAGTTTCCTTATAGAATTTGGAAGGGAAATGGCGCAGGATCGCTTTATCTTGCTAGTGATTTTCGCTTGCTTCATTGAACTTCAACTCACCGTTGCCCGATCGAGCTATTAGATTCGCTTATTACACAGGTGCTTTGGAAGAAGCCGGACGTTCTTCTTCTGATAATAATAGGGTTTCATGCATGTAGTGAAAATCGAAATTTTTACATGTAAGCACCACATGCTAATTGCTAGCTCAGTTAATTAAGAGACTTGTCACGTTTGACAAACACATCAGCTTTGGCTATGGAAAAGGTTTTGAGGATCAACCGCAAATGCTTACAGTTAAAAACGAAAATATAGCCAATTCATTGAAAATTGACAGCAAAGAACAGTGACTACCTGTGAATTTAGCGCCAAAAAAACATGAATCTGGCGCTTCTTTAGCCAATATCTATAGAAGAAGAGCTGAACCATAAATGGGTTTCTCATTATGTGTAATTACTATTTGTGAGACCAGACTTTTTCATATAAAATAAACTTCACAAATGTCCAAAGCACTCGTCAACGTGATCAATAATACTGAGGCATTAGTTCATATGTGAAAATGATTTCCCAAATAACCAATGCAATTTATTACTTTTGGGCAAACAAAATGGAGTGTTTTCAAATAGTGAAAAAGCTATGTATACTGAATTATACGGGTACAAATTTCGTAGTTCTGAAAACAACATTTAGGTAATATCTACAGGTAATCAATCAATAATTGTAAGTGTTATGAATTTTCTTATTTCTTTTCCCTTAAAAAATAGTAATGCTTTGCACATGATGATTAATTTAGGCTCAGAAGATACTTAAAAGCGTCTATAACGTGTCCTTCTCGTCTAAAATACACCACATTTACATGCAGCTAGTATCCAAGAAAGAGCTAGGAAGACTGGGTGAATTAAACTCTGGTTCATCGAGAGAGAGTTACCGAAGGAGAAAGCAAGTTGCATGCCCTCATATGCTGACAGAAAGCTCTATTTACATGTATCTAGGAACAGTAAAGCGGTTCACAGTAAATCGCTCAGACGGAGCAAGATTCACTGATGAATCACAGGTTGGAGAAAGGCATGGGAAACCGTGTGGAGTCAGTCGCTGCTTCGTATTAATGACGATGATCAACCCAGCTCAATCCCTCAATCTGCAGCACTCTCTGCACAACACTGCACTGATCATCATCATCAGTAGCAACTTGAAAAAGCAGTGGCCAGATGGCCAGTGCAGAGGCTGAGCCTAGAACGACCTTTCACGTAGTTTGGCTCGCGTCCATGTCATAGACTCTTGGCTGTCCCGTTGAATGATGAACGACATTTTCTTTATATTCTCGGTTTTGCTGGATGTGAATCGCATTCCACAGTTCGATGAGGATCTTCACGTGGACCGCGCTTTTACCCGAGAACTGCGGAACTTGCGCTTATTTTTTTATTCTCCAAAAGGAGTTCCCAAGGTAGTTTCTCCAATTTGGAGAATCGTGTACCAGGTTGCAATGGTTCCGAAATAGTGTAAAAATAAAAAGAAGGGTTTTGAATTATATAGATGAATATTGAAGAAATTATAACTTTAGTGAAGAGCCAAGAGGTGGTGCTACGCCTTTCCAAAGGGTTTTGCTCACCCAATAATTCTTGTTTGTCTGTGTTCTTAGGACAAGTGAGATCTCACTTGGGTTGCGCATCCCCCGTGAGGCTTGCTCAGGGTTGAGCGACCCCGGCAAAATCTATTTCACTTGAGTCCAATGCCTCTGACGAGTGGCTCACCTGGGCTCACTCGATCCCAACAAGGCAAAGCCGAGGTCGGCTGATCCAAGGGCCGGACCACTTGCCTGAGCATGCTGGTGGCGAGGCCGCTATCATTGCGCCTCTATCTCTTTTTCAATGATGAACAACTCCAAATTGAAGGAGGAGATGAGGGTATTTTGGAATTACAAATGTGTTTTTCATAATGTGATATAGTTTAGTAATCGAGGGAAATTGCCTTCATTAACTTATAATGGTCCAAAAAAGTTTTGTCGAACTCCACAATTTTCACTCAAGCGATTTCAGAAGAATTAAAATTGCTTGGCAAAACATTGTCAAAGTCACCTTTTGCCATAGTCCCCGAAGCATTTAGTAACAAAATCTTGTGATAGATTCTTGGCTATTGTAATTAGCATCGCCGAAACGCTTATTAACGCGACTCATATGAAATTTTTTTTTGTCTTGGGCACGCTCTTCCAAAACGAGTTGGCTTTTGAAATTTCTAGACTTCTTCGTTGGAAAAGGATGAGACGACACCCTGGCGGAATGGGTGGCTGAAGATGGCTTGGCGGAACCGAACGTTGGGGAGGGTAGGGGACCGCCCAAAGCCACACACACCAGAAGAAAGAGTAAAATGAATGAGAACAGTGGGAGGTGAAAGTGGAAAATACTGCAAATGGCATCATTGTGATGTATACCTTTATCATCTCCATTCATTGCTAAATCTGTTCGGATTCAATGGCTTCAAAGATTTAGAGAGAGAGAGAGAGAGAGGGAGACAGAGAGAGAGAGACAGCTGGCATTGATTACAATGGAAGATTTCTACAGAGAGTGGGAAGCAGGAGCGTTGTGTAAGCAAAGCTTTACCGCTCGGCAACTTGACCATGTGATTTGCACTTTGCAGGGCGAGTTTCCAGATGTTACGATGCGAGGAACTACAATGATCATTTTTAGTCTGACTTTTTAGCAATAATGACACGAATAATTTGTGAACTTGACTTAACGTGTAATGCGATCGCTAAAATTTAACCTAAAATATGATATGATCTTTAAGTTTTTAATTTATAATATTGCACATTGAGCTAAAATTCAGGGACTAGTTGTGTCATTATCTCGACTTTTTACTGCATTTTAGAGCCTTATAACGTACGTAAATTGTGCAATTGAATCTTGTGACTGTTAATTTGTGCAATCAAATACTCTGGAACTTTAGTCTGTTGTCTAATATAATCTTTCGGTGACCGGAGATTCAGAAATTTCAATCAAATTGACGACTAAGCTTATGAGTGCATTTTTTTTATATGTTATGCCATATACTCGGGCAAAGGCAGCTGCTAATTTGTTAATCCCAAAATTTTAAATAACCATTTGATTTTGGTGGAGCAAATAAGTTGATACAGTAACAAACCGTGAAAAAAATAAGGTAGAACGAGACATCATTAATTTGATTGGAATTCCCGATCATTGCTAACCGAAGGACTGCATTGAACACCAGACTTATAAGACTTTATTGCATATATTAAGAGTTACGGGACACAAGGATCAAAAATGAAATTACCCTTTTAACTTTCATCCTTTTTTTTATCATGTGAACTTCTCAAAAGGATTAAAAAGGTATAAGTACATATTAGTATCTATTGTCATCACAATTATTTTTATGACTATTGCGAATAGAATAATATTATTTAAATTGATTGCCTTAAAAGTTAAATTAAATAAACTTTAGCTTCTCGCGACCAAATAAAAAGACTTTGGAAGCCAGTATTCTTGCACTCCATCTCCATTTCTTCTAATTTCTGCCTTCATAATTTTATTTTCTTTCACTTTCCTCACTTCTTGAACAAAGCTTGAAGCAAACCCATCTTTCTTCTGGAGATCTCTAGGTAACCTAATAAACCTATACATATATGTCAGAGAAGTAGGATTCATACTTCTTTGAAAATCATAAACCCTTCGCTCTAATCATCTATGGTAGAGCATAAATTCTGGCATTGCAACTTGGCTACTCCTAATAATATAGCCCTTCTTTTTCCCCTTTTCTTGCAAACCCTAATGCCATAGCCTTCGGTGCATTATTTGTGTAGCCGCTATAGATTAGCCAATAATGAGTGGGAAGTACGTTATGAATTCGATAAGGAATTTAGATTTATATTAAAGAATCGCCACTTTCCTTCACATGCATGAATTGGCCATGATCTCTTACTCCATCCCAAAGTGCCAAAAGACCTGCCAAAGTCATAAAAGTTCATGCTTTTTCCTGAAGCAAAAGACTCTTGTGAACTGTGGTGATGCCATTAGGTATTAAAATCATATGAGTTTGAAGACAAAGTGGGGATGAGGATGGTTGTTGAACTGCCCCCATTGCCAGATATAGTCAAGACCAACGGGCATATTTTAGTTCAAATGCTAACAGTGACCATCTGTATTAATTAGGGTTCAAGGGCCAAACCCTTCTCTCTCTCTCTCTCTCTCTCTCTCTCTCTCTCTCTCTCTCTCTCTCTCTCTCTGTGGCCAAGGAACAAGAGTAGGTCCCATGAAAAGAAAATGGCAATCAACGATGAGTCAATTTGGTCGGCCAGCCAGCAAAGAGAAACCTCAGCCACATCCTCAATCACATGGGAGCATAGCCAGATACAAACCTGCGCTTGACCTCATGTTGTTTGTCTTAGCATCTTCTTGAACATATTAAGAATAAGAATATCAGAATCTGCCCAACTAAATAACAAAAAGAACTTAAGAATGCGAACATCTCTATCTTATAGTCTATGACAACACTCATGAAAACCGTGAGAGAAGGTCTCGACTTTGTGAGGAAGAATACTCATTCACTCCCCAAAATCTACCCTCTACACGGTTGTGGCTATCTGTTGTGTTTGTTGAATCTGACATTACCTTTACTATGGTTTTAACGATCATAAGGATGGTGTCTTAGCTAAACTGTAGCTAGTCCATGCGACAAGGATCCGAAAGGACATCTCGAATCTCATGCTCAACACTTGGTTGGATTAGTGGGGTCATCCTTCATGCTTTTTCTCAATACCAACCACTAGCAACTTTTCCCAATGCCTTGTGTATATTCTGTGGATTCACCCCCCAATGATTGTCCTCCTTATACCCGGAGAATCATATCCATGAGCACGGCTAATGCTTTCCATTTTGATTTGTAAATTATTTTCGTAAGGCCAATATGCGAAGGTAGCGACGCACTAAGAGAGTGTACTTTGTATTGCTCAGTTGGGTTTTAGTTGTAGAGGGATGATAGAGAAACCAAATGAGGGGGCCGATGCAGACCAGTGAGCTGGCCATCCCGAGACTTCACTCATGATTTTGTATATGGTGATTATCAATCTAGCGGTAAATGAATGGAATAGCTGGTCGTGTGATATGAGATATTTATATAGCTCATCAAATGCACGACAAATGTTTAGGCTTGCCCATGTTACTAAAACACATCGGCGACTTTTATTTTAAGATTCAGTGAGTCTATAGTATAGTGTCGGAAGCTAGCATAGAACTCGATTGTGAAATGACCATCTTGATAAGCAGTTTATCATTATTATCTTTTGCCCATCTCTAAAGAGAGTAACCTAGCTAGCCCACATAATTCACAGGACACGATGGAGAAACTCATTTCTTTTTCAATCATCACGCAAGCCGACAGTGCTCAGTACTGCTCAATTCAACTTTTGTGGTGGATGTCACGGTGGACCGCCGAACCAACCACTACCATCTGCCGCCCAAAAAAGCCCAACTTCTCCAAACCGACAGAATAATCCCTGCAATGCGCAATCGCCTCTTCTCTCTTCAATCTTCACGTGATTAAATTTGGCTCCACCAGCTCTTTTTCTCAATTCAGCTCCGTCGTGACTTGCTGCCACCGACTTGGCAGCAGCTCACAGCAGCCGCAATTCATGTTCTTTTTCGGGTGCGTCCGCGAGTGGCTATCTTTGCAAGCTTCCAAACCCAAGAAGGAGGTGGATCGAATGATGGTGAATGATTCTCATTTCTCTGAACGTAGTAGGTAAGGGGGCGTGGCAAGGCAACGGTCAACAAGAGTACGTAATGCAAATGCTAGGGGCAGAAGACAGGACCGTTGGAAATGATATTAAAAAGCTTGGGGACAAAAACCCACCCTAAGCAGAGCCCGTGATAACGTTGGAAAAGAGATCTCTTCAAGGCTTGTTGTTCAAAGGGACCTGTAGATGTGTGGTGGTGGTGGTAGGCCACCGTATCTTTGAATTTTGCACTTCTCTCTTGCATGCAAGACTCGCTCACTGATTGAACGAGCAACGCCACCGATTTCCCGTTTTGGACCGGAGTGTGTAAATGTAATGCAACGGTCGCGTGGAATAAATTACAAGGTCCTTCGAAGATGCTCCCGAAGGACAGTGACTTGCCCCAACGGCATGGTCGTGAAGAGAGAATTGAATTTCGAATCCGAATCCGAATCCGATATGAGGGCAAAAGCAAAATTATCAATTGTGATTATGAGTGATCGGTTCCATGGTGGGTAGGTTCCAGACTTGGAACCTACCCTACCCAGCATGGAACCTACCATATTATGACCGATTCCCAATTTTTAAAATTTGAAACCTATCATGTTTGTCCTAGAACCTGTTTTAGAACCTACCTTATTTTTCTGATCCGATTTCAGGATCTACCCGAGAACCTATTTTTCTTTTATTCATTTTTCTAGTTTCATTTTTTCTAGTAAAATAATATGGGTAACAATAAAACGATTTAAAGTAAAATATGTACATAAAAATCACTATATGCCAAAAGCAACATTTCCTAATATGAGCAATAAAAATTACTATTCACCAAAAGTAACAATCCAAAATATAGTAATGATATGATCTACACTGAAAACCGATTTCAAAACCAGTCATGGTAGGTCTTTACTTGGAACTGGGAATCGGACCAATTTCAACTGATTCCCAAAAAATGGAACCGATTTCCGGACCTATTTTTCAGGTGGTCTGGTCCAGTTTTCAAGTACACCCAATCCGATTGCACACTCCTAATAGTTTTATGAGTTCAGTAGAAAGGGATTCCCATGAAATTAGCAAGCGGCTCTGACCAGGGTACATCATCAAGCTAAGCGCCGCCATAGAAAATTGATAAGTCTTTTTATGATACAAGTGCACTCGAGTTCAAAGTACCCACGACCATATAAAATAGATCTGACTCCTCCTCCTTGTGAAATGGTTCGTCTTTGAGTAGTGACTATGCGAAATCTCTCTCTCAATCTAGGATGTTTTTCCGAGTTTCCAAAAAGTTATAAACTTATTATACGACGATTAATTCAGTCCTAAATATTTCAATTCCTAAACCTTTTAACGATTTTTCAATGTAATTTTTCTGGCCAATTTTGGCGAGAAATCACTGATATAGCAATCCAATCAACATTGTTTGTCTTACTTGGCACAATCGGTGCTAACCTGGACATTTTTACAATTCTTTTAAAATTTTCCTAACTTTTTCTCTTTTCTATTCTTTTCTTGTTTTTTTCTTATTTCCCTCCGGTAGTCGCTAGCCACGGGCGAAGCCGGGAGCCCCGCGCGAGCGACCTCTATGGTTATGGTGACTAATGGAGGGAAATACAGCAGAAAGTAGTCCCAAGGCCCCAGAGGAAAATACCAAAAAAAAAAAAGAAGGAAGGAAAAGGGGAAAAAAGAAAAAAAAATTCAAATAATTTTAAAAAATTTGCAAAAATAATTTACGTTTCAACTGCGTCACATAAAACGACTTTCAACTACGTCACATAAAACGATTGGTGTTGACTAAACCACCACATCAGCAATGCCCCATCAAAATTGGCCAAAAAGACTACTCAAAAATCGTTAAAAAATTTACAACTAAAATGATCAAAAGGAAAAATTTAAGATTGAATTGACCGTCACACAATAAATTTTAAATTTTTTTCGACAAATATCCCACGTTTATTGAGCGTATGGCGTTCCCTTTTTCTTCTTGCGAAGAAAACTCAATTATCCAAGAAAAAACCGAACTTTAGAACACCCCCGTTTCCCAATAGAATGATCAGGCACGTTAAGATTAGGCACAAAAGCGTGACAATCTGACCATAGTGCACGCACGCAAGCACATACAGTTCTCATCTCATAGTACCCCCATTGAGATCACTCCATGTGATGACCATTCTGAAAGCAGTACATAATGTAAGAAGAACAAAGTTCGCGCAATGGTTTCTACCAACTGCATCATGCCTCTATACAAATGCTAGCTGTACAAGACATACATCACTAACACTCTGACAAACATCACGCCACGACAACACCAATGTACACTAAACATATCATGAAAGGGTTAAAAGAAGCCAGAACGAGCCCTAAGGTGACACGAAACTAAAAGTGGGGGATGCTGTCGAAAAGAGGCCTCTTTTTTTTTTTTTTTTCAAGAAGAGAAGCCAGCTTCCATTGCTCTTAAAATTGCCGCAGTATCAAATTTAAAGTAACGGAAACTTTTCCCAGGGCCTGAGTTAGAAGAGTGAACATTAGACGCAGATCTACTTGGCTGAGGCTCTGATATGGTGGAGCTACTTCCCATAGAACTATTCTTTGCCTTCCAAATACAAATTCCTGGAAAAGACATGTCGACCTCATTAAAAGCGCAGCCCAGAGAAATTAGCAGACAGAGAAGTTATCAAGGAAAATCCACAGCAAATGAATTACTCATCATACAAAAGTCAAATCCAGATAAGAAGGGCGATGGCAAGAACCAAAGTGTAACTGTGAGAACAAATAGCTTGAGGTTCATTTCACGCTAGTACATAATGCAATTTATTATGAAAAATAAGAAAGAAGTAAAATGTTTGACCAAAGTTCTTCCGTGTGACTGCCGAGACAGTGGATAACAAGAACAATTTGCTCAGACACATCTGTTGTCAAGGAAAAGCGGCGACATATAAAATGTAACATTGTAAAAAAGAAAGTTGTAGGTCAGATGGAATCCTGGAGCCTGATGAAAACTAACAATTCAAAAAGAATTCCCCTATTACAAGAGATTGGGAAGCCATGACCCTGTAAAGCCAACAACATACAAAGCACAGACTCATCTTACAGTTTCCTTCGTGCCATCCTCGTCGGGTTAAATCAAAGGAATGATTGTCCACATCCAAGTTCCCTCTTCTAATATACAAGAATTAAAAACATGGAAAATAATGTATGGAGTAGACGTTGTACTTTGGGCAGAAAAAAATGAAGTAGCCGGAACACCGAGAATGAGGATTTCTGCATGAATTAAATATGGGTCCAAGGTTTATCACGTCTCATAACATTAAACCCCTTAATTGTATCCTAGAACATCAATTCCCATTTGTTATGTATTCAAAATAATCTGATACTTGAAAAGAAGACCCTTCACGAGTTAATTGACGGTCAAATCAAAGAGTTTCCCACCTACTCTGAGAGAAATGAAGGTCAAGTCACTCTACTGGCATATATTGATGCTTTGCATAGATGAAAAGAAAAGCAAGACATTTTTTAATACATAATTTTTATTAACTTGTCTCAACTAAACATCCCTGTCCCAACAACATTGATGTGGAAACACCATATGTCTTATTATGTGGAAGACTATCAGGAGTTCAAAAGGAGAGTAACCTTTAAGAGGTATATGAGATCTTGCAGGAGGAGGCTGATGCGCCAAAATCCAGGACTTCAAAGATCTGCAAATACAAATAATTATATAGACGGTTCAGAAATGCAATTTCCAAAGTTTTTTTTTTGGTTGAAACACAAATCTTGTCAAATTAGATGTGGAAGCACGCACGCCAAGAAAGGAGCCACCATATATAGCTTGAGCCCAATTACACTACGAGATATCACGGCATCATTTGCAGGCTGAAGCTCATCGAGGCGGTGCCATGCAATTTCCTGCAAATAAATGAAAGAAATGATTTTCGAGAGACGAGTGTTAATTTCATCCCTTACTTAGCGTCAACCTCTTCCCTCTTCTCAGGTCTAACCCAATATTATAGCAGGAGCAAGACATTATATACAAAAGTTGATATAGCTACAACTCAGCAAAATGCTTTAAACACAGAGTGGCAAATTTTAAACTATGAATAAATCCTTAAGCTGCAAATACAGTAATCCCAGGACCACAAGCTCACAAAATCCGAGACTGCAATTGAAACATTTATTCAGGAGGACAACTGGACAAAAGGCCACGTCTTCCATGTTTAGCTTCAGCAACAAAGCAGTGTTGATTTGTTCCTTAAGAAGCACGAAACTGTTTGGTCTCCATTCTACATGACGTAAAATGCTAACAAATGCAGATTGCAATTAAAGCGGGTGACATGTTGCCCAAACAGAAGACATACACTAATCTCTTTTTTAGTAAGTGGAGCAAAGGCAGTATCATCCTTCACGCCTGCAATTACATACAACCGCACTCTCTGCTGTCCAAATATCATCTCAATATACTCATCCTTATTGAGAAGGTTTGATACATCAAAACCTGTTTCCTCTAGGACCTGCATTGGCCATGAGAAAGAACGAGTCAGCAGCATATTAATGTCTTGTGGCTTAGATGTGAGAAAAGCGATGAAGTAGCATTTCCATACAGATCCCCAAACTCAGCTGATTGAACTTTGATGAAGTTATAGATGGGAACAAGATCATGTGTGAATTGTTATGACACACAATAGCACTAAGTACCATACCAAACAGAAAATTTTTCAGCCAAAACACAAACCAACTTCAATCACTATTTGCCAACCCAAGTTTCAGAGAAGATGTTTCCTCCTACTCATTTTCCTCAAAGGAAAACAAATAACCAAAATCCTTTTCATTTCGCTCTATGTTTTAGTCTTTCTCGATTCAAACAAAGAGAAACTAGAGTACTCTATATTCTTAATGAGTAGGGTTCAAACCCCTTCTCACACCTAGGCTATCCCTAATTGCATACTCAACTCTAGGGGTGAGCACCAGTCCAGTCCAACCCGAGAGCATGACCAAACCGGCCGATTCTAGGCAGTTCCTGGTTCCCAAAATTTAGAACTGGCGTGACTAACTTTCTTTCCTTTCTTTTTTGTAATTTTTTTCTCTTCTAAACTAAAGCTGCATTGGCCCTTTGGGCAGAGGCAAAACCCTAGCCTCTCCATCACAGCTCTCAACTCTCTCGACTCCCTCTCTCGCTCTCGCTCTCGCCTCCTCGCCTCTCAAATCTTGGACTCTCTCGCAGCCTCACCTCCCTCTCTCGCTCTCGCCTCACCTTGCCTCTCAGCTTTTGGACTTCCATGGGATTCATCACCAGACACCCTACAATAGTGAAAATAAGCACCTAATCTAGCAAAGGTTCCGTACTGGAGGGTGCATAATAGAGTAGAGATATCAGTACAGATAGCCCATTCAGGATAATTGAAGAAGTTTTGGTTAGTGTTGTTGATGCAGATGTTGCTATTATAGTGTGGTTATATCTTGAGATATTTATGAGTGTGTAGTGTGCAAGTTTCTCGAACCAGATAACTATAAGAACAATTAGTTGTGGCCAAAGTTTTTAGTCAAATTGAAAGGAGGTGTTTGGATGTACAATTATGTCCAAGCAAACAACAGGAAAAACATATATATGTATTGTGTTCTTGAATTTTCCTCTGGAGATGTAGGCCTATTCATTTTCAATTGAAAGGACCAGCTTTTCTTCTCTGTGTTTGATGCCATGTAGTTGTTTTGAAGTGTGCTTTATGGTGAGGTTATTACAGTTCATTACGGTGAGGATGTGCTTGTTTGTTCACGTCAGCCAGTAAAATGCACTGTGCAGGTATTATATTACGGAAGAAACCCCCCCCCCCCCCCCCAAAAAAAAAAAAAAGACACCGCAGTTCCTGAGACAAGCTGAGAACCGGACTAGGACCGGCCGATCCAGTCTGGTTCAATTCCCAAGGTGGTCAGGGTCAGTTCCTAACCAGTCCACTTTCCAGTTCTAGGATGGGAACCGATTGACCCTGGAACTGATCATGACTTGAGACAAGTCCGCAGTTTTCAAGAACATCTCTATTAACAAGAAACCAACTTCAAGATGTAGAGGGAAAGAAGCTCACTTCTCTAATGGCACATGCATGATCTTCCTCGTCTTTGTTCTTTTTCCCACGAGGAAAGCTCCAGCTTGTTCCTTTCCATCCCTTCACTAGTAGGCACTGCCAAGGGATTATTTTTAACAGTTTTACAATGTTAGGGCTTTACTTTTCATAAAATCATAAAACAAACAGAAAGGGCGCAAAGGAAAAAAAAAATCTCTAAGCATCCACCAAGCAGTATAATGATGACTCTTCTTTTGTAATTGTAAAGAAAAGTAAGTAAAATGCTAGGTTGTATCATGCAAGTAGTTTGGAATATGACTAACAAGGTCTTTTGTTTTCCTGCTCCTCTAAATGACAGATTCCTCAATTTAGAAGCCCATGGTATTGAACTACATCATGACTTCATAGGTTACATAAAAATCATTGAAATTCTTCTTTTCCTTCCTTTCTCTCACAGACAAAGATCATATCAGAACAGATACTAGTAACTAAACATCATGAATTACACGGTCTATAAAGAGATGAGAAATCTTTCCAATGACCATGGATCATTACTAATTGAGCTTTCTGGAAAGAGGGCAGGCAAAAGCAGGGAACTCATGAACTGACAAAATGGACAACCAGATATGCTTGCCTACCAACATAATCACCTTGTAAAATAGTAATTCACAACAGTCAAGCTTGTTACCAATATCATGACAACTTAAAGCAACTTGGCAGGAAGCTCCAAAGAATGCTTGTACAAGAAGGTGAATCATCTAGAGACTAAAATACTTAAAAGGGGAAATTACCCGTTCGTATGTTTCATCCAAGATAATTGCACCAGTCACAGGAACTCGAACCTTGTAGGAAGTAAAGTCTTTGAAAATGTCATCAATATGAGCTACGTAAGGTCTCAAAACTTCGCAGCTGTTAAAAACTTAGCCTAATAAGGAGAACAACGCATTGGAATACCAGAGTTTGCAAATGTAAATATGTGTCAGTCACACATACAGACATGCATGCACTAGAGAGAGAGAGAGAGAGAGAGAGAGAGAGAGAGAGAGAGCTCTTATAGATGTTATGCAATATTACTATCAGTCGCAGCATCTAAAACAATCGACTGAAGATAATCATTAATCACAGAACACACTTCTATCTTCATCAGTTATTATATTTTGGCAGATGATGCAAATCCGACTCAGGCATTTTGCCTACTGTGTCACTAACTGATAGGAACTCATCAAGAAGGCAGTATCAATCTTCTTCCCGATAGAGATGATTGAACGACCGTTAAAATAAGGATGGCTAGACTGATCAAACAAAGACATTTTTATCACAATTTACCTAATTGAGGTGTCCATAATTTTAATCAATCTTTGATATCAGAGTCCAATTCATGAGCAGAACGAAATAAATTCTTAATGTCAGGCAAGTTCAAAAGCTCATGCTCCATTCTCATTCTATCATATCCAAGGGTCCAAAAATTACCAAAGTCTACGTTATTCCTACAACATCAGACGGAAAGGCGAAAATGCCAATAGAGAACAAATAGCAGTCCATTTGCAAGTTATATCAGGCAAGAGTGGAGAAAAACCAAAATAAGATGAACAAGTGTCAATCACAGAAAGTTCCTGCTTGATATCTGCTTGCTTCTTGCTTACTTGAACCGAAATCACGAATATGAATTCTTAATTGTCACACACAATTAATCCCCATCCTGTCGCGTTCGATAACAAGTGGCAGCAGGAGTACAAACAAACGACACGCCAGCAGTTTCAACCATTCCATGCAAAGGAAGAATGGACTCAGCTGTGATTTGATGGGCGAAATATGCATGAACGATGCATGCTCTGTAGGATACGTAAACCGGTGAACTCTTTCAGACTCAATGACTTCAGAGATGGATTCTCCTCTACTGAATTATCCTCATAGAACCAATGGGCATATTCCACAAGAAATAAAATCCTCTCAAATGACTGTAAGTCTTCTTTGGGCACATTCAGAACGAATCGACTGCAAAGAAGTAATTTACAAATAATCAGAGCCAGAAAACCAGGAAAAAGACTTCACTGATAAGCAATTCACCACTGTGCCACCAAGTAGATAACTCATAAGCCATCCAATGCAGTAAGACATTCAGATACCTCAGATGAAATAACCATAATCCAAACTGTTTGTGCTCCTTTAAATTCATAGATAGACTCAATAATCTATTCGTTTTCGCTAGATGGAACGAATCTCCGAGAAGAATCATATCCATGGCAAAAGTTTTCATTTGAGACCCGATTTACAACCCAGCAGTTCATTTCTATCAAAACAATTGCAGCTACTGGCTGTACACGGCGAATTAAACTAAAGCGGTCAGCCGCCCACGAAATGCCACCATGTTCGCAGTCAACCAACCCAGCCAAACTCGAATTTCGACTCCTAAGCACGAACTCATCGTCGCCACCGAAATCGAAACGAGCGCTAGCCTCGCTCGTGTCGTGACAGCAGTCGAACAAGCTCAACCAAAACGAGCTCTTACAGTGCTCGTGCCAGAAAAGCAGTGAGAAAACCTACTTCTGCATACCGAGGTCAGCTCCTCGAAGGCTCGCAACGCCCTAAGGCACGCGCGCGCGAGGATACGCAAACGGAGCGAATGATCGATGGAGGCAGCACCTGCAGAGATCGTCGAGGAGCTCCTGCGACGGGAGGCCGTTCTTGGACGGAGCGCTCGAGGATCGGTGGAGAGACGACATCGGCGGATCGCTCAGCTGATCGGAAAGCTTTTTGCTTTTCCGGCGAGAGGAGGCATGAGGGGACTGCGCCGCGCACTATCTTCCGCCGCCGCTGCTTCTCCTTCTCCTTCTTCCCCGCGGCGGTCGATCGTCGCTCTGTTCGATTTTTCTTCGCCGTCTGCGACTGTCACCGTGTCGCTTGCTTCGGCGGAACTGGAGCTTCAGAGGGGGAGTCGGACGGGTTTTACCCGACCCGAAACTTTGGTACCCAAACTTGGGCCCTTGGCCCAGGCCCAGGCCCTTATAAATATATATTATATTATATAAATAAACCCAAAAAAGATAAATATCTATAAAGTAATTCCTCCTCATTAATTATGCTTCTACTAGCTTTTTCAATATCAATAGGTTGCGGCGACGGATTCACCAACCTCGAAAATTTGGATCATATTGATGTAAAGTAGTAAAGTAATGTGGCTCAATC
Source organism: Syzygium aqueum (assembly GCA_031216185.1). NCBI lineage: Eukaryota > Viridiplantae > Streptophyta > Magnoliopsida > Myrtales > Myrtaceae > Syzygium > Syzygium aqueum. The sequence goes on from CM062240.1 coordinate 2,723,501, forward strand.
CGAATATTCATAAAGGGTTTGAGACATAAAATCGTCAGCGCTAATTGCCTCGTTTCACCGTTCTATTGATAAAAAGAAAAAAATGATAAGGGCAAGTGAAATGAAGTAGAGTAAGGGAAACCCGATTTAAACTTCATCGGCCAAAATAGAGATCTTTGATGTTGTTTTGGCAAGATTTAGATTAGCTCTGTCGAGAGCAACAACGGGGAATTAAATGTGTTAAGGGTAAGGGGTGAGCAGTAAATCGACTTTGGAATCGTCCAGTTTGGTTCGATTTTGAAGAATCTATGTGTCGGACTAGATTGGTTTGGATCTTAGTTCTCAAGGTTGTAAGCGCCGAACGGTTTCTAGGTTGAAACAATTCTAAAATGGTTCCGCACCAACTAATTATAAATATATAATTAAAAAAAAGCGTTGCATTGACGAAGATTTGAACCACGGTCTCCACTTTAAAGAAACATTTCAACAAGCAATGATCAAAACTATCTCCTTTTTCTTTTAAAGAAAAGAGATGCAATTCTAATATTCATGACAAGTTACCAGCTTTGGGTACGATCAATAGCATATCGGTTTGGCTCCGCTTATTTTGGAAAAAAAAATAACTTGAAAAAAATATATATATTTTAAAAATGATGACTCGAATCGTTTAAAATAATTAACCAGTTCTTATTATTTTTCGGAACGTAAAAACAAAAAAAAAAAAAGAGCCGCTTATTAATCAAAACGGAAGAAACGAGGGCCGTTGACGAGCGGGCGCACCAAAATCTTTAGATTGGCTTCACCTCCGCTCCACCATCCTCCGCCTTCGTCTTCTTCACCTGCTCTTCTTCTTCGACAACATTCCGTCACCCCTCTCTCTCTCTCTCTCTCTCTCTCTACCGAATCGCATTCCCAGCTCCTCGCGGCGCGAAGATGGCAGGTGAAGTTCCTCCGATTGCTCTCGCTCCTTCTCTCCCTCTCTGAATCCGGCTCGTTCCGGCCTCGATTTGCCCCTCGTGTGCCCGATCTTCCCGTTCGCTCCTGCCTTCTGCTCAAATTGCCGAGACGGAATTCGCGCGCGCCCGCCCGCGCCCGTTCGATGGAGCGAGCGCTTGCGCTGGTGCCGCGCCGCGTCCTGTCATTTGGGAGAACAGGAGTCGAGCTTCCTTCTTTTCTTTCTTTCTTTCTTGTTCTTTTTTGCCTCCTTTTTTTTTCTTTCCTGAAAGTTAGTTTTCGCGGAGAGGAGCGCAGTTCGTCGTTGGACGGATCGCGAACTGCGATGCTCTTTTGCGGGTCGGTGCTTGCTTGCGATTACCCTTAGTCTTTTGCCGTCGGCCGCCATGTTGTGTTGTTTTAAGATTCGCGGCCCCGTCTAGAAGAAGCCGGTTGCTTCTTGCCGGTTGCCACGCGGCTTCTATGTAGAGGTTAACTGTCGCTTATTGTTGCGAAGGCCTCGGGAACGCGGTAAGGCGGCGCCTTGTGATCTCGCGAGTTGTTTTTGGAGCCGGTTAAATTGTGTTCTCGCCCCCAAGCTCTGTGTCTCCTGCTTGCTAAAGTACAGAGGACTAGTCTTGTAATGGTTAATGGGTTATAGGCCACGTGGTCTCGTTTGTACTACTTTGGCTTTATGGCACGTTTAGTTTGACATGCATTACTGTTGTCTGGGGCTAGTACACAAGATCACTATGAATGGGCTCCCGGAATGGAAAAAGAATTGAGAAAGGAAGCGAATTTGTGATATAACAAAGTGTTCGTAGTAGTTACGGGACATATGTATAGAAATGAATTGGGGGTGTTCTAGTCTTTAGAGAGCCAAATAAAGGATAAGGGAACTGGGTTAGAAATGCATGAGCAAGCCGGATATAGGTTCCAGAACCTATCAAGTTTTGTTGAGAAATGTAGTGTTAGAAAGTGCGTAGCATGCTCCTGGGGTGGTATTCTTTGTCGTGAACGATCTAGCCAATGCTCATGACTCATGAATGAGCCTTCCTGCTGTCCGTCAAATTGCATTGTCAAGTGACACCGATAAGCAATTCTAGTGACTAGTCCTCCTTCATTTGTACAGGTTAGCTAAGTTAAAAATATAAAAGTATATTACCTATAGTTATTCCAAATGTGATGACCTTAATTACTAAATCGTGCCGCCAGGATATTAGAGTAATGGTCTGATATAATTGCAAATTCTTATGCAGCAGCATCAGCGAAGATTATGCAAAATATATTTATAGCAAAGCAATACCAAAAGAATAGCCAGTTTGTCACTCGATACCAAATGGGCGGTTCTTCACCTTATAGGAGCAGCATGCTTCCCTTTCAAGGAGGGAAGTTTGCATGGGATGGCACCACTTCCATTCAATTGGTCAACGTATCAAAATACCAGAGAACTTCTGTAAACCGAGGACTTGTACTCTGCAACGGTCTGTTCTAGACTCTCGATATACAGGTTGTAAGTGCCATAGCATCCAGGAATCTTAAAAAGAATTCTTGATCTTCATTGCCGCGTCTTATATTTCCTTTTATCTTTGTGTCCTAGCAGGACTCGATTTCTATGTTGATTAGATTATAATTTACAAATTAATGCAAGAAGATGGATATCATACATTCTGGATTGCCAATGTTCACATGAATGCACTAGGAACTAACCAGCCAAATTATCATTTCTGAACTTATTTTGCAGCTGCTCCATCTGCTGCTGCTGCAGTACCAGCTTTAGAGAGAGCTGATTTTTTGAAGCTTCAAAATGGCAGGTATGTTTTGGCGGAACTATATTTAATATCCTTCGAGCAAGTTAAATGCGGTGGCTATGCTGACTTAGAGTGCTACTGTAGTCTTCCTTTCTACTTTCCTCCCTATTTAAACCATTGCAATTTATTTTATCTGGACTCATGTTATCAGGGTTATTTTCTTCTTCTTTTTTCAGTGATATCCGAGGTGTGGCTGTTGCTGGTGTGGAAGGAGAGCCTGTCACTCTGACTGAACCAGTCACCGAGGCAATTGCAGCTGCTTTTGCTGCATGGTTGAAGGATAAGAAGAAAGAGGAGACACCAAGACGTTTGAGTATTTCCATTGGCCATGACTCACGAATCTCTGCACAGACATTGCTGGTAATTTGCTCATTCTAGTCGTGCTTCTTAATTTAGACTTTACATCTGGATGCTAAATGGAAAATGTTTAACCGGCAAGTATGATACTCTATTGGGATGTGCTGTTGCTAGGTCCTTTTTAAGTTCTTCATGGATTTTTCGCTTATTCGTTCTGAGTGAAGAAAGAGCATGACAAAAATTTTGTTGGCCCAGTGTTACGACTGTTGATATTGGGATGGTATTGTCACCTTGGTTTTCAAAAAAACTTATGAGAAAATGGTTGACCTGATGCTGGTGGTTGATCTTATTATTAGTTGCATGGTTTGGATTTTATGGGTTATTTTTTTAAAATAAATTTTGATATGAGATATCCAATTTCTGAATAATTGGAGCTTAGTTGTCAGACTTGCTTAATTTGCAAGTTAGTCTGCAGAAGATACACATTCTTATATAATTTAACGATGATAATGTTGCTGGTGTTTTGTATAAAGACATTATAGGAATTTTTCACACAATTTTCTGTAATAGAAGATGCAATAAGCCAATAGTTGTTTTAATGTGAAAATCGGTATGGTAATGGAAGATTTTACTGATCACATTTCAGGATGCAGTTTCTCGAGGAATTTCCAGTGTGGGAGTGGATGTCATTCAGTATGGGTGGGTGATAATTCGCTTTAGATGTCAGCCATTTCATGCTTCCGATTTGTTTCTGAGTTTCTTGCTGGTGAACAATTTGCATTGCATGATCTCTGGTTTAGCGCTATTAGGATCTGGTAAGCTCAGTATGGATGGTTTGGTAGGGGGCATGAAAATAACTCTAGTCTAGGCATTGATTCTCTGGTGTTTCATAATCTAGTTATGCAATTTTTGTTTAAAGCAGACCTTAGATGTTCAAACCTGGAAACCAATTAGACTGATGGTCTTCAATGCTTTAGTGGATTGTCTTTTGCTCCTTTCTCTGCACCATTCTTTTGTGGGATTCATCTTTTACTGAAGTCTGATTGGCACATTGTGTGATGCAGTTGTGTGATGATGTGTATATGCTTTTATTCACATGTCCTTAAAGTTGTTGCTTGAAGAGCAAGTTTTACTTTAATTCTTTATCTTAAAACTGCATAAGTTGCACAGGTCACGTAATTGTCTTGTTTGCTACATGAACAATTTTGCAGAAGCTTTTGCTGTTAAATACATTGAGGAACCAAAAGATTTGGGTGCATATTGGTTCACAGAACATTTTCCTTTTTTCATTAGAATATTCACAAATTTTTTTCTTTTCCAATTTGTAAAATTTTCAAAACATGTTTGGTACCTTGTTTTCAATTTGCATGAATTGTGCTCTTTCATTTTTTTTATTATATATGTTTGGGTAAACTTTATACAAATAGTCCAGATAATTAGTGACTAATCAATCAATACGTGGAATAGATAGACTTGAGTATAATATTTTCTTTTTGTTCTTCTAATATATCGTCTATCGTTAGTTGATGTCTAAAACAGGAGCTTCCTATATGTTAAATTAACTTAAAGTATTATGAATTATGGAGGGGGCGATGACCTTTTATTTCATATTAAGGGTAAGGGTATAGGGAAATAGGAAAGTTTTTATTGAGAAAGAGGGTGGGTGGGTGGGGGGGGGGGGCGGCGTGGGGGCGGGTTGGTCTATTGTAGCATACATTGGAAACAAATAAAGTTCACAGGAGTATGTATCTTGATATGTTGGTTAGATATACTGGACTATGGGTAGATGGCTTGATATTTATGATACCTGTCTACCTCGGAAGACTCCTCCATTTTTTGGTCATTGTCTGGGTGAACATCTAAGTGGTTTATTTTTGGCTTCATGTAGCCTAGCATCTACACCAGCAATGTTTAACAGCACACTCACAGAAGACGATGCAATTCTATGTCCAGTTGATGGATCCATCATGATTACAGGTAACTTGTGAATTTTTTAGTCTCTTTTTCAGGGTACTTCTCTTTTAAGTATCTCTAAAGTGGTGATATCAACTAATGACTTCTTGACAATACCTGAGTTTTTACTACTCTTAAATGCTTTGGATGCCGACTCCTAACATATTTGTGAATGATCAATTTGAAGTTGAGACTTGTTGCTGGCTTCATGCTTGGTGTGTAGATAGTCAATCTCAGAATTTTTCTACTTAATTGAACTTTAGTTTCTTTCTTTTTTCCTGCAAACAGCTAGTCATCTTCCTTACAATCGCAACGGGTTCAAATTCTTTACAAGTGCTGGAGGGCTTGGGAAAGCTGACATTAAAGACATCTTGGAGCGTGCTGCAGATATATTTAAGAACAGTAGTGTCGAAGCTTTAATGGATGCAAGAAATAAAGCTTCTGCATCAGTCAAAAGAGTTGATTACATGACTGTTTATACATCTGACCTTGTTAAGGCAGTGCGCAGAGCTGCCGGAAATATAGGTATTTAATCTAGTACAGTTCCCAGTTAACTTCTGAAACATGAGAATATTTTTCAACATGCATAATGCAAAAAGGGCTTAGACCAAAAAAAAAAAAAATAGCGCAAAAAGGACCAATGTAAGTTATGTCATATCCTTCCTTCGATTGCTTCATGTGGTTACCACTTGTACTTGTTAGCTAGTAAAGTCCTCTGCACATGTAATTTGGACAAAATATTATTCTTTTCTCTGATTGTTTATCAACTTTTTTACTCTAGAGAAGCCATTGGAGGGGTTTCATATTGTGGTTGATGCTGGAAATGGAGCAGGAGGTTTCTTTGCTGTAAGTTATTTTTAATTGCTGCCTTTAATTTTGTCCATTTAGCATGAGAACCAAGAAGAGATTGCTTCTCTACCACACAATGCTGCATGGATTTTCTACTTCATTAGATATTGTTGAAAGAGAAAATACTGACCTGTCTATTGCTCTTATACACAATAGTTACAACAAGACTCTATTTATACACAACAGGAACTAGTAAGAGCAAAGCCCTATTTAAAAAACCTATTTAATAGGTAGTTGGTAGGATGACAGCTAACACTAATTAATAGCTATGATAGCTAAATAACACATTCCAACATGACAGCTAAATAACACATTCCAACATGCTAATTAATAGCTATGACGGCTAAATAACAAATTCCAACACTCCCCCTCAAGCTGGCATGAAGATATCTTCCATAGACAGCTTGCTCACTAGACGGTCAAATTGTCTTCGGTGCAGTCCCTTGGTCAGAATGTCAGCAGCCTGTTCATCACTTGAAATATACGGCATACAAATTAACCCTCTATCAAGTTTTTCTTTGATGAAGTGTTTATCAACTTCCACATGCTTTGTTCGTTCATGTAACACAGGATTATGAGCAATAGCAATTGCTGCCTTATTATCGCAATACACTTTCATTGGTGTGGAGCTCAAAATTTGTAGTTCATCCAAGATGCCTTTAATCCACATAACTTCGCAGACACCATGTGCTACAGACCGAAACTCAGCTTCAGCACTACTTCTTGCCACCACACTCTGCTTTTTACTCTTCCAAGTGACTAAATTTCCACCAACAAACGTGCAATAGCCTGAAGTAGATCTCCTATCCATACTACTTCCAGCCCAATCTGCATCGGTAAACACCTCAATTTCCAAATGTCCATGTTTCTCAAACATTAGCCCCTTACCAGGACTTCCCTTCAGGTAGCGTAGAATTCTGTATACTGCTTCAAAATGCCTTGGCCTTGGTGAGTGCATGAACCGACTTGCCGTACTTACGGAAAAAGCAATGTCAGGTCGAGTGTGAGATAAGTAAATAAGTCGACCGACAAGCCTTTGATACCTTTCTCGGTCTATCACTTCTTCAGCCTTAGCTGGTTCAAGTTTCAGATTTGACTCCATGGGTGTATCCGCCGCTTTATATCCTAACAAACCTGTCTCTTTGAGCAAATCAAGTGTGTATTTCCATTGGTTTACGAATATGCCTTTCTTGGATCTTGCAAATTCTATTCCAAGGAAATATTTCAAAACACCCAAATCCTTAACTTCAAACCCCTCAGCCAGCTTCTTTCGCAAGCTTTCCAACTCAATTTTGTCATCACCGGTCAGTATTATATCATCAACATAGACAATTAGAATGGCACGCTTACCTTCCTTTGAGTGTTTATAGAATAGAGTGTGATCCCCTTGACTTTGGTGATAGCCGAACCTTTTAATCACTTTCCCGAACCGTTCAAACCATGCTCTTGGAGATTGTTTAAGTCCATACAATGACTTTTTCAATCTGCAGACTTTGTCTTCGTTTTCTGCAAAACCTGGTGGCAAACTCATAAACACTTCCTCCTCCAAGTCACCATTCAAGAACGCATTCTTCACATCTAATTGGTATAAGGGCCAATCAAAAACAGCAGCCAAAGATAGTAAAATCCGAACAGAATTTATCTTGGCAACTGGGGCAAAAGTCTCTTGATAGTCAACTCCATAAGTCTGAGTGAACCCCTTTGCCACTAGCCTAGCTTTATACCGCTCAACACTCCCATCAGGTTTACATTTTATAGTAAATACTCATTTACACCCAACAATCTTTTTTTCTTCCGGTGTATCAACCAATTCCCATGTGCCATTCTTTGTAAGTGCTTGCATTTCATCCTCTACTGCCATCTTCCACTTTGGATCCTTCAAAGCGTCATGGATATTTCTAGGAATGGATATGTGGGACAAGTTTGACACAAATGCTTTATGATGATGAGACAATTTTTGGTACGACACATGTTTTGATATAGGATGCTGAGTACATGATCTAACCCCCTTTCTAAGAGCTATAGGCATATCAAGATTGAAAGAATTAATATCAGAATTTGAGACTAGAATGGAGGGAAAAAAAGTACTATTAGGATCACCTGATGACGAAGGCAAGGAATCATCTCTCGGGGTTGCAGATAGATGAGGCTCCAAGACAAAGTTTTGATCAGCAACCTTTTGAAGAGTTTTTCTTCTAGTATAAACCTGAAGCTCGGGCTTGTTGATCACATTTTGAACTTTTTCTCCCCCTGTCTCTAACACATCAAGGTTTGGCAAAGGTTTTTCCAAAGACTTAGACAAAGGAGTGGGAAGAACAGGAGAGTTTGATTGCCACAAAATCTCTTCACTAACCTCAGCATTCTCCCCCTGAAGAGATGTGTTGGAAAAAAACGATTGCGACTCTAAGAATGTGACATCCATAGTGACATGAGTTTTGCCAGTATGTGGATTGTAACACTTGTAACCTCTTTGGTTAGGTGCATATCCTATAAACGCACACTTTTCAGCCCGAGGATCTAATTTAGATCGACACTGACTTGGGAGGTGGACAAATGCAGTGCAACCAAACACCCTTAGAGGAATATCAGAAAAAATACGGGCTATGGGGTACATCTTTTTGAAGCAATCTAAGGGAGTAATGCAATTTAATACCCGAGTAGGCAGCCTATTAATTAGATAAGATGATGTTAGCACAGCTTCCCCCCATAAATATTTAGGCACAATCATTGAAAACCTAAGGGCACGAGATACTTCAAGGAGATGGTGATTTTTGCGTTCAGCAATGCCATTTTGTTGAGGTGTAATTCGACAAGTGGACTGGTGAAAAATGCCTTTTTCTCTCAAAAAACTCCCCAAATACTGGTTATAGTATTCAGTACCGTTATCGGTACGAAGAATTTTAATAGTAGTGCCGAATTGAGTCACTACCATTTGATAAAAAATTTTGAATAGAGACTCCACTTCAGACTTAGCATTCATCAAGTATGTCCAACATAAACGGGTATGATCATCTGTAAAGGTGACAAACCATCGTTTCCCAGTTTTTGTTGGCACGGGTGAAGGACCCCAAACATCACTATGGATTAAATAAATGGTGATGATGCACAATACTGTTTTGGACTATAATGAGTACGATGACTTTTAGAAAAAACACAATTGTCACAATGTAGCGAAGAAATATCCACACCTTTGAACAAATGAGGAAACAAATATTTCAAGTAGCCAAAGCTAGGATGACCTAATCTTTGGTGCCAAACCATTATTTTTTCTTGAACAGAGGAAGAACTAAAAGTTCCAAACGCCTGAGCTTTTTTATCAAAGAAAAACTCTTCAAAATAGTAGAGACCATCCCTCATCCTAGCATTGCCAATCATCTTCCCCGAGATCGGATCCTGAAACTCACAATGGGAAGCAAAAAAGACAACACGACAGTTAGACTCTTTGGAAAGTTTACTAACAGATAGTAGGTTACAAGCTAACTTAGGAACATGCAGTACATTATGAAGTGTAATAGAATCTGAAAGTGGAATTGATCCTTTGCCTGCAATATACGAAAAACTCCCATCGGCAACCTGAATTTTTTTGTTGTCGGGACAAGGAACATAAGATGTGAATAAATATGGAATATTAGTCATATGGTTAGATGCCCCTGAATTGATGATCCAAGGTACAGATTGTGAACAACAGGAGAGGGCTTTTAAATTTCTACCTTGGTGGGCAATCGAAGCAGTAGGATTACCCGATACAGACCCAGCTTGAAGTAGTTGCAAAAGATGGTCTAGTTGTTCTTTGCTGAAAGGGGATATGGTGGCCTCGTTAGCTGCAGGAGGCACACGCTGAGATGGCTTATTATCACGGCTAAATGAAGCTGGTCGGCCATGAATCCTCCAACAGGTCTCCCGTGTATGACGGGGTTTGTTGCAAACATCACACCAAATACGAGGTCTCCCATCTGAACTTCGCAAGTTAGCAGGGATTCTGCTTACATTTGGCTCGGAGACCCTTGTTGTAGGAATATGGCTCTTCTTGTCTTCGGAAGTTGCCAATGCCGAACCATCCAATGATCCATCCTTTCTGCTGGTTGTCGCCTTGCCCAACATTATTCCCCGTCTATTTTCTTCTCTCCGAACCTCTGAGAAGACCTCTCCAATAGGTGGAAGAGGTTGCTTCCCAAGTATTCTGCCACGATCTTCGTCAAACTCATCTCGAAGTCCTGCCAGGAAAGCATATACAATTTTCCTGTACCGATTACCATCGTCAGTACAATTCCACTCATGGTCATTGAATAAATCCAACTCGTGCCACAAACGTTTCAAAGAGTGAAAGTATTTTGTGACAGTTTCCTCTCCTTGCCGCATCTTCCCTAGTTTCAATGTTAACTCATAGATTTGAGATTGATTTCCCAAATCTAAATACATCTCACACACGGCATCCCAAAGTTCCTTAGCAGTATGATAACCTAGATAATTTGCACCAATATCTTCTTCCATTGAGTTGGTCAGCCACGTCATAATCGTCGAATTCTTCGCATCCCAGACAGCCCAAGTGGGGTCATTTATCGCTAGTTCTGCGGTATCTCCAGTCAGATAGCCAATCTTTCCTCTGCCTCGTATATACATTCGGACAGATTGAGACTACCGAAGAAAGTTATCTCCATTAAGCTTAATGGAAGTGATTTGAATAGGGTGAGGTTTAGTGGATTTTGGAAGAAGCGATGGGGGATTAGACGGAGTGATTGATGATTCTTTTGACATAGTGATCAAAAGAACAAAGAGGGAGACCAAAAAAAAATTTTTTTTTTTAAGGACGTAAGGGAGATGCTGGTGGCTCTTCTTAGAAGAGAAGTGATGATGCAAAAGAGACCCGCTCTGATACCATGTTGAAAGAGAAAATACTGACCTGTCTATTTCTCTTATACACAATAGTTACAACAAGATTCTATTTATACACAACAGGAACTAGTAAGAGAAAAGCCCTATTTAAAAAACCTATTTAATAGGTAGTTGGTAGGATGACAGCTAACACTAATTAATAGCTAATTAATAGCTATGACAGCTAAATAACACATTCCAACATGACAGCTAAATAACACATTCCAACATGCTAATTAATAGCTATGACAGCTAAATAACAAATTCCAACAGATGTCATGAATGCTACAGAGCAATAAAGTTAGAGTTTCATGATAATGGTCATGTCTCTCTTCTAGATAATTCATCAAGTTCTGGTTAGAGTAATTATGTCTTATCTCAAGCATGTGCTATGTTCTTATCAAGGCATCCACCTTTTCACGCCTTTCGCAATGTGTAGTTTCCTTATATTCACGTGGATTTTCTATTTCTATATTTTATCAGGCAAAGGTGCTCGAACCTCTTGGGGCAATTACTTCCGGTAGTCAATTCTTGGAGCCAAATGGTAATTGCTTGCATGTTTTGTTTCTTCAAGTTTGAATTTGCAATCTCATCTTGATTTTTCCTTTGAATCTCAATAATCTCTTCTTGATAAAAGTTATATTCTGAGAGCAGGTTTGTTTCCGAACCATATTCCAAATCCAGAGGATAAGGTAGCCATGAAAGCTATTACTCAGGCTGTCCTGGATAACAAGGCTGATTTGGGGATTATTTTTGACACGGATGTAGACAGGTAATCGTTTATGTGATCCTTTCACCCTTGGATTACATGACACAGGTGTATTAAAAGAAAGTATGTCAGATCTGCTGCTGTGGATTCCACTGGTCGGGAGTTCAACCGGAATCGTCTGATTGCATTACTGTCTGCCATTGTTCTAAAAGAAGTAAGCTTTACCTGCAAAGATACTAAAAGGCTCTCATTCTTACATATGCTTTCATCTGGCAAAAGAATAATAATTTCTGGTTGTTCTTTCCCCTTAGCATCCGAGAACTACTATAGTGACAGACAGTGTTACTTCTGATGGGTTGACAACTTTCATCGAGAACAAACTTGGTATGGCAGAATTGAATGTGTTTTGTTCGTTCATGGAACTATTTCTGAATTAATACCTGCATCTGGTCTGACATAGGGGGAAAGCACCACAGGTTCAAAAGAGGCTACAAAAATGTCATTGATGAATCTACACGCCTGGTAAGATTATTATTTTTAAGTTCCTTTATTGTAGAAAATACATCTGCATTGGGGTAAATCGCGTGAATGTTCAACAGAAAAGAAAGAGGCAGATGTAAGAATATAGGTGGGCTGGAGCCCAAAAAGAGAAATATGAAAAAAGAACATAGTTGCATCACTCCAATTACATTCGCATCTCTCACTGAATCTTTTGTGTGCTGAACATCACACTTTAGTGATTTATAAAAATTCCTCTGGACAAGTAGCAGCTCTAGCTTAATGTCTCTTCCAGTTTGCTTTTTATGTATATGAAATGAAAATGCTTACAGAACTCTACTGGTGAGGAGTCTCATCTGGCTATTGAGACCAGTGGTCATGGAGCTCTTAAGGAGAATCATTGGCTTGATGATGGGGCATACCTCATGGTATGTTCTCCTATTCAAAGTGGTGCTGTAGATATTAAGCATTTTATATTTTGATTAACCACGAACTCTTTATTGCAACTGCACTGAAAGCTTTGAGTCACAAAATGTTGGTATTTAATATTTTACAGTCCCAAAACTTATTACTTGTTATAGGTTAAAGTTCTCAACAAACTTGCTTCAGCTCGAGCTTCAGGAGCAGGTAGCGGCAGCAGAGTCTTGACAGATCTGGTAGAGGGTCTAGAAGAAGCAGCTGTTGCTGTAGAATTGAGATTGAAGATCAACCAGAGTCATCCAGACTTAAAGGGAGGGTACGTGGTTTCTTGGTTTCTCACAATGTCCTTTTCCTTTTCCTTCTCTAAGATCTTGATAGCATAGAGGTTACAGATCTTTCCGAGACTATGGAGAGGCAGTGTTGAAGTATTTGGAGAACTCTATTGATTTAGAGCCAAAGCTTCAGAAAGCTCCAGTAAATTATGAAGGGGTAAGTTTTGAATCGATGCAGTTATACTTGCTAGATTGGACCTCATCACTTCAGCAGCTATCCATGACTGTGTATTATTGTATTCATATGCTGAGGAGGCAAGTTAATTCTCTAATCCTCAATTAAAGTACATAATTTCTGAATGCTCCTGGGGATGGGAGCAAGTAGGAGAGTTAATCGTTGCAATAGAATCCACATTGGTTCTGGATTTGTATCTACAAGAGGAGTCAAAATTATAGGTGCACAATGAGTTGAGCAATATGCTGTGTGTTCTTACCGAAATAATATCTGAACTAGTGACTTCAGAGGAGTATTTTACTTTGAAGCAAATGTAGGTCTATCATGCTATCTAGTTAGTTCCTCTCTTTCTCCCTGAATAGCGCAAGATGCTGGGTGAGCTTTGCATTTTGCATGTGATGCTGATCTCTTATCTGATTGCTGTTTAAACAGGTCCGGGTGTCCGGGTTTGGAGGATGGTTCCTTCTGAGGCTCTCGCTTCATGATCCTGTTCTTCCTCTTAACATTGAGGTAGAAGAATCTCTTGCACAAGCTACCATAAAAATGATTTTATTGGACTAAGAATTCAGCTCAAAATTTACCTACTTTAGGCACCAACTCATGATGACGCCGTAAAACTTGGACTCGTGGTGCTTGCGGCTGTGAAGGAGTTTGCGGCTTTGGATACATCCGTGTTAAACAAGTTTGTTCAAGTATCATGAGCAGATGCTCCAGAGGAGCGCTTTGGTACAAGTATCTTTTGGCACATTATACTGGCAGTTAAAGTCGGCTTTGGCATCTACTTCTGTAAGGTACATCAAATCAGTGTGTCGTCTCTGATTTTGAGGATGGTTCATTTTTCTGACGGTTTTAGTCACAGGTACTCGAAATACTGGTCGATTGCCATGTTACTTTAGTTTTTACTTATGTTCCATGTGTAATGCTACTAAGCTGTTCTGATAAATAAGAAAAGTTCTTTGGCGACAGATTTGTCGCGGGTATGTTATTTTACTGGGAGTAGCGATGCAACTTTGATAGAGCTTTTTAAGAATTTCTTGTTTTTATAATGTTAATGTTGGATCAATTTTGATTGCGTGTATCTGCTGATCACTGTTCTTTGCATTTAATTTGTATTTTCCGTGCTTAATTGTTGTAATGTCTCCCAAAGATATATACCATGCATCTGATGTTTGTAATGATGAAGGCTTTCCACGTACTGTTGATCTGATCTAAGTCTCTCACGAGGCCGAGATTTTCTTGGGCAAATGTCCTGTGGTTCAGCGCCCGTTTTGCCTCAATTGCTCATCGTTTCCAATCGCACCGTTCTGTTTCACTGTATTGCTTGAACATAATATGATACAAACGAGGATATGCACCGGCTCTGTGGCAAGTTACAGTGCCTGGTTACTCCATCGATCAACCATGTGGAATCAGTCTTTCATTTTCCATGTTATAAGAATTCCTATCAACCTAGAGTAAAAGTTTCTTGTTCGACCATTTGGTATTTCGCTAGGCGTATTTAATAATTGTTTCGCATAGATTAGAAGGTTCTCTTTCATTGATCCCACTAAGAAAATCTTAGGGTACTCGTCCCTGGATGGGATATGATACCAGCATAAACATAGAACAGTATCCAATAAAAGGGAAAATTTCAAATAAGAATGTGGACTGTGGCCATTTTTTCAAAAGAGGCCGCACCGTATAGTGGATCTAATTTCAAATAAGGTTTCAAATGATTTGACTTAGTGTCACATAAAGACGCGAGCTCATTGACCGGGGCAGTTCTGTTCGAAATTTTTTGCTTTCACCTAATTTGAAGAAGCCCCAAATTAGCAATTGAACAGAGGAGTCACTGTCCACCATCTGCAGAATAATGCTTACAGTGATGTATGGACAATTGCAGTCCAATAAATAATACGAAGGTAACAAAGTACCTGATCAAAACATTACATGCTTTTTTCTAATACATGCAGTGGTACATGCAAGAGAAAGCAAGTTTAAGCCAAGTTGTGGTACTCAATACATGATTATTGACAAAATTCAAGGATATCACTTACTTCAGGGGTAACCCAAAGAGAGCTTCGCATAAATAAGATCTATTGAAGCACTGTTTGTTAAGGATGTGTTTGTTTGATTGAAGGAATTTTCCGCCAATTAATCTTCTGAATTTTTATGCGTTTGAATTTGCTGAAAATGATCGGTCAACAAAAAAAATTTTATGATAAAAAAAGAAGAAGAAATATGCATGCTTAAAATTAGAAAAATGAATTCTCTAACCTGGAAAGGGAAAAATATTTTTCTAAAAAATGATTTCTCAAAAAATATTTTTCTTTATCACAAAATTTCTCCGAAATAAATCCACTCTAAACTTGAATTTCATCACAGGAACATGAGCATCAGGTACTGGGTGCAGTTCTGAAGCTTTGCTTGTTTCAAACAGCGTTCTCTACAGCTCACCAAGGAAATCTTCCGCAGTTAAGAGGAACAGGCCTTAGTTCATCGAACAATGGAGGAAAGGAGGAAAGTGGCAATTTGGGGCTTCTTCAAATTGGGTCAAATCAAAATCTTTGGACAAAATTGCGCTAGCGCTAGCCGACACAATAAGCACGTGTAAGCTGACCAACGAATGTCTGGTAGTCTATGAGCTCGGATTTTTATTTGAGATAAATTTCACTCTAAACTCTTTTTTAAAAAAGTAATTTCGTTTCAGACCATCTTTCGAAAATAGAGAGAGCACTTCGCTTGACGTGAACACTTTGCCATCTCTATTTGTCTGTAATCCCATCGTAATCAAGAGAGAGTGACTGCGAAACATTCCCAATTTTCCCAAACATTGCGGGTGGCATGTCGTCATGATAAAAAAATCAGCAATTAGTTATCAAGTCAGCAGTCTCCGGCTTTCAAAAACCATCAAAATCTCCATCAAATGCATCGCAATCAAACGTAACTTGAAACTATGTCCTGGGGAGAATTTCACGGGGTGATAGGATGTCTTGATCATCTTAAGAGCACCGTAATGACCGGTTGATGATGAGTCCCCTAGACAGAGAGCACCATCGCTTTAGTTGGTACGTTGCTGAATTGAGCTCTTGTTGCATCTGGTCAGACTTGGACTTCCTGCCTAATTATTCAATTTACAACTGAGGAACGGACTTGGATCCCTCAACCACAGATCTTTCCTCCCCACCAATCTGTTTCAGTGCCCTTCAATTACAGCAAGGATTATGCCACCAATTTGTGGCAATAAAGAAGGAATTTCAACCCACAGAAAATCCGGCTATTCTAGTCCTTTACAACATGGTTGAGATCTTTGTGATTGGTTGTCCAGGACTAGGGTCATATGACTCTACATTACCTGTTGCCTAATTTATTGGGTCAACCTCCAAACAAAGGACATCATTCAATTCCAAAGGTAGTTCAAAGAGGAAAAGAGACATGCTTTGGAGGAAAATATAATTCAAGATCAACTTTGTCACCCCACCATTCTTCCATCTGAAGCTCTCAGATGCAGTGACCAGTAAGCATGGTTGAACTTTTATTTTCTTTAACCTTCCTGTTGCATGATGCACAAAGGGTACCAGGTGTAATTCAATGGCCACACTCTTCCTCTCTTCTTCCCAACAATCAAATGATTGCTTTTACCCTAATTTCTATGGCAATGATGGCTTTAGGATTACTGGAATTCTTTGTTTTAACTCCTAATCATGCCATCTTTATGCTTTCCTAAGATTCACCCCCGTGAATCATTAGCAATATATTTATCTAATTAAATCGGTGAACACCTTTTGAAAACTGTAAAAAGAGATGGGACATGGGACTCTTTAGCTTTTTTTACCACATAACCCACTAACAGACGTTGGGATCAAAACATCTAACTCGAGTACCGACTAATCTCAAGACGGCGTTTGGTTATAGAGACGGGACGCGAGATTAAACTCGGCAAAATTGGAAGGCTCTAATGTTTGAATGTTGTTGTCTTGACAGCCTATCGCACGGTGACAACACACCCTTGAATTGTTTAATCCTTCACGGAACGCATTTGGACCTTTATTTCTCTCACTGCAAAGTCTTCAAAATCTCCATGGATCAAGCACATGATCACTCCCAAATTTTTTATTCCAAACAGGCATATAACACCACTAGCCCCACATGCATTACTTCAACGACTTTTGTTTCAATATGCTAGCAAATCTGGGCACGTCCGTTCCAATCTTGGAGCGTTTGAATTTCGAAAGAAAATCTGCAACGATCTCTTTTTAAATATTTCTTGCGTCTTCTAGTCCATGTTATTATATCAGAAGAGACTAAGGGAGCACAGATAGAAGAGACAGGAGAGAGCATGACCATTTCTCTTCTGGTCTAACAACTTTTCCACTACAAAATGAACTGCAAAAGAGTTTCCCATGATCAGGAAAATCAAGAACAGAATAACCCAGAAAAGGGAAAACATCAAAACAACACAGGATTCTTCCAATAGCAATTACTCTAATTATCCTTAGGACCTACCAATAGTAATGACTAGATTAAAGGTCTACTCTTAAACTTAATTTGCTCCTCCCAAGTTCTCACTAACCTTTCTCCCAAATCTCTCATTATAGTTCTCTAATGACTAATGATATTGATCATCTATCGCTATATTATGCCCTGGTCCGTCCCCTGTACAAAAAAAAACCAACGAAGCAAAGAATTCCGATCAACGATCGACCAAGTAAGCACGGCTCAACATCGAAAATGGAGATGTTCTGAGTTCTCGTCCAGAAGCAAAGTCTTTCCTTATCCTCCTCCCCTATCCTCACATGTAATCCAACCCGTGCGAAATGTTTGGGATCAACTCCAGTGAGTCGGTCTCTGCCGAGGCAGTCCCGGTGGAGTCAGCCATCCCGGTGGTCCTGTGCCTCATCTCGAGCACCTTCTTGTGAGAGTTGGAGTGCAACGACGGGATGAAAGTCGGGCTCGCCGCGGGCCGGTACTCGGGGAACAGCCTGCCTGACTTATATCGGACGCCGCACGCATTGCAGAGTGTCTTTGGGCCCAGTGGACCGGCCCTCCACTGCGGGGTCTTGGTTATCTCGCAGTGCAGGCACTTGCGAACTGCCTGCTGCATCGGCAGGCCCTGATCCGCCTCGGCGTGCGGTGCTGAAGGCATGGTGAACTTGATCTTCTTTTTCTTCTTGGGCTCTGCACCATCGGCTTGCTTCTTCGGGACCTTGACGACCGGCGGGCAATCAGACTCTTCATAGTTCTCTGAGCTGGGCTCGTTCTCCGCGACTTCCGAGGACTGCTGGGAGACGAGTTGCATCGCCGGGCGGGGATTGAACGTCGCCGGCCGGGGCCGCTTGCTGCGAGCCCTGCCACACCG
Source organism: Syzygium aqueum (assembly GCA_031216185.1). Lineage (NCBI taxonomy): Eukaryota > Viridiplantae > Streptophyta > Magnoliopsida > Myrtales > Myrtaceae > Syzygium > Syzygium aqueum. The sequence continues at coordinate 2,741,667 of CM062240.1, forward strand.
GGCCGGGTTGACGGCCTCGGGGCTGTGCGGCCTGGGCTTGTTGTCGGCCGAGCAGGAGCTGCTGCTCTCGAGGACCGAGACAGGGCTTGGGGTCTGGAATTGCTGGGACGAGTCCTTGGTGTTGCCATTGTAGACCTGGTCTTTGCTCATCGTGAGGCTCCCTCCCGAGAAGGATTCCTCCACAAAGGTCGACAGCCATTCCAGTTGCACAATATCTTCGTACTGCGCCAAACAAAACTCTAAGAATGAAACAACCCTTCTCCACAGAACCATGAAAACCCAAAGCGTTACCAAAACACATATCACTGCTTCATTCTGTCCTAATGTTCTCTCTTTCCCGTTAGCAAGTCATCGTCTCACTGCCATATCTAGCATCAAACACTGAACTCAACACGAAGTGGAACACGTCTCTAGCATTAAAACCCTATGTTCTTCTTGTCTAAAGATTCATTCGTTTAGGTCCTTCAGCTTGAAACGCAAGTCAGGGAAAACCAAGTGACATGAACACATAAGAAAACGGGCTGACAAAGAAGGTACAAGTCCGACTTATGAACGTGATGCCATGACTTTTGGTGAGACCATGGGAGTGAGCGAGAGTGCACCTGAAGCTAACCTCACCGTCACGTATAGTGATGTTATGCATTAATGGCCCGACCTTTACGAGTTTTCCAAGCAACAGCGGAAAACTCCAGAAAAGAAAAAGGACAAAGGGCAAAAATTGTAGCTGGGAAAGCGGGGGAGTCACATGCAAGTCACGTGTCGGCAATCAATGCGGCAATCATTCGCCCCCGTCGGGCCCGACCCGACCCGCCCGTGACGTCATCGATACGTCCAAAATGAGGCAGGCCCCTCCAGGAGGACGACGCACAAAATTCAAAAGAGCCTAAAAGAAGCCCAAGCGCGTTTTGATAATGTAACCGCCTGGTAGACCGGAGTTTCGCGAAACCGACACCCCCCCGGAGAGGAAAACGAGTTTGGAAAAGTGGAGCGAAAGCCGGTTCGGACATCACCCGACGAGGTTAAGTGATGCTTACCGGGACAGAGAGCTCGGCGGAGAGGCTCGAGCTGCTGTTGCCGGAGAAGACCGAGTCGGAGCAGGGCAGCGACTCGGGCTGGGCCGACCAGATGCTCGGGAGCGAGTCGGGCTTCCCGACGGGCAGCCCGGCATCGATGATGTCCTCGTTGGGGAAATCGAGGAGGTCGTCGAAGAAGCTGCCGCAGTCTATCTCGTCGATGAAGTTGGGTCCGGTCATTTTCCTGAGGAAATTCGGAGCGACACAATGTGAGACAATGGGAGGGAAAATTCTTGTAATTTCCTTGTCTTTCAGCATAAGAACCTTTAAAGTGACTTTTTGCAGTTACTGTATGAAGGTCTGAATTTCAAAAATATGTTATGAACCCAATAAAGTAAATCACTTGGGGGAAACAAGAATTGAGGGAAAGAATCCGAGAATACTAGCTGGCGAAAGCTAAACTGTTTACCTTAATGGGAAGCTTCCTAGTTAAGAAGAAAAAGGCCAAAAATCTTCGGACAACTGAGATGTCGTCCTCCTCGGGCTCTCCTGCAAAAAACCAAGATGAATCTAATTATACTTTCAATCAGTCAAAGAGGAACAGCAAATGAGGTTGCGCAGTTAAAGTCCGTTTTGAGCTTCCCAAACAGAGTCTCAATCTGTTATCCTGTTGAGTGATGGCAATCACGAATTTCTGATGAAACATTATAAGAATCAATGAAGAGAGCCTTGGTCTCTGCCGACACTGAATTGGCCCCCCCCAAAATGGAGCCCGAATTTAGGAAAAGAATGGTTAAGGAAGAAGCAATCGCGTTCCCATGCAGAAAAGCCTGGGAATTCTCGATGATTCCCTCTCGCGAATCCCAATGAAACCCCCACTTCCATAATCCAGACTTTTGGTTTTTTTCAAGATTCAACCAAAACCCAGTATGAAAAGTCAGCTAAAAGAAACAGGGCATTGCGGAGAGCCCTGTTCTCTCCATTAAGCTCTGTAGTCAAGTAGAAAGTGCAGAGTAGTAGTACCTTGTAGTGGGGGAGGAGGGGGAGCCCAACCAAGAATTAGAGAGAGAGAGAGAGAGAGAGAGAGGATTGAAAGGGGAGAGAAGAGAGAAACAGAGGCTAAAAAGGGAGGGAGGGAGAGAGAGGGAGGGTGGAGGTAATGTGGGGGGTTAATGTTAGGTGAGCAATCTTGCTTCATTGCTAGCTGTCTTTTTACTCTCTCTCTCTCTCTCTCTCTCTCTCTCTCTCTCTCATTACCCAAAGACCCCACATCATCCCACCGTTCTAAAAATGGAAGACTGTTGAAAATAAATATGTTTCAGAGGACAATGCCAACAGCAGCACCATATCGTCTGCGGTGCTTTTGGACCTCAATTCTGGGGAAGAGTAACGAGGACTTCCCGCATATCTTAAAGCCATATTGGCGTCAACAGCGACGTTCTAATGGTGAATTCTACCCAGAAAGAACAATAACGTATAAGAAAAGGCGAGAGCCTGAGGTATAAATGTCCTGTGCACGGGCGAAGGAGCTCTTTTAACGGTTCTCCTCTTCTGCACCCACCACCTCTCTCCTCGGTTTAATTCTCGTCACGCATTTCAATTTCGCAGCCGATTGCTTCTCTCCCCCTTTCTTGCCACCCACACCCACCAGAAATGGAAAAACAGAGAGAGAGAGAGAGAGAGAGAGAGAGAGAGAGAGAGAGAGAGAGAGGACATGTTGATGGGTTTGGAACAGAAAACAGTGGGGGGGGGGGGGGGAAGGGGAAGGAAAAACAGAGTGCGGGAATTGGCTTACTTTTTCCTCGCCAATTCAGTTCTTGAAAATGGGGATCAGTAAAACTCCAATGGCTTCCAACCCTTCCAGTTCTTTTTGGGTCCCTTCGGAGAGAGACTGTAGAAACAACACCAACAACAACAAGAAGAAGAAAACAGAACAGCGAGAGATCATGCCGTGGGTGAGAGCTTGTGGCTTATATACACGCACATGCAGAGACAGACAGAGAGAGAAACAGGAGAGAGAGAGAGAGAGAGAGAGAGAGAGAGAGAGAGAGAGAGAGAGAGAGAGAGAGAGACTCTTTCCAAATTTCACATTCTCGGGGCATGTCAGGATTAACCGCCGTTGTTTCCGACAGTTTATCTCTCTCGCAAACAAAGGGAAGAAAAGAAAAGAGAAAAAAAAACAAAAGAGGATGGAATTTTTATGGGGGGAATCGAAGATAATTTGCTTCTGGAAATCAAAAAGTCAGTGCCAGTTGCTTCGCCACCATGTAAAGCGCGTATCCATCTCGGTCAAATATACAGCCAATTCTTAGCAGTCTTTTCGCAAGCACGACTGAAAACTCCCCAAAAATGAAAAATATACATGGCAAAAGAAGGGGAAAGAGCAATCCCAAAAATGGCAAAGGAAATCACTTGAGCCACACACTTTGTTTGAATAAATTGAAGTGAATCTCGCTACATATATGATGGTCGATTTATCGCCAAATTAGTAGCATTGAATGTCAACAAGAGGAGTTGTAGTTGGGACGACCGGTGAATCTCACCGACGGGCTACTAGAATTGGAAAAATGGTGAGAATACATAAAAGTTGCAACAATATATGAGCGACCCAATCTTCGCTTTTGTAATTGTGATTTGGATGTTGCTCTTGAATCACGAACAATTGGATAGAGACTACAACAAAGGATTAGGAGAGTCATGATATACCACGGAGAAGCATGCAAAAGCGTCTGGTCGTTTGAGTACTGACCTCTCAAGGTAGCAAATGACTAGGCAGCTCGAGTTGCGTTGTTCTCCCCAGGCAGGACAAAACAAGTGGCGGTCTCTCGTGCAAGGAGTAGGGTTTTGAGAGTCATAAGAACGGGGGCCATGGTTCGTCCTGAGATGGCCATTTTATAATGAACTTTACATCTTAGGATAGATTATTTTCCATAATTGGTGCAAAACCAAATGATAGGTAGAATTAAGAACTTCGAAGCAACCATAGTAACTTCATAAAGAGAATTCAAATGGAAATGCGCGGCGTTATTAGGATGCCATCATGGAACAGATTTGTTTCTTTAACTTTATCAAATATGAAAATGAAAACCCATTTTGGACTTTGCCAGGAGGAAATAGGGTGAAATCTTAATTTGAAAGGATGGGAGACAAGTTTCTATAGGAAGGAAAGAGGATAGGGTATGAACCTAAGAAAGGCAAAGTTTTTAATTGGAGGATTTACGTGGTGTCCTAGGAATGTGCCTCGTCCCTTCCAGTTTTCTTGCATCCACAACATTGGCGATCTTTCTTAACACTAAAGCATTAGACACACAAATTGGGCAAGGGAGTTCTTTAAACAGCAAAAATAATACATGTATCCATCTGAATGGGGGGGCGTAAAGATCATTGCACGCTGTATAGTCTGAAGTATTTTCACATGGGTTTGGCGTTTTCTTACTTCTCTGAGATTTGGGGATTTTGGGTTTTACCAAAATCTGCAAAAGGAACCTGCCTAACTTAAAGGGGTAATTAGATTTTTCTCATAGAAGAGAGAGAGCGCAAATTGTTTAAACTCTCTCCGTCTCTTCTTCAAGTGACGTGAAATTTCATCCTACATGAGTAAAATTGCGGGCAAATTTGAATAACATGTATATTATTCATACGAATGGATGAAAAACCGAGCGAAAATTGAAGTAGGTCATCCAGAACTTTGAAATGTGCACTCTCTACTATATAATGTTGCGATTTCTTAAGTTTATTTGTTTAAAAGGTTATCGTACATAAAGGATGCATCACGGGTTCGGGATAGTGCCATGGTACGACCATGTTCGAGTTTAGATGACCAATAGAAGTTTAATAACCCAATTCATGAGAAACCAATCCATACATTTTCCTTGTACACACTCACTTATAGAAAGGCATCAAATCAAACATTTTTTTTCTTGGAGTCACATCGATCTCGGACTTCGTTAATGACTCGAACCAATAGCGGTGGACGAAAATGAAATGCTTGGAGGGGCACAACATGGTGTCGGTCGCTAGGAACACCCCCATCATGTGAAGAGCACCCAAAAAAAAAAAATGTGACTGTTCATGAGGAAGGTGCTCCTCCCTGTCCTTTTGCGGTGGAAATCGATTGGCATTCAGCAGGAAACGAGAGAAAAACCCTTCATTATCGTCCAAAAAACAAACAAAACCCAGTTCAGATAAAACATAAATTCCACGTATTAACAGCAAGAGAATATCAGAATCGCAGCCGGGCATGTGATGGGAAGGAGGTGGAGCATTTTCATCGATTCGTTGCATTGCATGATCCACGATGCGAAACAGGAGACAGAGAACCCATGTTGTTTTCTTTGGGGGTGGTGGTGCATGAACAGTAACTGGGAATGGCAGGGACTGAAGAGAGCACATGTTCAGAGGCACGGATGCTGCTGATTTCTGCAGTAAACTACAGTGATAAAATTCCTGGCCAGGTACATGAATACCCTGCTGTAGGCAGTCCATAAAGTTTCAGAAAAAATAATATTCAAAGCGAAATATAAAGAAAGAAGCAATCGACATTGATAACGAACACATTGATCTGCACCAGCCTGGTTTACCGGTTTTTTTTTTTTTTCGCATTTCCTGGGATTCACGAACTTGTACCGTCACCCAGTCCAGACTCCAGAAGCTAAGAAAATCGAGGGCTCGTGGTTGGAGAACACACGAAAAAAAATGAATTTGGATGATTTTCGATTTCGTTTTTCTCTGGCGAAATAGTTTTTTTTTCTTTTTTTGCTAAGCCTCCATCAAAATAGTTGATGGAATGAATTGCATCGAAATCCTTGTGTGCTTTTATCAGATGATACGGTAATTCGTGTTTAAAGAAAAGAAAAATAGTACTGGGGCTTCATAGAATATGTTCAACTGCATAAAGTTTGCATATATATATATATATTTGTTTTGTTTATATAAGATCTCGAGGCAAAGAATGAAGTTCAATGTAAGGGGTTCCCTAGAGATTACGTCGAGTATTAGGCAAATTTCTTTCATTGAAGTTGACCCCAAAACCCTTTGTTTTACCATAATATTGTAATCTCTATGTATATCTTAACACTGCTCTTCATTGCAGAATTACTAGAGACGACGGAAGCTTAAAAGTCGAAACATACACAAGAATCGATGTACCCGCGAGTAAAGGAATCTCAAAACTCATGACATAAATGGACCGAACCTTAAGGAAAAAGAGCTTTCTGTCTTTCTCAATTTTCCTTTTTCCGAGTTTCAAACATGGTTAGAGCGCTGCTTTCTACATATTTCTAATATCTTTTACAAATATTTATGAATTAAAGTGCATTATATATACTTTTATAAAAAAAATCCCCTTCTTCGCTTAGATAATTTAAAAATTTATATAGATTAACATAATCATGAAAAAATGGTAGATCTGTAATGCAGGGAAGTCTATATGTATCTCTCTACTGATTTCTTTCTTCCTTTCTTACTCGTTGGTGATCATGTCGTGGTTATCTTAGAGAATTACATCACTTCACATTGAAAATAACTATCAATCGTGATAAGAAAAAGCATACTTATATATATATATATATATATATATATATATATATATTCGATGCATTTTATTCGGATTCGGGAGATTTCACAATTATGAATTAAGTCACATTTATCGATAAAAAAAAGATTGTCAATTTTATCACGCCTGAATAATCCTTACGGAATCATGTCTTAGGTGTGATAGACCGAGTCATTACAATTAGAGAAAGACTCAATATTATATATATGTAAACATTCTTGACATTCAATCTTGCATATAAATTGGGTATTTATGCTATATATGACCTATATATGCCGACCAAAAGGAGATTCCCAGACTTACGAGATGTTTGGAGCCAAAGCATATGTGAGCCATTCGCCAAAAACGATTTAATGATATTGGTCCCATTATACATAAGTGGTCCTTGTAGGGCATTTATGTACATGTTGATGTTAACAGGAAATTTCGCACCTGACAACCGATTTGTCAGTTCTCGAACTATTTCTAAATAATGCAGCAAATATTGCGAAAATGGCAAAGTTAAGGAGAAAAAAACTATCGAAAAAACTAAAATGTATCACCCTTAATTAGATAGCCTTGACCTCAACCCCATATGACATCTACTTAATGCTTGAGAATTAGTGAACAGTGCTTAGACTTGGTTGAACTATCGTTGAAAGATATTTTTCCTGGTGCACCACCAAAAGCAGCATAGCTTTGAAATGAAGTGACCATACAGCTGCAGCAGATCATAGATTGGCTGCTTCGACCATATGGACATGATGGAGCAAGCACACCACCAATCTTCCCTTTTTATCTCCTCACTCACTTTCTGACCTCTAACCTAGCTTCAGACTTACTCTTTGTCTCACTGTATCTTCCAAAGTACTCTCTCTCTCTCTCTCTCTCTCTCTCTCTCTCTCTCTCTCTCTCTCTCTCTCTCTCTCTCTCTCTCTCTCTCTCAAAGGGCCGAAAGCTTCAACAATCCCTTCTTTTCTAGCTGACTTGAGGTGCACTCTTTGCATTTCTTCATTCCAAGAGGCTTTCCCATTCAAAAGAAATACTGGGCAAAGGAAAAGATTTTGAAATATTGTTTGTTTTTTTTTTCCTTTCCAGAGAGTTTAAGATATTGCTTGGTTGCACGAGATGTAAGGTTCGTGGGTCGCATGTATGAAGTGGTGTCTGATTTGCTATCATGACTAAGTTCAAAACCTTTCATCTTCCATCCACTATCAAAGTGCGGGTCAAAGTATATAAATTTGTACATAGATTTTTGAAATTTATACACTAAATAAGCTGGTGAATTGTATCTCAGCATCATGAATACGAGCCACCTTACTTTATATATTAATTTTACGAGATAGGGTCATCTAATTTCTCTCTTTCTCACCCTTTTTTTTGGCTTAGACTTTGGTTTCCGTGGCATACCGTCAACTCGTCCCACGATTTCCAAAGTAGATACATTAACAATAAGCCACCGACTACCCACTTGATTGACTTGTAGGGATACACGAACAGCGTCTTGGAGCTATGATTGACTTTCATTTTCTTCCCTTCAACGATACGGGGTCAATAAAGAAACAAAACAAATGAATAAATAAATCTTTTTGGTGCTTCTGCAATGTGTACTTCGGAGGTGAACGCACAACGCATCCCGATCGAAATAGATGCTCGAAAGTACATCATCTGATAACAATCATCATGCCGTTGGCCTCTCCACCTGTGTGATGAATTTTTCTCTTTTCCTTTTATGAACAAGGTGCTCGAATTCTTCGACTTCCTGTTTTTGAGAATGCACGCAATGTCGCCCTGCCCTCGTTTATCGAATGAGTCCGTCCACGTTACTGCCGTGCATGGAAATCGTCGGGTTTCTAGCAAACATGGTGGTGCAACGCCAAACTTCGGGACAGAAGCACCACCCCGTACGTGTTCAAATAACGAACACGATAGTGTTTGAATTTCCAAGTTGACTTGAGAGGAGGGTGATTTATCATAGGGACAAAAGGAAGCCTAGCGATGACCCAAATATAAAATAATCGGGTGATTGCGAAGTCAATGGACCAGACGTCCTCAAAGTCAAAGCATCAGCCGACGCTCCTCGAAGAGGTGAACTCACTTTTCGGGAAGATGGAACTCCTATGACAGTCTTAACATGAGCTAACAACCAAAATTATCTAACTTTTGGTTATTATCAACAAATATCAAATTTAGTCGATGAGAACAAAGATTGGTCAATAATGAACAAGAACAATTGACAACTGGCCAAAGAAACCATCGATAACATCCTAAAAGTTATTGACGAGAGCCTTTATCTAGACTTAGGAAGTTGATCGACAAAGTTCTATGGTGGATAATCGATACAAAAACGTGAGTGCTAGATGGTTATATTTATTGTCGCTATTTTAGGATTTTTGTAATTTCCTGTGATAAGTACAGTTGATTAACTTCTTTATTGATTAATGTTGCACAGAGTAACTTTTTGTAATCGCAAACAAGACTAGGAAGTTGTTTGTTTATTTGAATTCAAAAAATGTTGTTTGTAACCATCGATAATGGGCTAAAATTACCTACATTGTACTCTTTGTAAAAAAGTACCCCAATGAATCAGGGAATTCAACCTTCTCACAAATTTATTATTTATCCCTAATTTCTCGTATTTATATTACTTGGCAACAATTATTCCCAGTGTCATACTTTTCCATTGCTTGTCATTTATTTTCCCATCCAAAATCAATACATGACCATTCACAACCTTTGTAGATTCATTCATCAATCCATCCATTTCTAAAAGGTATTCCACCCTTTTTTGGTGAAACATCTTTTTGGCACGCTTGTGGGACACATTTTGTTGATTTGAGGAGACTACCATGGCGAGAACCAAAAATCAACAAAAGTCTGAAAATGCCATTGGCAACAACAACTAATTAGCACAGACTGTTAATGAGACGGTTGCGCAATTTGATAGTTCGCCGACATGTCTCTCATCATGATTCGCATGATAAAGTGTCATCGCTACTCATGTTGGACACATTCAACTAGAGTTAACTCTTGCAATAATCATGCCCGTAGATAGTCATTTCTATTTTTTTCCACTGTCAAGCTACACCTTGTTTCACGGAAAAGTGTTGATGAAATACTTTTCGATTTATCCATAAAGATGCTCCATCGGAATTAAATCAACCACGAAATAACTTTCAAATATAAGATGTTTCGTTGAAATTGAATCAGGGACAAAGTATCTTGCAATATATCCAAAAAATTGTTCCATCGGAATTGAATTGATGAAGAAATACCCGTCAAATATACGTGTGTGAATAAAAAAAAAAGATATAAAAGAGCCATTTGTTGATTTTGGACAGGAAAGTAGATGACAATAAATTTAAAGGGAGTCAATGCAGGAAAAACAATTTATAGGAAAGTCTGCGATTGATATGGGGTTCTACAAAGAGTACAATATAGCTATTTAAAGCCTGCAATCAATGCTTACAAATGGCTATTGAATTTAAAAGGACCTATCTTTAAAACAAATAACTTCTAATTTTATTTGCGATTACAAGAAGTTATATCATCAACAATTTCTTATTATATAACAGCAATTATATAAAAGGTTTACAAATCTGAAACCATCGCTACTCGGCAATTATATCAATGACTTCACCATAGATAACTGATGTTTGCTGCTGTTGGTCACCAAACTCTAATACTATCAACTCAGTATGTCACTTATTCATCACAACCAAAAGTTGGTTATTTTTGGGTGTCAACACCCCTATTTACTATTGACTAAGTTTGTTAGTTGTCCATTATAATCAAAAGCTGGTTATTTTTGGGTGTCAATACACCTATTTTCTTCCATAATCCGTTAGATTGTACTGAATGTGGACTTCGACTGTACCATAAACACTGACGGAATTAGTAAATCACAACTAATGGTGGAAAAAATTGGAAAACACAAAGCTCTGCTCTTTCACCAATTTAGCATGTTGACATTGTCTTTGCCCACTCTCTGAATGTACTTGGAGTGTTTGTCGTCAAGTATTTCTCCAACTCGTTGGTAGATGAAGATGAAGAGTTAGCGAAAGGCTTCGGGTGTTTGTCTCCTTATGAAGCCGAGCGCTGCTCAACGAGGATGTCATCTTCGACCGCGGGGTGCATTTCATCGTATAGAATCGATTGGCTACACCGCATGTGTTTTGGAGCCAATTCCACAACGCAAGAAGCACAAATTTAAAGAGAGTTCGGTCGTCTCAATCCCGATGTATTAGGCGAGATCACAAGAAGCACAAGTTAAAGAATTGAACGAATCTGATCTTGGTAACTAGTCCCTTCGCTTACTATCGATCCCATGATGATAATATCTTAGAGCAAAGGAGTTCGTGAATATGGTCATGGCCAAATTCCAACGACAAGCCAAGATATGTGCATTGGGATTGGAACCTGAACCAGTCCAACATGTCAACCTCGAGGTGAAAAATATTATGGGAGCATGGACTTGCGCAATTTCTGGTCATTCTCAAATAGCAAGTCTTTTTGTTTTTCCAGAAGGGGTGCGTTTTTTTTTTTGGGAAGCATCAATAATTAGTTCATGATCCCGTCTATAGCAGACCACTATAAGAGAGTGAACTAATTAGTCGATACAGATGAGTTGCCCCCAATCCTTATAGCGATCTCCCGCTCGCCTTGTTTTGCTAGCCCAATTGCAGTGATCGAGTGTCCCTTTTTATCCGGGAAAGGGGTACCCAAAATCAATATGGATCAAAGGGTCGCTCCCCTAATTGAATACGAATTCGGGGCCACTTTTACTGATCATTTAAAGATGCACAATTATCGCTTTTTTTTTTCCAACTTTGACCTGGCTACCACCATGTTAGCTGCGAGCTGCGAGGGGCATCACTATGTCACTGATAGATGAGTTGCACCTAGCTTTATTCGCAAACTTAAGTCATCTAATCATAAGACAGCTTGATACAATATTATTCGTACATAGGACTATGTTTGATGACAGCGCTCACGCATGCATTTGTACAAACTTTTGCAATTTTTAAAGTTATATGCTGTTTGTGCTGGGGGAGTATGTGAGCAACAAGCACTCGTACAAGATGCCGTCAAGCGCATGGGCCTGCTCGCTAATGAATTGATTTTGCACTAATTCAGTGTTTAATTCCGTTCAATAATCCAAACTAGTGAGTCATTGCTCCTCCTATTAACAGCAAATCCCTTTAGACGCGGATATAGCTTGACCCTTCAATTATACATATAGAAATCGCCTCTCAGTTGACTAAATGCCTCATGATCTTAAGCAATCGGGATAAATATATCATCTCAGCATCTAGGGATGAGCATGGTCCAAATTGCGCCAGACCAACACCTAACCCTTGGACCAACCCGCATAGTGTTGGTCCCCAATTTTTGGGACCGAGGACCGACCCTATCAAGCTTGGCACCGAGGACTGGACCAACCCTATGGGTCCGGTCCAATTTTAGGATCAACCCGGGACCAATCGATTTTTTTTATGTTTCATTTTTTTTATTCGCTGAAAGGACAAACGGTGCACTTTGAAATACATATCCATTGACAATGCAATATTGAGTAACCAAACTATGGATCCCGGTACAAATCAAATAAAAATCTACGATCATGCAACGACAAAAATCTCCACTTAGTAGTATACGAACACGTGAAATAAAATTAAAAAATAAAATGGTTAAAATACATAAACATAAACCATAAATTATACAATTTCATATCTTGTTCATTCTCAAAAGATTTCTTCAATTTCTGAATACTTGAAAACAAAACAAACAACTTCATATCTTGTTGGTGAGACGTCGAGGAGGGCCAAGTGAGGTGACCTGATTTCGCAATTTGTGAGGCGCCGAGGCGGGCCAAGAGAGGCAAGCTAGTTTGTGAGGCGAGCAAAGAGAGGCAAATTTAGCGAACAGCCATAGAGAAGCAAAGGAAGAAGAGAGGCGACGCTCAATAATCAATAGAGTTTCTATTTTCAACACCAGAAAAAGAGGAGAGAGGGGCCTTAGGTTCTTTGGAAAACAAATATATATAGGGTTGGTCTCACTTGGACCAACTCTAAACTCCCTAGACTGATAACCAACTTGCACAGTGCAGGGACTAGAGGTCCCAGGACCAAGGACCGATCCATTCACCCTAGAAACCGGACCAAGACCAGCCGGGTTGGGCTGATCCAAGGTCGGTCTAGGGTCAATCCTGGACCATTGCTCACCCCTATTAGCAACCGAGTTGCGAAAGCTACATTAAAATGTGGTTTTGGAAAGTAGTAATTCAAAAGAGGGTATAGCAATGACTAAGTTGAAAAGTCCACTGAAAATCCCAAAGTTCATGAACAAAAAAGTGATCTAGGGCCTAAACTTTTTTTAATTAAGTAATGAAGTCCTAAAACTTTTTTATTTTGTGCAATCAAGTAAAGATTGCCCACATGGTATCGGGAAAATTATCCAAAAAGTCTTAAATCCATTACATTTTTGCCAATTTAATTATAAACCTTTCAATTTTGCCAATGGAGTTATAAACATTTTTCAGTTCTTGTTAATTGAGTATATCTTGCCAATTCTCACCAGGAATTGCTAACGTAGATGCCAGCTAGCTTACGTGGCGCTAATGTAGATAATTTTTAATAAAATTTTAATATTTTTTGAATTTTTATTTTATTTTCTATTCTTTTTCCTTTTTCTTTTTTTTTCCTCCCTTTCTTCCTCCTCCGGTTGATCACTGATCCTTGGCAACCAGCCAGAGGGAAGGACCTCGCCGGCCACTAGCGAGGGCAAGCTTTGCCAAATTCAAGAAGGTCGAGCCTCACACTCGCCCAGTAATGGCGAGGCTCACCCTTACCCAATGACGATAAGGGTCTGCCTTGCCATGGCTAGGTGAGGCTAGACCTCGCCCAACCATGGCGAGTCCAACCCTTGTCAGCTATCTCCTCTAGCCAGCTGCCAAGGCCCAGCGACCGACTGGAGGAGGAAGAAGGGGAGGGAAAAAAAAGAAAAAAGGAAAAGAATAGAAAAGAAAATTAAAAACAAAAATATTTGAAAAATATTAAAATATTATTTGAAATTGTCCACGTTAACGTCACATAAAGCCAACCAACATCCACATCAGCAATTTACGGCCAAAATTAGTCGGATGGATTTAATTAGCAATAAGTGAAAAAGTTTAGGACTCAATTGGCAAAAAATGAAAAGTTTGATGACTTAATTGGCAAAATTGAAAGATTTAGGGCTTAATTAGCAAAAGTACAATAAGTTTAGAACTTTTTGAATAGTTTTCCCACATGGTATCCGTAAATAGCACTTTCCAATATAAGTTCGAGATTTGATTGTACTGTTTTGCAAATATTAAGGAATTGGTCATGCATATGGAAAAATTGAGAACATGATGGCATTTTTTTATAAGGGTTTAGGAATTGATCGCACAAATATTTGGGATTTGATTACATTTTTTTGTGCAACGTTTCCAATAATTAAGCTCATATGTTTATATATAATGTTCAGATTTATTTTGTGTACCTCTAGTGAGGTGCAGCACCACCCGGATTCAAACGTCGAAAGGGGGCAATCTAATCTTGACGAGGAGGTCGTCTATAAAATAACATTTATGCTGTGTTTAGTTGTCGGGACAGAAAGATCAAGTATTATAAGATAAAATCATTCGATTCCTCGTCTCTTGGTATGTGTCCCGATGTAAGACTTTGGTATTGTACAAAAGTATCGATAAAAAAAAAACAAAGAAATTTCTGCCAAATCAAATTAGGAGCCACCGTGTTATAAAGGTGTTTCATTGACCTTTATGTGGGGGTGGGATTTGCGGGGTCACCTGTTACTTTAGCAGCCCGATTCTAACTCGCTCATGGCACTTACAGGGGTGTCCATTTAGGGGAGATCGGTTCTAGGTAGGCTGGTTCCCATTCAAAATTTGGGAACTGGCTCACCTGGTCCTAGACCTACTCGGGAATCGAACCGATTGATCCGATTCGGTTTTTGGGTGGGACCAGGAACCGGCCATATCTCCTTTTTTCTTTTCTTTTTCCTATTCTCTGCTAAATGTTGTTGCATAGTCTAAATTACTATGCGAGTGATGTTAATAGAACAACATCATGATAAGCTAAACATGATGATCATCAAAACCAAGTTCAAGAAACGTCAAGCCACGAGGGAGGCGTGAGTGCTATGCAACTAGGATTGAGAGAAGTGAGAGTGAGAGGTGTGAGCGACAAGCCTGCATGACTGAATCTGGGCAAGAAAAGAATGGGAATTAGAGTTTTGGAAATTTAGAATAATAAGAATTAAAAAAATATATTCGGTCCAGTCCAGATGATCCAAGTGAGTAGGTCTACATCTAGAACCGGGGATCGGATCGATATTCACCGGTTTCAAATTATATGTACTGGAATTCGCCCAATACTAGCTAGTTCGGTCTGATTCCCGATATAATCCGGTTCTTTTGCTCATCCCTAATTCCATTAACCTCTATGTAGCCAGGCTTCTATGCTCATGCTCCTCGGGTATCCAAAACTAAATAAATAAAGATGATCGGACCATGCTAGAGCTATGTATTTCCCCCTACGATCGTATCACATGTGATCGATGGGTTACAAATTGTGGATATCATGCTCCCTATAACTTTGGACCATCGTGGCCATAGCTGACGTGGAACCGAATGCGCGGCGAGGATGTGCACGTGCGATATGTTGTCCCCTCTGCGTGGGGCCCGTTGACCAAGCTGGAAAATCGTCGGTCGCACGCCACCGCGACGTGACGTGGCGGAGGCAGTCTTTTTTTACTCGTTGGGGCCCACACACTAGGGTTCAATGTTTGTCCAGCTGGATTCTACCGCGTGATGATTGGATGCGCAAAAGCACTTCGATGGAAGAATATCACCGTCGCCAACTGGCTAGAATATTGTCATAACAAAAGAGTTTTGCACCGGCATGTCGGAATGTTCGATTTGAGCCGCAAATTCTTATTCGTTCTGAACGAACCCGTCGTTGCTGCACCGTCGGATGTCGAGTTGTGCTGCACCTTGGGCGCAAGATCCAAACCTACGCCACGGATGGATCGTGATTTTTTCCGAAATTGAGCGCGATCGAAGGGCTTGGAATTTGTGATCGAGTGCTTTCCTGGGATCTTTGTGCTTGGTTAAGGCAGAAAATTACCAAAAAAATCGAACTTCTTTCTTACGAGAGCTTGTCCCCATCCTATGGGGCGGATTCAACGAATGTGTTCTTTATTTTAGCGTATCAGTGCCTGCAGGCCTCGCACCCCTAATTTCCTAGAGAGAGGAAATATCCTTTGGAAATTTAACATCTCGGACGAAAATCGAGATGAAGCATTTTAAGGACGTGCTTTGGTCCAACTACCTCTTATAGTTCTTGTTGGAATTTGGAGTTTACAACTCCCATTAAGGGCGCGCATGGTAACATTTCTGTTCCAGAAATCATTTTCTGACCAGAAATATATTTTTCTATTTCTATTCCGTGGACAAGTTTCTAAGCAAAAATGCGTGTTTGATAATGATACAAAATTTCTATTTCTAAAATAGAAATTCGTTTGATAACGACACAAAATTTCCCCTTCCGAACGACTGGTGGAGGGTGGCGAGTGTCGAAGGATGGTGGTCGGCGGCGAGAGGCGATTGGCGTCGGGCGACAGCTGGCGTTGAGTGGTGGAGCACGCTGGCTAGCAGCAACCGGCGATGGATAAAGGTGGCGATGGCTGGCAACGAATGGCGGCCGACGTCGGGTGATTATGCACAATGGCCGGCGGCGAAGGGCGGCGGTCGGTGGTGGGTGGTCGTCGACCCCCTGGGGAGCAACGGGAGGCGGCCAGCGCCAGATGGCGACTAGCATTGGGTGGTGGAGCACGGCAGCTGGCGGCAAAGGACGGCTGCCAGCATCGGGCGGCGGAGGACGGTGGTCGGCAGTAAGAGGCGGCAGGCGATGGATGGCGATCAACGGTGGGAGCCAGCCCGGAAGGTGGCAGCAAAGGACACGGAAGGCGGCGGTGGGCGAGTTGTGGCTAGCGTCGGGCGGTGGCAAACGACGGAAGATGGTGGTGTGGGAGGAGGTAGTTGGCGAAGGATGCTGGCGGTAGGCGACTGACGGCGGAAGGCAGCCGACGGCAAGAGGCAGCCGATGGTGGCGGGACGCGGCCGATAGAAATAGCGAGTGACAAGGGGGTGGTCGGCTAATGACAAGAGCGAGATAAGAAGAGTTTTTATTTTTTATTTCTGTTCTAGAAATAGAAAAGTAAATTTTTTGTACTTTTGATTTCTGTTTCAAACCTATTTCTGGAATAAAAATTTATTCCAAAAATAGAAAAGTGAAATTAAGTTACCAAACAGATTTCTATTCTAAATATGTTCCCAAGAACAGAAAAATAGAAATGTTATCATGCGCCCCCTAAGGTGCTGGTCTAGTGTAACAAGATTACTTTTAATTCATGAGTTCATAAGTCCAATTTACATTGTTGCAGATTAAATTGTTCGTGTTACTTTACTTAATTTCGACATATCTCATGTGGAGAAACTTCATGGGTGCTAACATTTTGGTGGTGCTGCGTTAATGACCTCACCAACATCCAACCGTCGGGCCGTGAATAGTGCCTAGTTATAACTCAAAGCGAACATTTTGTAGAGGGCACTGGACCGTTACGGTAACGCGAAGGGAGCCGTTAGCGCTGATCACCCTTTCCACCCTTTTGCCAATTAAAAAAAAAGTAATTGACGACAAAAAATCTATAGGCTGGACGATATTTACTATGCTTGATAACCCCATCAAATATTGAGAACTAAACTTTTCAGCACTTAATTTCTAGTCATACGCAACTTAAGTGAATAGTTCGAATAACAAAACCACTCAATGTGGTAAGCAAATAAACAAGGGCAAACTAAAATTGGTTAAGTACTAAACTAGCTAATGGAAATCGCCCTTTCATAAGTACATCGTCAAAACCTTCCCGATAATGTTCAATATCCAAAAGCCCCAAATCGCTATATCGAAAAGCTTAGCCGCCTGGACACACTCGACCCACTAATCTCATCCTGTCGCTGCTTATAAACCTCTTATGTGGATCCTTCGTTCGTCGCCCATCCACGTCCTGGAATATCTAGTGTTTCCCTTTGACACGATGCATTGTCGTCGAAACATAGAGGTCGACCGACAAGGTCGATTCCGAAAATATTATATACCTTAAATTGAACATCTCGTTATCGGGATGTAAGATCTTTACGAGAATGCTGGAACGATTAGTCGCTCTGGTCGGCAGCCCTAGTCCTTAATTCCCTCGCCTTTCACCTATAAAGAAGGACATGCAAGTCTAAAGCAAGAAAAAGAAGGACAGTCAAAAGAAGAAGAATGAAGAGGAAGGGCCAAGAGGTCAGGATCATGCTAGGTGCAGCAGCAGCGGCATAGCCAGAGAGGCATTAGCATACGTCCCTTTCCGGTGGTTGCGCGTAACGTGCATGTGATGCCGAGACCAAACAAGCACCTCTCGGCCACGGAAACTGAAAGCGAACACTCGCGTCCTGCAGCCGACGCCACGGCACCGTTTGGCCTTACTCCTTCCGCGGCGCCAGAGGTGGCAAAATGAATCTAGAATCCCCCATGTTTCAACCCATGCTGAATATTGAATGGCGCGGATCATAAAAGGGTTGCCTTAAGTTTTAAAGAGAAGTTTAAGTGGCAAAGAGTTACCTAACAACTTAATTGGTCTTTAATGGGTTTTAAATGGATCGTACATGGATTACCCATGAATCATAAACAGATTATTTTTAATTTTTAATTTTGTATGGTTTTTTTTCCAATAAATCTGACGAGGCTCGCCTCCCATCCCTCACCGGTCACAAGTGAGGACTAGTGGACCCTCGCCGGTCACAAGCGAGGACTAGTGGACCCTCGCCGATCATAGGCGGCGACCCTCGCCTGTGTTCGGTGTCGAGGGTCGGCTGACGGCCCTCGCCTATGACCGACGAGGGTCGTCAACCAACCTGACCCTCACAAATCACAGGCGACGACCCTTGCATTGAAGTGTTTGAACTATGCAATTTTTTAAAAAAAAATCATAAGAAATAAGTTTTTTCAAGATTAGGTTAAATATGAAAGTGTCTCAATAATACAAGTTGAGAAATTTGCATAACGAATAAATGGATCATAGATGGGTTAATGAATCAATTTGGATTAGATTATTTACGACCCGACTGACCTGTTCGACGAGTTTACACCACACACATTAATCACTCCCGAAATTGGATTAGTACAACGATTACATGCTTAAACCCCTGTCTCAAAAAGCAAGAAAGCCCAAATCGAGTGTGACCTTCATTGATGTTTCGGATTCGCCCCCAAGGGTGGCCATCTCACTTGATCTTGTGATCATTGCGCCTTACAAAATAGCAACTGGTCGGACATTTTCGAATCGTAATCAGAACGAGAAATCCTCACCTCTCGACGCTGGAGTCAAGTCCGCCATAATGTCAGCCAAAATACGCGGAAGCGGCAACGGTTTCACATATAGGAGAATGAACGTCCATTTCTAATGTAAAAAAAAAAACCCTAATATAAGTACCGAGACCGACAATTATCGTTCCCTCCCTTTTTAATCCATCCCATCAGAGAAAATATTGATAACGACCGGAACAAAATAGTAATTTCCACCTCGGAAAAACGGTAAGCGCTTCGAAATATTCACGGAGTTTTTTACCCCCTTATTTGCTAAATTTCGAATTACGTTAACTTGCCTGTGTGCACGCGCGTGAACACCCATATTAAATCCTTCACATTGGAATCGAATCCGGAGCAACTGGACACCCCAAACATCATGTATACTTGTAAACGGAGTCTAAGAAATGATTTTCAAGAGTTTCTGAAAACAATATAGCCTTTTCTAAGCCAAAGTTCCACAAAAAAAAAAAAAGAAGAAAAAACCGGGAAAAGATTAGGCCCAGAAGATCAACCGGGAAAAGATCTGGCGTGTCGGTGCCGACGCTCGAGCCGTGCCGACGGGGTGACCGGGAGCAACAGGTGGCGCCCCCCGTTTGTTCACCGGCTACGGGTAGTTTGACCGGATGAGGCTCGGCAAAACGGGGGGGACCCCGTGGGAGGAACCGCGTGGGGGTTCCACCGCCCTCGTCTTTTGACTCTCTCCGTGGGACGTTCACATTTCTTTCATGCGACGTCGTTTTCCGCGATTCAGTGACCGTCGATTGTATTGCTACTCGTGGGGCCCCGTTTCTCGTCCGCCCCGCTTTTAACTTTTCCGCGGGACCCGGGATGACCTTTCTATTTTGACTCGTGCTCATTGACGATCGTTTCGGATAAAATCTTGGTTGTCGGGATGGCCGACGGGGAGGACTCTAGATGAGAACGGAATGTTTTTATCGACCGAATTTCTCTTCTCTTTTTCGTAAAATTTCACTTCCCCTCGTCTATTCGATTTGGTTTTTATTAACGAAAGTTGTATAAGATGATGATACGATCGGGTGAAACTCCGAATGACCGATGAAAATCAAAATTTGCACGGGATTATCTGGTCGCATGGGCGGTCGAGAATGTAGAGGACAGCGTGAGATCAAGGTGTTTCGGGTGAAAGTGAGTGAGGCCACGATTGGAGAGCAGATGTAGAAGAACTCTTTCGAGTTGGTTTGGACATGGAAAGCGAGAAGGTCTTGAGATACCATGTCAAGGAGATGCATTATGAGAAGGAAAGTAAGGGTCGGATTGATGGAGCTGTCGAGTTTAATAGATGAAAGTGCTATTGCCGAGGGTGTCGACGTACGTTCCCATCAAAACTTGTGTATGCCCTTAACTTCTGCTATATGTTAGGGCAATCTCTCTTATAATTGTATATAACTCGAAATTCTAATACGGATATTGATATTGATAGTGAAAAGATTACCTAATGCGGTGTCGTGATTTTTTCATTTCTAATTTTGAAAAGGTTTCCATGTAAAAATTAACGTGTCTTGTTCTTTGTTTTTCTCCTCCATTTCATTTCACGACCTTAATAGCTGGTTGCAAAGCTCGATTTGCCGAAATAGTGGGAGCAACAATAATGGACGAAGGGAAGGTGAAGATCATGCAGCTCAACGACAAGGACTTTGGTTTCTAAAAGATGTAAATCGAGGATCGATTGCATCAGAAGAAAATGCATCAACCTCGATCGAAAGAGAAATCATATTCGATCAAAAAAGAAGACCGTGAATTATTAGATCGGCAAGCCCTAGGTTTGATTAGTCTCATGTTGGCTCGAAACGTTGCCTTCAACATCGCCAGCGAAAAGACAACGGCGGATTTGATGAGGGCTTTGTCCAACATGTACAAAGAAGCCTGCTTGCATCAAACGAGGTATCGGGCTTCTATTATGCGCTCCTAACAAATGATATCAGAGCCGATGGTTAATTGGCGGCTCATTTCTAATATGTATTGATTTTTTTTATGAATATCTAAACGAAGGAATCTCATGACCAACTTGATTTTGGGGCAGCCTTCATGATTCAGTCCGGAGAAAGAGACCGAAGGTGAAGGTGGACGTTGTGGTACAGCAACGCGGTCTCGATGTCACAATAATTGAACTCGATTCCTAATATGTACTATCAAAAACAAATCTGGAAAAAAAAATAGATAGTAAAGATAAGAGAGGGCTGGACGCATTGTATACCAAGAACATCGGTGATCTACTTGCTTGTTGCTGCTTCTTCAAGAGACGAGAAAAGAGGATCACAGCACATGGAACTTACCATTAAACAACTGCTAGTTCCCCTCCATGAATTGTTGATTTCTTTAATCACCATGATGATCCCATCTCTGCACAACAGCTTCCTTAAATTTCAACATAATTATTGCAAAAAAAAATGCTTACTACGAGGGTGCAAGCTCATGTGTTTCTAGACGAAGTCGCTAGTGTGGCTAGTTGGATGTCAGTGTCCATATGTTCAACTTGGGCCATCATCATCGACATCAATTAATTTATAAAAGCACTTCTAATCATTCATTTCCTTCTTAAGTTACCCCAAAAATAAAGAATAATTTAAAATTATAAATATTTTGAGTCCGAACATGCATTTTCTAAAGCTTAATTTTGATCTACATACGGTCAATTTTTTTTTTCCAATAGCACGACATGCCGTGAAATTATTGAGTTAAATGACACGTGACAGTTGACGAACGTACCGATTTGAAATTTCTCATGATATTAACCTTTAATTTAAAGTAATTCTAATAATTCATCTCTTGCTGAGGTTACCCCAAAAAAGAATATGAATAATTTAAAATCGCAAATGCATCTTTCTAGAGCTTAATTTCGATCTACAAAATAGTCAATTTTTTATTTTTTCTTATTTTTCCGGTAGCCCGACATGCTGTCACGCGTCGTGCGCGCGGGGATGGATGGCGCCCACGAAGGAGCACCAACATGTGGCGCGCCACGTGGCCGACCGAGCATTGTGTCCCGCGATATCACCCCGTGCTGACGTGGAATATCCTATGCATTTTTTCACCGTACGCGACGCTGAACCGCCGGTATATACGGCGGGAATTGGGACGGGACGTGAGGGGGGGCGTGATGTTTGCGTACGCACGTGCGGGGGGTATCGTTCTGATAATATTTTGAATTCGAGGGGCCTCGATTTAAATTTCCATTTTTTTTGCCAATTTCGAGGGGCTGGTCCGGCAAAAAATCTGAAAGGATCTTCGGGACGTGGCCACGTGCCACGTGGGTGCCCTCAATAAAGTCCAACACGACGTGGGGACTACGCTGGGGGGGAAATTCATTTTTTAAATTTTGCTATGGAGCCCTTGCGATTTTCCATTATTGCCCATTGGACGAGGGGCGTTGTTTTGTTTTTTTTCTGGGGGGGGATTCTCGCGGGTGGAAATTCTTTATGGAATTTTTTGGTCGTTGATGAGATGTCGAGGCATGCCTAAAATGTGGAGTGGCAATCCACGCCGGTCACGATGGAGGAAATGGCAGGCAAAGTCCAATTTGGAAAGTTTCCAAACTCCATTTCCAAAATAACTCCCGCGACGCATTATTTTTAAGCATTTATATCACCGAAATGTCAAATCAATATAATCATGTTGCATTCACCCCAAACTAATAGCTGTAATGAATAAATATTAACTGTGGTTATGTAAACAAGTTGCCATAATACCCGAGGACATACACGTACTCTTGCGATTGGAGTTCTTTTTCAATCACGAAGAAAATTGATTTTTTTTTCCAATGTCAGAATTAAAAAAGATTGCGTTGCGATATCTTCTTGCCAGTTAGATCGGTTTTTTAAGCCATAAAGTGCTTTTGAAACTTAGATTATCGGGTTCTTTAGTTTAGAAAATAAATTTTCACGAAAATCAAATGAAAAGCAATGCGATTTGGGAATAATTCCATTCGATGTGCAATAATGGAACGTTAGTTACTTGGTAATCGAACATGAATGAATTGTTCATGCAAGGCATTACCTTCGTGCGGGTACCATGGCAATGAAAGAAAATATATTCAAAATAATCCCCGACGTAGAAAGTATAAGTAGAAACAATTGAAAAATGCTAAAGCATTTGTTTTAGGAACTCTTTCAAATTCATATGAAAATTGATTTATTATAATTAAATAAATTGACAAATGCTACCAGATTCCAATGATTTTCGTAAATTTTAAGAGGATATCTTCTTCTCTGTTTTTTCTTTTCCCTTTTTTTGGAATTTTTTTTTGGGTCGGAACCCTTTTTTTGGATTGATATGACTCTTTTTAATCAAATTTTGGACGGATACAATTTTATATAAAATGGGCCTTGATGACTAGCTTTAGACCCCCCAACTTCACATAAAGACATTGGGCCTTCTTTCATTGGGCTGCCATATGGCAAAAACTTGTATAATGGGTGGGCAAAGTTGAGATAAGTAAAGTGAAAATTCGAAAACTTAGCACGAAAGTACAATTGTGTTCTAAAAATTTTAAAAAGTGCAATTAATTTTTAAAATTTATCGCAAAAGTGCAATTGACTCTTAAAACTTTCAAAATGTGCAATCAAGTCATAAAACTTATTAAATCGATCCAATCAAATCTTTCTATTTATTGTACTTTTTAAAAATTTTAGGACTCGATTACACTTTCGTAACGAATTCCTGGACTTCCAGTGCACTTATTCCTATTTAGTTTTCTCGAAGGGATCCGAAAGTTTAATATAGTTTATAAATACATTCAACCCCATTATATAGATTCGGTATCTACACTAACAGAAAATGTCAGGACATTATGCTTGAGGTTATTGCAATAACAAGGTATTTTCATTGGTTGTTCCATCACACTTCTAATTGAGGACATTTACATTTTTGGTAAGCCATCAAGATTTGTTAGCTATCTTAAGCTAAGATCCCACACATTTTTTTTTTCTGGTAAAGATTGACGATGGATGAATGATATTGGAAAAGCATTTCGCATCGCTTAAAACACAAGATTATAACCGTTCTCTTAATGTACTAGGGTTGGAAAACGGGCCGACCCGACGAATTTTTTTTATAATTAGCCAACAGCTGCTGTTTTTTTTTTTTTATTGTCGATGCCAACAGCCGTTGTTCTTTTTTTTTTTCTTCGGTCGGAAACAGCCATTGTTCAATAGCCCCAACAACCACTGATTAAGTATTTGTCGGGCTACTGTACATGGGCCCAAAGGGCCCTCCGTGGGGCTTGATGGACCCCATTTGGGCCGACAAGTGTGGGTCGGGCTGGCCCACGTGGGGCCCATGCCATGGCCGTATTTGTATTATTTTCGGGGGTGGGGGGGGCGGTAGCGTACGTTTTACCATAGTAACTTTCAATTGTTACACATTACATCATGGCCGTAAATTTTCATTCTGTTGTCGTTAACTTTTTTTTTTTTATATTTACGCTGGTACGTGCAAGGCACGCGACTTTTATGGGATGAAAGCGTATTGTCATATAATTTTTTTAAGGAGATCTTTCTTTTACCCGAATTTCTATGAAAATGATAAAAGAATCTTAGAATTACAGAAAATAAATTAACTAGAACATTGATGTACTATTTTGTATTAAAAATACAATTGTTGAAATTTGATAAATTATTACGAGAACTGGTAAAAAGAAACACGATTAAGTAAAACGGAACAAAAGGTCTCTATAACAAAAGATTTCAAATTACAGGAAATGGATACTCATAATGAACTTTTAAATGGTTAATTAACTTTAAGAAATGATTGATTAATGAATTTATTTTCTGAAAATATAACGTTAGATTTCGATCATTCATTTTCCTTTGTGAGTTAAGGATGTCTTTCCTTTTACAATTTTTTCAAATACTTTTGTTAATCAATCATTTTTTTACATTAGTTAACCCTTTTAAATTTTTTTTTGTTTTAGAAAAAACCCCAAACTTTAGGTCAAGTCCCAAATCTATCTCCAAATTTTTTTTTTGGTAAAGATACCTGGAACTTTTTTTTTGTCTTGGAAAAACCCCAAACTTTAAGTTCAATCCTAAATTTACCTCGAATTTTGTTTTGTGTAAAAAAAATTAGCATATTTCAATTTATTTTCAAAAATATACCCCGTGATACAGTCCCAACTTGACATTACCTTTCCACATCGATAACAAATCTACATTAACAAAGTAATGAGGCAATAGGTACATACTAACGTCGCATTTCCAGTTCGATAACCAATCCAACCCAATAAAATTTTTCAAAATAAAACCATTTTAGGATATGCAAGTTAGGGACGACAACAAATCCACCCCAAAAAAATTTTTTTAAAAAAAATTTAGGTTCAGTCCAAATTTGCTCTGAACTTTTCTTTGTCTAAATAAAAGCCCCATTACTTTGTTGATGTGAATTTGTTATCGATGTGAAAGTGTCATGTCAAGTTAGAACTAGATTATGGAAGTATATTTTCGAAAAGAAATTGAATTTCGGTGGTTTTTTTACACAAAACAAAACTCATGGCAGATTTGGGATTGGATTTAAAGTATAGGATTTTTTCTTAGAGAGAAAAAAGTTCAAAGCAGATTTGGCACTGTTTTAAAGTTTGGGATTTTTTCTAAGAGAGAAAAAAGTTTGGGATAGATTTGGAACTTGATTTAAAGTTTGGGGTTTTTTTTCGAGAGAGGAAAAAGTTCATAGCAGATTTAGAATTGAACCTAAAGTTTGGGATTTTTTCTGAAATAAAAAGAAGGTCGAGACAGATTTGAGACTTGACCTAAAATTGGGGGTTTTTTAGCGAATTAGGCCTAAAAACAAGCACAAATAGAGCTAAAGAAGAGGAGGGAGTGGGGAAAGTATGGTAGAAAAAAAACTTATACAAAGCTATATATACGGATCACCCATACCCTCTTCTTCTTTTTCTTCTTCTTCTTTTTGTATTTCATTAATTAAATTTTTTTTAATTAAGATGAAATTATTTTAAGCCCGCACCTTCTTTAAAATGTCATATATAGTTCATGTAGGTTGAGCGTATGTTCTAAGGAAATACAGTTTAAATATGTTTGATTATTTATCAGATCATAGAAACCCGTTCTCCAAAGATCTTTTCCTTCTCTTCAGGATCGAACATCAATTGCAACGATTTGATAAACGGCTCAATGGGATAGATTTAGATAAGCTAGACCCCTCCCTAGAAACATATACGAAGTTTTCTCCATGTACAACTCGAGATATTAGAAGACATGTCTACGTATCCAATTTTAACTCCTTTTTCTTTGTCTCATGTAGAATATATTTGGACTCCTCATTCTTATTCTTGATCTAGTTGTCAAGACAACTAAAAAAATGATATTTCCGTGTTCCAAGATATTTTATCTTTGCTTTGAATCATCGGGTTTAGACATTACTTTGTTGAGTCCTAATCATTCCAAAACGGCATCAACATACCCCTCTCTCTGATTTATTTCTATTAAAGAATCATAAACGATCGACTCGAACACAATACACTTTTGATCAAACTGAGTTTCCCTAATTGCAACAAAATTTCCTTTTTTGATTTGAAATTTGCTCGAATCGGATACTTTCGATATAGAAATCGAAAATAGACTACACTTACAAAGTTGTTCCAACTTATTAATTAGCACTAAACTCTAGATCTTTGCTCTGAGAAATAAATCAATACTTTCTATTTGAGCTACATCACATAATATTTACACTAAAACCCCCCAAAAATTAGGTTCTAGTAGAACAAAATACAAGCTGCTGAGTAACAAGCACCTTCATTCCTATACAAAAAATAGGGCGGATGTAAGAATCCACGATCGATCATGTCCTTCAAGTCGCACGTTACTTTGATCCAAATAAAAGACAATATAACCACCAAACAAATGACTTTATCTTGATTCCATAATCGAATCAATCACATATAGTTCCAATTTTGGTTAACCTTCTACCCAAGTTTTTCTTTCTCGTTACAGCATGAAAGTGACCGCTCGGAAGATCGTACTCGATCCGAAAATGGGGGTGCGTGGTTTTTTCAGACGTAGAATGGACCAATTCCAAGCACGAGATTCATTCCCCAGTTCACTGCAGATAATTTGTTGAGGACCAACGTTCACGTATCGAACAAAAAAGTAAGAAGAAGTGGAAAAACAAAAAGGGTGGCAAATCTTTTGGCCTTTTTCTCTCGACTTTCCCATTTGACGCGGGACCATCATTGTTCTCTTCCCCGCAAGAAAAGAGCTGCGAGCGACCTGCCCAGTCAAAAGTGGAAATTATCTTCACTCAACCCCCCAACTTTCACCTTTCTTTTTATCTTTTTCTTTTAGTTTTAGAAGAAAGAATCACTAATTTTTGGGTCCTCAAGATCACGCCCTCTCCTTTCTTAGTTTGTGTCACACTGTGTGTTGAGTGGAGAAAGGGTTATGGTGACTGAGAACTGAGGAGGACTTGTGTGTGTGCGTGTGTTAAAACTGAAGTTGCTGATGGCGTGCATGAAGCTGGGATCGAAGTCTGAAGTGTTTCACCTTGATGGCAATACCTGGTTTTGTCTCCATTCTCACCATCCTCGTTTTCCTTTGTGGTTCACCTGCCATTCTTAGTGTTCACTTGCTTGGTAAACAGTTCGTGTTGAATTTCCTGACATGGGCATGTGATGTTAGTGCAATGCAATTGCAATTTGATGATCTGGGAAAACGAAGTTCGGAAAATTCTGGTCTCTTGGTTGATGAGCATTTCAGGAAGAACGTATGAACGTGGATGATGATGGAACGGAATTAGATTCCGTGCGCAGTGAGGATGAGCTGTGTTTAGATTACGACGACTCACCTGGAGAAAGTATAGATGTGATATGATTTGTCAGTTTAGCTAGAGTAGGAACATGTTCTGTTTTTCGATGTGATCATCTACCTGCTTAATGTTTAATCTGGATTACATTGGTTTCACTTGATCATGTTAGCTGTCTGGATCGTCATTCTCCTGTCTGGAAAATCCAATGCAGTCACTTAGGGATGGCTACAATATGTTCACGGTGTCATTTTAAATGTAACTGGGTGTTGCATTCCGAGAACAGTTTTCAAAATTTGGGATTGAAAGAGAAGGGCATGATGGCTAGCAGCATCTTATTGCGGAAGAAATGGTCGGGGTTCGAACTGGTCTATATTAATACTAATTTAATTATTATCTTTTGACTCTAGGTCAGGCTTAATGCACGGTATACTGTTTCTTAGATAATTATACTCACCAAACGGTAAAAACGTTCAAAAGACAGAATCATCCGCATTTTAGTGGTTACGCAAAGCAGCATACTAGATAGTATATGTATCCAGTGAATAGGTGGTCCTCACAATTATGTGACATCCAATAGATGCTGTACTAACTGATTTAGAAACTTATAACGCCAATGAGAAGATAAATCGCAATTTGATTTGTGGACAAAAGAATTGATTGATCCATTTTTGTCTATTTTCCAGGGTTAGCTCAACTGGGCTTCCAAGTGATGTCACCGTTGAAGTTGGAGATGTGCCCTTCCATCTACACAAGGTATGGCCTGGTTCTTATGCCTTATACTTAAGGTGTAACACCTTGATAATGCAAACGGCAACAAGGAAAAAGACCGGCTGAAACAGTTTTCATTAAGCCACTCAATATGCTAGTGCGATAGCCAAATATTTTCTTTTTCAGGTTTACCAAACTAATAGAACCACTTCATGATATGATTAATCAGCTTTTACATTACTTTAAAGTTCTATTGAATGATCATGTTCATTCTACATACAAAACTTTCTGCATACATTCTATTACAGTAAGAACGTCGTGTCAGCCAAACTGATATCAAATATCATCATACATCATGCTATCACATGAATTTGCTTTCTGTCTTACAATTTTCAGTCTTCTGCACATTGTGAAAGTATTTTGTGGTGGGCATGATGGGGTTGCACTTTAGATATTGAAGATATCATACTATTCAAATTAACTGCAGTTACTGAATAAGTCAGAAGAAAACCGACAGAAGTTCATGTTTATCATGAAAACGAGTCTGCTAGAACCGCTTTTGTGTTGGGTCTATAGCATAGCTCAAAATGGTTTCACTTTGAGGTAGTACAATCATCGGACAAAGATTTAGTCTTAGACTGTGTTGGGAATAGAATAAGTTGTGAGGGAACTGAAGGTGACCATTCTCCTTAGTATTTAAGTTGGAAACGAACTGATTCGATATACATAGTTGCTTTGAGAAAATTTGGAAAAATTCTCAGAGAATAAATAAGTTCAGAGGCTAAATGCACTGGCAGGTAACTGTCCAATTATGCTGCCCCATGTTTTGTAGCCGATCTCTTCCTATACTTTCCTTGGTTTGTTTTGCTGTCCTTTCACGGTATTATGACGAAAGAACATCTCCACTACCTGTGATTATGCTTGAAATTGTGTCTCCATTTTGCAGTTCTGCTGTACCCTTTTCGGGTTGAGAATTCTCTTGCTTCTGTCGCACAATTAGTTTCTAATTCTTATGTTTTTGGCATGCAAATCAGTTTCCATTGCTATCTAGAAGTGGGGTACTAGAAAGCCTGATAGGAGAAGCTTCAGGTAAGGATGAGCAAAACTGCACATTGCAACTTCATGACGTTCCTGGCGGTGCCAATGCTTTTCTTCTCGTGGCCAAGTTCTGTTATGGTGTCAAAATCGAGCTCACTGCGGCAAATGCAGTGAGCCTCCGATGTGCAGCCGAATATTTCCAAATGAACGAAGACTATGGAGAGGAAAATCTCATCATGCAGACAGAAAAGTTCCTGAATGAGATCTTTGGCAACTGGACCGACTCAATCAAGGCTCTCGAGACCTGTGAAGAGGTTCTATCACGCGCCGAAGAGGTTCATATTGTATCGAGATGCATCACTTCCTTGGCAATGAAAGCTTGTGCCGACCTTAGTCTGTTTAGTTGGCCTGTATCGGGAGACAACGATGTGAAGAGTCCGGTAGGTACCATATTTTGGAATGGAATCCGCACGGCTTCCAAATCGCGCACCTTAAGTGAGGACTGGTGGTACGAGGATGTCTCTTACCTGAGATTATCATTATATAAACGGTTAATCACTGCCGTTGGATCAAGAGGCATGAAGCCCGAGAAAATTGCTGGGTCGATCATGCATTATACAAAGAGGCATCTCCCATTGATGGGCAGGCATTCGGGCTTCGACAGCGGCGAGTTCCCTGCATCGGGGTCGACCATTTCTTCCTTATCTGATGACGATCAACGGAATCTTCTTGAAGAGATAGTGGAGTTACTCCCAGATCAGAAGGGCGTGACTCCCACTACGTTCTTGCTCAGGCTTCTTCGAACATCCATGATCTTAAAGGCTAGTCCAATGAGTAAAGAGAAACTAGAGAAGTGCATTGGGTCGCAGTTGGATCAAGCGGTGCTCGAGGACCTCCTTATTCCCAATGTGAGCCATTCGATGGAGACTCTTTACGATGTCGAGTGCATTCAACGGATTCTTGATCATTTCATGGTGGTAGACCGCGATGCATCCGACCCCATCTCGAGCTGCGTACCAGACGAGGGGCAATTGATGGGAGGCCCTCACTCTCTGACTCCGATAACAATGGTGGCCAACTTGGTGGATGGTTATCTTGCCGAGGTGGCAACAGATGTTAACTTGAAGTTGCCAAAATTCGAGTCCATTGCCGCAATTATCCCTGACTATGCCAGGCCACTGGATGATGGTATTTACCGTGCAATCGACATATATCTCAAGGTAAATATGGATTCGCACTCTGTTCTTCTTGCCGGTGTCGCTTCCCATGCCCAAATCGCCATGTTTTGCCAGCAATTTGTACAATCAGATGGCAAATGCCATTGATCTACTTGAAACGTTCTGTCCTGAATGTGTCTTGCGAGTGCGCTCTTAGCCGTTAAGCTTCTATTTCAGGAGTCAAATCTTCTCATGTTACGTCCAATTCTTGTCCCATTCATTTCTCATAGAAATACTAATGTGCTTCTTACTATTAGGCCCATCCATGGCTCACAGATTCTGAGCGGGAACAGATATGCAGGCTCATGAATTGCCAGAAACTCTCCATGGATGCCTGCACTCATGCTGCTCAGAACGAAAGGCTTCCTCTCCGAGTAATCGTCCAAGTCCTGTTCTTCGAGCAACTTCGCCTCCGAACATCTATCTCCGGATGGTTCTTCGTGTCCGACAATCTCGAGAGCTCGCAAAACCTGAGCACGAATGTCGCACTAGCCCGAACAAACGGGCCAGGTCAGGGAAGCAGCGTACAGAACCAAATTGTTGCGTTAGACGAAATGAAGGAGCGTGTGTTTGAGCTCGAGAAAGAGTGCTTGAACATGAAAGAAGAGCTTCAAAAGGTGGTGCGGAATAAAAGGGGTTGGAACATTTTCTTCAAGAAACTCGGATTCAGATTTAGGCCGAAGGCTAGTGACCCGAAAGCTGCCAAACCGCCACACGATGCAAGGGACTCGGCACCACCAAAGGCTCCGCCGGAGAGCGGAAGGACGGACCGCAATAACGGTGAATTAGGAGATTCGAGATGATTTACTGAAGAGATGTCCAGTCAGTATCTAAATAATGTTGGTCTCTTAAGCTTTTAACATTAGCTAGTAATGACTTGTGGATTCTGGGGTACTTTTCTTCTCGAGGCAGATTACATTATAGACGTCTTCTTCTCTAGTTTGATGCATGATCCTGCTGATCTGCACCGTGAAAGGAAAAATCAGATGCTTAAGGCCAGATAAAAGTCATTGATGATTGATCTGCTCCAATCCAATCATCTGGACTAATGCTATTTCAAAATTATGTCAAATTGCATTCCATCATTGTCTATATATTTTTTTTTTTGGCTAATTTTCCTTCTCTATCAAGTTGAGATCTCTGAAATTTTTGGGATTCTATTAGCACTCTTACAAAATTGACATAATTTATTCCTCAATTTGTCATAATGAAGATTAAAAAGAAGGTTTAACATGACAAAAAATCCCAAACTAGAACATTTATGACAAGTTTACCATAAACTAATTTTTTAACTACAAAAAACCTCAAATCGGTACACTTGTGACAATTTTACTCCCCGTTATTTTTCGTTAAATAACATATATAATTTTATATGGAGGGACATATGACAAAAAACAAATAAAGAAAGCATTTTAATTAAGAAAAGAATTAATGGTTTGACCGTCAAATTTGAAAGATAAAGACAAATACAAAATAAAGATAAAGATATTAATTCACAATACAAATTAAAGAGGATACATGTCGATTAGCCTTGTCAACGTGCGACGGTACAAAGATGTTGATATTATGAAGTTCGAAAAAAAATGTAAGAGAAATCTTAATCTTGCGTGTGGAACGTGATTAAACTCTAGACTCTTTAATCGGTTCAATTAAATTCTAAACAAAATTTTCGAAAAGTGTAATTAAATTCTTTTTAGGGAAAATTTCAATTAAGGACCCCAAGTGGGGTCTTTTTCTCAAAAAAGGACCCAAAGTGAAAAAAGTGTCAATTAAGGGCTTAAAGTGCCCTATCAGTCCCAAATAGGGGCCCAAAAAGTTTTAAATAAGGGTCTGGGTCGCCGGCTGGCCAAAATACCCGCCGGCCGGCGAGCACAGTTACTATTCCGGCCCGGAACAATACTTCCATCTTTGTTTTTTTTTTCTTTTTTCTGTTTTTTTTCTTCTCTTCCCTCCGCCGGCCATAGCCGGGGCCGGCGGAGGTCGCCCTTGCCGGCGTCGGGCGAGGGCCGCCCTCGCCTGGGCTGGGCGAGGTCGGCCTCGCCCGACGCCGGCGAGGTCGAGCCCTCGCCTGCAACGGCAAGGCCGACCTCACTGCAACGGCGAGGCCGGCCTCGCCCGACACCAGCGAGGGCTCGGCGTCGCCCGACGTCGGCGAGGGCTCGGCCTCGCCCGTTCTGGCGAGGGCTCGGCCTCGCCCGACGCCGGCGAGGGCTCGGCCTCGCCGTTGCAGGCGAGACCGGCCTCGCCCGACGTCGGCGAGGTCGAGCCTCGCCAGCAACGGCGAGGCCGGCCTCGCCCGACACCGACGTTGGCGAGGTCGAGCCTTGCCAGCAATGATGAGGTCGAGCCTCGCCCGTTCTGGCGAGGGCTCGGCCTCACCTGCAACGGCGAGGCCGGCCTCGCTCAACGCCAGCAAGGGCTCGGCCTCGCCTGCAACGGCGAGGGCTCGGCCTCGCCCGACGCCAGCGAGGTCGAGCCCTCGCCAGATCTGGCGAGCCTGGTCTCGCCCGACGCCGGCGAGGGCTACCTCGCCGGCGACCTCCGCCGGCCCTGGTTATGGCCAGCGGAGGAAGAGAAGAAAAAAAAAGTAAAGGAAAAGGGAAAAAAAACAAAAAGAAAAAAATAATAAAAAATTACTGTTCCGGGCCGAAATAGTAACATTCTCGCCGGCCGACGGGTATTTTGGCCGGCCGGCGACCCAGGCCCTTATTTGAAATTTTTTGGGCACTTTGGGTCCCTATTTGGGATTGATTGGGTACTTTAGACCCTTATTTAACACTTTTTTCACTTTGGGTCCTTTTTTGAGAAGAGGACCCCACTTGGGGTCCTTAATTGAAATTTTCCCTTCTTTTTATGGGTAGAAACTACAGTTGCTTACTTGGCACTTAAAAGTTGCCTACATGGCACCTTTAAGTAACATCTTTAATAAAAAGTTTTAAAATTTGATTGCATGACTTAATTGAATCAATTATAGAGTTTAGGACTTCAATATATTTTTTTGGTAAAGGTTTATGACTAAATTGAACCTATTGAAAGATTTAGGATTCTATTTCACTTCGAACACAAAATTTAGGATTTATGGTTCAATTTTCTCTATAGAGTTGTAATGACATGTGAGGTCAAATTTTTTTGTGGATCTAAACTTTCTAAAGTGCGGAAACCATAACTATAAACTAGTTCACAAACCGGACCAAGTTCTTGGAATTTTATAAATTATACGATTGCAAGATGGTCATTAGATTTTGAAATGTAGAATCATTTACAATTTGGTTGAGGTGTTTAAAGCCTAACATGTATTTCTTTTTTGCATTTTTTTCATAATTTAGAGATAGCATATGATTAACTGTGTTTGCATAATGAACACTCAGTTGCTATCTTCTCATTTTGCCAAATAAAATAGAATAAATACTTACTTCTAAACCAGTCGTTAGTCTTATACATACTGGGTACTATATAGCATGTATATTTATTTTCCTAAAAATACGTGGAAAACGAATTCAGCATTATAATAATGAGATCCAAAGATGATATCATCATAAATTTAGATCAACTGTCCTAAAATGCAAAAGAGGTTGCATATCAAAGCACAATCATTTTAATGATAATATTTTTATATATCGTATATGATAATTGAATTTCGTCGTCATTCATCTAAAAAATCTAATGTTAAGTAAAAATCACATTTTGTTCACTTTTGTGAACACGATGTGCCATAACCATTTTTCTGGGTATGATAATCCACGTACTTTATCGTTTAATTAACCAAAGATTCAGTACCACATAAGATAAAAATCGAAGCTAACCTTATCCGAGCAAATACTATGTAATTCGTTTTCCTTCGTAAGAACGAGCCTTCAGCAAGTTTAACGAATTTGCCACGACGGAAATTTTATTGAAATTCACGTATCATACGTGTATATTTCATGTATAAATACGAGTATTTTATTAAAAATATTAGTTTTCCTTTGATTTTTATTAAAAGATTAGTCATCAATCTCCCTCTCTCTCTCTCTCTCTCTCTCTCTCTCTCTCCGGTGCAAAGCATACCAGAGACCTCAACGCTGAAGAAATTTCCGACGGAGAACGCCGGAAGAATCACGAGGATTCGCTTCAGGTCGAGTTCTGCCCAGATTCCATTTCGGGTCAGTGAGCTTTCTCTTATCTGTCTCGATCTTGAAATGAGATTTTGTCGTGCTGGGTCCTGCTTGAAATTAGTAAAAGAAAAACAGGAATATCTGATCTTTTCACTGGAAACTGTCAGTACTCGTTCGATCGTTCTTGTTTCGTGTGCTCGGCTTGCGTGTTTTCAGTTTCGGATTGGAGGGTCTCTGGATTTTCAACTTGCACAGCTTCGGTCTGTGTTGGAATGCTTCCCTTTTTGGGGTGGGAGCACGTGTGTGCGGGTGTGAGTTGACCCGGGGGCAATTGGGGTGATTTTCTTTGCAGTGATGACAACGATTGAGACGAGGAGGGAAGACCCACCAAAGAATAAGAGTGGCATGGCAGTTGAGAGCTCAGGTGCTTCGTTCAAGAGATGGGGTAGGAAGTATCCCTTCATCAGATATGGCCTCCCCATGATTTCTCTCACTGTTCTTGGCTCTGTTGGACTTGCCCATCTCTTGCAAGGCAGGTTAGATTCTTCCTTGTTCTAATTATGTCACGAAGTCATGCTTTCGATTGGTAAGCTGCTGACTATGAAACGTGATGGATTTACTTTGTGGGAGGGACCAAAATTGTGTTTTTTCTTGTTTTTTGCTTATGTTGTTTGTGGGAATTGACTAGACTTGGGTTCTTTCTCCTTTGTTTTAGAGCTAATTGCTTATTTCTTAACTGGTGTGCTCGAACGACGAATGATATGATTGTTTCTGTTTGGTGTGCTCGTCTGAGATGGAGTGTGCTTGGCGAGCAATTCATGTTCAGACTATTGCCTGTGTTTCTCAGAGTTTAGCGATTTTGGTTATTCACACGGTGGTTTAACTTTGACACAAAACATTGTTTTGCGGTTTGGACCTTCATGATGTTAGAACCTGACATTCATTTGTATTTCTTGCTTTTCTGTTCATTATTTGAAGTTTGAACGACATGCTTATCCATTAAATGCCTACCATGAAGACCTTACATCATTGTCTACCTATATAGGCTCGCCTTTGTAATATGATTATACTGGTTACCATGTTTAAGCTCTTGGATATGGGCAACCGTTGGTACACTCTTTTTTTGTTTCTTTTGCTGAAATGTTGGTCCACTCTCGTTGTGTTAATCAGATTTTGTCGCATGTCCTATGTCTTCTCAAAGCTATCTGATTCTTGTAGTTCAGCAAGGATATTGCAAAAGTGAAAGACGACAATGAGTGGGAGATCATCGAGGAAAGAAAAGCTCTGTCACGAACAGGACCAATAGAAGTATACAGGCCTAAAAAGATCTCATTAGAGGAGGAGCTGAAGGTATGATCCTTTGGCTAGGACCCTTAAGGTAAGTTCTCTCTTGCCTTGTGGTTCGCATCTAATCAGCATGTTTCTCTGGTTTTCAGGCTTTCCAAGAGAAGGTCAACATCAACGATTATGAATACAGGAAACTTCCCCGACCAAATGATGGCAAGTCTGGCCAGCAGTGATTTAAAGAAAACACGGGGAAGACCTAAGTTAGGATAGTTTTTTGTTTATCTGGCTTTTTGGGTCGGCATATCCGCCGATTTATAGGCTTTGTGAGAGAAGGCTGTCATAACAAGTATCATGCACAAGGGAAATTTTCATCTGGCCTTCAGCATAGTCAAGCTAGCTGTGGCCTTCAAAGGCAAATGGCTTGTGACAGTTCAAAGGATGTAGCAGCTGCTGAAACATTCCCTCTTTGGCCTTTCACTCTCCTTTTGGAATTTTTGCCCACAAACTTATGTTAGTCACATGGCAGATAAACCATATGCAAAATGTTTTGGATGGAATAAGTTTGCGCATGGTAATCTCTAGTGTAATTTGTGCCTATAATAGTTTTCGGCCTGACAATAGTAGTCCCTCAATATGCTGGTCTCTTAGATGACTGAACTGAACTAATCCAGTGGTGAGTTTGTGAGGAAACTTTAATCATCTTGATGACTTTGATTGAGATCATACAAGACAAGACTTAGTTGTCTCGTTGATGTTCATTACCTGTTGGTCCTATTATTATACTTTGACGGTTGGACCAGTTAAGCTCAGAAAAATTTGGACACGAAGGTTTCCTCTCATCAAATATTTTTGTTGCTGCTTCAGAAACTGCTTAAATTGGCCATAACTTAATGATTGTGTTGAGTCGGGTGGATGGCGGTCTCAATTTTTTATTGTAAAGATGATCTCATTTTAGACGCATAGGTCAAACGTTTGGATGTTACCTTCCTGAGTCACTTTGGATGAGCTCAATACTGAGCAGCAGTAATTCTGTGAATCAGCTCAGTTTGGAAGGATGATATTTGAGGGAAAGCATTAGAGGGCATGACCATCATCAGTCGAATCTATGGCTAATTAGAAGTCCTGTGTCATCTTTATTTTATTTGTATATAACCTGCCAAAATTGATCTCCAGTTATGCCACAGTTTAGCACTTGTCTCACCAACTACTACGACACCAAAAGAGCCTCTCAAATGGTTGAGGAGCCTAACGGAAATATGAAACCAATTTGCATGTTAATGTACTATACTAGCATGAATATTCTTCCAAACATATTCAAACCTCCAATTTGAGCTTAACTCGAGCCTGGATGGATCGATTTGCGCTGAGTTTGAGCTCGCCATACTTGCTTTGACCAGTCGTTCATGAGCTCGCCATACTTGCTCGAGTTAAGTATCCAGTAGTGAAATGTCTCGTCCAGGTTCTTCCAAAGACCTAAGCGGATGAGTTTTTGATCGAACGAGTTTGAAATGAAATCGAAACTCTGTGACTTAAAAAAGAATTCGATTGTCAATGTGGAACGTCCCAAATGGTCTTTTGGAAGACATGAGCAGTAGCATTTAAAGTTGCCTCCAGTTGTTCCCATGATTTCCTAAAACTTGAAAAACATCTTCGAATTCTACAGGTAAAAAGGGTTTTCCGATTGGGTTAAAGTAAACCAGTATCGAGTCAATATCAATAAATGAACTGCCTCGTATGACAGGTCGTTCAATTCTGCTCGCCAACCAGTCAATGCATTCTCCTACACAGATAGGGAGAGAGAAAGAGAGGTGCTAGAAGAGCAATATCAAAAGAATTAAGAGGAGGTACATTTATATCACCTTTGCCACAATTACAAACATTATACCCAATTCTCCAAAAGAGAGCCCAGTTCTGTTTATGTACATCATCACCCCCAGAAAAACAACAGACGGACCGAAACAAAAATGTCTTAAAACCCTACCAAGTATTCCTTGTGACTTCCCCCCACTAATACCCTCTTTCCCTTCCCTCGAATCTTATTCATTTACACATAAAAGCATGGCCAAATCCCAAAAAGAGCCTCTCCCAATGGTGCCGATTCAAACCACCCGGCTTGATCACGCCCACAGTACAACAAAAAACAGGCACTTGAAACGCCACTAGACAACACATAAGCCGAAATCTTACGTAGCTACCTTGGCTTCGGGTGCGACCCAAGCGATAATAGTGGTTGCATTAGCCTCTGGGCTGAAGGGCTACCTAGTAATGTAGCTTGAGACCGAGTGAGCATCTCAGCCATGGACGGCGTCTGATAGGCCTGGACAAGGCTGGACCTATCGGTGGAGTCGCCTCTGGCAGTTGCTCGCTGCCACGAGTGCGAGCTTAGTCCAGAGAGGATATATGCTCGACCCGAAGCCTCATAAACATGCCTGCTTGCCATTCTCTCTTGCATTTCCTTGAGCTCGGCATCCAAAGCGATGCTCAGGCGGTCACCAGATTTAGCTGACAAGGATTCGGAAAGAACCCTACGGCAGTTCTCAAGAATAGAAGCAGCAACAGCCAGATCTCCTTGCTCAGCTGCAGCACGAGCCTGCGCCATCGCCTCTGCTGCTCGGACCCTGTTTTGCTGCCTATCAACCTCTATTGAGACAACTTCTTCTCCGGCTATCTCAGGTCTCTTTATCGTGACTTCTTCGCCTTTAGTCGAAACAAACTCTTTCGTTAAAGGATCCCTATATATGCACCTGACATTCAAAAGTGATGTTTCGGAGCTTGAAGCCTCTGCGGGAATGTTGATAGAAACCAGAAAGTCCCTCTCTTCATCAGCATAGAGGTCACCCACATCAATGCTACTCGAGCATCCATCAGCCATTACGCGGCTTGGGTAACTTCCGGCTTTTAGAGAACTAATTTTCAAGCATGGATGCAAAGATTCGATCTTTACTTGCAACTCTTGCACAACAACACTGAGTAGGCCACCGATGCATTGAGCAAAGGCATCCTGAATCGCAGCCTCTGTCTCAATGAAGGAGAATGTGCCTCCAGATGTCTCTGATATGGAGTGCATAGCTGAAGAGTCATGATCAGTGCCAAATCCAAAAGTATGCACAGGTATCTGGAACCCACTGTTGTCACTTCCGTTGATGGACAAGGGGAGAAGTGGGTGACCATTTGGTTGAGGACGATTTTCGCCAGAACCGCTGATGGTGTAAGTGTCTTGTCCATCGGACAACAGTATAACACTTGCCACGGGGTTTTTCTGCTTCCGGTCAGCCATTACCTTAGCACCCTTTCTTAGGCCTTCGGCAATGTTGGTCCCACCATTTGCCACCAAGGAATTCACGGCTTGAAGTGCCTGCTGCCGTCCTACGTCAGACATGCGGCGGAGGGGGAAGAGGCGCCGAGCAGTGGAGGAAAACGATATCACCGAGAGTCGATCGGCTGAGCTAAGGTTCTGAATAACAAACCCCATGGCACGTTTTAGCAATGCTAGTTTAGTACCCGCCATGCTACCACTAATGTCAAGCACCGTAACCAGGTCAATGGGAGCACGTGGGGTTTGCGCGACTTGTGGGAAGCTAACATTTTTCTGACTTGGGTTTTGTCTCCCAGCAGCTGCAACTGCCTTAAGATGGACCAGGACAGAGAAGTTGTCTCGAGAATTGGACCGTGGCATAGCTGAAACTTCAGGATACACCCTGACCTCCAAAGTTCTTGAGGAATCCCCACCTGCAACTTCACTACAGGAGTTCTTTTCTGCGACTGCAGGTTGGAAATCTAAGGGTTCGTCATCATCAAATACTCCAGGCTCTGGAGCCTGGAATAGGGGAACAATGTGGCGCCGGTGCAAATCACGTCGGGGCGGAGGACGAAGCATGGTCACCACAGCATCGTCGTGGGCCCAACGTACAGGATTTCTTGACGCACTTCGCGGGATAGCGTCTGGACACGGTACTTGTGATGGGATCTCTTTCCATTTTGCCCGGCAGACAGGGCAGATTTGGTTCCCATACTTGACATTTGAAGCTATGCAGTGGAAATGGAACGAGTGGGAACACTCTGCAGTGAATATAGCATGGCCTCCTCCTTGTTTTATTTTGTTCAAGCAAATGGAGCAAGTCTGCTAAACATGGGAGTAAAGAGTCAGTAACAATCGCAACACATCAAAAAAGAAGAAAGCACTATATTTGATACTGCAAGAAGAGCATACTGCAGATAACCAAAAGGGATAAGCCAGAAAAGGCCTAATTGATGGACTTGAGGTTAGCGTTAATATAAACTGAAGGTTAGTTAAGGCTATGCATATAACAAACTTCGAGATAGGAGAAAACGCATCAAGGAGCAAAGTAACACCCAAAGATGTTTAACTTGCAGGAGATCTTCATTGAACATTCTGCAGAAAGTAAAACCAAAAGGCAGAGGCAACTCCCAACTCTACAAGAACTAGCAATCGGCCCAATTCAAGTTACTGCATTTCAGCATTAAATTTCCAATTCATGCTGCTTTTTTATAAGCACTTTTAAGTCATTGGCTTACTTGCCAGAAAGTTTCATAAACGAACAGTCGACATATACGAACACGAAAAAAACTACTTTTCCACATCAAACAGCGGGAAAGTAATGCTATTCTTGACAGACCAAGGCAAAGTAGCACTACTCTTGCAAGGGACTAATGAACTAATCTTCAAACACATAACAGATCTACACATCCAAAAAGAAAATATACTAGAGCCTGAAGCAGGCATAAATCAACAGCCGGTGCTTCTCAGAGCAGCATTAAAATGAATATGCAATGAAGACAATTTTTTAATTCAACAGTTGTGATAGGCACAGAACAAGAGCTGATGCTTCCAAGCACAGTGAACAGCGTCATATTCAGTCCAACAAATCGTCAGAAGCAGGAAACGGAAGATGAAACAAAAGCTGTAATCACATGCCACATAGTGGATCCAGAAAGTACGTAGATCTTTCCCGTCCCCATCAGTATGCATATGAACCAGAAACTTCCCTCTGAACTCAAACTGGCCAAGCAATCGACGGTACTAAATCCAACAAAAAAAAACGCCTTCCACTCCAAAAATTAACAAAACCAAACGCAGTTTAGAAAATGTCAGTTTCCATGTCCGAACTGAAATTTTTAGTTTGTGCAATTACCAAAATCATATAAAGAAACCCAAAAGACCAAAGAAACTAAAAAAGACAACTTTACTAAAACTTTCCCAACTCTGTTATAGACCAGCAAAAGAGACTGTCGAAATTGGATGAGACAGAGAAAAGAATAAACCTTGGACGACTTGCTTCCGCTCCTATACAACTTCAAGCCATGAGAGGAAGGAGTTGGCGTCATGGGCCTTAGACCATCCCCGTCCCAATTCCCTGGCGAAAGCAAGGCAGCATTTGACAATCTATCGGTCGAAGCATCGAGATTATTGGAGGGCGGGTCCTCCAGAGTTCTGGGGACGTAGACACACAGATTTAAGCCCAAAGCAAGCTTGGCTTTCCTCCATTTACTCGCCATTTCTTTTCTTCCTGGCACTGGTGAGATCTCAACACACTGAAAGAGAAACCCAGAAAC
Source organism: Syzygium aqueum (assembly GCA_031216185.1). NCBI lineage: Eukaryota > Viridiplantae > Streptophyta > Magnoliopsida > Myrtales > Myrtaceae > Syzygium > Syzygium aqueum. The sequence continues at coordinate 2,783,355 of CM062240.1, forward strand.
CGTCTAGCCACAAGCACACCAAAAACCCACCAAAGTTCTCGCCTTTCTGGCTCGAAACGAAAGCCACAGATCTCAAGAAGTTATCTTGGGTTATCTTGGGGAGCTCGGTAGCTGTCTTTGAGCTGAGAGAGTTATTGGAACGAGAGAGAGAGAGAGAGAGAGAGAGAGAGAGAGAGAGAAGGCTTTAGGAAAAGTTTAAGTGGAACACGAAAACCAAGAGACAGAGGAAGAGAGAGGGGGGTCTGTATGGAGAAGAGAGAAATGTCGAAGGGGGATTTTGAAAAAGGGTATGTAGGGAAACGTCAAAACGGAGGACTGGGTCATATAAAGACGAAGATGAACCAAGTGGGTTGCTGCTGGTTGCTGCTGCTACTTGGAGCCGGCATCCTCGGCCGCCATTAGAGAGAGAGAGAGAGAAAGAGGGAGAGGGAGAGGGAGAGAGATGGGTTCCTGAGTTTTGACCTGGTTGGCTTTTGCAAGGTGGTAAAGAGGAGGAGGAGGAGGAGGTGGTGGTGGTGTGGTGGATCAGATAAAGCACGTTTTGGTTGAATTGTGAAAGGTGGTTGCTTTATCATGGCACCAGCCTCTCTCTCTCTCTCTCTCTCTCTCTCTCTTCGTTCCTTCTTTTTTCTTATTTTATAGTTTCTTCCTTTTGTTTTCTGTCTTTTGACTTTCAGTACTTTTGGTAAATAATCTTTTCTCGCCTTTTTTTCCTCCTGAAATAAAACAACTACTGCCAATATAAGAAAGAAAGAAAGTATTATAGTCATGCAGAAACAGAGATAAATTATTTTGATTGCTCTCAGAGGATTGAAGATTAATTGAAGGAGTATTAAACTGTTTTTTTGGCTTAGTTAAACCGGCTTTTTTCCATGTTAAATGGCGTCTGAGCCGTACCTTTGGCGCAATTACAATAGTAACATATGCAACAAATATCAATGTTTTATTAATTTTGTAGCATTATAACCTTTTTAGTACTCAAACAACAAATTCATATAATTATTTATTTAGAAATAATCTAACATTTCGGGGGATCATTTTATGTAGACATATATATTTGTCCTTGTTTCGCAACGTAATTGGATATACATAAATTATGTTGCCCTTCTTTATTTCTTGAAAAAAAATTCAGATATATAAACTTAGGACACTATTTACTTAAGATGAACAAAAAAAAGCATAGACATATATTTTAGATAATTAGATAACATAGAACAAGAGTGAATCAAAAGCCAACAAGGGGAAAAAGAAGTGTTGACGATCGAAATTAGGTAATGAAAGTCTTCAACGCCTATTCTTTTTTTATTAGGAAGGCTAAAAAAAGTTCCAATATGATAATCACCAACAGGGTTTGTGGAAGAGAATTTGTGAAACTTGCATAATTCATTAAACTGGCATAATTGAACAGTTTTTGAGATGAGTAAAAGATGTTACTATATAAGTTTTAAGTTTCAAAATTTCGAACGGGTATAAAGGAAGTTCCAAGGTTGAGGTCATACTGACCCTCTACCCACCACACACCTTGTATTTGGTAGTCTGAATTTAGCCTTTAAATAGATATATATGCATCTAAAAATTTAATATTTTCTCCTTTTATTATGAAGTTTCAAAATGTGTGAATGATAGGAGGAATTTATATTGTGTATTTTACTTCGGATGTGATTATGTCTTTAGGATTATAATTTTTTTGAATGTTTAATGTTGATTATGTTTCTGACAAATTTCTTATTTAACCAAAAAAATGTAGAACCATTCCAAGTACCAAAAAGCCTTGGAACCGATGCCCATAGGGTAGGTTCTAGACCGGGCCAAAGAACTTACCCTCCACCGTAGAACTGCACTCCCTTAATCACAAGAAAGGAAGTCCAAGTCTAAGTATATTAATATATCTAGTTGGAAAAAATATTCACTTAAGATTTTAAGTCAATAACTTATTACCCAATTAGGATTTATCAATTGCTTCAAACCAATCAGCTCCACAATTTTCTCTATATGTTTGATCCCTCTAGTATCGGTCTTGCTCCCCTTTATTCATATATCATTTTAGCAACATATTTCAACTTGAATCTCTACCTCGTTTATACGCATTTGTTTTCAAGCATGGCAACAACTCATGAATGTATTGTAACACCACACTAAACACTGATATCTGTGTTGGGAGTTGGCTACCAATCAATATATCATATCATTGAGTACTATTAATGTTTTTGGACTTAGGAAAGTTCCATATACTGTTAATTAAGTCATTAGATCATCATTTCTATTGTTGGATCACAGGTGAAATGAAGGAATATGATATGACATGCCCGATCCATCTGTTGATAAATTGATTGGATGCTTAAGTCTTGAAATCCAAGAAGCTCACCAGGGACATAACTTATGTAAATCAAAAGGTTAATATCACGAAAAACCCCAAACCGGTACATATGTGATAAATTTGCCCAAATTATTTTTTTTATTATAAAAAATTCTAAACTGGTACACCTGTGACAATTTTACCCCGAACTATTTTTTTTACCATAAAAAACCCCACACTGATCTACTTGTGACAATTTTACCTCAAAACTAATTTTTTGGCCACCAAAAACCCTAAATTGATACACGTGTGACAAAATTACCCTCCGTTAATTTTCATTAAATTTTACTATCAAATTGCTAAATTTAATGACACATGGTAATTGACATATGTACCGATTTTGGGTTTTACCCCTCTGGTTGTTATAAGTTTACCAATTTGTGATTTTTTGTGATATTAATATAATTTAACGGACACTAACAGAGGGTAAATTTGTCACAAACGTATTAGTTTGAGGTTTTTAGTGGTCAAAAAATTAGTTCGCAGGTAAAATTATCACAAGTGTACTAGTGTGGGGTTTTTTGTGGTCAAAGAAATAGTTTAGGGTAAAATTGTCGCAAGTGTACTAGTTTGGGATTTTTTGTGATAAAAAAAATAGTTTTGGGTAAATTTATCACAGGTATATCAGTTTGGGGTTTTTTATTGTCAAAAAAATAGTTTGGAGTAAAATTGTCACATGTGTACCAGTTTAGGGTTTTTCGTGATATTAACCCTAAATCAAATAGGTTGACAGTATTTAAGTCCCGCAAAGATTGGAAAAAATAAACACAAAAATACCGTTGACACTCTACTATGTTAGTTTCATTCATATGGGGTGCCCAATTTGGTCGGTTCATTACAAAGGCTTAATTTGGAAGTAGAATTCGATAAACTCTCATTATGTGGCACCTTATCCCATTTTAAAAAGTGGTGCGCTTCTTTAGTATCATTTGTGATGATCCGACTTGCATTAGATAGATCAATTATCCAAAAAAACCCTTTAAGATCATGATGATTGAAGGTGGATACGCAACTTGCCGGTCACTTCACTTTGTCTTCTCCCAATAATATGATACATGAGACGCTAAATTTTAATCTACAAAGTAGTCAGTATTTCTAATTCAATTCCTTCAATCATGGCTTTTTGTCAAACCTAAAAGGGGTACATACCCGTTTCAAGCAGGATAGGCACGGAAGCTTAACGCTTGCAAGAAACTTGGATTTATCAATGCAAACAACAAGCGATTCACTGGTGCTTCTATAGATGCCGGCATGCTAGATAGCTGGACAACGTTTTCATTAAACTTCGTGTTTATCGTGCGATCCTGTCAAATTGGTTTCCAGAACGTTTGTCTAAGCTCTGTAGTTGGTGATAAGTCAACCCCCTAAAAACCCTAGCCGTTTGACTTCCCGAATGCCGACACAGTGTTAAAAAAACAACAGTATGTGTCCATAGGATGTGCTGTTTCACCTAAAAGAAAGTCAATTATTTTGGTAAAGAGGTATGTAGGATTTGACAGCAAGATGGCGCACTACTAAGCTCGTTTCTGATTTGTCCAAAGTGATGGAGGACAAATATTACCATACAAGAGCAATCATCCCAAGAAATGACATTTTCAAAAGCGATTCCTGTTTTTTTTCTTTCCGTCTCTTTTTTATTGTTTCGCTTATGGTATTCGCATCTTAGCAAGAGTGGGTACTTATCTATATAAATAGTAATTCAAACAATCTAAGGATGGAACGGAAGTAGAGTAGATAAGGGCGATGATTTCGAGAGACATCTCTTTAGTAATGAAATTTGATCGAGAGAACTTAGACAGAGCACAACATTAGAATTCATGCATATACATAGGAATTGTATTGTCAAGTTTAGATCCACTCAGGGATCATAATCTAAACATGCGGCATTTTCCTTTTAAGCTATTAGGGAATGTGCCTCCTTTGTTGAACTATTAATGCTTTGTTTTCCATGGTGAAGATTTCCACGATGGAAAATTTGACTCCTTGTCATTTATTATATCAACCGTGATGTTTATCAAATTAAATTCATCATTTGAGTTAGGCTAATGATCATCTCAAAAATCAAATATAGTAATAATTATCTTGTGGTTTCATTTAACATTTGGTCACTGTACTCTAGTCTAGCTAGACTACTCTACATCAAGACAAGACCTATAATAGGGCATGAACTTTTGTGATACTTATTAAAAGCTCTATATTGGAAGGCAATATATAAAATATACAAAGACACATGGTGCTTTACAACCATTCGCCGAACCGGGTAGTATATCATCTATATCCGTTCATAGTACCATTCGATGTCATAATCATCCTAACCATTGATCCATGAAAATGTGTGTTTGAAATTTGTGACTGAATGGTTTCGTAGGTAAAATTTGTCGAGGCAGAGACATGGTATAAGGATAGAGAATCCTCATTTTATAGGATGTCACAATCCTCATAATGACTAATCTATATGAAATGTGATTTTGCTTGTTAGTACGAGGATAGGAGATCTACATGCATAGCGCAGCCAAATGAAAATCTTCTCTAATCCCATAAGATGTTAAAATGGGCGTTTCAATTATAGTGGGAAAATTATCAAAAAAAGTTATAAATTTATTATATTTATATAAATTCAGTATTAAACCTCTCAATTGTGTATCTTTTGATGACTTGCCAATATAGTCATTTCGATTAATTTTGGTAGTCTAGTCAATGTCAGTTGTCCTGCATGGTAGAGCTGGCACTGACGTAGACAATATTTTAAATTTTTTTCGAATTATTTTTCTTTTTTTTTTCTAACCTTAGGTCGACAAGGCCTAGGTGTTGTAGCCTTTGCCTGTGGCCAGCGACCTTGGCGGTCCAGGGTGAGAAAAAAACGAAAGAAAAAAGAAAAAAATAATAAAAAAATCTAGGAAATTAAAAGAATTGTTCATCTCAACGTCGGTCGCTTGGCCATGTAATGTAGGACGGTTGGCGATGATGACTAAATTGTCATACCAATGATTTCTGGTCAAAATTAGCCGAAATGACTCAACTAGCAAATCGTCGAAATATTTATAATTAAATTGGTACAATCAAAATGTTTATGACTAAATTGGCATAAGTGCAATAGGTTTTAGGAGTAAAATGGCCAAATTGAAAGGTTTAGGACTGTCGTATTGTTAGAGACACCATTTATGTAGTCATTACTTTCAATTAGTATTTACACAAACTTTTCATTTGGGCCTGTAAAATCTCCGTAACCGAGCCTCTTGAAATCTTTCTTTTACGTAACGAAATTACAAGAAACATTTCCCGTTCATCTCGTTGTCATAATTTTTTTTTCCGGTCACTGGAAATCTCCGAAAAATGAGCCTTTCAAAGTATCGGCATATGTCAACACAAAGAAGCGACCACCCGCCTGGGTGGTGCTGCTGGAAAGGGCATTCTTCCTCTCACAAAAGGTTAAATGTTCGAATTCCATGTGCCACAGGGTGATTTAACCGGTGCACGTGTGTGGTGACTAGCACGTGTCGCCCCCAGAGTTTATCTCCTGGCTGTCGACCATGTGGGGGTTCCCTGGGTTATCAAAAAAAAAAAAGAAGCGTCGAGAAAGGTTTCACACATCGTTCTCGTTAGTTATACTCGTAATCAATGCTGTCAAAATCCCTCTCTCTATCTTTGACCATTACAATAATCACAAGCACAGGAATGCAAGTTATGGACCATGCCCTAACCCCATTCTGGACGGCATCATCATATGCAGCATAGAAAGAAAAGCACCATCTCATCACTACATCCACGACTGAGAGAAGATATTGAGGCACCAAATGGACCTGACGTGGCTCCATCATGACGAATCATATGCTCGACTTTTCTTCTTTTATTTATGTTTTTGGGGTCAAAGTGTTTGATTTTTCTTCTTTTTCTCTATTGCAATGGCTGGCAATTTTTCTGTAATCATTATCAATTTTATGTTTTATTTTTCACGCATGCCACACGTGCACATCAATAGTCGTTTTTGTGGTTCACTATGTCAACCCTGCTGACCAAAGTTCATCATATCAACAGGACGATGTCATTTTGCTATTCCTTCTTTCCTTGGCGCTTTTCCCCTTTCTTTAGTATTACCTTTTCCTAGCTTTTTCTTTTGTTGTTTGCTAAAAACACTCCCTTTTCCTAACTTCTCTTTTTCGTTCTTTAAGTTTTTTTATCCACGGTCACATATGCCTAAGTTATAAAATAATTTGCTAAGCAGGGCAACGTATTTTTATCGGATGTAAAAAGTGATTTACTTGATTCAAATGTCGAATTTCACTCGCATAATTTTGTAAGTCACTTTCATGGATCATTTTCTTACACCTCTGGCATTTTGCTTTGAAAATATAAATGAGCATTTGATGAGTGAAAAAGCATGACGATGCCCTTGTCAGTTAGAATATGATGTAGAAGACACAGGAGGTCTATATACTTCTTAATAGGGGTGAGCATGATCTTAGGGTATAATCAGGAACTGGACCGTTTTCCTCTAATCTAGTTTCAGAAATCTAGGTATGCATGGTAGATTCCAGGTTCCAACAATTGAGGAATTGGTTCTAACGGGCAAGTTTCACGACGTGGAACATAGAACAATTAATTGTGTTTTTCTTAGTCTATATTTTCATGCAATCCTGCGGTATTTTATGGTATATAATTTACAATCACTAGTCTAAGTTTTCATTTTCGGTAATATTTATGACTGAGACATTTACTTTGTTAATATTTTATATGCTTTATGTGCCTAAATAAGAGTTACAGTAAGTGGATTATAGCAATAAATGGTAATCTTTAGAGGTGATGATTCACTACAATCGTTCAATTAAGAATACAGGTACAACCTGAGTCGATCTTGAAACCTGTGACACGGTAAGTTTTGGATTTCAGAGTATGCATGATAGGTTCTAAGTTCTAAAAATTTGAGAACCGATTTCGACGAATAGGTTTTAGGTGGAACCTCAACCAACCCTAAAATTGCTCACCCCTACTTTTTAATAGGGATTTTTCTTGGGGTTGATAGTGAATTCCATCTTTATGGTGGATTATACTTGATTGGCATCAGTTCAATTACATATAAATCGGGATTCCTTATTCTCTGGCTTGAAGGCGCGACGGCAACCAATGAAATGCGTTCTCGGTGTTCTTGTCGCTAGTCGAATAAGAAAAGTTTATCCAAACTTGGTAGCATGCCTAACTACGGCATTATTAAAGAAAAAGTCTTGACGCAGCCGGCCGGCGCCGATAGTAAACAATCTACCCATTGAGATAGAGACCGACCATGAATGAAGAATTATGCCCTTTTACCAGAGAAGAGAGAAGGTGGAATCATGCGAAAAAAAAAAAACAAAGCCTCGGTCAATCTCAATGAACTCTAAAAAAACATAAATGTCGATGTTCAATAGTCAAATTTTGGCGGTTATGAATCTTCCATATGTTGATAAGTTCCTAATCGTTGAATTTCATTCGCCCACCATTATTTTCGTTTGACTGCTTTACGTTCGGCTGGTCCGACCTCTAACGTCTGTCTTTGTCCACGAAAAATCTCCCACGTGGATCTCTCTGCACTGATTCTTGACTTGACTTGGTACCTGCACGTATTTTTGCTCAAGCTATGCGTATCTGCCGCGGTCGGCTTCGATCAAGGAACCATTTCGAGGAGTTTAAAAGTTCTGCTTTCTAGAAGGAGAAGAACAAGCAATAAGTTGCGCTGTAATGGCATTTGAAATTGTTTAAAAAATAAGGAAGATTGATGGAGAGAAATGGTGGGCTGATGGTTGAATCTTCAATAATTTTGAACGGTATGGAAATTGCTAAACTTGGGACAATTTTTAAGAGAATGTGAAGGTGATTACTTAGCTCTACTCTTGCGAGGATTGACATATGGATACGCCACTAATTAAATATCAAATGAGAGACATGGTCTTTATTCATTTATACTGCTTTGAATTTGCTTCATGACTTACTATTTGAAATGGTTTTGCTTCCTTTTTTCATGTAGTCATGTAAGGTAGAGAAACTTGATTAGACATGATTTGCATCTCGGCTAATTCATGATCATTGACTTTTGGGATGAGCTGGTTGCTTGTAATGCTTTGGTTAGACCATGAAAAGTGGATGCGGTTTGAACAAGACATGCTTTGGTTTTGAATAATAATGGCTTCCCTTTTGCCAAGGATAAACCGAGCTTTTTAACTCTCTCCGTCAAGGATAAACCGAGCTTTTGCCCTCATAAAGGAAAACAAATGAAAGCACTTTTTTCTCCTTCACTCGGGACAAAAAACCTTATATCCACAAAAATAAAATGAGAATGAAAGCAATCGATGATGTTTTGTCCGTTTAAAATTCGCGTACATCCGAATTCGGTGGATTGAGTTAATATAACCGCTATTTTATAATTAACTGGCTAGACAAGGGCGCGTTCCTCTTTTCTTTTTTGTGTCTTTATAAAGTTTGTATTTATGAAGATTCCTGGGGCAAAGGTACACATGAAACTAGGGTTGTGATTAAGTTTTATCCTGAACATATACATAGCAAAAGGTACAAACAATGTACAGATAAAAGCAGAGAAACATTGAATAGGTATCGGCTTTACAATCTTCCATACAAACACCACAAGGACCAGCTGTGGTGGTGGAGTATGAGGTGAATCGATCCAAAAGAGTGAAAGGTATAGTGGTTCCAAAGCTGTAAAAAAGGACAAACTGAGTTGGAACGAAGAAAGAGAGGCCACTTGCATGATGCATGCCCTAAATGGACCACTAAAATCATGCTAAATTCACCAATCCATGAAAGAAAAGTCAATGCACCTGTTCATTTGGGTCCAGGTTGTAACATCAGGAAAAAAGAAATAAAAATAAAAACAAAGGATGGGTTAATAGGACACCTAGATTTTGCTTCGCTTTGCTTTGTTTTCATAGACAAACAAGAACCAATTTCCTCTCTCATTCCATGACAAGTAGTACATAGTACTTTTCTTTGGGGAGTGGCACTGAAAAAATGGAGAGAGGAACTTCTGGAAGCCCATCGCATGAATGAGTGGAGGAACAATTTGTCTTCTTTTTTTTTTTGAGGAGGGCCTCTTCTCCATTTAAGATGTCTTCTACTGGTCTGTTAGGGTATCAAGTGATTTTTGCACTGGTATTGGATCAATCAAGAATCTTAATCACCATGCCCCATCAGCAAATCTTCTTTTTATGCGTTGAGAATTAATGCACTATCTTCCTTGGAGGAGTATGAGCATCTTCTCATCAGCCAAATGGTGGCGATGCCAATCTCTGACGTAAGTCCCATACAAGAACACGATTCGAAACATGTCATGAAACGAGAAGCGACAGAAATCTGCCATATATAGTAGCATGAACGTAATAGTTTCAAATCGACACGATTCGATATGTTTGGCCAGCTTTGCATAAGAATCGAAATTCCATACTAGACCAAATTTAAGACAGTCTAACAACGACTCATGCAAGAATACTTGGATAACTGACATAAAATTATGACAGGATATAGGTTTTGAAAGAGTTAGGATTTTGATCTTAGAGGATGGAGGGGATTGATTCATCTAAAGAATTGAGAGAGCTACAATACCTACGATCATTTTTCCTTTTGGCTCTAAAGATCAGTAGACATGTGAACATTGCATTGAGATGATTTGGAATTGCACGAAAAAAAGTGGTAAAATTATTTTGTAAGACTCATTTCAGATAATTGCAATTAATATTAATGTTCATTTAATACAATGAATCTAAAACCCTAATCATAGATTGTAAAGGAGAAAGAGACTGTGTATCATGATAATGATCTCCAAGCTTTGAATGGAGTTCCCTATTCCCACCACTTCACTCTCTCCTAAAAAAACCCCATCTTTTAAAGGGAGGAGAGAGAGAGAGAGAAAAATGCTCCATCTTTTTGGATGCAAAAGTTATTCCTCTCCCCCACAAAATAACATCAGCATGGTACCAAGAAAGTGACCTTTTCCTTCAATTTTTCTTTCCCCTCTCCCCTTTTGCGAGCATACATGCCTCATGGCTAGCTTCGATTGAGAGAGAGAGAGAGAGAGAGAGAGAGAGAGAGAGAGAGAGAGAGAGAGAGCTTTTTCACATGAATGAGTGAGTGCAGATCCACCACCATGTATGAGAGAATCCTTTCATGGAGTCCTTTTGCAGGGGGATAGGATTCCCTTTATACTTGCCCTCTAAATTTGCCAGACTTTCTGGGGCAAGTCAACGAGAAAAGCTGACCCTTTTCCCTCCTCTCCACCTCTTTGAACAAAGGGGGAATCAAAAGTCCCCACTCTTGTATGTTGCCCCCCACTAAAAGCAGTGATTACCATGGGCAAAATGGGTGTCTAGCACTAAGAAAAACCATAAAAAAACATAAAATGAAAGAGAAAGATGACTCTCTCAGACACCATTACCCATTCTCTCTCTCTCTCTCTTCTTAGGTAAATACATGACATGATGTCTTGTTTCAATGACATAATTTAAGCATTTATTAGCATAGGACTTTGGGGGAAGCCAAAGCCCAATGGGCAATTATTTAAAGATAGGGTTATGGTTAACCTCAATAAAAAAAAGGGTAAAAAATCCCCAAGCATACATACTCTTCTTGAAATTAGTGGCAGTCGAATCTTGGTTATATTAATTTTCACGAGAATATTTGCTACTTAGTTTTATGGGGTTCATGGAGATTATGCTGTCCTCTCTTGTTAATGACATAATCAGTGTATCCGAGACGGACATCTAATCGTGTATAAATTAAGCTATTTAGACTTTAATGAGTCGTTTCAATTTTAAAGGAATGTCTTTATCGTACTTTTCTTAATTAAATCAACGTAACTTCTTTGTTGCTTTCCTTAATCATTATATCACATGAAAGCATCGTCACGAGAAGTCAAACCTCATCCATGCATCCATTCTGGTCCCATTTTCACTGACATCATTTCCCCCAAACTTCTCTGCACAAATATTTTATGTACTCCTTAAACTCTTGAATTAATTTCTTCTTTTAAATCTTATTTAAAACACCGACGGTGGAAACAAAATCGATCTCATTAGCGATGTTTGCTAGATTTTATGATTCCCATCTTATCTTCTTCAAGTGCACATTTATCTCACTGATTCAACATCGCTCATCGAAATTATCCTTCTTTTCAGTTACGGTGTTTTTAATAAAAATCTTCTTTGGTTTTTTCCTTCTGGAATAATGATGTTGCGCAAGCATGCATTTCGCTTGATTTCATGATTGCAATGGAAACACAAAGCTACTCTAGGGCAAGCTTTGCACGAATGGCTCCCTCAAGACAATGATAAAATAAGCCATTGAAGGATTTAGCGGCATTAACTAAATCTGCAAAAGGAGATTAACAACACCCATCATGGACAGCAAATTACGGCCAATCTATGATCATGGGATTTAGATAATTAATGCCATCCAAAGGTAAAAGGAAAGAGCCCTTTGCTGTTAGTTTATCAATAAGATTAAAGGGCCATTGTCATGATGATAAATTGGAGTTGAGGCTTTGGACTCATTAGCAGATAGAGAGAGAAAGCGCACGCTAAGGTTTTGGCTTTGAAGCATGCTTTGAGATGCTTACAATGAAATTGAGAAGGCCTTCATCAATATAGACCCCGTTTGGTTTAGCAATTGAAATGAACGTTGACACTTAAATTTCAGCGACTTAATTAGTCGTTCATTGCATAGAAAATTAGGGATTAAATTTTAACCCCTAAATAAAAATATCAAATTTACATAGCATATAGTTTAAGTTCATATAGGTTAGGTGCATTCTGCATCGGATCGGCGGTGACGAGAAAGTTGAAAATTTGTCACGTAAATCGAGTTCGGGCACCGAACAAAACTCGGCTCACTCAGAAGACGGGAGCCGAAAATCACAAGTCTAAAAGGCCTTGGTTGTCTTAATTTTAGCTTAAATCAGCTCATTAAGCTTAATTAAAGAAAAAACCAAATTAATTCAGTCAATTTGGAATTAAATAAAAATTAAAGGATAAAATCTAAGCCAAAACCCATTAGGACTAGGAAGCCCGGTCAATTAACCTAGGGTTGCGATATAAATATGTGATTATACCCCTCACTCAAGGGGGGCTCTCATAATTTTCGGAGGACACAATTTTGGAGAGGACGGAAGGCCACATAATTTCATGCACGGCCACCCTCGAGAGAAAAAGGTGAATACACGTTCTTGAGGAGTCAAATAATAAGGAGGCGTGCATATAGAGGGAGTCCTCCGAGGAAGCTTCAGTGGGTTTGTTGGATAGTGAATTTGTGGGTGAATAAAAAAATATAGAGCCTACATTTGAAAGAAGCTTGCGGCCAAGAGGACCTTCGGGCGGATTCTTCATCAAGAGCTCACCTTCACATTGAACAACAACGAAGCAGTTCCCAGTTGCACCGCAGCCACGTGACCTTGTCTAGCATCGACGTGTTTCCTTCCTGGCCGACGACGAAGCACTTGTTTTTCCTATTCTTGCCATTCTGTCATCGATGCCAGTTTGCACTCCCCACAGATGTTTCTGGTTGTTGACAAGCCAAGCAGTTTTAGCATCGGCCCTCGTTGAATTCAATCGCGAACGACAAATCCAAGAGATCCTCGTCGGCATTAAGCGAGCTCACCACCATCACTGCAACTTAGTGGGTTTCCACAAATTTTCCTGAAAGTTGCGAGGATCACCACAGGCCATCGTTCCACCGTGCCAACCACGACCGTGAGTGAGCCCACCGTCGCCGCTTTGTCCGTGAGCTCGGAGCCTAGCCGAGCCGCCCCTATGCCACCGTCGACCACCTATCGCCGGTCGTCCCACGATTCGCAAGCTTGATTTATCGTTGATTCGAATTTGGAAGATATCCGCAAATTAGGTAAGATCATTATCCGATATTTTTCGAAATATTTAGTTTCCTAACTTTTTCGGTGTTGGAATATTTCGTGGATATTCTTTGGTAAATAGCTAGATATCTTAGGGTAATTTTGTGATATCCGCAATATTTGAAAATGCCCGAAATTAGGAATCATTCTTAATTTGGCAATGTATCTGGACGACTATCCCACCTTATCCCTAAGGTACGATACATGGTGATACAGAAAATTATTATCTTATCCATAATTACTTGGATACGATAATAGATTTTATTTACTTTCCAAATTTGAACAATTAGCTTTCTGTCAATATCTATAACCCTATAGATATGACCGTTAGTTTGATTTCTCTGCCTCATTTAAATTTGATAAGAAAAATTGTGCGGATTGTGGGGATATTGATTTGATGGTGGTGTTTATCTCTTATTTGATTTTGTTTCTTGAAAAGAAAAGCCAAAAAGATTAGATGCAATTTGAATTGATTTCTTAGAAGATAATGTTGCATGTTTAGAATATATCTAGATGACTTTTTTTGAATAAGATAGGACAACTGAGATTTGCTAGAAAGATAAGATAATTTCTAATTTAAATTAGGAATTAGAGTAATTTGTTTACTAATTTAATTAGATATTATTCTAACCTTGATAGTTCATTTCGAGTTTATTTTAATTTCGAATTTCGATAAAAAAAATATCAAAAAGATTGCTCTAGAATAGGTTAATTTCTTTAGTTTAAAATTGCATGTTTAGATAATTGGCATTTTTAATTCCGAATTTCATTTGGAAAAATACAAAAAATAAATAAATCATTTGCCCGTCATTAGAAATAGGTCACGTCGTTGCATGATATATAGTTTACATGTTAGGTTGCATTAATCGCATGTCAATTTTTGCACGTCATTACATATAGGTTAGCTTTCATTTAAATAAGTGAAAATAAAAAAAATATTGAGTGAACTGCTTGTTAATTAGAAATCATATTTTAGTGTGATTTTCTAGCTAATAATGCATATGCCTACGTTGCTTCAAGGTAAGTAATTCTCCCAATCTTGCAATTTATTTAATGTTTTGATTATTGGGTATTACTTTGGTAGTTTGCGCACCCGTATGATCACCTCATATGCTAATGACTAAGTTAAAATGAATATAAATTGCCTACCAAAGTATTTTTTTTTGAAAAGAAAAGGTACCGAAAGGGCGTTAGACTAGATCTAGCATAATCAAGTTTCCGAGCTTAGAATTTCTGGTTCGTAAGAATAAAACATATCTCCATATGTTTTATTTAGATTTCTAATTGACCTACCACAAATAGATTAGTGGCGACTCCAAGCATAAAAATATTTGCACGTTAAGAACTTTTACCCTAAGTTGCGAATTGGTAGGGCTTGGGAGGGCCCGAGTTAAGCTTAGTCTTAATAATCCATTAACCTGGAAAAACTTTAGGTCGCGACAGTTTTGCGACTCCGCTGGGGACTTGAGTTAAAACTCTTAGTGGACTTAAGCCAGTTTTTCTTTTCAAAAAAATATTTTTTGCTTGGCAGTGAGGATCTCAGATACGTCCATAACATTTTAAGTATTAAATATTTTTGCAGAATGAGAAGTATAAGGGGATGTGTGATTATTAACCTTTATTTTGCAGAGAGATGTTTGGATGTATGATTTATTTTATGCATGAAGCGCTATATGATATAACCTGCTGTGTATGCATTGCATTTACACTACAACGCACACATTACCCTTTGCCAGACCTGGGTGGCACAGGTTGAGGATGGCACTGAGACAGTGGACACCCCGACCATACCCGTGTGGTACGGGTCGCCCTCCTTGGTCCCGAAAGTTCTTTCATGATGTCATTGAGTTCCCACCACGGTTGCACCTTTTGCAACTCGGGTCGACTCCTTGACTAAGCCGGAGTTAGGGGAATCCCAGCCTAACCACCACCATGACTGGTTTAGCTGGGTAATCCTCGCGTCTCCACTTTGCAAGCTAGAGTTTATATAGAAATCAAACCTCATATTTCATGTGCATGTCTATGTGATTGCCATTATTCTACCGGGTGAAGTAAGTTTTCTAATCCTATGCTTTGCAATTTACTTACTTTTTCATACATTTGGTCGATCCATGATAGGTCTAAGTCGATCGTAATTTTTGAAAGTAAAAGTCATTGAATTTTTTTCATAGGGAAAGAAAAAAAAAGATAAAGCTTTGAAAAGAAGTTACTTTCAATTATTATTATTATTTTTCTAGGTTTGTCATAAGTCATTATTTCCTAAGAAATTTGCCATCATTTTCACAAGTACATGGAGTAATGAAAAATGTCGTGTAAAATGGGAATAAAAAGGGACAATTAGACTGAGTCATGGACTGATCGTTTTGAGGACGCATACTTACCATGCTCTATTTTCGAATTAGGTAATTACGGATCGATCACGATCGCCTATTCGTACACGGTCGAGAACTAGAATGGCCGATCAAACTGACTTACGAGATCGTGTCGTTGGCATTGAGGACCAGATGAAGCAAGTTCTCACCACAATGCAACATATGTCCGCTGAGATCAAAACCCTTCGGCTGACCCCCATTCCAACATCCCTTGAGGCATCAGCCCCAAAGTATAAAGGTGAAAAATTTGTAGATATAGAGGAAGATGACGATCTTCCCGATTTAGCAGATGACCCCATCCGGATTATCGTTAACAAAGACAAACCTGATGAACAGGTCAACAAACTTGAAGAGATAGTGAAGTAGCTGAAAGGTTCACAGGATTCACCTTCGATCGATCTATCTTTGTATTCACAGATCAAAATCTCAAAGAAGTTCAAAATGCCAGATTTTAACAAGTACAATGGCATATCCTGCCCAAAAGCTCACTTGCAGCTATATCACATACAGATGACATCATACGTTGATAATGAACTCCTGATGATCCATGCATTTCAAGCAAGTTTGGCGGGTCCTACTTTGATCTAGTATCTCATAAAGAAGATAAATAGCCTTAAAATCTGGAAGGAAGCTAGTGAAGCATTCCTAAAGCAATACAGGTTCATAACAGACATCGTTCCCACACGCGATGACCTCGAGCGTGCTCAGATGAAAAAAATTGAGTCATTCAAAGATTATGCTATCAAATGGAGAAATATAACTGTTCAAGTTGTCCCAGAACCTATAGACAGTAAATTAAAGAGGATATTCATTAAAACTCTTCCGTTTGAGTACCGTAATCGGATGGTGACTATTCTAGCCAACAACTTCAATCAACTCATCCCAATAGGCGTATTGTGACATTCCGAATTTTGGCCCGTTTTTGGGATTTATAAAACGTGTAATTCGTCAGTGCGTTTATAATAAAATCTCGCTCGGGAATTAATCACTCTCAGGTTCTTGTTTTTAAAATAGAGATTTTGCTAGAATCGCACTCGATCGAATTTGGCCGTTATTTAAACCCCGAACTTGACAGTTGATTTTCGGGAGTTTTGGGACGAAATAAATTGGACGGTGTCGATATTATTGTGGCTGGTGTCGATATTATTGTGGCCAGCATCGAGATTAACAGGAATAGTGAGAAAGTGAAATTTTGGACTGGGTACGAATTTAGACTAGTAGACCTCCCTCAGATTAGTTTGCTTTAATTTTCATGGCCATTGTCTCTTATTATATTCTAGGAATTATTTGGATCGTAGGATCATTTTCGGATTCGAATTCCGACCGTTGGACCGCACTTGAGTATGTGGACTCTCTCGCTCTCTCTCTCTCTCTCTCTCTCTCTCTCTCTCTCTCCTTCCCTCTGTCGTGCGCACGTCTTCCCTATGCAGCCGTCCCATCCGCACATGTTCCCCCTTCTGACCATGCAGGCCTGACCTTCTCTCTCCTCTCCTTCCTCTCTCTCTCTCTCTCTCTCTTCCTTTTCTCCTTCTCTTCTTCTTCTTCGCCAGTCCTCCCTGTGCTTGACTGCCGCCCCCACGCCTCACCCCACCCACCACTGCCAACTCGACCACCAACCCGCCTTCGCCAGACGCCGCCCTATCAGCCTGCGATGCCGCCATCCTCTTCGAGTCGTCGTCGCGCCGCCGTGTCGCTCGGCAGCTCCGACCGACTCGGTCTTCCTCCTCTCTCGAGCGTGCAAGCTTGGCTCGTTGCCCGCCAGTCGACTCCGGTCGTAGTCCAGCCGTCAGGTCACCTCCCCTGCACCACCCCGGCATTTAAACTCCGCCGTGGTCGTCGCAGCTGCCCGCTGCCGTCCCCATCGCCACCGTGACCCCCTCCATCTCCTTCTTCATTTTCTCTTGCTGGCCGTCGCCCGCGGTCATGCCAGTTGCCGTCGCTTCCATCGCCGCCACCCAACTCCCCTCAACCACCGTCGCCTCCCCTCAGCCACTGTCGCCGCCCCTTAGCCCCAGTTCTTCCTCTCTCACCACCACCACCCCCGATTGTCCTTCTTTCCTTTGGGCGCGCAGCATCCTGCTCGAGTTGTGGCCACCTCGCCGCTCGCCCGGCGTTGCCTGACCGTTGCCCCAGCCCAACCCTACCGACCACCGCTTGTAGTCTCGCCTGCTGTCGCCGCCGCGCCCTAGCGCAGCTCGCCCACCCGACGCCTTTGTCGCCCGAGCTTGTCTACCATCGCTGTTCGCTCGCTGGAGCCAGCCCAGCTGATCGAGGGCCAGCATAGCTCGCCAGCTCACCGCCGTCGGCTCAACTAACTCGCCTGTCGCCCTACTCGTCCGCCTAATGCCACCCCAACTTCACCTTGATCGGACTGACTCGGCCATGGCCGAGCCTCCGCTGCCCAGCCGTTGTTGCCCTTGCCTGGCTGCTGCCTAAGCCATGGCCGAGCTGCCTGGCCACTCACCCGTAGCCAGCTACTCGCCTAGCCATGGCCGTACCCGTAACCGAGCATCCCGGGCCGTGGCCGAGCAGCCCAGGCCAGTCTAGGCCATGGCCAAGCTCGCCCGGCGCCTTGCTTGTCACCCCGGCGCATTGCCCGTCCAACCAGGTACGTCGCCCATCCGCACCCGTGCCCACGAACGCGCCCGTGCCCGTGCCCACGCCTGCGCCTGCGTCTGTACCCAGCCGTGACCGAGAATTTTGCCCATTGGCCCGCGCCCGCGCCTAGTTCAGTACTGTTCACCCGGGCCATTTTAGGCTCGAGCCAACTTTTTCTGAGCCAAAACCTAGTAAATGACTTCCTAAACCCTACCTAGTATTTTGGGAATCTTATTAACTAGTCTCGGGTTTAAAATGGCTAGGGTGTGTTTTAATTTAAATATATTATGTTATAATTGTGCTATTTTTGAATTGGATTAAATAATATGCTCGATTTTGGTGATTGTGCGTGACCGACTTGAATGTCGGGTTTGTGGATTGAGGTGGTGAATTGTGAATTGGACTAAGTTGTGAATATGGATTGTTTGATGCAATTGGCGTGAAATTGATTGAATGGAATGGCGTGTGCTTGTCTGTTGATTTTAAGCCCGGATTGATCGGAGGGCTACGGACTTGGGACGTGTTGACGGCAGTCCGTATGAAGGCTTGAATGGCCGGTGTGCCAAATGGATGCGGGCTTGTGACGTGTTGACGGTGGCCCGTTAAAGGTGTGTTGGATCGGGACGTGTTTACGTTGGTCATTGGAAATTGAGCTCGGATTGATCGGAGGGCTACGGACTTGGGACGTGTTGATGGCAATCCATATGAAGGCATGAATGGCCGATGTGCTAATTGGATGCGGGCTTGAGACGTGTTGACAGTGGCTCGTTAAAGGTGTGTTGGACCGAGACGTGTTTACGTCGGTCATTGGAATTGCTTAAATAGGGTGGCTTGGGACGTGTTGACGGCGGCCATTGGAATTGATCGAATTGTTTGGCTTGTGTGCCTATGAGATCGAACTTGAGACGTGTTGACGGTGGTCCATGAGAGAAAAGTTGGTTGGACACGCGTGTGCAATATGACTGATTGGATTGGCTAAATATGCGTGTGGTTGCTGGGTTGGATTGGTTGAATGCGAGTGGGAGTGTGCATGCCAGGTGATTGTGATATGGTGGCGAACTATTCTTGCATTATCATGTTTAGCCATGCATACGATTTGAGTAGGATTGAATTGACTGGTTGAATGTGTGATTGAATTGGCTGGTCGAACGTGTGATTGAGTTAATTGGGTTGATTGAGTGCAAGTGTGGTTGGTGTTTGAGCAATTGTGATGTGTTGTTGAATTACTATTACTGCATTATCACGTTGTGACTAACGTGTAGAGGTGGCATGGGCTTGATGACGAGGTAAGTACAATAATGCGAATTTTATATCTTATGGGGTAGATTACATGTACGACTTGTCTGGGTACGCATTGGCCTACGTGGGATATAGGGGGTTGCTTATTGAGACTCGTTCTCACGGTTATTATATAACCATTTCAGATCTGCGACCATAAGTGACTGGAGACACTGCAAGGGCATATCGGAGATCAAAAACGGGTCAAGTACTCGGTATTTTGAGTCCCCCTTTATAGAGGAGTTAAGTTTGTGAACCATTGCCCCTTTTGAGAAATGCGGTTCTGTTGTTGTGGCTTAACTTGGGAATTGTCTTTTTATGAACGTCGTATGTATCTATCAAGTGTAGGAATTACAATTATTGTTTCGTGCTACTGCTACCCCTTGTCATTATTAATTGTTCGGGTTGTTTCTATTTGTTTCCGCGCGTGCTTAATATCTGATGTTTGAGTTGGGTCGGCGACGTGCCTGGGACGTTGCATTCAATGATCGACCATCGAGGAATGATTGCGCGCTCATAGGGTGCGAGGCGCGACATGAACAGATTGAGATAGGGCTGAACGATGGGTGGTTTGTGGAGCCGTCTTCTTCGACCACAAGATTTAGCATAAGAAAGGAGAAAAAGCCGGCACCTGAAGTGAATGTGACTTATACCCAATTGGGCCGATAGAATGCTAATTCTATCACAACAATCCAAGTAGCAGAAGCTTAACAACAAATCACGGATCGTCAACCCTTTTAGAAGAAGAACAACAAGAGGCAATTCACCTCCCTCCCCAAGTCGTTGTCTCAAGTACTGATGATCCTCCGGAAGAAAGGTTTGCTTACCACTGAGCCAAAGTAGCCCAACCCCAAGCAATTCTATAACTACGATCCGTCCAAGAAATGTGATTATCATATGAGTGAAGTTGGGCATTCAACTGATGACCGCATCACTCTCAAGTATCGGATCCAAAACTTGCTTCATACAATGGCATTTTCCTTTCAACCCGTTAAGCCGAATATTCAAAGCAACCCGTTCCTTGATCATGCGGGCAATGTGAATGCCATATTTAGTTTCGATACTGGTTGAATCAAGAATGTCAAGGTGTACACCATCGACGTCTACGGTGAGTTAGTGAAAGCTGGTTATTACCCGAGTAATGAGGTCCTGCCCTTGGCTATCATGAGAGAAAGAATCTCAAGAATGGTAGAAGTTGGGATAATCGTTTATGCTGACCACACTAACATCATTTCCACTATCTCCAAGGTGGTTATTAATTGGGACGAGGAGTTTTCTACATTGAACACCGGGAAGGATAAGCTCGATCCTTTACTTGAAGACATGCCTCTGCTTGAAAACGCAACCAATGATGAAGAGATCGTAGAGAGTACACTTAAAGCTGATGAATGAAAAGAGGTGATCGACACTTTGGGGCAATTAAGTGGCAAGTTCGATTATTATGTGAAATACTCGGCGCCCCCAAGTTTCTATGTTGACCCCTGTGACATTGTTTCAGATGGAGAGGTATGAATGATCTAACACCTCTAGTGACAAAAGATCCTAATGATGAGATGGAGGGAATCATTGCCCTGTTCAATGATTTCTTTATTGGAGCTATCGTAAAAGGACCGTTGGAGGGAATGGGCATTGGCCCACAAGAGTAACACCTTTACTTTTTTCGCACACTTCCCTGCGTGGGAATTTTTACTGCTTTTTAGGACTTGCCCCGTCTCGGAAGCTGCTTGTTAAGATTTTTCATTTCTAGGGCTCACCGTTGCAATTTCCATTCAATAAATGTAATTCATTTAGTGATAATTAATGAAATTACAAATTATTTTCATTTTTGAGAACATGTTGAGGTACATCAAACCAACCCGGTGATGATATCCAACCGATAAAAGAAAATATAATCCAAGGAGAATTCCGAGGTCTGGGCTTCTTCATGCTTCCTCGTGTTAAAACCTTTTTGTAAAGAATTTCAGAAAAAAAATCACAAAAAAAATTTCAAATTTTTTTTAAAAAAAGGGAGAAAAATAAAAAAAAAAATGCAATGTTTAACCCTGTTTGTCCTTCTGAATCCCTTACTTTATGTTTCAGGGGCAATCTTATGACACATAAGGGTATAAGAATGGTCTAATCTGATGACTTATGTGTTGCCAAGCCTAATCTCAATGACACCGACGAACTCAAAAATTTCTCGGAAATGCTGCATGGCCTAAAACGGCATGAAAGGCCCAAAGTCTTCACATCAGACCAAACTGTCGTCGTTAACTTGAATGATTCCGGAGAACCCAAAGAAATGAAAAGAGGGGCAAATCCCCATGAGAGTAAGACGAAAAGCTCAATCTAGTTGTTTCATGAGTAGGTAAGTCTTTTAACTAGAAAATGCGTCGAAGATACTTTAAGGTAAATAATATAGTCCTGAGGAAGGTACTCCTGGTCTTTCCTGTTCCCGGAGGCAAATTTGCCCCAAACTACATCGATCCATACATAGTTAAAAAGGTGCTTCCCGAAGGTGCCCTGATTCTCGTAGAAATGGATGGTCGTGAATTCTCCACTCCTGTTAATTCTGATACTGTGAAGATGTATTACTCCTGATGAAATCTAACATTTTGCAGCAAAAGTTTTCAAGTGTTTGATTTCATATTCTGAATTGCAAACATTTCACTAATGAATAATTGGTTTCAAGTTAAGATATTTGCATTGGCTTTAAATTTTGCATGGTTATTTTGTCGATCTATAACATCGACTTCAAAGGTAAATCTATTTGGACAATCTGATAACTCATTTGGAATGAATTGAATATGTTGAATGAGGTACATCAGGGTGATGGAAGGCAAGCCATATCCTATACACAGTCTCATGTACTAATCCTCAGTGAGTTGAGTTGAAAAAATTCCATGTCTGCAAGGTAAAGAGTTATCTCGTAAAAGGTACGGTGACCGAGATGACAAGAGGCATTTCATTTCTCTACCTTAAACACTATAAGTTGTCCATTGTTTCGCTACTTTGAGCCTAAACGCTTGGAGAAATCCTTTCAAATTACTCCTGTCAAGAACCACCCCACATCGGGGCAAACTGGAGGTAAGTCAGCATCATATAGGTGAAAAATAAGTAGAAATTTTCTTGCTCTCACTTGCATCAATCTTCGAGTGTTACTTTTTCAGATGAATTGACACGAAGTTCGAGTGCCTTAGGATGATGAAGAGCATTTCTTTCTCTATCCTATACACGCTTTACCCTTTGATAAGCCTAATTAAGCCTGCAAATTCGTTTCTTAAACCCAGTTGGTGATCATCCCCTACACTGGGGCAAGACAAAAGTCATCATTGTCTAAGTAGCATATTCGGAGCGCAGATAAAAGATGAAGACCCCTGAGAGTCCAAATGTCGAGTAATTTGGTAAAAACAAGCCAAATTGTGGTTGGCCGATATATACATTGTAGATAGTGTGTGTAAAAAAAAAAAGGAAGGGCAAGAAAAAGCAGCGTACCTGGTAAAAACAAAGTCAATGCCCAATAAAAAAAAAATGTCAAGATATGACATATCAGAATCATGAATCCCAGTAGAGCAGTAGTCCTACAAGTCTCAAAGGAATCAAGTGACAAACTCTCAAAACCAATGGAACATCTACCGAGAAGACAATCCCTGACGAAAAGAGGACCGGTGACAATACCAAGATGATCACCAACTTATTCACCCCAATTATACATATTTTGAGCCTAATGATCTATTCATTTCTCAATCCATGAGCCTAGTCTACGTTATGTTCCTTGCAAAGTCTCTTCAGATCATGGTACTTAAACTAACGTAGAGTTTTAGATGTTTACAAGCTTAGTTCGAAGAAGTGCGAACAAGTTCATTTCTATCTCATTTTGCAGGATTCTTGACTTGTAAACCCGGAGACAATTGCGGAGTATTTTCTTTCAATATCCTCGACTCGAAGAGTTTCCTTTTGCTAAGCCATTAACCAAGCCCATGTTACGGTCCTAGCAAAGACCTCTCAGATTGGTAAGGTCGTACTGCTTGCGAGAATACTCAGACCCTTGTTCACATGATGATGGTGAGATAGAGAGATTCTCATAAATTAATCTTTTTCAGTGAGAATGAGTAAAAACCCTTTCGGATCGAAAATCCCTCATTAGACATTTTCAAGACACCCACTTGTGAGTTCGGATTGTCTTATCATGATTTTCCCCAATGAAATTTAGTAATACCAATTTGACAAAATCGTCATGCATGAAAATCGATTGAATTCATAGTGCATGAGTATATGTGTTCTGGACTGCTCATGAATACATATTACATGTCACCTAAAATCGTGTCTAGTAGGAGACACACCCTCAAGGGTCGGAGATATCACTAGGTAAGTATATCTCTATCCCTTGGATGTCTGTGACTATCCATGTATCCCTAACCTGTTCGAGCAATCATCGGGCCCCATATTTGGTCATTTTATTGCGATCTCTAGACGTCTTTGATGATATTTTAGGTATCTATTGATTAAGCCTTTTCAGGTACCTCTGATGATATCCAAGTACTTTGTCAAGGAATCTCTGAGCATCCAAGCTAGCCCCTCTATTCGTCAAATCATTAAATACCTCCAACGATATCCAGGTATTTATCAATCAAGTTCTTTCAAATATCTCAGATGATAACTATATATTTTGTTATGCACACTTTTCACATAATCTCGGAAAGATTCCCCCATGATTGCACCTACGATGATAACTAGGTGCAGTAGCCAAATCTTTACGAGTGCCTATGAGGAAGGTATAGGTATCTCGTAAAGGTCGGAACATTTTTCCAATCTATCTAGAGTTCCCCCGTGTCGCACCTATGATGATAACTAGGCGTAGTGGCCAAATCTTTACGAGCACCTATGATGAAGGTATGGATAATTTGTAAAGGTCGAAATATTTATACGAATTAGACAAACTCTCCCGTTAAACACTTACGAAGATATTTAGGTGTGACGGCTAAACTTTAACGAATACTGCAGACGATAACTGGGTATTTCATTAAAGTCGGAATGAACTTCATTTCGCTAAATCTTTCTCTCAGCCACCTCAGACAATAACTGGATGCTTCGAGCTTTCTTCGTGTGTCTTGATTGAATTGCAGGACACCGAAACCCCCCAACAGTTTATTAGGCAACATCTTTGGGAATGAGCCCAAACATTTGCCAAGCAACCTACAGAATCAGAGTCATGCCTCAAATTACGCTACTACTCTTGCAAGGTAAGTAACTTCAGGTATATTTTTATTATTTGCATGCATCATGACATAATACATTTAAAAAATAGGATTCATAATCCTGACAAAAATATCATTCATTGTATCTGCATAGTCAAAATTTAGGTATCATTTAGTCTTTGAATGCAACCTCTACGAACTCACCTTCAAAGAGGGGCAGCTGTTGACACCTAAATTTCGGCGACTTAATTAGTCGTTCATTGCATAGAAAATTAGGGACTAAATTTTAACCCTTAAACAAAAATATCGAATTTACATAGCATATAGTTTAAGTTCATATAAGTTAGGTGCATTCCGCATCGGATCGGCGGTGGAGAGAAAGTTGAAAATCTATCGCGTAAATCGAGTTTGGGCACCGAATGAAACTCGGCTCACTCGGAAGACGGGGGCCAAAATTCACAAGTCTAAAATGCCTTGGTTATCTTAATTTGAGCTTAAATCAGTCCATTAAGCTTAATTAAAGAAAAACCCAAATTAATTCAATCAATTTGGAATTAAATAAAAATTAAAGGATAAAGCCTAAGCCAAAACCCATTAGGACTAGGAAGCCCAGTCAATTAACCTAGGGTTGCGATATAAATATGTGATTATACCCCTCACTCAAGGGGGCTTTCATAATTTTCGGAGGACACAATTTCGGAGAGGACAAAAGACCACACAATTTCATGCACGACCACCCTCGAGAGAAAAAGGTGAATACATGTTCTTGAGGAGTCAAAGAAGAGGGAGACGTGCATATAGAGGGAGTCCTCTGAGGAAGCTTCAGTGGGTTTGCTGGGTAGTGAATTTGTGGGTGAATAAAAAAATATAGAGCCTACAATTGAAAGAATCTTGCGGCCAAGAGGACCTTCGGGCGGATTCTTCATCAAGAGCTCACCTTCACATCGAACAACAACGAAGCAGTTCCCAGTTGCACCGCAACTATGTGATCTTGTCTAGCATCGACGTGTTTCCTTCCTGGCTAACGACGAAGCACTTGTTATTTCTATTCTTGTCATTGCCGTTGTTCTGTCATCGACGCCAGTTTGCACTCCCAACAGATGTTTCCGGTTTCTGACAAGCCAAGCAGTTTCGGCATCGGCCCCCCGTTGAATTCAGTCGTGGACGACAAATCCAAGAGATCCCCGTCGGCATTAAGCGAGCTTACCACCATCACTGCAACTTAGCGAGTTTCCACAAATTTTCTCAAAAGTTGCGAGGATCACCACAGGCCATCGTTCCACCGTGCCAACCACGACCGTGAGTGAGCCCACCATCGCCGCTTCATTCGTGAGCTCGGAGCCTAGCTGAGCCGCCCCTGCGCCACCATCGACCACCCATCGCCGGTTGTCCCGCGATCCGCAAGCTCGATCCATCGATGATTCGAATTTGGAAGATATCCGCAAATTAGGTAAGATCATTATCTGAATATTTTCCGAAATATTTAGTTTCCTAACTTTTTCGGTGTTGGAATATTTCGTGGATATTCTTTGGTAAATAGCTAGATATCTTAGGGTAATTTTGTGATATTCGCAATATTTGAAAATGCCCGAAATTAGGAATCATTCCTAATTTGGTAATGTATCTGGACGACTATCCCACCTTATTCCTAAGGTACGATATGCGGCGATACGGAAAATTATTATCTTATCTATAATCAATTGGATACCATAATAGATTTTATTTGCTTTCCAAATTTGAACAATCAGTTTTCCGTCAATATCTATAACCGTATAGATATGACCGTTAGTTTGATTTCTCTGCCTCATTTAAATTTGATAAAAAAATTGTGCGGATTGTGTGGATATTGATTTGATGGTGGTGTTTATCTCTTATTTGATTTTGTTTCTAGAAAAGAAAAGCCAAAAAGATTAGATGCAATTTGAATTGATTTCTTAGAAGATAATGTTACATGTTTAGAATATATCTAGATGACTTTTTTTGAATAAAATAGAACAATCGAGATTTGCTAGAAAGATAAGATAATTTCTAATTTAAATTAGGAATTATAGTAATTTGTTTCCTAATTTAATTAGATATTATTCTAACCTTGATAGTTCATTTCGAGTTTATTTTAATTTCGAATTTCGATAAAAAAAATACCAAAAAGATTGCTCTAGAATAAGTTAATTTCTTTAGTTTAAAATTGCATGTTTAGATAATTGGCATTTTTAATTCCGAATTTCATTTGGAAAAATACAAAAAAAATAAATCATTTGCCCGTCATTAGAAATAGGTCACACCGTCGCATGATATATAGTTTGCATGTTAGGTAGAATTAATCGCATGTCAATTTTTGCACGTCATTACATATAGGTTAGCTTTCATTTAAATAAGTGAAAATAAAAAAAAAATATTGAGTGCACTGCTTGTTAATTAGAAATCATATTAGGATTGTTAATGTGATTTTCTAGCTAATAATGCAGATGCTTACGTTGCTTCGAGGTAAGTAATTCTCCTATTCTTACAATTTATTTAATGTTTTTGATTATTGGGTGTTACTTTGATGGTTTGCGCACCCGTATGATCACCTCACATGTTAGTGACTAAGTTAAAATGAATCCAAACTGCCTGCCAAAATACTTTTTTTTTTTGAAAAGAAAAGGTATCGAAAGGGCGTTAGATTAGATCTAGCGTAATCAAGTCCTCGAGTTTAGAATCTCTGGTTCGTAAGAATAAAACATATCTCCCTATGTTTTATTTAGGTTTCTAATCGACCTACCACAAATAAATTAGTGGCGACTCCAAGCATGAAAATATTTGCACATTAACAACTTAAACCCTAAGTTGCAAATTGGTAGGGTTTGAGAGGGCCCGAGTTAAGCTTAGTCTTAATAATCCATTAGCCTGGAAAAACTTTAGGTCGCGACAATGGATTTTGGGACTCTAAAGTTCATTGACTAAATGTGAATGGCATTTGATTCGTTTTTTGGAGAATTTTGGACAAATGCGATTGCATTTCCGAAGGCTTCTGCCTTAGGTAGGTTTGAAGATACTTTGAAAAGTAGCATTCTTAGAATATAAGTATTTTTTTCTTCCAACTTCGCCCTTGCTCAATTTTCATAAATCTGGAAATGTCCTTGAAAACACTAACTTGCCAGTGAAGGCCTCAGCCACCGACAAGCCATCGCCACCCTCGCCCCAGGCAACTAGATTTGCCGATGGCTGAGTCCCGTTGGCAAATAGTTTGAGATTTGTTTAAAAAAAGATTAGCAAAAGTTCTTTACAAAGTGCAGTGTTTATCAAACGATGTTTATGTCAACCGAACACCACTTGCGTTCCGGAAACCCCTTTAACCCAAGGTCTATGCATTTCCCCAAGGACATCCCCAAAATCGAATCATTTTAATTTTCTCATTCTCATTAAAACTGTTAAAAAGGAAAATCAAATAGACTTATCTATATTTGTGTTGTATATATAAATTGACAACTAGAAGAAGAAATCAATTTCTAAGACTAATAAAATTTCCACATACTCTTAAAAACCATTAAAAAGGAAAATCTAATTGACTTAGCTATATTTGTATTGTATATATAATTTGACAACTAGAAGAAGAAATCAATTTCAAACACTAATAACATTTCCACGTACGCCTTGGGTGTGTGAGTAAAGCTAGTATAAGAGAAAGAGGGGAGATAGACATAAATGTTTAGGAAAAATTATCCACAAAGTCATAAACCTATTATACAACAACCAATTCAATTCTAAACCTTTCAATTATGCCAATTGTGTCCTAAGTAGTTTGATAATTATCAATTCGGTTCTAAACCTTTTAATTGTGCCAATTTAATCCTAAACCTTTTGACGATTTGTCAATATAAGTCTTTCGACCAATCATCCAAATAATAGGGTCCAGACTAACTTGGCAAATCTTCAAAAAATTTGGAACTAAATTGACACAATTGAAAGTTTTAGAACTAAATTGGTAAATCGTCAAAAGGTTTATGACTTAATTGTCACAATTGAAAGGTTTAGGACTTTTTGGGCAATTATCCTTGAATGTTTAAATTAGACTGAGTTGCAAGAAACTAAAAAGAAGAACTAACCTAAGTTAAAGAAGGCGTATTGATCCCTTAATTGAAAATATGCTTTTGGTATAAAAATCGAACAATGGGAGAATTTTAGCTTTTGTTGATAGGCCGGGCTTGATGTTAAATCGTGCTACTCGAATCGGACAAATTCGGATCGTATACAAAAAGCTAATTATTTTCCCACTCTTTGGCATCAACTTGAGAACATAAAACCTAAGTGATGGATGACGCTGTGGCCTTTGCCTATGGGAGGAGCATAGCGTTGTAGAATTGATGGCTCTTCAATTTTTTATTATTTTTATATTCTATACATTCGACCTCCCAAGTATATTTTCTATAGTCTACTTGGGCTATCACAGCTCTCTGGGTCAAGAGTTTGGACCGTGTCGATCAATGCCCAACACACTCCAACTACGTTTCGGTCCCTCTAGGTCAAGGCCTACATACTTGGGTTGGGGAGTTCTGGACAAGATTTGGGCCCAAAGCAATCGAGATGAATGTGAAATGAACATCGACGAACCAAGATTAGCAAAAGTCCTTCACAAAAGTGTGGCTTTATTGAACCGTGTTTGAATCGAAATTGCTTCCCAATATATTTTTACAATATATTTTATCAAACGTTACTTGCATTTTGGAAAACTCTTTTGGCCCTAAGGTATTTGCATTTTCCCATATATATTCTCTCAAAGCCAAACCAAACGCACTCATACTTATCAATGAAAAAGTTGTTTTATGCACATGGATTTGAATACACATAATGGTAGTGGTAGATTTATAAATAATGATTCAAAGGGAAGATGGGGAACTAAAAAGGAAAAGTGATAAATACATCTCTTAGTATTTACAAATAGAAGAGAGGGAATCATGAAATATGCCTTACTTATTGTAGTTCTCTTCCATTTTGTCTTAGGGTTACTATTGGCCATTTTTGCCTTACCAAATAGACATTATCAAGAGAAAGAGAGAGGGAACAACGCCGGAGAACGAAGACTTGATGAAAAAACGAATAATTCGTGGTAGGTTCCCGGGACTAACTTAAATATGTTGGTAAAGCCAAGAAAAGTTAGGTGAGGTTGCTATTCCCCTCATTCTATCTATCGCTAAAAATATAATAATTGTTCGAAATCTAGTCAGTGTCCAAGAAAACGTTGATTTGATTTGAAATTGTTTATTTATATTGTCGTTGCACTTTTGTGAGCTTCGCCATCATCATCGACCAAAACAGCAGCATATACTCTATTTATATGCAATGTAGGACATGGTTTTTTGGCCTTGAAGAAACCTATCATCCACGGTGGAGTTCCACGTCATCAGAAAGGAAATACAACAAAGTGAGAAATAAGTGAAGACACTATATTATGAATATGAAACAAATTGATGGTTATAGAATTCCATGTCACGTAATAATGAAATTTGACCAAACAAAAAAAGTCCTCTAAGCTTCTCCACATAATAAAACGCAATTTGGATAACTGTAGAAGCTGGATATGGAGTTCTCCATCGCCTCACCTACCCCCAAGATAAGGAAAGACAAGTGGTGGTTGGTGGAGGTGAACAAGACAACATGCAACAACAACCCTTTGCTGTCTGTCTCTCTCTCTCTCTCTCAATTAAGACAGACGTTGTCGTCTTACGATTACAAATTTCCTTAAGATTCAACAGCTGCATCAACCTGGTCCTAGAGTTGGTGATGAGTCTTTCTATATTCCTTTGTGAACAGTGATCTCAAAAACATTCAGTTGTAGAACGAACAAATGATAAAACGATCGTCAGGAACAAGCTGAGTAGCATCGAATATCACAGTTCGGAAGTATGTTAGGAATGACCTTATCTGCTACCAATAATATATGTATATGTTGGCACGGCTGGCATGAGAAAAAGTGCGGGCATCGGGGAGCAAACATAAGGATTGGCAACGAGTGATGCCGGATTTAAAAAGATGAAAATATGAAACAAGAGGAAGTTATGAAAATGTCGTGAATTTTGGCGAAGTAAGTGAATGATACCGAATTGTGAGGATGCCAATTTGATGGAGTCAGGTATGCTTCCATACTCTTACTGTGCGAATCTGAGAAAACTAGAGTTAGTTGTGGGACGGTCACCGAATGTTGTACACGGTAAACAAACGTGCCAAATCTTCTTGATGCCGACCCGATAATCACAGAAGCAGTTCAATGCCAGCTCCGAAGATTGGGAGCAAGGAAAGGGATCAAACTTGGCTGATAAGCAAAAAGATGGTGGAAATCACTCGCGGCATGCCGGGCAAGGAATGGAAAAGCGTATAAGCAAGATTAAGACTCGAAGAACAAACGTCTCAACCAAATCGCAAAAACTTAACCTCTACCCAAACTCTAACCCTTGATGCCACACATTGTATCAGCTTAGCAACTCCTTTTCTCTCCTCTCCCCCTCATGCGCACCGCTCTACACCGTGCCACACTAGTGCCGTTTAAAAAACCCGCCATCTCCGACCAACTCCGTTGGTTCCTGCAGTGGCCTAGCATTGTTTGATGCTGTCCGGAGGATGCAAGGTCGTGATCTCTTTCTTGCGACCTCCGCTTGGACGTCGTAGACCTCGTGCGACCTCGGTTCAGTGACCTCTGAGTTGTTGAAATGGGGAAAGAGAGAGAGAGGTATTCCATGGCGGAAATGACACCGTTAAGGGTTTGTATAGTGAAGAGGAGAGAGAAGCTTCTTATTACCTAGGAAGCATGGACACTCTTCGGAGGCCTCCGTGTCCATATCGGACACTGACGCTCGTCCGACACTATTTATTTATTTATGGATTTAAATGAAATTAATTTAATTGAAATAATCATTAAAAATGATAATTTATTATGTATATATATAAAAATATACATTTAATATACAACGTATCCCAACGTGTTGGAATTCTCTATTTTTTAAGAAATGATGTGTCGGCGTGTTGTGTCATGTTGCGTCACATGTCGGTGTCGGTGCTACTTAGCTTATTACCGTTCAAAGCAAGAGAATGAAATCTCTAAAGAGGTGTTGAAGGTTGTTTCTATTGTTGAAGGCGATGGACACTTTCCTCTTGTAGATTTTACGATAAAAAAAAATGTCTAGTTTCACAAAAACTTCAAAGGGTACTGGATTTTTTGAATTTTTCTGAATTTTATATATTTATGTCAACCTCGATATTTAAAATTATGGAGGACTATCTAGGTTGATTTTCTTTACAGAAAACTTATTAATATTCTCTTTCTTAACAAGAATCTAAATTAATATGTAAAAGTTTTCATGCTTGGAGTCGCCACTAATCTATTTATGATAGGTCGATTAGAAACCTAAATAAAACATAGGGATATATGTTTTATTCTTACGAACTAGAGATTGTAAGCTTGGAGACTTGGTTACGCTAGATCTAGTCGAACGCCTTTTCGGTACCTTTTCTTTTTAAAAGATGTTATGGCAGACAGTTTGGATCAATTTATTACCTAATCACTAACATGTGAGATGTTTATGCGGGTACGCAAACCACCAAAGTAACACCCAATAATTAAAACATTAAATAAATTACAAGATTGGGAGAATTACTTACCTCGAAGTAACGTAAGCATCTGCATTGTTAGTTAGAAAATCACATCAATAATCCTAATATCATTTCTACTTAACAAGCAATTTACTCAATATTTTTTGGATTTTCACTTATTTAAATGAAAGCTAATCTATATGTAATGACATGCAAAAATTAACATGCGATTAATGCAGCCTAACATGCAAACTATATGTCATGCGACGACATGATCTAATTCTAATGACGGACAAATGATTTATTTTCGATAATTTCAAATGAAATTTGGAATTAAAAAATGCCTAAATTAATATGCAATCTATTCTAAAAAATGATAATTTAATCTATCCTAATGCGATTATTTTTTTGGTATTTTTATGAAAATTCGAAATTATTAAATATCCTAAATAATCCACTAAGATTAAAACAATCTTTAATTTAAACTAGGAAATATGCTACTCTAAATCCCAATTTAAATCAAATAATTATCTTATTCTTTAGGATATATTTAAGATTCCCAAAGCATGCAAAATTTCTAATTTAAATCCTAACTAACATATTTTTTTTTTTGATTTTCTTTATTTAAAAGGAAAACAATTAAACAAAGATAACAACCGCATTCAAACAATCTGCACAATCTGCAAGATTTTTCTTATCAAATTTGGATTAGGAAAAGAAATCAAACTAATGGTCATATCTATAGGATTATAGATATCGACAGAAAGCTAATTATTCAAATTTGGAAAGCAAATAAAATCTATTATCATATCTAAGTGATTATGGATAAGATAACAATTTTCCGTATCACCGCGTATCGTACCTTAAGGATAAGGTCAGATAGTCGTCCAAATACGTTGTCAAATTAGGAGTAATTCCTAATTTCGAGCATTTTCAAATATTGCGGATATCACAAATCATCCTAAGGTATCTAGCAATCCACAGAATATTCACCAAAATATTTGAAATATCAAAAAAACTAGGAAACCAAAATATTTTGAAAATATCAGATAACTTTCTTACCTAATTTCAAGATATTTCCAAATTTGAACTCGCGGATCGAGATTGCGGATCGAGATGACCGACGGCGGCGGCGGCGGCGGCAATGACGACGATAGTGCTCGGCCGTAAAGGGGCAGCTTACAGCATGGACTCCTCGAACTATAGCTCGTGGCGTTGCTCGTAAAGGCAGCGGCCAACGAGAAAGGGGGTTGTAGGACTCATGGCCGACTAGAGAGCTCATGGAGAGGACCCACGGCAAAGGATCTCCACGATGGTTGTCGCAGTGGGATCTCGAACAAGTTTTATGTGACCAACATCAAGAAAACACACGATGGGCAGTGGCGATGCGGGTATGAGAGCTTGGGCACGAGCGGCTAAGTTGTCGATCCTCTACGCGAACTGGATAGAGGAGATCCTGGTCGATGAGAGATTGTTGGGATCTGGTTAGGGCATTTACTGGCGCTTCGTTAGGCTGAGACTCGCTAATAATGTTGTGGCTACCGAACCTTCAGTAAACTTGCAACAAAAAGATCAAGACAAAACTCGATTGTGTTCTGTGATAGCTCAAGGCGGTGATGGCACGGACACAGCGACGACCAAAGCAACCGTGTTCTCTCTCAGGTATGGTGAGCGTCTATGTCTCCATATATCTCCTACAAGAGTTGGGAGAGAGAGTTCCCCCCGTGCGCGTCTTCTTATTGTAGAGAAAAAGAAGCCCACTTGCAGACGTCTTCTCAATGTTCACGTCCTCCTCCCCATTGTGTTCTTTTCATCGTCTTCTTCTCTGATGCCCTTCCTCTCCCTCTCTATGGCCGTGAATTATGAACCTTTTGTGTGGCCCCTCGTGTGTGTTCTGAAAATTATGAGAGCTTCCTTTGAGTGAGGGGTATAATCATATATTTATATCGCAATCCTATATTAATTGACCAGGCTTTCTAGTTCTAATGGGCTTTGGCTTATGCTTTATCCTTTAATTTTTATTTAATTCCAAATTGATTGAATTAATTTAGGCTTTTCTTTAATTAAGTTTAATGGGCTGATTTAAGCTCAAATTAAGATAACCAAGGCCTTTTAGACTTGTGATTTTCGACCCTCGTCTTCGGAGTGAGCCGAGTTTCGTTCAGTGCTCGAGCTCGATTTGCGCGATGGATTTTCAATTCACTTGCCACTGCCGGTTCGATGTGGAATGCAGTTAATCTATATGAGCCCAAACTATATACTATGCAATTGTAATATTTTTGTTTAGGAGTTGAAATTTTAATCCCTAATTTTCTATGCAATGAACGACTAATTAGCTCGTCAAAATTTAAGTATCAATAGCTACCCCTCTTTGAAGGTGAGCTCACAGAGGTTGCATTCAAAGATTAGATGATACCAAGTTTTGACCATGCTGATGCAATGAATGATATTTTTGTCAAGATTATGAGTCTCATTTTTGAAATGCATTATGTCATGATGCATGTTGATGTGAATAACACATACCTGGAGTTACTTATATGACAAGAATGATAGCGTAATTCGAAGCATGACTCCGATTCTGCAGATTGTTTGGCAAGTATTTGGGCTTAGTCCCAAAAGTATTGCCTAATAAACTGTTGGGGGGCTCCGGTGACCTGTAATTCAGTCAAGACACACGAAGAAAGTTCGAGATATCCAGTTATCGTCTGAGGTGCCTGAGAGAAAGATTTAGCGAAATGAAGTTCATTCCGACTTTAACGAAATACCCAGTTATTGTCTAAAGTATTCGTTAAAGTTTAGTCGTCACACCTAGATATCATCATAGGTGTTTAACAAGGGAATTTGTCCAATTCGTATAAATGTTTCGACCTTTACAAGATACCCATACTTGCTTCATAGGTACTCGTAAAGATTTGGCCGCTGCACCTAGTTATCATCATATGGGCGACATGGGGGAACTCTAGATAGATTGGGAAAATGTTTCGATCTTTATAAGATACTTATACCTTCCTCATAGGTACTCATAAAGATTTGACCGCTGCATGTAGTTATCGTCATAGGTACAACGCGGGGGAACTTTCTGAGATTAGGAGCCTTTACGAAATGCCTATACTTTCCTCATAGGTACTCATAAAGATTTGGCTGCTGCACCTAGTTATCGTCGTAGGTGCGATACGGGGAAATCTTCCCGGGATTGTATGAAAAGTGTGCCTAACAAAATATCTAGTTATCATTTAAGATATTTAAAAGGACTTGATCGATAAATACCTATCTATTGTCGCAGGTACTTAACGATTGGGTAAACGAGGGGCTAGCTTGAATGTTCAGGGGTTCCTTGACAAAGTACCTGGATATCATCAGAGGTACCTGAAAATGCTTGATCAATAGATGCCTAAATATCGTTAGAAGCGTCTAGAGATCGCAACAAAATGATCAAATATGGAATTTGACTATTACTCGAACAGGTTAGGGATACCTGGATAGTCATAGACATTCAAGGGATAGAGATATACTTACCTAGTGATAATTCCGACTCTTGAGGGTGTGTCTCTTGCTAGACACGGTTATAGATAACAAGTAATATGCATTCATGGGCAATTAAGGACGCATATATTCATGCATTATAAATTCGACTGGTTTTCATGCATGACGGTTTTATCGAATTGGCATTACAAAACTTCACTGGGGAGAATTATGACAAGACAATCTGAATCCATAAGTGGATGTCTTGAAAATGTCAAATGAGGGACTTTCGGTCCAAAAGGGCTTTCACTCATTCTCATCGAAAAAGAATGATTTATGAGAATCGTTCTATCTTACCATCATGTGGACAAGAGTTTGAGTATTTTCGCAAGCGGTACGACCTTACCAATCTGCGAGGTCTTTGTTGGGACCATAACATGGGCTTGGTCAATGGCTTAGCAAAAAAGGACTCTTCGAGTCGAGGCTATTGAAAGAAAATACTCCGCAATTATCTTCGGATTTACAAGTCAAGAACCCTGTAAAATGAGATAGAAATGGATTTACTCACACTTCTTTGAACTAAGATTATAAACATCTGAATCCTACGTCAGTTCAAGTGCCATAATCTAAAGAGACTTTGTAAGAGACGTGATGTAGGCTAGGCTCATGAGTTGAGAAATTAATAGATCATTAGACTCAAAATGTGTATAATTGGAGCGAATAAGTTGGTGATCATCTCGATATTATCACCGGTCTTCTTTTTCGCCAAGGATTGTCTTCTCGATAGATGCTCCATTGGCTTCGAGAGTTCGTCACTTGATTCCTTTGAGACTTGTAGGACTACTGCTCTACTAGGATTCATGACTTTGACATGTCATATCTTGACTTTTTTCTCTAAAGATCTCCCCTTTTTTCGACATTTTTTTAGGGGCATTGGCTTTGATTTTACTAGGCATATTGCTTTTTCTTGCCCTTCCTTTTTTTTTTGACTCTTGACATATGTTGCTTACAATGTAAACATTGGCCAACTATACTCTGATTGAATAACTTGCCATTTGGACTCTCAAGGATTTCTATCTCCTATCGACGCTCCGGATATGCTGCTTAGATAATGATGACTTTTTCTTTGCCCCAGTGTGGAGGATGATTACCAACTAGGTTTAAGAAACGAATTTGAAGGCTCAATTGGGCTTAGCAATGGATAAAGTGTGTATATGATAGAGAAAGAAATGTTCTTCGTCATCTTAAGGCACTTGAACTTCGTGTGAATTCATCTGAAAAAGCAACACTCGAAGATTGATGTAAGTGAGAGCAAGACAATCTCTATTCATTTTTCACCTTATAATGCTGGCTTACCTCTAGTTTGCCCCGATGTGGGGTGGTTCTTGACAGGGGTAATTTGAAAGAATTTCTCCAAGCGTTTATGCTCAAAGTGGTGAAACAATCGATAACCTATGGTGTTTGGAATAGAAAAATGAATTGCCTCTTGTCATTTCGATCGCCGTACCTTTTGCGAGATAATCATTTACCTTGCAGACATGAAATTTTTTCACTCAACTCACCAAGGATTAGTGCATGGGACTATATATAGGATAGAGCTTGCCTTTCATCATCCTTATGTATCTCATTCAACACGTTCAAATCATTCTACCTGAGTTATTAGATTGTCCAAATAGATTTTCCTTTTAAAGTCGATGATGCAGACCGACAAAATAACTATGCAGAATTTAAAGCCAATGTACACATCTTAACTTAAAATTGATTGAAACCATTTATTCATCAATGAAATGTTTGCAATTCATAATATAAAACCAAACACTTGAAAACTTTTGCTGCAAAATATTAGATTTTATCAGGGGTAATACATCTTCACAGCATCAGAATTAACAGAAGTGGAGAACTGACGACCATTCATTTCTGCGAGAATCAGAGCACCTCCGGGAAGCACTTTTTTAATCATGTATGGACTAATGTAGTTTAGGGTGAATTTACCTCCGGGAACAGGAAAGACCTGGAGTACCTTCCTCAGGACTAGATCATTTACCTCGGTGCGTCTTTGACGTATTTTGTTTGAAAAACTTACCTACTCATGTAGCAATTGGATTGGGCGTTTCGTCTCACTCTCAGGGGGATTTGCCCCTCTCTTCACTTGTGATTTTCGGCCCCCGTCTTCAGAGTGAGCCGAGTTTCGTTATGTGCTTAAGCTCGATTTACGCAATGGATTTTCAGTTCACTTTCCACCGTCGGTTCGATGTGAAATGCCGCCAAAATTTAGGTCACGACACATGTTTTAAACCATGCTGCAAATTCTTTATTGCACAAACGATCAAACTCATTTGGTGGTAATACGTACATTGAAGTTTGAAAAATCCTATTAACAGATACCATTTATATATTAGCAAATCTCTGACATGCAATACATATATTTGCAAATGTACACTTACTCGAAGTATGGCTCCACTTCTGGACAGTTTAGTAAAATATATGTATGGGCTACCTGCAATTCTTCGCCTGTTAAGTAACGCAACGTACATGCGCCGCTTGATCGATCAAAATAATTGAAAATAGATAATGATTTGTAATTGGGATCAATGGGGCTCTCATCATTTCTTTCTGCTCTCCACCTCTTGCACTGCACGTGCGGCTCAAAATAATATGATGCAAATGTTGTCACTTCTTCCACAATATATGCATTACAAATTGAAGCTTCAACACATACCTTATTCTTCACTTTTTTCTTTAAATGATATAAGAACCTAGTTGCAATAGAAAGAAGTTTATCAGAACATAATATACAATAAAGTAATTTGGAATTTATTAAAAAAAAATTACCTCTTAAATGGATACATCCATCAAAATTGGACGGGACCTGTAACTTTTGCCTTAAAAGGCAAGTAAACTAAAAGATGCTTCATTGAATCAAAAAACGATGGAGGAAATATCATTTATAAGTTGTAAAGAATAATTGAAATATCTCTATCTAGTTTCTCAATGTATGATGCTTTTAATACTGTTGAGTAAATATCATGAACGAAATTACTTAACTCTGTAATGGTGCCCCATATAAAGTTTGGTAAAAGTTCCTTGAAAGCTTTTGGAATTAGTCTTTTCATAAATATGTGACAATCATAACTCTTCAAACTTGTCAACTTGCATTCATTTAAATCAACATATCTCCCGAGGTTCGAAGCATATCCATTAAGAAACCGCACAGATTTCAACTATTGACAAACAACCTATCTTTGTTCCTTGTCCAATGTATAAATTGATTTTGGTTTTAGTCCCCTGCTACTTGCATTCACATCTAGTGTTGGCCGATCACAAATATCTCTCATATTTTTTCTTGCATTCAAATTATCTTTTATTTTTTCAGTGACATCCATCACAGTATTTATGACATTGTCAAAAATATTCTTTTCTATGTGCATGACGTCAAGATTATGATAAATAAGATGGGCCTTCCAATATGGTAGATCCCAAAATATACTATGTTTAGTCCACTTATGTGTACATCCGTGCACAATAGTTATGCCATGAGGGTTTTCAACAACAGTTGAAAAGTCTTGCACTCGCTCCCAAATTTGATCACTGGTCAACCTCAATGGTGGAGGTGTTTTTTAATCCTATTCTTGATGAACTCTTTTTTATTCTTTCTGAATGTATGATTTATCAGCAAAAATTGTCTGCGACAATCAAAATAGCTG
Source organism: Syzygium aqueum (assembly GCA_031216185.1). Classification (NCBI taxonomy): domain Eukaryota; kingdom Viridiplantae; phylum Streptophyta; class Magnoliopsida; order Myrtales; family Myrtaceae; genus Syzygium; species Syzygium aqueum. The sequence goes on from CM062240.1 coordinate 2,822,747, forward strand.
AGCTTTTTACCATGTCTTAATCTGAATGACTTTGATCTCTCTAAACATATTGGACATCCTAAGATCCTAGCTGTACTCCATCCAAATAATATTCCATAAGTTGGAAAGTCATTTATCGTTCAAAGAAGAACAACCTTCATTACAAATATTTGATTAATAGAAATATCATACGTGAGGACACCTTCATCCCATAGCCGTTATAACTCTTTAATCAATGGTTGCATATAAACATCTATAAACTTTTTCGTATTTTGCGAGCCAATCACGATCAATGTCAAAAACATATAAGGTGTCTTCATGCACATACCGGATGGAAGATTGTACGGAGTTAAGATAACTGGCCAACATGAATAACTTTTTCCTGATTTCCTAAATGGGACAAATCCATCAGCATATAGACCTAACATAATATTTCGAGGCTCTATCACAAACTCAGGGTGTATTCTATCAAAATGTTTCCATGCCTCTGTATTTGAAGGATGACACATTAGATCCTCTTTTGTTTCATGATTTACATGCCAAGTCATGTGTTCAGCAGTGCCTTGAGACGCATAAAGCCTTTGCAATCTAGGGATTAAGGGCATATAAAATATTTGCTTGCATGGTCTACGCTTCTGATTATGACCCTCTTTCCTGTTAATCTTGTACCTAGGTTGGTTACATAATTTGCAAGATTCTGCATTCTTGTCAGCTCTTTAATATAACATACAATCTTTATTACATACATCAATCCTTACAACTGGAAGACCTAAGTTATGCACTAGCTTCTTCATATCGTAAAAATCACTTGGCATGAAGTTATCACGAGGCATTATTTCCCTCGTTACATCAACAGAAGAGTTGAAGTAATTCTCAGACACATTATATTTTGTCTTGATATTTAACAATCTTGATGTCATTGATAACTTAGTGTGGTTGTCACAACCTGCCTATAAAGGTTCATTTACTGCTTTCAACACTTCCCAAAACTAATTAGATTGAAAAGTTTCATTACACATATTCTCATCAAAACCTGTTACTCCTATCTCTTCCAATTGTGATGCATGACTAGTATCCACTTGTTCAAGTGTATTAGTAAAATTAGTACTTGCATGGTTCGATTCTGAAACAAAATTCTGACCACCTGCATCAATCACCATTCTCTAGTATGTGTTCAATTGGTTATAATAGTACATTCTTCCCTAACTAAAAATTGGTCACTTCTTTGATATCCTTCATCAGATATAAATTGTTCACCATGACAAGTTCAATTATAGTAGTTCGGAGTAAACCCAAATCTACAAAGATGTTCTCTAAGTTTATCACACATATAAAATTTATCATACTGCACTTTTTACATGGACACCTTAATTTATTTCCATCTATGAACTCAAATTTATTACTAGCAAAGTCCAAAAATAGCTTCAACCCAGTACGAAACTCATCGGTCAATCCTTAACGTCCAGATAAGTTCTTATTATACATCTAAACCCTGTCTCTTTGCATTGTGTCTATATAAAAATTAAAAAATCTCATAAAATATTAAAAAAATCATATCTACTGTTTAATATTCTTAATTAAAACCATAAAATTCTAAAAATTAAAATTGTGTTTTTTACGAAACAATTATTTTGAAATTGAAAAAAATGAAAAAATTATCATGTCAAGAAGACTTGCTTGGATTGCAATGTGGTCAATTTGATGAGAAATGACTGAAATCTTTGTAGTATAATATGGTTAATTTGATGAGAATTGCAATGTTCACTTGAATTGTGAGACCTTAAAATGGACAGGTATCTAAAAAAAAAGAAAAATTTTTCAAAAAAAAAATTTTTTGGATTTTTTTCCCTATATCCGATCGCCAATTCAGCTGAGATCGGCGAACTGGCCAGGCTGGCCCTCACCGGCGCTGGCGAGCGCCAGGTTGAGCGGCCTCGCCATGGCCGCTCAACCTCACCATCGCCCCAGATTTGGGCGATGGCGAGGTCCGACCATGGTGAGGCTTAGGTGAGGTGGAGCGGCCTCGCCATGGTCGGACTTCGCTGTCGCCCACAGATTTGGGTGATGGCGAGGTGGACCGGCGGCCATGGCGAGTCCGCTCGACCTCCCCCAAATTTGGGCGAGGTCAAGCGGCCTCGCCATGGCCGCTGCTGGACCTCGTCACCTCGCCGGCCTTAGCCTCTTGCCGGTCGCCAGACTGGTGGCCGGCAAGGAAGAAGATAGGAAAAAAAATGAAAAAAAAGTAAAAAAAATTAAAAAATTTCGAAATTACCAACTAATAGAATTACCGGCCAATAGTTTTGTGACGAAATATCTTCATCACTAATTAGCCGCGAAATTAGTCACGACACTTACCGGTAAAAAAGCTTTACCGAGACTAATTTGCACACGCACGGAGAGGTTTATCGAGAGAAACGAAAAAGGGAGAAGGAGGGAGAACAACGTTTAATAAGATATGAGGAATCAACAGCGAGAGAGAAAGAGAAATCGGGGGTGAGGGATGGGTAGATTACAATTAGCGACGAATTTAGCGACGAAAAAAATACGTCGCTAATTAGCGATGAAATTTTTGTTGTGTCGCAAATTAGTGATGAATATATTTTCGTGGTAAATTCCGTTGTAAATTAGCGACGAATTTAATTTTCGTCGCAAATTCCGTAGCTAATTAGTGACAAATGTTTTTTCCATCGCTAATTTGCAACGAATTTTTTTTCGTTGCAAATTTCATCACTAATTAGCGACAAATTATATTCCATCGCCAATTTGCGACAAACTATTTTCCGTCTCAAATTCCGTCGCTAACGTGCGGCGAATTATTTTTTCCGTCGCAAATTAGCGACAAATATTTTTTCCATCGCAAATTCCGTTGCTAATTTGCAACGAATTTATTTTCCGTCGCAAATTAGTGACGAATTTTTTTTCCGTCGCTAATTAGAGACGAATTTTTTTCCGTCGCAAAGTACGTCGCTAATTGGCAACGAATTTTTTGTCGCTAATTGGCAACGAATTTTTTTTTCGTTGCAAATTCCGTCGCTAATTAGAGACAAATTTTTTTTCGTCGCAAATTAGCGATGAATTTTGATTTCGTCGCAAATTCTGTCGGAAATTAGCGATGAAAAATATTTCGTCGCTAATTTTCCGTGGCTAAATCCTTATTTTTTTTTTTTTTGCAGTGGTGGAGCCCTTTTTCCTAATTCTTGACATTGTATTTGCTACCCTTCTAATATATATGTAGAAGGTGTACCAAACCTGACGTGAACGTGACAAATAGTTCATGTCAGCACAAACTGATTCATATAGCCCCCTGCAAATCATACTTATAAGGATAAATCGAACTACTGCTCCGTCAACCATGTGTACAACGCGCAACCTGAACTTGGGATGGCATTTGACTCACCTACTTTTTAAGAGGCTTTCCCCAATCGTCAATCATCCTGCGGCTGACCAACTCATTGAAAAGAACGAGTATGTTTTGCAGTTGTTTCGTCATAAGATAATAAGAAATATATGCAGAATCCTCTCTCTCTCTCTCTCTCTCTCTCTCTCTCTCTCTCATTTTTTTTTCTAGTTGGCCATTTGTGCTGACTCGCTCCACTACATCTTTATAAATTCTACATAACTCAGAAATTTAGTGTTTTCTTAGCATAAATATCTATGGATAGGGCTCAAAGCGGATCGATAACAGTCAAATCGAACCGAATCAAACTAAAGTTATCGGGTCAATTCGACTCGGGGAGGCGATCAAAATCTTAGTCCGTAAATTGGATTGGACTAAAATTCGATAATTTGGTTGGGTTTACTATTTTTGTTTCGCAAAACCAAACCAAGCTGAACTATTTTTCTACGAGTTATATGGTCCTGTCTTTTCGAGTTTGGAGACCTCATGTTAATCGGAGTTGGGGCAGTATTGTTACACTGAAACTTCATCGCAAGATGCAGCTTTATCATTAGATAATGACCGGGCCCCGGGACCAACTCCCAGTTGATGAAGTTTAGCACCAGATGAGAATCAAGAGCATTAGATCACAGAAACTGAAACGAAAATAGTAGGTAGATTTAGTTCGGTTCAGTTGAATCCGGTTTGGAACCCTTATATACTTCGGTTTGATTTTGAATATTTTCACGTGATGTTTGGCTTCGCCGGGTACATTTTTCCCATCCGAGCTGGACCATACTAAACCGCGTTCACCCCTAACCTCGGATGTTATTATACCCAAAAGTAAAAAAAGCTAAAATGAAAAGAAAATGGTAGGTAGATTTTAGTTCGGTTGAGTCAAATCGGCTTCAAACCCTTATAGAGTTCAGTTTCATTTCGAATTTTTCCAAATGATGTCGATTTCTCCCTATTCGTTTATCCCATCCAAGACGGACCATACTAAACCGCGCTCACCCCTATCCGCGGATTTGATTATACCCAAAAGTCAAGAACCTAAAATGGCCCCGCTCATCTCTCCTTTATAATTCGATGGAGAGCTATCTCGTGCGCCGTCGCCGTTCCATGTCCAGGTCTACCTACTCGGGTTTTGGCTCGCGCCTTGCTCGATCCACGAGATCCCGTCTTCGATTGACAACTTCTCCTAGCAAGCAATTGGTTGGTGCACGATGCGTGTCTGAAATGGTTGGAGGGGGGCATGACGATCTGCTTTCGTTGCTTCCCACCCATCTCACCAACCCCCTTTCTCCCTTCGCCTACTACCAAGATGAGAATCGTTCCCTTTGACGAGTAAACCAAACCATGCGCGTCTGGACTCCTACGTTGCGTATCACAAAACAAAGCTACTCTCTCCCCACCATCCCCCACCACTCCACGTGTCGACATCCCGAGGCCCCAGGGTCAAGCTAATCCTACGGCTAATCTCGGTTTTCAACTAACCCGTCGGGCCTCACCCACCCATCGAACTCAATGTCAAGATGATGGGCCTTCTATTTAAAGAACCCGACCTTGCATTGCCATCCTCAGGAAAATTTCAATTGAATTCTCTTGAGTTTTCCTTGTAACCACAGTAGGAGAAATACAAAGCAAAAGCTCTCACCGAGTTCTTTCTTCGCATTCATTTCCTTCCACTCATCTCTCCTCTCGTACATTATTTAGTATACGTGGGTTTCGAGAGGCTCGTCGAGCTCTATACGGCGAATTTTGTATCGGGGCCGGACCCGTCTCACGTTGGTTATCGTTCCCGCTGCCCTTTGCCGTGCACGTTCCTAGAGTCGAGTGGAGATGGAGATAGAGAGCGCCAACGGGAGCGGCTTCCGTGGCCTTTGTGTCAAGAGCCGCCACGACCCGCTGAACTGGGGGGCGGCGGCGGAGTCCCTCAGCGGGAGCCACCTTGATGAGGTGAAGCGGATGGTCAGGGAATACCGGAAGCCGGCGGTGCGCCTCGGCGGGGAGTCCCTTACGATAGCACAGGTGGCGGCGGCGGCGAGCCGCGAGGGAGTCGAGGTCGAGCTCTCGGAGGCAGCCCGCCCCGGGGTCAAGGCCAGCAGCGACTGGGTCATGGAGAGCATGAACAAAGGGACCGATAGCTACGGGGTCACCACCGGCTTCGGCGCCACTTCTCACCGCAGGACGAAGCAAGGTGGTGCTTTGCAAAAGGAGCTCATAAGGTAAATTTAGATTATGTCAATGATTAAATTACTCAATTTCAAATATAATATTAATAATGGGTCAAATTTATGATTGGATATTACTTGTGATCTATATATGTGTGTATATATGTATATATATATGTATGTATGTAATAATTTAAAGGTGGTAAGTACGTAAAAGCACAAGGTAGGTGGCCTACGAGGGAACCACTTCGCCGGTTTCTTCACCAATAGGTGAAGGGTCATTAAAGCTTAGGTGGCCATTTTTCTTTTCTTTTCTTTTTTACAAGATTTTTTTAATTTCTTTTTCAAAATTATCTGCAAGGCAATTTTTAACTAGTGTATTCTTGTTCTTGTTGAGAACTAATTTATTATCATTATTAATGATTTCTCCATTTTATTTTCATTTGCAACTTAGATTTTTCATGAACTTTTTTCTTTCGATTTCTGAATAGTGACAAAAAGGGGGCCGGAGAATTCGGACCGAGGAATAATAATGATGATGAAAATAAAATGGTAGTTTGGAAAATTGGTATCATTTATTGTTTGACTAGTGACAACTATGCTCAGGGTCATGTGACAAAAGGTAACATTTGTTAGACTTGGTGACATGTGAGGACTATAAGTGGCCACAACTATAGATGGGGGGCACGACACCGAATGATGGAGCCACCAATCCAATTGGAATTTTGTTGGTGCTAGGAGGAACATAATATAGGGTTCGGTTTGATATTCAGTTCAGTTTGCACCAGAATTTTTTGCCAACCCTATTTATTAGATAAATTGTCGGTGGATGCTCCACTATTCTTTTACCAAATATAGATCTTTTCGTTGTAGCCAATCGCTTTTTTTTTTTTCACTTGACTCATGCCTTCCAATTCAAAATGCATGGACCGGCCAAATTAAAAGGATGGATTGGACATAATAAATAGGCTCATCCTTAACTATTGTGTGTTGGTGTATCAACGTCTAAGTGGTGGATACTCATTAAACGCGGTGTGTGTATATATATATATATTACAAAATTCGTCGCTATAGCTGTCGCACCTCGCAAGCCGCGACAAAAAGCTCAAGAGTTCAAATCTGTCCTGAAAAATCTGTTAGCAGTCGTATTCAGTCCTGCCTTGTTTGTCTTCTCCCCTGTATTCACTTCACACGGTTGCAAGTTTAATGCAGAAGAGTCTCTGTAACACGCCCGAAGTTAATGTAGATGATAATGGACAGTCAAGATGCACAATAAACTGCACTTAGCAAGAACTGGGAGAGTTCCTTTGTCTAATGAAAGTTTCTGAAACCGGAACAGGTTCTTGAATGCCGGGGTCTTCGGGAATGGCACGGAGTCATGCCACACCCTGCCTCAATCCTCTACCAGAGCCGCCATGCTGGTCCGGGTCAACACCCTCCTCCAGGGCTACTCCGGCATCAGGTTCGAGATCCTCGAGGCCATCACCAAGTTCCTCAACCACAACATCACCCCGTGCCTGCCCCTCAGGGGCACCATCACCGCCTCGGGCGACCTGGTCCCGCTCTCCTACATTGCCGGGCTCCTGACGGGCCGGCCCAATTCCAAGGCCATCGGGCCCAACGGGAAATCCCTGGATGCCGTCGAGGCATTCCGGCTTGCCGGGATTGATTCGGGCTTCTTTGAGCTGCAGCCCAAGGAAGGGTTGGCACTCGTGAACGGCACGGCGGTCGGGTCTGGGTTAGCTTCCATCGTCCTCTTCGATGCCAACATGCTTGCGGTCCTGTCAGAGGTCCTGTCGGCGATCTTCGCCGAGGTGATGCAGGGGAAGCCGGAGTTTACAGACCACTTGACGCATAAATTGAAGCACCATCCCGGGCAAATTGAGGCTGCAGCTATAATGGAGCATATTTTGGATGGAAGCGCTTATGTGAAGGCTGCTAAAAAATTGCATGAGATGGATCCACTTCAGAAGCCAAAGCAGGACAGGTACGCTCTCAGGACATCTCCCCAGTGGCTAGGGCCCCAGATCGAGGTAATCCGTGCAGCAACCAAGATGATCGAGAGGGAAATTAATTCGGTTAACGACAACCCACTCATTGACGTCTCGAGGAACAAGGCCCTGCATGGCGGGAACTTTCAGGGGACCCCGATTGGTGTCTCCATGGACAACACTCGCCTAGCAATCGCTTCCATCGGGAAGCTCATGTTTGCGCAGTTCTCAGAGCTTGTCAACGACTTCTACAACAATGGGCTGCCCTCAAATCTGTCAGGCGGGCGCAACCCTAGCCTTGACTATGGCTTCAAGGGCGCAGAGATTGCCATGGCAGCATACTGCTCGGAGCTCCAATTCCTTGCCAATCCCGTTACCAACCATGTCCAGAGTGCGGAGCAGCACAACCAGGATGTCAACTCCCTCGGCTTGATCTCGTCGAGGAAGACCGCTGAGGCAGTCGACATATTGAAGCTCATGTCTTCCACTTTCCTGGTTGCTCTGTGCCAGGCCGTTGACCTGAGGCATTTGGAGGAGAACCTGAAGAGCACGGTGAAGAACACGGTCGGCAGGGTGGCCAGGAAAGTCCTGACAGTGGGCGCCAATGGCGAGCTCCACCCGTCTCACTTCTGCGAGAGGGACCTGCTTAAAGTGGTCGATCGCGAGCACGTGTTTGCCTATGCCGATGACCCCTGCAGTGCCACTTACCCGCTGATGCAGAAACTGAGACAAGTCCTAGTTGATCAGGCGCTGGTGAACGGCGAGAGCGAGATGAACCCGAGCACCTCGATCTTCCAAAAGATCGGGACTTTTGAGGAGGAGCTCAAGGCCCAGCTGCCAAAGGACGTTGAGGGCGTTCGAGCCCAATACGAGAAAGGCAGCCTCGCCATCCCCAACCAAATCAAGGAATGCAGGTCGTATCCATTGTACAAGCTGGTGAGGGAAGAGCTGGGGACTTCCCTGCTCACAGGCGAGGATGTGATATCACCCGGTGAGGACATCGACAAAGTCTTCACTGCGATTTGTGCTGGAAAATTGATTGATCCACTGCTGGAGTGCCTACGTGGTTGGAACGGTGCCCCTCTTCCCATCTCTTAGGAAAGGAAATGTCTTAGATTCTTTCTTCCTGTTACTTGCCAAGTAAATCTCGCGCACGAAATCGTTTATTTCAAGAAGCAATTGTATTTTCTTGTTTTCGGTTTGTTCCTTGTCTTCTCACAAGTGAAGGACTCTGGTATATAATTACTGAGTACACTTTTTACATGATATCAACTGCTTTCTCGACCAATCCAACATACATTTTTGTGGAGGAACAAGAGTTTATTATACCGTCCTCCACCAATGGCATCGGAATTCCACCGTCGGGGCATTATGTATGAAACTCTATTTATATTTGTGTCCTTTAAACTCACTGGCATTCATCTTTTACCTTTCATTTTGCAAATGGCGCGAATCAAGAAACAGGTTGAATGTACGTAAAATAACAGAGCCACCCCACCCCTGTTTTTCCTGTGTCCTGCATGCCCGCCACGTACTGGTGAATACTTTCTTTCGTTTCTCTTTCCAAACTCAAAAACCCACCACCAGCGTTTTTCGATCAGTCAAAGCTCGCATCCGCGAAAGCCACCTGGATCTCTCGGAAGTCGGTCGATCTTCCATGAATGGCGGTTTATATAAACGCCCTGATCTGTCCAAGCTTCATCCGCACTTCCATGGTGATTCCAAGCCAACATCTCTCGGTTACTTCCTCTGCTTCAGCCACAATCCGAGATAAAGGAACCAGCTTTCGTCCATGGCGATCTCATCGCTCCTCTATAACCCATACCCATCTTTTTGTACTCACAGAAGGAGCAAAATTTCTGCTAAACCCATCGCTTACACTTCGCTCAAGACCCAAAACCCTAACCCAGCTGCTCATCCCAATTCTCTCTCCAGAGACTACAAGGCCTCATCGACAGAGGAGCTCAAGAAGGCTTACCAGAGAGAGATTCCCAATCTAAATTGGGACAAACTCGAGGAATTGGGCGATGAATCGTTCCAGAACCTGGTTGACAAGCGATGCGTGGACAATGTTAGGATGCTGATCGTGGATTCAGTCCAGAATGCGAAGGCGGGACACCCCGGGATGGCGCTCCGGATGGCCGGGGTTGTGTGCTTGTTGTACAGGCATGTGATGAAGTATAACCCCAAGAATCCCAAGTGGCTCAGCAGGGACAGGTTTGTGTTGAGTGCCGGGCATGGGTGCTTGCTTCAGTACGTTTGTCTCCATCTCGCTGGGTTTGGGTCTGTTCAGGTCTGTAAAATGTTCCGGTGTTCAATTTGTGAACTTTCCGTTTGCCCAGTTCGGAGGATGTCATATGTTTGCTTTAAGTCTCGAGAACGAATAGTGCGTAAAACTGAATTCAGTTATTGCTTTGCTGGTTATTCATTTAGTTGTTGGCACTTGTTCTGACGATGATCGTGAGTTGGGCCTTTGAAGCTGAACTTTTGGGCTTGATGTTGGACGATTATGGTGTTGTTAGTTTGCTATGTGAGATACTTTTAATGATATAGGAGTGCTAATGAGCAGAGTCGCAGCTCTTGTGCAAGAAGTTTCTTCTTTACAATCACTTAAGATGCCAAATACTTATGAAGCTCTCTCCTATCTAAATGAAAATGTTTTGTCCGCGTAGTTTCTGTTGCCCTTGATTTGTCTAACTTTTTCGGTGGGAGCTTTTTGTCGACTAGAATTACATCCTTTGAAAGATTGGAGTTGCAATACTCTCTTCTTACCCTGTTCTAGCGTATGGAACTTTACCTAAGTCTAGATTAGGGCCTCTGGAATCTTAGCTTAGGAGGCTAGTTGCGAACATTTTATCTGCTTGATTTAGGAACATTTCTTCTCCAGATAGAAGACCTAAAGCGCTTATGCCAGCTTGGCAGTAGGACTCCTGGACATCCAGAGAATTTGGTTACCAGTGGCATTGAAGTCACCACTGGTATGTTCAGTTTTCAATTTTCTCTTGTGCAACTCGAAATAAAAAAAAAAATAACTGGAGTTGGAGTTTTATTACCATGAGAGACTTGCGAGAGGGAAACACATGATACTTGAAAAAATCAGCGGGAATGAGGCATATTCATTTCATAATAGACTCAAAATAGCAGAATTGACTCAACTGTGTAAGTTCAAGAAGTTGTTATCTGTCCTACAAATCATTGCTTCTGGCTTTTTCCTTTCTGTGGACATCTTTGGGCGCATTTGTCCATATGATACTTACTCAAAAAAAGCTGCAGAAATGAGGCATATTGATTTCATAATAGACTCAAAATATTAGAATTGACTTAATTGTGGAAGTTCAAGCACTTGTTATCTGTCCTACAAATCATTGCTTCTGGCTTTTTCATTTCTTTGGACATCTGTGGGCGCATTTGTCCTCATAGACCAGAAAGATGGTTAATAAAGGAAACGACTCTGGTCTTTGGTCCATTATGTACTGTAGAAGTCTTCACTTAGATGGTCTATGTCTCCGGTTAGTTTCATTAGCTGAGTTATTTCTTCAAATTTTTTACAGGCCCCCTCGGACAAGGTGTAGCAAATGCAGTAGGTCTTGCCTTGGCTGAAGCTCACCTAGCTGCTAGATTTAATAAACCTGATGCTGTCATTGTTGATCACCGAACGTGAGTTGAACAAACTGGTTCTCTGTGACAGCTTATGAGAAACCGTGTAGTTCTGATTATTTTTGGTAACTTTACTGTTGAAATATAGGTATTGCTTAATGGGGGATGGATGTGCAATGGAAAGAATAGCCACGAAGCTGCGTCCTTGGCTGGTCATTGGAAGCTCAACAAGCTTACACTGATTTATGATGATAATCATAACACTATCGATGGACCCACCATGCTTGCTTTTTCTGAAGATATCTCTGCTCGGTTCAAGGCTCTTGGTTGGCATACAATCACAGTTGACAACGTATTTGCTGATATGAGTCCATTCAAGGATGCACTTCTCTCTGCTTTCAATGAGACAGAGAAACCCACTTTCATCAGGGTTAGTAATAGTCATGCCTTAGAATTTGGAACGCTGTGATCTGTCACTTTAGAGCTTATTCCTATTTTAGCAAACGTAAAACCATTTTGTTGATCTCACTGAAGATTGAGCCTTCGTCATTGTCTGCTTGCTTCAGGTGAAATCTCTGATAGGTAAACTGTCTAAAAAAGGAGGGACATCAAAAGCTCATCATGGAACCTTCAGCGAAGATGATGTAAACAACATGAGACAAAATGTTAACTGGACTGATAGAGAGCCTTTCCATGTCATCCCTATGATATACAGGTTTCTTTTAATTTTCAATTCAATTTGGAGCTATTTCTAGCATTACACTTTACCCAAAAAAAGGACGGGATTGGGGATATATCTAAGCCTAACACAAATAAACTACTCATTGGATGCAGGGAGATGCTTAAGCAAGCATATCTTGGGGAGAGACTGGAAAAAGAATGGTTCTCCAACCTTTACTCTTACCAGATCAAATATCCCCAAGAGGCGACAGAATTTCAGATTCTTCTTAGTGGGGGTCTGCTTCCTGATTGGGAAAACTCGCTCCCGGTAATTGAACCTCTACTTGGCCTTACCCGTCTCTTTGGTTGTTTTACCGTTTGGGTTTACCCTCTAAATCAACGAGTTCTCATGAGTGCCACATTGTTCATTATATACTTTAAGCATTGTATTGAGGGATACACACCGATTTATCTTGATTAAGTGGTTCTCTCTAGTGGACTGTGTCTAGAGAAATAACTCTTTCATGGCTTCGCTACACTTATGAACTTTCTTCTTTCGTATGCCGGGCTACAGTGATTATAACTCTAAAACATGATCACTGAAGTGTCTAAACAGAGGTGGTCACAGTCTGATCCAGTGGATGCCACCTGTGGATACTCCGAGAAGTGCTTAAACCAGCTCTCTAAGGTCCTTCCTGGGTTGATTGGTGGGAGTGCGGACCTTACAACCTCCAACAAAGCTTATCTCCACAATTATGACGACTTCCTGCCAAGCTCTCCTTGGGGTCGTAACATCCGTTATGGCGTTCGAGAGCATGAAATGGGGGGCATTTCAAATGGCATTGCTTTGCATGGAAACGGACTCATCCCATTCGCAGCCACATTGTAATCTCAGACTACATGAAGAACACTATCCGGCTTGCTGCTTTAAGCCACGCTGGAGTCATCTACATCATGACCCACGATTCTATTGGACTAGGGGAGGATGGTCCTACACACCAACCAGTGGAGCAGCTTGCTGGACTCCGTGCCATCCCACGCCACCTAGTCTTCAGACCGGCCGACGGGAACAAGACTGCCGGGGCCTACAAGATCGCCATGGCAAACCGGGCTACTCCTAGCCTCTTCGCACTGTCTCTGCAGAAAGTAGCTTCAAATCTCATGGGGACGTCAATGGACGCGGTCAAACGGGGCGGTTATACGATCAGTGACAACTCAGGGGAGCAGATGCCCGAGATAATATTGATTGGCACGGGATCGGAGCTTTACCTCTGCGAGGGGACCGCAAGGAGGTTGAGGGAGGCAGGGAGGAGGGTCAGGGTGGTGTCGCTCATGTGCTGGCCTCTTCGACAGGCAACCGAGGGAGTACAAGGAGCAGGTGTTGCCCTCGAACGTGGTCAAGCGCGTGAGCGTGGAGCCCGGGTCGGCAGTTGGGTGGAGGGAGAGCCCGGGTCGGCAGTTGGGTGGAGGGAGTACGTGGGATGAGAGGGCGTGGTGGTCGGAGTGGATGAGTTTGGTGCAAGCGGGCATTATTTGGACACATTCAACAAGTATGGCTTTTTTACTGAGGAGAACATTACCCGGATTACCGACATTTTGCTGTGCAAGTGAAGAAGCAGGTGCTGATCGTTGGTGCTCTTTTTGATGGGTGAGTGCATGCTTTGACTATGTAATATAGTGAGAACAATGATCACATTAGATCGAAATATAAGATTGCACCGCTTGTATATCAACCGAGTGTGCATTTTATCAAAGGAAGATCTTTCAACATGGGATTATCAATGCTATTTTCTTTTTCTCAATTGCTGTTTAAGTTTTGATCTATTTGATTTCAAAACTATGAAGTAAACTTAAGAAAGTAACGAAACTGTGTTTGCAGTTTTCCTGTCATAGTCGTAAAAGTCAAAGTTCTATGCTATGAATTCCCATACTGGCTGCGCAAAGATCTACGAATTCTCATAGAGGCAGCTTCTTGGTTGAACTGTACCTAATGCCTCCCCGTTCGCGTTTGCGCAAGATGACCGAGTCACTTCATCATCGAGGCTCGTCAAGTACACATTCCTCATTCGTATCCTGGTGCACGGGTTCTCGGCACTGCAGTCGAACCTTACGGCGACGGGCGTGGCGGATGTTCCTTGGATGCCTCTATATAGAATGTCGCTTATCTTCACGCTTGACTCCTATTTGTCGCGATTGTCATTCTCAGATCATAAGATAGAATCAGGACATAAAACTCGACAAGAGGTAAAGATTGCGTACATGAGATGAATCACCTGGTTGGGGCAAGTTTGGCTGTCATATGGACAGTAATTCTGGTCAATGATGATGGGGTTATGGGCATTGATCATCCTAGCATTGATGAAATGGACTCCTTGCACAAATCCATTACTAGGCCTCGCCCATGATTTGATCCTTAATCCATTTTGGGTACCTTGAAAAGTGGTGTTTTTCACTATGATATTTTGTACTCCGGGTTCATTCTCACTTCTTGCTAGGCTTCCTATGCTGCAACCAAGAAAGTATACTGAAATCATAAATGGAAATAATAAAATATATGATGCACTGACCATCTTCAGTGTAAATTATACTTCAAGAAATTTCACACACTTTTGAGTGCTGGGCTTATCATTAAATACACATAATCCTTTTCACCAGAGATTTCGTACACACATCGAATCACTAAATATGAAAATTTGAACATACTTGAACATAGAACTCTCTCTTTGTTGTTTCCTATTCTACGATCCTGCAATCTTCTGAACTTTCGGATAAATGATAAGGATCTGTTGTATGATTCCTATATATCTGTCATGTCAACAATACACTTGCATAGAGCGAAGAATCGATATATTGAAACAGGATCGTGATTCTCTTAACTTAGAAGACTAGATCGATTCGATCCATGCACCCGGGGAACTCCTACGAGTCATACCTGATGCCATGACCAGGGCCACACCTAACGCCTTGGATCCTCAGGTTCTGAGTACCCGGGCCAATCGAGATGCAATCATCCCCAGTGGCGATGTCTGAGCGAAGAATCAAGACGTTCGTCGAGAGCTGGACATGGATTCCATCCGTGTTGGGGCTGTTGCCGTCGGCCTTCACTCTCAACCCTTGAATGCGAACGTTCCGGCACCTGTTTATGGAGATGTGGAACATTTGGCTGTCCATGGACATTAGATCTTTTATCCTGATGTTGTTAGAGTTGGTGAAGCTCAGTGTCTGCATATTAGAGCAGCCAGTGAAAACAAGTTTAATTCAGGGTACATTTCCAATGGAAAGGGCGATTTATAAAGTTTGGATCACTGAGTACTCAAGATAAGATCCAAATGCACCCACAATATTTTCTTTGCAGGTACTGCAGAGGAAAACTATCCGTATCTCTCTGCCATTGACGAGGGAAGTAAGTCCAATTCTGGAAGAACTGAAGACGCTTAAGCATATGCTGCATATGCTTATAAAGCTTTTCATTTCTTTTAATAATTACTTGCAAGCAGGTCCATTCCACCACTCACATTACGGCTTGCTTGAAGGTGCTTTATGATTGCTCGAGATCGACTCATTTGATTTCGAGTTGAACTAAAATGCTAGAGCTACTCGAATACTCAATCGCATCAAGCTTAAGCTCAAGCTCGCTAATACGTAGTTTGACATGCTTGCAAGTCTCATCAAACCTGTGTATTTTCTGAAAAATTGAGCCCACATGATGGTACTAGCTCTAGAAGAAGAAAAAAGAAATAGAACAAAAAAGTGAAGAAATCACCTCTTAGCCACCGAAAAAAGAGAGTGAAGAAATAATATCTCCATATTATAAGTTGATGGCACAACATGTCATCAATTTCAATTTTGTTGTGCTTAATGTGGGCCCTACATGAAATTCACATGATTTGATGATTTAGATGAAGTGAGCTCACATGTATCGAACGTATGCGATACTTATTTAAACAAAGCCATTCTCTCCCCATTCCACCTAAGCAACACTGTACTTCCCGGTACTAAGGACCACCTGATTTCCCGTGAGACTTCAATTAGAGTTACGCTAAGTGTCAAATCTCCAAATGAATAATGTACTAGAATAAAACCCTTCTCTATTTTTCCTCTTCCAACCTAAGCACCGCAACACATCTCCAACATCCAAGTTGCATATCGAAATGGATGAGGCATTCTAATGTTATTCGCAAGGATGATCCATTATCAATTTATCACTACTTAATATACTCATTTTGGGACTTATCCCATATGAAATGAGTCGTATCGTTATAAACGGTATCCGATAAGGATCCTCTTCAGTTGATGTACGATTTGCAAACAAACTAAGCTCAAACCTGATTTGACCAAGGTGTGGAGATTAATCGCGGGGTGAGAGGGTTTGAACGAAGGGTGACTTTTCATAGATTTTTAGAATGATAAATGGGGTAGGACCAATCATATATTGAATAGGGGAAGTATTGTTATGTGATACATGCCAACACAAATTTAAGTGGGCAAGTTTTTAACATCTCAAATTTCTCATCGGATGGGTAAGACCTTGTGATGTTATTCATGAGAAATTCATTCCCAAATGATCACTGTTTTGTGTAATTACTCAAAGTACTTCTTTAGGAGCGTGTCCTATATGGAATGGGCTGGCTTTATATGACATCACAGCTCTCTAGCTACACCACTACCATCGTTGATGGAAAAAACTACTAATAGCCATCGCGGCGGACTACCACCTTTGACCATGCTCCTAAGAAAGGCGCACCCATGAGATCTCCATATGTAAAGGAGATCTTGCAACCGAGATGTGGAGGCATCAAGTAGAGAGAGAGAGAGAGAGAGAGAGAGAGAGAGAGAGAGAGAGAGAGAGAGAGAGAGAGATTAAAGAGGGGATGATCTAGAAATGTAAGATATACAACGGGCACAAGTATGTGGCTGAGCGACTGACAATCTGTTTTGGAGAGAAGATGGTAGATACAGCGGAGAGGGTGGAGGATGTACAACAGTCGAAGTTTTGTAGCTGAGCAACACGATAATGGTGGCGCCTTCATGGTAGGTCGTATAACTACTGTTGCTCTGATATGTGTCCTTATTGTCTAATTAAGTGGAGGGGCCTAAGAAAAGCTGAGTACCACCGGTAGCCTCTTGCCTTTTCTTTTTCCTTCAAAACTTCCCATAAAGATGTCAAATTACTTTCTAAATCGGGTCTTTTCGGAATATCCTCAAATTAATGGATCCATAAATATTAATAACAGCAACAGGGGGTCGTGTCATGTGAAGAAATCGACCAATAAAATATAAGTTTCCAAAATCAAACCCAAAATATGGTTAGTATGTATATCATAAGAGTGATGTAAATTACCCTATATTAGACGTGTGATTGACATGTGACCTGAAATGTTTTTTCTCATTAATTAGACGTGTGCTGATACCACCCTATCCTAGCATGAAATTAAGTTTTCATTGGCGGCTGGACATGCGATAAAAGTTTTGGCCCGAAGGGCAAAAGGAAAAACCAACCCAACTTTAGAATCGAGCCGATCTCTGAAGGTGCAGAAGTTAAAGTACGTTACCGTGGCTCCGTCGGGACAGTAGCGGCCGGAATCCTTACAGGCCCACAGAGACGGTCCTTTGGCATCGAGAACCCCGCCGTGGACGGACGCGTTCGAGACCCCATTGAAGCTCAACCAGCTCGAGCCACCGCCGAGGACTCTATAGTCCAGAGGAGCCACCAGCGTTGCTCCTCTCATCCTCATGCTCACGTGCCTGCTCTTGCAAGGGCCTCCGAATCGCACCGGCCCAAGGAGGTAGCTCCCGCTCCTCACTAGAATGGTCACGAAGATGTCACCACGGCCGCATGCCGACGTCCACGCATCGCAGAAGGCTTGGGTTGAGTCGGCCACCCCAGTCGGGTCAGCGCCGAAGTCTAGGACGTCAAAGAGTGTGAAGGTAGACAAAGACGCGCGCGAGAGTGAGAGGATTAGAAGGAAGAGGAGTGTCCAGACAAGATGATCTGGGAGGTTCGCCATGTAATCGAGAGAGAGAGACAGAGAGAGAGAGAGAGAGAGAGAAATTGGAAATGGCGCATTTTTCTTGCAAGCATAAGGTTGAGAATTTAGGCAGAGGAATTAATGAGTGAGAACTTCAAAAAGAACAATTGGCCCATAGTTCGTCTGCAAATAATCCGTCAAACCCACATGGAGTCCCACTAAAAGACTACCATGTCTTGTGTAATTTGGGTATCTGATTAGTTCAGTCAATTACATAGCTCTCGTAGATTAATCTGTGCAATATTCTCTCGATATCAACGTGCCATCTAATCACGACACTGTAAAGAAGGTTCAATAACGAAAGTAGCGATAGATCAACATGTCCGATATGAGAAATTTCGATAAGCTCAATCGGATTGTTTGGTGAAGACAGCTTTAAGGAAGGTAAGATTAAATTTGCATTCATGTGACATGTTTAGTGGTTTATCCTAGGACAATCCCCACACAAAAAAAAAAAAAAACTTAGGATGTTCAGAGTACACTGAAAAAAACCTAGAGGCAAAAGCTTAATCAAAGCATCTCAACAATTTGTAAGGCAAAAGCTTATCTAGTTCATAACCGCCACTCAATTAACATTAATATTTCTCTTGTACATCAAACTGAATTTATACCAATCTGAAAAATTATTGAGATCGCGTAATAACTTCTATGTACGAGAACAAACGCACTCTCGAGACAATAATATTTGGTATTTAATCTTGTAATCGGGGGAATTCTTGCCTGAATCCGAGACTACCGGATCGAATTTATCGTAATTGTTAATTATGTGATGAGAGGTCCATGTGGACTGTTGATTTTGTGAGATCTGATATTTCGAATTGCGCAATAACTACAGTGTACGAGAACATGACGTATTGTTGAAACAACAACACTCGATTTTATCCTGTAATTAGAGAGTTTCTCGTCTGAAATTAAGTCCACTGGATCGAGCTCATCATGACCATTATTTTCAATAGATCTCCATGAGATTCACGTGAAATCCACAAAGCCAATGGCGGAGATCAATCCGGTGCAATAAACGCGAGTCTAAAGAAGAAATTATCCTGTAATCGGGGTGCTAGGAAATGAAACTTAGCTGACCGGCATGGTCCATAGGGAACAGAAATATGAGCGGGAAAGTTACTGTATGTTGAGCTATTTCCTTGAAGAGCCGAACTTGTAGGCAATATATAATTCGTGGGTTGGTTCAGCTACTTCCTAGAGAGCCGAACTTTCAGTTTTTCAGTTGGGAAATTGTAGGAGAGAGTTGATAGGAAGAAGTAGAATCAGGGTTTAGGTTAGGCAGATGCTAACCTAATTCGGCTACTACATACTCACAATTCTGGTTCACTTAGGTTAGACCTTGGCGGCCACAAACCCTCGAGATTGCTTTAACATGTCCTTTCTGGTTCTGCATATCCTTCTTTGGCACTCTTCGTGTAATGGGACAGTGGCAGACGCAGAACAATCGGCTCTGCTGTATTCCCTCTCTAGATGTTAGTAAGCAAGTAAAACCACGTATATCTTGTGTGTCCTTAAAATCTCGTGTGCTCATTTTCCTTCCTTGATTCGGTCCGTGTCCGTGGTCATTTACACCTTGGTCGCCTCGCCCTTTACTCGGTTGGGTCGAACATGATCATCTGCACTTCGGTGTTCTTAAACTCGATCTTTCCTCGCTTTTATTATAAAGTTGATCTCCCTTGAGGTTTTTTGTTTTCCATGAGTAGATTACATTGGTGTCCATTTTCGATTTTTTTTGGTTAGATCGCCTTCACTTCTAATCAAATCACTCAATCTGCAAAATTCATTAGAAACATGTGTTGGGAAAATGCGTGGTGAAGGGATGAAAATCAAGGGAAAAAGTAAAGAAAAGAAAAATAGATAATTGGGCAAGGCGTATAAATGATAAAATATTTTAAGGCTTTATTTGTTTAGCAAAAAATGAATTATTCAAAAACATTTTCCTAAAATCCATCATTTATATTATTTAAAATAATTAGTTGATAGAAAATATTTCGTTTTTTTTTTGTCAAGAGGAAGATCATTTATATGGTTTAAATTAGTTGATAGTAAATATTTCGTTGTTTTTTTGTCAAGAGGAAATATTTCGTTATCGACCACAATATATTTCGAAACATTTTTGTAAACAGTAAAAGTATTTCTCACCCAGTGCCGGCGAGGGCCAACGGCCCTCAGTAAAAAAAGAAGAAGTAAAGAGCAGAGAAAAGAAAAAAGAAAAAAAAACCAAAAAAATTATAAAAATAATATTAAAAATATTCACGTCAGCATCGGCCATGCCATGTAAGATATTCAGCATCCACATTAGCGATTTCTGATCAAAATTTGCTAGATGGACTCAATTGGTATTAACGTAAAAAAGTTTAGGATTAAATTGGTCCGATTAAAATGTTTAAAACTGAATTGATATCAATACAATAGATTTAGGACTTCCTTGGTACTTTTCCCTTTAAATATTATGTTTCTTTCCTTCCGTTTTAATATTTGAAAGAACGATATTTTGAAAACCTCTCTTTGAAATGATAGATTAAGACAAATTTGTTCGCAATTTTTGCACTAGTTAAAAATGGGAAAAATAGAGCATACATCTTCACTGTAAAAATTACACAAGCGGCCTTATGTACCTTGATTTGGGGGTTTTTATTTCACACTCCCTCACTGAATCAAATTAAGGGTGGATAAGTCCGTCATGGAGAACGTTTTTTACCCTAGCAATGCATATGCTATACTTTCTTGGAGAAAGTTGTGTTTACTCTCTTGAGTATGATTGTCGTACAAATGAAACATGTTTCGTGATCCTATTAAATTACAATAAACTCAAACTTTATGTATATAACGAATCTCTCCCATACAGAAATTCCTTCATTAGAAAAAGATGAAGCACATGTCGTCAGCCCTTGAAGACACTTGATTTTACTCACTTCAAGTTAATATTCTTCTGGTTGCCCCTAAAGTCAACATGGACAATCACAGCAAGAAAGAGGACTTTTGGGCAACAATGTGCACTAGTGCGATTAGGTAAATCCAATCCCAAAAGTGTGAGGAGTAGGTGTAGAGTGTACATTGCCCATAAAGTCAACATGGACAATCCGATCGTGGAATGCTTCTTTTGAATCGTCCAGCATTGTGATAGAAAGGCCACAATACATGTGCTAATTGGGTAGCCACAGCTTTGGCATAGATGGAATGATTGAACTTTACGATAGCTCTATCTCTATTTTGGTAGCATATATTGTCCATTGAAAACTTAACACAATTGACATATTACCAGAGATTCTTTAGGAAAGAATTCTAACGTGCAAGTAATCCTAAAAGGTCAAAGAAACTACGCCAAAAGGGGTAGTCTAGGTGGTTCCTCTCTTCCGCTCGCCCCAGAAGATGAGGGAGCAGTTCTGCCAAGAGGCCCTCTTTCTATGGATTAATTCAACTGAGCATAAAGCCCAAAGAAGCAACGAGGCTAAAAGCTCACAGCCATAGGGAAATAGAGTTTGAGAAAATACAGAACCCAAACGAAAGTTTTGAAACCTACCTCTTCCACGGAATCAGGGTTTTATGTTGCTAGAAGAAACTTCTAATGGAACATTCAAAAGTCTTACATTGGATCGGGTGGGAGATACCACGTGGAGAGATTCATAAGTAAACACCGACCCCTAGTGACCATCATCTTGTGTCGTTACTTTAAATAACCCCTTTTGAGGGGCTTGGCCGACGTGGAATGAAGCAAATCGTTACAAATTGTATAGAAGTAGGAGCTCCGCCAAGAGATTTGTGGTTCGTGTATAGACTAGGCTCGAAGTTAATCCAAGGATGAGGGGACTTCAATAAGGTGCAACTTCTAGCAAGTTCATAGGATGGCGGAGAGAACATAAAAGGACTAGATCACACATTGAGTAAGGGAAGTATTGTGCATCGACATGGGTTGATGGAGACGTTACTTGTTTAAGTAAGGGTATTTAACATCTAAAAGGCCCATATCATATGGGAGAAGCTATGCTAAGTGATTCATAAGTAAACGTCAATTCCAATTTATCATGGTATTGTATGATAACTGTGAGTACTCTTGAGTACTTTTTATCAAGGGATTGGTCCATGCAAAACAAGTTGGGTCATTATATCAAATGTGAGACAACGATGAAAGAAAAAGTAATGTCACCGGGCATATTAGAAATATTTATCGAACACTTTTTAAAATATAAGCCTAAAGTTTGAAATATCGATTATGCAAATCTCGATATGGAATATAACCTTTAAAAATTGAAATTCATTTGGATGCTTAAAAAAATCCAAAGGCACTCATTAATAAAATGAAGAAAACCCTCCTAAATGCAAATTCTTATAAAAAAAAACAAATCCCCTTTTATATTATTTACCCTTGCGCTGGAGGTGCTATCATATTGTGCTGTCCAAAAAAACAGGATTTTGCATACGACCGTGCTGCACTTCATAAATTTACTCTCTCTCTCTCAGACCAATCTCTTTGATTTCACTGCTGAACTCTTTTACATACCTATCTCTAAAGTTTTGGGTGCTTCATGCTCGTCGTTAGTATCACGTCTCCATCTGCTGTGGTAACATCGAACTCCTTTCTATAAGTCCTACAAGAACAGCGATCAAAACAAGCACACGAAACTCTCTTGTCGGGCATATACTATACACAGTATCATCATCAATGTATAATACTGTCCACATCTTGGTTGTCTCTTGCGTTTACCTTTGACTCCAGGTTATATCCAAGAATTAATTGGTAAGGACAAAAGTAACAGTTGGATCAGCAGCTCGAGATGTCATTGGTAACTCCATTCTAGAAGTCCTACGAGAACAGCAGATCAAAACAAGCACACGTAACTTTCTCGTGTGGGGCGTATACGATACGCAGTATCATCATCAATGTATAATCCTGTCTACATCTTGGTTGTCTCTTGCGTTTACCTATGACTCCAGATCATATCCAAGAAATAATATGGCCAGGACAAAAGTAACAGTTGGATCAGCAACTCCAGATGCCATTGGTTTCGGTTTTGAAGGGTTTCTAAGTTGATAGGCCCTCATCGTTTAGCTGTCTTCTGTACGCATCGTATAATGTATGGATAGTGCAGTCAACTATGGATAGCCAAATCCTTTCTAAGTTGCACTTGGATTTTGGAAGATTGCCCATTTTTGGCGCAACACCGCAGTAATGTAAGAACGGCTTACAAAAGGGATTTCAAAAGTGTACGAAGAAAGGGGAGTTTGGACTTATTGCAAGTGATTCACATTCAACCAAAGGGGATTGTTCTACCAGAACAAATTAAAGGACAAATAGCGGGGAAGGTCCCCATCGAGCTTACCCAATTTAATTAAATTTCACTTTTTTAAGGCTCTACATTTACATATTAGTGTACTATATCTGATTAAAAATTAGTGTACTATAAAATATCTCTCTCTCTTCTAGAAGTTGCTTAGCTTTCTCTCATCTGTTCTAGGATTCTTCATATTCGTATAGGTTAATTTTAGCTCATTAAACTCGAGCTTGACCTCAAGCGGCTTGCTTGTTTAGAGTTAAAATTTTAATAAAAAGTAGGTTTTTTTGCTTTCCCGCGAAAATTAAAATTATTATCCATATTTTAGAACCAAATTATAAAAAAAAAATATATGACATCTATATAGGGAAAAGTGTCAAAAAAGTCCTAAACCCTTTGCATTAGTGCCAATTTAGTCTTAAACCTTTTTTTAGTACCAATTCAGTCCTAAACTTTTTGCATTGATGCCAATTTAGTCCTAAACCTTTGTTTGGTGCCAATTAAGTCCTAAACCTTTTAAATTAGTGTCAATTCAGTCCTAAACCTTTTGTTTTTTTGTCAATTTAATCCTTCCGGCCAATTTTGACCTGAATTTGCTAACATTGATGCCTGCCGACCAGTCACCGGCGCCGACGTGGCGTTGACGTGGACAACTTAAATAATATTTTAATTTTTTTTTTCGACTTTTTTTTTGGGTTTCCTCTGGCCGGTCGCCGAAGGTTGGCGTGCTCAACCTCGCCGACCACTGGTGAGGGCAGCCTCACCCAGCGAGGCTGAGCCTCGCCTTGGTCGGGCGAGGCTCAAGCCCTCGCCAGAGGCTGCGGTGAGGGCGAGCCTCGCCATGGTCAGGCGAGGCTCAGCCTCGTCGGATCTGGCGAGGTCGGGCCTCACCGACTACGTCGGCGCTGGTGACTGGTCGCTGGTCGGCAAGCATCTATGTCAACAAATTCCGTTCAAAATTGATCGAAATAACTAAATTGGCACAAAAACGAAAGGTTTATGACTGAATTGGCACCGATTTAAAAGGTTTAGGACTAAATTAGCACCAATACAAAAGGTTTAGGACTGAATTTACACCAAAAAAAGGTTTAGGACTAAATTGGCACTAATACAAAAGGTTTAGGACTTTTTTGGCACTTTTCCCCATCTATATATTATGAAAGTTTCAAGTGTTTAAGTGCATGCATGATTTAGATTAAGCAAAAAATAAAAGTTGATCAATACAAGTCTCGTATAAGTTGATAGGAGTCGAATTGAATAGAGTCGAGTCAAGCTTGAGTATCTTGTGTGTCTAATTCAATCGAGTTTGAGCAGGAAATGTAATACTTGATCAAACTCGAGTGATCGAGTTTCGAGCACTAATACTGCGGATCTAGTCGAGCTCGAGCTCGAAGTGTATTGGCGTCCTTTGATAAGACTTTTATTGCGTAAGGTGCGAAGCAAAGCTAGGTAAAATGAACAGTAGAGTCCCATTTCGCGGCAGCCGGGAAGCAGTGTATATTTATTTCGGGATGTACATGTAGGTGATTCCAGACTCACACGAATGCACGCCAAGGCCAGCCAAACCCTAACGTTTTTGTCATAGGAATCGAGAGTTCTTGCTTGTAATAATATCCCATGGTCTTCATCGGGTTTTTCCTCTTACTTGTCCAAGACTAGAGTTATTTCTAGAAGAGCCAAATCTTAAACCGCAAGGAGTAAAGGAAGAGTTGGCGTAGACAAGTTAAAAGATAACCTAAACCTAATCCCTGCCGATCAAGAAAGAAACCCTAAACCCACTCCCAATCAAACTTAATGTCAATATCAAGCATGGTAAGCCGTCAAACCTTTTTATTTTCTTGTAGTTGTTGCCAGGATATAAGCTTCTTCGATTGGCTTTACTTTACATGAATGGAGCTGACTTCTTTTCGCAATGGGACGCACTTGAATATCTCGATTCATCTGTTGGTATTCGTACTTTGGCCCTCAGGTTTCTGTATCGAAACCTCGCATCTTGCACGCCGGAAGGTGCGCAAATCCAACTTTATACTTGGTTAAATCCAAATTCATGCGCGCAAGTCCAACACTTTTCTTATCGTTACCAAGTTAGTGAAGTGACTCCACTAATCAAGCAAACAAGAGAGAGCTTGTCCGATACAACGCTCTGTAAAGGCGCGATGAAAAGGTTGACGCCTGAACATTTGGTCGTGAAGGATTAAGCTGGATATTATTGTCCATTTAGGAGGGTGGCTCGTTGCACGCTCTCCTCCACGCGAACCCGTCTGTGCCCACACGAGGAAATGTAACTCCAGCACGTGACACTGCACTGGTTTCCTGACTTTGGAACATCGACAGCCTCTGCACTTTCTTGTTTGCTTCATTGGGTCCCTCCAAAGTATACAGTACAAGCACTCAACGTTGAAGGATATATGTCTCCCCTCGTATGTAGATCGATCCACCGTCTCGTGCGGTGTTCTCATCTGTGGACTCGCTCAACGCCCAGAAGATCGTGTCTCTTGTAGATCTCTCCTCTTGGTCCTCTCCGTGCGGCATAGATGCCTCAACCTCACCTATGGTGGTAGCGATCGTTGGCGATGGAGTCAGTGTGTGACCATCGTCTCGATCACCCCTCAATGGAGTCAAGTACGTCGCTTTAGTCAAGTGCGGTTCGCGTTATGAAGAAATCCTAGTCTGGGTTAATTCTAAACCATTAGAAGGGGATAATTACCAAACACAAACTAACTAAATCTGTCATGCGGATGTCAATTTAGTCTTGAAAACTTTTTAATTTGATCAATTTAGTTCTAAGTCTTTTGATGATTTGTCATCCTTGCGGCTAATTTTGATAGGTAATCAATGATGTGGACGCCGGCGTGGCACAGTCGGCACTAACTTGGACAATTTTTGCAAGTTTTTTTAAATTACTGGATTTTTTCCTTTTTTTCACTTTTTTCGTTTTTTTCCTTTTATTTTCTTTCTTTTTTCTTTTATTTTATTCCCTTTGCGGTCCACGGCCTCGGCGATGGCCAATGAAGGTTGCCAGCCTCAAGCGAGAGGGCCAGGACGCCCTCACCGGATCTAGGCAAGGGCATCCTGACCCTCGCCTATGGCCAGTGACCTCCGCCATCCATTGGCAATGCTGTGGATTGGTAGAGAGAAATAAAAAAAGAGAGGGAAAAAAAAGAGAAAAGAGAAAAGAAAGAAGGGCGAGTATGCTACTAAAGGTAAATTTGTTCGAAATATGAGTAATAATTCAGTAATTATCATCTGTACTAAAATTAAGGGAAAAATGCAACAAAAATCCACAAATTATGCTCTCTGTGACACATTTATCATAAACTATTTCTTGTGACATAATAAATCTCAAACTTGTATGTATGTGACATCTTTATTCTCCATCAAGGTTTTTAGATGATATTTTGTAAAAAAAATTTTAATAATTCTCAATAACAGAACTTTGACGTGGGGTAAATATGCCATACAGGTATAAGTTTGAGAATTTTTTATGTCACAAAAAAAAGTCCGAAATAAATGTGTCATAGCAGACATAGTTTAGGGTTTTTATTGGGTTTTATGTAAATAAGGAAAAAAGGCGAGTTTGTGTAGATTCGACACAAAGTTCACGGGGATCCGATATGGCAGTTTAACACACGCATTAGATTTACCGAACAGTTTTTCTAAGCTTTGCCAAACACAGACTTCGTGCGAAGGAAGGTAAAAAGAAACCGTCCGTTCGCTCATTCTTGTTCGTAGTTCATGGGGGCCTCGCGTGTTCCTCCCATTTTCAAGTCAAAGTCCACGTCTTCTTAGATGGAGCTGCTTTGGGTCAGTAGAGGATTTTAGACGCGGAGGTGGGGCGCGAAGGATGGTGATGGGTGGTGGTGGGTCGTGGCTGAAGTTGTCAGCAATGCGCATCATCACGCGCGCCCCCAAAGCATACGACGGACCAAAGTCCATCCGATCGGTTTTGGATCGCGTGTGACCTGCATAATCCGACAGATCGCATGTGCCAAGAGGCTAACGCTAGTGGTGGCCACGGTTCGGAACCGGCGGTTCCGGTTCGTGGCCACATGTGAACCGGATTCGTAATTTAAAATTTGAAAAAATAAATTATAAAATAAAAAATAAAATAATTATAAAAATATGAAATAATGAATTATTCAATATAAATTATAATCAAAATGAAAATTGTAGGGGTGATTGGTTCCCGATCGGAACCGGGAACCGAACCGGTAAGACCGGTCTTTTAATTTTAGAACTAAGAACCGAACCGGCAAACCATAGAACTGAAAACCGGACCATTGGTCCGGTCTGATTTTAGGCGGTCCAATGAAACCCTTTGCTCTTAATTAGCAAAGGATCATAGCCACAAAAGGCATACAACTTCACATTCTCATGGCTTGGCTTGGATTTTATAAACAACTCCTTTGATGGTCTCTTCATTCCCATTCGATGTGGGACTCTTGGCATTTGCATGAAGACAAAGCCAAAAGCCTCATATTGAAGGCGTTCAAGACAAATCAAGAGTCCCACATCGAATGGGAATGAAGAGACCATCAAAGGGATTGTTTATAAAACTCAAGCCAAGCATTGTAATTAGAGTTCAATACACCCAAGTCAAGCATTGCAATTGAAAATCAATGCACTTACAATGCATGGCAATTAGAGTTTAATTTGTTTTATAAAAATAATAATAATAATGAAATTTTTTTTTTAAAAAAATCATTATTATTATTTTTTTTATAAAATTTTTATTTATTTTTTATTTAGTAGAACTGCCTCGGAACCGGCGGTTTCGGGCCGGTTCAAATTTTTCGGGAATCGGAACCGGGCCCGTATGCCACGGGCCGGTTCCGGTTCCGAACCGCGGCCAAACCGGCCCGTGGCCACCACTAGCTAACGCTCCGAGTACGAACGGCACCGTCCCGTGGGCAATGGGCCAAAAGTAGCTCACGGCAAACGTCTTGATAAGGACATCACTCCAAAGGAGCATCCCGTTTCGAGCAATGCGCGGCTAATCGTGCCGTGTCGCCCGGGTCATCATAATGATGGAAACCTGCAATCCTTGATCGATTCGTCCTCGCATCGCCGTTTCGTTTGCCTCCCGTACCATCAATCAAGGGCGGGCAACGCAAATCGACACTTGGAATTTCTTTTTTAATCGCCCGAGCATTCGGGGGGGTGCAGAGAGAGATCACCGAGCACATTCGAAATGACCCTACAAATTTCACTGACCGATTGAATCTAATCGTTTAGTCTAGCGGCGTGCAAAACGGACTGTCCAAACCGAACCTAACCGGTAGGTTGGGTCCGGTTCCCGAGAGTGTCGATCCGATTCCCAATTCCTAAAAGTAGAACCGGTGTTCGGGCGATCCGATTTTTAGTTCCAAGGAGGAATGGTCCGATTCTCTGTTCCAAGGAGAAACCGAACCGACTAGATATACTATTTTTATTTCTTTAAAAAAAATTAGTAAATGTGAACTAAACCCTAAATGAACTTCATTGACATAAATTCATAGACAAAAAATTAGTTTGATATGAACTAAACTTTAAGTGAACTTCATTGACTATTAACAAAAATTAATAAAATATGAACTAAATCCCAAGTAACCAGTTCCATCGGACTACCAGTCTGATTTCCGATCTTAAGATCAATTGGTCCGATTCCCAATTCCCAATTAGTGCCGTGCGGATGTTTCCTATCCAAAACCGGTTCGAACCTAAATCATTAAATCCGTGCGGTCGGCAAGATCAACCTCTCTAATCATTCGTTGTGGTGGGAATCCTCCAATGTCGCCACGAAATTCATTTCCCATCTTCTCCGTCGCAAATTCTCCCAAAGCTGGTCTCGTGGGCTGACCTCAGCGAGTTCCGTTCACGAAACCTTTTCACGACAGAAAATTCGTTTTCCTCGCCGCCAGCCAAATCTTTCTGCAGCTCTCCTAGATCTTCTTCTTCCTCTCCCATAAACGTGAACTGCGCACGCGCAATCCCTCCGTTCTCGAACATCACAATCCAACAAAACCCACTTCAAATCCTTCTCTCTTTCTGTCTGTCTCTCGCTCTCCATGTGCTGCCGCAGATCAGAAGCATGTGCAGATCAAGAGCATCTGCAGATGCGATCCCGCCCAGCCGCAGGGCCAGCGCCCGGTCCCCCAAGTCCTCAAGAACCTCCAACTCCAAGTCCTTCGCCTCCTCCTCCTCCAACCCGTCACGCCCGTCTTCCTCCTCCTCCGCCTCCCTCAACCTGAACAGCTTCAACTTCTTCTCCAACAACAATTCGTCCTCCTCCGCCTCCGCCGCCCGCCAGCCGTCCCTGTCCAAGATCAAGCAGTTCTTGCCCGATACCCCCCTCATCTACCCCCTCCCCGACCTCCGACTCGCCACCGGCAACTTCCTCTCCGGCCGCCTCTCCCCGACCTCCTGGCGCTGCACCCTCCGCGGCCGCGACGCCGTCGTCTGCCAGCGCCGCCTCAAGCGGCCCCTCGACCTGCCCGAGCTCGGCCGGCGCCTCTCCGCCATCACCAAGAGCCACCACAGCAGCTTGGTGAAGCTTCTGGGCGCGTCGGTGTCCGGGAACTTCGTCTACCTGGTGTACGAGTTCGTGGAGGGCGCGAATCTGTCGGATTGCCTGAGGAACCGGGTGAATCGGGCGTTCACCGTCCTCTCGTCCTGGGTGTCCCGGATGCAGATCGCCGCCGACCTCGCCCACGGCCTCGACTACATCCACCACTGCGCGGGCTCCGCCACCGGCGGTGGCTGCTCCGGGTTCGTCCACAACCGCATCAAGAGCTCCAGCATCATCGTGATGGAGCCGTCGCTCAATGCGAGGATCTGCCATTTCGGGACCGCCGAGCTGTGCGGCGAGGCGGCCGAAGTGGAGGAGGAGGGCGCCTCCGAGCCCGGGGGCAGCCGGAACTTGAAGAGGACGAACAGCAGGGGAGTGAAATTGGAGGGCACGAGAGGGTACATGTCGCCGGAGTACCGCATCACGGGGCTGGCGACGCAGAAGTCGGACGTGTTCGCGTTCGGGGTGGTGATCCTGGAGCTGCTGAGCGGGGAGGAGGCGCTGCGGTACCAATTCGACGGGGAGGACGGCGGCGGAGGTTACAAGAGGACGAGCGTCGTAGAAAGCGCGAGGGAGGCGGTGGAGGGAGGGAGGGTGAGGAGGTGGGTGGACGCTAGGCTGAAGGACTCGTACCCGGTGGAGGTGGCGGAGAGGATGGCGAGCCTGGGGCTGGAGTGCGTGGAGGAGGAGGCGGAGCGGCGGCCGGACATGAGCCAGGTCAGTGCCGTGATCTCGAAGCTGTATCTGGAGTCCAAGGCTTGGGCTGAGAAGTTTGGCATGCCCGTGGATTTCTCTGTGTCCATGGCACCTCGGTGAGAAAAAAAGGCGGAAGCTTTCGCAGATTTTCTTAAAACCCCATTCGTCGGAGAGAAAATCTGTATTCATCGCCGGCAGATTCGATCGCAGTCTGGTACGACTTGGTCGGATTAAGACCCGGTCTTTGCGCAATGCTTGCTCTGCCCTTACACAATAGTACTAGCGCGTGTATCGAGCTTTGTGCGAAATGGGGTTCCGAGACCCGCAGCATCCCGGTGCAGCGGCACCGGCGATGAGCTCGACTATTCTGGACTACTGGGTCAAGAGCGATGCTCAGCAACGACCTCTCCACAGTCCTAAATTCGATTGGTTTGCATCGGATACGAGGACTCGAGCGATTATAAGGCCAAGAGGGCGGCTGTAACCACGAGTTCTCTCGGCAAACAGATTGGCAGGCAGGGGAGGATCTTAAATTGTTCAAGCAGGTCTGGCTGAGCAACTTCGATTGGAGTTCTGTGAAGTGGTTGAGAGAGACTTGGGGGGGTGGGCGGGCGGGCGGTTATTCTTTTGTAGATAGTGACATTTCTTCTTGAAATACTTGTACAGACACTGCATTTTGGTGAAGAATCATACATGTTATACAATTTTTTGAGCGAGTACAGAGGAGGTTCTCTCCGACACTACTGCGTCACTGATCCGACCTTGATGTTCAAGCGATCTTTTTTTAGCTTAAGAAAGACCCAGGAAGAGCGACAGCGAGCAGAGCTGAATCTGCACTGTTTTGGAGTTCGTCTGCCTCTTGATGTCCATGTTATACTTTCTATACATTTCTATTATGCGTTCTCTGCGATCTTTCCTCTTATGAAATCTATGATCCACCGTCAATAATGTCATGGAAAACCAGGAGATGTGTTGTGGGGCGCCTTAGAGTTGCATCAACTTCATTCTATCAGCAGCAGAACAAGGAAAAATGTTTAGATATATCATTGTCGAGTTGCATTCTACCTTATCCTGGGTACGTTCGATTCTATGTTATATGTTCCTTTTCCTGTCTGGACATGTATGAAATATTAAAAAAGCCAACAATCTTATTACATGCATATGTTTGTATTTATATCCTTAAAATAAGGGCAAACAAACCATATACTCACTATAACACGTTTACCCTAAACTCTTTTCTATAACACAAAAAATCATAAATTTGTACCCGTATAACACATTTATCCTCTTTCAAAGTTTTGTGAATGAGAACCATTAAAAAAATCTGCTTGCATGGACACTCGAAAGCAAACGGGACATGATTTAGTGAAATTAAAATTATGTTGTTTTGGCTTAAAAGCAATTTAATAGAATCTTGACGGAGGATAAATGTGTCACATAGATACAGAAAAAGTTTATGGTAAATATGTTAGACATAGTTTAGGGTTTTTTATGTCACCCAAAAAAGTTAAAGAGTAAATGTATCACAATTTGTATGATTTAGGATTTTTTTTTTGTGGCATTTTCCCTTCAAACAATGTTAGCATGGTTTGGATTGTCGGTGTGGCAATCCTATGAGCTTTTCTTATTATTTTTGTCTTTTTAGTAAAGTTTTTTTTCTCTTTTTTTCAACTATATCTTTCTTTATGGCGCACTTTTTATCCTTCTCTTACCATCAGTAGTGTCTTGGAGTTGCATGAACATCACTTGTTAGCAGCAGAACAAGAAACTTGTTCAATTCTCACATTATATGTTCCTTTTCTTGTCTGGACATGTATGAAATATTAAAAGAGCCAACAATCTTATTGTATGTATGTTATATATATAAGAATGTTAAAACAGTGTTAACATGGTTGGTTGTCCATGGGGCAATCCTATGAGCTTTTCTTATTATTTTTCTCATTTTAGTAAAGTTCTTTTTTTTACTATTTATTTCTTGGATTAATACCACAAAAAACCCCATACTGGTACACATGTAATAATTTTATCCCGAACTAATTTTTTGACTATCAAAAACTCCAAACTGATAGACCTGTAATAAATTTACCCCAAATTATTTTTTTGATCACCAAAAATCTCACACTGGTACACTTGTGATAATTTTACCCTGAACTAATTTTTTAATCATCAAAAAGTTCAAACTAGTACACCAGTGACAATTTTACCCCAAACTAATTTTTTTACCACAAAAAATTTCAAACTAGTACATTTGTCACAAATTTATCATATGTTAGTGTCCATTAACTTGGATTAATATCACAAAAAATCATAAATTGATAAACTTGTATATTAAAACCTTCAATTGGTACACCTGTCAATTATCACGCGTCATCAAACTTAGCAATGTAGCAGTAAAATTTCACGAAAACTAACGGAGGATAAATTTGTCACGGGTGTATCAGTTTGGGATTTTTGGTGGTCAAAAAATTAATTTGAGGTAAAATTATCACATGTGTACCAGTTTGAGATTTTTTATGGTCAAAAACTTAGTTCGAGGTAAAATTATCACAGGTGTATCAGTTTGGGATTTTTTATTATAAAAAAAATAGTTCGGAGTAAAATTGTCACAGGTGTATTAGTTTGGAGTTTATCATGGTATTAACCTTTCTTTCTTTATGATTCACTTTTTATTATTCTCTTACCCTCGAGTTCTTTTAGTTTATTTCTTTATGGTTCATTTTTCCTTTCTTTATAAGAAAATGTAATCGGACATGTTGATAATTATATGAACTTTTTGCAAGGTTCACGTTAGTAATTATTTATGACGCGAGACAACACGGTGCAAGGGAATGTGTATTGATCTCGACCAAAGATAAATGCATTATGCTTGAGGCATGTCGAGTTTGTATCAAAATTGTCCCACCTTGCTTAGTATGCTTTATAAAACGCTTTCTTTTGAGATCAACTTGAATAATTAATTTAAATAAACCTACCTGATATATACCCACTTTTACCGGTATGTTTCCATTGAGGTTTTTTATGTGTTAGATTTAGTAAGCGTTGACTTTGCTAGCCAGAGAGAGCGTTGGAAATAGTCAACCTTGTGGAAAGCTCGACCAAGAACTCGGTCAAAGAAGCTCGACGGTGAAATGGACTGAACTGATTAGGAAGGGATGATAGGTGCTTGAATTTTATAATTTTGTTGTGCTCAAGTGCAAAACTATGCATAGAGGATGAAACTAAGCTTATAAACAAAGTACATGCAGATGTCACGGGCCGATAATTCCTTGATCGCGAAATGCGGCACTTGGTAAGCTGAGAACTCCAAACTAGCCTTCATTCTATAGTTGTTCCTAAGAATAGTGCTGCAAATAACATGATCGTATCATATCGCACCACACTCGGCTTAGCTCGAGCATCCAGTATCTTGAGCAAGATACATAGAGCACTTTAGTCACAATAACTAGTTTTGACTTACTATGGTCTCATCAAGAGAGCGGCATACGCTCTGGACTAGTTTGTGCATAGGAGGTCAATCCCACCTCAGGGCTCCTAATGGTATATTCATTCTAATCTAGAACTCCTAGCACAAATCATCCTGACGCCACTCCCATAAATCAATTATATCATTCTCTCTACATCACTCACTCATCACCCTGACGGTACCAAGCTCCACTCACAAGGGATATGAGAGTGCGGGAGAATCATGGTCCGTGACATTCTCCCTGAGTCAATTTTCGCAACACCCTTGTTGCAGGCTATTCTGACGCTTCCTTGCATTTCTCAACCATCATCGGCACTCCTTGGGACTTACACGAATGGCAACGCTTGCCCAACAGAACAAGCTACTCCACTCCACTGGTAGCTTCCCCAGATCAAAGTTGTTCATGAATCTCCAATCACTTGTACTTCTTAATAAGTGTAGCATCTCTAGCCATTGCACTCCCTTGGCAACACCTTCTTTTGCCTACTAGGATTCTCTTGATCTCCGTAGGCCAATGGAGGGTTCTCCCTTTGTTGGCAACATCATACCTCCTATTGAGATTCGCCAATTGATCAAAGAATGTTATATTTATTCAGTGAGCAATTTGATTCCTCCCTATGCCCCTATTGCTATCTTAAAAGCTAGACGCACACGTTGTCCGAGCCCTATTAGGCTCGGCCATTCACTCTCCGCCCTCATAGAACCGGGAAGGCCATAGGCTTTGTCTGAATCACCCACCTACTAGAGGGATCCTTGCTTTGATACCATTTGTTATGGCTCGGCAGTTCCTTGGCTAGGGAATAGCTCGTACGGCACCCGATGAGTTGAGAACAACAGGCCAACTTTCCTTTTGTTGTTGTTTTAAGAACAGTATAGCGAATAACATCCTCATATTGAATTGTACCACACCCAGCTTAACTTGGGCATCTAGTCTCTCGAGCGAGATACGCATAACACTTTATGCACAACAACTGATTTTTAGCTTGCCAGGGCTGAAACAATGCTAATATTCTCAGGCCTTCGTAATTAGATCTCTAAGTTTAAATAAAATATTGTCATCTTAGTTACCACACCAGTGTAATTAATCCATTTAATAACGAATTTACTTGACTGGCAAGGTGAAGTTTTGAGAATCCAATTGAAATTCGATCCTTTACTCTTAGAGTTCATCTTTTAATTGGGGCCAAATTTTCGATAAATTTAAGCCTGATTGATGTGGAGGCGACTACGTGAGGTTGAAGGATAGAGTTAGCTCGAACCCGACATCAATTAAAGGAGGACCCATTTGACGTCCATTGACATGAGAACACGAAAAAAAAAATGTGTGTGATGGATGGGCCGATTAATGCTCATGTAAAGAAATTTGCCCAACCTAGCTAAATTTCGGCACATTTATTTCATTGAAAATTCTAGAAAATGATTGTTTGTATCTTTTGGATGAATTAGTTAAAAATATATGTTCATCAATGAAAACGTTTCGGCATAGATTGTGTTTTGGTAATAAAAGTATTTTCCGTTAATTAGTTTTTTCAAAGTTGTACAAACAATTATTTGTTTTAAGAAAATGTTTGCTAGAAACAACGCACATAACTGAAAAGTGAAAATTCTCTTTCTTATTAATCAAATCTTACAGTACCATTGTCAGTTTTGAATCTTGCAATTGAAATTACAATTGCAAATCAAGTTGTGTCATTCTAAAATATTTTTTTGAACATGCTATAGAAAACGACATTTTTTTAAATTCGTGAGATGTTTGGTATTTACTAATCTTTGAGAAAAAAGAATTCTGGAGACTTCGTCAAAAGTATCGAAATAAATTGAGGATCCTCAAGTTTACTTGAACCTGATCGACTAATTGAAAATTCTTCATCCTTAATTTTAGATCCAAACAAATATCCAATATATTTTACTTTGAATTGGGCAAATGTAAATCCAATTTATACAATCAACTCATCGTTGCATAATAAATCCAATAAATTAAAACTTAGGAGTTCATCTCTCATCGATTTTTTTTCTCTAAAAATATCTCGATTTCAGATTAGGCCGATTTTCGAAAACTTCCATCAAAAAGCCGGAAAATAATTTTTTGAAAATGATTTTTTTTTCCAAATAAACGGACCCCAATTTACAACGGGTCCTAAATCAACGGGGAGACAGGGTTTCTAGAAGGGGTCAACATCGGCAGCTCAGCTTTTACTTTTTGGTGCGCAAACAAAAGGTCGGACTCGTTATGGGACGTTCATGCGGCGCCAAAGATTCGGTCAGAGTCAGATCGAAAGAACAGCCAAAGTTGCAATCCGACGCTTGCATCAGGCTCTTCATTTTGTCCGGTGTTTTTATTGGAAGTATCGTTGGATAAAAAATCATCCAACCCGATAGATTCATTTAATCTATTTTAACCGATTTATATGATATGTAAATCTAATGGCTCGTACCCAATTTAACACATATCCGACTTAATTCAAACTGAGATAGATTATGGAATGAGTAAACGGGAGATCGAGAGAGGGCGAAAGAGAATGCAAATAAAGTCGCAGAGGTGAATTGTGTTTAAGTAAGTTGTAAACTTATTTATGACATGTTTTTTTTTTGTTAAAATATTTATGACAAACACATATAACAACTCGAGTTATCATTTACGGATTAAGGAATGGGTTTATTATCCATTTTGACATGTATAATCTTGTGCTATCACCTTTTTTTCCTTTAAAAAAATCTAAATTTTAAAAATATTTGAAGTATTAGAAATTAAGATCAAGAATCTACGTGCCAGTGTTTATATAATATGTCAAATGCAGAGGCGAGAGAATCTTCGCTCATATACTTATCATGTGGACTTAATTTTGCCTCTGTGATTATCACATGGCAAGCCACACGCTTATGTTCGATCAATTATTATTGTTTTTGTGATTTATTATCCTTGAACATTTACTATACAATAAAGGATAAAAGTAAGTATTCGTCCAATAAAGTAAATCAAGATAAAGCTAGCATATCATTACACAGATATTCTTTCTAGATTTTTTTTTTTTTTATCTTTTTTTGACTTATCTTATTGACTTTAAATTCGAAGGAAAAACAAATAGAGACGGAGTATCTTTAAATATGTGACATTCTAATTTAAGTTGAAATTAAGTAAAAAAGAGAAATATATCTTAATGCATGAATAACACTCATAATTTGAAGTATAGCTTTTGTTGATTACGTGAATAAATAAATTATTTACCCATTCAATTTAAAATTAAATTAAAACCCATTAGATAGATAAGTTATTCCATTATTGTTCACTTAATATTCACTAAAGTTAAACACAAAAATAAAGAAGACAAAAGTTTATTGAAACATGCATGTCTACATTATTTCAAAATGTTTTCCAGGAAAATGACAATATTTGCTAATGTTTGGTCGAAACTTGAAATTGAATTACTTTTTCCTTTTTCTTCATCCTCGGCTAGTTATTGACCACAGTAACGGCTGGCGATTGGCCAATGGCAATCTGGCGAGGTGGAGCCCCGCCTAAAGTCGGCGAGGCTTGAGCTTATGCCTTAGTTGTGGTCGGTTGCCAGCGATCGATCAAGGAAGAAGCAAAAAGAAAAAGAAAAAAAAGAACAAAAAAGAAAAAAATTCGAGTTTTTTTTTAAATATTTTTATTAGAATGAACGTTTCATTAACTAACAACTCGAGCCTGAGTGCTAAGAACTCGAGAATGGCTTTCATGGACTCGGGCTTGAGTGGCAGGGAATAGAGCTCGAATATCGATGACCCGAGCATGGCCTTTATGCACTTGGGCTTGAGTGCCGAGGCATTGGTCATGTGCATTATGGCTTTGGGGCTGGCCTCAATGGACCTAGTCATGGGCACCTAGGGCTAGGGCCCGACCTCGATGGATTGGGCCCAAGTGTCGGAGACCTAATCACGAACGGCCAGGGACCTGAGAATCAATGTTGGGATTTTCATGTCTAATCGTAGAGCTTCAGGTTTAAATGCTAATACCTAGTCATATCTTGGAAAATGTTATCCTATTTTTCAAAGAGGATATTATTTCCTTAAATTTAAGCATAGATTTTCTATTGATTCATAAAACATTTTCTGTTAATTCATTTTCCTAAGCGAACCAAACATTGAAAAATGAGGAAAATGTTTTCCACGATACAAAGCGAGTCTCAGTTAAAATCAAAACAATGGAGAACAATTGGATTGTAAGTAAAACAATAAAGAACTTTTTGTCACTTGAAGGGACAATTGAGGATGGGTAATGGTGTAACTAATTTTTTTACCACGAAAAATCTCAAAATGATATATCTGTGACACATTTACCTTCCCTTAGTTTCCGTTAAATTGGATTAATACAAAAAAAATCATAAACTAATACACATATGACAAACAAAGAGTAAAACATAAAATCAATACATTCATCGACTGTTACGTGTCATTTAACAAAACAATTTAACAGTAAAATTTAACAAAAATAAACTGAGAGTAAATTTGTCTTAGATGTCCTAGTTGTAGGCTTTTTATGGTTAAAAAATTAATTTTTGATAAATTGTCATAGGTTTACTGACTTAAGGTTTTTCGTGGTATTAACCATTTAGTATGTTTATCTTTTGGAGTATAAAGTGATGATAAAAGATGGCAAAAATCTCACTTTTTGTCTATGTATTTTCATGCTTTTTTCTAATCAAGTCATTACACTTTAATTTATCTTTTTAATCCTTCAACTTTCACATATTTTCTAATCAAATTCATCCGATGCCAAATCCAATCAAATCCAACCGACATGGCTGGCAAATAGTATTGTAGTGTGACATCCGTATTGGTATCTACATCGCTTAAAATTTATCCACATCATATTCAATCAATAACTTCATTGGCTAAATTTTTATGTTCAGGTCCACATGAACACTTCATACTCTTGCATCTTCTAACCGTCAAGTCAGCTAAATTTAATCAAAATTCGATGTCGGATGGACTTAATTAGAAAAATTCTGAGAATAGAAGGTCTTGTTCAGATAAATTAAAAATGCACGTACTTGATTGGAGAAATCGCGAAAGCATAGATACGAGAACTAGAACTTTCCCCGAAAGAGAATAAAAGATGCTTATTTATATGTTGATCGAGTCAAAGCAAGAAAAGGTATAACAAGGATGGTCCCGTCCCATCCCGTGAAAAAAATCACACGCAAAGCAAAGTCTCCGCCGCGGATATTCTCCTGCTTTGAACGATTCCAAGAACTTCAAACTGACAACCATGTATCAATGGAAAAATTCCTTCTGACCCGCACCAGTTTGGGAACAACACTGCAAAAAGACTGTCGCCCACAGAATCAAACAGCTCTCTGCCAACTACTGTTTAGAATCGAATTGTCGAATCATGTTGATGGGTGCAGCTTCCTTAAGCAAATTATCTATGATGCGAGGAGAATTACTGCATAAGAAATCGTGAAAATTTCTCTTTATGAATTTTGCTTTACAGATGTTGCCATCTGGTTGACAAGAAGCTCTTTTGAAAGATTCAAACGTTATCCGAGAAGCGGACAAGAGCGGATGAGTTGAAACTGCGTGGGACTGTGCATTGTGGAAGGGAAAGCTCAGGGAAGATGACAAGTTGACAGCATCCTCCTCGTTCGTTGTCTTTCCTCCAATTTATATACCGAAAGCGACCTCTATCCGTCTTCCTACTCATTTTCCTCTTTGAATATCTCCAGCTAAAAGGAAAGACAAGAGATGACATCCCTTCGCCTTTTTTTTTTTTGGTAAGGAGACTTCCCTTGGCCTTTTGATCTTTGCATTTCTGCGCTTTTCTTTGTTCCTTCTCGTGTGTTTTTAACTCCCTCCTTCTTCTTCCTTTTCTTTTCTCCCATTTGGCTCCCGGGTTGGTGGCTGCGCTCCAGCTGCCTCGTGTTGACTTCCCCTCGATCATGGGTTGCTCGTTGTGTCGTGTGATACCCTAGAATTTAAATTTTGGTTACCTTCCTCTCTTTGGGTTCTAGGGTTTTCTTGAGTTCGACCCAAGTTTGGATTATGGATTCTGGGTTTTCCTTGGTATTCTGAGAAGGAACCAGCAGCAAAACGTTGGGAGGAGCCAGCTGTTATCCAGAGCTCAGCAGAGGAAAAAAAGAGAGTAAAAACAGAGGTGACTAATTATCTTGAGTTTCTTTCTATCATGTGAAGGTGGATAGATTTTTTGTTTCTTATGGTCCAAAGTTTGTATATGGCTGAATTTCGAACTTTGGCTTAGTATCTTGACTGTATAATGAGATACCAATGATGATTCATTGCTGGGTTTCTTCTGGAGTTGTGCAGGATGAACCAATTATTCCAAGGTTAGGGTCATCCCATTAATTCAGCTACCAGTTGAAAATATTTTCGTCCATATTTCCGGGAGTATATTGTGCTGAGATGAACAAGCATTTGGTTTTGCGAAATTCAGATGCTGTGAAGCTGAATTTTTGCCATATGGGTGCAGTGTCCTAATTATAATTTAGTTTCATCACGAAGATGTTCTCTCTTATTTTACTTTTTTCCCTGTCTCTATGTGCCTCATAAGGCTTTACATATCTGCGGTTGTTATCCTTGTTTTCCCTCTAAAGTTGGACTCATTCTAGCATGGGTTGTGGAAAGAGATCATGGCCATGATCTATGGTATTGTGAGTTGACTTCCTTCTTGTTGGACTAAGGTGCTTTTCTTTGTTTTATCTTGGAGGAGTGTTCCGAAAAGTTTCTCAATCTGTTCAAACCTGTGCCTTCATTTGTTTGAAAAGAGATAAAAGAGAACATTGTCGATGCAAAATTATGGCTTGATGTTTGATGCCATTCCAGATGGACTATGGCAATATTAATGCACATATTCTTTTGATTTCTGGTAATTGACAATGACATGTTAAATGTAGAAGTTTAATTACCCTTGCTCACTCAAAGGTTTAACATTCCTTGTACTGATGATTGAAATGCAGGGCACAGACAGTGGAAACTATGAAGTGCTTACCATTTACAATTTGGGATAAAAATGGAGAACCAAAAACAACCAAATCCGCATCTGTCCGCTCTACCTCCACTTCCATGTCCACAGACCGTGATATGAGAACGTTTTGGTCTGAGCTCACGTCTCAGAATGAGCCTGATCTTAGCACAGGATCGTCTGTGAATGCCATGAACCCATTTGCAATTTTGTCTCAACGGCAGTGTAATTTGAGAGAATTCACATTCGAGGAGTTGAAAGCAGCCACGAAGAATTTCAGCCGTTCGCTCATGATTGGAGAAGGTGGATTTGGGGGCGTTTTTCGGGGTATAATGAGGAGTACTGATGATCCACATAAGAAGATTGACATTGCTGTCAAACAATTAAGCAGAAGAGGACTGCAGGTAAGAGTGGTTTTTTTTTAACCGGAGATATCATGTGTTCAGTAATTATGATATCATGCAACATCTTGTAGTAACAAGTTTGCAAAAGTAAAATTCTGTCAGAAATTTCAGATTGGTATTGTCTTTGCTTGAGGTTGTTCATGTGAAATTTGAAGAAATTGCCCGTGGAAACATAATATGTCTAAACTAGGAGTTGCTTCAAAGGCTAGGTCATATTTGAAGCTTTGGAGTTTCTTTTTACTTGGTCTTTTTTGAATTTTGTCGAGTATCATATCATGGTATTATGTGATTCCTCTGTATTTTTAGGCTTAAAATTTCTGTCCAATATCCTTCAAGACTGAACTATAGTTGACAATTTCTGACAGTTAACATTATTTAAATGACCTTTTGTCCGAACAATTCACAATCATAAAGTTAGCAGAAGCTATAGAAAAACTATGTACATGTTGGGACATGTTCTATTCTCAATAAATGTGGTCGAGGGGAGTTATTCTCGACTTAGGCTTTCTCTTAAGTTTCACCTCTACGCAACATGGATTACTTCCCTATATTTAATTTTAGCACTGTCTGATAACTTAAAGATAGTGTGATGTGTAGGGATACTTAAAACAGATAATCTTAGAAAAGTTGTGCCTTATTCAAAATAGGAAATCATCTGACAAATTCTGATGAGATTCAATCTCTTGCTCATCTTGGAAATTTCATTCATTCCCATTTCACTCTTCTGCTTGCAGGGCCATAAAGAATGGATTACAGAAGTAAATGTTTTGGGCGTCGTTGAGCATCCAAATCTGGTGAAATTACTAGGCTATTGTGCCGAAGATGACGAGAGAGGCATTCAGCGTCTACTGGTATATGAATACATGCCAAACCGCAGTGTGCAGGATCACTTGTCAAGCAGGTTTCAGACATCTCTTTCATGGAACATGAGGGTAAAGATCGCCCAGGATTCTGCACGAGGGCTAACCTACCTCCATGAGGGAATGGATCTCCAGGTAAGTCTCCTTAAGTTTCTTTAGACCTTCTCATTTAAATTATGATATGATGTTTGGATGGAATGCCCCGAAGCGTGTTATTGAAAGAAAAGGATTTCATGTAAAAATGGCCTACTGCAATGGAAGAGAGCATCTGTGCCAGGGAACTTGTGCTTTGCCAGTGAAGTTGTCCTCTGAAACTTCTAGATGCTATAAATATTGGTAGAGTAATGATACCTGCAATTTGGTTATCAGATCTGGGGAGATTGGCCTATCAAGGCCTGGAGGAAACAAGAAATTGCATCACAAAAGCATTGAATCCTGGGCATATGATCAAGAGGAATATGGCCAAACTCTGTAATACATTAAACAATCTAGTGTATAGGGTTGGCTCTCCCACCACCTCAATTTTTGGCAATATTAATTTTGGTAGACATGGACTTTTAATATCTATATTTTCTCCCAAAAAAAAAAAAAGACTTTTAATATCTATATTTTGTTTTTGACCGTGTCTCCTGATGTTCTTTCTGTAACTATCTTTGGAAACACTTACATAACATGTGCTTCGCCCTGAGAGAATCATTACTCGTTTTTTGTCACAACATATTTTGAGTCCTCATGTGTGAAGTTGGGAATACTCCAATAGAGTTTAGCTCATACCACATCATTTTCCATTGGGAAGCACCATTCAATGGGAACCAGAGAAATCAGTGATCCTTCACGCGATAAAAAAACTTGGTGTCCTCTGGTCTGAAACCTGGTTTACAAAGGCTGAGGAAGTATTTTGTGAAGAGCTAGAAATAGGCTATCCAGTTACTGGCTTGGTGGGCTTTAGATGGATCATATTGAAGACAAGATTTTGAATGGGTAGTAAGTGAGAGGTGGAGCATCAACGAGGATAATTAAAAGACAAAGGGACCACAACACAACTTGATCAGATGTACAAGTCCATTTTTTGGAGAGTATTTGAGAAGGCTGCATTGGATGCTGATAAATGCTTTATGGAGGAACCAAATGAACGTGAAGTTCAAGAAGGAAGTAGAAGAGAGAGATGGAGTGGGCCTCTCTTAAGGAGAGAGTTGATTATTCATGATGGTCCAGGTTAGAGTATATTTCGGGAGCAATGCAACAGATATATATGTAATACCAAGCAGTCTTGGAGATGCAATAGGATTAAATCTTTGATTTCGGATTTTTATTAATTCCCTGCCACAGGATTCTCACTTAGTTAAGTTGATGGAAGGACCCGTTGCATCTCTCAAGTAGTTTGAGAACCAAACTTACTAATCAAAACCAACTTAAATTCCAGAATGAGTTTTAGAACTTTTCTAGCAATTTTCCCTTTCATGAAATATTTTATTTGTGCCTGGCAGTAATTTTGTTTTCCGTTTATTTGTTCACTAAATTTTGCATCTCTTATAAACCTGTTTGTGAAACAGATCATTTTTAGAGATTTCAAGTCATCAAACATTCTTTTGGACGACCAGTGGAATGCCAAGCTATCAGATTTTGGATTAGCGAGGCTAGGGCCTTCCAGTGGAGAAAGTCATGTCTCAACCTTGGTACGTTGATATTGATTCTATGTCAATGCTTGAATTTTATGAAACGTCCTTGTTTCACTTAGACATAGAAATGAAAAAGTTCAAAAATCAATTTGTTACTGTTAGATGTACTTTTTCTTCGCAATTTGATAGTGTATGCATCTGACAGTCAGATGGTTGAACCCTATCGATCTATGACCAAAAATCCCGACCACAGTAGACTCAATTTTCTGGTCAGTTTATTGAGGATAGCCTTTTTATCCAAATCACGAGAATTGTGTTTTTGTTCATGCCTTAAAGTTATTCCAGCAACCGAACATAATTTCCTGATTTGCCTAGTCCGTTTCTCCTTTCAATTCAGTATTTTCTGAGGGAAGAAGTAAAGAACAATGTTTCTCTATCGCAACAGGTGGTCGGAACGATTGGTTATGCTGCTCCTGAGTACATCCAAACTGGACACCTCACGGCTAAAAGTGATGTCTGGAGCTATGGAATTTTTCTTTACGAGCTCATCACGGGTCGCCGCCCTTTGGAACGGAACCGGCCAAAGAATGAGCAGAAGCTTCTTGAATGGGTCAAGCCAAATCTATCTGATATGAAGAAGTTCCAAGCCATCCTCGACCCACGGCTCGAAGGCAAGTACTCTCTCAGGTCCGCCCAAAGGCTAGCCTCTGTGGCTAATCGGTGCCTCGTACGGCATCCCAAGGCACGGCCCAAGATGAGTGAAGTCTTAGCGATGGTGAACCGAATTGTGGAAGCAATGGAAACCGGGAGTCCCAAAGCCCCATTGAAAAGCGTAGCAACGAACGACGAGCTGGAAAAATCGAGAAAAGAGCGATTTAAGAGGAGGTTTGTGGATTCGATAACTGGAGAGATGGGGTGGTGGGTTTGTTGGACATGGAGACCGAAGCT
This sequence comes from Syzygium aqueum, assembly GCA_031216185.1. Classification (NCBI taxonomy): domain Eukaryota; kingdom Viridiplantae; phylum Streptophyta; class Magnoliopsida; order Myrtales; family Myrtaceae; genus Syzygium; species Syzygium aqueum. The sequence continues at coordinate 2,867,324 of CM062240.1, forward strand.
CGTGAAGACGTGCTAAAATGAGGAGGCGAAGCAAAGGTATTCGTCTTCTTGTTCGGTCACTTAGGATGAGGTAATTAACTGTTGTAAGGTTTTCTCTGCAACCTTTGGCTATTTTTGAGGTTCTACACAACATGTATATTGTCCTGTTTTGTGTGCATTTTACAGAAGTATTGCAAGTGTAGAAATGTTAACACGGCCGAGTGAATGCAACATTTGGGTTTATACAACTGCAATTATTCAATTATTGTTAAGCAACTCAATCTAAACAAGCATGAGGAGTTTTTGAGGTTGAAAGGACTGGTGCCCATTAAGATTCAGATAGACTGATGACCTGAAGGCTATCATGTTTTGCTTGTTCACATTGTTTTTTGTCTTCTTAGATTAGCTCATTCTCCATCTCTTTCAGCAGCTGTTCCATTCTATAGAAGCCTAATACTTGTATGAATAGAGAGTTTGCATGGAGAATTCACTTCTTTTCCCTTGGGTTGTCTCGTTATTCCTCTGGAAGATTATATCCATTGGCTAAAACCATATTTATAAGCCAAAACACCATTTTGTCTCGGATTTAACAAGCGTTGATGTTGTCCCTAAATAAATTTAGTATTATCATCTCGAGAGTAATTGCATACATGCGGAACGCATTCATGAGAACTAGTTATATCTATTCAGATGCTTTACCTCAAGAAGGTTGGCTAATTCAAAAAAAAGCATCAACTTTACCTTGTGTACTTTTTTTTTGTTTCAATAAAAAGCACCAACCCGAGTCTCAAATTTAGCTCCTGTGATATGAAATTTTCAAATTGTTTGGAGATTTGGGATTTAAGTAAAGGTTGATTTTTTATGAGACAGAAAAATAGGTCGGTCCAGAATTGTCACTCAAGATAAAATTAATACTTTTGTTTGGGAATTAGGCCTCAAGAAGGTGGTATTTCTCTACGAATTTAGTTTGATTGAAAACTATATTTGCTAAGAGGAACACATATTCCTCTTAAGCCAAGAAGCCATAAGATGCCTGTTCAGATATGGGTAGTGCCAAGTCGTATCGTTTGTATTGTATAAGTTCTGAATCAAGAGAAAATAATCTGGAAATATGATAAAGATTACCAAAAGAGAGAGGGTTTCGACACTGACCCGTGACCACAATTATCATTTAGAAATGAGCAGCAAGAACCGTGTTTTGGTGTACCTGTTCTACCTAAGATTGAGGAAAGATAGAGCATTAACAGTGGTAGTTATAGTCACGTTCGTGTAAGCGTCTATGACCAGCTCGGACATCGTGTGGACGAGCGGATTTAATAATAGTAATAATATATAGTCAATGGATTAGATCATGCTTACTAATTTACTCTGAGGAGAAAAGTTTCATAAAAGCCTTAAAAGTATTGCACTTGTGCCAACTCAATCCTAAACGTTTTGATTAGACCAATTTAGCTTTAGAACTTTTCATAGTTGTACTAATTGAGTCCATCTGGCCAATTTAGGTCAAAAACTGCTGACGTGGATGCCGGTTGTCTTATTAATATTTTTTAATAGTTTTTTTGACTTTTTTTCTTTCCTTTTTTTCCATGGCCGACGAGGGCTGACCTCACCTAAGTGAGGCAAGGCCAGCTCTCGTCGACCCTCACCCTTGCCCAAGTGAGGTCGACCCTCACCTGTGGCAGCCGAGGCGCCCCTTGCTTGGGCAAGGCTAGCCCTTGTTGGCAGTCAACATAGGTCATGAAAGAAAAAGAAAAAAAAATTCAAAAAAATTATTAAAAAATGTCCACTTTAGCATTAGTGGTGTTGCATAGGATGTTCAGTGTCCATGTAGATAATTTTCAGCCTAAATTAGTTGGATATACTGAATTAGTACCAATATGTAAAGGTTTAGGACTAAGTTGATCAAATTGAAATGTTTGGAACTAAATTGGTACCAATGCAATAGGTTTAGGACTTTTTTGATACTTTTTTCTCCTGCTTTAAGCATAATAGATAATAAAGATATCAACCTTCACTGGGACAAGATTTAGTTCGTATTTCAGTCCATTTCTTCTCTATTTTTTTTCTTTGTTTTTTAGGAACTTGTGGAATTGCCAAGGCCTGATCAAATCCCAAATTTTTTTAGCTCTTCCAAATCATATAAGCTTGTATAATAGACGTTAATTTTCTTATATTCTTCATTAGAGGGGCTCGAAATGCACTGAGGTTATTCAAAAACCTTAAAAACTTTAGAGAGTGGCTAATGTTTATTTAGTTGTCGAGCAAAGTCACTTATCCGGCTAGAAGGGTTACTTTGATGGTTAAAATCACAAATCGTGTGACCTTCGCCGTCCTCAGAGAAGAGATGACATATTAGCCCTAAAATCACATTCCATACGGGTAACCTTAAAAATCACATATGACGTGACCTTTGCTGTGTGTAACAACAAGATGACGTATCAGCTCTACAATCATTATTGGTTCGATTTTAGGGTGGGTAAGTTTTAGATTTGAAACTTGTAATCTGCTCTGTTAAAATCGATTTTCAATTTTTGAAACTTGGAACCTGCCATGTTTGTCATGAAACCGATCCTAGAACTTTGTTTCTTCAGTCCGATTCCAGGGTCTATCTAATAATCTGTTTTACTTTTGTTTCTTTTTGTTTCCTTTTTTACAACAAAATGATATGAGCAACAAACCAATACAAAGTAAATGATGAATGAGGGTGAGCGAGCAAAGGCGAATCAGAAACGAGTGAGGGTGATCTAGAGGTGGCCACGGGCCGGTTTTGGCTTGAAACCGGCCCGGTCAAACCCGGGCCCGGCCCGTGGCCTACAGGCCCGGTTCCGGTTCCAGAAAAATGTGAACCGGCCCGGAACCGTTCTGCGAAATTTTTTTTTTTTTTAAAAAAAGCTGCAGCACAACCTGCAGCAACCCTTGAGGCCCTTTAATTCTTTTTTTAAAGAAGGAAAAATTTTTTTATTTTATAATTATTTATTTTTTATTTTATAATTTATTTTTAAAATTTTTAAATTACGAACTGGAATCGGCCGGTTCGGAACCGGAACCGGAGCCGGCCGGTTCCGAACCGTGGCCACCTCTAGGGTGATCTACGAGCGAGCGAGAGTGAGTCGCGAAGTGTTTAAGTGATGTTAAAGAGAATAGAGAAAGAGAGAGATAGAAAGTAAGAGGGAAAAGTGCCAAAAAAGTCTTAAACCTTTTGCATTAGTATCAATTTAATCCTAAACCTTTTTTTTGTGTCAATTCAGTCCTAAATCTTTTGTATTAGTGCCAATTTAGTCCTAAACCTTTTAAATTGGTGCAAATTAAGTCCTAAACCTTTTAAATTGGCGCAAATTCAGTCATAAACCTTTTGTTTTTGTGTCAATTTAGTCTTTTCGGCTAATTTTGACCGAAATTTGCTGATGTGGACGCCTGCAAGCTGATGACAGGTCACTGACGCCGACGTAGACAACTTAAATAATATTTTAATATTTTTTATTTTTTAATTTTTTGCTTTTTTTCTTTTTTTTTTACTTTTTTTTTTGGGGTTTCTCCTTCCTCTGGCCAGTCGCTGGTCCGGCGATTGGCCAGAAGCCAGTGGCTGGCGAGCTCGACCTCGCCAGAGGTCGCGGTGAGGGCGAGCCTCGCCATGATCGGGTGAGGCCCGACCTCGCTGGATCTGGCGAGGTCGAGCCTTACTCGACCAAGGCGAGGCTTGGTCTCGCCGGGCGAGGCCACCCTCGCCAGTGCTTGGCGAGGTCGAGCTCGCTGGCCAGAGAAAGGAGAAACCCAAAAAAAAAAGTGAAAAAAAAAAGAAAAATTCAAAAAATATTAAAATATTATTTAAGTTATCCACGTTAGCGTCATGTTGGCGCCGGTGACTGGTCGCTGGCCGACAGGGGTCCATGTCAGCAAATTCCAGTCAAAATTGACCGAAAGGACTAAATTGTCACAAAAACAAAAGGTTTAAGATTGAATTGGCACCAATTTAAAAAGCATAGGACTTAATTGGCACCAAAAAAATATTTATGACTAAATTGGCACAAATGCAAAAGGTTTAGGACTGAATTTGCACCAAAAAAAGGTTTAGAACCGAATTGGCACTAATGCAAAAGGTTTAAGACTTTTTTGGCACTTTTCCCGAAAATAAGATGCTAATAGAAAACTAGGTTTTTAAACTTTATGAATCCAGTTTCAAATTCGGTTTGATTCTCAACTGGTTCTTCATTCGGAACCAAGAATCGGGCCGGTTCCCACTAATTCCAAAAGTTTGGAACCGAGAACCGGACTAATTCCAATGGGAATCTAGAGTCGGACCGGTTTTCGAATAGAACCGATTTGATTGAACATCCCCGATCACTATGCAGCTTATATGACTAGATCAATTTCTTGGGTGGTTAAAATCAATTACAGTGCTGGCATCGCTATTCGAATCGATTTTAAAATTTCGTTTTGCCATTTTGAAGGAAAGCTTGAGCGCTTTGACCGATCCTATCGCACAGGCCTAATCACTGTGCAGCAATACCCTAGTTTTGACCTTTTCGGTGGGAAAATATTTAAGAATGTGGAAGTAGTTGCTTGAGGTTTAAGGAAGCCAAAGATGGAATATGAAAACGATTTGACGTTGCAGTTCCAGAATAGGTTTGGCGCAAATGTGAATGCTCCTAAGGAAACTATCGAAAATGTCTGCCATTGAAAATTCTTCTGCTCGATTCTTTATTGCATAGCTAGAATGAGGACATGCCGGCCACTCTCTGACATCTCCATGCCAAAATTAATGGATTATTATTTGCCAAAAGTTCATGATCTTCTAGAGGTTCTCCGCGTGAGTACAAAGATCTCGTTATCGAGTGTTCCAGAACACGTTCAAAGTATATTTAATAAGGAATAAATTCGATTTTTAATATACTAATTGCATGTAGCATAAGAAGAAAATCTTTTCATTACCATGGAGTCGAATAAATACATATATTGTCATTCAACTTGTACCCTTTTTTTTCTAATATGGATCTTGAACTATTAATTTATGCAATCAAGTCCTTAAAGACAAAGTTTCCCAAACAACCAAAAAAAAATTCTCAAGCAAGTCTATCCTATGCCCTAATTTCGCTAAAATGAAGCTTATGTGTTTGTTAATACTGATTAAAAGGTGCCACGTCGAAAAATCTAGCGTTTTCCAGGAACGAGCAATCTGTGCAATTCCAAATTGCATTAACAAACGAAGAAATCGAAATACAGCTGAGCAAAAGTTTCAAGGCCGATGTTAACTCTCATGAAGTTCAACGGAAATATCGAAACGTGTTTTTTTCTATCTGCTCAATTTGTACCTCGAGCTGCATGATTCTCATTCTAATTAACTCTCGTTAAAAAAGAACCTAACATTTAATCGCCCGAGAGTACCATAAGCTATTCACACCCGTCATGGCTCCAAAGTGCTTATATTATACAGGTCTCGTCAAAGGGTGTTCGGAATACTTGTTAAATATACTTAACGAGAAAATATTCAATTTTCAAAACATTAATTATACATGTGGTTTTTTTTTGGTCATACATATCTTGAAAACATTGAAAATTGCAATATTGTTTTGGGTTAATAACGCAAATTACCTAAAACTGGTATACCTGTGACAATTTTACCCCAAACTAATTTTTTGATCACAAAAAACCCTAAACTGGTACACCTATGACAAATTTATCCCAGACTAATTTTTTGATCACTAGAAAAACTCAAACTGGTATATTTATAATAAATTTACCCTCCATTAGTTTCTATTAAATTGGATTAATATCACAAAAAATCGCAAATTGGTACATCTGTGACAAACGGAAAGTAAAACATAAAACCGGTACATCAGTCAACTGCTACGTGTCATTTAACAAATAAATTTGATAGTAAAATTTAACGAAAACAAATCGAGGGTAAATTTATCACGGGTGTACCAGTTTGAGATTTTTAGTGGTTAAAAGATTAATTTACAGTAAAATTATCACATGTGTATCAATTTAGAGTTTTTCGTGAAATTAACTATATTGTTTTTTGGGTTAATACCACGGAAAATCCTAAACTGGTACGCTTGTGACAGATTTACTCCAAACTATTTTTTTGACCATAAAAAACCCCAAATTGGTACTTCTGTAACAATTTTATCCCGAACTATTTTTTTGATCACTAAAAACCCTAAACTGGTACATATGTGACAATTTTACCCCGAACTAATTTTTTAATATTATTTTTTTATTTTTCGAATTTTTTTAGTTTTTCTTTTCTTTTCTTTTTCCTTTCCTTTTCTTTTTTTTTTCCTTCATCTTCATTGGACCAACAATGGATTGTTATATTATAATTGATACCGCAATAACGTGACACGTAACATAAATGCTACACTTTGACAAAAAAAAACATAAACGCTAAATTAAAGACTTTCTTTTATATGCATAAATTTTCATGCCAACCACTTTTTTCTACATTTAAATGTCTCTCGAAAAAGACATTATATTATTGTCATGTCTTTCTTATTTTTTGATGCAAGTGGACAGGCAAACTAATGGGGTCCAACACAAGTTTGTTACCTAAGCTTGGAGTGCAGCTAATCAACAATTTCCAAACGTCCTGCTTGCCAAGTTAATTTAATAGGTTAATTTACAAAATTAGTATATTTTATATATAAGATGAGAGATATTATATGTGAATGGCAATTCATAAATCAATATGATCACTTGAAATATATAATAAATAAAACGCAAGAAGAATTTTTTATACTATTTCTAATTGATATAGTAAGAAATTATAAAGAAAAAAAATTATAGATACAAACTTACGAATTTAATTTCAATTTAATATGCCTTACCAAATTCGCACTTCCTGAATTTTTTTTTGTTGGAGGTTAAAGATGAAGAAAAAAAAGAAAAGAAAAGGAAAAAGAAAAGATAAGAAAAACTAAAAAAAATTCGAAAAAATAAAAATAATATTAAAAAATTAATTCGGCGTAAAATTATCACAGATGTACCAGTTTGGGGGTTTTTGTGGTAAAAAAAATAATTTGGAGTAAAATTATCATAGATGTACCAGTTTGAAATTTTTTTATGATAAAAAACATAATTAAAATAAATCTATCATAAATATATTAATTTAAAATTTTTCGCGATATTAACACTTATTTTTTTAAAGCACGATGGAATATGATGTCAAAAGCTCCGAACAGGGGGGGTCCACATCCCAAGAACCGACCATGCGACGCACCCGATCCCAAACCGGGACAGCGGAAGGCAAAAGGGCAGGCGCACAGCCGCCGAGGCACCGCCTGTGCCGGTTGCCGGTGAATCCCCGCCCCCCAGCCCACGTCAGACCGCAGCGGTTCCCGGTTTCACACGCGCGGACCTACAAATTTCAACTGTCTCGGGGGAAGGAAGATATCGCCAAGAAGATTGTCAAGAAGATCACGGCGTCAACACCCGCGCCACGATCCTTTCTTTCCCCCGACTTTCGACGATTCGTGACGTGGGCTGCAGTGAAACCCCACCCATAAAAAACCACGGAAGGCGACAAAGAAGGGAACAAGGAAAAGGTACGCAAGGTGGAGGACGAGCGGATGCTTGCACCTGTGCAAGAAAAGGAGAAGATCTTTGGTTTCTTTCAAGCTGGGAAGGTTTTAATTCTGGGTTCAATACTTTGTGTTTGATTCCGAGGTATGATGTTTCTCCGCCGCCCTCTGAGCTTTATCCTTTTCCTGGGAATGCAAAAAGTTGCTATCTTTCTTTTGATCGCTTGTCGTTTGCTCCCTGTTTGGCGTGTTGGTTTGTTCTTGTGTTGGCGATTTGGGTTTCATCTCGGCGTTTAAGGAAGTGGGTTTGGGAAGAACAGCTCTGTTCTTTTTTTTTTTTTGGAGATGGGGGGCTCTGGCTGATGATTTGGTTCCTAATTATCGGATCATTGGATTTTCTAGTTCTTTTTCAATTGTGTCAGCGTCGTTTCTCGTCTCTTTGTCGAACCTGTTGATTGCCACGCTTTCTTTGCCTTTGCTTCATCGATGATCATAACTGGGTTGGTAGGTTGTCGAAGCTACGAATGAGAAGGACAGTTTTTGTATTATTATCGACTTTTCTTTTTTGTCCATGTCCATACTTTAGCGTTGGTAGCCGCCTGCTTCTTCAAATTATTTGCAATTGAGATCGCGTGATGGCTGTGTCATCTGAACATCTAAATTCAATTTCGGCAATTTGAGTGGGTACGGTTCTTTTAATTTTTCGAAATAATTTGTCTTATGAGTTTCTTTATATGAGTAATTACCAGCTATGGTCCCGATTTTATTAACTTTTTTGCCAAGAGAAAGAATCTTCTTTGCCTGAATGCATATGATTGATCGTTGATGGTACGGCTTTGGATATAATTAGATTCCTCGTTTTTGTCATCCAGATCTTTTGTTTTTCTCTATTTCGTCGAGTCGGTTGTACATTGCACTGGATAACATGACCATGCACGACCAAGATCCCAATCTTGTACGCTGGGGCCTCCATCAACTTCTGGATGTTTGCTCTATTTCCAATGCCGGTTCATGTGGCTGTGTAACTCAATATGATCCAGACTTGAGTAGTGTCGAACACGTGAGAGAAGGCTACGTCGAAGCAGATCAAGCAGGCTATGTCGAAGCAGAACAACCAAGTGTGGAGAATGATGAGATGATTGCGCATGCTTTGCAAGAAGAACTTTCACGACTCAATCTTGAAGAAGCATCTGGTGCGTCAACTTCTGGAATCGAACAATTACAAGCTTCGGTTTTGACCCAGGATTGGCTTGCTCCTTCAAAGAGATACTCTGATGCTGAAGGTGAGTTAATTTCTGGGTGTTTCTCCACTGGCTTTGTTGCGACCTTCTTAGTTTTGAGCTTTTTAATAACACACAGGATGGGAAAATGATCAACGATTGGAAGATCGAAAAGAGGACGGAGCATGTGATGAGGTGGGAAATGCTAATTCATGTTCCAGCTCAGGGTCTGATTATGATGTGGATATGCTACACATGGCAGATGACTCTGTGCTTGATGGTGAAGTTGGCAAGAGGTTGAATCAGATGGTCCCTGTTCGTGTGAGTGTTTCCACCGTGCTGAGCTTACTGTCACCTTTTATTGTTTAGTGCACAAAGATTATTTGGTACATTTCTCTTCCTAAACATTTCTCTTCCTAAACAATGACAATGTTCTAACTCATAGCATGTTGCCAGACTAAATGAAGTTCTATCCAGTTGCCACTAGAAACAGGGTTTTTAAGCAAGAGTTGCCTTAACATGTGTAGAATATTTGTCCATGCATCTCATGGATGTAGGGCACAGTCTGGGGTTTTGCACGATTAAGAGTTTTGATGAATTAAGCATCTGTGGACAAAGTTATCGTCTAAGGAGGTTAGCATCTATTCTTCTTATGGATAAGGGCTGTGTTGAAGGACTTGAAACCCATGAATGAGCTATATTGTCAGATGCTTGCTCAGTCAAAATCCTGTGATTTCAGCAACCTCAACCTGTTATTTAACTTGGCCAAAAAGACCTATTATCTAATCATTTTTAAGACCGTCAGTATGGTGATTTGGAATGTCACTTCTCTATCATGCACTAGAACCAATCAATACATAGGATGAATGATTGCTCCATTGTCCAAGATTGATCACTCAAGTGAGTGGCCAAAATTACGAGTTGCAGTGACCGGTTAAATGCTGATGCCAGGAATATCTTTGACCGCACTCTGAGCCTTTGTGCAGAAAAAGTTCAATTGGCAAGACTTGATGCTTTCTGGTCTTGACAATTTTACGATGTGGTTATGGATGTAAAACCTAGCTTGTGGTTTGTTTTTTAATGGTTAACAGAACATCGACATCTCTGTGCCAGCAAATTTGATTAAATATGTTGTACTTTCCCATCTCCTTGTAATCGAAATGTTGCTGTTCATGATTCCTCTGATTCTTTTTGCAGCATGTGCCTAAAATTAATGGTGAAATACCTTCTGTAGAAGAAGAGGTGTCGGATCATCAAAGGCTGCTAGACAGGTTTTGTTCTTTCTTATTTTTTTTTAATTTCTGGACTAAAGCTAGACAGGTCTTGTTCATATCTAACTTTTGTTGGATGATGTGATATTTAAATGTCAAGTGGATGGTTCTCTCTGAGGATCAAATACTCTTAAGGCAAAACAGAGAAGATCATTTGGTGGTTTTATCAAGCAAACTGGTTTGGTATCTAGGTAGGATTGATCTAGAAAATTTCTACAGTAGGTGAAAATTATTTGAAAAATAAATCTATCAGTTGGTTTCAATGATTAGGATAGTGCTTTGGCACTTACATTAGTAAGTATGGCATGTAGGTCTTATTTATGTGTGTTATCTCCATCTTCACTATATATGTATGATCGATTATGTTTTCTTTCTAAGTTGTGCAAATTGGGAAAAGAAGTTGGACTTCCGTTTATTTTGTTTCTGCTTCTTAAAATTATGATTGGGGCATGACAAATACTTCGAAAGCTTGAGCTGTATGGCTGTCTTCTAGTTATATTGAATTTAGGCGAGCTAACTGGCCCAACCGCTTGATACCATGCGGACTTACATGCTGTTTAATCTTTTTATCTGTTGCAGGTTACAGTTATACAATCTTGTTGAAAATAAAATCCAGGGAGATGGTAACTGCCAGGTTGGTTAACACACTAAAACTTTCATAGTTCATGGAATCATGTGTTTCATATATCAAGTATCATCATTTTCATTTTGTCACGGTGATTAAATTTTTTATGTGTTGTCTCATGTTTCGACCATGCATCAATCTCTCTCCTTTCTGTTGTCAATTGTTTCTGGCCATCGAGGCTGTTTTCCTTTTTTGTGGTGTTTCCACGTCCTTTTATCAACATACGTGATTGAGACACTCATTACTCGAACTTTTTATCAGTTTCGTGCCTTATCAGACCAACTATATCGATCACCTGAGCACCACAGATTTGTGAGGCAGCAAATTGTTCAACAGGTAGTGCACAGCTGTGGTGGGGATTTAAACTGATGTTCTTTGCGATAATTCTGATGTTTATTTCTTTTGGCTTTATGATTGTTAATATAATCAGCTGAAGTCGTGTCCAAAGATGTATGATGGCTATGTTCCAATGGCTTTCGGCGACTATTTGCAGAGAATGAGCAAGTAGGCAGTCATTTTTTTATGGTTGTTCTCATCCTTTGCTGACATAAATTTTATTTATTTATCTTTTGTTTGTTTTGGTTGACTAGGAGTGGAGAATGGGGTGATCATGTCACACTGCAAGCTGCTGCAGATTCCGTATGATCTATGACCTTTTTCCTACTTCCATTCAACCTTATTCACATGGCCCTCTTGTTGTCTTAATTGATAAATCAGCCATAACAAAATGTGTGTCAGTTGACTGTTGTGGTTTAATTATCGTTGATGTATGAGTAAATGTGTGTCAGTTGACTGTTGTGGTTTAATTATCCTTGATGTATGAGTAAGATGTAACTGCCAGAGGTATTTGCTTATTCTCCTCCAAGAATACTTCGTTCATAATCTATTTTTTTTAATCTTTGTAATAGTTTTCATTACAAAGTATTTGTAATGAAGGGTTGAATGAAAACTGACATTGAGTTAGGTTAGTTCAGAAATCATATATCACAGATGGATTAAAAAGTTTGCAAGGATGAATGGAGAATCAAAAACATAATTAGATTTATGTGGATGGTATTTCATTTCATTTGGTAAACCCCTTTGTAATGATAACTTATGGTGCGGCCGGTTGTGTGAGGGTAGAGTTTCTCTCTGATTGACCTCTCATCAATTGGCTTCTCCAGTTTAGCAGCCACCATTATTGGACCAGTAAAAGGGGTGCTGGTGAAATAGTGGTGCTAAACATGTGAATATGGAAAGTGATGATATACTTTGCGTCATTGAAAAGGAAAAGGAAAAGAAAAGGTTTGGTAGTGAAATCTTCTTTTCGAACCTCACTTAATGGGATAAACTTGTGATTGTCATTGTCATTGTGGTGGTTTGATTAGTTAAATCAATGGAGCCTGAGTGACTTTTCCCTCTCTGTCAGTGGATAGAGATTATTAATGCATTCTTCTTGCTCAATTACAGTATGGAGTCAGGATTTTGGTGATCACTTCTTTTAAGGACACGTGCTACATTGAGATCCTTCCACATATTTCCAAGTCTAAACGAGGTAATATTTTCTTTATTTACTTATTGTCATTATGAAAGATGATTGTTATGTACCTCTTGATCTATACCATGGCCTAAAGGATTCTATGCATCGCACTGCAATATTTTAAAGGAAAGCTGAATATAAGACCTTAATGTTAATCTGCAAGGTGGATGGTTCATGAAATTTTGCATACTGATTGGTCAACATCCAAACCTCTGGAAATATGTTACTTAATACTCTTGATGTAATCTGCGGAGACCATTAGCATGTGGGTGTCCTAAATTCATACCATTCAGTAGCAGACTCTCCTTGCCTTTTCTCTTTGGCTGTTTACACGGTCTCCCCAGTTCTCCACTTTTCTCTCGGATATTTATATATAATTTGCAACAGTTTTGGACATAGGTGAGTAAAGCTTAGTTTAGGTAGACCACTTGGTCTCGTTCTCTTAATTTCTGCACGGATGATGATCTGTTTCAGTTCATTCCACTTGTTTACCTAGTAATTTTGGAAGTCTCCACATACTATGATGCTAGTTGCATTTGGTAATATTCAACTTGTGCACTACTCTCCTGGTTGGTAGAGTAGATCTGATTGTACGGATAAAGTATCCAGCTTGTCCATTTGTTCATACCCCTCTTGCTGTATAGAGTCTAATAGGTACACTGTCATCTCTTCCATCATTTTATTGGCAATCTGTTGCAACGGGAGGAAAAAGTTTCGAGGGTATCTAAAGACATCGTGGTTGTTCCAATTATTTGTACATGAATGCACAATTCAGAGTTGCTAGATAGTGCATCTCTGGGTTGACTGTTCTTTGTTTATTATTTCTCGGGTCAAAAGTATTCCTTGTTTATTATTTGAGTGGATATGTGCTACTGAGTATCGAATATTAGTTAAATGACGCTGTAAGCTTAGTATCCTCAGAATCAATGGAACTCGACATTGCATTGATTTCTGTATCGGGATCCTGCTTTGTTCTTTAGCTTACAGAACCAGATGATCCATAAACTTACAATTTCTGTTTTACTTCCAGTCATTTTCTTGAGTTTCTGGGCAGAGGTGCACTACAACTCAATTTATCCTGAAGGAGGTTAGTCTTCGTGCTTTTGAAGCCTGGAAAAGGCATGCTCTGTATATATTTTAAGTGACTAATTTTGCGCGTCTTGGTGTTGCCAAAAGAAGTTGTGATACATTCATATGGTTTTGAGTGACTAATTTTTCATGTCAACAAGCTTTCTTTTTCTGATTTTGTCTTTAATCCCAGATATTTCGTCTTTCACTTTCTACTTATACATATGTTCGTCAAGTGCTGTATAAAGTATGTAGTCTGTTCTTTCATTAGCTTGTCTGTAATTTTAAGCCTTCTACAAGAGCCAACCTGAGAGGAGGCATTTTTCAGCTTGTCAAATTCTTCTTTTAATGGACGCGGGTGACCTTTCAGTTGCTCCTAGAACATCTTCTAGCTGATATGATCCAATTTATCAATCTTGATGAACATCTCGCTTCAAATTTGAATCTAGAGCTTTGTGGTTGCTAGTGGAGATGTGAGATTACAACAAATGCATCGTGTTAGCTTTATGTGCAATGTCATATTATTGAGTTGAGAAGCACTTAATAAATTATTGAACCAAAGTTCCTTGATCTTCTGGAACTTGGAAGAATTGTGCAAGTGAAATCAGATCCTTGGGCCCACTTTGGCCTAGTAGCTTCTAGTGTTGAAATTTCGTCATGCCTGGTGGCCAGTATATGCCCTAAATATTGCAATCAACGGTCAAGGCATAGCCACATTATAGCCTAAACCTTTGACATTGCAATTTGTCTGAACAAATACATTTTTTTCCAGCAAGGGTATGTAGTTTTATTAAGCCAAGCTGGTCTGCTTATAGAATGGTTTTCTTGTTAGCGATAGTTGCTTTCAACTGTAGTGCTATTCCATTGAAATTCAGGCCGTGGATTTAAAAAGCTGACTAAGGGTTGTCATGGTAATGTTATCAAGTGTAGCTTTTCAAACTTGCAAAGTCTAGAAAGCAAAAAGCTGTAGGTGTTCTTCATAATTATGTGGACGGGTCATTGAACCCCCCATGATCTTCGCTTATCTTTCATATGTGCTTGTCCTTTTCTTATGTCACATGATTTTCTTCTTGTTGACGCTCTCTAATAGAAGCCACTGCTGTTTCCACCCACAAACTTTATTTTTCCTGGTTGAGGACTCTATTCTTGATGCAATTAAGCGGTACCAAGTGTGTGGCGACTGTAGTCCAGTTGGCCTGTTGATTTCCTGTGGATATTCCTTAAAACTCTGATATGGTTAATTGGGGAGCTGTAGTGGTGCTAACATAGATGTAAGTGATATCTCATCTGATCTGCTCATTCGTGTTCTGATCAACTATCTCTACTTTTTTCGATCCTTTGCTCTTATATGTACTGCTGTTAGGGATCTATTTTAACATCAGCTTTACCTCGATAGTTATGGAATTACTTGGTTTGGAAAAGAGAGAGGAAAACAAAATGAAATAGATAGTTTGGTTATTGGTCTTCTTATGTTGTGATATGACTCTATCTTTTGCCTCTGCTTTTCGATGGTTTGCAGAGCTGCCTGAACTTTCAGACCATAAAAAGAAGAAGTGGTGGCAGGTGTTCTGAAATTATGCTCGACCGTCCTCATCATTCTTGGATTGTCACTTAATGCTTTGTCACTTAATGTTTTGTCAATTGGAGCTCTATTACTTTCTCCATGCTTTGTCTTCGGAGGTCCATTGTGATGGCTACGCTGTGTCTTGTGCATCCATGTATAGCCCCGGGGTGATGATGTTGCATATAGGATTTTAGCTAGTGGCGACAGCCTTCTCTCAGTTTCTTTCTCTCTGTACATATTTTTCCTCCGAGCCCTCAGACTTTTGTTGATCACCTTGTATTTCATCTTTTGTAAATAGTGGGAGAGGGGTTCAGATTCTCATTGATTGATTGGTTCATTATTTGTACAAATTATAACAGGTTTTGTAGGCATTCTCTTGTGCTAGCTTTTGGTCTTTTCACAGGCTTTGGATCACCGGACTCTGCATTTGTTTCGCATAAAACGTCTCTTGGTGAATGAGAAAAATTTTTCGACTAGAGTCATGTGAATCGTTGATGGCAGGTCGAAACTCCTCTGGTACAAGTTTAAAGTTCTGGGGTTTTAGGAATTTGGGCACGTCCCTATTTCGATGATCGGGGCGTCACAGCGCGTAGTCCAGAGTCCGAAAGGGGAAACCAAGATAACAAGTTTAGAGGGATTCCTTCCCCCTTTAACACCATTCACTTTTCCCTCATTCATCCATCATTCTTTTATGGGATATGGGATAGTAACACGAGATCTCTGAATTTTGGCTAAATGTGTAATATGGTCTTTGAATTTTAAATTTATTCAATGTGATTTCTGAATTTTAGCTTAATGTGTAATGTGGTCCATATATTTTTAATTTGTTCAATGTGCTTCATGAACTTTTGGTACATGTTCTAATTAGTCCTTGAACTATATGAAAATGTTCAATGTTATTTCTGAACTTAAATTAATGAAAGGATAACATTGAACATTTTTACATAGTCCAGGGACTAGTTGGAACATGTACCAAATATTCATAAATCATATTGAATAAATTGAAAGTTCAGAGATTATATTGAACAAATTAAAAATGTAAAGGTCACATTACGCATTGGCCAAAGTTCAAAGACTATTTATAGCATTTTTCCTTCTTTCATTTGCTTGGGTTTCTTCTTTTGAGCAGTCTCGCCATCAATTATCATCCTACCTCTCCTTTACGATCGCTAACTTGTTAATGCACAATTGGAATTGGAACTTTCGACCGGGATTACATGTACAAAAACAAACTGACAATGCATTCCATTGTGATTGAAAATGGCTTTCTAATGATTGAGTGAGCAAATTTCGTTAAAGATGTTTTAAGTAAGCAAAGAGTCTTTAGCATTGTACAATGTGGTGAGAACTTTGCACAGTTTGACATCTCTGAGTTACCAAGAGTATATTGATCCATGATTGATAAAGAAAAAAAAAGCATTGATAATCATCAACTACTTTCATGTAGATTTTACGTGGATCCCAGCATATTTATTTTAATGTATGTGTTACTTGCCGTACGATTAATTGTTAAAATAATGTTGTAATGTCATAGGTATTATAGTGTAATACTATAGAGTTCTAATGGCTTTTACTCTATTTAGTTTAAATAATGTAGTGCATATTATACTATTTGGTTAAGTAATATAATACTTATTTTGCATTGTTTGGTTTGCGAATTGCATGTATAATAAGAAATGACATCAGAAATGCTTAGCATAAGATCAAGAGTTTCTAGAATGGTTTGATCTATTACTTACATATTAATTAATCTATCCAGTAGGTCAGAACGGGTCATTCTCTCGGGGAGGGCCAAGTTTTCTTTGGCTAGCCTCGGATTCTTTGATAGGTACGCTGTACTGTACGGATAAAGCAAAGGCGCTTCGATGCACCATAAGTATTCAATTTCCATAAAGTCAGAATTACACAAAATAAAAATAGATGTCAGTTTAGTAGCTAGTCATGAGTCTAATACATCATCAAATTCTTTTACATGGAACTCATCCACGTAAATATTCATTATTATGATTATTTTACATTTTATTCGTATGAATGGTACCTGTCTTTCTAAAATAGGAAAATAATCTCTTCTCCCTCTTAACTTAGATCATATCACAAAAATGAAAATTGTGAGGGTATAATATATGTAAATTCATATTTCTGTCAATATATACTTACGCAATATGGTCATTAATCATGTCGATATATTATAATAAGAAGATAATACTGTCAAATTATAATAGGGATTAAATAAGTATCTCTAAACCTATGACTTTGTGCACATTGCGTACAACCTCTATCAATTGAAGAAACTGCTGGAAATTATACAAAAATAATCCCTAGTCCCCGCTTATGTGTCCTCAACGCCAAAGCCATCGACTGTCTCTCTCTTTCCCCAATTTCCGTATAAAACTTCCCAATTGTATATAATTATAAAAGGAAAATTTCAAAAAGATGCCTGAAGTGGAGTCATTTTCTCAAATAAGGACATGAAATGAATCTTGTCTCAAAGAACGATATGAAATGTCTTTATTTTCTCAAATAAGAGTCTGAAATGAATCTTGTCTCAAATAAGGGCCTGAGGTTACTATATCAGTTTCAAATAAAAACCTGACCTCACCGGCTAAATGATATTTTCGTCCTTTTACTTTTTTTAATTTTTTTTCTTTCTATTTTCCTTCTTCTGTTTTTTTCGTCTCGTTTTCTTTTTTTTTCCTCTCTTCCCTCTATCGGCCATCGTTGGGGCCGGCGGAGGTCATCGACCTTAGGCAGAGGCTGCCCTCGCTTGGCCTAGGGAGGGTTTCCCTCGTGGCGACTCTTGCCCAACGCAGGTGAGGAGATGCTTGCCAAACATAGGTGAGGGCGAGCCTTGCTTGATACGGGCTAGGCGTCCCTCGCTCGACACTGGCGAGGGTTACCCTCGCTCACCCAACTTAGGTGAGGCGACCCTTGCCCAATGTAGGTGAGGGCGACCCTCCCTCGACACGGGTTAGGCATCCCTCACTTGACGCTGGTAAGGCTGGCCCTCGCTTGAAGCCGTTGCTAACCAGATGTAGTGACCGTTGGGGAAGAAGAAAAAAGGGAAAAGAAAAAAGAAAAAGAAAAGGAAAAGAAAAAGAAAGTAAAAAAAATGCTTATACTTTTTTTTTTACTAAAATATCCTTTCTCCGGCGACGGAATAGTCACCGGCCAACCAAAGGTCTTTATTTGAGACAATTTGATCACTTCAACCCTTATATGAAACCATATCAACTTCATACCCTTATTTGAGAAAATAACTTTACTTTGGGCCCTTTTTTGGAATTTTTCCTAATTATAATTATTAAGATTCTTTTATATTGCTATGAATAAAGTAATACGCGAGAAAGTAAGGGTATCTTAGAAAATCTAAAAGTAAAACGAGAGGAAAAAAATATGGTCATTCAAGAAATGAGTGGGTACGAGAGAAAGAAAGGAACAGTAATTTAAGAAATCTAAAAGTGAGAAAAAAGATAGTTTTTTTTATATTTATTTAATTAAGTCAATTCTTGCTAACTATTATATTATACACATCAAGAAAACATATCTATCAAAATATTATGATATTGACAATATTAACAATAACATACTTATAATAATGATTAGTATAAGGGTTAATATCACGAAAAATTTCAAACTAGTACATTTATGATAATTTTGCCCCGAATTAATTTTTTGATCACCAAAAACCCCAAACTAGTACATCTGTGACAAATTTACCCCAAACTATTTTTTTAATAACAAAAAATCCCAAACTGGTACATCTGTGACAATTTTATCCAGAATTAATTTTTTGACCACCAAAAATCCCAAATTGATTCGCCTGTGATAATTTTACTTCAAACTAATTTTTTAACCCAAAACTGGTATATTTGTGACAAATTTACTTTCCGTTAGTGTCCACTAAATTAATTTACCATCACAAAAAATACCAAATTGGTAAACTTCTGACAAACAGAGAGTTAAAATTCCGAACTAGTGCACCTGTTAACTATCGCGTGTCATCAAGTTTAGCAATTTGACAGTAAAATTTAATGAAAACTAATGGAAGGTAAATTTGTCACAGGTGTATCAATTTGGGATTTTTGGTAGTAAAAAAATTAGTTCGGAATGAAATTATCACATGTGTACCAGTTTGGGGTTTTTGATTATCAAAAAATTAGTTCGGGATAAAATTATCACAGGTGTATCAGTTTGGGGTTTTTTGTGATAAAAAAATTAGTTCGGGATAAAATTATCACATGTATACTAAATTGGGTTTTTTTGTGATCAAAAAAATAATTTTGAGTAAATTTATCATATGTGTGCTAGTTTAGGGTTTTTATGATATTAATACTTAGCATAATACTATAGGTTATGTGACGATTATATTGGGGTTAATATCACATAAAACCTTAAAACTGGGGTGACAAATTTACCAAAACTAATTTTTGGATTATGAAAATTCTCAAATTGGTACACCGGTGATAAATTTGCCCTAAACTAAGTTTTGGGTCACCAAAAATAAAAACCGGTACACCTATGACTAATTTAACCAAAACCGATATGGATTTCCACGTGCACTTGCCATAAGTGTCATCCAGCTCAGTATTTTCTAGGTAAAATTTGACAGAAGTTAACAGAGGGTAAATATTTCGTGAGTGAAGCAGTTTGAATTTAATTTGAAATAAATTTATCACATGTGTACCACTTTAATTTTTCTTGGTATCAACCCATTATCTTTTTTTTTTGGACAAAATACCCATTACATTAGGGCAATAAAAGCGCCCTCCTCGTGTCTCCTCGTCTATCGCATCCGCAGCCTTCGCTTTCTGCAGCTTTTATCTCGTGAGTATTTGCTCGACCATCCTCGATGCTCCTCAATTGTTTGTAAGAATGCCTCCTTTACTTGCAACAACACCGACCTCCCATTCTTCAGCTCTTGTGGAGACATCGTCTCGAAGTGCTCGTGACTTGGGTCTTCACCCCGTTGTGTGATCACGCCTGATTCACACCTCCGGCTTTATCTCTGTCGACAATGTTGTGCAAGAGGTATGGCTCTGGAACTCTGAAGAACCTGTTGCGGTGTTCTGGTTTTCAAAGTCCGATATTCTCCTCGTTGTGCCGAAGCCAAAGCCAAAGCCAAAGCCAAAGCCAAAGCCAAAGCCCTCCTTGTCTGTACACTCGGATAAGCTGCTACGTTGATGTGTATATGAAATGGAAAAAGGACTCTTGCTATGACTCAATCGAGCATATCCACCAGTCCATCGAACTTAAGCGCATAGTTTCCTTGAAAAACTGCATAACCCAACGCCCCAATGGCTGCATTCCTATCTCCGATGTTTCAAAGAGAGGATTAGAATTTGGCATACCCATAAAGGTTGCGAGGTTCTTGAGGCTATACCCATCAGTTTTTGAGGAGTTTACTGGTCCCCAGTACAATCTGCCTTGGTTTAGGCTAACCCCAGTAGCTGTTGAGATAGATAGGGAAGAACAGAGAGTGTATGAAGAATTTAAGGAGGATCTGTGGAATAGGCTGAGGAAGTTCATACTTATGAGTAAGAACAGAGTTCTGCCCTTGAAGATCATTCAAGGGATGCAGTGGTATTTGGGGTTGCCTGATGATTTTCTCCGTGACCCTGAAAAAAATCTTGACGATTCTTTTAGGGTTGTGGATATGGGAGATGGCTTAAGGGGATTAGCTGTTGATTGTCAAGAGAGAGTCTTGTCCGTGTTGCAAAAAAATGCCTTGGATAGAGGATTGGGTTCTGGAGATTCGATGGAGGCAATTGAATTCCCATTTTTTCCCTCTAAAGGTGTAAGGATGAGAAAAAAGATTGAGGCTTGGTTAAAGGAGTTTCAAAAGATGCCTTATGTTTCCCCTTATGAGGATTGTTCAAACTTGGATCCAGATAGCGATGTAGCGGAGAAACGAGTTGTGGGTGTTCTTCATGAATTACTTAGTCTCTTTGTGGAGCATTCTGCCGAAAGGAAGAAGCTTTTATGCCTCAAAAAGTATCTGTGTTTGCCACAGAGAGTGCATAAGGCATTTGAGAGGCACCCACATGTCTTTTATTTATCTCTAAGGAACAAGACTTGTACATCGATTTTAAAAGAGGCATACAACGACAAGTATGCAATAGAGAGACATCCTCTGCTGAGAGTGAGGCAGAAGTACATTAAGTTGATAAAGCAGTCCGCTGTTATTTTGAAGAAGCGACGGACAAACAACCGAGTTGTCAAAAGTAAAAATGTGAAAGATCTAGATCTGGATTATGTGGAAGATATGGAATTGAAAAAGCCGAGTCTACTATGTGAATGATCCTGGATGGTGGAGAGCATTGACGGAGCTCAAAATGCAATATAAAGCCAAGAAGCTTCATTGTGTGTTTCTTAAAGTGATGGAGAACATCTACAAGTATCACAATTGGAAGGACTAAGTTTTCAGAGTATGAAGGCATATAAGAGGTCATTCCACTGATTTGTGCATTATTACAAAATCCAGAGTAATTAGACAGTATCTGTCTGTGTTGACTATTCTTTGTTTATTATTTCAAGGGATTTGTGCTAATAGCGTTGAACTTGTGATGTTATTAGCGTAAGTTCCAGACCATTCCCTCAACAAGTCCTTTCCTTTCCTTTCTCCTTTACACTCCCCAGACCTTGTTCACTTTGAGGTTTCTGTATCAGCATATCTGTACTGACAGAGGAGAATCTGTTTGTTTTATCTTGAAGGTATAAGTTAAATGATGCTGTAATTTTAGTATAATTGGAGCTCTAAAACTCAATATGGTATTGACTTCTGTCTGGATCGTGTAGAGTTCTGTAGTTTTTTGAATGATGTGATGCATAAACTTATCATCTTTTTTGTTTTTGTATTTATATCCAGTTATTTTCTTGAGTTTCTGGGCAGAGGTGCACTACAACTCAATTTATTCTGAAGGAGGTTAGTATTTGTGCTTTTGCTTTTTGTTTCTATATAGCTAGTAACTACATTGATGTAACTAGGGTTGCCAAAAGAAGTTATTATGATACTTTTTTAAGGGAAGCATGTCAACAAACTCTTGTTTTCGAATGTTCACTTTGTTTGTGAATAATCCCTTTTTCCCTTTCTCTTTCATTTGTTTGTCATGTCCAGTGTGAGTTGTCTTTTTAGTTCTTCCATTAGCTTTTCTTCAATTTCAAGCCTTATACTAAAGCCCCTCTAAGAGGAGGTATCGTCAAATGTGTATTTCGAGGAGCTCATATTATATTTTAATTGCTCTTAGAACACCTTTTACTTGATATGATTGAATTTATCAATCTTGATGCACACTTCTCACCATTCAATGTGAATCCATAGCGCTTTGGTTACTAGACGAGATGAGAGCAAGTGGACTTATCGGCTCTATAGGTAGGCTAAGGCATATTATTTGGTTGAGAAGCACTTAAGAACATTAAACCAATGCTCCTACCTATCTTTTGTAACTTTGAAGAATAATGCAAGTGAAATTGGAAATGGTCGTAGGTACTATTATTGTGGTTGCATTGGTCTAATAGCTTCTAATATCAAAATGACAATGGCCAGTCTATGAGCTAAATATTACAATTAGGGGTCATGGCATAACCATGTGATAGTAGTTACAAATGAGCATGGCTGAACACTATAGGGCCTTGTTGAAACTCTGGGAAATGATACCAACTTCCTTTTATGGCCCCAAATAACCCTTGGGATTTGGATATCCAGCATCTGCAAAATAATATTTACCTATGCAGAAATATAATGTAAAATTGATCAATGTACATATATAAATACTATATATGTTGTATGTTTTATATATACATTAATATGTATATATATCTATATATGTATAAATGTATAAAAATACATAGAAGATAGGAGTGTCATGAGCTATTCCCTCCTAACCTGCCTAAACATATATAAAGTCCATGTTAAAAATTACACAGCCGATACATTTTGAGTCGGTGTTCCTTTTTGATCAATAAAATGAATTTGATCGTACATAGGTTCTCTATCGCTGGCATATGCAAATCATCCAGTAGCTCTAATGCAATCTAAAAACAAAAAAAAAAGGCAAATATTAGTTGCTTTGTATTTATTTATTCCTTTCATTGTGTAATCGTACCTTATCTTAAATATGGTTAAAATCTTCGATTATTCTTGAGCTTCTTTGGATTCTTTCTAAATTGTCGATCTGATGATTGTATTAGATCCTTTTCCATAGCACATAGCACATGCTTTTTCAAAAACTAAGTCAAAATCCCTGCTTATAGTTTCTCCAGAGTGCTGGAAACGTATTTGTTCTAACTTGTTACCTGTACCATGTCCAAAAATGTGATAAAACATTTCGAGCATTTTTGCAACACCTATATTTGTAGATCCTTCGAGACCATTACGTGTTACTAAGTCATGCATTATTTTATTAAATACAATCTTATCCATTCTAATTTCATTATATTAGCACTTTTATCTATCAACTCTCTTAATCATGCATTTCTTGTATATGATAAGATCATGCAAGGTTCTTTATGAATGCATGTTACCTAGTAAGCATATGCATCATGATGCCAAAATTCCTCATCCTCTTTTTCATCGTTGTTATTTTTGGGATATGATTAATTAAAGTAAGGTGAAGTCTGCATATATTTGATGGTTGATAATTGCTCTCTTAATGGATGATAAGCTTATTTAATACTTCCCTTACTCTAACTTTGTATTTTGTTTGTTACTATAATGAGTCATGGCTGAACATCCCGAAAGGGAAACTACGAAAAAGAGGAAGAGAAATTTTGTCAACTTGTCTCCGTCATTGCTCATGATGTAATTGTTTACTACGTAAGATACATTCATAAAAAACCTTGCATGACTTCATTATATACAAGAAATGTATGGATAAGAGAGTTAATGGGCGAAAGTGCCAATAACATAAGGAGCCATTAGATGTTTAGAATAGATAGGATTGTATTTAATAATTTATTGCATAACTTAGAAACACGTAATAGTCTTGAATGATCTAGCAGTAAATGTTTGGAATGTTTTTTTGCATTTTAGGACATGGCATAGGTAACAAGTTAGTGCAAGAGTGCTTTTATCACTCTCGGGAAACCATAAGCAGGTACTTTGTTTTAGTTCTTGAGAAAGTATTTGATATGGGAAAGGATAGGATCTAACTATTAGATCGACAATTTAGGGTAATTCCGGAGAATATCAAGAATAATAAAAAATTTTATCCATATTTTAAGGTAATGTATGATTATACGATACAAAAGAAGAAATAAATCGAAACCAACTAACATTTCTTTTTTTGTTTTAGGATCGTGTTGGAGTTATGGATGGTACACATATTTTGGCAGTTGTACTTATGAGGATGAAATTCATTTATTTTATCGAAAATAAACACCGTCTTAAATTGTATTGGCTGTGTGTAAGTTTAACATGGAATTTATTTGTTTGTGGTTGGATGGAGGGAATAGCTCGTGATACTCGTATATATACTCTATACAGATATATGGTATATGATATATAGTATATTATGTATAGCATATTGTATATGTTTATTATAGTATACTATGTATATATATACACACATATAATTCAGAAGTAAGGCTGTAGTTTTGTGTATATATATGTATTGTGTAGATACATAAACATATACATATGTGTGCGTGAGGGGATTAAATTTACATTACAGTTGTGTAGGTAAATATCAATTAGTAGATGCTGGATATCTAGGTTCTTTGGGGCCAAGTTGGATATCATTTTACCAGAGTTTTAACGAAACCTACAGATTATTAGGAAGTGGCTAGCCATGTTCATTCCTCACTAGTCTATTATCAGAAACTAAGGGCCTGGGCCTGTTTGGTAATGTGCCAAATAGTAAAAATTTCTGTTCTTTTGTTTCCAGAAATAGTTTGGGAACAGAAATGCGTTTGGTAAATTTTTTGTGCCCGGGCACATTTTTGCAAATATTTGTGCCGAGAAACAGTTTTGGAAGAGAAACAAGAAGTAAAAAAAAGTAGCTTCTTGTTTCTCGGCACAATTTTGAGAATCAGTTTTTTTCTTTTTTTTCTTTTTTTTCTTTTTTTTCTTTTCTTCTTTTTGTGTTTTTGTTCTTGGGTTTGGCCGGTCGTCGGCGACCGGCGGCCGGCGGCCGGCGACCGGCCATGGCAAGGGAGAAAATAGTTTGAAAAAAAAAAAACCTTAAACAATTTAAAATATTATTAATAAAAAGAAATTGTGTGTAGTTACCAAACGTATTTCTATTCCAGGAATAAAAATTTTGGAAGTTACCAAACGCCTTAAAATACTCAGAAATTGTTTCCGGGCACAGAATAAAAAAAAATCATTTCTGTTCAGAAATGGTTCCCAGGCACAGAAATGTTCTCATGCGCACCCTAAGCGAGCTTTGGCATATGAAAAAGAAGCAGCTGATTCTAAAGAATATGCAAAATTATCTGTATAAAAAATAAGTGAAAATTGTAGTAGTGGCAATGACTTTACATAATTATGTAGAATTATAATTCATCTCACAAGAGCAAATTTGGATCCTAATTATAAATATATATTTGAATCTAATAATGTAAATGAGGTGTTGGTGCTTCAAATGATAATGTATCTTCTGACATGGCACTTTACATGATCGAATAGCTATAGTTTTAGCAAATAATGAAGGATACTTGTAATTTTGAAGGGTAACATGTTCTCTTCCTTGGGGCATATGTGATAGTGTTCATTATAATGAAATTACTCTTTTTAATTGAGGAAGAGTCCACTTTAATGTGATTTTTTTACATTTATAAAATTTTTAAGACATTGTTATGCTTGTGGAATTTGATTTTTTTACCAAAAGAGAAATGTGTTTATTAATACGTCTCTTTTACATTTTTTTACATTGTAATTGTTAAAATCAAATTGAAACATATTAAAAAGTAAAAGCTCAAATTGGCCACGTAAAACACTGAAAGGCTTCTGGAATATAGTCTTTTCCAAATGTCAATTATATCTTCTTATTGCACTTTTGAATTATAATTTACCAAGCACTTAATTGCTTTTAGCCACTACACTTTGACTTAAAACACTTTCTCAAATGAGCTCTTGAAACGCTATGGTTTTCCAAAACTCGCCCTATATTGGATACTATTAAGTGATCTGAATTGTGTATGGATTTAACTGGCCTGTTAATTTCTCGTAAATATTCCTTAAAACTCTGATATGACCTATTGGGGAGTTGTAGTGATGCTAACATGAATACAAGTGATCTCATCTGGTTGGTTGTTCATGTTTCAGTTGAATATCTCTACTTATTCATCCTTTGCTGTGATATGTTCTGACGAGGGATTGTTCTAACACCAGTCTTACCCTGAAACTCAGAATTCATTGCAATGTTCAAAATGGAAAGAAGACAAGGAAATAGAGGTTCTGTCGTTGCTTTGTCATTTGGATGTAGAATATGACTCATATTTGGGCTTCTCCCTTTTCAGTAACTTGCAGATCTGCCTGAACCGCCAGATTCTAGAAGGAAAAAGTGGTGGCGGATAACCTGAAATTATGGTTGACCGTCTTCATTGTAAACTGGATTTCACTTCATGATTTTTGAGATGAGAGTTGTGTTGCCTTATGCTTTTTGGAGGTCGATTGTCATGGCTCCACTTTATCTGATGCTTTATATAGCCCGGCGGGGAGACGGTACATGGAGGATTTAGCCAGCGACCTCCCTCTGCGCACACTTTTTTTTCCTGAGCCGTGGACTTTTATTGGTTCATCCTCCCCTTTTTAGTTCCATGTGTCTAGCTATCTGCATCTGGTGCAGTCTTCAGTGTCGAAGTGCCCGTTGGTTTAAGAGATGTTTGTTTTGAATTATGTTTTAAGTGTCTTTTGCTTTCATTTTTTTTTTCAGGATATTTGAAATTGGTATAGTATTTTGAATTTCGACGAGAGTAAAAAACCTTACTTGACTTTTCAAAAATTCCAGACAAACACAAAAGGGTAAAGCACCAGCTAACTTTGAAGTACGAACTTTATTCATTCCCACTCGCTCAGTTACTGAACCCGTTTTCCACAAAGGTCAGCAGATTTTGTCTGCCTTAGCTGGACTATTAACCGAACACAAAGCCCTTTTCCAAGAACTTCAGTCCAAACTTTAAGAAATTTGGATTTCATCCCGAATAAAAAATGTTTTATCAACGAACTCCCAAATATGAATTGCACAACTTCGAGAATCTAATGTGCAGAATTTAGATCAGGATAATAAAATCTCTTCTAAGGGACGACTTCGCACACTTAACAAACTAAAGGGAAAATAATAAGGCAAACAATGCAGTGTGCCAACGTAAATTCTGGCTACAAGATTATCTGACCAGAGTGCAAATTCAACCAGAGCTGCATTGGAGGGTTCTTGTGCGGACACAGGAATCCTGCGTGCAATGCAATAAAATGGCGTATTATTTCCCAAAATTGCATCATATGTACATAGACGTACAAGTTGTCCTTGCACATGAACATTATCAAAGTAAAAAAATGCTAACTTCCCTTTGCAGACTCGAACTTTGTGTACATGCAAGGAAATAGGCAGTTATTCTGGAAAAGGTTACGCAGGTGCCTGTGGCCTCTCTTTGTACTAGTAATACAGTCTATCCTCACAGACCCTCTGGATACAAATTACCTTAAAATTTACATCGAGAAGATAATTTATACCAGGAGGTAAGATGTTTGCTCTTTTATTTACAGCTTCAAACCCTTGAAGATGACAGATGATCAGTAACAGTCATCATCTGCATCTGCTGTACATCAGTATTATTACTCATAGCAGGGAGGTATGGCAAAAAAGTCTTCTGCATATCGGACGAATATCTTTTTAAGAAGGAAATGAGGCTGACATCCCTATGCGCCTCTCTGCAAACAAAGACCGCAGTTGTTCATAACAAAGATGCAGCATCAAGAGAGATCAAAAGTGAATATCTACATAGATAAGAGAGATCAAAAAGAATATCAATAGTGAACTGTGTAAAATGGTTCTGACCTCCAGTTGCAATGAGCTTCTCCACACGGGCAACGATATGTTTTCCATAAGTAAACCTCTTCAAGATATTGAGGTGGACCTTGACGCGAGAAAGAATGAAACTGAGGCTCTGATCATCGCAAGTCTCAAGGACCTTCTGCACCACATAGTTTCCAAATGGGTCTCTCATCATCGCCTGCATTTGTGCAAATAAACAGTCCACGTCACTTTGACTAGGGGACTGTGTACACGACAGTGATTGAACATAAGGAAAGGACCAGCGAATATATCTAAACCAGAGCATGTTAAACAAATTTCTCCGACCGTTGCAATAGCTATGATTTTCCTGCCAGATACAACATAATTGCAATATGTATCCGATGAGCTTCTCAAAAGACAGCCATTTTGTAAATCTTTATCTCTAATTTTCATGCCTAACATTAATAGACATCCTGGTAAGCGAAGTGAGCGAAATCCTCAATGAAGCCTACCCGCACCTCTTTTAATACCCTCTGCATCTCTCCTTTTGTTAGGAGATTTAAGTGTTCATGCCAGACATGATATCATAATTATCAGAAGACAGGCATTCTGTTACCGTCTGGCCACACGACAAGATTTCCACCAGCATCTATTTCCCCATTATGTATGACTGCCTATAATATGATGACTTTCCATAGATTGTAATGACAGGAAC
Organism: Syzygium aqueum; assembly: GCA_031216185.1. Classification (NCBI taxonomy): domain Eukaryota; kingdom Viridiplantae; phylum Streptophyta; class Magnoliopsida; order Myrtales; family Myrtaceae; genus Syzygium; species Syzygium aqueum. The sequence goes on from CM062240.1 coordinate 2,895,758, forward strand.
CACACCTTTTACTCAATTCAATCATGAATTAAACTTTGTCAACAGATGCAGCATGTAAATGTCATGCATCTATCTCTTTAATATTCAGAAGTAATGTGCGAGTGACAAACCTGCAAGGGTTCATTTTCCTCTGTGGAACCAAGTATCTCATTGATCAATAATTGACGCTCTTCAGGGCTACCGAATGTTAAACACTTCTCCACAACGTTAGAAGCATACTTCTGCTGACTCATATTGACAAATTGGCCCGTTAACTTGCTGACAATGGCAGTTCGTTCATGTGATCTCCCATGTTCAAGTATATGCTACCATTAAAAGAAGAAATGCAATGATCAGATGAGAGATTTTCAACATCAAAATATTTGGCTAAATAATATATTATGTTATGTAGCAAAACAGGCATGAATTAAAAGGTGGAAGAACACAAGCCGAGTAGAGATCTTATCAGCAGATTTTGTCCCAACTTTTCAATCACTTGAAAATTAAACCATGGTGGCATGCCCCCAAGCAAAAGTACAACCAAAATCCAATATTTAGTTAACTACAGAGTTACCAGACGGACTACTCCACGGCAGGCGCTCAATAGATGAGCCTCCAACAACAGATTCATTGGACAATCGAAATTAGAGCCATATAGCAGAATTTCGCACATATGCCAGATTTTGCTGGGTTTCAATCCATTAGAGTTCTAAGACCAGGTTAGGTGAGAACAAATTGATTTATGAGAACTTTTCAAGTATTGGCGTAATCAGCACTAAGTTTAATGATAACCACGGAAAATTCAGATCCATTTATAAAACTCACATAAATCCTCATTCCTTCAGCAACATCAATTAGGTATGTCACCAAAGAACTATGTCTAATTGACTGCAGAATGCAAAAAAGGAAACTAAGTACCTGGATAACATAATTCCCATACTGATCCTGGGACAGACTGCATACCAATTGCATGATCTCATCCATGACAGTTTGTTGGGTACTTGGGTCATCACAATGTTCTAAGACCCTCTGTAAGTCAATTGTGAGCTTAGACAACAGAAAACATTTCACACCACAAGGAATAAAAATAAGTGAAGATAACACAGCCCAAACCTGGATAACCCGACAGCCATAAGGATGCATTGAAAGTGAAACAACTTGCCCATAGAAAACAGAGATGATGAACTGAATTCGATCTTGAGGAACACATTCTATGCACTTCTGAATAACATGATTACCATTCTGGTCTCGAACACATTTCATGATAGAACCATCAAGCTCTGCCACCATCTCAGTCTGCTGATCCACATCAACCACCTCCAATGCCTGAAGTAAATCTAGAGAATAAGGCCTCTCCAGAAACATTCATACATTCAAAGCATCCTTTATATTGCACAAAAGTACATAGCCATAGCAAGTAAGAATTGTTACAATGATGACGAGAAGGATAAGGCAACAATGATACTACCTCTAAAAAAGTTTATACCAATGTCAAAGTCAATCCAGAAGGAGTCATTTCTTTGTTTAGCTGCACTACACCAAATACAAGAACCTTAAGCTCCACCTCGAAAGTAAACAAGAAGATTCCAGGTCCTCTCTACACCCTAAATGAAGTAATTCTTCTAGCTTCTGTGGCTTCTACATATTAACAGTACATACACTCTAAATCTGCTTCATTTCATGAAGAATATAGATGATAAATACAATGAGCAGTAAGCAGATATTCAACAAATTGGATCATCATATTTACTCGGTAATGAGACACATTTTCTAGGTCTGTAGATATGGAAGCCAAAAATGCTAGAACGCAACTAATTAGAGTAGAAAAATCTGGGTTTACTTTCTGTAAAGTACATTCCACTATTCATACTGCAACGAAAAGTACCCCAAAATTACACAAATCTCTAGAAGTGGCGACATATATATACTTACTTAAACCCGCCAACATCACCTTCCATATCAGCATTCCACTATTCATTCATGAATACCCAACGAAACCCATATTAGAGTCCCACCCATGCTGTTACTTAATGACTATGAATTCTCATATTTCGGTGCTTCAATCGTAAAATAGATGCATACATGAGAAAATGTAATGGCAATCAAAGTGAAGACAACAAGCAGGTGCCATCTTATCATGATTGTGATTTGTGTCCAATCATCCCCTTTCCAGCAGCCCTTTCTTCTTCAGGATATGTGAGAAAGTCCTCATCCATTTTTTAAAACCAGCTTCCAAAGAAAAATCCTAGTTTTTATGCAAGTTTTACCGTACTCATAAAATTTGAGGCCTTTTGAAATTTGGACTATGAGGGAGAACAGAAAAACTACAACTTTTGAAGAGGACAAAAGATAATTACATTTAGTTAAAGCATTTTCCTAAAGAACTTGTTTTGCATTGTGCAAATAGGGCTGGCACAGAGGGACTAATCAGTGTAAAAAAACCAAAGAACTACAAATTCATGTCAAGAGTGTGCAAGCTCACAAAAAATATGGAAGTACTGGGGAAACCTAATATTCAAAGGCAACAATAGTGAAACTATGGATGAGAATAAAATTCTGAATTCAATAGAAACCTTTTGAATCACTCTACAGCCATACATCTGAAGACTAAGAGGCAACACGTGGCCAGAGAGTTGGTTAGCCAACTCTTTTCTTTGACTTGCAGTGCCATGCTCAAAAAACTGCAAATTCATGCACAATAACGATATTGTTAGAAATGGAAAATGCTGAAAAAGTCAATGGCCAGCATGCTATATTGAATAAAGAAATATGGCTTTCACCTTTTGTATGACATAATTGCCAAAGACATCAGTCATCAGAGAGCGAGCGTGGGGAATGATCTCAGGAAATATCTTGTTCTTATCTTCCTCACTGGCCGTTTCCAGCTTCTGTTGAATAAAGCGGCTACCATACTGATCCGAGCTGCAATATTAAACAGGTCAAAGCAACTTAAAGTTGAACCAGGGGACGACAAAAGGAAAAACAAAAAGCAAAAGTGGTATAGAGTACCTAAATTCAACTACATGACCCAAAATATCAGACAGTTCGAAAGATCTGATCTTGTTATTCTTGAACTCGTCTAACAATGATGAGACCAATTTTCCTTCAACATCAGTGCCAGAACTAGAGGGCCATGATCCAGTGGACTCTCCCACTGAAGTTCTCATCATTGAAGTAAATTGCGCAGTTCGTTCATCAGGAAGTATATGGCTTCCAAATCCAACGGAAGAAAATCCACCATTTGCTGTTACATTTCCAGAATATGGCAAGCGAGATTCATAGATTACATCTCTTCTGTTTCTATGATTTAGTGCCGCAGATAACTTACCAAAAACTGGCGCCTGATAATGCTGTTTCTGTTGAGCATGCAATGCCTCGAGGTAAACCTTCTGCAGCTGATCCAAATTTGGTGAAGAACCAAAGGATTTCCTCAATTGGGAAAGATCATTTTGTATAGCCGGTGCTCGAGGATTGAAATTTGGTTGCATATACTGAACAAAAGAGGGATCAGCAATTGGATGATTTATGTCATATCCTACTTGATTTTCCATTCTCTGTGACATCTCTCCAACATGATTTCCACTCACACCTGCACCTGAAATACGACATAAAACATCAAGAAATAATATTACAGTAGGATTAACTCTTCTAACATTTACTAACACTTGTGGGATAAAGATGGGACCAATCTTACCTGCAGCAAAATAACCACCAGATACCGGATGATCACTATAACCAAAATTGAGAATATTGTCACCTCGGTGATGATAAGCACTAGATCCTATGAAATTTTCAAAGCCCAGAGAGTTCCTTGTTGAGAACAGATTTGCAGAAGAAGATGTTCGTTTCGGAAAATTTACTTGACCTGTGGTACTTGTCCTAGAACTGAGCCCGGTTATAGATCCATGGTTTCTGACTAAATCAATTGAGTTGCCAAAACCTGAAGGTTTGCTAGCATCAAAGAAGTCAAAATGCTGTCGAACGTTCTGGTTATGATCATTAGGCATCAGAAGTGAGAAATCTTGCTGGTTATCAGGAGCCAAATGAAGTTGAGACTGTAGAACACCATCTTCATTAGTATGTCCACTATTTGATAAACTTAATTCAGATAATGAAGCTGCAATATCTTCAATGCCTGCCGATGCCAATGAATGACAACCTGAAATACTTGAGCCAACAATATGCTTCCTCTCATCAGGCAAAAGAATCCTGCTATCACGTGGAGGAAGACCAGTGCTAGGATGTCTTCCAGCCACCTGTGGCTCAGGGGTCATAGTCCTTGAGAGAGATGCAGCAACAGAAGCAAAAGAATGAGGAAATGAGGTCCCACAGGCACGAGCTCCAGTTAAACCAGGAGAATTAGCTCCAGAACGGATGCCTCCCATTGATTCAACTCCATTACAGGCTCCCATCGGATGAGAATTGGATGTAATTGGGTCCATGACATCAGTAATATCACTAGCACTTAGTGGGCGTGAGACCAATAAACTAGAGGGTTGCTCAAGCCCTTCCTGAAAGAGATTAATTAGCATCAAATTGAGTTGTCAATTGAAATTAAAAAAGAAAAGAAATGAAAAAGATTATAAGAAGTTTTTGCTTATGAGTAGTATATAACTAAAGGACTCGACTGCAATTAATTATACAGCCACACCATTCAAGACAACAGTTATCCCATTTTAAATATTTTATAAAAAATGCGAAGTTACTTGCTAGGAGAACAATTGATAGCATGGACTACTGCTTGTATATACCAGGGATATCATACAAATAATTGTACAAGTACTGAAGAAACTATTTACAGAGGTGCTAACCAAACGATATGTTTCCACTGTTTTTTTTTCCTGATAAAGCAATGCCACTGTTTTATTAAACATCTTAGTCGGACCTTACTGCAACAGGTGCATCACTGTAGTTATATTATGTTAATATGAGTGAGTCACACTGGGTGCAAATTGTTATTTTACTTTTTTTTCTGGGAGCTGCAGAATCTGCATTTGACTTTTGTTCTAAAGTCAAGAAAAGATAAAGAAAAATGAAAACAAGGGGACACAATATTTCAATGCTTATGTAACCAAAGAGTCCGCTTCCTTATGCTAAGAAACCATATATCTCTATGTAATAACCCCTGTATTAATAGTCTCAATGATAAAAACATAAACTATCAATTAAGAAAGAGATAAATAGAAGTGCTGTCTTCTATAGAACTACAAAACTGGATCCTCAAGTTGCAACAAAGTCAAAACCGTCTTTTATTGAGCAAGCCTGAGAGATAAACAGTAAGAGAATAAAACTATACAGAGATAGACCAGGAAAGTTCGATGGCAATTTTGTCCTTATCAAGCAAGTAAAGTTGCGGTCAATTTCTTTATATCTGCTTTTCCCCCTTGCAAATTACTCGTTGTATTTATTACCTGAAGAATGTCAGCAAAACTCTTCCTCCGTGTTTCCAACCTAGAAGCTGACGATTGAATGAGCTCATTCGATTCCTTGCCAAGCCATTCAGCAGAAGCTTGTCTATTCATTTTTCTTAGCTCCATCAAATCCTTTTCTGCATCCTGTACAGAAAAGCTGCAGCCTTTGGGTTGGAAAGAAAACAATGACGAATCATTCCCACCTTCAATAACAGTATTATTTGTCAAATCATCAATGCCCGCAAAAGACGACACACCGGCTTGAAACCTCTGGGCAACCCTCCAATCCTCTCTCGACAATGATGGCGGGGGCAGTCTTGGATTCTCATTCTCACGTGAATAGTAGTATGATAAGTATGCTGGGTGGGATCGAGCCTCCTCTTCACATGCATTGTCACAGTTACTATTCCTCCTCAAACTATTACCCTCTCCAAAACGAGAGCTCCCCAATAGACCTCCAACAGCACAGAGCGATCCTTCAACTGTGGGCGGTGCACTACCACAACGATAGATGTTAAGCTTGCTTTCCCGATCAAGTGCTTGTTGGTTACGCCGCGCTTGCAACAACAGTTCAAGCTCATTTTGCAAACTATCTTCTAAGTTACAGTTGAATCCTCCCAGGCCATTGTTCGTGGACAGCGTGTCTATGTTACCAGCAGACACCATCTTCAAAAACCTTAATTCACCATTAAAAAACAAACATTTAAAATCAGAAAACAAAACAGCACAAGAAAAACATACCCTGTCGGATACAACAAGTAATCCAATTTCTATTTCGCTTGTTGTAAAATCAACCTTGTTCTGGGAAGGTAAAGAGAGCTAAGCACAATTTGCTCGCATACCCAACAAAATGCAAACTTCAAGACTCAAAATTTCAATTTCACCAGAATGTCGCCAAACACCGAATCGCCGCGTCGCAGGATCATCGAAACATCCAACCACAAAACCCAACAGAAATCAACATCATAGGAAAAATTCAGAGCCCACCCACCATCCAATCTCAAAACAACCCCAGGACACGAAACAAACGACAAAGCTCAAGAAAGCGCCAAAAAAGGAAAAAAAGAAAAGGAAAACAGAGGACGGAGGAGGCGTACCCGGGGACCTCACCGCGTTAGATTCAAGATCGTCGGAGCTTTAAATCAAACACGAACGTGCCCATCTGCAGACAAGCCACTGCGAAAAAGGACCCAGACGGGAAAATCTGACCCGAACCCACGAAAGAAAACCTCCCCAATGCACAGAGATAACCCGCAAGATTCTGCCTTTTCCTCTGTTTTCCCTCTGTTCTTTCCTCCTTTTCTGGCGCAACAAAATGCCTCGGCGATGTTCAGGAAGAGAAGTGTGTCTGTCTTCACGGGGAGAGAGAGAGAGAGAGAGAGAGAGAGTACGGTGGGGACTACCGCAGAGAAATAACAGCCGGAAGATCGAGAACCAACGGCAAGCTGGTTACGTGCGTGCATGGCATACGGTGGGGGCAATTGGAAATTAGGAGTGTTTTACTGGGGAGGAAACTCTAATTTTTTCAAACTTCTGGGGCTCTCTTTTTAGGAAAGATAGATAGCAAGCAATCATTGATGATTTGTGATGGTTTTATCACGGTCCCCTATTTTTGGCAATAGAGATCTCCGGATGATTTTGATCATCACTCCCCTCTATTTTAAAGGTAAATGTATCTTGAGCCTGATTTTGGCAAAAGACATACTTGAAAAATCCCAGGACTGCAATCTATTTTCCTATTCATGATATGCAGATTAGCTTGGATTAGAAAAATTCTTTGGATCGGGTCTGGTTGGTCGAGTTTCAATCATCATGACCGAAAACCTAAATGGAGATAGATAACGTATCTTTTGTTAAGTGCGTGAGCCGTGTCGTCAATAAGGTTTAACTTTTGCTACTAACCGAGGCCCATCGGCCGGGATTACACTACATGATAATTTATTTGATGAAGACCTCATATTGAGACAAATTTGGAAAGGTGATGTACTTGATTGAACCAAAAAAAAAAGGCACTTGACTATAAAACTGACAAAAGTCGGGTATCTACTGTGTCATTATCCATAATTTTTAGGAGGAAAAAAACCAAAAAAGGGAAAAAAAATGGGGAAACTAATTTGATAATTACTGGGCAAAAGCCAATCTATCAAAGTGAAAATGGGAAAGACTAAGCTATGAAAAGACTGAACAACAACATAGAACCAACACACATGAACAATATACTATGAAATCAACCCAATGAACAGCATTCTGTCTGTCTCAACTTAAGAACTTCCCCTGTCAGTCTCTATTCTTGCCAATCCTCTTGTACACCATGGCAAATCATCATCATACATCAGCGGAACAACGTCCTTGACAATTAATCACCTGGAATAAACCACGCCCCGGCCTTCAATTTAACAAGCAATTAGAGTCACCAACTGGCTATTTATAAGTAAATGGAGCGACAGAAGGAAGCACAGAGGCAAAATAGAGAATCCTCATTTATATCCCCTGTGAAAATGAAGTAAGAACGATAACAAGTTCGACGAATATATAGAGAGAAACTAAAATCTGCCCGGGCAGGATTTATCTTCCAATACCGGTCCTAAGCTCGGATAAAGCAAGAGGGGAGTGGTCCGTCAAGTAGTTGACACCTGGCATTCATTTTCTATATCGAACCTAATGAAATGAATCCTGTGGACAGAATTGCATAAAAAGAATTGCCTCTTTTTCGTACTTCACGCTGTACACCCATTTTCAATCATTTCACGAACTTCATTGACGACTAGGTATGCTTTGTGGCCACCAATCACTTCAGCTTGCTTCTTGCTATCCTTCCACAGCTGCTAATACAAAATTTTCAGTTACTCCACGCAGAGAGTTTAACAAACTCCTCACACGGATTCAGAATTGATACCTGTATAGTCGGCATCTTCTGCTCACAATTCCAATCCCGTCGTGTCCAAATAAGAAGAAATTTTTAAGTGTTAATCACCATTTTGCCAAGTTTGAGTCAAAGCAAGAAAAGCAATTGAAACAATGCAAACTTGGAGATTGTAAGGTACCAACGAACAACAAAAGACGTAACCTATGAATCCAGCCCCACTTGTGCTGTCATATTTGCAGTCACAGACGTGGTCACAATTGCAGATGTATTTACTGAAACTAAGCAACACCAATTATCCTAATTTAATATGGCTCTACTTAAAGGTAAATTGAGACTAGTATCAAGTGAACCAAGTTTTTCAAATCTCAAGACTATCTTCTATCAAGGATCAGGGGCAGGGTCTGATCTTTTCAGAGCATAACTCTGGCAATAAGTTCATTGTTTAAAGTAACTGCTATTTGGCGAGCTGATTCCCATTTACAACAAATGCAATAACATTAGCACAAGTATCTATCTCACTGAATGATAACAAGATCGCTATAGACATTAAAAGTTCCCAAAATAGTGTTCATGAGAAGGTGTTGCAAAGCTTTCTTGGATGTTTAAACAAGCCATCTTATAGTGGTCATCTAATTTGGGGTCACTGGTTTTGAACACCCATTTGTTGCATCACCTAGAACATCGAAACAGTGAAAATTCTTAGAATGACCAATCTTGGCCCATTATAACAGGCATCTTAATAGACATCATCGACCGAGGAAAGTTTGGTACTTTTATGTCAAAAGTCTTAGGCTTGCCATTTCAGACTACTTTGATCTGTTATGCATTTCTACCTCAGTAAAGCCATAAGGGAAATGCATGTATAGCTGCATTCAGATAGCCCATTAAGAAGGAAAATCTGGATGTGAGTTTGTGCATTGAATTACATGCAATACTACATTCCTCATCAAATTACAGCATGCAAATATTGCTTAAATCAAAAGCAGTGCCATGCATTGGGTGAGGTCCTAAGAGTTTCGGAATGCTACTCACTTTCTACCATATCATCTGAATAGCTTGGGACAACCTATTTTGATAAGAGCACTTCATATTGCCACATTTCACAAACTTTAACAGTATCATCTTCTGATCATCATAAAATCACTATCAGATCTCATATGGGATCTAGAAATGAGAAAAAATTCAACAACCCAAAGCTTTGGACTTACGGTGACACCTGCTCGAGCAACCAGCTTATGTGGAACTTTGTTGACATCAACGCAGTAAAAGCGCAATCTGCAATAGATTGCAATATAAGAAATTTCAGAGTAAATTACATTTGACAACCCCTGAATTTTGGCTAAACCAGAGTAATACCCCTTGCACTTCTGAAAATTACACTAACATCTGCTGCCAGACTCAAAATAGCCAGGATGACACCTCATACTTGCATAAAGGAATCGCCGGGGTAGGGTTACAAAAGGTAAATTGCAAAACCACAGGTAAATGCTGTGCTTCTAGCTGGACATAAAAGAGAGGCAGGCAGATAAACACTTTGTTTTTTGGGATAAGTAGGGCAATATGTTGACTCATGGGTCATGTATTTGCTATGAGAAAAGGACATAATTGTCTAGGACTTATCATATAAGAAGATGAAACCATCTTCTGGATATTTTCTTTTCACCCACCAGTTGTGAAAACAGAATCAACTGTCACCACTCCCAGTCCTTACTTGCATTTATGTAGAGTAAAATTTTCAATCAGAACATAATGACGCCATCAAAACTTAACTGCTTAACAGACCATTATACCATATTAATACAGATGCACCAACGCCCTGATCAAATTACCACAAAAACCTTTCTCTAAAAATTCTTTGGAGCGAAAAATGCTGAAGAAAGTGAAGCTGATTGCGGTGTGCGGCATGACCAAATGAGGATATCCATATTTCAACTAGATTATAAAGTTTTATTTGAAATGCGCAGATCTATAATAGAAACTTCAGCAGGCTTGAAAGAAGGGTTTGGTTAAATCAAAATTAAATTTTATGAGTTGCAACAAGGAATTGATAGGAGTAATCAACAGAACATGGAAGAAGATCTACTTTGGGAGATGGAATATCCACACCTTCTTGCATTATTATGTATTAATGCAGGTTTCCTCCAATATGAAAAATTTCCTCAAAGAACATCTAAAGATAAAACAATATGAATGTCCACGTGCGGATGCACCAAACTTTGAGTGGGCAATACCACTACCCTTCAGTATTATCAAGTCAAGAAAAGTTGATGGCAAATGCCTATCTGTCAGTATTTGGGGGAAAATTAATTCAGTCTAACCTTAGATAGTAATCAGCAGCCAACTTTTCCAATTTTGGCTTCAGATATATGCATTTTCTGCACCAGCTTGCCATCCTACAAGTCCATGTTAGTCATTTCAATAAACTCATTTGTAGCAGGGCAACTTCAAGGCAAAGTTGGCTCTTTTCCTTCATGGCCTCACTCCACAATGGTAAGTGCTTTGCATTATCTGCCAACGAGCTTATCTTATCATATAAATTTGCAAAATAAAATAGTATAATACAAGCCTATGCAGAGCTTCATCAGATTTTATTGGTGTATCCGGTTCTTTAACTTTACGATGGAAAAGCCGACTCGAACATCTGCACTCGTTTTGCAATCTTTCAACCGCTACCAATCTCCTTGGCCAAACAAAAACAACAGCCACCAATCTCCCAACATACTTCTAAGCCAAGAACACAGAAACACAAAACGGCCCAACGAAACAAACGAAATCGAGAACACAAAAACACGAAACTCAGGAATGCAAGAACTCATACCAGACCACAATAACCGATTCCTCAAGCTGTTGGGCCTCGGCCACGACCCGATCGAACTGGCTCTCGCTGCAAATCGGCTCCAATTCGAGCGACACGGGCGAGTCGTCGAGCTCCTCCTTCAACGTGTGCCCATCTTGGCTAACCGCGCCGAGAGCTGAAATTCTCCTCTGAACTGCACAATCCAAACTCGAACAACGCACCATCATACGACCGAATGCGACGGGAAGCGCCCGAGAGCGGACGATCGAGGAGGACCGGAGCGAGTCCCGCGGGCGAACGCCGGGTTTGGGGGTCCCGAGATCGAGAGAGGCAGAGAGTCTCATGGCGTACATGGCGAGCGAGACCCAAGATCAAGATTGCGCTCCTACGGAAGACCCATCAATCACCGTCGCTCAAGAAGGACGTTCGAAGTCAAATTTGAGAAAAAAACTGCAAAAACGCGAAGTTGGTCGGAGAGGAAAAGGAGGAAAACAGAGACAAGAAGACTCCAACGTGCGGCGGGCGCCGAGCTTCCGAGGAAGCACCAAAAATGATTTGATGTGCTTGGTTATTTTTTTTGGCCAAAGGCCGTTATAAGTGTCGTAAGTTATGTATGGATATTATTTTAGTGTCATAATTTTTTTTCGGATCACTTTGGTGTCAACTTTTTAAAAAACGATCATTTTAATGTCACTGCTGACATGATCGCCGGAAATCTGACCGGTTCTTTTTTTTTTTATTAATTTCCGATGCTAACATGGCTAGTAGGAAATTTGACGTTGCTCTTTTTTCGGCCGGAATTTTGATCGGAGTTACTAAAGTGATCTCTTTTTCTCCGACTTGACACCAAAGTGATCCGAAAAAAAGTTATGCCATCAAAGTGATCTCCGTACACAATTTATGACACTTATATTGTTCTTTTGCCTTATTTTTTCTGTCTGAAATGAGGAGCCGTTTCAGCCGCTTCTGGACTTTTCGGGACTCTTGGGATGCATCCTCTGATGATTTTTTGGTTCCTTGCTCCCACCCTCCGATTATGCCGTGACCCAAGAACTCGAAAAGCTATTTGTTGAAAGGCTCGGACTTAGACTCGATTTGATTCGAAATCGACTAAAGTTTAAGTAGTCCTAGCAATCCAGAGCGAGCAAATCGGTTTGGAGTTGCTCTCGGCTCATTGGCCATGCCGGCTCAGGCACGACATGGTCCGTTGGCCAGAATGGCCCGGCGAAGGCCCCAATTGTGCAAATCCAATCGTTTGATCCATGTGGCCATCTGCCACTTAGGGCCGATACATATATAAAGCAGTGAAATTAAAAACTCAAGTCAACCCTAACTTGAAAAGAGAGTTATAGAAAGCAATATAATGATAATTTTTTTATATTTATTGTGGGGCTTATTAAGGTGAAATCGAGGTTGGAAAACACTTGTGAGTTAGTGTGATTAAGCAATTGTAACTTTCTCTTTATTGATAATAATCAATTTCTCCACGTTACCTAACCACATAAATCTCCTATGTCAGGTCCACCTTTTTTGCATTTATTTCTCTCTCAAATAATTTTGGTTTTATTTGCTTTTCCAATTTAATGTAACACTATTCATTAGAAAAAATTCCAAGTAATTGTGTGGTGCTACATACGACAAGATGAGCAAATATATGACTCGGTACCATTTAGGATCTGTCCCTTGAATGATCATAAAAGGGCACTACTTTTATTCGACGAGCTTAGACTGGTTCAAATTTTCCGACCATTCAATTTTTTGGGGCCTCAAGCCTTGCTTCACATTCCAAGCTCGAAAAGCTAGCATCAGTCAGGCAATGACATTATAAACGTTAATCAAATCTTTAATTATTTAAAAAAAAAGACAAGTGCAATTGAATCATTTTGTTAAAAAGTATCGCCAAGTTACTTGATTGCTCTTTCCAAAAAAAAGTTAGGGATTTAATTATGTCGATGGAAAGGCGTAGATTTATGGCGGCCAAAATGAAAACAATATTGAAAAGTACCATAGACCTGACCAATGAGGCAAATTTAAATTGCATTTTCAGGTATATATTTAGAACTGGATTGCGTTTTAAATGAAAAGTTTAGGATTTGATTACTCAAATCAAGAGTTTTAAGAATTTGTTAATGTTATGACTAGATCACATCAATCTAATTTGGACTTAGATTAGATTACATCTATCTATCGATACCTATCATGCTTTGATGAATAGATCACATCAATCTTAACCGGACTTAGATTAGATTACATCTATCTAAACCTATCATGCTTCTTTTCGCTGATGCTAGTGTTTGATGCAGATTAGAGTTTTCTTAGCAGCGGGTAAAGAAAGTTCCATAGCACATCTAGTTTTTATGCACATGTAGTTTCAAATTTGAAGCTATGTTTTGTCACATTAACCAATAGATCTTACGAGAGTTATTGACTAGAAATTATGATAATCGGTAAGATATTACAGCAATTTGATGACCTGATGTCATTACTAGTTCTTCTTGTTAAGCGCGATCCTACTTCAAATAGTAGTGATTGAGCTGTATAATGCAAAAAGAATTACCTCTACTTCATACCTCTGATGCACGGACAATGAACATCTATATTAAGATTAATTCGACGTAAACGACTTATTTATTTATTAGTACGTAAAAACCAAATTTTGCATCTCTGTAATATCAATGTCTCTTGTATAAATTATCGATGAAATTAATACTCATAAAGGATCACTAACTAGGTAAAGAGACATCATCAAAGGAGTACTAGTACAAACTCAAAAACTATCAAAATTGAGAGTAACATAGATGTGATGTGTGTGTGCGCGTGAGAGATATCTCCCATCCATCTGCATAACTCTTCTCATAGTCCTTAGCTGCTCAAGTTCTCGATGATCCTCGAAAGGGCGGAATACGTTCCAAAGACTGACGAAACGACCCCCACTATGATGATTAAGCAACAAAATGCCGCCTGATAGTAAGAGAGACGCAAATCGTCAAGAATATGTGGAGAAGGCCAGCTTGGAAGCTTTATCTGTCGACCGCACTAAGACACATAATGAAATTAAAGTAGCAAAGCTTATGGAAAGTTTCATGTCCTTAATTCATCCTTCTTTCAATGACTTGCTTTCAAAAAGTTTGACAAATGAGAGAAGCATTTTTGAATCTTTATAAGAATCTACTGTTACATTCCTCTAAATTATCTAAAGCGGTGGTATAGATATTTTATGAATGAATTAGGATCTAACATAGGAGCAGGAAGACTAGATGACCAATATATGGTGCTTTGGTCTTATGAACTTTTTGTCCGCCGATCAGTTGGTTTGAATATAAACTATGGCATCGTGAATATCCAGAACTTATGTCGATGCATAATAATGCACATATGCATACCTGAAAACGCGTGACTCTTCCTCTCAAAATGCTTAGAAAACAAGCGCAGGGAAGTATCAAGGTCTGCAACAATATAGCTCAGCATCATCAACCAGCAAATATGATTTGAAAATCAGTAAAAGCAATCCGTATATAGGTACCGAGAACCTTTAAACTCCTCTAAACGTAAAAGTAACTCATTAACTCAAGCTTACCACAAGCATTGTGAGTAAAGATCCGATAAGTGACATCACAAGACCTGAAGCAAAAGTAAAGAAGTCTCCCAGTGACAATGTAGAAATAAGATAAAGAGACGCTGCAAGTGCTAGATTTGACTGTTGATCTACTAACTTATGAACAAATAAAACACGATGATGATGAACAAGAAACTTACCAAAGAAAGGGATCGATAGGGCCACGATCAAAGTCGATAACACGAGGGCAGTTCTTATGAGGATAGAGTAAGCATAAGATTTGACATGAGTTGATGGAATGAGTTCTTCAAGACTCATTGCTACCGGAGACATGGTCAATGCATATGTGGTCCCTAGTTAAGGTGAATGCTGAAAACAGGAACGTACTGGATGTAAAATAGATCAAACCCGTGATTGACTTTACAAGTGTATAAATAATCACTTCAGAGCATAAAAAAGATTGAGAGCGATTTGTTTCTTATGTTAAGGAAGATAATTAAGTAGACGCGTGTAGTAATTTAGGACACAAAAAATCCCAGGTGTAAGAATGAAATTTGGTAGGTAGATGGGGAACCATTTAGTTTCATAACTCCCAGACACCAGTATGGAATTTGTTGTGTGATTCAATTCATCAATAGAGTCTCTTCATAAACCAAATGATATATGAAAAGGATATTTGGTGAAAGGGTTAACCACCTGCAAAAGAACAAAAGAAATCACATCCTTTCAGTGTCAAGATTTGTTTAGTGAAAAAGGAAAAAAGAAAGGAACAGAACACAATGAACAAATCTCACAAAGAGAGGTTCAAATAGGAAAGGAGCTACAAATGTTATATGATTGTATGATATATAAAATCCTCCTGACAAAAAAGTGAAGTTGCGAGCTTACCGTAGTCCAAACAGCTATTTTGGAGGCAACCAAATCTCGGGGCATGTTGAGCGTAAATTGCGACTCTGTCGATTCACCAAACATCAAGTATCCCAGAACGGCCACTCCCGCGTACATCAAAGTGCAAATGGCGAAACTACACCAGTAGTACAATAAAATTCTTTAAGAAAAAAGTTGCATGAATCTTTAGACCACATGAACTATTTTGTTCTCCAAAGCCTTTCAATTGAGAATTTGATGAATTGTAAATACAACTTCAGAACATTGTACTGCTCTGAGCATTGTTATCAGTCACGATTTTGAGGCTAGAATGTTCGAGCCTTAGCTCAAAAAATAATCTCGACCATTAACAGAGCCACAAGATTGACAACTAACGGTGTTTTGGTCTCTAGACTTCTGAAAAATCACCCGAGGGGATATATTGTCTATCAGAGGATTAGCTTTACCTGGTTACAAGGACAGATGGGTATTGGCCTGGCTTAGCCATTGAGGTATAGATATTTGGAAATACAGCGTGTCCGGAGTAGCAGTAGCCATAAAGACCGATAGCGACTGGAAGAGTGGCAAGGTTCAGCGTTGTCGTGCTCTTGGCATGGAAACCAACTTGATCAACAAGTCCGACCCAAAACAAGCATAGGACAACCAACACGGATGCTATGACTCCCCCGGCTACGAAAAGATGAAGCAAGGATCAATGAGCTGAAAACTTATCCCCAATCAAGATCACTATGCACTTAAGATAGCTCATCCAGTAGTCCACTCGGTGAAGGAGTGTCAACCCAGCTAGACTATATGCATGAGAAAGGAAAAGTGAAAGGCAAAATGTGGACAACAAAAAGAACATAACGGTATGTTGCCATTTTAACCCGCAAATTACTTTAAACTGGACTTAATTGGGTTTCAGAATTCAAATATGTGGTTAAACTACAAGAAATGTCATGCACAGAATAACCAACATAGCAATGCATGGTTGTGTTTTACATACGCCCTTTTCACACATCGAAATCATCTTAAGACAGTGATCAAGGTCCAATCTTTTCGCCAATGTACTTGTTTTGGCCAAAACAAGAGTGCCGTTTCAGCATACTAAAAATGCAAAACGTGCCATCATAAGCTTTCAACAATTTATGCACATGATGAATGGATTTGGAGATTGATCGGTGTAGATTTCCGATAGTGTAACAAGAGCTTTTATTTGAAATTCCCATATTGGCGATCAAGAAATAAAGTTAACTCACCAGAGATGTAACTGAGGACGCTGAGGTCTCGAAGCCAAACAGTAGGAAGAACAGCGAGCGTGGTCATCAAAGCAAACAAGTGATGCGAGTCCAAATGAAATCCACCCAAACTGATTTGTGCATTTGGGAACAGGGACGACAAGTTATCACTTTCCAATATAATGTACTCCACACAACATGCCTGCAGACACAACGTATATACTCGTAAAAACAAACAAAGAAAAATCATATTAAATCACCGTATAAAACAAGAAACAATGATAGAAAACCCCAATAGTCTGCCCAAAAAAGATATAAGACCCAATATTATCAAGAAGTATGAAGTATAACTAAGTAAATGCATAAGATGACGTGGTCCCAAGTTGCCCTCGTCACATTCTTAAAGACATTACAAGTAAAGAAAATCACAAGAAATACTCCCTGAATTAGCCAACTGTACTTACATATAATTCCACGTAAAGAATAATCTGCACCCACAAAGACAACACACAAGTAAAGAAACCGATGTCAGAGGCCAATCCAAGTTTTTCTTTCACGACCGAAGAAACATTTATCCCTGGGATCTACATTTGTGTTGTAGTCATTCAAGTTTACTGTCATAGAAATGAGCATGTGAATATGACGTTTTACCGAGATGGCAATCCTTCCGAGAGTACCAAATGCGGCTTGACCGATGTCTGGGTAAGTCTCAAGCCCGGGTTGGCTGTCTAGACAGTGACGCAGTAGGATTCCGGTGTAGTAGGACAACACCGCGAACACGATCAATATGGACATTCCGGCCCACCCTCCTTCTTTTGCTGCATATGGTGTTGACAGTATCCCAACTCCGCATAGAACGTTCATGCCTATAGAGAAGGTTTTTATGAATTAAACAAAAAACACACGAATTCATCGAAACAACTATTGCTCGTAGGTAATGTAATTGCACGGAATTTGAAAAGTAGTAATAGTTTGAGAGACCTAAGGGCTCTAAAGATCACAACCCAAGTTTGAGTAAATCGATCTCTTAATACCGGCTTTGCATTCGAACTTTCCACGTCAAACATCTTGCCCGTTCTGACACACAAATCGGGTCCGACAAACCAGATTGGAGCTTGGAGATCAGAAAAGCATGCCAGTTTAAGGATTTTATTAGACAAATCAAAAGTTCAAGCACTTAGATTCAATTAACCATGCAAGTTTGAGGACCAAAAGTGGAATTCCCAGAATTAACAATACATCCAAGTTATGAAAAGGGAGACGTTCTTGTCTTATTGTTGTATCCGAAGAAAGTTACTAAACAAAAGTTGGTGTTAATGTTTGTCCTTTGTGCATTATTAGTGTATACTTCTTTGACCATGGTATGGGCAACAAAATATATTTGTTGGGCAGCCGAGCGGTTCATGTGCACCATGTGCCATCATGCAATAAACATAGGCTGATTCATTCCGACCACCTACCCACCACAAGCCAAGATTTCACAAACATAAAATAATCAAAGAAAGAAGAAAAACACACAAAAGAAGACAGAGATCACGACCAAGGATTGCAAAAGAACATGGAATATATAAGAATTTTTCTCACGAGCGTCCAATTATCTCGTCTAGATAAGTCTTAAAATAAGCTGGGGCTATATGAAATATTATATAGCAGGCTAGCTGACCCAAAAAGAAAAAAAAACTGTAAACAATTCCCATGCTGTTGCAATTATAAGGTATATAATGATACGAATGTTGAATGATCACAATATCAGGAAGAATTGACTGTGTTATTTCGATCTAGAGACTATATTTAGAATTGCCCATGATCACAATAGTTAGGGTGCATTCAAAGCAAACGTTTTACTATTTTCATAGTAGGGAATTTATTTTCCGCATTACGCAATGCATATTTTTCTACGGCTGTAAATGATTTTTTTTTACTAAACTAAATGCGTGAAAGTTCATAAAACTGAATTCGCAAGTTATATTCATTCGGACAAACACAATCTACAGGTATATCAAGGCGAGGAGTTCTATTTGATGTGGCAGTGGACCGGCCGACGCGAGGATCTGAAAAACCATCCGAAGGCTTGGAGAAAAAAATCCTAGGAAGGCAAGTGGCGAGAAGAAAACACCATCATAAGTCATCCAACCAACACAAAGCAATAAATAATAGGGCAGCCGTGGGCCCCACTCCCCCCACACGGCCCCTCCACCGCATATTCACATCATGATCATCAACCTCATTATCATTGTGGTCTAATCTTGTGTGTTTTAAATTTGCACGTTTTAATGTGTTAGGCCAAATGGATTTATTATTTATGACATCACATCGTTCCGAAATACACGTTTAGCGTGGCCAGTTTTAAAGCCAAAACGTCTTAAAACTTGGTACAACCGTTTCTAGCAGGTGCTATAAGCTATTGCGACCGTGGACCGAAATCTTGACCAGAAAGTTTTGTCAAATGGATTTGAAGTCCCTTTCTTGTTTCTCTCTTTTTAAGTTCCAAATCAAATTTGATGAGGAGAGACACTATGTGCACATGGACAAACTTAATGAAGGCGGGATTGCTCTCTGTCAAACTCATCCAATCTGCTCCAATTCGCACTTGTAAGATTTTGTGATCTTAATTAGATTTGGACATCGATGTCGTGTCCTGACTAGTCCCTTTCTCAGTTGTTTTGGATGTGAACAAACATGGGTTTTTACACCTAGATATATGCTGTAATTTGGGGACTACATGCTATAGTTAAAACATCATTATTCATTCGGTCCAACGTCGGTAAAACAAGTAGAATATCACGAGCAATGTCGCATATTTTGCACTACCTAATAAACATTGTGATTGGTCGATTATGTTATATGGATATATCTTAAAATTAACATGCCACGACTTGTAAAAGAATATTGGGTAACATGTAACGTAGACTCAACGTACCATTGAGCACAGCTTGTCCGTAAGAGCTCTGGCGAGACATTGGCAGCTCGTGGGCAGCCCCTTTGGACGGTTTCTCATCCTTCCGAACCGATGCCTTCCGCGGTAGTGGAGGGAGCAGTGCGCGAGAGCTCCGCCGCTGCTGCGGCGGCTCCTCCTCCTGCTCTGGCAGAAGCGGCTTTGCGACCTCCGACAGTATCTCCGGAGTGTGTCTCCGTGTCAGCGCCGACGATGAGAGGAATGAGCCGCTTAGTTTTGACAGAGGCGTGGTTCCAAGGAATCCGATGTTCGGCGACGGCACGCTGCTATAGAGATCGATGGATTGCCTGAAACACGGATTATCAGAAGCGATTAATTAATTGGTCTTTGATTGTATCAATTATATGGAAAAAATAATGTATTAATTTTAATTTAGAAGAATCACTAAATTTATGATTCGGATTAATTAGTTTACACGCTTGCTTTTGGTTTATTAATATGCGGAAAAATTCAACGACAAAACTAAGTCCAAGCACACGGGTCGTTCATCCAAATGATAAATCTAGCAGAAATAATTGAGAGGAAAAGGAAACCTGTAACTTTGAGGCCAGGAGGTGTTGTAAGAGCTGGGCCTGTTCTGATGGCGGTTCTCCGACGAGGAAGCGGAGGAATCCGATTCATTTCCGTCACCGCGGCTGCCGCCTTTGCCGAACCCATTCTCTTCGTCCCTTTCTTCTTCCTCGTCACTTTCAATGTAGAAGCTCTGCTCAGAAACTGAATTCTTCATGTTTTTTCCCTATCTCTCCTGTGCAACTCGACAGACTCAGTCCTTGATGAAAACGTA
This sequence comes from Syzygium aqueum, assembly GCA_031216185.1. Classification (NCBI taxonomy): domain Eukaryota; kingdom Viridiplantae; phylum Streptophyta; class Magnoliopsida; order Myrtales; family Myrtaceae; genus Syzygium; species Syzygium aqueum. The sequence continues at coordinate 2,916,212 of CM062240.1, forward strand.
GAAGCCACCCGAAAACGAATCCCAGAAAAGAATATGTAGGAGATCCAATCAGGGACGTATGGACTCGTGTGAAGGACTCATCAATCAATTCCCATATATTCAAGATTTGCAGGCCTATATTTCTGCACGGTAGTAATGCTATTACCTAAAGTGTGAAGGTCGACTGACATGGAAATATAGTCATTCTTCAAAAATGGTAAGTGAAACTCGACGCTGGTTTCTTACCTTTACCCAAAAAAAAAAAACTCGACGCTGCTCATGGGATTGCCAGCTAATGTCAATCTTATGTGATGGAATTCCAGTCTAATTCAATGCAATTCGTCATGTCAGCTAAAGGGTTTTGCAGAAAACGGAACCTTAATTTCTGGCAAACGTCGTGAAAACTCAAGAAGAGGAAGAAAAGGAAAGGAAAAAAAAACATCAGATGTGAATACTAAAAGAGGATTAATTAGCTTGCAAAATAAATGGGCTTCCTTTCTTTTCTGACAGTGTGGAAAGTTACTAACGCTTACCTTTTCTTTTTTCCCGAGAATCAAGAGAGAAAGTGGTGTTTCTTGGATGGATCCCGAATCTGCGGAATCTCCCTCTAACCACAGAAAGAGATGAACTGTGTGCCCGTTGAATTCCACCAGAAATGCCCAGAACACTCTCTCTCTCTCTCTCCACTGAGTAACTGGACACTGACTCTACTATGTGGACAGCTATTTATACATGACCAGTCTGTCTAGGATCACAGCTGGAAGAGCTGAGAATAGTCGTTCTCCATTCTTTTCCATTTCTTTTTCATCTTGGCTTGATGAATTTCGTGCTCGGGATGTGAGGTAAACACTGAACAATGATAAGAGTCGCGGTCTTTCGATAAGAGTTGAGGTCTTTCATGTTTGAGTGTGTGATTGCTTGCGAGTAGATTGGCAAAAGTATACTAGAAGTCCTAAAACTTGTTACAAAAGTACAATTGAATCTTAAAATTTTTAAAAAAGTGTAATCAAATTTTATAACTTGTCAAGTTGGTGTAATCAAATTTCTAACCATCGAAGCCACAATGACCAAAGGGAATTTTGGGCAGACCCGAACGAGAGTTTAGACCATAATTTTGGGCTAATCCCATCCGAATATGAGGGCCACCCAGCTCGCCTATTGGTGGCCCCTAATTGCAACGGCTCTCCGGTAATTTAGTTATCATGTCAATTGAACAAATAAAGTTCCCAGTTAATGTCATTTTTCAATCTGCAAATTGCATAGGCTACTTTTTTTATAGACAAAACAAAAGTTAAAAGTCCTCTCCATATACTTCTCTTCATGTCTCACTCAATCTCATCGAATATAAGTATGTATTAATTGAGATTTATTGAGATCTCAAAGGAAACATCTTATGAGAGGTAGTGGATTCATATCTCGAAATAACTATATTTCATAGAACAGTAAAGTCCAATATCAAACCAAAAAAGAGAGATACTCCAACATATCGCTCTTACAGGATTTACTTTATCTACCGTATCTTATGTCGTGGTTTCCTTGGCCAATCAAAATGAATTTTCCCTTTAATTTGGAAAAATTATTGTGAAAGTGGCTGACTTTTCACCACTTCACCACTTACGTAAGTTTACTTTTGAAAGTTCGAGTTTGCTCCCACAATCTCATCGGAATGACTAAAATACCTCCATCATGGACACCCAAGAAATCCTAATTTAAAACCATCAGCATACCAATTCATCCAAAATCTCAATCTAAGTCTGCCACCACCTTCGCCACCACTAGCCATCACCTCCAGTGCCATGGACCTCGCTGGCAATGGACACCTCTTGCTGCTCTCTCTCTCTCTCTCTCTCTCTCTCTCTCTCTCTCTCTCTCTCTCTCTCTCGTTTGCTCCCACAATCTCATCGGAATGACTAAAATACCTCTATCATGGACACCCAAAAAATCCTAATTTAAAACCATCAACACACCAATTTATCCAAAATCTCAATCTAAGTCCGCCACCACCTCCGCCACCACTAGCCATCACCTCTAGTGCCATGGACCCTGTTGGCAATGGACACCTCTTGCTGCTCTCTCTCTCTCTCTCTCTCTCTCTCTCTCTCTCTCTCTCTCTCTCTCTCTCCGGCTACCCCATCTAAGAGTGATCCCTTTCAAGGTGGGTCAATTCTCAACCTAGAATCAAAAACTAACTCTGTGACCTTTGATTCCAATTGGAATCAAGCACCTGATCAGCTGGTTTTGGAATTGTCGATTCTCAGTTCAACTTGGAAACCATCCCATTCTTATGTCTCAGGTTAGAATCCAATTTGTATACATTATAAAACATTCCTTGGTCAAGTGGTTATGTGATCATTTGATTATATTGAAATCCATGATTCAAATATTATGGTTGCAAACGGTTTTTTTTTTGGTCAAAATCAATTCAACCTAAGACCTGGCCTAGTCGAATTGGTTCCTTAGTAAAAGCGACAGTTGTAGCCTTAAAACCGGGAACTAAACCCATTCTCCCCAGAACCGGCTTGGACCGAAATTGACCATAACAATTCCGGCCGGTTCCCTAGTTGAAGTAAACCCGATGCTCACCCTTAGCCACAACGACCTAAAGATAGTCAAGGTCGCTGTAGCTATTGCTCTTGGTACCCTGCCATGGTCGTCACGACCTCAATTCGAGATCACCGCGACTCGTGGTAGACCTTGGCAAGGTTGCCGTGAAAGCCATAATGGCCATGATGAACTTGTTAAGGTCAGCGCAAGGAGGGAGGGACAGAGGGAGCGATTCTCCACAGGCATGGCGGCAAGTCCCGCGGCGGTACCGGAGGTCACACTTCTGTTGAAGTGAGGTTACAAACTTACGGTTTCAAAAAATATACATATTTAACCACAGGAGAGAGAAAGAGAGACATAGACAGAGGCCAACATGAACCACTTACTCAACAAGTTAGCGACCAAAAGACCAGACCTATATTCTTTGGAGGACCATAGGATCAAATCTAAGATTCTTTTGCTTGCTATGGACATCATTAGTTAAAGACTTCAAGCCAACATATAATACCGACTTAATTGTCAGCAATCTGGGACAACTTATCCTCTTCTAATATAAAAATACCAAGTGACGTGATGCATCATGCAATGTTAATCATTGAGTAACTTTTAAGCTATGTGGTGTATACGTTGTGCATTGTCCACTTTGTGTCCAAGTACTTGATTAAGAGTGTTTTGTCATATCTAGTTTGAGATCTAGATCAAATGAAGCCTTGAGTTGAGACCATACCTTTGTCCATTCTAAAGGGGTTACATGGAAATATCTTCTTTTCATTTACAGGAAAAAAATGTGAAAATTATAGTTACAAAAGAATACATACGATTTTACATGTCAATACATGAGTTTTTTGAAAAGTTTCAAGTGTCTCGGGTCTACGAGAATCAAAATGTAAGTACTGTAAGATTTCCCAAGAGCTAAATGCATGGTGATATACAATGTCTCTTATGTACATGGTCCAATTTACGTCTAGATTCATGAATTTTCATCATATTTTAGGGATGAGGACATAAAGAATCATTGAACTTTGGCTCAATGTGCAATATGGTTCCTGAGCTTTAGCCTACTGTGTAATATTGTCCATGAACTCTTTTTTTTGTTCAATGTAGTCTCTGGATTTTTGGTAAATATTCAATTTAGTCCCTAGACTGTATGAAAATATTCATTATTGTCCTTTCATTAATTCAAATTCATGGAAAATACTAAACATTTTCATACAGTCTAGGGAGTAAATTGAACATTTACCAAAAGTTCAGGAATTCCAGGGATCATATTAGACAAATTAAAAGTTCAGGAATGATATTACACATTGGGTTAAAGTTCAGGGACTACATTGAATAAAGTTATAGTTCAAGAACCACATTATACATTGGGTCAAAGTTTATGAATCATGCGAGTCATTTGCCCAGATTTTATTGATTTAGGATCTATGACTAGGATCAAAACCTCCTGCATGATGAAGGCAGACAACACGGATTGACATATCAGGACCCATCCAATGTTAGCTGTCTCTCCACCTCTTCCTGTCCTTGGCTCTATGCTAATTCGATCAACCCTCAATCAAGAGTGAGCATGGGGTCGAGTCATTGATTAATTTATGGAATGTCCCCAACAAATTATTGAGGGTTTGTCACCTAATCAATCAAAATAATTCCCCAAATTTTAAAAAAAGAGAAAGGGAAAAGGAACGGACGCTTATCCCCACGTCACACTGCATGATTTGGACTCCCCATAGTATTAAAACGTGCAATGATGCTCCCCTTGCTCAACGTCAAGAGATTAGCATTAGCAGCCTTGATAAGGACTATTTTATCTGATTAGAGTAGCAACCCAACAAAGGACGAGGATTAAAAAATGTCTTCTTCCAAGACTATAAGTACCAAAAATGTGATCTCCCCTTATTTTCCATAACCCTCAGAGTTTAGTTCATTGAGTGTAAGATTGATCTGATGCACGTGAATGATGAATATTAGCCATCTTGATAAGTTTATGTAGACATTTGATTGATTTCTGTCGATATTCCAGCGTTGTCCTCTGAAATTTTGGTTCCTTGTCGTAATATTAGTTTCAATGCTCTTCTTTTATAAATTATGGGCACAAATACAAGGCCAGCTACATGGAGGACGTGAAACTGGACGCCCCACTTACCAGTTAAATACAAACTTGTGGGCCATGCATGTAGATATGATTCAGATCAGTTTGTATGCATTTTATGGGATTTGAACAATAAGCTGGAAATGTCCTAATATCCCAACCAACCACGTAAAGTTGGAGTTTTTTTGTTTCAAGATTTTTAAAGTTATGCAAACCCTAGATGATCTATTTACAGAAATTGCGCTTTTTACCCCATTCCATACCTTAACCTTTTTCAACTACTTATTATTTCAAGTCAATTGTTTATATAAGCCTCCCATTAATGACATTATAAAGAATGCTGAAATTTCTGAAGAATTCTATATTACCATTTATATGTCTTTTATTTTTTTCAATACCCATTGTATTTTAAGCTCATGAAGAGCAGCAGAGCTTTTCTTAGACTACATAAATGAGGGAAAAAAAAACAATTGTTACAAAACATTTCCTTGAAATCTCTTCCTCAACAAGACAATCAATTACCATCAAGCTTAGAGAGCAAAATATCACCAACATGTTGCACCGCCATTTTGAGCAAGGGATAATGATGCAAATGATCCCTGAACTTTGGCTCAATGTGCAATGTGGTCCTTAAATTTTTTATTTATTCAATGGGTCCATGAACTTTAGCTTGATGTGCAATGTGGTTCTTGGATTTTGGTACATGTTCAACTTAGTCCTTGAACTACATAAAAATGTTCAATGCTATCCTTTAATTAATTCAAGTTTAGGGATAATATAGAATATTTTTATATAATTCGGAGAGTAAATTGAATATGTATTAAAAGTTCAGGGATCTCACTGCACATTCGGCCAAAGTTTAAAGACAATTTATGTCATTTTTCCTTAGAGCATTGTTCTCCGCATGCTACCGGCATGGATGCTTTTCTACTATTATATAAACATGCATATGTCTCTAAGGGTGTGCAACCGGATCAGGTTTACTTGGAAATTGAATTGGACCACTTGAAAATAGGTTCAGGAATCGATTTCATTTTTTGGGAACCGGTTGGAACTGCTCTGGTTCCCGGTTCCAAGTGAAGACACATTTAAATCGATTTTAGCTTGTGTTAAAAAAAACGTCGTATATCATACTATTACTATATTTTGGATTGTTGCTTTGATGGTAGGGATTGTTGCTTTTGGCAGATAGTGATTTTTATTATTCATATTTTACTTTGAATCGTTCCATTTCTACTCATATAATTTTGCTAGAAAAAATGAAACCAGAAAAATAAAATAAAAGAAAAAGAGGTTCTCGAGTAGACCCTGAAATCGGACCGGAAAAATAGAGTATGTTCTAAAATAGGTTCTAGGACAAACATGGTAGGTTCTAAGTTCCAAAAATTGAAAATCGGTTATAACAAGGTAGATTTCAAGTTCCAGGTCTAGAATCTACTCACTCTAGAGCCAATCACCCCTACAATCGAGCACTTGTTTTATTTGCTTGTGCTTGTTGAATTCATAGTAATTTTCATTTCTCACGCATAGAAAATTCTTCCTTAGACGTATGAGGAGAGGAGGAATGATGAAGTGTCTACTTTCTACCGAACGATAACTTTAAAAGTCAATCCATCGAATTTTAGAAGATCCCGATCCATGATAGAACGAATGAACAAGGCGCACGACGACAAAGCCATGCGTCGGGTAACCCTAGGCTTTGTTTCCATCATGACCATCTGCTTAAATTTCATAGGTTCCACTGGCATTGATATCCAACTCCTTATGAACAGTAGATCATTCTGACGAATGTTTCCACTAAATCGCAATGTGGGCATGGTTGCATATTTCTCTCCATTACGTAATAACCAACCAATGTTGTCATCTTCGTCGCACATAGTGGGAGCATGACGAAATAAAGAGCATTAAACATCGACAGTGTATGATGTATGGTGCATTCTCTTGAAGTACCCAACTATCAAATTGTGAAACATGGCATTTGTAACGATCTGGTCCAACGAAGGCATGAAGTGATCGCTTGGGCCAGAGAACTCAGATAAGGAGAGGCTTTTGATAGGCTTATAGGATGGTGAAGGATGCATCGAACATGGATAGAACGTGTATGAAATATATATATGTAAAAATTAAAATTCACTCATATATACGTTTTTTGACTTAATGGCAACATTTACTTTGAAACTCTAAAGTTAAGCATACTCTGGCTAAGACATTACCAAGATATGTGATTTTATGGAAAAGTGTTTATATGTACGCTTAAGGACAAAACCGTGTGACTTGATATCAGATGGGATATAGCAAATAATAGTGAATGAATTCAGGGATATCACTTACATAACAATTACCTAAGTGGGTAAACATCATAATATTCTATATTTATTGTCTCTAGGAATTAGTAGTGCGCTAGATTCTTTATTCTCCTAGAAGAATCTTCTTGATTCTGTCCCCATATAGATTCTCTCAAAGAAATTAAGCCACTTTCTGATAAGAGTGCATTCCAGGTGTGCAACACATTTTAGTCAATCACATCACAATGGTAAGAATGGTTTTCCTACGTGTTTCACCAGAAAGTGAATATCGGTGATCATTATAATCAAATTCGACCCGGCATTGTGGAAAGGGGTTCTTTGTTGATTGTGAACGCCCGAATGTACCTGCAATCTAAACCAAAAAGAAAAACATTACGAGAATAATAAAGAGCAAATTTTCAGGAAAGTAAAGATGAAAGGAAATATGGATCTTTACCAAAAAAAAAAAAAGGAAATATGGAGAAAAAGGGGAAAAGTATAAAAAAAAAGTTTTAAACTGTTGCACTTGTACACTTGTAGTCTTAAATCCTATAATTGAGTCAATTAAGTCCAAAATCTTTTCATGATTTGCTAATATGATCCATCTGGCCAACTTTTATAAAAAATCACTGACATAAATACTAATTGTCCTATGTGGTACGGTCGGCCAACGTTGATATTAATAATTTTTATTTTTAAAATTTTTAAGATTTTTTTATTATTTTTTTGTTTTCTTTCCTTTATTTTTTTTCCCTAATTGTGGGCTAGCAAGGTCGCCCGTTATAGGCAAGGTTTGGGCAAGGGCCTTTGCACCCTTGTCGGCCACAGTGCCCTCGCCCAAATCAAGGAGAGGGCCGCGATGCCCTTACCTATTGGTCGGCGAGGGCCACAACGCCTTCGCCCAGTCTGGGCAAGGGCCATGAGTCCTTGCGAGCCACACATGAGGGTCCCTTTGCCTAGTTCTTGGTGAGGGCGTGGGGGCTCTCGCTGGCCTAGAGTTATAAAATAAAAGAACAAAGAAAGAAAAGAAAAAAGAAAAATATTAAAACATTAAAAAATTGTAAAGTTTATTCATATCAGCACCAATCATGCCAACTATGGGCGCTGTGGTCCCAACCAAGAGCACTGGGGTCCTGAGCATGAGCACCAAATTCATGGGCCCAACTTCTATGTACTTAGGATCGGTGTCATTGCTCGTGTCTAGGAGCCAAGGATCTGAGCTCGAGACCTTGGTGCCTGTGCCTGTTTCTTTAGTTGCCCATGTGCAAGTTAATGACGTCTGAATAGTATATGTCTATTTAGGAAAATCTATGACGAAAAATATTTTATAATTCATTTTTAGAATCAGCCAACACTAGAAAATATTGATATTTTCCTGAAAAATGACTTTCTGAAAACATTTTTTAGAAACTCAATGATAAAGGAAAATAGTTCGTTTGGAAATATGTAATTAAAATGGTTTTCTGATGTTTAGATTTTATTGGAAAATGATTTCAATCTCATGACTTTATCTTAGATAAAAAAAATCAAAATTTTTAATTATTTTTATTTTAATAATGTTATTTTAAATAATCGAATTTTTAATTTCTTTTTTTAAAAAATTCGAATTTTTAATTCTTTTTTTTCTTTTTTTTTCTTTTTTCTTCTCTTTCCTTTTCCTTTTCCTATTCTTTCCTTTTCTTTCTCCTCCTTCCTGCGCTGCGACCCGCCGTTGACACCTCGGCAATGACCCCAGGTGAGCCGCAAGCTCACCAAGATCAGCCGAGCTCGAGCTCGCCAACCTCGGTTGAGCCCTAGCTCGCTTGGATCTACCTATCCTCAAGCTCACTGGCCTTGGGTGAGGTCGAGGCGAGGTCGAGGTGAGATCGAGGTGGCGAGGTAGGGCCTCACGTGACGTTGGCGAGCTCGAACTCGTCGCGCTAAGGTTGATGAGACTTTAGCTCGTTGGGATCCGGCGAGCTCGGCCTCGCCTTAGGCCGGCCCATTTGTGGGCAGTTGCCCGTGGCCACCAAGGTTGGCGACTGGTGGAGGGAGGAAGAAAGAAAAAGAAAAAAAAGAAAAGAAAAATAAAATATTAACAAATTCAAGATAATCAATTTTGAAAAATGTTTTCACCTTCTTAAAGTAGAGAATTCACTTTCTTAAATTTATACATGAATGATTTCCTTGATCAAAAAGTATTTTCGGTTAACCAAATTATTTTCGAATAATCAAATAAATGAAAGTCCGGAAAATACTTTCTCGGAAAATAATTTTGCCAAAACAAACACACCAGAAATCATTGTTAAGCGGAGGAGAAAAAAAACAGTATAAAGCGGAAGTTTGCCTTGCCTCTAGAATAAGGAAAAGAAATATCGAACATTATAATACACCTGGCAGCATCAGCTTATCACTTGATTGCGATTGATCTTTTCTTTGTATTAAGATTTTAACCCTTATATAAAGAAGAGAAAGGACGTGGAATGCGTTGGTTGACTGCTCGACTCATCTCTTGCGCCTTCACTGGACCTGTCCCATGCATAATTGGCCGCTAGATCTAAAATCCATACATTCTCGTCGCTCCTGATTAATTTATGCATCTATTACCTGCCGATAAGTTAATAATATCTGATATCTCTTAGGCTCCATTTATTTTAAGAAAAATATAACATTTTTAAAAAAATATTTTCAGATTATCATTTTTCAGAAAAATGATAATATTTTCCAGTGTTAGGCCGAAACTTAAAAGCAAAATTGAGAATACGATTTTGTCTTGTATGATAAATTTGATTTGATTTTCTTAAATAGGCATACACTATTTGGGGTGCTAATAACTTGTGTCGAGAACTAGGTACGAGCACTAGTGTCTCGGGTCTAGCAGTGATGGACCCCGACCTAGGTGTCGGAGATTGGGGCATGGGCACCTGGGTCCCATGCCCGGCCTTGGCACTGGGTTCCCAAACCTAAGCGCGAGCACTAGGGTCCCCAACCCAGCCTCGATGGACCCAAGCATGATGTTTGTGGACTCAAGTCCGAGTGTTGGGGGATCCAAGATCGAGTATTGGGATCTTGTGCTTGGCTTTTGTGTACCTTGGTCGGGGTGTCGGGGCATTAGGCACAGGCACCAGGGCTTTGAGCTTAGCCTCAATGGACTCAAGCACGGGCATCAGGGCTCGGGTATGGGCAGTGGGTCTCGGGCTCTGCCTCGATGGACCTGAATGAGGGCGTTGGGGATTCGGGCACCAGAATTGAGGTCATTAGCCTGGCCTTGATGGACCCGAACTCGGGTTCTAGAGAATGACCTGGTCCTAGATCACGGGGACCCAGGAACTAACGTTAGAGTCTTCGTGCCCAAGTATAGAGTTTCAGATCAAGCGTCGATAAGGAAAATTATCAAAACAGTCCTAAACCTATTGCAATTGTGCCAATTCAATCCTAAATCTTTTATATTTATGCCAATTCAATCCATCCAGTCAATTTTAATTGGCTGGCGTTGACGTGGATACAGGCCGATGTTGGCCATTTAGTCAATGTTGAAGTGGTAATTTTTAAATATTTTTTATTAATTTTTTTCATTTTGTCCTTTTTCTTTTCTTTTCTTTTCTTTCCCTTTCTTTTTTTTTCCTCTCTCATCTTCAACCTCTAGATGGTTGCCGGTCCGGCAAGGTCGGCCCTACCAATCACTGGCAAGGTCGACCTCGCCGGCAACGGGCGACCCGACCTTGCCGTTTCTGGGTGAGGTCTCATCCTCGCCCAGCCGCACTATTGTGGGGCAAGGTCAAGACCTTGCCATTGCGTTGTTGCTAGGCGAGGACAGCAACGACGAGTTCTTGTCCTCACCAAACAAGGAGGCTCATCCTCGCCCAGCAATGGCGAGGTCTCGTCCTCATCTAGCAATGGCGCTGTTGGGTGAGGACGAGCCTCATCGGCCTAAGTCTCTAGCTAGTTGCCGGTTCGGCGACCAGCTAGAGGTTGAAGATGAAGGAAGAAAAAAAATGAAAAGAATAAAGAAATTTGAAAAAAAATATTTAAAAATTGCCATGTCGATGTTGGTTGGACGGCTAGCGTCAGTCGACATCCACGTCAGCACTGATAGGCCAAAATTAGCCGGATGGACTAAATTGGTACAAATACAAAATGTTTAGAATTGAATTGGCACAAAAAAATTTTATGATTGAATTTACACAATTGTAATAGGTTTAGGACTATTTTGGTAATTTTCCCTCCCTTAAAAGTAGCACTAATTTTTTAAATCACATATTAATATTACAATTTAATGAAAAGTTGCTAAGCTCACTTAAGAATAATCATCGTAATCAATCTTCAAATGTTGTGATATCTATTATAATTTGTGGTTGCATGGTTGCAACTTTATTACGCCTTATTACATACAATTATTCTGCTCGTTTGGTAAATGCCCACCATTCGATCAAGATGTCTACTTTTGGTTGTAAGTGTCGACACCAAAGACACCACTTTGTCCATAGTTTTCTGTTGTAAGGCTAGAAAACTTTCACACTTATAAATTGATCCACGCACGCATATTTTTATGACGTGGGACAAGACATTTCTTTATTTGTTTTACAAACAAATTATCAACATGACTGACTCCGAACAATGATACGGCTGGCGAGAGTTGGTGGTGCCATATGAGGCACCGGAGTGCAGCAGAGGAGTGGGAATATGTGGTGTTGTTGCTCACATAACTAAAGGGAGAAATGGAGGCGACCAAACTTTGGAGCTGCGCAGTTGCAGAATTAGGGAGAGGTCTTGGAGGTTGAAGCCCTAGCCGTCCGCGAGGCTTTGAAGTTTCTGTCAGAGAAATACCAGCTCAAGACCACAAGTACAGGTCCTATCCTTTTAGCAACAAAAAAAAAAAAAAAGAGTACAGGTCATATCCTCCAAGTGATAAGTGACGGCAAGTATATTGTGGAGCTTTTATCAGGAAATGACTCCAGCCCATGGGCCACTCGAAACTTAATTTAAGGGAAGCAAATCATCATGCGGACTGAATTACAATCCTTCCATCTGGCTGTCTAAGCCTCCACAACCCCTTTGGAATTTGCTATGTTTGGATGCTAGTTATCATTGTTTTACTATCTTTGCTAGTTAAATGAAATTGCCTTGTTTCGACCAAAAAAAAAAAAAAAACTCAACTCCAAGTATCACTGGGCTGAAGAGTTAAGATAAGGGCCCAAATAGAAGAATTTGAAATGCCTATCTATTTATTCATCAATCTCTCTCTCTTTGTTTCCCCAATCCATTTTCCAAGTTATTTAAGCGTCGGGTCGTCCCCTTTGATTCACATCCAGTATCCACCATCGCTGCTAAGGAGACCAAGTCCTCAGAGAGACCAGAGGTGCCCAAAAATGAAACTAAACAAACTACTTATTATAAAAGACATAACAAATTTCTTTTTATCGAACGGTCCACTCACAAAAATATCCCAAACTACTCCGCACTGCAAGAGAGATCGAGAGATTAAAAGAATAGCACATATTCTGCAATGGAGCTTTACGTTTGTACGTAAGACTAGAGTGCCTCCACAACTTCACTTATACCATGGCGCATCAACCCTCAAACTTGTAATCGCATGCAGTTTGATGTTGGAGTATAAACCAAAAGCAATAACAAACTATTGCGATCCACAAATGTGCGAAAATTCTAAAAATGTGAGGAGTGCTTTAAGTGATGAATTTTGGAATCGATTACTACTATTTATCACTTCACAAAGCTCTTGGTTCACCCCCGTCACACGGCACGAGAGACTGAGAGATGTTACGGAAGTCGGCTTTTGTTGACTAATTCTCAAAAAGAGGGAGATACATTGGCCTATATGTTTATTGATGCGGGAGCAACGAGAAACTCAAACCACTCTCATTTGACATTGCATTTATTAAAGAAAAAGAATAAAAAAGAAATTAGTCGTACCATATGCAAATCCCAGTGTATGCCAGAATTAGAGGCACATACAAATAAATGATGTCTTGAGTATTGATAAAGAAAGACTCTGCAAAGGACTAAGATTTTGAAGAACCGGTCTCAGTCTAATACGTGCCAAGTAAGTATGTCTTGGTTGACATGATTTTAAAACAAGAATGAAGCTAGCTAGCTACACTTCACGACACTTCGAAAGGGAGATCGTCCGTGGGATACCCATTGAGAACATCCTCCGTCGTGTCCATGAGGTTTCTAGACAGCGGCACGATCGAAAAAAAGAGCATCATTAATGTTTGTTACCTCAGTGAACGAGTAATTCTTTATACTCGCATACACTGATTGCTCCTGGACTTGGACACTGGTTGTTCCGAAGAGATGCGCCTGCTGAAGAGACTCCACGATGCTCACACCCGAAACCCACGAAACTCGAAGCAGAGCGCGCCGTTGTGGTGGGTCTACCCGAAAGAGATGGAGGTGCTAGGGTAGCCAGTCAATTGCTGGACCAGGGCTCTGAAGTTGGGGGTGTTGGCACTGTGGATGGTTGTGGGACTCCTCTCTGATGGTCTTGATCTTCTTGTGATTGGATGATGGTGTTGTTCTTATCACTGGTGGTGTTGGTGCGATTTGATCTATGATGTTGCTTGAACTCATGGAGGTGACAGTGGCGGAGCCAACAAATTCAGCCTGAGGATCAACACTCTGTTGATGATACTGAACCCACTCATCCCTAACATTGTTGGTCATGAAAGGGACTTATTAAGAAAGGGGAAGCCTGCAATCCAAGGAATTTTACAGTGATTTAGAAAGGGACAAAGTTCTGGTCCAAGGTAAAAGGCATGTAAACTCTCGGACTATTCCTATGAGCTTGAGAGAGATTGACATCACAGCGAAAGGATAATGTATAAATATGCGTGGATTCCAGGAAGCAACATCTGCTAACGTCAGTAAGGCCATCCCTAGTCCCTCCCTAATCAATCTTTTGTCACATGTGTGGGTATATGTTTTAGAGCCTTCAAAAAAATGGACGATTTCTTATGGCTTTAGTAAGAATAAAATTAGTCAGAAATTAGCGACTGATGAAGAGTTTAGGAACTTTTTCCATAGTGAAATGAAACCTCGTTTCCTTAGTTATTAAGAGTTAGGAAATAGCAATCACACGGCTAGATTTTAGAGTTCATGGAGAAACCTAAAAATGTCGAGACTGTCATTCACATATAGCTTGCTACTTATCTATGCCTCGCCCTCTCCATCTTCTTCCAAATCCTTGGAGGGAAACTATCATTCGCCTACCTACCTATTTTCCGAATTCTTTCCGTTAAACGTTTACTTCTTAAACGAAAGAGTGAAACACATTAACTATATTTATCATCAACTTTGTAAACAGAAATTTTTTATAGTGTAATATATTATGAGGGCATGTCTATTGTAGGGCTATAAATATGAGTTTTCAATTGTGTCAATTTAATTCTCAACATTTTGATGATTTGGCAATTTAATCATAAATTTTGACGAGTGGCTCTTTTTAAATAATTTTGGTCAGAAATCACTTTTGTAAACGCTCAATCGTTCTATATGGCATGGCCAAAACCTAAGAAGCACGGATACTCTCCAGAGGCTTTTGCATCAATGTGGGACGCGTGTCAGACACCAACACACTCCGACATGCGACTGACATAGCACTCCGGACACATCAACGACACACGAGTCCATTTGTCATAGAGAGAGAGAGAGAGAGAGAGAGAGAGAGAGAGAGAGAGAGAGAGAGATGAGCGTGGCGTTAACAAAGGTGAAAAGGAAGTTCAAGATGAGAGGTTACACTCTCAAGGTGGACACCCTCCATGCCATCATCTCCTTTGCCTCTCGCTTCTCCGGTGCCGAGGACGATGCCCTCAACCTCCTCCTCAATCAACTTGAGTTCAAATCACGTAATCTCTCGCAACTCCCGTTTTATGCTCTCTTTTTTGTGTAGAAAAAGAGGGTTAACATCAAGAAAAATCGTAAACTGGTATATCTGCAACAATTTTACTCCAAACTAATTTTTTGACAACCAAAAGCTCCAAACTAGTACACATGTAATAAATTTACCTCAAACTAATTTATTAACCATAAAAAAATCCCAAATTACTATAGTTTTGATAAATTTATCTTCTGTTAAAATGAATTAATATCACGAAAAATCATAAATCGGTATACATGTGACAAACAGAAAGTAAACCCAAAATCGATATGTTCGTCAATTGCCACGTGTCATCCAATTCAAAATTTTGACGGTAAAATTTAATGAAAACTAACAGAGGGTAAAATTATCATAGGTGTATCAGTTTAGAGTTTTTATTATCAAAAAATTAATTTTGAATAAATTTATCATAAATGTATTAATTTAAAATTTTTCGTGATGTTAATTATTTAATAAAAAGTAAATTCGAATTAGAGTCAGGTGAATTTTGCTAATTTTGTAATATTTTCTAAAGAGAAGAGAGAGATTGCGATAGGGTGACCTGAAAGGTATCTATAAAGTGATGGGTCATTACGAAACATCAGGAAGACACAATATACAGTGTACGATGGTCCGGTCACTTCGATTGATGGGACCTTACTTGTCATTGCAAATGGCTCTTAATTTTCACCCTTTTGCTCCCTCTTTCTCTTTTTCCAAGATTCCCAGTCTTATTTATTTCTGCAAATGAATTGGCTTTTTCTTATGATATATCCTTTAGGAAAATTGCTGACGTCAAGTGGCTCGTTTTGGTTAACATTCGTGGGGTGGGACAATCGAGAAGGATAGGCTTGGCTCTTAGGTACGACTATGGAAATTGGATGCTTGAAGGCAACAACCACGAATCACCTCTTCTCACATGCTTGGACATGCGCTCCACCCAAACGTGGGTGACTTAGATTCGGACAACTTTCATTCTTTTTTGGAGTTTCTTTCTGGGTAAACAGTAGAGAACACGGACCACAATCTCTTTTTCCAAGATTCCATGAATTATTGGAACAGAATACAGTTGAATTTGTCATTTCGAAATAACATTAACAAATGGTAAATTAATATTTTTGGTATAAATTTATTTTAGGTTCTTTTTTATTATTTATCTATTTGTGAATTTGAATCTAATTAATAAATTGAAATAATTACAAAAATGATAATTTATCATGTATCTATAAAAATATATATTTAAGACATAACGTGTCCTAACGTATTAGAATTTTTTTACTTTTTTTAGAAATGACGTGTCAGCGTGTCGTGTCGTGTGTCGCGTATTGATGTCGATGGTACTTAGGCCAACATTAACATGGACAACTTTTATTTACTTAAAAAATTTTGAATTTTTCCTTTTTTTATTTTTACTTTTTTACCTTCCTTTTTTTTCCGTTTCTTTTTCTTTTGCCATAGTCGACGATAAGCTGCAGGCAAGGGTCACCCTCTCAACCTTTAGAGAGGTGAGGGCAACCCTCGCCCAAACTAGAAGGGTCAAGCCTGTGTTAGATATGGCAAGGCTGTGATGCCCTCGTTAATCATGGCCAAGTACAGGCCACGAGTGAAAGGTAAAAATTTATAAAAAAAATTAAAAAGTAAAAATTATCCACATCAACGCCAATCACGATATATAAGGTGGCCAATAGACAACATGTGTCTGCGTCAGTGATTTTCGATCAAAATTGCCTAATTGTCTAAAGACTTAAGACTAAATTGGTAAATTATCAAAATATTTAGAAATAAATTAGCGCAATTGAAAAATTTAAGGCTGAATTGACCACCGTATAATAGGTGTAGTACTTTCTGGACTATTATCCCATATAGAGATGGTCCAAAATGATGGTTTTGAACTAAGGTGTGCAAAAGAACTGGAAACTGCTCGAAATAGAATTGAACCGGCCTAGAACCGATTGTTCCCATGGGGATCGATTGGGTTCCTAGTTTCAATTTACTAGAATACAACCCACCCAGACCAAACCGGTACATATGTATATTAATTTTTATGTTTTCATATCAAAACTCTAGTTTCCTCTTGTCTCACTCAGTCTCTTGCCTCACTCATTTTGTGGCCTTGCCTCCCTTTGTCACTCTCGTTGTTGGTGGCCTCTGGCCTCATCGATCCCTCTCTTACTCTCGCTTTCGATCGCTAGAGAAAATAGGGCACCTACTCTGAACCCACAGCCACATTGGTCAATTTGGCAGCAAGAGCGACAACACATAAACATTGAAGACCACCAAGTTTGACCGAGAAATACATAGCAAAGATCACGGGCAGCAAGTAACGGTAAGTAAACTCCATAAACCGTGAAGAAAAAATCGGCAACGAACAAAGACCAACGGGAGCTTCTAGCAGCGAATCATAGATTCAAAGTTGAAATGTCGTCGTATGGAGGTGGTGGTGTGAGCGACGAGAGACAACAAGTGCTGTGAAAAACTAGCAACCTCATTGATGGAGATCTCAGCAAAGTTTGGCACAAGGCTGCTTTATAGCTTGGCAAAGCTCACAGCTGGCTTGAAATCATCACGGCAAAAGGCTAGCGTCATCGATAAGGCGACAGTAGTGTGGTGCTCGGTCGTGTGAGCTCTCGGCAAAGATGGAGCTCGTCAAGGACTTGAGGTTGCGGTAGTGTAGGGCTCATGGAGAACACTAGATGAATTTGTTGGGGACATTTTAACCGATTCAATGGACCCACCCGGAAATTGCACCTCATCCCCTTCCACATCATACCAAATCCTTCAATTTTTTACCCTTTATGTCGAGTGATTTTTCCCGCTCATCTTAATTCACCGAATCAAGAATGAAAATAGCGGTCCAGGTGCACAATGGCCTCCACCATTACAAAGGAAACGGCAAAAGGACATTATAAGTACCATAACTTGTGTATGGCGATGACTTTGATGCCATAACTTTTTTTCGAATTACTTTAGTGTCAACTTTTTTGAAAAATCACTTGAGTGCCAATGCTGACATGGCATGTCGGAAATCTGATGTGGCTCTTTTTTATTAATATTCGATGCTGAGATGGCTGGCCGGAGAGTCCAGCCAGCCCTTATAGCCAAAACGATGTCGTTCAACCTTTCTCCCCCCAATATAGGAATCCTAAATCGGCTAATTAGGCATATTCCCCAATTGCAAACCCTAATCGGCCATATTATTTACTTATTTTCCCCGAAATTGACAGCTGAAGGTTGCAAATGGATGGCAGGAGCTTCACTAGCGGCTCATATTCGTTTGAATGAAGTGAAGAAAAAGGTCGATTCTTTTGCTATTATGGATTACTGAGCCCAAGAAGAACATCTTGGACTCGATTAAACCCCGGGAGAAGATTCCATAGATGCGCTAGGTATAGAGAAGGCTCAAAGTGCAAATTCTTCAAGTGGGTTGATGCGAAATTTTCAAATTGAGCAACAGAGGTAATAGTGAAGCTACTTGAAGCTCGACATCAACCTCCACCTATATTAATGGACGAGTCGGACGATGTCGACTCATTGCAAGCTGAAATGAAGGCTTTAGCATCTCTGGCCAACCATTTGAAGAAGGAAGTTCGAAGGATGAAAATCGAAAGAAAGTGTTATTAATTGTTGATTGTATTATTGATATTTTTTATAGCCTTTTTTATGATCAAATGTAATGTCAGTGATGAGTAAAAGTTTCTTAGTCTACCATAATTTAAGATAGGCTTGTATTATGTACTTGTATTTGACAATTTGTAGCTACGATTGTGTTATTAGTTTGTTATAATTTATGTATGTAACAAGATGTTTGCTGCAATCTATGACAAATGGAAGGTTGGAATTTATTGATTCTCAATGTTGAGTTGCTTAGTATTTTGTTGCTGCATATTTTGATGCAGTTTTGCCTCATTGGCAGCATATTTTGTTGCATATTTTTGCTCATTTGCTGTCTTTTGCTGCACTTTCTCATTTGTATCATATTTTGCTGCATATGTTGGCTCATTTGCTATCATTTGCTGCATTTCCTCATTTGCAGTATATTTTTGCTCATTTGCTATACTTTCTCATTTGTAGCATATTGTACTGCATATTTTTGCTCATTTGCTATCATTGCTGCACTTCCTCATTGGCAGCATATTTTTGCTTATTTGCTGTCATTTACAGCACTTCCTCATTTGCTTCATATTTTTGTTCATTTGTTACACTTGCTCATTTGTTGCATATTCACTTGCTCATTTGTTGTATTTTTTTTATCTGGTTAAATGGTTGCATATTATGGAGTAAGACTCACTACTGAAAAATGAGGTGCTGCAAGTGCCGCAACTTTGCGTAGCAGCAAATGATGAAGTCGTCACAAGTTCAGCAGTTGACATTTTAATGCCAAATGTTTCTAATCGTGATCACTTAAGTGCCAATCATGGTTCAAAAGTGATCACTTAAGTTCTAGTCGTGGTTCAAAAGTGATTACTTAAGTGCCAGTCGTGGTTCAAAAGTGATCACTTAAGTTCCAGTCATGGTTTAAAAGTGATCACTTAAGTGCCAATTATGACCAAAAGTTGATCACTTAAATGTCATGCCGCGTGTTTCTTTGAAAAATGGAGACTTTGGTTCCAACAAACCAATCTTTAAATGGGATCATTCCAGAATCAAAGCAGTAACTGTACCAGCACCAAATCGCCCCAAATCACACTCATAAACTGGTTCAAACAGTCTCTAAACCATATTCAATCACCAGCACTAAACAACCCCCCAACCATATTCAAAATCCGGTTCAAAATACTTGCACCAGCACGTGTTGGTGTGCTGGTGCAAGGACTATACTGCATTTCCAAATATGACAAAATCAGCAGTTATCATATTATACTCCCAAATAGTACAAAATCAGCAGTTAGTGCAAACACCATACTGCACTCCCAAACAACACAAAATCAGCAGCTGGTGCAAGCACCATATTGCACAAAAAAATAGCACAAAAAACCAGCACTAGCAGTATCAATTCCCACCCTCCCCACCAACTGCATCAGTAAATTTCTTTGAATATTAACTTACCGATGCAACTTACAAGCACCCCCATTACACTAGTACTATACTAAAACAGAACAAACACGTGTGCAAAAATATGAAAATCACAACCACCTTAACCATGGTAAACATCGAATTTAGTCATTATACATAACATCCCATTAGTCAATAACATTCCAGGACCACAAAAAATTAGCATCTTATTAGTCAATACGATAAACCTCCCTAATTTCATAAAAACTAACAATCACCTCAACACTCTCCCATTAGTCAATAGTAAAAAGTCCACCATTTCGTTTTCCTTTCGACGGCTTCTTGAATTGATTCATAATTTTTTGACTCTTTCGAACTGAAGGAACTGTAGGTTATTCTTCTGAAGATGCAGTTTCTTCAATAACTGGAGTTGCTTCTTCTTGAACTGCTGGAGCCGCATCTTCTTCAACAACTGGAGCTGCTTCTTCTTGAATTACTTGAGTTGCATCTTCTTCAACAGCTAGAGCTGCTTCTTCTTGAACTGCTCCAGCTGCATCTTTTTCAACTGCTGGACCAGCAAGTTGTTCTACTAGCCTTTTTGCTCAAGATTTTTTCTTAGGCACAGCAACTATCTTCTTCTTAATGGTGTTGGTAGATATTTTGGAGCTGTCAGCATGTGCTGGTTGATCAGGAACTAGTGTTGAGTTGTTTGTTGGTGGCAATTTACGAACACTCTTCTCTACAGCCACCCTTCTTCTCTTGGACCAGCTACTTGCGACGTTGGTTGGATTCTTTTTGGTGCAGCCATTGACTCTTGGCTTAGGCTAACTTGAGATATGAGAACCTCTGAACTCCTCCTAGGCTACAACAACATAATCATGGATGAGAAGAAGCAATATTATCATAAAAATAAAAAACTCAAAAATAAAATGCATAAGATGTACAAAATTTACATGTAAAATAGTCATTTCAATATTGAAGTCCGTATAAATTCCATAATCATATTGCCTTAATATTCTACTGAGGACTCCTCTTGTTTGATATGGTGCCTCACTTTATGGAACCTGAGCTGCTTGTTCAATTGGTTTTCTTCTCAACTGATAAGGACAAAACAATGTCAATTAAAGCCAAAGTCTGCTCACTAAAGATTAATACAAATACATATAGTTTATTGGATATTTTCTCCTAGTCTGTGCAACAGTCGAGGACGAGGTTGCCCTTGAACCTAGGCCTCCGGTTGGCTCTTTAGCTGGTTCTTGAACTTGGCCTTCAATAGGCCCTTCAGCTAGACAATCAGCATGCCTATCAGCTGGCCCTCCAGTAAGCCTTTCAGCAGCCCCTTAACTGGTTCTTGTGCTGGCGCTGCACTTGATCCAATTTGAATCCCTCCATTTGGTTGTTAAAGCAATTAATGTTGTTTCTTCAAATGACAACCATTTTTGCTGTAACCTATCTTACAACAATATGAGTTTCTTATCTTTACACCTGAACTGCTCATCTTTTTACTTCTGGGCTCTCCCTCTTGCTTTCTTTGTCTCCTTTTAGGCATTCATATTTGTTTCTTAAGTGAAAAAGGATGAGGGGCTTCATGATTTGTCGGCTCTCAGAATTTTGTACTTCTAATAGGCTGTATCATGTGCTGGTACGCAGCAAGATATGTGCTTTTATGGTAGCAGCCATGCAGGTAATCCTTGGGATTTTGGTACTTCGCTTGGATGGCACAACTGGCATATGCGCAGGGAATTCCAAAAAGTTGCCAAGCTCAACATGAGCATTTTAGTTTGTCTAATTAGACAATATACTTATATGTCTTTTCCATGACCTCATAGCCATCATCTCCATTCTAGATAGGATGACAGAACGTACTGCTCGCCAAGTTGTCATCCAATCTTTTAGCAATCGTAGGACCACACTGTCCAATCCACTTCGTAGTCTCATCTCTCTGTTTTTGCAGCCTTGTCATGACTATCACTTGAATATCCTTAAGCATGCTAATGATTAGTTTGCACCTCGCCTCTAAAATTTTGCCATTGAAGGCTTCACTGAGATTGTTATCAATGATATCACTCTTGAATTCTTCATTGAAGAATGCCTTGCACCAATGATTGGGTTTAGTTTGAAAAAGTGCTTTATAACCGTCCTTCGTCAAGTCAAGCGGCCGCTATTTGTGAATTCTAAAATCAGCCATGTTGGTGCTCTTAGCTATCATCCAAAATTGCTTCTGTAGTTTCTCCCCTTTGTAGATCTTTGCCCGGTTTGCATATATGTGCCTCGCATACATCCCACATTCAGCAAATGGCATCAACTCAACTAGAGCAGGAAGAAGTCCCTACAAGAATTCATACATTAAGGCATTAATAAAGGCATGTGCAAGATAAAATGTCATAAATATTGTTTGTGCAGTTGCACTAGCATTACCTTTTGTTAGTCACTCATGAATGCCTAACCTTCTCCATTAGTGATCTCAAGGTCCGTCATCAAATTTTTCAGGAACCACGACCAAGTGTCCTTGCTCTCTACCTTCACAACAGCCCAAGTAATTGAAAACATCTGATTATTGCCATCCCTCCCAATGGCAGCTAACAATTTTCCCTTGCATACACCCTTCAAGAAATATCCATCTAACCTTATGACTCGTCTACAATCAGCAACAAATCCCTACTTGCATGCATCAAAGCAAATATAAATTCGGTCAAAGTTAGCCCTATGGTTAGGCAGTGGCCGCTCCATAACTTCAACATAAACTCGACTACCCGGGTTTTGCAGCCTACATTCTTCAGCATATTCTCAAATTTGACCATTTTCTTCCTTGTACCTCCATTGAATTTTTATCATCACCTTTTACTTGGCTCTTTTACACTAATTGAGTGACACGTTAATCCATATCTGCTCCCTCACCAACTGCTTCAGCTGAGCACTCTTCACATCAAGCATCACTTTGATGGTATCGAAGAAGTGCTTCGACAACCAAGCACTCGTTACCCTTTTATTGTAAAACATGATGGAAAGAGTATGTTCCTCCTGTAATGACCTAATTTGGAATGACTCGTCCCTCTTTGAACGTGTGCCATATATCTTCCATAAACAACTAGGTTGAGACCACTTTACTCTAACATAGTCCTGCGTATTTCGAGTGAACTGAAGAGTCCTCTATTCAGCTATTGAATACTTGATAATTCCTTCTTTGAGTTATTTGGCATCAGAAAATTTTAGACCTACAGTTAACACAGAAGAAGAAAAGCTAGGATCGTATAACGGATACTTACATTTCCTTTTGCGCACAGTGGGATCATCATCTTCATGGTGATTTTCAGAATTATCATTCTGTTCATCAGAGTCACTTTCTTCATAATCAGTATCATTACTTTCAGCGGGAGCTCCATCAATGTTATGTCATGGTTCAACTTCATGCAATCCTCCAAGTGCAGCTATTGATTTTTTTCCAAATTTCCTTTGCTTTTGCCTTAACTGTGCAAGTTCCTCATCGTCATCATCACTTGGCAAATTTACATTTGTCACACCCTCATCATCTGATTCACTAGATGCAGTAACTTCCCATGTCAATCCGGTAAACTCAAATCCAGTGAACTCTTTACTCGCTGCATGGCTTGCCTCCCTCTCATCCTTCTCATGTCCAGCTTCATTTATAATAAAACTAGCACCAACCTGAGTACTAGGTAAAGTAGCACCATTTCCTACGTCTCCTCCCTCACCCCCTTCATCAAATTTACTATCACTATAGGACTCAACATACACAACGGCTTCTTTTCCATGAAGATAATGGTAGATGATATCCTTAACACCATTATCATCGTCAAAGTTTCTAATACCGTCCTTCAAGCTGCTTCCAGAAACACAATAATGCAAACTTTCTATTTTACATCTTAATTGTTGAACTATATCCCTGATGAGATTAATACATGCTAGCTTGCTTCTATCGAAATAAACAATACCTTCAAGTCTCCTAAAGTATTCTCACTCGTCAGTGCTAATGACAAATTCTTCTCCATAGTGAACAATGATGCCGATAATTGTGTCTTTATCCCCCATATCGACCCTCATTGAAGGAAAAAAGCCAAAAAAATTCAATATTTTAGCTTTCAGGACCACACCACATAGGAAAAAGAGCACAGCTTCACATGAAGGTCCCCCACATGGTCCACAAGATTGAAAAAGCCACAATCAGACTACATGGGTGACAATGACAGAGGTCCCCACATGGACCACAGTCTATTGCATATACTCAGCCCGGCATCAACACAATCGAATCTACTTCAAGCTCTAATATCCGAACAGCTAGCCATAATTTATGAAGTTCAAGCTTTAATTTCAGAAGTTCAAGACCTAATTTCAAGTTTGAGCCCCAATTTCCTATTTCAAATCCTAATTTCCCGAAGGCAGCCCTAATCTACCACTTAATTGAGTGAAACATAGGACAATGAAGCACAATGTGTCGATCAATTCAGCAAAATAGAAATTAACAGCCCTTATTTGAAGACCGACCTTCGTAATTTGCTACGGAGACGGGACCGATGCCGACGGGATGAGTGATGCTCAATCCACGGGATGAGGGAGTGATGCTGACCGATCACGAGAGGAAGGCAAGAGACGGCGACGGCGACAAAATGAGGGCGCCACGAGCGACGAGCGACGGACGACGGCAACTGCATGAGGGAGACAAAGCATGTGTGATGAGCGATGCAATGCTAAGACCTTTGAACTGAGCGACATCATTTGCTATCCTAAATGGTACGACGTCGTCCTTCTTGTCCAAGTGGACCAAGCGACGTCGTTTTGCTCGTCCACTTGGACATCAAATGTTGAACCCAATATCTACATCATACTCTTCTTTTAAATGAAAAATGCCAGGTCAGCTTTTTGGGCGGAATTTTGGCTGGAGTCACTAAAGTGATCTATTTTCCTCCGGCTTGGCACCAAAGTGATCCGAAAAAAAATTATGGCACCAAAGTGATCGCTGTACATAAGTTATGACACTTATAGTGTCCTTTTGCCCAAAGGAAACCAAGGAAGCTTTTAAATTCTAGGAGTGAAAGGAGCCTTTGATTCACTCAGTCTCTCACTCTTGTCATGATTTTCCCATATGAAAGAGACACTTTAATTACTCTTGCTATTTGTGACCACAGCTAGGGATCAAGTTCAAAGCCTGTGTGGTTTGTGAATGGAAAGACTGAGCTAGGGCACATGGGCATGGACGGTGTCTTGTGTCTCGTATATTTCAAATCAAATTTCCTCGATGGGCAACCCCCTGATGAGCACTCTGTGTTCATAATTGGTTATACGTACTATCAAATTTTCCAATTCATGGGCCATGAAATTCACCAATCATGCACAGAACATGGGAATGGATCGTGTCTCGTCACTTGGATATTTCAAATCAAATTTCTTCATTGGGCAACCCCTTGATGAGCGCTCACTGAGCATAATTGGTAAATGTCCTATCAAATTTTCCAACTCATGGACCATGAAATTCACAAATCACACATATAACATTTCTCTCTCTAAAAGGAGTAGAGGGAGGTGCACCGCAGGCTCTTGGTAGCAATCACACAAGAGAGGGATAGAGAGAGGAGGGGGGTTGGGAAGCCACTGGTTCCTTGTAGCTATCACACGAGAAAGAGAGAGAGAGAGAGAGAGAGAGAGAGAGAGAGAGAGAGAGAGGAAAGTGCATGACTTTACCCAAATGATTGTGTGTGTGTGTGTGTGTGTGAGAGAGAGAGAGAGAGAGAGAGAGAGAGAGAGAGAGAGAGAGAGAAGCGAAAGTGCATTACTTTACCCAAATGATTGTGTGAGAGAGAGGGGGATGAATGATTGGAGTGCAAGCCTGGAAGCATAGAATCTGTAGTGCACCTCCCTCCACTCCTTTTCTAATTGCTTTTCTTTTCTTCACTCCCCCTCATATTTGTGTTGTTGTTGCCATGCTTCCATTAACTTTCCAATTATTTTCAGAATATATTTTTTTTCTTCCTTTCCCTTTTCATGACAACATCATAGGGGTGGCTAATTTGCTCAAGACATTGAATTTTTTTTTTAAAGAAACTTCCCTTTTCATGTACAAACATAAGTAGAAAGATAAGTGAAACTAATAGATTTCTAATTCTATGTACACCCAATATCCGATATATCAATTGCATGATTACATAATGTATATCATCAAAGATGCCGAGCTCACTTCCACGTGCTTGTAACCCGAGTGGGGGCACTATTGTGTTCAATTTCTACATGCCGAGCTAGTTGGCCTACCCTTTACAATTTACAATTGAGTCCTAAATTTTTTGCATTTTGCCAATTGAATTCATCCGGCTAATTTTAACAAAAAATCGTTGGCACGGATACTGGTCATATCACATATGATAGCCGACATTGACGTAGACAATTTGTAATAATTTTTTTGAAATTATTCATTTATTATTTTCTTTTCTTTTCTTCCTTTTTTTTTCTTCTCTACTTCCTCATCTAGTGGTCTCTGAGCGTTGGCAATGGCTGATGACCAGCCAAAGGCAAGGCCGATGAAGTCAACCTTGCCTGCCCCTAGCGAGGTTGCCCTCACTTAGCCATAGCGAGGATTGTTGGGGTCGGGGCGAGCTTCTCCAAAGGTTGTGAGGTCCTCTGGCCAGTCGTCGAGCCACAATGATTGGCTAAAGGAGGAAGAAGGAAAGAAACAAAAGAAAGAGAAAGAAAAGAAAAATAACAAGAATGAAAAAAAATATTATGAAAAATTATCCACGTTAATGTCAGCCAAGCCACATAAGACAACTAACATCCACGTCAGTGATTTCCAGCTAAAATTAGTTGGATTGACTCAATTAGCAAATCATGAAAATGTTTAGGACTCAATTAACACAATTGAAATATTTAGAATTGAATTGACAAAAATGTAATAGTTTTAGGACTTTTTGGATAATTTTTTTAATTTTCTTATATTCATCTACTTTCTCCTAACCCTAATAAATCAAAGCCTTTTGCCTAGTCAATAACGTGAAAGATGGTTTGTAGGATTTATAAGTCATAAATGTTCATCTCTTGAAGATCTCACAATAGCTGAGATAGGTAGGAGTTAGCTAAGAATGTTGCTTATAGAGATTCGGAAGAAAAATTGAAGAGTGGAAAGTCAAATTCACGATGAGTTCAACTTCTCGGGACAAAAGTAAGAACCCAATTCTCTTTAACAACGATAGAATTTTATAGGGGCAATGTCCAATTGATCATGAGATTTTTTTATTTTGACCGTTGAATCTATGGCAATCAATACATGAAATGAATAAAGTTATGATATCATTTATTTAAAAGAATATATGGCCATCTACTTCCAAGTTATTTCTTTTTCCATTTTGGGAAGCTTGAGCCCGCAAAACATAGATTCAACAGTTGAGAGGAAACATGATAATTATTGGCTTGTGTCTCATGCATGGCAAGTGATGGAAATATAAGGGCATGTAGCCCCTACGAGCTACTACCTGTTTTAGTGATGATCATTATTGAAAATGACTAAGGTTAGGGTTCACATTGGTTCATATCAATAAGATTTGATAGCTATGGCTAATCTTAAAGCCTTTTGTCACTCCCTTCCTGTCGTTTCTTCTCTCTTCTTTTGCGGCTAAACACGATGGTGGGGTAGTAGAGACGGTTAAGTAAGAGCCAGCGATATCCATCATGCTAAACATTGCCAACCCTGACAATCTATTGCCATTGGGACATAAGTCCAACAAGCTCCGACACTTGACAAGATGTGAATGGAATCTTGTCCTTTCATCTGTAAAAAATTCACGTGCATGCGCAAAGAGAATAGCGATGTGGATTGATCAGAGCTATGTAGAGGCAGCTAGTATTTTCTCGTCCAGAACAGGTTAAGAAAGGGAGGAGGACCAAAGACAAAAAAAAAAAAAAAAAACAGAGCCGGAGGAGATAAAGGGTGTGGAGAGAGAGCAAGAAGAGAGAAACTGAGAGAAAGTCGTCGTCGGAGGGGAATAAGGTAGAGTTTCCCGGCAGTCAGCCACGTCCAAATTCCATTCGACGACCTCTAGGCAACACCCTTAAGCCGGCGATTTCTTCGTCCACAACGCCAATCTTCCGGTGAGTTTTTGGGTTCGATCCATGTCCCCGAGGATCCCGGGTCGGAAATGTTGCGAGGCAACCGGACTAAGTCCTATACATCGCAAGTTCGCCCTCTATTTGCCGTTGCCGAGCCTAGTAGGGCCACTTCCAACAACCGAGCTCTCGTTCTTCTTCACCCCGCCCGGGACCGGGATGTGTCCTTCTTCTTTTATGCTTGTGTTGGATGCCAAAGAAGCGTTTTCTGAGTCGATGTCGTGCATGGCTTGTTCACTGTATTTTGAGTTTGGGTTGATTTCGTGTGCCGCTTGAGTGGGAGGTTTTCTTTCCAGCATCGTACACCATGTGCTTGTTGGAGTTGCATCAACTAGATCCGTTAACTTTTTTCTCGAGTCTGGTTTGCTGGACTGTTAGGATGCTTGGTTTGTGATGCCTGAAGATGGCGTTGGGTTTATATTCACGGCCAATGCTTTCATCGCTCCATGTTTGTGCTTCTTTGTTCTTTCGTCCTATGTGTGTTCTATGATGATAGAGTTATGTACGTGATGTGGCCGGTCATTGCTACAGATGACGGTAAGACTCGCTAACTCCGATGGTTGGTTTGGTAGTGCGGGATAGTGCCTTTCTTGTCGAGCATTGGACGTTGTTATTATTGTTGAAGTTCCGGTGTTCTAGAGCAAATACGTAGCGTCAAAATTTCTAGGCAGCTAGAAACGAAGCAAAAGTTGGAGTTTCGGGTTTGGAAAATCGGTGAAGGAGCGGCCAAGAGTAGTAGTGGACTTTGGGCTCATTTATACTTAGTGAGCTTTTGGGTTTGGAGTGTTATGTTGGTGAGTTTGGGCTTAATTTGGCTTATTTGGATTTGTTCTTGTTTTGAGTAGGCTTGAGAACGGGCCCACTTTTGTCCATGGCCCAATTAGAAGGCCTATTCGCAGGCCATATTCGGACTGGGCCCCAAGGCCCAGCCCGAGTCCCTATTTTTGGATTAAAAATTAATATTTTTATAAAAATTTAAAAAATTGGAAATAAAAAAAAAGTATTTGGGCTTTGGAATTGCCCTTTCTTACCCTATTTGAGTGATCAATGCTATGCTTAATTGCACATTGCTTGTTTCACGCGTTTTGATTGCTTGTTTAATTTGGCTTCGCATGTGATCGATTAGAGACATGCTAGGCCGTTGTTTGCGTGCTTCAATTTTGATTGTTACTTGATAGTGCACTTTCTATATCTTAGCCTGGTTAGGAATAGAACTTTAAGACTCATAATTAATAAGACTGTTGCATTAACACGTTAGGTGGTGATTGAACAAGGTTAGGTACCGAAAAGGCATTAGTTGGTTAATTAGTGTAATTAAGTTCCCAAACCCATTGAATCTTTGGTTCGTAGAAGTGAATCAATTCTCCCCTGCTTTACTTGAGTGTTTAATTGACCTATTGAAAAATGATTAGTAACGACTCCTAGATGAAATTAATTTGCATGTTAACAACTTAAATCTTAAGTCGTAAGTTGGTATAGGATTGGAAGAGCCCAAGTTAAATCCTAGGTTTATACCTAGCAATCCATTAGCCAAATCCTCTAAGTGGCAAGACCGGTTTGGGGAGGTCACGACAACATCTGACAGATTTCTTAAACATAAAAAATGGATTGCAAGCTAAAGTGAAATTTGACTTACTTAAAGAGTGAAAAATCTCATTTTCCTTTGGGATATGTTCACTATAAGTCCTAAAACTTGTTATAAAAGTGCAATTAAGTCTTAAAACTTACAAGAAGTGCAATCAAATCCTAAAACTTGTCAAATTGATTCGATCGAGTCTTAAAGTTAACACCATCCAATTTGACTATCGAAAATGTTGACGTGACTTTTTTTTTTATTTTTTATATCCTACGTGACAATTACTTGGCTTTTTTAATATCATTATTTTAATATTAATATTATTTAATTTAAATTTAAAAATAAGTTAAAATTTAAAAAAAAAATTAAAAAAAGAGAGGAGGACAGTCGAGGAGGGAGGGCTTGCCCTCCTCGTCGTTGTTACCGAGCCTTGGCCAAGGTACGGCAACCCTCACCGACAGCAGGCAAGGGCCTAAGAGCCCTCCCCTAGATCGAGTGAGGGTTGCTAGTGGCGGCCAACCCTCGCCAGATCTAGGGGAGGGTTGCCACAGTAGGGGTTGGCGCCATTAGCGGGGGTCGGTCGCCACTAGAGACTCTCGACCAGGTCTGGGCGAGGGCCAACGACCCTCCCCTGATCTAGAGGGGCCGCGACCCCTCGCCCAAATCTAGGTGAAGGCCCACAGGCCCTTGCCTGCCATGGGCGAGGGTTGTCGACCTCTATTTTTTTAATAATTTTATCTTTTTTGAAAATTTAATTCAAATAAAAATAGTATTAAAAATCAAATTTTGGCCAAAACGGCATCCTTTTAGCCACGTATGAGAGAAATATCAAAATAAGCTACGTTAGCACTTTTCGTTAGTAAGTCTGACGGTGTTAAGTTTAGGACTCATTTAAATCAATTTAACAAATTTTAGGACTTAATTGCACTTTGTGCCAGTTTTAAAACTCAATAGCACTTTGGTGACAATTTTTAGGACTTATAATGAAAATATCCCTTTTCCTTTTATAATTGCTTGGTGAGTGTCGGTGGGACAAAGATGCTTGCAATCTACGATTGGAAATTACCATTTAATTCACAAACCAAAGAAGACACTTAAATCACATGACTACAAAAATCATTGCGGCAAAGATGCTTGCAATCTGCAAGCAGAAATTACTATTTAATTCACAATCCATAGAAAACACTGGCAAGATTGCAAAAAACCCTGCGAGTAGGAATTTACCGATTAATATGCAACTCAACTACAAAAAACATTCCAAACAAAAAGAAACTTAGGAAAACACTTCCACTAGAAAAAAAAAAAGTAAGAAAACACTCAAACTAGCATGAGATTTCTATCAGCATCTAAAGAGTAGTTAACATCCCTAACTCAAACTGCATCTGTCAACTTCAAAGCAGCATTCCAAAGACTGTCATTCCAATGATTGTTTGCATCTTCATATCCATCAGCACCTCGCAATTATCACATTCTAATTTTCATTTGATATGAAAGAGAAAAAGACGGAAATAACATAAAGTAAGTGGAACTGGCCGTTGACAACTTTCACACATCAACTTGAGGGGAAAAAAAAACCTTCACACGTCAAACCCAAACATATAGATTTGTACATCAAATTCAGATACATGTTAAATTATTGTCCAAATCAAATTGTTCTCGTATGCATAATGGCATACTTTGGTCAAGCCAGTAGCCGACATCATATCCTTAAATGCAAGGTGATTTGGGCTCTATGTGGATGTATTGAAGTGACAAATTGCGATAGCTTGATTGATATTTACTTTGAGTTGTGATCAAGTACATTTACCTCATAAATCTATATATCCAAAAAAGAGTGACAACCATAGATTATCAAGAGAAATAAAATTTAGTGATGCACTACCGGTTTTCTCGTATCTTTATACTCCATCCTCTTCACCTATCCACCATGACCTACTACTTCGATCCTCCAATATTTTTCGTGGATAGCACCATGGCATCATGACCCAAAATCGCGGTGGCGAAGTCAATAATGTCCTCAATAGAGGTCACACAACTCTTTGTTTCACCAAGCAATTTTTAACACTGATTTTGGGTCACATTCTATAGATGGTGAAATAAAGAGTTGTGCGGCATCTATCGAGGACATGATCAACTTCGCCATCGTGATTTTGGGTCATGATGTCATGATCCTATCCACGAAAAATATTGAAGGATCGAAGTAGTAGGTCATGGTGGGTAGGTGAAGAGGATGGAGTCCAAATATACGAGAAAACCGGTAGTGCGTCGCTAAATTTTGTTTCTCTTGATAATCTATGATTGTCACTCGTTTTTGAATATACATATTTATGAGGTAAATGTACCTGGTTGCAACTCGAAGTACATATCAATCGGGCTATCGCAATTTGCCACTTCAACACATCCACATAGAGCCCAAATCACCTTGCATTTAAGGATATGATGTCGGCTCCTGTCTTGACCGAAGTATGCCATTACGCATACGAGAACAATTTGATTTGGACAATAATTTAATATGTATCTGAATTTGATGTACAAATCTATATGTTTGTGTTTGATGTGTGAAGGTTTTTTTTCCCCTCAAGTTGATGTATGAAAGTTGTTAATGGCTAGTTGCACTTACTTTATGTTATTTCCTTCTTTCTCTCATTCATATCAAACGAAAATTAGAATGTGACAATTGTGAGGTCCTGATGGATGTAAAGATGCGAACAATCATGGGGATGACAATCTTTGGAGTTCTGCTTTGAAGTTGATAGATGCAGTTTGAGTTATAGATGTTAACTACTCTTCAGATGCTAGTGGGAATCTTGTGCTAGTTTGAGTGTTTTCTTACTTTTATTTTTTTTGGGGGGGAAGTGTTTTCCTAAGTTTTTTTTTTGTTCGGAATGTTTTCTGTAGTTGACTTGCATATTAATTAGTAAATTTCTACTCGCAGGGTTTTTTGCAATCTTGCTAGTGTTTTCTATGGATTGTGAATTAAATAGTAATTTCTACTTGCAGATTGCAAGCATCTTTGCCGCACTGTTTTTTGTAGTCATGTGCTTTAAGTGTCTTCTTTGGTTGTGACTTAAATGGTAATTTTCACTCGTAGATTGCAAGCATCTTTGTTCCACCAACACTCACCAAGCAATTATAAAAGAAAAATGAGATTTTTCACTCTTTTGGGAAGTAATATGTCATTTTAGCTTCCAACCCATTTCTTAAGTTCAAGAAATATGTTAGGTATCTTTTGTTTTTTCCTCTCGATTACGTGTGTTGGGTGGGGGGAAAAGTACCAAAAAATTCATAAATCTATTGCATTTGTACAAATTCAGTTCAAAACCTTTTAATTATACTAATTTAGTTATAAACTTTTGGCACTTGTGCCAATTAAGTCAATCCAGCCAATTTTTTAACCGGAAATCATTGACATGGACGCCGGCCATCCTACATGGCATGATCAGTGCTGACGTGGACAATTGTTTTTTAAGGTGCATAATGGTGGTAAGGGATTGAGTACATCAGGCTTTACATCTTATTTATACGTATTGAGAAGGTCAACCAAAAAGTCGTCATCCAAGAAACCAATGTTTCCAAACCTTCCTACTTCTAGAAATTGAGAAGCAAACACCACCTACTTCGGTTTCTAAGGTCCTCGAGAAGATCAAGAGACAAATGGCGCCAAGTTCATTAA
Organism: Syzygium aqueum; assembly: GCA_031216185.1. Classification (NCBI taxonomy): domain Eukaryota; kingdom Viridiplantae; phylum Streptophyta; class Magnoliopsida; order Myrtales; family Myrtaceae; genus Syzygium; species Syzygium aqueum. The sequence goes on from CM062240.1 coordinate 2,949,311, forward strand.
GAAGTTCCCAGAGATGCAAGACAGAATCTTTTACATTTGTGCAGTATTAGGTTTCAGCACAAATATCGAACGTGCAACTTGCACAGTGTTGTGCTACTCTTCTTTCAAACTCTCTGTCGTAATGTTCATCATGAAAGGGTGACCTGGGTGGTGTGTTACGTGATATCCTTGTCTCTCCTCAGAACGTTTGGCGGGTTACCTTGTTCCACTGTTGCATTACTGCACGAAATTTGGATGATCAATATTTTTTCCATCAAGGCTTAGTATGTGATGTTCGACTTCAAACACCGAAAATTTCCGATTGATTTTTTTTCCTTTTTGGCTGTTCAAACTATTTCTTTAGTTTTAGCCTTACCAAAAAAAACTATTTCTTTAGTTTTAGAACACTTTCAAGAAAAAGAATGGGGGAAAAACAAAGCATGTTACCACCCGCCTAGGTGGCACTGCTGTAAAGGGCACTCTTCCTCTCGCAAAAAGTTGAGTGTTCGAATCCTGGGAGCCGCAGGGTGATTTAACCGGTGCACGTGTGTGGTGGCTAGCACGTGTCGCCCCCAGGGTTTACCTCTCGGCTATCGGCCGTGCGGGGTTCCCTGAGTTATAAAAAAAAAAAGAAAAATCAAAAAAAAAAAGAAAAAGAAAAACAAAGCCTGTTCATTTTTGCTTTTCATTTGGCTGAAGCCTATATATATTTTGAAACACCCAGGCTTTTGCGTAAGATAATATGGTGCGTAATATCCAGTAGCCGCAGCCCTGCCTGCCCATGTTGCACATTTATTTTTAGCTTTTGAATTTGGTGCGTCATTTAATTTGGTGAAATTGTCTGCGTTACTTAGAAAGCTGACGCCTTACCCTTATTTTAGGATTGAAGAACCAGTTTCCTAGATCTAGGTTATATCAAATCACTTTAATTTTATGGTCTACGATTTGTTTTAAACGCGATCCAAGGTCACGCAGGGTTACCCATTGAGTTTAAGCATTTCAATAAGCAGAGGACAAGAAACTAATGAGCATTCCCCTAGTAACGGCGAACGAACCGGGAAGAGCCCATCATAGAAATCGGGGCACCTTTTAATGAATGAGACAACCTCAAAGATCCTTCCGGGTTTTTTCCTTAGTTTTGTTCGTATCTTTAGGCATTAGGTCTTTTTAATCCTGTTAAAGTGGGGCTGACATGTTGGAAGGACAAACCTGATTATTTTGCCTCTTGGACTTGATGTGGACAATTACCAATCGTTCTTTTTAATTAGTGGCTATGTGTGTTTTAAGCATGCCCAATGTAGTCTGTGTGCTTCTATATTAGTGAAGCCAAAAAAAAAATTGAACGACAAGGTCTACTCTTTGAACTTGAGAGACTCGTTAAGCAAGCATGTTTGACTTCAGTGTTTAAGAGCCTTGAACAGCAAGACTACAACCGTGTGCTGTGGTGTTCAGTTCAAATTCTAGATCTTTTTATTTATTCTGCAATTTGATGTTTCCCAATTTCTATTTAAAACTATTAAACATCATTAAACCTCAAAAAAAGGTAAAAAAAAAGTCCAATTTTGGTAGCTGGAGCAGGTGGATCTAATAAATAACATTTAATACTCATCCGTAATAAACATGTAAATGGGTCAAATGGGATTGGTAAGAAGTAATAAATATGTATCCACAAATGTTAAATATTCGGGACCACATTATGTAGTCATTGTTTTGTTGATGTTGACATAAACCCACAAAGTGGGGTTCTGGCCATAATACTTGGTTTGTGTTTGATGAATTGAGCTAACCAGAATTTCACGTCATGCTATCTTGATAAAATGTAATGTTCCTTCCTATATGCACGGTAAGGCCTACGTGTGCTTCACAGTTTGCACTTGGAAAAAAAAGAATCGTACAATTGTGAAACAATCAAATTAAATTGGTCACACAATTCAATCTTCAAATAAATTATGTAAGTAGAAAAGAGGCGAGCGAATGAATTCCAGATGATGTGAGCAACAGTTGGTCATTTCGTTGAGACTACACGCCTACAATCTTAGTTTTTTTTTTTTTGGGGGCAAACCTACAATCTTAGTTGAAGATCAAGCAAATTTTAAAATTTGGTTGTTGAATGGCATCATACTCCCGTGCGACACACCAGGCAAGATCAACAGTCTCTCACCGTCGAATTACATCTTAGTTAATGACCTGATTTATCTTCTGCCGGTCGAAGTGATTCGCTTTCTTTATATAAGGGCTTATGGGAAATTAAAAGAAAATCCTAAACTTAATGTATTTGTACTAATTCAGTCATAAACCTTTCAATTTAGTCAATTTAATTATAAACCTTTCGACGATTTATCGATGTAGTGTATCCGATCAATTTTGACTAGAATTGGCTGACGTGGATGTCAGTCGTCATATGTGACACGGTTGACGTTGATGTAAATAATTTTTGGAAAAATTTTGAATTTTTTTAAAAATTTTTCTTTCCTTTTCTTTTTGCCAGTCGCCGATCGTCAGCCATTAGCCATAGGCAATGGCCATTGACGGTCGCCTTTGTCTACCACAAGCAAGGGGACGGCCTTGCTGGGCCTTGCTTAGGCAAGGGCAAGCGTCAACGAGGGCCCTTTTCACTCAGGCTAGGGCTAAGGTGAGCCTCAAGCAATGCTTAGCAAGGCCACCCTAGATTGGGTGAGGGCAAGTGCCAACAAGGGCCACCCTCGCTAAATCTAGCTAAGCCTACCCTCGCCCAGGCCAAGGAGGCCACGTCGAGCGACAATCTAGTGAGGGAGGCCTCATCAGCACTCACGCTCGTCGGCCATCGCTTGTGACTGATGGCCCAAAAATCGGCAATTAGTCATTGGCAAAAAGAAAAGAAAAAAGCAAAGAAATAATTCAAAAAATATTAAAAATTATAAAAAATTATTTACGTCAACGTTGGTCGTATCACGTAAAACAATTTGTATCCACATCAGCCATTTCTGGCAAAAATGGAATGGGTTGGAAAGTGTAGACCTGATTTTGTTTGGATCGGGTATGGGTCGACAAATTGGCCGATGTGACACATGCCACCACATCATTTGACCCGACACCAAGCGGCCCGAACCAAAACCCAACCAAACATGTCTAATGAGCCGTTTAAACTCTAGTCACAACTGAAAGAGATCGTGGGCTGGACTAGACGTAGCCATGGCAAGATATCCGAACCTAAGCTATGCCCATACTCTACTTCGGGCTTCCAATGGATCTGAACCAAGCCACGACGCGATCCATCTCACTTTGGGCCGAAAGGTGTAGATCCACCTTGGGCCCCGAAAACGCTGAGCACAATCGATTGGGACGCGTTCGAATTCAAACAACCTCCTTATGGACGTGCGGTCTTCCCCCAGATGATCCGGTTTGATATTTACCAAAGTTGATGCGTTACTATCGTTACTAAAGAGACGTGCTCCAAGCGAGAAGATATCTGTCGAGTTCCGCACACAATGCGATACTCGACCATCGATAATGACACGCCACTCGAGATAAATATCTCCTCCAAGTGCGAAGACATCTGGAACATCGTTATTATTAGTTGTTGGATATAATATGTGAACCTAGGGACGGATCTAGAGGTGGTTCAGCAGGGGACTTGGCCCTGCCAGACGTACGTGTGGATCTGCATCATCAGTCTTGAGTGACGTACGTGTGGATCTGCATCGTCAGTCTTGAGTGGCTTTCATTGATGGAACATTGCTAGTGCATATTCTGCACCGAAAATTTTAAGATTTTTCGTGACAATGCAGTCGAGTGTTAAAAATTTTAAAAAATATAATTAAATCTTGAAATTTATCACAAAAATATAATTAAGTTTTAAAATTTGTTACGAAATGACAATCGAGTCCTAAAACTTTCAAAAAGTACAATCAATAGAACGATTTGATTGGATTAATTTAATAAATTTTAGGATTTAATTACATTTTTTGAAAGTTTTAGCACTTAATTATACTTTCGTGATAAGTTTTAAAATTTTAAATATATTTATCCATTGCATATATTATGTGAACCGACAAAGTGATCAACGACACTCATTGTAACCAAAATTTACCTCCGAGTTGGTTAGCTCCGCCCCTCTCACCAGCTATCTACCAAAGTTATCGATTCTACCATCTCCTACAAACCTTTCGGCCCTTTGGCAAGACTAAGGGGAAGGAGCATAATTTAACTACTTGATAGTCGTCTAGTAGATTCCATTTTTGGAGGAATCGAGCAAGCGCGTGACCCAACAACATTTTACAAGATATCTAAGTATTTTAAGTTTCTAGGCTTGGGTTATTTCACGGAAAATATGACATTTTTGGAAAATATTTTTTGAGAAATCATTTTCAAGGAAAATGATGATATTTTCCGATATTTAGTTGAGATCTGAAAATGAACTAGAAAATATTTTCGTTATTTGATAAGGAAAATCTCATTTGGTAGAAAATTGCCTATGAGGACATTGACCATCCTATGTGATACGGCCGCGTTGACATAGACAATTTTTGTAACTTTTTTTAAAATTGAATTTTATAATAATTTTTTGCTTTTCTTTCTTTTTCCTTCTTCCTTTGCTTTGTCACTAGGCCTCGGTGACGGTCGGCAACAAGCCACAGGCAAGGGTCAAGCTCGCCTGAGGCTAGCAAGGCTCAAGCTTGCCGAGATCTGGCAAACTCGACCTCGTCCAAGGCCAGCCCTTGTTAGTTGTAATCGAGGCCTAGGGACCAACGAAGGAAGAAGGAACAATAAAAAGAAAGAAAATAAAAAATAAACATTACATAATTGGAAATTTAAAAAAAAAAATTGGCCTCAGTGGACTCGGGCATGAGCGTCAATGACCCATGCTCGGCCTTGATATTACCAAGCCTAGTGTCTTGGGCTAAGGTACTAGAGTCCTGGGCCTAGCCTCGATGGACCCAAGCCCAAGCGCCAGGGACCTTCAAGCGTTAGGGTTCCAGTGCCCAAGCATAGAGTTTTTGGTACAAGTGTTGATATTTAATCATATTTCGAAAAATGACTTCCGATTTTTTAAAGATGAAATCATTTTCCTAAATTTAAGTTTTGGTAGGAAATTTTTTTTTGCTAATTAGGAAAATATTTTCCGTTGACTCATTTTCCTAAACGATCCAAATGCCGGAAAATGAGGAAGATGTTTTTCCGAAAATTATTTTTCACGAAATAAATGGAGTCTAAATAGATGGTAGACCAAGATCTTAGGCTGCTCAAAGTACCAAACGGTCCCTATTGCAAAATGAGATTAGCGAGCTATTACATGGTCCTTCGTGTCGCAGAAAGAGAGAGGTATGAAATGTCCCCCTCGTACAGGCCTGCAAGCTCGTTTTTCCTGCCCTAAAAGAGAGAGAGGGCTTCAACCTCGTTTCGTCTGGCCTAAACTTTGCCCAACTCTTCCCGGTGTCAGGGGGGTGGGGACGAAGAAACTATTTAGCCTCGTGCTCTCTCTAGCCATCCCCTCCCCCACCTCGTCCACATATCGAAAATTCCTTCTGTAAACATTATAGTAAAGTTACATAATTACATCTTCCGTTGTTTAAACTATTCAAAACATCGATCGGTCTTTGAGACAATTATTGTGTGATTAATTCATAATTTGTTTGACCTTAAAAAATTAATTTCTTTACGGGCCGAGACAAGCCGTGGCATGTTGGTGTGGAGCTGTGATGAAGCATTGGCTATGATTACGACGTCGGAGTGGCAGCGAGAGGTAGAGGGTTGGGTGGAATAGAAATTAGGGTTTGAGGTTAGAGAATAGAGTTTTGAGTGGTTCGGGCTTTAGAGGTTATGTGATTTTTATGATGAAGATTAACCTTGTCTTTTTTGCTTATGTAAAGTAGTAAATATAGATATAAGATATGCAAAGTAGAGTTGGAGAAAAACATAAGGAGATATTTTGTTGGTATTTTTCCTGAGAGCTAATTTCACACGGGCAATTGCACAAAACTCGAAACGAATAATTTAGTTATATAGCCAATCCTAGGCAAGGACGAAATTATTTATTTAGGGCCTAGAGTAAAAAACGTGTTCAAATTCTACATTCAACATCATGTGCAAACAATATTATGAATACAATTCTTGTGGTAAAGAGTATTATCTTTGAGGCAAAAAGTTGGGTAAACTTGACCTCACGTTATTTTAGGTTGACTATCAATTAAAAACGTGACATGTGGCATTCCTCATAAAATGAATTAAAAATAAAAAGCACTTTCTCTATATACTTTTCATTCCTTGATCCAAACACTTTGTGACGGTTGCCATTGCCATTGCAACCACCATGCTGTTGCCCGTGCCCACCACCGAGTCATGATTTTGCTGTTTCATCGCCTAAACTAACGCATCGACGTCCTCCCATTGCCTAAAACTAACGAGTCAAGAGTGTTATGTTTTGGGCAAAAAGTTCGGTAAGCTTAACCTCACCTAATTTTAGATTGACCATCCATTGAAAATGAGACATGTGGCATTCCTCATAAAATGAATTAAAATAAAATGCACTTTTTCCCTGTACTTTTCAGTCCCTGATCCAACCACTTTGCGTGGCTACCATTGACACTGCTACCGCCACGTTGTCGTCCGTGACACCACTGAGTCATGATTTTGTTGTTTCATTGCCTAAACTAACACATCGTTGTCCTCCCATCCATGATAGAGCCACTGCCTTCCTTGCCCATCTTTGTATAATCGGCATTGTTGCCTTTATCTTCTCCGTCGACGAAGGAGACCTCGTAGATTTGCATCTCTTCCATCGATGGAGGAGGAGACGGATAGATCCGGGTCCTTTCAGTTTGAGTAACGGTTGCATCATACTCATCAATGATTTATTGGAAAAACACCCTTTGATGTTTTGAGAATGACAAAACATTCCTAGTGACATAATCTATGAATGAGTGAACAGATGAAATACCTTCAAAATATGTAGTATCATAGACAAATGATGTAAACAACGGGACATTTGTATCTATAGAACCTCATTGCTGTAAAAAGGGGAGAAAAAGCTTATTAGACATGGAATGTATCATATGACTAGATGGACCTTACAAATGGTGAAAAAGTAGTTGGACGTGAAATATGTCGATGTTTGAAAGGACTTTGAGAATAGTGAACAAACCAAAGGGCATACGATGGTCAAACTTGAACTTGAAAATCATTTAAAGTTTTTTATGATTCCTCTTAGTTGTTTGTACCTAATCCATCAAGATTTTTTGGGATATTTCACCAAATTTACTAAAAGGGAGCTTTGTTGTGGAAGTAAGTTTGAGGAGTACCGGATGAAATATGTGTATATGCTTGTGGACAACACTAACGCGTCCTACCCTCCAAGGGAATGGTGGAGTGGTAAGGGCTTTAAGCTTGTGGGTGACTAATCTCAAGTTCGAGTCCCTCGGTCCTCTACATTATCGCATCCTTGATTGACATGGAGTCTAGTCTGTGAGTTTTCCTAATCCTCCCCTGATTAGTGCCTGACTGGTAGGACTTTTGTGATGCAGCTGGTATGAGAGTCCAAATTATCAAAAAAAAAAAAACACTAACGCGTACAATGTGAATTCATACAACCACTCGATCTAAAAGCATTTGACGAACTTCATACCGTACCCTTATAATTCATGTAATTTGTACGAAGTGGGGAACACCTCGTACATACCTTTTTCTCCCACTCCTTTTCATAATTTATTACCTAGTCTTTCGTGCGAAATTGGATCTCCGAGAACTTGAAGACGCCCACAAAAGGACAATGTTGCGCCACAAAATTTCGGTCGAGCATCTGACATTCAAATCGATAGGAGCAGTTGGAAGTTTGTTTGGTACCCCGAGAGACTCAGAAAAATAGGACAATGATGAACCCTAGAGAATTGTACCAACACAGCTGCCCCTCTCCTCTCGAGAGTAAAGGCTACTGATGCCGATGGGACGCAAAACAATAGGAGGAGGAGGAGATAGCTACGTAGTAACTACTGACTCCAACGATCCATGGAGAACACCCTAACAGGGAGGACCGGACCGCATCTTCTTACTGGAATAAGCACCGAATACGACCCATTTATTTCTAATGTTCATTTACATTTTAAGATGAAACTTAGTATATCAATTTTATAGATCGTTCTTAATATAGTTAGAATTGCTCTCCCATAAGTTGATTTTGTTATAAGAAAATGGCTTATATGAAACATGTTTTATTTTTCTTTTTTTTTTATAGAGGATCACACTTGATTTGCCATTTTAGTTTTAAATTTTTAAAGTCATAACAACTTGGTTTTGCTATCATCGATGGAATAGATAGCAAAGAATGTAAAAACTTAAATTATGATTGAGCCACGGCTTGTGTGACTCACTTACAAGGGCGTGGAATAAAGATCCAAATTAGATGAGTGGAGTTAAAGAAGCGATCGATAATATCTAGTTGGATCATAATTTGATGGCTTGAACATTTTAATGAAGATAGGTTTGACTTGATGTGCCAATGAGTTCAAGTTTCGGACTCTCTCTCTTGGATCTCTTAATTGTGAGAGTGTTGGACTTTTCTTATACTTTTCTCAATAATGGTGTCGGAATCGATGATTGATTGATGGAACTCCTAATCTCCGTCGGTATCTTCACTCAACTACCGTGACGATTCAATTTCATAATAAAAGCATGGGTGAAGACGTGTTTGAATCAGTTGGCGATGGTTGGACATTCGAGTTTGACTTCTATTGTGCAGAAGCGTACCCAGCAAGGCGTGGTGTGCCAATGTTGAAGGCTCACTATGGGAGAGGGGAGAATAGTGAGTCCATGTGACGGTGTTAGATAAAGATCCCATAATAGCCTTGCCATGCCCTCGTACAGTGGTTGCCACCCTGTAATGGCCTTAACTTGGCTTTCTAGTGCCTCACGAACCTTCTGCACAAGGAAAGTAGATGGTGTCGCGGAATCTGCGAGCCCTCCATCAAGCCCAGAAGGTGTCTTCTATTGGATATATTATTAATATAGTCTAAATAATATGTTCACATATAAACCCAATAGATTTAAAGCATGATTATTTTGGGCCAATATGGGCTGGAGCTCAATAGCTTACATATAAACTCTAGGGTTTATCTACGCTGAAGGTAACACTATTGAGCGTTCCAAACTTGACGTCTCTTGGTGTAATACTTCAAGCAAAAACACTATCTACTCTCTCAAACCCATAATCTCCAACAATCTTGAAGTATTAGATTTGTGTGTTGGATTTGAGCAAGAAAGGTGTCTACTTGAAGATCTCGTCGAGATGAACTCGCAGGTATTATTTATTTTCGATTTCGACAGTGGAATCGGCTGAAATCTTTGATTCAAAAACCCAGAAATTATAGCCAATTTCAAAGGGTGAAACCACTTGGGTCTTGTTCTACTCATCGATATGAGCGTTTTGAGTGGTCGCTCACATTAAACGGAGGTCGGACAGCTGAGATACGACAACTGGAAGTCTGGTGATTTTTCGGCTTCCAGTGAATTTCCGGCGACTTCTCGGCTTCCAACAACAAGGGTAGTCCATCCTAAGGTTTTTGGACCCTCCAGATTTGTTTTTGGGGTCTGTTTTGGCAAACTCCACCTCTACAGAGCAGTTTGACCAAGGTTAGGGGCTTTATTCGACTTTGTGAGTTCTGAGGACTTCAAGGTGCACTCTTTCCACGTCTTTGCTCTGATTAAAATGACAAAACATAATTCCTATGATATTATCAAGCTACAATCATTTGATGTCACTGAATTTCATGGTTGGAAATTGCATGTTCAATTTGGCATGAAAGAACGTGAAATATTCCACACTGTACTGAGTGATTTTGCATTTACCACTGAAGATGTTGATGAATATCAATGGAACAAAGATGAGGATTTTGTAGAGATTACTTGTTGACCTCTTCAAATCCTCATCTAGCTATGACTTATAGTGAGTTTAAGATAGTGAAAGAGATATGGGATCGCTTGAACGCTCAGTTCCAAAAACAAGAGGGGCTCTCTAAAACTCTTCTAGCAGAGAAGTTCTTTGACTTTAAATTCAATATGAATTCGAGTATCACCTCTCAATTAATTGAACTTGAGAACATGAGAAACATGTTGAAAGAGGATAACTCTTCTATGTCCGATAATCTCTTTGTTGGTCTTATGTTGAGTAAGCTACTTGTTGAATGGAGTTCTTTCAAGACTGAAATGCACAGACAGAAAAGAACAGATGAGACTGGATAAATTAAAGAGGTATATTCACATTGAAGATCAAAACATATCTAGGAAGAGTTTAGAACAAGAAAGACAACAAAAGTCAGTTGTCAACTTAATTTCACATTCCAATAAACCTCAGAAAAGGTTCAAGTCATCAAAAGGTGAATCCTCTTCACAATTAGAGGCCAAAAAGACTATCTTCAAAAGGAAGAAGAAGGGCAAGTGCCATAACTGTGGAAAATGGGGTCACTGGGCAACAAAGTGTAAGCTACAAAAGAAGCCAAAAAATGACGCACTACAAACTACGACTAGTATGTTAATTAGTAAATCTGAGCCTCAAGCTTTCATTGGAATGATGAAGAATGAAAAGGCCAGCATCTCCTCTGAGTGGTGGTTAGATAGTGGCGCTACTTGTCATGCTACAAATGATAAGAACTCACTCACTAAGGTTATAGAAGTGAAAGACACCGTAGAAAATTGTAATGGTCTTGAGGCAGAGGTGACTCATGTTGGAACTGCAAATTTGGTGCTTTCTTAAGGTAATTACTAACTCTAAAACATGTAAGAGTAGTACCTTTACTTAAAAAGAATTTGATATCTATGAATTTACTTGATAAAGCTGGTATGTCTTTTTCAACTATGAATAGTAGAGTAGCTTTATCTATTAACTCATGTTATTTTGGTTGTGTATTCATGGTTAATGGTATACATAGGTTGAGTTTAGATACTGATGGCATCAACCATATGAAATTTACTTTGATTGATCCAAAGTTGTTACACAATAGACTTGGACATGTGAATTGCAGGAAAATGCAACATCTAGCTAAAACGCACAACATTCCATTGGATACTTCTATTTGATTTGACAAATGTGAAGTGTGTGCAAGAGCTAAGATCACTAGAAAACCTTTTAAGTCGGTTTCTAAAAGCACACAACTTCTTGAGCTAATACATTCTGACCTTTGTGACTTCAGAAATTACGTTACTAGAGGTGGTCGGAAGTATCTACTAACATTCATAGATGATTTTTCTCGATATTGTCATGTTTATTTGTTGAAATCGAAAGATGAGGTTTTTGAAAAGTTTAAGATTTTCAAGTCTATAGTAGAAAATCAACTTAACTTGAAAATTAAGAGGTTTAGAAGCGATAGAGGAGGAGAATATACAATGACAGGGTTCAAAGACTTTTGTGCTTCAGAGGGCATAATACTTGAAATCACTGCTCCTTACTCATCCCAATCAAATGGTATTGCCGAACGTAAGAATAGAACATTAACTGAAATGTTAAATTCCATGTTACTTATAGCTGGCATGCCTTCCTCCTACTAGGGAGAAGCAGTTCTAACTGCTAATCACATCCTCAACAGGTTGCCGCATTCTAAGTTTTCTATGACACCTTGTTAGATATGGCATAAGTGTCCTTACAGATATGATACTCTTAAGACTTGGGGTTGTGTTGCTTATGTAAGAATACAAGATCCTAAAAGACCTAAAGTGAGACCTAGAACCATTACTTATGTATATTTAGGTTGTGCGGAAGATAGTGCTGGAAATAGATTTTTAGATCTATCTACTAAAATAGTGATAAAATCTAGAGATGCAGAATTTTTCGAGAACAAGTTTCTTAGAGATCATGGCTTGAATGTTTCCGAATCTACAAATATGATTTAAGAGTCTCCTGTAAAATTTGAAGCAAGCTCTTCTGATACTAATTCCCCACAGCTGACTGTTGAACGAGTTCCAGTTAGAGTATCTACAAGAGATGGAGTTTCCAAAAGTTTTGGTGAAGACTTTGTTTTTTTTTTTTGGTTAAAATATTGGCGAAGACTTTGTTACTTACCATCTAGAGGATAATCCATTCTCCTATCAGGAAGCAATGAGATCTAGGGAATCCCTACTATGGGCAGAAGTCATAAATGATGAAATGAGCTCTCTGCTGTAGAACCACACTTGGCAGCTAGTTCATTTGCCAAAAAGGGCTAAGGCTATAGGCTGTAAGTGGGTATTGAAGAAGAAACTGAATAGTGATGGATCAATAGCCAGATACAAAGCACGTTTAGTAGATAAAGGCTATAAGTAGCTGAGTGGAATAGACTATTTTGATGTCTATTCACCTGTGTGTCATCCATCAACTATAAAAATTCTTCTTGCTTTGGCATATGTTGAACACTTTGTAGTGTATCAAATGGATGTAAATACAGCTTTCCTAAATGGAGAGTTAAATGAGGAAATCTATATAGAACAATCGGAAGGGTATGTCATGAGAGGTCTTGAGAACAAAGTTTGTAAATTGAACAAATCTTTGTATGGTCTTAAACAAGCACCTAAGAATTGGTATCTTAAATTTGACAAAGTGGTAAAGAGTTATGGCTTTCAGTCTAATTATTCAAATAAATGCCTTTACCATCGTTCTATGTCAAATAAGATAATCATCATTTGCGAGTATGTTGATGACATGTTAATTCTTGGTTCTGATCATTTTGTTGTGAGTGATGTGAAAGCTATTTTAGCTAAAGAATTTGACATGAAAGATCTTGGTATTGCTAATATCATTCTTGGTATGAATGTAAGCTTTGAAAGGCAAGTCATCTCCCTTAGCCAGACTCATTATATAGAGTAACTACTTTCTACCTAGGGATACAGTGAGTGTAAATCGAGTGCGACACCATGTTATTATAATAAAAGACTGAGTCTTAATGAAGGGACCAGTGTCGATCAGTTAAAGTACTCGAAACTGATTGATAGTCTAATGTATGCTATGAGTTGCATTAGAACTGACATAGCCTTTACAGTTGGCATGCTGAGTCGTTTCACTAGTAATCCTAGTAAAGAGCATTGGGATACCCTCAGTAGGCTGATGAGATACCTTAAAGGTACTAAAGATTATGTTCTATGTTATTCTGGTTATCCTCCAACTGTGGATGGATATTCTAATACCTCATGGTGCTCAGAAATTGGAAATAATAAGTCCACTAGTGGATATGTATTCACTTTGGGTGGAGCTGCTATTACTTGGAAATCCAAAAGACAGACTTGTATTATATTGTCATCTATGGAATCAGAACTTTTTTCTTTAGCCTCAGTCGGCGAAGAGGCAGAGTGGATAAAGAATCTGATTATGGATATTCCTTTGACTCAGCTAAAGATTAATTCTTTAAACTTGTTTTGTGATAATCAAGCCACTGTCCAAGTCATCAAGAATGCTCTCTTTAATTCCAAGAGAAGGCATGTGAGACTAAGACATGCGTTTTTGAATTATCTACGCGAACAAGGAGTTATCACCTTGATCGATGTGCGATCAATAGATAACATGGCCGATACTCTCACGAAGGGTATGCCTACGGATCGATTATTCAAAATAATGGGGGAAATGGGGTAAAAGACTATGTAGATACGTCTTAATTACCATTTACTTACCTTCTAATTGTATATTTTGCTTGATAATACAATCCAACTTGGTTGGACTATCCTTTTGGTTAAATGATCTCATTCCAAACTTGATGCTAGATTATTTGGCTTTAAGGAATTAGTAATTGCGACATTCCAAATTGAAATATAAAGATAGCTATTTGCATAAGAAGCTTGTTGGTTATTGTAAGTGACATAACTATTGGTCCTGTTCTTTGAAACTAGACAATAGTTATTCTCTTACAAATAAACTGAAGTCGATGGCTTTTTGTAATTCAAACTGTTTAGGCCTTATTCATAATTCATGAAACTGGCTTGATGCTTATGAACATGATATTATGATGCTTTATGACATTAATATATGTTCTTCTTTGCTTGATTGAATTCATAATAATATGAAATTCATATTTGACATTTTACAGGGGATGGCAGAAATGGAGGAGAGCTTACTGGGTGGGATCCTAACCAAGATGTTCTACTAGATGAATGAATATATCATTTAGAGTATGTAGGGACTTGACAAGTCACCTGCTATTGCTTATTTTGATAGAGTCCATTTACTTGAGACTTTCATTTTGCTATCTGTATTTTGTTAACATTATTGTGCTTGGTTCTTGTATTTATAAGGCTTTGGACTATTTTGGATGGCCTATTTATAATTAACTGTTATGCATATGTTGGTTGTGAACTAATTCTAAGAATTATTTTGGATATTGGGATTTGGATGAGTTTAGACTGAATTTGAAACTCTTCATATTTAATTTTATGTGCTGATCTCAGAACAAATTCATGATAAGGATGATTCACTTATTTAGATTGCAAATTATGATTGAGTTTAACATTTAGTGCTAAAACTCTTTGACCGATCCAAGTTGATTGTCTTGGACTGAATGTGGATGATTCATATTTGTTTGAACATTATACTAACCACCATATTGGATTGTGCAGTATGGTGAACATAGGGGGAGATTATTGGATATATTATTAATATAGCCCAAATAATATGTTCACATACAAGCCAAATAGGTTTAAAGCATGGTTATTTTGGGCCAATATGGGCTGAAGCCCAATAGCTTACATATAAACTCTAGAGTTTACTTACACTGAAGGTAACATTATTGAGCGTTCTAAACTTGACGACTCTTGGTGTAATACTTCAAGTAAAAACACTATCTACTCTCTCAAACCCATAACCTCCAACATCTTCTTGGGCGTACCTACAGGAACATCAAGCATGTTTTATGCAGAACTTACTGACATAGTATAAGCCACCGTCAAATTACAACAAGGTTGCATCACAGATGAGTATTGCCCCTTCCTCGAAAACTAATCCATTCTTATTGTGGGACGAGTCGCTCACTCCTCAAACACAATGTAAGAATCTTTTTGCCAAGCCTCATTGCAAGGGATGACGCTTCATAATTTAGCCCTAAAACTCCTGTTATGGCCTTGTCAGGGAAGGCATCATCGGCGTGACTGCACCCAAATATCATGAAAGGTACAGCAAGCAATCAACCGGACCGTCAGATTCAGCCGTCTCAACTACAAGATTTCCATGTGAAGAAGCAACGTCACCATACTTAAGGTGGTAGAGGCAACGGTTTTTCAGATGGCATTCCTTGCCGGATCCATCACAGTAGTCGAAAAGGCATGATAGATTTGCGCATGAACTGGAGTATGATACATTTCCAAATTCCTCATCTGCCTCCTTCATATGTATGTTTTTCACTGTTTAGTTTTACCACAAAGTCCATTCTACTTGTGGGAGGGAGTGTTGGAATACTTTAAATATAAATCTCATCGATTAAACTTTTAGAATAATTGGATAAAAGTCTCATTATTACATCTTCACCCTCCCACTATGTTTCTTGAAACGAATCAGGCACAATTACTGATATCAATCGTCATTTTTTAAGTTGGGTGATGAATGATTTCTGATTGAGATCACTTGATTTAATCTGAAATTCAAAATTTACCGGGTGGAACAATAACTCCAATGGGATATATTTTGCCATTAAAAGAGCATCTGTCTTTATACCCAGTATGTTTGTGCACGGAGAAATTTAGCACAAAGAAACTAATGCAATGCAATAAAGTCACCGAATTTGTAAAATTTTGAAGGCCAAAAGGTAAATAAATTCTACTCTCATGGTTTATTCAAATGTGGTTTTATTCGACAAAAGTAACCAGGTATTGTAGGTACAACACAGACTCACCATAAACCATGTTTTAATCATGTACAGAACCGCCTTTTATAGGAAAAACACAAATCCACGACGAGTCCTATATATGAATGAAATGACTCTGGTTGATGTACGAGCAGGCAAATCTTTGCTACATTCGTACGGTTTTTGTCTCAACCTTTACTTGACCCTAATGGAAGGCATCCAACTCCTAGGGTTCTTATTCTCCATCTGTTGGTGGATGAAGAACCCGAGATGTTTTTCAAGGTCTCTGGTTCGATTTTTGATGTGATGTCGCTTCGAGATCATTCCACTGGGACTGAATGACTTGTGCTCGAGTCTCTGAGAGAATATCGAAAGTGAACTTGATCCGGCACGTGAAAATCAACATAAAATACCGCCTGCCAAAAGAGAGAGAATGACTGTAAACGCATTCTACACATAGGTGACCTGACCATCTCTGAGAGCAAATGCGTTGCTCTTTGTCCAGAACAAACCTCAGTGTCCATTTTTCTTCCTAGTCGAGCGCCTGATAAACTGTTCGTTCGATCTGAACTCCATTGTCATAGTATCACAGCCAGAGTTTCACCGTAGGTGCACATATAACTGCATCTTACAAGACGTAGTAAGATTATGACAATTAAGTGCCATAAGCAGCTAACCACTCGATGACACAGGCTTTTTAGGCTCTAGTTTGAGAAGAATGTTCGTGTGGGCGTGTAGACGTTTTACCTGAAAAATACTCCCCATTTTGGGATTGCCTAGAAGCTTTAAAAGGAAGAAAAGAAACCCTAATTCAGTCACGGCAGTTGATGAAATTCATACCAGAATCTCTACAAAGTATAAGCCAACAGGTAATATGTATCTTCATATCATTTAATCAGAGCAAAAATTGGGGAGAAAGGAAGGAAAACTGTCACCGTTTCTGACATCAAAATATGCCCTTGTTCATACTTCTGACTAGTCCCCTCCCCTGTAATTTGGGAGAAATTCAAAGCCCACCAAACCTCAGGAAGAGAAAGAGAGAGAATTAAAATTTGCAATACTGGAGCTGAAGAAAACCTAACCTCGTCCGCGTTCAGCAATTACCAAGCAGCTTCTTGAACTTTTTCTTTTTTTTGGTAAGGATCAGCTTCTTGAACTTTTCGTCCCAACAAAAAAACAGCTTCTTGAACTGTGGGATATAGTCATGTATTGCTGATGCAGCATCATCAAGATTCTCATCATCAGCGAATTGCTCCAACTGCCAAGAACAAACGATCTGCACATGCCAGGCCATGGCGATCGGATCGATGTGAATCTTGGTGATGCTGCATCTGCAAAAATTGACTTTGCGTGCAGCAATTCCTAGTTGCCAGTCGAAATCCCGGCTTTGAGGACCGGAGGAAGGGTAGTCTTTGTTTCAAGACTTAGAACAAGCACAAGCACGTGGGATACGGAACAAACTCTAGATTTGCCAATCTTACATGTATGATATACGGCGCAAACTCTCTTTTTTCCCTTTCAAAGATATCACATCTAATACATGGACCATAAGAAAGCAAGGTGGCTTGAGCTAGCCTAGCCGGAGGCCGGATGCTGCCCCAAAAGAAGAAAATGAGAAAGAGAGATTATCTTCGATACAGATATTGGAATTAGTAGGATCTAGGATGTGCAGAAGCGGAGAGAATAGATGAAAATAAAGATCTTCTCCTCTGGATCATCAAGATTGGTGTCCTTTTCACCTTCCAAGGGAGAATAGTGGAAAAAGAAGCAGAAGGACGACGAGGAATCTAAGAGAGACAGAGAGCGAGAGGTATGAAGAGATAAAGTAAGGAAGGGTATGGAAGGAGGATTCTTATATAGACAAATACGTCATTGAGTGTTTTTCTTTTTAACAGGGCATGTGGGAATGAAACTCTTGGTCGTGGGTAGTGATTCTTTTGCGAGGGAACCTACGAAATTCATCTCACTGCAATTTTTTTTGTTTGCTTCCGGTAATTAGGGTCACAGTTCGTGTTTGTACAACTACAGATGGTTCTCTTTTTATATCTGAATATTCTAACACTCCCTGACGCATAGACTGGAAGCTGACCTAAAACATTGAAGCATGTGTATATATAATAGGAGAAGGAAATTGGGGCTTTGAAATATCATGTGAAATTTTGTGAGATCATCATCAACTGCTTTAAAAGTTTAAGTTATCATATGAAACAGATGGAGAGCTTACGCCGTGTAGGCTGGACTTTGGTTCAAGCATAAAGTGTCAAAATATATAATTGGAGAGGCAAATAAGAGCCTAAAAATATTTTAAATCATATGCGTTAATATCATATGAGATTTTATGGGATCACTAATTTTAAAAGCTTGCTATTACATAATTGCGTGATTTTATTTTACAAGGGATGATTGCGTGATTTTAACATTTAAATATTCTAATGAGACCAAAGCTTGATGGACGGCAGTGATTACTGATAGAAAGCGAGTGGTTTCATTTTGGAGGTGACAACATTGGCCTTGCCCTGCGGTGACAACAATGGATGATAATGGGTCAGAACTCCTATGAAGTTTGGGACGGTATATCCGCACCCTACTTTTTTTTTACTTGGTTATTTTTGTAGATACATACGATGAACGATAAAAGAATTATGCTTTACCAAAAAAACGATAAAAGAATTATGTAGAACATTAAGATTTAAGAGACATCAAAGAGCACGGCACCGTAATCCGCTCAGGGTCATCACCTAAGATCAAGGCCACTTGGACAGGCCAAAAGATCCAAATTTAATCTCTTCACGAGGTTTGCAGGATGTGTCATAGTTCTGAAGGTTGTCGAGACCTAAAAAAATTGCTTGGAACGTAAATTGAGATGTGAGAATATTGCTTTCCTCAAGATGAAAAGAAGATTAGCAATTCTAATTGTATTTAATTAGGCAACGACTCCACTATGTAATACTTAAAAAGATGTTACCGAATAAATCAAAGTCTTAATCACACGCTGATAAGATGGCTTCTTTAAAGATAAGAAGATAAGCCTCCCATCCATGGCGTGACCTAAACGTCATTAATTTCCTCCGCCGCCTCAAACCGCCATATCAATCCATCTTAGCCTTCACATTTGGCGGTTGTCAACACACTAATGATTGCAAAAGTATAGACGCACCGAGTTTGGACTTCGCCCTTTGCAATAACAAAAAATATGTATACACCTAATTCTCCTTAAATCTAGCATCATGTAAAGACGGATTTCTTTTCGTGTCAATAAATTTTTGAGCAGTTATTGCGAGAAAAAGTTACCGTCGTCTGATCTCTCCAACAACTTAACTGTAATTTACCAATGCTTCTATGAAATTACCAAGTCTTTTCGATAATATGCAAGTTATCGACTTTTCTTATTTCTTACCGCTTTTCATTTGTTTTTCTTACCAACACTTTAAATCTATATATGAACACATCAATCGTTATTTCAATAACTTACCAAACATTTTTTCAATAAATTACCAGGTAGTTTTGGATTATCTTTTTTTTTTTTTTGGTTGAAAAGTTTTGGATTATACGCTCTCACTTGAGTTGCTCACTAACTTTAAGTTTTTTGTTTTAATTTGTCGACTTTTGTTATCATTTATCAACTTTATCTGTTCTTCTTATAAACACCTTAAATTTATCAACTCACAAATACATTAGCAATTTTTATTTGTGTTACTCATAAAATTTTTTCCCATTAGGTTCCCAACTAAATTTAGTTCATTTGAGTTGTTTACCTAAGTTTAATTGCTTTTTTATTCAAATTACCAACCTTTCTAATGGTTAACTTTTATTTGCCTTGATTTACCAACTCTATTTAGAAGTTATCAACCATAGTTTGAGTGATTAACAATTAATTGTATGTTATCAACTATCGTTTGAGCTAGTTACTGATGTTTATTTGGCTTAATTAAGCAATCAACTTCTTTTAATTGTGACATAAAAACTTATCTCATCTTCTATCAAATTGTATTTACCTTTTTCCCCAACGCTTAAGTTTAACAACTATTATATGAAATTACTAACCTTTGATTGAGTGACTTACCAACTTTTCTCCAATCAAGTTACTAACTAGCTAATTTTGGATCACCAGCTCTTATTAAGGTTACTTACCAATGTACATATATTTGTTTTTCGCAGATTCACCAACTTTTCAATTGCGTCACTGTTTTTATTTATCATAGTTGCCATCTTTTTAAAAAGGGTCATTGACACCGGCGGTTTAGGCTAGAATTTGTCAACGACTGAGCTGTTTCCTAACAATTTGAAAATATAAAAGCATCCCTTCTTAGTTCTTACCATGTATATATCTGACAAAAAAAACCATACATATATGTGTGTGTCTGTGTGTGTGGGTGGGTGTGTGTAAATATTCTGAGGAATATGCAGATTCATAGTTCTTGCCCTGCTGTTTCTCGATCTAACGAAGCCAATCACAAATTATAAAGAGCCAACCGTCCGTCAAGTGCCCGAGTAAAATATGCCAGCGTACGTGGCTGACACTTGAAAAGTCGGTGCCTTTGCACTTGTTTGGCTTTTCCTTTGTCTATAATTCATTTAAATATTTTTTTTTATCATGTCAAATCTGGCGATTAGTAGCTATCCTATACCGTGATCAGTTTAATCGAATCTTCCGTCGCGTCTCTTCTGTCGCGTTAATAAGGGCTTTCGGTAATGGCTTCAAGCGTCTCTTCTGTGGCATCTATAATCTATGGAGGCTTAACTCCCTATATAAAACCCTGAATTTTTGGTATAGTCTCACTATTGTCTCGAATTTTTTTTGTCTAAAAAATTCCAAACTTGAAGCTCCGTTCATTTAGTGAAAAATAAATAATTTGATAAACATATTTCTAAAAATGATTGCCTATATAGGTTACAATAATAAATGAACAAAAATATTTTAATGAATTGTTATAGATAATGAAAAATTTTCATTGACTAATTATTTCAAGTGATATAAGCAATTGTTTTTAAGAAATGTTTCCCAAATCATATATTTTTTGTAAAATAAACGGAGTCTTTAGGTCCAGTACCAATTCTGCTTTGACTTTTTTTGTCTAAAAAAACCCAAACTCTAGTTTTAGTCCTAAACTTGCCCCAGAATTTTTTTTTAAAAAAACCCACCAACTTTGACTCTAGTCTTACATCTGGCCCGAACTTTTTTTTATAAAAAAAAATCACAAACTTTCAATCTAGTCTCAAATTTGCCTCTGTTAATCTCCCTAAAAAATAGTCATTAGTTGTTTGACGTGGCATTTCCATGTCCGTAACAAATCTACATAATCAAGGTGAAAATTATTTCCAAAACGAAACCGTTGTTTGATATAAAAATTAGGGAAATCGGGGGCAAGTAACGACATTGTTTGGATGGAGGCCTTACAAGGGGCATATTTGGGACTAAAATGAAAGTTTGTGATTTTTTTTAAACAAAAAAAAAATTTCAGGGTAGATTTGGGATTAAACCTAAAGTTGGGGTTTTTTTAAACAAAAAACAGTTTGAAACAGAATTAAGACTGAACATAATATTTAGGATTTTTTAGGGGATTAGGCCAATCTTGTGATAGCGTTAGAGAGACTATAAGCAAGGAAGCAACATGAACTTATTTAATAAACTTAGAATACACAGGAATCGAACTAGAAGACACATATTCATTTGAGTACATATACAACATTCATGTAATAAATTCTCAGAAGCAACCTACTTTGAAAAATCGGAATAATCAGCAAGACGACCGATTTGTCATGAGAAGGACCAGAGAGAGATGCTATTAAGAAAATAAACAAATTTTATATACCTTATTAATTTTTTAATAAAGAATACGTGGGCACATGCAAGTCAAATTCAGATGATCAGGTCTGTTCGATGATCTGCTCACCTTTGGACGCAAAGAATTTCATATTTAAGACTCTGTTTGTTTCATGATAAATAAATGATTTGGAAAATATTTTCCTAGAAATGATTGCATGTATCACTTAAAAAATAAATGAATAAAATATATTTTCATTGTCAACAAAAATGTTTAGACATTAATGAAAATATATCTCATTAACTAATTATTTCAAGCAACATAAATAATTATTTTTAAGTAAATATTTTTCAAATCATTCAATTTTTGCGAAATAAACAAAGCCTTACGCTATTCAGTTGGATTTTTGACTCACGTTTTGCTTGATCAACAAAATTAGTGAAAGTATTTATCAGGCAGAGATTTATTTATCTAGATGGGCTATATCGTCACGAAAATATATGTAAGCTAGAGGCATCGTTTGGATCCTTCCGAGGTTTGAAACTTTGGCTTTAGTTTGGTGTGGCCTTTGAGGTGAGGCGACTTTTGAAATGTCTCTCCATATCTCTTAAAGTTCGCACCCAAAAGCTTTCAAAAATCATGTAAATCTGAAGATCTCACTTTAACCACAATAAAGAAGAAGATTACTAAGACTTGTATTAGCCTTACAAAAGATAGATTATAAAATTGATTAATAAAGTACGGATAAACAATGCGTGGAAAGTTAAATAAGTGAAATAAAATATGTCCGACCATCTAACCAAATATATATATATAAACACTTAGATCTTATATACAGACGCCTTTTATGTGATTGCAGGTTTTTATTCTAGCAATCTTTACTTGTGACTTTAACTATAGTGTCACTTAAAATAAATTGTGACTATGAATTATCGAGAGTAAATTTTGTTTTGATCATCTTATATTTGCAAATAAAGTGAATTTTGGATTTTAAAAAGTCATTTTTTAAACTACTTAGAAATATTTAAAGTATTTTATAGACTCAAAAGAAATAAGACAATAAGAAAAGAAAAAGTTGACAGGAGAAGCTAATTGGTGGGATAGCCCGCCAAAAACAGAGACATTCATGGCCACACATCAGATTCGATCCTAATCTACTATCAATCATGAGAATCTCTTATGTACTTTTTTGTTTTGGTCGATAATGCATGAAATTTCATTAACACAGCAAAAGTCTGTCTACATCAAAAACTATGATATCCAACGTAGATTTCGAGGGATAAAGCAGCTAGTTCGGGGGAAGTTCTTTTTTCCGTTTTGCCTTGATCACCCAATCTGCAAGTTGATTTGCTTCTCTCGAACAGTAGGACAAATTCACTCAATTTAATTAGGACAGTCGATCGTCTGATAGTTTATCCCTTAATCAGTAACGAAATTCAAACACTTTAATATAGTTTACTCCAAATAAACATATTCCAAGTAAAAGATAATTATAGCTCATATTGAGTCAAGCACTTAGATCTTGTTAGATCTAAAACTTTCAATTCATCTAATTTACTTATGATTGTGTACATTTTGATTTTAAAGGAACTTCACAAAGTTTGGATCACAAGTTGAGGGCCATAGTTCATTTTTTAAAAAAAGCATCTGATTCAAAGAAAGTTTAGCTACAACTGTGGTCCTAATCTTGTAAGGCTTAGAGTTTTTTAAGTAATCAAATCCACTTATTGTTGATCTAAGATTGACCTTGTTTCGTATTCGTGAGAAATTCTTTACTTCATGTGTTCCATACCTCGTCGCACGATGGTTAGTCGCCAATATTGTCTTCGGCGTGGGAGTTTGCATCTATGGTCAATCAATTGGTCTGATTGACCTTCTTTTCCATCTCAAGGGTATAGACCAGATGTCTAGAAACCTCATCTATTAATAGCCTTGAGTCTAAAAACCTCATTAGCTCCTCCTTCTGGTGATGCTGCTTAAACTCGCTCTTTGGGATCCATGTTTACCAACCTAGGAAGAGTTTGGTGTTGAGGAAGAGTTTGGTGCGTTCATTCGTAGCCAGTAATGCAAAATGTGCATGACCAAAGACCCATAATTATGAATAATCAGGAGCAGTGCCAAAGAATCTTTCATTACATACTCTCTTTCAAAACAAAAGAACGAAATTTAAGATTCTTGATCATTATTTTTGGTTAATTGAGTAGATTAGTGACGTGATACTTTTGGAGCATTTGAAAAATCCCTCACCAAACGATTAGCTCAGTGGCCAAAAAACAATAAATAAACGGCTGATTCAACGGCAGAACACATGGGGCATTCAAATAATGATCAGAAATAATTAGTATTGTGGGCCTACCATACCATAATATCTGGTGATCTTATTTTCAAAACGAGGTAGCCATGCCCTCTATTAATGGCCAACAACCTAGTACCACACTAACGTCCCTTCGCATGATTTTGCACTCACCTAATCAGGAGTCTCCTTTTCGTCTGTACTTAGGACTATTTATGATTTTTCTTTTCTTTTCCAAAGGCAAAGAAAAGAAGAACGGAGAACCATTTGCTTAATCAATCAAGTTTAGGGAAACGACAAAATAGGGATATAAGCATATGTAAGTGTATCAATCAACTAATTGGAGGACTTCCTCTAGAGAGATCGTGGGGTTAAGACCAATCAATCAATTCAAGGAGTGGTGATAATCGCCAAATTAATCTACCTTCAATCTCTGTTAAATTAGTGCTTTCTAATAAATTGTCAATCCCGTTGTAATGATCCCACATGGGCTCTGTGGCGAATATATTGATAAGCTCATGTGATCACCGGCTGATTGTCGGCCACCATATGATATCGGGGCGCTGATTAGATCCCACGAGATATAAATTGATTCGATTATGATGAGTGATTGCTCGAGTGGAGAGGTACGGATATATTATTCGAGGTCGGTAAATGTGTTGTAACCACATCTACTATTAATTTCCCGGATACTTCATCGATATTCTAATCAATAACCGCTATTTACTTCAGTTAAGGAGTTTACTGTCTTATAGCCAATTGAGATTGCACAATTTTTTTGTTTCGAACTTCGCACTCAATCCTACCCTTAAACATTGTTAAGAGTGGTATTGTCCTCGACAATGAGGTTTTGCATCAAAACCGTGGGCTGTTTTTAAGCATAATATATGTTAATTAAAGTACTTAATCTTAATGATGGTGTGCACATGCTTGCCTTGGATTAGGTGCCAAATGACTTCGGCTGGTTATTAACTGCGTGGCCAATGCATAGTTAACAGTAATATTTACAAATTTAGAAAAAAATGAAATTTCCAAGACGCTGTATCTCTAATTATATATTATATAGTACAATATGGACAAGAAATTTTACATGTGGTTAGTTTTCATTTGTGTATCGACATGAAATTTAAATTGGGTCGCTGTTTTTTCTACCAAATTTTGTTTCTAGAGATCCGCATTGGTGCAGATAATGTTTCCCACGTTGAGATCGTGTTCATAGCATGTGTTTGCGCGAAGCATCTGATGTTGCCAACCAAAATTTTTGACGTACTACAATGGATGATATTGATGATTACAAGCAATTCAAATGACGGATTATATGTTGAGTAATTGTCTTGATGACAGTGAAGCCCTCTTTGAGGTAGGTAAGTTCCGAATTCATGTGATATTCGCCAAACTTTATGAACCGAATAAGATGTGACCGGAAAATTATCGTTACTCTATGAAACATAACTGAGAGAAATTAGGACATCTTCTTCTTCCTTCTCGTCAATTAGCTGGGCAAGCGTGATGAAGAAGATGGGAATCGAACCTCGAAGAGCACAAACCAAAAGGCAGGGGTGGGAAAGCTTAGAGAAGTCTTTCTTTTTAAAGAACAAAATCAAAGTTTAACACATCGATAGAAAAAATATCCTTGACATTTTGGGATCTCGGGGCTGGGGGCCATTTTAGGATATAAGAGAGACGAGTCGTCTTGACAAGGATTATGCTAGACTCAAAGCAATTATAATAGTTTGATACTCGACTTGAGCTCAACTTTCTCAAGCTCAGTGTTGTGCCCCACATGATTAAGTTTTCAATTGCTTAAACATGACTTGATTAACGGAGTTTTTATTAAAGCTTGAGTTAATTAAGCTTGAACTATATTCTCGGAATACAAATGCTTTATTTTCACCTTAAAAATCAGGAATTTTTTAAGTTTATATATGAGATCAATATGTAAAAGTTCTACCAATTAAACTTGTGAGCTAGTCAAGTGTACTTTCCTGAAGCTTCAGCTCAATTACACGAAGCACTTGAGCTACTCAGACTCGAGATGAATCGAGCCAAGTTCAAGTGCCGTCCGAATCAAGTTGGAATTCATCAGAAATATAGCTTGGTTCGTTTACATGCTTAGCCCACCCCCACCCTCGTGAAGATCATTGATCCAACCATGTATGCCATCTGTGTTATACTTTGTGTTAGTAATAATCGACTAATAAAAAAACAGGTGGATTAATCATCTTGCAAGCATGAAATTTGTCCATCAAGTTGTTTGTTGTTGCTCCACCTGATGTTTTGTCGCTGTTGACACCTAATTTTTAGCTCATTTTTTAAATTTTTCAAAAATTTCAAAATTAGGTCTAGGAATCTTGGCCAAGCCTAGAAACCTATTTCTAAATCAAAAATAATTTTTTAGTATTTTTCTGCATTTTTCCTTAATTTCTTTTAGTCAAAATAGTTGAGAAAATCAAGAAAAATAGCAAATGGAATTAGAAAATTCCATAAAAATAGTCATTAGTTTTATTTTAAATTCAATTTCATGAATGCATGGTCAATTTTGAAAAATCTCAATCGGGTATATGTTTTACCTAAATTGGTTAAAATTAAACCCGAACTGAACCAAAAATGAAATTAAATTTTTTCTAATCATTTTTAAATCATAGTGTCTTCACAACAAATGATTCTGAGACCTTGAATTGCATAATGGTCAGTCCAATTGCACAATTTGGCATAAAAATAAAAAAAACTCCAAAATTTGATTGAAAATTAAGAATTTTGAACGCAAATTGGAAATCGTGCCCAATATGAAATTGTCGAAATGTGAGACCATCATTTCTAGGGTTAATCAGGTGTGCATAATTCAATTTTGGCATCAATTTTGCCTTATCAGGTCATTAGGATATCAAATTAAACAAAACCCTATTAACCCTAATGTAAAAATGAGAAAATCTGGGACACAATTATAATAAAAATTGGGACAAATTATATATTTGGGTTCAGAATATGATGGGGAATTCAATTTTGGGGTTAAATTTAGAAAATTGGGTCAAAAGTTGAATTTGAGAATTTGGACCAACCCGGGTTGGTTGGGTCAACTCGACCCAACCCGGATAGATCATCTTCTCCACCCAGATTGCCAAAACGTATTAAATCCAGAGAAGAAACAACTCATGCTTGAGACTTTGCTGACTTAGTGTGGGAAATTTAGCATGTTTCAATCGATTTTGCCAGCTGGCATTAGATAATCATCCCCAACAGATTATGAGTCGGTTTTAATAAATTTTGGGCGGGAATCGATCAGAAAAAAACGAAGAAAAATTGACTCGAGAGAAGAGAACCTGTTCGAGGAAATTCCAAAGAGAGGGAAGAGAGAGAAAGAAGTAAAACCAAAGAGAGAGAATTAGAGAGAGAGGGTTGTAGATCCTCTCACGAGTGTTCGGCGCCGCCATAGACAGCGGAGTGCCGGCAAATCGTGAGTTGATCGTGACCTCCCCTCTCCGTTCCAATCGGGGAAGGCTGATCACAAAGGCTTGAAATCGAGCCTCGTCCGGCCAATCCAGACCTGTTCTGGCGGATCTAAGACCACTAGGAGGAAGTATAAGTGTCAGGGAACAACTCTCGGGGTGCAGAGCAGTTTGACAATTTCATTTGATCACAGAATGAAGCAAGCAAAGTGGGTTCACAGTCAGTTTTTTCAAAAATTTTCCAAAATTTGGTTTTGGCCTCAATGTGCATGTTTGAGTGATTTCATTGATGAATCTTGGCATTTTGATGTTCATTACTAGTTTCTAGTCATTTTTGATGTGGTTTGATTGCATTTTGGGTATTAAAAATCACATGAACTGAATCGGCCATTTCTGGAAAACCTCGCTGGAGCATTGCCATGGCCGAAGGGCCATTCAAGTTAGTCTTCCTTGACTTTTGCTTGATGTTTGTTAGTGATTGGAATATGTGTAGACGGTTAAGGCACTTAAAATTAGGGTTTAAAGCTTGGAAAAACTTAGTTTGTTTAGTTATGATTTAGGGTTTTTGAATCGGTTTTTCATTGATCAATAGTAGTGTGCCGGTGTTTCAAATAGGTTAGATCGAGAGTAGAACGTATGGAGATCCCAAGGGTGCAATCGGAATGGTGAAATGGTCGCCGGAGGTTTGCCGGCGACGAGCCCGAATCGGTGACCTCAAGAATACTAAATACAAAATAGTGCCCACCATGTGTTTGGTGACATGCCGAAATGAAAATCATTCAAAATGGTGCCGTTTTGGGCACGTGTTCGCCGAAAGGGATGATCGGCGACCGGCATCGACGACGTCCAGTTTGGCCAAGCTGAATCGGGTCGAATTGGGCCGGTTCTGTTTGTTTTCACCAGCGGGAAAATTCAAAAAAAAAATCAAAAAGATCAAATAAAAATTAGAAAAATTAGAAAATCAAATAAAAAATAAAAAATCAGAAAAATTGAAAAAAATAGAGAAACTAGAAAAAAATTATATTTTTTAGAAAAATTAGAAACTTCGAGAATTTTAGAGAAATTCATAAAAATTAAAAAAAATTCTCAGAAAATTCATAAAAAATTCAAAAAAATCATAAAAAAATAGAAAATTCGAAAATCCATAAGAAAATTTTCAAATTTCAGAAAATTCAAAAATTTTGCAGAAAAATAAAAAATTCGATTTCTCGGTTAATGAAATTAGGATTAAACATTTTTCGAAAAAAAAATTGAAAAAAATCGAAAATTCCAAAAATTCACAGAATAGCCCAAAATTATCGTGGGCAACCTCAGGAAGTGATATTTGAAATTTTGGAAGTGCTTAGGTGGCATTTCTAAAAAAAATCCCTGAAAAACCCTAAACCCAAAAATGCACCATTAAATGAATAAGCCTCTAGGGCTTTATTAGGATTTGGGTGTTTTACTTGATTTTCATTTTTATTGGCCAAATTAGGGTTGCTATGATTGATTTGCCATTGATTGCATATTTAATTCTTTAGTGCTTAATTGTTTGTTCATGATTAGATTAGTGAATTGACCTTAGGAATTCCTATGACACGTTAGACATGCCATATCGTTCTTAGGTACCGAAATGACATTAACGGTCTCAATTTGGAATCGTTAACGTAACCAAGTCCCTTATCCAGAATTTTTGGTTTGTAAGATCGTGGTATTTCTCTTGTACCTCAATTAAGTTTCTAGTCAACCTATCGTAAATGACTAGTGGCGACTCCAAGTTCAAGTTTAAATCAAATAAACCCCGTTGTCACGTAAAGTATGGTTTGAAAGAGACTCGTGTAGAAAAATACCTCTATTCTAGCACGTGAGAGCGTAGCGTGACAGGCTTAGCGACTCCGCTGGGGATCTCCTTAGGTTTCTAAGTGGACTTAGGCCTAGATAGAATGATATGCTTGTGTTTTGTGCTTGCAAGGATCCCAGGTACATCCCACTAATGATAGAGTTAAATGGTTTTGCAGGCTGGTGTTATAAGGGATGTTCTTTTTGTTAACCCTTGTTTTGCATATTGGTGTTGGGATTAAATGTGATTTCACCAAATTTTAGAAGTGTTGTTTGGTTATAAATTGTTGTGCATGCCTTTAAATTGCTTTATCATTACACCATTAGCACACACCAAAACCTCACTTGTTGCATATGCTTGTCTTTGTGGTTGGTACACCTAAAACCAAGCAAAAATGTGTCGGTAAGTAAGTGTCGGTCCACTTCTCTCATCTTTTTAATTATGCAAAGTTAGTCGACACAATTTTGTTAAAAAATGCCCAAATGACAATCAATGTTTGATCAAACTGCCTTTTTATACTAGAATGAATGAATAAGGTGACATGCTCCATTTGGTCATATTTTTCATTTCTAGATGGAATGTATAGGTCCATGACGATTTTCAATGTAATTCAAGTAGATTGAATGCTCAAGATGTGACATATACAATCCTATTTGCCAAAAGTCTATTTTTGATATATTCGAAGTTGTAAACTATAGGACAGGACTTTATGATCAAAATGGAGCATGACAAAAGGCATTTGCGTTAAACATTGATTTCATTCACATTTTCAAGTATATGCTCTTTTAAGGTATAAATGGATTAGAAGTGGCATTTGTATTACGTCATAAGTATGCAAATGTACTTTACCTCCATTTTTTTCCATAAAAGGACATATAATTAAAATGGGGGCATTTAAAATTGATGTGAAATCCATGGTGATTAATAATGAACTTTTTTGCATAATTAGGTTTGATGGAAAAACTAGACATCAAAGTGGTTCCCATTCCACGAAAAAGAGCTCATGGCTTGTTGAAAGGACGTGATAAAAGATAACCAAGTTTATGTCCAAGATAGGTTAGGATATCTTCTAGACTTAATTCATGTGGAACATTAAGTCAGTGTGATCCAAGCATTGGTGCATTTTTTGGAAGTTTCCATCGCCACCTTCCAATTTGGAGAGCATGAATTGACACCGACTTTAGAGGAATATTAAGCCACAATTGGAATTGATTCCAAGTCTAGGGTTGTAGAGCCACCCATTGGACTTAATCTCATAAGCATTCTTGCATAATTCTTTAATATCCAAACTTTCAAAATCGAAAAAGTTAATCAAATCAAACATGAGTAGATTTCCATTATCCTTTCTAATCGCTAATTTTTCCAAACTTCCTAGGGAAATGAGAAACACTTCGGCTCAGGTTTTCATTCTAGCCTTCTTTGGTTTCGTTCTATTCCCCGTATCTAGAACGGGATTCGACCCTTTAGTTGCAATAATCGCGAGGCAAACATGTCTCAAATGTGATTTCTCTAATATGCTTCTTGCCCAAACCATCATTTCCTTGAACACATATCAAAATCATGGAAAGGGAATCTTTCAAGCTTCTACAGATCTTCTATCTCTATGGTTCATCTCACACATTCGACCTTGGTATCGTTTCATGAACATTCGTGAAATTTATTCAGCGATAAATTCAATTGAGCGATACAATCGTATCCAAAACAAATTACCAAAATAATCTTTCTTAGATTGGGCCAATTTCATTAGAGCCTTAACTCCTAATCAAATAAAATGGTGGATCAATTGGCTAAAGATTGACAAGGCAAGTATTACAAGCCAAGAAGGGAACGTGGTACCAATACTCGAGCTGAATGGAGGAGCCGCCTATTGTCCCTTGAGAGTTGTCAGACAATTTGGGATACTTCAACAAGTTCAACCGGCATGGAACCCTAAGGAGTTTGCCTTTGACATTCCAAGTGGAATCATACCCGAGGAAGAGAAGAAAGACCTTCAAACCAAGGTTCACAAAATTATCCTTTCTTTGGATAATTCACCTTCACAAATAGTGGAATGGCCAAAGAACTTAGAAGGAGACATGGAGATTTATACGACATCCAAGGAATACATCAAGTGGATGGAAAGTAAACGACTAATTGATGTGGAGCCATACGTTCCATTGAGCATTATAACAAATCTCGAGGAGAAGTATATCCCAGAATACATTGTCCCACATGAGCCTGGAGTTGAGCCTTACATCCCTGAAAAAGTTGTGATGGATGTCGAAGAATGGGAATTTCAAATCAAAGAATGGAAGGATTACCACGGGGCGGAAGCTACCTTAGTTAGCAAGAAACCTGGACTTGGATGATTTAGAATTTTCATTCGAGTTTAAAATCATTTTGTAAAGTAATCTTGGATTTTATATGAAATACTCATTTTTCAAAATCCATTTGGATAAATTCAAAGACATGATCACCATAGATTATAATTCTTTGAATGGTTTGTTCCTTGAGAAAAACATTGATGAGAAGTTTTATGTAAGGCTAAGGCTTGTGTAAAAGTTCTTATCCTTGTTAATTACAAGAAACCATACAATTAAAAGAATATGGGTTTTCATATTCATTCCACCAATTATAATATCCTAATTATTTTCATGACGACAGGTTTTCTAGCAACGAAAGACAAAAGACCCTGAACCCATTTACAAATTAAAATAGCCGAGGAAGAAACTTATACTCGACTAGCTGAAGTGGAGAACTAGATAACACAAATGGCTGCCATGATGGCAAAAATAAAGGCTTCATTATAGCTGCGAAGGAATCTTATCCTACAGTTTCAAATTTAGGAGTTGCAAATACCGCTGAAGCACCTATTGAAGAGCCAATGAGAAGTAAATAACCAGTTCAGGAGAATCCTCCAAAAGCTGCACAAAAATTAATAGATCTAGAAGAAGACATTCTAGTTAGAAAGACATCAAAGGATGAAAAGGAGGCTAAACGATTGGCCAAAATTGAAGAATGCCTTGCAAGCCAAGGATATGAGCTTCAAAGGTTCGATAAATTCTCGCCTTGCACAAAAGTGGTGGTTCCAGAAAACTACAAAGAACCGGAGTTCGTGAATAAATATGATGAAACTGGCTGTCCCAAAAGCCATTTGAAATATTATCTCCGCAAGATGGCAAGATATTTAGATAATATGCCACTTCTTATTAGTACATTTCAAGATAGTTTGAAGGGAGCAACCCTGGCATGGTATATTGCTCTCAGCATAGAAGATTTTATCAAATGAGACCATTTGGCGGGAGAATTCCTTCGCCAATACAAATTCAATGTCGAAGTACTTCCAACCCGGGAGGACTTAGTTAGAACCAAGAAACGAAGAAGCGGAGGATTCAAAGCCTACTCTCAAAGATGGAAAGTTGTAGCCTCACAAGTTAAACCGGTTATAAGTGAGGATGAGCTTATTGAACTCTTTTTGAAGTCGTTACCAATTGAGTATTACGACAAGCTGCATATATCGGGCTGCCAAACATTCATCATGTTGGTGAAGGTCGATGAAAGAATCGAATGGACATTGAAGGAAAAGAAATCTCAAGAAGTGACAACATGGAGACCATATCTTGGAAGAAAGGATAAAAAACCTAAATGTGACGTGGTTATGGTATTTAGCCCTAATGTTAATCAGGCTTCATTCCCAAATAGTCTAACGTCCCCTAGAGAAATCTAAAATAGTTTGAACCGAAGAAAAGACCTGTAAGGCAATTCACTCCGTTGCCATGGCCCCTATCGAAATTACTACCGATGCTGTTGGAAAGGTATTTGGTGGCCAAAGAAGTGTCAAGAGATAATCCTGCAAGGTTCCCCTGGTACGATGAGTCAAAGACTTGCACATATCACATGGGAGAAAGAGGGCACGATGTAGATAATTGTCCAATCCTAAAATACAAAGTTCAGCAGCTCATCGATAAGAAGATATTAAGTTTTCAAGAGCCAGAGCCAAATGTGCATCAAAACCCTCTTCCTGAGCACAATGTGGTAAATATAGTCCTTACATAAGGAGAAATAATAAGGCTTGATGATGAAGATGAATATGAGGCCAAATTAAAGACTGCTCAACAAGGAGATGCTTACTTTCGTCGTGAAGCATTCTTAAAAGGGAAAATTATAGACAACTTGGTAGAAGAGTCTAGCAAATATAACTTCCAAGTAAAGTATACTCCACCACCGTAGGCTTTTAAAAGTGAAGTGATTGTGCCCGATGGTTGGGTGGCATGGATGATGAGCTCAGTAGATAAAATGAGACTCCATCCGGTGATGAAGTGGATTAATTTGAAGAGCAAAAAGAAAGGATTTGGCAAAGTGAAAGGCAATTTACCCGAACATCACTTGAGCAAGGTGATACTGTAGATCTCCTTGGTCAAGACAATGGAAAATACAACTTCCGTATTAAGTACACACCTTCACCCTGGGCTTTTAAAAACGAAACTATTGTGCCTGATAGATGAGGAGGCATAGATGACATCCCAATCAACGAATTAAGTCTTGAGGAGAAAGAAGATCAAGACAAGAAAATGAAGAAAATGGCTTGCTAATGAGACAAACGATTTGTTCGCAAAGCATGAAAACAAGATGAAACTATGGATTATTTGGGACAAGATAGTGGTTGGTATAATTATTGTGTCAAATACATACCACCTTCATGGGCATTTAAAGATGAAAATATCGTGCTTGACGGTTGGGGTGGAATGGATACTATTGAAGTTGACCAAAGCATGGTACCCATGATTACACCACTATTGATCAATCTTGATGAAGTGGATAGGCTTGAGGAAGAAAAGGATCATGTTGAACCAATTATCATTGAGCTCCCAATTGGTCAACTAAATATCGAAGAGAAAGAGGTTCGGCCTGTGATTATCACTTTGCCTCCAAAGGAGAAATTTGATACCAAATGTGTACCATGGGACTACACGCCTAAAGAAGTTGATACAATAACTAAATCGGAAAGATGTTATGTCCCAAAAGAAGGCGAGCACGAAAAGAAAGGAGTAATTGAAGAAGATGTCAAGCAATTATTGTCAGTCATGAAGATAAGCGAATATGAGGTAATTGAGCAATTGAGGAAGATGCCAGCACAAATTCCATTACTGAATCTTTTCAAAACCTTAGAAAGCCACAAAATGGTGCTTATGAAGCTTCTTAATGAAGTACATGTTCCTGAAACGATCAATGAAGTGCAACTAGAAGATTTTGTTGAGGCTATTCTATTGAAAGATTAGATAGCTTTTTTTGACAAAGATTTTCCAATGGATGACCGTTCATATAACAAGGCCTTATATATTGCCGTCAAATGCCAGGGCAACGAAGTATCCCGCATGCTGATTGATAATGGCTCCGCGCTTAATTTGTGTCCATTAAGCACGCTGCATCGTCCAGGAATTAATAAAGAGTTCATCAAGCCTTCAAAGGTGACTGTATGTTCGTTCGATGGGATGAAGAAAGATGTTATCAGTGACATCGAGTTGGCAGTAAATATAGGCCCTGTGCCTTTCCTGATCGATTTTCAAGTGGTAGACATTTCAAGGACTTTCAACCTATTATTGGGTATGCCTTGGATTCATATGGCTGGCGTCATTCCTTCTAGTCTTCATCAAAAAGTTAGATTTGTTATTAATGATAAAATGATAACCTGCACGGGGAGACAAACTTCACCACTTACAGGAAAAGTGCCATACCTTATGTCGAGCCTAAAGTGAAAAAAGAACCAAGTTATCATTCCTTCGAAATGATTTCAATGGTGAAAATTCCTACCGGTTGCATCATAAAATTCCCGAAGTTCTCAACATCGTCTATTATGTCTAGAAAAGTATTATGCCAATATGGATTCAACCTTGATGATAGACTTGGGAAAAAAGCATAAGGAATTAAAGAACTCGTTATCCCATTTGGCACAAAGAAAAATTCTGGGGTGGGGTATGAAGTTACTAGTAATCACTATGGAGGCCGAGGCCAAGGTCAAAAGAATCATGAAGGCCGTGGAAGTCAAGGTGATCGAACCATTAACCCATTAATGTGAAAGGGTAAGCCTAGAGTGTTACCCTATCATCAGATTCATTTCAGAGAAAACTTTCCTGGGCCTTCTAAACTGCTTTCAGAAGAAAATTTACATGCAAAAGCAGAGTCTATCTTGCTGGGTTTATTTGACAAAGACGTTATCAGCGTCGTTATAACTAAAGACGAAGACACCTACGCATTAGAGTAGGAAGATTCTTTTGAATCATTTCCTTATTGTTGCATTTACAATTTATCTGTTACATATTGATGTTGTTTGCAATTTCGGCTTAGTTGCAATTCTCATTCTTGTTAATACAGTTGTAATCACATTTTGTAATTTAATAAAAGTGTTCAATATTTTGTTAAGGACATATGGAAACAAAACCAAATCAATGATGAATATTACTCTCACACGTGAGGCTTGAGGCTTTGGGTTTCCATATGACTCCTAATTGTGAAAAAACGGTTTTAAGAGCAAGGATGTTCAAGGATATGAGGATTAGCTCTATTCTTTTGATCACTTCAAAACAGATTTCAAAATAATTTTTCAAAATGATTTTTCATTAAACTTTATGCATCAATTCATTTCATATGCGATTACTAACCATGTTTATTGCATGCCAGACATGAGCATTCGCATATCCATGATAGGATCATATGTGACCCAAATCTTTTAAGGAGATTACTTGCGATATTGAAGTGGATAATGAAGATGAGGAATGGGTCTGAGGAGAATGGATTCGTCACGAAGAATCAAAGCCACTCATGCTAGAGAAAACGGTCACTGTTAATTTGAGTAATAAAGAGAATCCCAAAGAGTTTAAGATTGGAGAAAGTCTTCCCTCATCAGAAGTAGAAAAATTTACAGACTTGCTCAAGGAATATCAAGATATTTGCATGGTCTTATACTAACATGCTAGGCCTTGATCCAGGCATAATTGAACATGCTTTGCCAATTGATTCAAGTATTCCACTAAAGAAGCAAAAACTGAGATGAACAAAACCGAAATTAGCGAAAAAAAAATAGAGGAAGAAGTGATGAAATTGCTCAAGGTCGGTTTCATTGAAGTAGTGCCATATCCAGAATAGGTTGCCAACATAGTACCCGTAATGAAGAAAGATGGTCGGGTGCAGGTGTGCGTTGATTACCGCGATCTAAATAAAGCAAGCCCTAAAGATGATTTCCCGCTTCCACATATTGATATATTAGTGGATAGTACTGATAGGTTCAAAATATTTTCATTCATGGATGGTTTGTCAAGATATAATCAAATCTTCATGAAGAAAGAAGATAATGCGAAAACGTCCTTCATAACACCATGGGACGCATTTTGTTATAAAGTGATGCCTTTCAGTTTGAAAAATGCTGGTGCCACATATTAAAGGGCAATGGTGACTTTGTTCCATGACATGATGCACAAAGAAATCGAAGTATATGTGGATGACATGATTGTAAAATTCAAACAAAGAGAAGATCATGTTGAAGTGCTTCACAAATTGTTCGAAAGACTTAGAAAGTACAAGTTGTGGCTAAACCCCAACAAGTGTGTATTTGAAGCAAAATCTGGCAAACTGCTAGGATTTGTGGTCAGTAACAGAGGAATCGAAATTGATCTTTCCAAGATCAAGGGAATATATGACTTAAAGACTTCTACTATGGTCAAAGAAGTGAGAAGCTTGTTGGAGCGATTGAACTATATTGTCCATTTCATCTATCAGCTTTCTGAGACTGTTAAACCATTCTTCAAACTGTTGAAGAAAAACGCCAAAGTAAAATGGGATGTAGAATGTCAACAAGCCTTTGACAAGATCAAAGAATATCTGGTATGCCCACCAGTGTTGGTACCACTAATTCCTAGAGTCCTGCTAATTTTATATTTGACGATTTACCATGAGTCGTTATGAGCGTTACTTGTACAAAGGAGACCAAATGATGATAAAGAATAAGCCGTTTATTACTTGAGCAAAAAATTCACAACATCATAAGTAAATTACCCAGCAGTTGAGAAGACATGCGTTGCATTGATTTGGGTGTTACACAGATTAAGACAGTACACTCTTCATAATCAAATTTTGCTAGTGACCGAGAATGATTCGATCAAGTACCTTCTTGAGAAATCCTCATTGGTCGGGAAATTAACAAAATAACAGGTCTTGTTATCTGAGCTCGACATCAAAAGTTCATCCCAAAAGTCAGTCAAAGGACGAGCGATAGTAAACATACTGGCAAAAAATTCACAGAATATCGCTAGTTTTGAAGAACGATTTGATGACCACATATTGACATTAGTCAATGACAAACGCACCATGTATTTTGATGGTGAAACAAACTTATCTGGAACAGGAACTGGGGCAGTATTGATCTTCCCAAAAGGCTAACACTATTCGGTATCCGTGAAATTGGTATTTCCATGCACCAATAACATCGCTAAATACGAAGCGTGCATTCTCGACTTACAATTAGCCCTTTCAATGAAGGTAAAAAGGTTGCAAGTATATGGAGATTCTATGCTCATCATATTACAAACAACTGGAAAATGGCAAACTCGAGATGCCAAGCTGATTCCTTATCACAAATATTTAGAAAAGATGATGAAAAGTTTCGAAAAGGTAACATTCGATTATCTTCCAAGAGCTCATAATCATTTTGCAGATGCTCTTGCAACTTTGTTATCCTTACTACAAGCTGAAGATGATATGCATATAAAATCATTGAGAATCAATATTCTCGAACAACTAGCTCATTGTATGATGGCCCAAGCAGAGTTCGACAACAAAACATGGTATCATGATATCAAGAAGTATCTTCAGTGAGGAGAATTTCCTGAAGAAAACCAACCAGGTGACAGGAAATTTATAAGGAAGATAGCCAATAAATTTTTCCTTAGTGGTCAAATCGTCTACAAGAAATCATTTGATTCAACCCTGTTAAGGTATATGGATGCTACAGAAGCTGAACAGATCATGAAAGAAATTCATGAAGGTGAATATAGATTGCACATGAATGGACACCTTCTAGCTCGAAAGATTATGAAATTGTGATACTATTGGATGATAATAGAAACAGATTGCACCCAACATGTGAGATGTTGCCATCAATGTCAAGTATATGGAGATAAAATCAATGCACCGCCAAATGAGCTACGTCATATATCTGAGCCATGACCATTTTCAATGTGAGGACATTGATATGATTGGTCCAATTAACCCCAAGGCCTTAAATGGACACCGGTTCATCCTGGTTGCTATTGACTATTTCACTAAATGGATTGAAGCAAACTCCTACACAAATGTTACTGCCAAGAATATTGCAAGATTAATCAAGCGGGACATCATTGATAGGTACGAAGTTCCAGAAGCAATAGTTATAGTCAATGGCTCAAATCTAAACAACAGAATTGTAGATGATCTACTTGAGCATTCCCATGTCTGACATCTGAATTCATGTCCATATCGTCTACAAATGAATGGAGCAGTTGAAGCGGCAAATAAGAATATCAAGAAGATACTGGCCAAGACAGTCGAAAATTATCGTGATTGGCACGAAAGGTTGCTGTATGCTCTAATAGCATACCGTACTTCAATTCGAGCATCAACTGGAGCAACCTCATTCTCCTTGGTTTATGGAATGGAAGCAATGCTACCTGTTAAAGTAGAAATTCTTTCATTAAGGATATTATCTCAGTTAAAGCTTTCAGAAGTTAAGTGGATCCAACAAAGGTATGAACAACTCAACATGATCGATAAAAAAAGATTAAGAGCTATATACCATGGGCAAGCCTACCAAAGATGAGTTGCAAAATCTTTCAATAGAAAGGTGAAACCAAGACGTTTTGAAGTGGATGATTTAGTAGTGAAGAAAATCATCTTCAACAATTTAGATCTTCGGGGCAAATTCACTCCGAACTATGATGATCCATATATTGTGAAGAAGGTTCTTCCTGGAGAAGCATTGATCCTTCTAGATATGGCAGGAACAGAACTAACCTATTTTTTAAATGCAGATGCTGTCAAGATTTTCTATCCATGAAATATAGACAAACATTCAAGAAAAGATTCGAGTCACTTTAGAATATGTGCATATCATGCATATCAAGCATGCCATGCATATCAAGCATGCCATGCATTTCATGAACATGTTTATCTATTTTGCAGAAGAAAGCAAAAGGAGCTGAACCAATTAATGATTTTAGAGTTCCCAATGGAGTTATCAAATAGTAAATAGAAGTATCATTTTCTAATTCTATTTTCCATCGATATCCTCTAATGTGCTTTCCTTTTTACCATTCCCAGAGAGACAAAGTAAGTGAGCAACAACAGAAGAATTCACGGTGTAACCAAAGCAAAGGCATGCAAACAAGAGGGACCTTGATAAATTGATCAGACAAGTATTCCTAAATCGTAAGGAAAATCAAACTTTTTCTTCCCCAAGCAGAATGACACTAAGGCTAAGCAAAAACAAAACAAAGTATTTTGCAAAGGAAAATACTTCAAAAATGTTTCAATAAAAAATTTTGAAACACGCTTTCTTTGAAAATGCAATAAGCAGCAAGATTCCCTAAAAAAGGGATAATTTGACAAAAGGATTTGAAAAATTTCATAGAAAAAGTTTAGATCAAATCAAATGGAAAGACCTTTAAATGATAAAAGGTAAGCCATATTCAAACACGTCCCCTAAATACTCAAAGTTAAAGTGTAGAAGCAAGTGAGAAAAACTCATCCGAAGGAAATAGGGGATATTCGCAATGATTACATAGATTGAAATGATGAAAGGCAATCATTTCACTATCCTAAACACATGATTATCCCTTGCAAATCAAATATGAGCCAAAACAGTGGAGAAGTCTTCTCAAAACAATGCTGTTAAGAACCATCCCATATTGGGGCAAATCAGGAGGTTTGTGGATTGACAACTATGGAGAATAGGATCAAGAAAGATTTTATTGCATACTCTTGCATCAATCTTTTTGAGATAACTTCACATGAAGTCATATGGAAGCTCAAAACATCCGAAGAGGAAGAAGAGCACTTCATTTCTCACACCCAAATACATTAACTTTGACAAAGCCTAATTGAGCCTGAATATTCATTTCAGAACTCCAAATTGGTGATCATCTCTTCACACTTGAGCATGAGCATATGATCCACTTTGATAGATAAGAAATAAAAGGGCAGAACATAAAGTCCTTAGAATTTAAAAAGATCAAAGACAAAAGAGTCTGGGGCATGAAAAAGCAGTATGCCTGGCAAAAGCAAGGCCAAATGCTTAAGAAAAATGAGCAAAAGAAAAGAAAAGAAAAAGCATTCAAGAAAGAATGACAAAAGTCAAACTAAAAGCAAAGCAAAGCTTGTGAAAAATCAAAAATCACATTGAATCAGAAATTGAAAAAATCATCATGATGAGCATTTAAGGGACTCTTGTGTTCATGATAAGAAAAGATCCCCAATAGACAAAGAGAAAAAGGTGGTGATGCTTAAGAAGATCACCAATTTCATGAAAACCATGAATTCAAACAAATGAGCCTTTTGAGCCTACCCAATACCAATAATACAACATCTCCCCAAAGACTCTTCAGATTGGGATGTTGAGAGTATAAATGTGACTTTATGATAAGAAGTCATCACTCAAAGAAATGTATGCAATACTATTTTGTCTTATCCCCGAGGTTATTAACTTATAGACCCGAAGTCAAATATGATGAAATCCTTTCTCTTGGCCTCAGGACGCCTATCCTTTGAATAACCATTAGCCAAGCTAACATTACAGTCCTATGAAAGACCTTATCAGATCAATTGGATTGTATACATTGCGAATATCTCCGACCACCTAAGGATTTATTAAGAAAGATAAAATTGAGGGATATCAGACGAGTCCCCTTTCAATCAAATGAAGAAAAGACCAAGTTCATATATTGAAACAAATCCTTTCTAATGAAGATATTCCAAACGATCATTTCAAGCATTTCTTGAAAGTTTGCAAGCATTTTGTTCAAATAATTCCTTGAAAAGGAAATTTGATTGTCTGAAATGCGTACAAAGAATGTATATTTTAAAACCAGGTTTCAAAAGTTTTTGGTCAACTTAAAACCAAGTTTTCAAATAGTTTGTGGTAAGCTAGAAAGAAAAACCACATTTCAAACGATTTTGATTAATTTCAAAATTACTTTTCAAAATAGTTTTTTATCAACTAAAAACCATATCAATGTTAGTGAAACATCAAAATCACAAAACTCACAGTTAAGACATTCATTGTTTGAAGTCTTTCCAAAGTCCTGCTGGTAAAGAACCATTAGGCAAATCCAAAGTCCTATTGACGAGAAGCCTCCAAGTAATTTCCAAAATCCTACGAGTAAGGAATCACATGGCAAGTCTCCAAAATTCAAGTCTTTACCCCTATGAGCCTTTAGGTAATTTCCAAAATCCTACAAGTGAGGAATCGCATGACAAGTCTCCAAAATTCAAGTCCTATTGGCGAGGAGCCTTTAGGCAATTTTCAAAATTCTACAGGTGAGGAATCACGTGGCAAGTCTCCAAAATTCAAAGTCCTACAGTCGAGGAGCCCCTAGACAAATTTAAAGTTCTACAGGCGAGGAGCCTCTAGGCATATTCAAGTCCTACTGGCAAGGAGCCCCTAGGCAAATTTAAAGTCATGCAGGCGAGGGGCCCCTAGATAAATTCAAAGTCCTACTAGTGAGAAACCACTAGGCAAATTCAAAGTCCTACAAGCGAAGAGCCTCTAGGCAAATTCAAAGTCCTATAGGCGAGGAGCCCCTAGACAAATTCAAGTCTTACTGATGTGGAACCACTAGGCAAATCCAAAGTTCTACAGGTGAGGACCCCCTAGGCAAATTCAAGTTCTACTAGTGAGGAACCACTAGGCAAATCTAAAATCCTACAGGCGAGGAGCCCCTAGGCAAATTCAAAGTCTGATCGACGAGAAGCCCCTAGACAAATTTAAGTCCTACTGGTGAGGAACCACTAGGCAAATCTAAAGTCCTACAGGCGAGAAGCCCCTAGGTAAATTTTAAGTCCTACTAGTGAGAAACCACTAGGCAAATCTAAAATCCTTAAGTGAAGAGCCTCAAGTGTTCATTGTTCGTGGATTCATCCTTAAACCACGAAATCATAATAACCATCATCACCACCATCAATTCATGCCCTTGGATAAGCTACAAAGAAACTCTCATAAACAAGCAAGTTTCTCTCCCTCAATAATCAAGAATCTTTCAAAATGTGTTCTGTATCCGTACAGCAGATTTAGGACTTTCTTTGGTAATTATCCCCCGTAATTCAATTAAGCCCAAACTTTGATATATACATATGGCTCTAACACAAAGCAGTTTGCATGCGTTAGTGTGATACAAACAAAGGACCTCCAGTGCCTTAGCTAGGAATCTCCCGACTCTTTCCTCCCGCCTCCCCCCCCCCCCGGCGGCGACAAACCAGTTTTCATGCTCATTTTTATTTTTATTATTATTTCCACATGGGAAGGAGGAGCCTTCTTCTAATGCCTCGATTCCCATGCATGTGAGCAGAAACTAATACTAGGAATCTCTCACTGGTACGAAATCGAAACTAGATTTCCTGCCCTTTCACATGTTATGATTATCTTTATTATTATCTCTACGATGTTTTCTTTTTGTCAGGTTTTCGGAAATGGCATTCACACTTGGAGGTATCAGAAGATGACTAGTTTGGTTGACTCGCTGCATGTACTGAAACTGAGCTAAGCGTGGCATGTCACGCTTAAACATCGTGCCTGCGCGACATTAAGTTGACTTCCCTGATCTTAGCACCATGCCTGAACTCGGCATTTTGATGTGATTACACACGCACACAAGCATCATCACCGCATGCGACAATGGATGACCTGAAATAGGAGGTCCCTAACGGTCTTTTGCTGGCATGAACCCCTTCAATGAGATCGGCCTCCATGAACATCCATGAAAGACCTTAGTTTTCGGTCTCTAGCATTGATTGTTGTCGTTCTTGTTTCGAGATTTAGGGAGCAATGGTGGGTGAAGATGCCGGGCAATGCCAAGGTGGTCGAGGTTGGAGGCGTGCTGCGACTTTAGTAAGCTAGAGAGACAATGCTAGCGGGTGATTGAAATGGAATTTAGAATACAATGAGAGAGCAATGGGTGGTTTATCATGAGTGTTCATCGTTTGAAGAAGTGTAAATTGAAGATGCCGGTTTACCCTAAAATGGAAAGGATCTTAGGGTGCATTTATTTCACTAAAAACTTCATGATAAAGGAAAATATTTTTCATGAAAATTACTTGCAAGGAAAATAGTTACTCTTCATTTATTTGGTGGTTTAGGAAAAGTGATTTAATTCTTGTCTTAAGATAAAGTCATTTTTCCACAATTTGATTCTTTTGTTTTCAATCCATGAAGAACATTTTTCATAAATCGATTAGTTTTTCGTCATCCAATCACCAGAAAGCCGGAAAATAATTTCCCGAAAACGGTTTTCCTTCAAACAAACATACCCTTGATTCATTTCTTATTGTTGCTCGTTATACAATAGTGTTTCGCCTGTTTCATTCTTATTTCATTAGTCTCCAATTTTCCATTTGTTTGGGGTTAATTTCCGACATACGGCCTGTTTAAGGGGTACCGATTTCTTTAGGTTATTGCCTCAGTTACTTTGTTTGCAACCCCCTATGTCAGGTGCAAATTATTGTAGTTGACCAAATGAAAGGCTATTCCTGTCTCTTGGGGAACCCTGAAAGGTCACCTTGGTAAAGATAATATAAGAAATCGACCTTATATTATATACGGATCATTGAGGGTTGTTTTGGGATTGACGCTGCACGCTATGGCGACCCAATCACACCATTGGCAGCTTACGCCTACAAAATTAAAGAGATTTAAGATATTTTAATGAATTTTATCGTGCGAATGAAACTTTTTCACAAACTTATTCAAAATTCTTCATTTTGTTTTTTATTTATTTTTTTTTGGTAATTAAATTCATTTTGGTTTTTAGTGTCACCATCAGGTGATATTTCGGGAAAACCCAAATTGGAAAAATTATGCTGAGTGGGAATTGAACTTCGGATCTCGCACTTCTTGTAGGGTAGAGTCTCATCACCTATTTTATCACTCAATGGCGCGGTTCTTGAACCTCTTTTCACACTAATACCACATTGAAATTACCTTTTGCCTTTGAAAATCATAAACGTAAGCAATAAAAATCCATGATCATCGTAATTTCATTGCCTATCGAGGTTAAAATAAAAAATAGTTTATGCTTTGCTTCTGTTTTGCCCTTTTTGCTCGTGCCAGGATTAGAACCAGGACGCCCTTAGTGTCTACACTTACTAACCTGGCTGACCACCCGGTGTGTCAAGCAAACATATATACTTCTCGGGGGATGCTGACCCTTTGTTCCGAAACGGTGCTTTGACG
This sequence comes from Syzygium aqueum, assembly GCA_031216185.1. Taxonomy (NCBI): domain Eukaryota; kingdom Viridiplantae; phylum Streptophyta; class Magnoliopsida; order Myrtales; family Myrtaceae; genus Syzygium; species Syzygium aqueum. The sequence continues at coordinate 2,993,819 of CM062240.1, forward strand.
GGCCATTGAAACGCCGACGGAAGAGTCGTGCGAGGTAGAGCATCTTCATCCATCGTCGAGTTAGATCAATCTTCTCTTTCGGCGTTTAGGCTGCATAGCAACTTCAATGGGCCAACGATAGTCCAGCATACACTAAAAGCCGTTGGAGAGCTGGCCCAGATAAAACCTTATTGGGCTTCAGTGAGTTTTCAAGACCTCCTCCTCCATCTAATCCAATATGAGGACATTGCATGTGAACACTATACACCGTCCGTACACCGTCTATGCATGTGGAGATACGCATGTCAATTAAGTAATCAACTGCTTGCGGAAAGTCTATAAGTTCTATCGGGAAAATTGGCCAAAAAGTCCTAAATCTATTGCACTTTTGCTAATTCAGTTTTAAACCTTTTAATTATATCAATTAAGTCATAAATATTTTCATGTTTTTCCAATTGAGTCCATCTAACTAATTATGGCTTGAAATCGCTGATGTAGACGCCACCGTCCTACGTGGCATGATCGGCACTGACGTGCTCGACAAGAGGCCTTGACAATAAAAAAAAAGAATAAAAAAAAAGTAAGGAAGGAAAAAGAAAGAAAAGAAAAGAAAAATATAAATCTAAATATAAAAAATTCAAAAAAATTCAAAAAATATTAAAATATAATTAAAATTTATCTACGCCAGCGCGGACCGTGCCACGTAAGACGACCGGTGTCCACATCAACGATTTTTAGTTAAAATTAGCCAAATAAATCTAATTGGCACAATTAAAAGGTTGAGAACTGAAATGACAAAAGTACAATAGGTTTTTGACTTTTTGGACAATTTTCCCCTTTTCTGTCTTTAGTACACACTCATGAGCTACGTGGTTAGATAGGTCTATGTCTATTAGAAAGGGTTTTCGTGCTCAATATGGTCTAAGACTGCATGGCTAGAAAGCTTTATAGTCGTCCGAGATGTTCTTCCGTATAGATATGAAAATTCTCTGTAACTATCTAATAAACGTCGGATATAGATATAAGCAGAACAGTTTGGAATGGCTGACTTTGGTCCCAAACCTGTCTCCATAACTTTCAAGCATCTCTCAAGCTCGTCTCAAACCCGTCATGAGTTCGACATAATATCTTAAGCCAGTTTTAGAAAAGTAGTTAGTCGAGTACCATTTGGATTATCATAACTCGTCGTGATAGTTTTTCATAAACAAATTCTCTCAAGATAAACGTATGATAAACACCTTATGTTTGCTGCAATAACAGCTTGTCATTTGAAATATACGTATTGTAAATCTCCAATTAAAAATCTAGAAAGTCACAAAATGGAAGACTGTAAAAGTATAAGATCAAAGAGTTGGAAATTCTATAACTTAACCATCTCAATATGTTACGATCATTTCTATGAAGGAATTTATAACCTAACAAATGTTTTTAAAAAATAAAGTACGAATATTTCTGAAAATCGCACGTCGGGTTCAAGGTTCATGTTATCCATTAGATATCCAAACTTGTCGCAAACTCTATTTTGAGTCCTATTAGGATTGGGACGAGACAGGAAGTATGTTACGCAAGTCCAGTCCGCTTTCAATCCTACGCAATTATTGCTCTCTTTTTTTTATTTGCCAGGAAAAAGGACTTCTCATTAACTAGTTCAAAGTTGAAAAGGCCCGAAAAATAGACGTCATTACATAATAACTCCCAAAGAGCTAGGGGAGGGGAAGAAACCCATTCGGAGGTAATGCATTCTTTCGGTGGGTTTTAGCAACCCAGTCGACAACCGAGTTGGCCTCTCTAGGGTAATACAAAACATGGACTTTAGAGAGAGTGAGCAAAATTTCCTTGCATTTCCCAATTGGCATATGGGCTCCCCAAGTGAGTTGGTGAGGGAACACAAGAGCATGACCAAGACTAGGCAATCGGTCTCCACTTCAATCGCGTCGCACAGGGGAGAGAAGAAGTGAATTAGGACTTCATTCTCTTCATTTTGAGGAGAGAAAACGTAATTGAGAGCATCCTCCAAGGCGAGGGCTTCGACCAAGAGAGGTGACACTGCGGTCACCAATTTCGCAGCTCCGTGCAGCAAACAATCGGCAGAATCACAACATACCCACGTGATTGACTCCTTCGTTGTCCCAGGTACGAAAGCCCCATCGATGTTAACCTTAAAGGTGCAAGCTTTAGGAGGTTTCCACTTGCCTAAGGCACTTCCTTCTTCAATTCTAGGTTTCCTTGCTGAATGGCTCCATTTTTTAAAAGCTGTGCGCGTGGTGAGGGCTATTTCGACAACATTTATCTATTAGAGATGGTAAAAAAAAATTCTCATTCTCATACCGATTGGATGGATGCAATGAAAAGCTTGATTTTGTGATTAGACAACCAATACTAAAACTCATGGCTCCAATATGTTGAGAATGAGAACATAGTCATGATCGGTTCACCTGTCAAATAGATAGGTCGAGTTGAGTTTGGATCGGATGGAAAATGATCCGACCCAAATTAATCCATTTAACTCGTTTTGACCTATTTCCATTAATACAAATTCAATGACCCATGCTCAATCCGACACATATTGCTAAAACACTTTCATATATAATCCGATCTAGGAAAACTCGTACCCAAAGTGAGATGAGGGCATAGAGCAAGCGAGCACAAGAGCGAGCGAGGGTAAAAAGAGAATCGTAGAGAGAGGTTGGGTTCAAATAAGTTGTGAATTCATTTAATGCTCATGTTGTTTTAGGTTTTGTCATTTTAAACCCATTTATGACCCATTTAATAAATGTAACCAACCATATAATAACACAGCCTATCAAATATGGGTTTATGAGCCATTTGACCAGTCTAGTATTACTCAAACTTTTCCTATTCTCATGATTCCTAAATTGTCATTGGTAAGTTAATCTGAAATCCGTTTGAACATTTGTGGAAGGACTGCCACTTTCAAAAATCTCTCCAGATAATTCGAATGTTGACCGCAACTACGGCACCCATGATCTCCATAGCTAGAATATAGAACACATATAATCGAGTAAAAGGGATTTGCACACTTGATTTAGGATCTATCGATCTTGATGCGGAATAGCAAGATCCCCAGCGCAAGTCATTCTCCTCTATTACCATCTGTATCACTAGCTCAATAAGACTGTCCCTCACAATAGCAACTGCTCCTTATGTGAGGTCATTTGTGCATCAGAGTTAGAGGAGAGACTTGAGCACTATTTATAGAATTTTAAGCCAAACCCTCTTATCACAGGCCGAGCTTTACTCAGCCCATATTAGTTAGTCTTATATTAGACTAATTAAAAATCTTTAAATCTTATTTTATTATATTGTTGACACCTAAATTTCGATCGACCATTTAATAGAAAATTAAGGATTAAATTTTAACCCCTAAACAAAAATATTAAAATTGCATAGCATATAGTTTAAGTTTATATAGGTTAGTTGCATTCCGTATCGGACCGGTGGTAGCGAGAAAGTTGAAAATTCATCACGTAAACCGAGCTCGAGCACTTGGCTCACTCAAGGGATTGTGGGCCAAAATTCACAAGTCTAAAAAGCTTTGATTGTTTTAATATGAGCTTAAATCAACCCGAATTAATTTAGCCCATTTGGAATTAAAATAAAATTAAATGATAAAGCCTAAGTCTAAGCCTATTAGGACTAGGAAGCCCGGTTAATTAAACTAGGGTTGCAATATAAATATGTCATTATGCATCATAATTAAGGAGGACTCTCATAATTTTCAGATCAGAATTTTTAGAGAACACAAGTATGAGTGAGAGCAAAACGTGAGATTGAGAGTGAGAGGAGAAGACGGCTGCACATGCCCTATCGCCGTGCCCGTATTTCTCACACCAACACCGCGCTCACCACGGCGTCATCCTGCTTCAGCCCAACACACGTTGAGTTTCCAACCACGGCTACGACTCTCTGCTTTGCGCGCTTTAGCAAGTCCCAAAGTCTTTCCGGTGTCCAGCAAGCAAATCCCGACAACTCCAGTAATTCTCGCTCGCGTCTAAGCCATCCAGACTAGACCATTGTAGCAGCAACACCAAGGAAGCCCTCTCTGCACCATGAGCACTTCACTGCCACCACCACACTTGTTAGCTTCCCAATTGCACCAGGTGATCTCGGTTGGATAGATTAAAATCTTGGACACAAGAGGAGACTTGGACTTGCTTGGCGAGACATACTAAAGAAGAAACATACAGAAGAAGACAAGAGAAAAGTTTCCTCCATTCTTCATGTTAGGGCTAGTGCTATCACCTAGAGGGGGTAAATAGATGATTTTATCAAATTTGATAAATTAAAATTGCGGAATGGATATAGTCAAGATCAACAACTTAAGCTCGCAATATTAGATATTTTCGTTTGATAAACTTATACAAAAATTTTCGTCAGATGGATGTGTTTGATGATGAATTGTCATCAGATGATTACGCTGATGACTATGATGATATTCTGATGAACTCGTTTGAAAGATATGTATGAAGTATGATGTTAATAATGATAAATGAGAGTTTAGAGATAGAGAATACTGCACATAGATTTTTATAATATTCGGCCTTATTAAGCCTACGTCCACTCTCCACGCTGGCAGCCTATTGGTTGTGTTTCACTATTGAATCACCAAGAGATTACAAGAGTAGTGCTTCTTAAATGATAGATCACACTATTACGTACACTCAACACTCAAGTAATTTTCTCTCTAGAATCACAACGTGGAATACAGTAATCACAAGTATGTAAGATCGAAACTTTATTCAAACTTTGGCATTCTTGATTCTGGTTCTTGTTTCTCGTATGACGTTTGCACTCCTTTTATACTCCTCTACTTCCAATCTATCCGTTGGATAGTCTTCATAGTATTGATCTCCAAATCAACCCGTCGGAGATTCTTCCCAAAATAGGATGCATAGCCGTTAGAATAAAAACATTTATCTCCTAGTGATTTGATTGCCCATACAATCAAATCAAGGTTTCCATAAGTGTAGTTCTTTGTATTTGAGGAACGATCTTATGATTACCAATCTTAAAATATCAATTTGATTATCCTGACCTTACCAAAAAAAAATATCAATTTGATTATCCTGCATAAACATACCAAAAATAACACTTATTGAATCTGACTAGTAATTTTGAATATGATGACAAAGTCCTTCTATCAACTAAGTCTGATGACTCAGCATTTACCTGCATCAAATAACGTAAGTGTAATTCTGGTCAGTATTAGATAATTTTGTCATTCGTCAAAACTTATTAAGGATTTTACTCAATAATGTTCCTCTTTTTTATGATGAAAAAAAACTATCTATATGTGATGTAAATAATTAGAATATAGTCTATTTAGATATAACTTTTGAAGCATAATGAAATATTGTTAAGCAGTTCATATTCTGTCATTGAGCAGTTTATATTCTGCCACTGCACTACCACTGCACTGCTACTCCCAGCAGTTCATATTCTTATCCTGCATTCACATACAATCTCCCCCTTTTTGATGTCAGTAGAAAGGATAAAACATCATAATTAATGCAATAAGAGATCAGTATTGAAATATTTGAAGTTCACATAAAGTATTGAAACATCACCAAAAGTCAAACATTGCAAAATTCTCATAAAGGTAAACTCTCAAATAAGATTAACAAAAAGTTTAGAAGTGATAAGTTGAAAATGAATGGGATCAATTTTGTTGATATTCTGAAGGAGCTGAGGGTCCAGCAAGTTCATATGATGTAGTTCCAAATGGTGCAGAAAGGAAAGGTACTTAGACAAGATGGAAACTAGAGATATGATTTAAGCATTGCTCAATGTATAAGGAGAGTTGATGAATCTGGCTTGCAGTGTTAATACCTACAATTTGTATATCAGTTCTAACTTGAGCCTTTAAATTGTTGAATCTGGCTGCCATTAAGTCCTTGATTTCCTGAATTTCCTCTTTGAGTTCATTTCGAAGTTCCCGAACTTCATTCTGAACTGCGGCTTGTCTCCATCTTAGATTAGTAATTGCTGCATGGTCTGACATGGAAGAAGAGAAGTTGTATCCAGAAAGAGTATGAGTGTCCTAAGCATCAACATAAACTGCTTCCTTTCCTTTGCCTCTTTGTAAAGCTTCAGATGGACTGTTTTCACAGTCATTGCCTTCAAGAGGAAAGTCTGCAGAAGTTGCTATTAAAGGAGCTACATCTTTTGCATTCTGATTATGATCAGCATTTTCTTCTTCAAACTCCTCCTGCATGTTGTCATACCGAGCATTTGCTTGTTGAAACTCCTCATCCATTTCTGCTTCATGTTCAAACTCCTCCTGTCTTCTAGAGGGTTCTTTCTCAGCATCTTTCTCAACAGTGGCCATTTTCTCTTGCTGATTTTCCATGCCTACCTTGTTGATGATGTCACTAAGTGAATTCATCAAATGGTCATCTTCTTCTTGCAGCTTCTGAATTTCAAGCTGAATGGCAGCATGTCTGTCTGCACGGGCTTTGTACTTGGCATCTTGAATAGTTAGCCATTGCATAAACCTTGACTCCTCAAGGTTTCTTTCATCAGCTTGAGACTGTTCAGCAGAGTGGTCATCAGAAATTTGCATTTCAATAGAATCACTGGCCACGACTTGAGTTCTTTTGGCTGGTCTGTCGGTTCTGGAAACTGTTGACTGCACTTTCCTCTTTCTTACTAAGGGTTCAATTGATTCTTCCTCATCGGAATCATAAAAAATATTGACAGAGCCCTTGTATTGTGCACTCATCAATTCTACAGGAATAACCTTGCCCCTCTTATCCTTCCAGTTTTCACTATCAAATTTGTAATCCATTTTGGTAATCATAAGTTCTCCAATGGTCATAGTTGGAAGAGGTTTACCTTTGAGTTTTGTTGGAATGAAAATTTTCAAATACTCAAAGATAGCGGTGATCAAAGCTCTATGAGGGAGTTGACCTTTACTCTTCTTAAATGTTCTATACATTTGAAGGAGAACCATATATGACAAAGAAATAGGAAAGAAAGTTTGAATTGCCCAAATCAACTTGGCCTAATAGCGAGAGACATCAGTTTTGGAGGAGCCTTTGGGTCTAAGACAATTGATGATGATTTTGTGCAGTACAATTGAATTTAGAGGAAACAGAGAGTGAGATATATGAGCTATAGAGCCTCTGATGAAAGAAGAGTCTCTAGACAAAGATTGATATACCACATTTGAAATAATAGGAATAATAGAGAAATCTGTATGTTTTACTCCCAGAATGGCAGCAAGATCAAAAGCTAACAACTTGTAATCTTTTTGAAAGACACTGAACTCAATTTCAGATGGAGAAATGAATGACAGATTTGAGTAAACGTAACCTGTGAGTTCTGGGTAGACTTTGTGAGGGAGAGAATACATTCTTTGAAAATCAAGATGTTCAATCAGTCTCTGAATTTTGATATTGAAATTTTCAAAGAAGCTGAAGTCTACAACTCTGTTATTCACTATTCCTCTTGTTAAAAGAGAGTTGTAGGCTATTTGATGAGTTTTGTTTTTAAACAAGCTATCACCTTTCTTATCATCAGCAGAAATACCAGAAGTAGGCAAAAACTCAACATACAGTTTTTCATCATTATCCTCCTTCCTACTATCAATGTTTCTACTTTTCTCTAAATTCTGCCGTTCCTTTTCACTAACAAATTCTTCTCTTTCAACATTTGAAAGTTCTATTACTTTCTCTTTTTCTTTTCAGGAAATTCCTTTCTTGACAATCACAGGGGTTTCTTGTACATTAGAGGATTCCTTCAGAACTATCCCTTTCTCAGCGACAGGTGTTCTTCCAAACCTTATGCCTTTCTCATATTCATCCATAACTTCACGCTCAGCAGAAACCTAAGGTTTTACATACGGCATTTATTGTGCTCTGGTTACTTCGATTTTCTCGAAGAAGTTTAAGGGTTTTTATTAGTTGTCTTGCCATAACAAAATGATCACGTTCTTGAACAGGTATACGTGGAGATTTGTTACTTGTAGAAGACTCTTGCTCTGAGCCTGAGTTAGATATATCGATTTTCTCTGCTTCTCCACCTTTGTCTGCTCTGGTAAACATTATCACGATTCTGTTCGATAATCTGGAACCTCTGACTTTTTTCTTTGATTCGGTGGTCGATTTTGGTGCCATGGAGAATATTTTTGAGTTTCCGAAGTCCAAGATGAATTCTTGTAGGGTAAATCATGATTTTTGAAGATCGTTAGGGTTTCAGAGAATGGAGTGAGTATTTAAAGAAAGAGTGTGAGAGTGAGAGAGAATATAAAGAGGTTTTAAATTGAGTAGTACTATATATCGGTTTTTTATAAAACCCTTTTTGGAAACTGTCAATTGACAATTATGGAAATTTCGAAAATTATATTTCGAAAATTTTGGAATTATAATCCTCAAATGATATCAATCAAGACAACTAATATATGCGATATTCAAATAATTACTATATTTGAAATATATGAGATATACATACCTTTTATAAGATAAGTTGCGCGCCAGAATCAGACATGTCAAATATGTGCTTGAACAAATAGTCATCAGATGCAATCAGAGTTTGTTCTGCATATCTCAATAAAGTGGGTTAATGATATTTAGCTTTTTTTTTTGGTAAGGATTAATGATATTTAGTTTTTTTTTTGGTAAGGTAAAAAATTTTATAACTTTTCATAAAACCAAGTACAACCTAAGGCTAAAGGCACCCATCGACCCAACTAGGACAACTTGTCTAAATGGGGTCAAAGGCCTTAGCAGGAGCTATACAACCAACACAAAAAGGAGTATACAAAGATGAAAGAAAGCAGCCTAAGTAGGTGCTGGACTAACGGCAAAGATAGTGGCCGAGAGGCCCCAATTCCTTTACATTCTCCGATTTGTAGGTGTGTCAGGAATTGTCCCCATGGCTAGGGTTTTGTCCTTCACAACCTTAAGAAGGTGCTTACGCATTCCTGGGATAAAGGCAGTCTTGTTCCTGAAAATGGAATTGTTCCTTTTCTGTCCATATGATGTGGCATAAGGCGCCAAATGCGAATCTGGAAAGGCTATGAGCAAAGGAGGACGTATTGTAGACTTGCATTGCCCAGGTAATAAGATCAAGCCAGGCCTTATTACGTCATGGAAGGTTGCATTTAGTCGCCCAGAAAAAGGCTAGCCTTCTTGTAGCCGAGCACGCAAAGAATAAATGGTTGATGGAATCCGAGACCTCACCACAAAACGCACATACAGCAGCTTCAATCCTACGGTTTTGTAGGAATAAGGTCTGAGTGGGCAAACAGTTAAGAGATATTACCCAAAGTAGAAAGGCGTGTCGATGGACTATATGTTTATCCCAAACAAAAGAATGCCATGGGGCTAGATGTCCTGTGGTTCTGATTTGATTCCATGCTCGGCCGACAGAAAATGGGAGAGAGGGGGAGGGAGCCCACGTCAAAACATCCGGTATGTCATCCATGAAACTAGGATGTGGATCGGTCCAGCTAAGGATGGTGTCAAGCGTTGCTGAAGGTTGCCAAATGCCATCGTAGAAATCTCGAACCGAAGACTCACGAGGAATCCTGGATTGATAAATGCTCAAATTAGAGAAAATCCGGAAGAGGGGGCCTTTAGCATGCCACCAATCGAACCAAAAAGAAACCGAGCACCCATTTCCAATAGTCCACCTAAATAGACCATGGGCAGTGGAGCGCAAATCTAGGAGTTTCTTCCAAGTCCAGGAGCAAAAAGTGGGTTTTGAGACAATCCAAAAATTGGAGTTGTGTAAGAAGGTTGAATAAATCCATTTACACCATATGGCTTCCTTATCAGTAAATAGAAGGCATATGTGTTTGAGAGTCATTGCTGTATTGTACTCACGAAGGCGACGAATCCCCAGACCTCCTTCATTCTTGGGAAGACAAATAGAGTCCCAAGCAATCTTAGCACCACCAGTACCAAGATCAGGACCTTTCTACAAGAATTGTCTCAAAATTTTCTTAATTCCTTGAATCACCGATTGGGGAAGATAAAAAATGGTAGCCCAATACACTTGAATGGAGTGTAGCACTGATTTGATGAGCTAAAGGCGCCCCGCAAAGGATAAGAAGCGATGTGTCCATGAGCGGGCTTGGGCTGTAATAGCGTCGACCAGGATCTTGCAGTCCTCTTTGCTGAGCCTAGATGAGATGATAGGCACACCTAAGTATCGGAATGGTAGTGTGCCTTGCTGAAATCCAAAGCAGTGTAAGAGCTGCTCATGTAGGTTCGGCGGTCCTCCAGATAGGAAGATATTACTTTTCAACGTGTTGGGGAAAAGACTAGACCAAAGGGAAAACTTTGCAAGAGCTTCCTTAATCAACTCCGCCGATCTTAGATGGCCTTCGAAGAATATAAGTACATCATCCGCGAAAAAAAGGTGAGATAATTGGGTTTTTTTACACCTCCAGTACCATCGGAACTCCGAAGAATCAATTTTTTCCTTAATTATGCCAGAAAGGACTTGCATCACCATTATGAAGAGATATGGTGATAACGGATCCCCTTGTCTTATGCCATGGCTGCTAGAGAAGTAACCATGTAGTTCCCCATTAATCGATATCGAAAATTTTGGAGTTATGACACATGCCATTACCAACCGAATGAAGGAAACCGGGAATTGGAGTGCCTTTAGGGTTTCTTCAATGAATGCCCAGTTAACGGTATCGCATGCTTTCCGAAAATCCACTTTTATAGCATATTTCGGTAAATAGGCCTCGTGATGAAAGCCAGCAAAAAGCTCTTGGGCAATCAAAATATTATCACTAATTCTGCGCCCTTTAATAAAAGCTGTTTGAGAGTGGCTAATCAAGGTTGGGAGTATTTGAGTAATGCGCCTAGCCAAGATTTTGGAAATGCACTTGTATAATGTGTTACAACAGGCTATTGGCCGGAAGTCATTCATGGAAGAAGCGTTTGAGGACTTAGGCACCAATGTGATAATGGTGCTATTAAGCTCCTTAAGCATATTGCCGGTTTGGAAAAAATTCCTAACCGCCTCCAGTACAGATGGTTCGATAACCTCCTAAGATGACTTGAAAAAATCCACATTATAACCATCCGGTCCTGGGGCCTTTCCTTTCGCAAGGGAGAAGAGTGTAGACTGGATTTCCCCATCCGTTACCGGTTGTATTAAGATAGTACGTTGATTCTCATCCAATGTCCTTCCAATGAAAGGATTTATCTGTCAAGAGGAAGCCTGAACAGGATCAGTCCTATCAGTAAACAAGTGTTGGAAGTGTCCAACAATATGGTTCCTGATCTCTAATGGATCAGTTAGTATGGTCCCATCCTCTGTAGAAACAGAGAGGATACGATTTTGTAATCTCCTTTTGTTAACATAATGATGGAAGAACTTAGTGTTCAAATCCCCTTCTCAGAGCCAGCGGATTCTGGATTTTTGCCTGAAGAACGATTTCTCTTGCAACTTAAGAAGAGAGAAGGCTCGTAGTTGTTCAACCTCACTAGTAATCAGGCTGTGATCAAAGGGACTAAGTTCCAGGGCCGCCTGTGTCTCATAGAGGTTGAGTCTGGCTTGTTCCGTTCTAGTGGAAATACCAGAGAATGAATTCCTATTCAGTTGTCTAAATACTAGTTTGAGGAGCTTTAACTTACAGCAAACCGTAAACATAGGCGAGCCCACAATGTGAGTGTTCCACGTTTGAGCCACTAAATCCAAAAAGTTTGGATGGGTTGTCCAGAAATTGAAGAACTTGAATGGGATCCTGGGATTTTGCGATGGTAAGATTCTGACCATCATGGGGGAATGATCAGAGATGCCTGAAGCTAAGAAGTTGGCTTCCGAATAGGAGAAGTGCTGGTTCCATAGGTCATTGATAAGAACTCGATCTATCTTCCGGAGTTTGCGATTGACGCCTGAAGAGTGGGACCAAGTATACCTATGACCCACAAACCGCAAATCATCAAGGCCCGCCTGGTTTAAATAGTCACCAAATTCGTCAAAAACCGGGATCCAAGGAGTTGTACTACCCTGTCTGTCACTTGGATATCGAATTGCATTGAAATCCCTAGTTACAAGCCAAGGAATATCAGTCGATGAAAGCCGGATAAGATCAGCCCAAAGAGGGCGCCTGTTTACAAAAGTATGTTCACCGTATACAAGTGTGAGTGAACAAGAACAGTGCATCTTCAACAGCCTAAGCTCAGTATGCATCATTTGGGAGGATGAGAAGATGAGGTTAAGTTCAATCTCATTAGGGTCCCAACCGACCCATATACGACCTAAGGGGGAATGATCATAATTTGATAGCCATCGCCAAGTAGAGCAAATATCTTTAGAGATATGGGCAAAAAGGGACTCCTTGACTTTAGTTTCTACTATCCCAACACAAGGTAGCCGGTTTGTCCTAATGAAATCCCGCGCTTCAGCTTGTCTGAGGGCCCCAACTAGGCCCCTAATGTTCCAGACTCCAAAAAACATAGCATAACCATAGAAGGTTACCGCTGAGATCTCCTCGCCTGTCTGCTCTTTGATTTCTTGGAGGAAGACAGACTAAGAGCCTTTATATTTTGCTGCAAAATATGTTCCGTTCCATGAGATGGATTGGAAGTCCTTTCATTAATAGACGCTCAAGTGCGTGAACGAGTGTTGGGAAGGGATACCGAGGCTGGTTCCTCCTCCAACAAATCTTCAGTATGGCCAGAAGATTCCCCCATGGAGGACTGGGAGGTTTGGGTTTGACCTTCAATGTGCTGATCAGAAGACTCCCTAATGCAGCTTACTGAGGAAAAGCCTTGGGCAAGCAGAACTGGGCCGGTTTGAAGAGGTTCCTCAGCTGGGGAAGTCGCATGCGTAGGGGTGCTCAGCTCCCCTCTATCGGGTGCCAACTGAGGTCCCAAGACAGGTTGGGTCTGGGAGGGATCTGTAGTAGCTGCCTTCTCCCGCATATCAGTATGGCCTTCTGTGGAATAAAGGTCCTCAACCTGCTGAGTATCTTTCTCTTTGGGAGACCTAATTGGGTCTTGGTTCAACCCTGCCTCAGTAATCCTGCTTTGCTGGACATTCTACCGCCTGGAGCAGCTTGTCGGGTGATGGTGTTGCCCTTTTTCTGCATCAGAAGACAGCAATGAAGTAGGCGCTACCTGAGTGAGATTCCCAGCTGTGCTCAACACCGGGATATTGGTCTCCTTGAGAGGGGTTTTACCCTTGTTTCTGGAGACTTGAATCCATTCTCCAGTTGGTTGGGGACGTACAATAGGTTCAGTCCGCAGAACATTACGGGGAGGGGCACAATCAAACCCATGTGAACCCTATTTATGTCCATAGATGCCACAAGCTGAGCAAGCAAGTGGCTTCCACTCATATTCTACCTTGATCAGGTTAATCTCACCATCCCACCTTACTTTGATTTCTTCCACTCGAGGATCATTAGCCTTGAGTTCCACACACACTCGGGCAAAAGAAATTCTGCTCATTTGTTCAGTTTGGTTGTCCACATATAGTGGTTTGCCAATTGCACTAGCTATCCGGCCAATGCCAGCAGGGGACCAGAGAGAGAAGGGGATTTCTCTTAGTCTAACCCACACGGGAATGGTATCAAGTAAGCCTTTTTTGAGTTTCAATTTGGATTGCCATTGCTGGAGTATCATAGTACAACTAAAGATAGACAACGGACCCAATTCAAGCTGTTTTCTTCGGAAGTCTGAGTTAGGCACTCGGAAGAAATAAAATCCATTCTCATGGAGCATAATGTCAGTCACATGGTCCCCCAAGCTTTCCAAATAGCTTCCTCAGTCAGTTTAAAGGGAGCTTTCTTCCCTAAGTAATGACCAACTATGCATTCTGACCATCTTGGGTTCTGATCAGCGACCACCTCCGGTGTTATTTCCACTATTGTTTCACCATCCTCAATCAAAGGAGGAACAAAAGTCAGGTTGTAGCCTTTGGTCATGACCTTGGCCACATTTGCCCAAGATCGGGGAGCCTGAGCAATAGTATTATTCTGATCTTGAGACCGAGAGGAGTTCTGGCCCACCTGCACTGATTCTCTAACTGAATTGGCTCTAGATTCAGAGCGAACTGCCCCATCAGCATTGAGTTTTCTACCACGGGATCGACTCTTAAACTTCAGACGACCCCTACTCTGACTACGGCTAGAAATGCCCTTGAGGATAGGCCTAGGAGCCGGGGGACGATCAGTCTCCAATAGGGAAGAGGATTTTCCTTTAGGTTGAGCTGTTTTGTTCACATTAGACCCACTAGTCGCCTGAAGGTTTCCAGCAGAGGGGAGTGATACAGCCTCTAAACCAGTGGAAGGGTTAGGCAATGCGGTTATTACCGTTTCTTCCATTTGGGCAAAACTACAAACACCTACCGGGCAACCAATATCACCATGGGACAGAACAGGATTCGACTCAGCAGTTCTCCCAGTATAATTGCAACCACAAACACAAGCTTCAAATCAAACCAGCAGGACAACAATACTAACGCCAGAAACCCAACCAATTAGCTTAGTCAAGCACCAGCAGCACCGGTCCAGAAAAGGTTTGTTCGAGAACAGGAAGGACTCACGAGCTGATCCCCCAAAATGCCAAGAACTCCAGGCACTACCAGACCTAACCAAGCAGAGAGATCAAGGCAATAAGACAGAGGAACAATATGAAATTACCTTCAAAACCAACCTAGAAGGACCTACTCAGCAATGTTACTCTACTAGTCATGATTTCCAGAAAACGAGTTCGGTAGGTTCCGACTCAGATCTGAACATCCCACCTCTGAGATGAGTAAGGGGAGAAATCCTTTGGAGAAGAAAGAGAAGGCCAGCCGAGGAGCTTATCCTCCAATTTGCAGCTCCAATGGTCGCCGGAGCAAGCCGAAGCACTCAACTCTCCGTCGCGTGAACAGTGTCGTCGTGTGAACAGTGTCGTCGAAGAGCCCAGCCGAGAGCATTCTGCCGTGAACAGTACCCACGAAAATTGGTAGAAATGAAAAGTTAATGATATTTAGTTTATCTCTTATAAGCTCAAAACTTTTCTTCTCTAAAGGTTTTGTAAAGATATCAGTTAATTGATGTTTAGTGTCTATAAATTGAACAATTGTATCTCCTTTAAAAATAGGGTCATGGATAAAATGATGCTTAACATCAATATGCTTAGCTCAACAGGATTCTTGGTCAGACTGATGGCACTGGTATTGTCACACTTGATCTCCACGAATGAGTCTTTGACATTGAAGTCCTTCAATTGTTGTTTCATCCAAAGAATTTGAGCACAACAACTACCAAGTGAGACATATTCTACTTCTACTGTTGATAGAGCTACAATTTGTTATTTCTTTGAGTACCATGAAATAAGCATGTGTCCTAATAATTAACACATTCCGGAGGTGCTTTTCTTATCTATTTTGCATCAACACTTGATCCTTTATCCGTCTTGTTGCACTTTATTCGATTCTTGTGATTTTTCTTTAACAATGGGTGAATTTTAAACGCTTTCAGCAATTCCCTTCACTGTCGTGCCCAGTTTTTGCTTGGACATTCATCAAGGATCGTCAAGTCCAACGGTCCTGATTTCCACCTGTGCATCACAAACTCAGCCGTGTTGGTCCTCTCAAGGGTTTCTTCACCGTTAGCTAGCTCTTGCCACAAGCCTCTTCGCGGCCATCTTGTTCAAGTCGCTCCTCGTAGCGACACCGCTACCGCCACTGGTCTACTGCCGTCGACCACCATACGTTCCGCAATCCCGATCTGCTGGTGATTCAAATTTGAAAAGTAATCCGCAAATCAGATACAAATCTCTATCCGGTATATTTTCAAAATATTTAAATTCTTAGTTTGAATATTTTGAATATTCCATGAATATTGTGTGATTGATTAGATACCTTAGGATAATATTTGCGATATCCGCAATATTCTAAGATACCCTAAATTAGGAATTTTTCCTAATTTGACAACGTATCTGGATGACTATCCAACCTTATCCCTAAGATACGATACGTGGTGATACGAAAAATCGTTATCTTATCCATAATCACCTAGATACAATAATAGATTTTATTTGCTTTCTAAATTTAAACAATCAACTTTTTATCGATATCTATAACTCTATAGATATAACCGTTAGTTTGATTTCTTTGCCTTATCTGAATTTGAAGAATCTTGTGGATTGCGTGGAATGTTTGAATGCGGTTGTTATCTTTGTTTGATTGCTTTCCTTTTAAATAAAGAAAATCCAAAAATTTGTTAGTTAGATTTAAATTAGAAATTTTGCATGCTTAAGGAATCCTTAATAAATCTAAAAGAATAAGATAATTATTTGATTTAAATTGGGATCTAGAGTAGCATATTTCCTAGTTTAAATTAGAGATTATTTTAATCTTAATGGATTATTTAGGATATTCAATAATTTTGAATTTTAATGAAAATCCCAACAAAATGAGTCACTTTAGGATAGATTAAGATAGATTACATGTTAATTTAGACATCTTTTTATTCCGAATTTTATGAAAAAAATACAAAAAAAATAAATTATTTGTCCGTCATTAGAATTAGGTCACGTCGTCACATGACATATAGTTCGCATGCTAGGTTGCATTAATCGCATGTCCTTTTTGCACGCCATTGCATATAGGTTAGTTTGCATTTTAATAAATCACAAACTCTAAAGAACACATCGAGTGCCTTGTTTTGTTAATTAGAAATTATATTAAGATTGTTTGTATGATTTTCTACTAACAATGCAGATGTTTGCATTGCAATAAGGTATGTCATTCTCCTAATCTTGCAAACTATTTATTGCTTTTTTTGGTATTAAATTGATGGTTTGCGCACCCGCATGAACACCTCACATGTTAGTGATTATGTAATAAAATAGATCAAGACTGCCTGCATAAACATTTTTTGAAAAGAAAAGGTATCGAAAGGGTATTAAGCTAGATCTAGCGTAATCAAGTCCCCAAGCTTAAAATCTCTGGTTCGTAGGAATAAAACGTTTCTCCCTATGTTTTATTTAGATTTCCAATTGACCTACCACAAATAGATTAGTGGTGATTCCACGTATGAAAACTTTTGCATATTAAAAACTTAAACCCTAAATTACAAATTGATAGAGCATGGGAGGGTCCGAGTTAGGCTTAGTCTTACCAATCCATTAGCCTGAGAAATTTAGGTCGTGACATATATCAATCCTGTAAAACGGTAAATTACATTATTAATAGCCCATATCAGAAAAACTCTTACATTGTATTCATCGGCTAGTGAACAAAATGCATCTGACCGGTCAAATTCAATTTGGTAGTTCTGACGTGGACGATCGGATCCTTGTGGGACAGCGTCCGACTAGCCATCTCCAATTTGAGCGCATGGGTCGCACTCATGTAATAATGTATCATCTTGATTAACTGAGTCACAAATATGGCCCCATATCAAGAATTATCGTGACACGTTATCTATAAAACAAGTTTAATCAAATGGACATATCCTAATCGGTGTTTTCTAGTTTGAAAAGAAATATAAACAAGTTTAATCAAATGGAGAATCATTTCATCTTACAGGGAGATCCAAGGACTAAATTATAATTTCAGTCAATCACATTTCACGTGTGGCGCTTTCTGAGATTTTTCAACTATACTTTCGAGAAATATAAATAAAAATCAAGGATATCTTAGCATGCTCCATCAAGAGGACGTGACAACATATCATTAATCAAAGATTTCTTAACCGCGCTTATATAAAGCATTAGAAAGCGTTTATCTATCTTCATAAATCAAAACTAAGAAGAATCAATTTCTCTCTCTCTCGATCTCAATCAAGGAGGAGATATTGGTTGGCACGGAGAGATGGAGGAGGAGGAGGAGGAGCCGAGTTTTTGCGAGAGGCGCGTGACGAGCGCGTGCAGGTCATTTGGCCGGAGATGCAGCGGGCAATTGAGGGAGCAGAAGGCGAGGTTTTACATTTTCCGGCGATGTCTCACCATCCTTCTCTGCTGGCAACGGCACAAGCTCAATGACTCTTAGTCTATTTGTGTCCTAGTTAGCTTTGGCTCATAAGTACAGTATTTCTTCTTAATCTTGCATGCTCTGTTTATGTATATGTATATGCCAGCCCATCATATGTATCATATGATAAGCAGTGGAAATGTGTGATCCAGCAGCAACTAGTTGTAGTCTGTTATTCCACCATATAAATAGAGAGAGCATCTTTACAAATTTTACAAGGCTTTAGCATTGGCATAAAACATCGTATATGAATGATGGAATATTTCTAGTGCGCTCTGCCGCGATGAGTTATCATCTCCAATATTGGAAAATTGCTCAAAAAGTCCTAAACCTATAGAACTATTGCCAATTTAGTCCTAAATCTTTTAATTCTGTCAATTTAGTTTTAAACATATTCATATTTTGCCAATTAAGTCAATCCGGCTAATTTTGACTTGACATTGATGACGTGGATGCTGGTCATGCCAAGCCATCTTTCGCGGCATGACCGGTTTGGCATGACCGGCGCTAACGTGGATATTTTTTAATAATATTTTTTAAAAATTTTATTTTTTATTTCCTTTTTTCTTTATTTTCTTTTGTTTGTTTTTTTTTTAACACCTTTGGCCGGCGATGGTGCAGAGTAAACCCCTAAGAAGAAATTTCAGCTTGATAACATTAAACATGAGAAAAGCCATAAGAAGAAGGGTTGCGCTAGCATGACGGTGTGACCGTCTGACAGTCAAAGGATAGCCACAAAATTTTCCTTTCTCCAACACAAGCGTGTGAAAATTGTCAAGCACAACACAGATCTCTCTCTTTATTGGAAAATGTGTGGCTAAGGGCTTACCGTCGGTTTTCCAAAGCTAATGGTACGGTTAGCCAATCATTCCCCTAAGAAGAAATGGTTGCCAGTGACATAAGATTCAGTCAGTTTTATCAGGTGCGTGTCCCAAATATGGCATTGCACTATAAAAGGAAGGCTTGGGAAGATAAGCTTATGGGGGAAAGCATGAGCTCAAGTGCGCGCGCGCGCACAAAGAACCACATGCTCATGTTGCGCGTATCTCTCGATATATTTTCCAAAGACGAAAGCTGTGGACCCGCACTAAGCAGATAGCAAAGTCTCAACTTTGAAACGACGTCTTAAGATTGCTTTGGGAGTAAATAATGGAGGATAGAGACTAATGGAAGATGTCTGTTAATGGCGTCCAACTCGGCAAAAGAAGACTGATGCGCGATGGACCACGTTGAACAAGATTTGAAGCTTTCAGGTGGTGTTCAGGTGGCATTCAGGTGGGACTGTCTCCTGAGAAGTTGCTTGGTCCAATCGAGAGTCCAAGCTCCTATCTCCCATCCGCACATGGCAACTTTTCCTCAACCTCAGGCTTTTCCCCTGTTCACCTTATCTGCAGTGCGAGCGTCCTTTGTTTTCTTGTCGGGTTTTGGTGTCTGTTTGTTCATTTCTGTTTGCTTCTCGTGTCCTAACGTGTCATTTCGAAAAGAAAATAGTAGGAATGCACGAGAGAAAACAAAATCAACAGCACGTTATCAGCGGAATGAGAATGAGCAGCAGCCTACAACGCTGGGGGAGAGTACTGTGAGATAGCTAAGATTAGGAGTACTTGGGGAATATATAAGTTAGAACGTGCGGAGAATAGAAATGTGTAATTTTCGTATATTTCAGTAGTAAGAAATACAGGAGTATTATTAGTCTCCGTCGAGAGACTATCTAACCAAATTAGTAATTTAGACTATCGCACCGATACACAAAAGCAACGATGGTCGTACCTTGATATTTAAAATAACTATCAATCAAGACAAGATACCTAACACGACGTCACAATATCTCTAATGAAGTTGTTTGGTAACCTAATCGATACACGAAACAAATCAAGATGAAGAGTTCTATGAAGTACATGATGTTGCACGAGTTGATTTGAATGTGACTAGGGCGCTTATGGAAAGTATTGTCACATGCCTTTTGGATTATCCTCCGATTGTCAGCAAGGGATGACAGTTGCACTGGAATGAGGAACTCCCGTGCATGTGATGCAGTAGCTATCGCGACCATAATAATAAGGAAAGCCGTGTTAGAAAGAGCATATTACTTTCCTTTGGTACATGATAGATAAAAAGAATCATTGTGAAAGAAGCAATAATCTATATTTGAGCGACGATCCTAAGGATCAGCTGCCCAGTATCAATCAGAGTATACCTGTAGTTGTAGATCAGATTGTAGAAAAGAAAACCCTAAAATGAGGTACCTTGTTGTAGCAAGAACACTGAGAACTGTACAAAATGCGTCGCATGTGGTGTGCTTATGAACTGGCTGACAAAGTGTAAAAAATGCAATCTTAGGATGAATAACAATGAGATACATATGACTAACTATCCATGGCATTGAATTTGACATTGGCCTTAATGGGGGTAATAGAAACATTGCTATCAGTGAGTCTCGCTAGGGAAACATATTTTCTTCGAACTAGATGAATCATAAATAACAGTCAAACCCCATATATAAATAAGTCTGCTCATGATCCTTCATTTCAAACTATTTACTAAGATAGTGATTAAGCTAGAAAAATTGTCTAAAAAATCATAAACCTATTGTATGCCAGTCAATTTAAACGTAAACCTTTCAATTGTATTAATTTAATCTGAAACCTTTAGAAGATTTGCCAATATAGTCTCAAACCTTTTTACGATTTGCCAATTTAGTCCTTCAAGCCAATTTCATCCAAAATTGTTGACGTGGAGGTGTAATCAATGCCGACCGTCCTTCATGGCATGGTCAACGCTGACATAAATAATTTTTACATTTTTCTCAAATTTTTGGAAATTATTTTTTTTCTTTTTTCTTTTTTTTTCAACTCTAGGCCGCGCAAGGTCGTAGGCCAACCATAGCTAACCATAGGTGAGGGTTGCAGCCTTCGCCGGCCAACAAGCAACCTTGTCAGCCAACAGGCAAGGGTCGATCGGCAACCATGCCAACCCATAGTTGGAAAAAACAAGGAAAGAAAATAAAAAAAAATCAAAATTGTCCACGTCAGTACCGGCCATGCCACATAAGATGGTCGACACTAACTAGACTATCATGTCAGTAATTTCTAGCCAAAATTGGCCGGATGGCAAATCGTTCAAAAATTTATGATTAAATTGACATAATTGAAAGGTTCATGACTGAATTAGCTGCCGTATAATAAGTTTAGAGCTTTTTACTCTTCATATCTAATATATTTGTAAGCAAGATCTCATATTTTAATGAGTAAATTAAAACTATTAGGGGACATGACAAAATCAAAAGAACAATGAAAAGATGACATCAAGCACGAACTACGATAAAGATGGGAGGGCAGTCCATGATCTCTTCCTGTTCCATTTAAAAAAAAGAAGAATTCGATGGAGCAAAATCAGATAAGAAAGAAGTGGAAAGCATGCGCATACCCTTGTGCATAAAACTATGTGATTGAGAATCGCAAAGGGAAAGGAGAAGGAGAGAGGGAGATGAAAAGTTAAACGCAGGGTTGGAATTTCGTAATTTTATGCACTGTTTTAGATTGACGAAGGATATGCTCCAGAAGCACTTTTAGACTTCTTTGGACTGTCCAAACATACAACGATGTTGTTAATTACTTTGGACTGTACTCGAGTTAGGAGAAGTCTTTTGGACTTCTGTTCATGAAAGCGAATGACCCAAACCAGAAGTATCCAGCGAAGGCACATATTATCAGTTTCGCCATCTACAACATCGGACGGAAAAAATGACAGTTATCACAAATGGTCAGGAAAGTCACGAAAAGAACTATACCATTCACTGCATATCGAAAGACTCTGTTATCGATGAAAGAAGAGAAGAATATAGGATTGAAAGTAAACAGTCGCCACGAATTAATCAAGTTTGCCCTTCTCAGATCCCATTGCGCCTCATCACCTGATACAAATTTCAGGTGCTAAGCGCAATCGATCACTTTCACAAAACAGGTCTGCATATTCAACTAATGTGCTAAGCGCAATCGATTACTTTAACAAAACAGGTCTCTATATTCAACTAATGTCAGGCAAAAGTTTTCCCACTTCTGCTTCTAGGTCCAGCTTCTCTGAAGTTCGTATCTTTCCTCCCGCTCATATACGCCCTCCCTATGCTTTCGCTGCCATGACAAAAGAGCCGGACCAGGCAAATCGTGACGTATTGCCGATTTAAGACTACAAGTTGCTCTGCTCGAACTGACTTTCTCACTTACGACCCCAATCTAGTAGTTTAAGCCTCTTAACAGTAAACTTGATACCATTCCAGTCATATAGGGGGAAAACGGAAAAGCATGGCAAGTAAATTGTCTGACACTGTAATAACTTTTTTGGCAACTCGTCCTGGCATTCCTTTTGTCTGACATTCCATGAGTGCCATTTTGCATCGCAATCCGAGGTTCTCTTTTTTTGCTGCCACAAGAATATTCTAAGAGGTGGAAGCATGGACAGTAGACAAGAGTCACAAAATCGACCCAGAATTGTCTGTCTGATGCTTGATAGCTTAATGCAGCAACTTGTTTGGGATTCAACACTCAGCTTGTGCATTGTCTGTTTTGATACGGATCATCACTATGCTGAAAGAAGTGTTGTTGGATCTGTCCAAGCAGCAGCTGCGTTTCCAGCGGGCAAACCTTATCATAAAACCTTCACCCCCACCAGAGAACAAACTTAGATACCAATACTTCAGGCAGCATGATATATGCTAGTGAGAAATTTGTCTGCCATATGCTCCAGTATCAGATTTCTGAAACAATGACACAAAAGTAAATTACGTTATAAAAAGAGCAGGAAGCGCCAAGTGGACAACTAAACTACAGATGGATGGTGAAAAAGAGAAACCTGACACAATAGTCAGTAAAAACAAAAACACCAGTTTCGCAAGTTCCAAACAGATTGTAATGCATTACTGGTCAGTACTTCAGAAATGTTATTCTTAGATGACGTGTAATCATAATGAATGGAATTTTTTGCAAAGGAGTGGAAATAACCAATCATTATAATCAACTAATTAATTTATGGAAACTTAAAAATTGTAATCATGGGAACCTCAACACGATGCTATACCTACAAATCAAAGAGATATTTTAAATAAATAAAAACGCATTGCTAATGGTAATATCAGATCTTACTCATGCATGAGAGAAAAAATGCCAACAGATTGAATTGCAAGCCAAAGACCCTCAGTTTGGCTTCACCAAGTAGGAAGCCCACACTTCATCTGCCGGAGGTGGCGGTTGAACCCAGTGCCCAGGTATGTGGCTACAGTATATACAATATTTCTGTGAGGAAATGACAGAATTTCCGAAACCACTACCAGCGCACTTAAATTCTCTTGAGCTCAGTGATTGAGAAGAAAAATCTATACATGGTGCTTGAACTTTGAAGCTGATGGAGAAATAACGATTGAGGTAGAGACTCTAGCAGTAATAAATGCATGCCACCAATGTACATTCCCATGGAAGCATCATGATGGAAGTAGCAAAGACGATGAACAAAATAGAGAGATCAGCAGGACACAGAAATTATTGACTAAACAAACAGGCAAACATCTCACTATCACACCATTGAAACCAGAGATTCTTGCCACAGGCTCTCTAATCTCTTCACATACTAGTCGTGGATTTAGTTTACTGTTCTCATTTCCTTTTCTTCATAGAGGGGGAAGATAGAAATCAATCCCAAGGCCTCTTGGATCTTCCTAAGGTCGCCCATCATTAGGCCAAACCTCCTGGATCTTGCTCTCACTTACCCTGATTATTCCTCTCATTTTAGTTGGTTGGTCTCACATGTACGTTGATATCAATATATAAAAAATGCACCTAGTCAATTAACAGGCAGGATACATAACCTTGTAAAATAAAGGTAACAAAAAAGAATGTGTGTCCTCACCTTCCTCCCCTTCTTAGATATGCATCCCATGTTCTTCTGACCTGCGTGGTATATAAGAAAACATCAACTTTCCCTTGCTGATTCGCATAAAGCAGATAATTATCACTTAATTATGCTGATATACAAGGATGGCCTTAACAAAATATGATACGTGATGCATAGGGGCTATTAAGGAAACTCAGAACACCAACAGTGATTTGGTGTTTAGATCTGTGGTAATGTAAGGCCAACCTGACTCTCATTGTTAGGTCAGAAAACTCAGCCCTGATACTGATCTAATTTAGGAGCAAGGAATAAACCAAAACCACACGCAATCTAACCTCTATAAGAGTCCCCATATCAGTGCTACTGCCATGATAGTAATGATAGAACTCAATCGGAAGATTTGCCAAGGCATCATAAGATCCAATATGAGCTTTCCCTTCTGGTGCTTCTTTCTTGGATTCATTATGACCGCCCGTTAAATAGCTAATGTTGCCTTCCTCATCAGTAATTTCATCTTTGTTTTCAAGCTTTTGATGAGTGACATCATTTTGATCTTTCGGGTCAGACCCAGCAGTATCAGCTGTTTTGCGAGATTCTTCGGCAATTGCAATGGCATCTCTTGCAGCATCTGCATCAGCCGCAATGCGAGCCTGAATCTCCTCTTCCTCAACAGCAACTCGAACTCTCTCAAGAAACTCATTATCCTCCTCTGGAAGAAAATGTCCTGGCAAAACAGACCAACCATTCATACTTCCAGGTGAGCTAGCACTGAGAAAATTCGCCATGAATGTAACAAACAGTTGCCCTTTTCAGCAACTGAACAACATAAAAATTGCAATCTTTGATGAAGCGCGCAAATTAAAGGAAATGAGTTTCTAGTACATAGTTACAACACTCACACAATTGGTTCACCTATTCACAAGTAGACACACCAATTACAATCAAGGACATAAATGCCCAATACACGGGTGGGAAAATTCAAAAAGTTCACATAAACGACAGCTCAATCTGACTGACAAATGAAAGAGTAGATGCCTCCGTAGTTGATAACATGTGTAATTCATTTCCTCCGAGATAGCAAAAAGCCAGTGGAAAGTTGCACATTACAGAAACACGACACGGAATGTCATAAAAGTCATAAAGATGGTAGAAACTGCAACAGGTATCACAGGCAACGCATGGGTAGGCACTAAGCATGAAAGTTTACCCTGCTTCTTCAGTTTTCTAACCCTCATTGACCGTAGCTCTTGCAATTTCTCCACAATCAAGACAAGCTCTAGCTGGAAAGCAAAAGAACGAATAAGTTCATTAAACAAGTGCAACAAGAGCCAAAGAAAACACATCATAGGTAGCGGCAATACAATACAAAGAATCAATCTCCAAAAATGTCTTTAAACATAAAAATCGGGTTCTCTGCTCTAAAATATTTGTAATATTCAAGGAAATCGAGTCAATATAAGTAAAATCAATCAATGCTGTCAGGCAATTGGATAAAGAGAGCATTCATTGGGAAAGAGGCATATTTACTTCATCCCACAAAGCAATTAACAAGAACAGGGACGAAAATTTCGAACTGACAACAATTCTGAATTCTTCATACTAGTTATTAGCACCATTTTCAAAACTTCTTTGAATTACCAGCAGTAAAACTAACAAATATGTACAACAAGAATTGAGCATATTGGTGATCAGTGAGACCTTGGTCATCCACAACATAAAGCAATAAGTGTAGCCCATTGAGCGACTTAGTTTAGAGTCAATGATGTAAAGACAGAGTAAGACAATGCTAAGACGTGTGACATATCCAAAACATCACCATGATGAATCTAAAGTAGCACATTCAATAAAAGCAAATGAAAGAGCGAATTCAAGACATGACAGAGAACCTTTTCCTCCAAAAAATAAAGTGCAAGGATCCAAACAAGTGGAGTGAACAGACTAGCAGCGCTCACCTCGGATTCCAACCTCCTCCTTTCCTCCTTTGCTTTAAGCTTTGCTATTTCCTTCATCTTTTCTATCTGAAAATCACCAGATGACATTTGTTTCAATTAGAAACTCGGAACTACAACTCCAAAATGTGGACAGTAAAGTAACAATCATCAAGAACATATTAGTCCAAGTTACATTCCCTTCAAAGATCACGTGACAAGCGACGAGAAGACTCAGGACACGATCGATGCTGAGCAAACAAATGACAAATCCACGACCTTCGCATCTCATAACACAAACGCCACAATACCTTGCGTCCCGCAATATCCTTGGCGATCTCCCTTGCTCTCCACTCGTCAGCTTCCTGATCAGCTTGGTCAAACCGTTCACGCTCCTAAATTATTCACAGAACGGCAAGTATCAGACAAAACGAGCACTCCGGCCCAACACTAACCAATTACCGAAAGACAATTCAAGGGGCCAAACGGCCATTTAAACAAACAGCTTGCCTTCATTTGCTGCTCCGCCACGCGCCGCCTCTTCCTCTTCCTCCACAGCTTATTCCGCCTCGGCTTGGACAGCCTGCTCGACAGTCTGAAGACCGCAGATTTCTCCTCCCAGGGACTCGCCTCATCCGCGACGACTCTGAACGGCTCGAACTGGGCTCTCAATTTCGAAATCACAGAGCTCGCAGCTTCCAGCGAGCGCATCTCTTGCAACTCCAGACCAATGCCCTCGTCCTCGACGTGCTTCAAGAACTCGCGCGCCGGACCACCGCAAGCCCCGCTTCTCACGCCCGCACCGCACGCTTCGGATTCTTTGATCGTCCCCAGCAACTCGAGCTCCCACCGCCTGTCGATGCGCTCATGTGCTTAACAACACGGTGCTAAGAAACAACAATTCAAAATCGAAGCGAGACCGAAAGGGGGGGAGGATCAAGTGGCGACGACCATACATTGCTTTCGCTTGCGCGAGCGTCTCCTGCAACGCTCGAACTCGATCGCAGACGTTCGCGCCGCTCCAGAACGCGCTCGACGGCGGCGGATGAGGCGGTAACATTGGGTACCAGGTCGGCGGCATCGCCGGCGGCGGCGGAGGCCCAAGATTCATGGTCGGCGAGAATCAGGGAAACCAATCAAAACGCAGCCTCAGGTTTACGGCGATCGGACGTTCATAAGAAATGAAAAGCTGTTTAAAAAATTCAGAAATTACTAAATTAGGGATCGAATTGCGTTCCCCTCCCCCCCCCCCCCCCCAAAAAAAAAAAAATTGGGCTAAATATTAATTCTTCCCGCTTTATCAATGGCTCCACATCGGTGACCTGTCCGGTAAAGTCACCACAGTGACGGACGGTCATGTGGGATCGAAAAATTGATTAAAGCAGATTCCTAATTTGCGGTTTTTGTGCAAGTTTTGAGAGTCAAATGAAAGAAAAAAATGAAAGTTTCATCACTCGAATGGGACTTGGGTACTAGTTTTAGGACTTTATAAAAGAAGTATTCCTATTTCCGGCAATAAATGTGAAGTACAATTACTAGTATTACGCAACTAAAAGTATAGGTTACAACTCCCGGGAAGCATAGTTGTCTTCATAATTTCTTATTTAGATGTGAATGCTACGTTGTCCTCTTTACGTAAACCTTGGCTCCTCTTATTCAAGGACAAAATAAGCAGCCGTACAAAATACATGATTATCACTTCCGATACGCTAATTGGCTAATTCATATTTGAAAAACACTTGAACCTCAAAACATTTTCCCGTTCCGTCAAAACAGCAAGGGATTGCATTCGACTGGCAAGCATACCTTAACTTTCTCGAAGTCGAGGTTCAAGTTACCATGTTCTCTTGAGCCAACTTCAGAAGCACAATGAAGATTGCCATATCGTTAGGGGTTAGTTGGATACTCTAAAAGTTTCATACATCCCATTAATATGAAAATAAGTTCAGGTCCATGAAAATAAGAAATCATTATAGTTTTTATGACGAGAGGAATACCATCATACCAATCTTATGGATTAGGTCAAACGCAATTAAATATGGCGTTATATCCCTTGCCTCAACTTCTAAACAAGAATACAAATTTAAAATTACCCAAAAGACAAAATAGATCTCACTCATATTTATGGCAACGTCTTTAGCAAATGAATGGAACGATCCAACTATGCAAAACAACTTCCGCATGCAGACAGATAGCAAGATATCAACGTAGGAGACAACAACATAAAGAAGAGGAAAACTAATCCGGAAAGGAGCTAGATGAGTGTAAGATGTTCATCTTTCTTTTCTTTCGTTTTATTAACCTAAGCACCTACGTGAGTCCGCAGCCATCGCAGTGCAATAGATTATGGGACTCCATTGCATTGCAAGGTACGTAACCTCATGTGAAAGCACAAAAAACGTCGGTCGTACTGGGGTCTGTTCTTGATATAAAACCCTAATGTCCTCAATCCCTCGAGCAAACAAACTGGCAACAGCTCAAAGGATCGTTTCGAGTGAAGAAACTACACATTTTAGCATCTGGGTTTGCAGCAAGATGAAGCAGGAATCTGCAGTAGATTTAGCAATCCTCTGCTCATGCATTCTTGCGTTAATTATTGGCAGCAATGCCGGAGGAATTGCGGTGTACTGGGGCCAGAATGGAAATGAAGGTACCTTGCAAGAGACTTGCGACACAGGCAATTATGACTTCATCAATATAGCTTTTCTCCCGACTTTTGGCGATGGCCAACAGCCCATGATCAATCTCGCCGGTCACTGTGACCCGACCAGCAATGGTTGCACGGGTTTGAGCTCCGATATCCAGTCCTGCCAAGCCAGAGGCATAAAGGTGATGCTTTCTCTCCGAGGAGACAAAGGCAGTCCCCCGATGACCTCCAAACAGGACGCTGCGCAAGTCGCGGCTTATCTCTGGAACAGCTTCCTGGGGGGCCATTCGTCGTCTCGCCCTCTCGGCGATGCGGTCCTGGATGGCATCGACTTTGACATCGAAGGAGGGTCCAATGCGCACTTCGACGATCTGGTGACCTACTTATCCGAATACGGTAAAAGAGGTAACAAGGTCTATCTAACCGCAGCTCCTCAGTGCCCTTACCCCGATGCTTGGCTTGGAGGCGCGCTCGAGACCGGCCTGTTCGATTACGTCTGGGTCCAGTTTTACAACAACCCTCCCTGCCAATTCAATTCCTCCGCCATTGACAATCTTGAAGATGCTTGGAAGCAGTGGATCACCATTCCTGCAAAGCAAATCTTCCTGGGGCTGCCTGCGTCCCCCGATGCTGCCGGCAGCGGCTTCATCACCGTCAGCAATCTTTTGTCGGAAGTTCTTCCGAGCATTGAACGATATCCTGAATATGGAGGCGTGATGCTGTGGTCGAGGTACTACGATGATCAATCTGGATACGGTCATGCTATCAGGAAATATGTTTGACTTTCAAACATCCCGCTCTTGACCTGTAATAAACGAATTTGTCTATTTTATGATTGATGGGTTTTTAGTAATTAAATGGGCCGCCCATGTTGGGCCAAACCCAGCCCATAAGCCTTAAATGAGCCCATGAAGGAAATAACCGCATATGGCAGTTATTTGTGGGAAGTGAAACTATACGTGAAGTGTGTGTTGTGTGTAGATGCACATCACTCATCAGAAACACACTTCACACAAAGAGAAAAAGCAGAAGAGGATTTGTTCTACAATCGATTCTCTCTCAAGTCTGCAATAGCGGCATTTAATCTGTGGCAAAGAGGTATGTTCGTTTTATGTAATATGCTTCGAACGATCAGTGATTCAAGTCTAGAATGGGCACGTTTTCCGTATTTTAGTATTATGAATTCGGAATGCGTTTCCGTCAATTTTTTCCGCAATTTCAAGGAATTTGTTTCCTTCATTGGTATCAGAGCATGTGTTCTTGTTTCCTGATTGTTTGATGTGTTTATAAAACGAATTGTTGGCCGGAATTCGTGAAACGGCGCCGACGAACGCTCGGGTACGAAAAACCGACACCCGGCCGTACTGTTCGGGGTCATTTCTCGATTTCCGTGCGTCAAAATTCATTTTTGAAAGTGCAAGATCGTAGTGCTCGTCGATACGAGCAAAACGAGTGGTCGCACGCCCCGGGAGGAGGCCGGACGCGCCGCCACGCGCCGCCACAAACGGCGGCTTCGCCGGCACGTGCGTTGCACATGCGCAGCAGTTGCCGCGCGCATGTGCCACGCACGTGCCAGCGCGCGCGCGCGTGGCTGACGTCACGCTGACGTCAGCCACGCCTATTTTTTAATTTATTAATTATTTAATTGTTTATTTCTTTTCTTTGTGGGCCGAAGGCCCGGCCCGGAACCCGACCCGTCTGACCCGTGACCCGACCCGTGACCCGTTGACCTGACCCGGTCATCCGTTGACCTGACCCGGTCATCCGTTGACCGTTGACCGGCATTGACCACCGTTGACCGGCGTTGACCGCCGAAAAAAAAAAAAAAAAAAAAAAAAAAAAAAACAGAAGGGGTTGCAGAATGTGTTTCTTGCAATATAGTATCATGATTTAAAAAAAATAATCATATTTTTTTTTCTGCATTTGTTGTAGGAAAAATGGTACGAAGATATCGAACCCCTATTATCCCTAGAACGGCGTTTCAAAAGGAGAAGCTTGAAAAATTAAGAATCAAGCTGGCTCTTTACCGGTGGGATGCTAATGATGACATGATGACACACATCATCAAGGTCAACCAAATGATACAAGATATCATTTGGAACGGTTTCGCAATGCCAGGGTATGTGATGGTCGGAGCCCTCAAATGCACCATTCCTGATGAGTTGGGAAGAATGATTGATAGGGTTTGGAATAGCTTAGAAGGTCCGAGCTATAAGATGATTGTGGAGCAATTCATGAAAGAGTACATACGGGTCGGGGCAAGAAGGATGTCAACCCTTGCATTAAATCGGTCTCGGCGCAATACGTTGCCCGAATTTAGGGGTTTTCCGGGTGCCTCCATTTGGATGCCAAAGAAAATAAAATTTCCTAAGGATTTTTATGAATCTTTCCCTGTCTATATGAAATTGATAGGCGGTTGATTTTTATTTCATTTTTAGTTTGGTTTTAAGATATCCTAGGTGGATAGTATCGTTAATGTTAGTGATCATGTTTTTCCTTTTCTATGTTGGATTCGTTCCTTATGTACATATTTATATGAATAGATGTTGATGGATATTTTCTGTTATGAATAGTTTATGGTTTTATTCTATTATAATATCTGTCTTATTGGTATTGTCTGGTTGAGTGGGAGTTCTAAAAGTTTTAGTAACTTTAAAGAACGTAATTTTACCTTAATGATTACATTAACAGTAATTTCACATTAGGATCTTTTGATGATGATTGGGAACATAGTGAACTTTCGAATCTAAAGCCTATGTGAAATTATTCGTTAATATAATCGGTTTGTGTAAAATTAATGCATAAATAAAGTGACATTAACAATTCGTGCTTGTCTGTCTGATATGTTCAGATTCAATGGCTTCAGCATCAAAGAATATAGTTGCTGAACTAAACAAAGGAGAGAAGCTTAACGGTGATAATTATGAAATTTGGCATATGAAAATCCAATATGTGCTGGAAGAGCAAGAGGCTCTTGAAGCTCTTAACCCGATTATGGAAGAGCCTGAAGATGGAAACACTGCACAACATAAGAGAGATAAGGATGCATTTGCTGTATGGAAAAGGAAGAACTCCCTTGCTCGCATCACGTTGTTGAGTAGCATGGACAATGATGTCATGCGAGAGTTTAGGCGTTTTGAAAATGCTAAAGAGATGTGGGGAGCATTGGCAGCAAGGTTTGGTCATACATCTGTAACCAAGCTTAGACAGCTCACTATAAGATTTGACTCATATAAGAAGCCACATGGTCAGTCCATGAAACAACATTTAAGAAAAATGTCAAACATGATTAATGAGCTGAAGGATGCTGGCCATGTTCTGACTGATGAACAGCAAGTGCAAGCAGTGATTCGTACTTTACCTCAAAGTTGGGAGCATATGAAGTTGCACCTAACTCACAATGAGAACATCAAAACCTTTGAGGATGCGGTGCGCCACTTAGAGCTAGAGGAGGACCTTCTCCTGGCGGATAAGCCGGTAATTGACATTTACTATGCTGGTTTTAGCTCACAAGGGCCTTCGAGCTCTAAGCGCAAGCGTCCTGATTCGTTCAGAAGGTGGAGAGGTAAGAGAACGAGTTCTTCGGGGAAGAAACCAAGAGATGAACAACACCAAAGAGGAAAGCGTCCTCATGAGAAAAAGATGTCAAGGGTGAAATGCTACAACTGTAGCAAGAAAGGCCATTTCGCTCGCGATTGTGACGAGCCGAAGAAGGTATACTCCCCTTACATTGTTAAGAACTTTGCCTATGTGTCAAGTTCTATATTTTTAACTGAGTCTAATCCTTTGTGGACTGTAGATTCGGGAGCAACAGACCATGTAGCGAAGGACAGAGATGCCTTCGTGGAGTTCCGACGAGTTCCAACGGGAACTAAATGGATTTATGTAGGGAACAACTCCAGAGCTGAGGTTAAAGGAATTGGCACCTGCCAGTTAATTATGCGTGGTGGACGCACTTTGTTCCTACATGATGTATTATATGCTCCGGAAATTCGTCGGAACTTAGTGTCTGTTTTAGTGTTGATTCGACTTGGTTTTAATTTGAACTTCCATAACAATGGTGTAGACTTGTATTTAGGTACGAGTTATTATGGTCGTGGTTATTTTCTCGATGGTTTTATTGTACTGGATGTTGATTCTGTAAATGTCAATGTTTGTTATTCCCACTTCACGTCTTTTACTTCGTGTGATAGTGATGTGAACGTATGGCATGCTAGGCTTGGTCATATTGGCCAACAACGAATGCAAAGATTAGCCAAAGAGGGCTTATTAGGCCATATTAAAAAAGTTGATTTGCCTATTTGCGAGCATTGCCTGGCGGGAAAAACAACAAGGAAACCATTTGGAAAAGGCAAAAGAGCTGATTTTCCTTTGCAACTTATCCATTCTGACATCTGTGGTCCAATGAATGTAAGAGCAAGGCATGGGGCTGTGTATTTCATCACATTCATAGATAATTGTACTCGATTTGGATATGTCTATTTGATTTCTCATAAATCTGAGGCATTAAGTTGCTTCAAGAAATTTATGAATTTAGTAGAAAATCAATTAGATAAGAAAATAAAAACGTTAAGATCCGATCGAGGTCGAGAATATTTATCTGATGAGTTCAGAAATTTATGTGATGAAAAAGGAATAGAAAGACAGTTGTCTATTCCATATACTCCTCAACAAAATGGTGTTGCCGAGAGGAGAAACAGAACCCTCTTGGAAATGGTTAGGTCTATGATGGCACAAGCTAATTTACCTATCACCTTTTGGGGTGATGTTTTATTAACTGCTGCCTATGTACTTAACCGTGTGCCTTCTAAATCAGTTACTTCCACTCCGTATGAGTTATGGACAGGTAGAAAACCCGAGTTAAGTTTTCTTAAACCTTGGGGTTGTGCTGCTTATACTCACGAGCCCTCTCACAAGTATGGGAAGTTGGGTCCTAGAGGCAAAAAGAGTATTTTTATTAGATACTCAGAGCACTCGAAAGGATATGTGTTTATAGGTGAGCAAGAAAGTGGGAGTATTACTGAATTTGAATCACGAGATGTCACATTCTTAGAGAATGAGTTTCCTAAGAAGGGCGAAATAGGTGAGGACTACTCACTTTTTGAAACCTTGGATCATGGTAATGACATTGATGAAGATCGTCCAAGTGGGAGCAATGTGAGAAATGAGGAATTAAATTCGACTCAATCTCAATTGCAATCGATTGGAGAGACGATACCGTCATTATCTAATCCAAGTGGGAGCGTAATGAAGAATGATGTGCCACGTGCACAATCTCCCGTACGGCGAACAAGTCGCAAAAGTGTTCCCCGACGACGTTTTGACATTGAAGGGGAAACTTTCATGATCGCTCCACAAGATGAAGATGAGCCAAGAAATGTAAATGAGGCTCTAAGTTGCCCTGATAAGGAAAAATGGATAGATGCAATGGAAGAAGAAATGGAGTCAATGAAATCAAACCATGTTTGGGAACTGGTTGATCTTCCAAAAGGACGCAAAGCTATTGGGAACAAATGGGTTCTCAAAATAAAGCGAAAAGCTGATGGCTCAATAGAAAGATATAAGGCTCGCCTCGTGGCGAAAGGGTATAATCAACAAGAAGGAATTGATTATGAGGAAACGTTTTCTCCTGTTGTGAGATTTACCTCAATTCGCCTTATTCTGGCAATAGTGGCAAGTATGGATCTTGAATTACATCAAATGGATGTAAAGACTGCTTTTCTAAATGGAGAACTAGACGAAGAAATTTACATGGAGCAACCCGTTAGCTTCATTATGAAAGGCCAAGAACAAAAAGTATGTCGACTTTTGAGATCGATATATGGGCTTAAGCAGTCTTCAAGACAATGGTATACACGTTTTCATAATGCCATAGTGGCATATGATTTTACAATGATTGATGAAGATCATTGCGTATATATCAAAGGATCCAAAGATCAATTTGTGATCTTATCATTGTATGTTGATGATATACTGATTGCTGGAAGCAATATGGAGTTGGTTAATACTGTTAAGAGTTGGTTATCGTCCAATTTTGAGATGAAAGATATGGGTGAAGCTGCATATATTCTTGGAGTTAAGATTTCAAGAGATCGTTCCAAGAGATTATTGTCTCTTTCGCAAGAGACTTATATTAATAAAGTTCTTGAACGATTTTGTATGCATGATTGTAAACCCATGGATACTCCTATTGCAAAAGGTGAAGGATTGAGCCGTCGGTTGTGTCCTAAGACTCCACAAGAGAAGGAACAAATGAAACGAGTTCCTTATGCCAGTGCTGTTGGGAGTTTAATGTACGCTATGATGTGTACAAGACCTGACATATGTTTTGCAGTTGGAATGGTAAGCAGATACCAATCCAATCCAGGTCAGGCACATTGGAAAGCCGTTAAAAGAATCATGAGGTATCTAAAGGGTACTGCTGATTATTCTCTGAGTTATCAAGGAAAGGATCTGCGACTTGAAGGCTACTCAGATGCTGACTGGGGAGGAGATTTAGACGAAAGAAAATCTACCTCTGGATTTGCATTCTTACTGAATAATGGCGCCATATCTTGGAGCAGTAAGAAACAAACATGTATAGCATTATCCACCATGGAAGCCGAGTTCGTGGCATTGTCAGTAGCAGTACAAGAGGGAGTTTGGCTTAAGAGATTTTTGGATCATTTAAGTGTTGTTGAACATGCTGCAAGCTCATTGTTAGTCAATTGTGATAGCCAAGCAGCAATAGCATACACGAAGGATCCGAAATATCATGGCAAGACCAAACATATAGATACCAAGTACAATTTTGTTAAAGACATGGTAGCACGGAAAGATGTGAACTTGCAGTACATATCTACGCATAGAATAATAGCAGATCCTATGACGAAGCCTATTCCTAGAGATATTTTTATTGGTCATGTAAAATCTCTAGGACTGCGTAGATGATAATGTACTGAATATTGTAATTTCCCTGAATGTTCACATTTAAATGAAATTGTTAATGTCTATGAATTTTATATTTATGCATCTTAATACTTAGTGTATTATATCAAGAAAGTATGTTAGACGGATAAGATTAACCCACTCACATGGGTAATCGCCTCTATTTACTGTGTGATAAATAGAGATGAGACAATTTTTAAGCTTATTATTTAGGTGATAATCGAGAGCTCAAGCTTAAAATATAAATGTCGCCTTAGCTAAGTGCTAAGATGAGGACATAACATTTACTATGTCCAAAAGTAAAATAGTCCACGTATTTTACTTTATCTGTCTTTGATGCCAGATGTGAGTTCTAATGGATTCTTAAGAAAAGTAGATACGTGAACTCAAGTTTAGACATTGAGTATGTCTAAACTATCATCTGTACGGTATTGAATGGAAAAACATACGCTCAATGGGAAATGAGTTAATACCGTAATACGTATTTCATACTACGTATGCATATGACGACCGATAAGAGTGGCAAAAGTTTTTGATCTCAACTTTGTGCCATGTGAGACTCTTGAGGATATGAGTTCCTCATAAAGTGCCCTCATGACTTTAACTTATTCTCAAAGTTTCTACTCAGTGTTCGCTATCTTAGGATGTTGCCAATGATCATGAATGATTCGATCTAATGGAGCATTTCTAGAAAAGCGAGCTGGACTGAAATAGAGAGGTTTAAGGAAAAAGGAAGATCAATTTGTTAATGATGTCACATCCTATTTTTGTATTCATAGGTCGACCAATTATGATTTTGAGTAAATCATAATTGTGAATACAATATACGAGATTCTAAAAGAGATCGAAAGAGATATAAATGTGACTGATTGATCTAGGGTACTGCATACTATATCTACTCGAAAACGTTATGCCCAATTTGAGCTGCTATGTATTCCTAACAGATGCATAGCAACGAGCTCTCGAAGTATGCTGGTCGCACGGATTATTTGCTGGTATGGATATTGCAAAGAAGAGAGAGTTATGTTTAGCCCACCATGTGCGAGTGGGAGATGATGGGTTTTTAGTAATTAAATGGGCCGCCCATGTTGGGCCAAACCCAGCCCATAAGCCTTAAATGAGCCCATGAAGGAAATAACCGCATATGGCAGTTATTTGTGGGAAGTGAAACTATACGTGAAGTGTGTGTTGTGTGTAGATGCACATCACTCATCAGAAACACACTTCACACAAAGAGAAAAAGCAGAAGAGGATTTGTTCTACAATCGATTCTCTCTCAAGTCTGCAATAGCGGCATTTAATCTGTGGCAAAGAGGTATGTTCGTTTTATGTAATATGCTTCGAACGATCAGTGATTCAAGTCTAGAATGGGCACGTTTTCCGTATTATAGTATTATGAATTCGGAATGCGTTTCCGTCAATTTTTTCCGCAATTTCAAGGAATTTGTTTCCTTCAATGATATATGCTGGTATAATCATTATTATCTAGTCGCCTACTTCTTCCATCATTAGATTTTATTTCCTTCTTTGGTAACTCCATGTATTCGCGTTATCGTACGGCGCTGAGGGCAGCTTTTTCCGTCTCTTTTGGATGTTATCGCTTTTCAATCCGTTTGGTAACTGCGGTGCACCCATGGCTACATATTGTGATGTTGCGGAGGCTTGCTAGAAACTTTTATTGCCCGCTTCGTTGTCCTTCGAAAGGTACATCCGTGTCGTGAACTTCGGAATCATGAAGTGGAAGTTAATGGTATTCCATGGGAGCGGGTTAATTGCGAAATGGGTTCGTTCTTAGTCTCCACTGAAGTAGTGGTTATTGGCCGTCGATGGATTGCCAGCTAGACTTTTGAGTACGATGATTTTTAGAAGTATGGCCTTGTTAAATAGAGACAGGGATGCTTGTAGAGGGGCGCGGGCACCAGGCAAGGGTGTCTTCGAGGGCGTTGAGCCGAGGGTGTTAATCAATTGTCGTTATGTTGCGCTGCTGTGCGTCTATTTAGGTCGGGGAGATGCAAATCGTATGTTTTGAAATGTGAGAGGGTATCCGATGGGAAAAGCAAAGAATGATTTTATTAATTATTAGAATGACGGAAACATGCATGCGCACACTTACACACTTGGAGACCGTGACGATCACCTTCCCACTGCTCTTTTCGGAGTTGGAGGGGGATCGACAACCTTTCACGATTGCGTCCGAAAGGACTAGTGATGGCGGTGCCTTTGTCCCTGCACTTTTTAGTTCTTTTACTTTTCCAAGGTTCCTCATGTTTCTGTTCATTTTGTGTGTGTATATATATATATTTGGCTGTCGTTTCATATCCCAAATTTGCCCAATTAACACCGAGAGAAAAAGGCTAGAACTCGAAGACGAGAAGAGTTGAGTTGATGTGTATGGACGGCTTGTGTTGGGCTA
Organism: Syzygium aqueum; assembly: GCA_031216185.1. Lineage (NCBI taxonomy): Eukaryota > Viridiplantae > Streptophyta > Magnoliopsida > Myrtales > Myrtaceae > Syzygium > Syzygium aqueum. The sequence goes on from CM062240.1 coordinate 3,031,557, forward strand.
AGGGAATGTTTGCTGTCGGCCTGAGTGGCTCAGCCAAAGTTGGGCCTTGTCACACAATCAGATTTCTATCATTTTGGCTCAAGTTCACGATGAGGTTGAGTTGAAGGATACGTTGAGAATTGGGAACATGCGCAACTTTGAAAGATAACATGTTAGGCCAACCAAATCGTTCCCAATGAATTATTCAAATACACTTTACCAAAAAATATTTGCATTTCGAAAAATTCCTTTTTACCTAAAGGGTTTTTGCATTTTTTCAAAAACTTTTCCCCAAAACCGAACCAAACGCACTCACAGTAAATATTGATTGCTTTTAGTAGTTAGGATTTGAGTCTGGATAAAATAACAAGTTGTACTATTCGATGTTTGGGAACGTCCTCCAGACCGGACAAATCCGGACACATCCCGATAAAACATCGGATGAAAAATCCTGAGCGGGATAAATTTGAATTGGATAAGAAATCTTTTAATAAAAAAAAACTTCACAAAAGAAGAAGAGATTGTAGGCGTGATGCAACAGGTCTTTCAAGTTGCGCACAGGCGTTTGCATCATCGGGTCTTTGAGATGCCCTCTGGTTGTTCCAAAGAAAGTTCTCTTGCTCTTGTTCTCTTGTTGAACTCATTGAAGCAGTGCTTGCACCGCCTCAAACATTGGTGGCGGGAAATCCGGCTCCGCCTGCACCGCCTTATCGATAGAGTGATGAATATCATAGTGGACAAAAGTAGGACTCCGCCGCGCGACGCCAGAATCCTCACGGAGGACACTGAACATCTCAAGGGAAGAGGGGGAAGATGCTGATGAAGAGGCTGTAAATCCTCAGCATGGCCGACAAAGCGGACCTCAGTCAGTCCGAGGCGACGCAAAGACAATGCCTGTAGTCGCTTGAAATTCCCTTGCCCACTCTCTTTGTTGCAATCTCAGATTTATGAATCCGTGTCGCTGCCGCACGGCGATGTTGCTGGTCACCGTTTTTTATCGTGGCCACTGTGGGGGCGATGGCCACTATTCCTAAATCTAAGGTCTTTCCTTAGCTTTGAATTAGTCAAATTTTCTCATTTTCAACTTTAAAATTTAATAAAATATTACATATTTTTTAGTTTTATCTTGAAATATACCAAGCACTTGATACAATTATGAGCATTTAATATCTCAAATTATCCTATTATATCCTAACCATTATCTCAACCATCAAACACGACTGTCGGATTTCAGATTAGTTTCCTTCTTAACCTTGCCCGCCCCCATCGAAAGCTCAAAAGCAAGCATCTATCGCCGACGTGACGTGACGTGACGTGACGTGACGGGCCAATCGCGTCGCCCGGGTGCGGCTCACGTGCGATTCAACTGAGCCGTCGCTAAACGATGGGAAAAGGCCGTCTTATTGATGGGCTTGATTGCACCAAAAAAGCTTCTTCGTCCCGTGCATCCCCGCGACCTGACGTGTCGGGCGAGAGCAACGTCGGTTCCGATTCGCGGGGATCTACGTCGTACCAGCCGACACGACTGTGTACCTCGTTGTCTGTCGCAAAAGCAGTCACCTTTTTCAAATTTTCAAACCCCGAAAAATATCAATGAGAGCTAATAAATGCCGTAACGCCATGATCGATCGGTCGGCCGTCGTCGTCGTCGCTGAAACTCCCATACAAAAATCCTGCCGTCCCTCCACGCGCACAGCGACAACCTCTCTCTCTCTCTCTGTCGTCGTGCCGGCCTCAATATCTCTGCGACCGGTTCAAATCGTTGAAGAGAGCTTCGACAAAACTGTCGCGCACTAACCCAGTCTTCGCCCCCGTCTCCGTCCTCGGCATTTCGCGTTCCGCGAGATGAGCGTGTCCTGAAGGGAAGGCGTCGGGGCGATCACGAGAGCCATGGCCACGAGCTTCGGTTCGAGGGCGCCCCACAATCAGAGGGCGAGCAACGGCGCTCATGGCTCTTCTTCTTCGTCGGCGTCGTCGGCGGCTCCGGCGGCGAGAAGTAACGGCAATGCAAGCCAGGGACAGAGCAATCGCCCCAAGGCTCCGGGCTCCAGGCGCTCCGTCACCCCTAACTCCCGAGCGCACGCCAATGCCGGCGCCGACGGAGGTTAGCTTTCCTCCCTCCGAGATTTGAGCACAATGCATTTTTGGCTTCTGGGTTGACTTGGGTGGGACGGGTCGGTGCTCTGACCTCGGTGGGAACTGAGTTTAGCTTGAGCTCGACTTGATCAAGTGTTTCGTGACTCGAGTTCGGCTTCGGGTCAACTCCGAAGAAATTTTTGATTTGAAGCTGGAGCTCGAAGTCGAAGTTGAAATGCCGTTTCCGCAGTAGAAAGAAAGAATGAAGCTGGTCCTATGCTACCATGTAACTGTAGTTGAGATATGGAAAAGAATAAAGCTGACAACTTGAGTGATTTCATGGCTATTTAGTACTGCTCTTTAAACTCAGCTTCAAAAAGAGTGCATGCACATCGAGTCATGTTGTCTATTGACTCTACTTCTTTAGGTTGGCATCACATTCTTTTATCAGCCGTGAAGTTGTTTCCAATGGTTTTCAAATCTGAATTTGAAAGTAGGAATTGCGACCGCAAAATGATTTTGCTGATTAAAGCTCGCTTTTTTATCGTAATTTCCATGATTAAGTGATTATTCAGGTGCTCATGGCAATAGTCCATTAATTAAATAACTTTGTGCAACAAATAGTCTGTGATGCTCGGAACATCAGTTTTTATGATTTGGGGCACCGATTCAAGCTGGAGATCCCTTAGCCACCACGTATTCTCTCCTGCTACATTTTTTACCTTACTTGGACCATGAAGCTGCTGAAAATAATATTAAAGTCATCAAACATTTGCATTTCAATTAGTCTGTGCACATATTATCAATAAGTTTGATTTCGTTTCATTTGATTATGAAGTTTGACGAACAATATAATCTCCTGCAGTTGAGAGATTGATGCATTTTTTCTGTTGCCTTTATCTTCTCAAGTTCTCAAGTTAAAGCTTGTTGGAATTACAGATTCAGGCAGGGTTAGAGTCGCTGTCAGACTTAGACCAAGAAACTCAGAGGATCTACTCTTGGACGCTGACTATGCTGATTGCGTCGAATTGCAGCCTGAGGTTGCTTATCTCTATTTAAAACGCAGACATATGGCTTTTCTGAGTTGGCACTGAATATCTGTACTGCAGTCTTACCTGATGAACATAATGTTTTGCAAGGAACATCGGTACAGCCTTTGAGCTAAGTTAAATTTTTGTGCTTTCATGTAGATGAAGCGGTTAAAGTTGAGAAAAAACAATTGGAATTCTGAATCATATAGATTTGATGAAGTCTTCACGGATACTGCCTCCCAAAGACGTGTTTATGAAGTGGTAGCAAAACCTGTTGTTGAGGTAAGTAACTTAAGTGTGTGAGCATCTTGAAAGTGTTGTGTATATGCAAATTGAAAGTGTGTACGTGGCACTAGCCTTCTGTCACAGGAACTCTATTATGGGATAACTTTATTTGTTGTTTCATTTTATAACGTCGGTGTAGAGCAATTTTGGTGGAGGGGTTTATCTCAGAATTTGTCAGTGACCAAGTTAATATGGCCCACTATTTGAGTCTCCAATAAATATTTCATCATATGCATATCCAACTTATATATATAAACTATGTAATCTATAGGTGAGGGGTTGATAATCTCTGTTTACATAGGAAAAAGAGTGATGGACGTATTAACTCATAATTAACTTGCCAATAACATGATCCCCCAATCCTTTGGAATCATCTTCAAGAAAGGCCCACAGAAAACTCTAAATAGACTTGGACCCTATGCTTCATAAAAAGCATAGATTTATCGCTAGAGCAGAGCAGAACCAGCACAAGTGTATAACCGGGTGTCATTTACTAAGTTTGAATTAAATCTAAGATGTTCTTACACTTTCCATGCTGGATTACTATGCCATTCAAAAAATTGAGTATCAGATTTTGAAATTTTGGATGACAAGAGTGCGCTTAGAAGTTATAACTTTTTGGGGCTATATAGTGGTCTAAGTGTGCTATCGGAATTTTTCTCTCTCTCTTCTTTTCTTTTCTTTTTTTTTTTGGGGGGGGGGGGATAATGGAAGGCTTAGATCTGTCAGTGATTTTTTCTTTTCCTGCAGAGTGTTTTGAGTGGCTACAACGGGACTATCATGGCTTATGGTCAAACTGGCACTGGTAAGACGTACACAGTTGGGCGACTAGGCAAAGATGATGCATCAGAGCGTGGTATAATGGTTAGAGCTTTAGAGGACATCATTTCTAATATTTCTCATGCTTCCGGTAGCGTGGAAGTATCCTATCTGCAGGTAATTAAGTTGACATGTGATGCAGTAACTGTCATGTTTTTTTCGGCTAGAACAGAGCTTACTGCCTAGCAAGAAAAACTGATTTATCAGCAATGTGCCATCTTATTTAAGTTTATAAGCTAGATGGATTTTGGAAGTTTTTAGTCTACTTAATCAAATAACTATTCTACTCTTGGTTGACCAAGGTCAGCCTTATGAGGCTTAATGGCTTATGCCTTGGAGCTCTATTTCTTGTGATTATTTAAAGCACAAACTTGTGATATGAACTGCTTTAAATGCCAGCCACATTAATATGCTTTGTACTGAAACTAAGGTCCTGTCACCCAGTATATCATACATGAATAGCTTCTGTCTGTTTCTTGTCTTTCTGCATGCGTCTCTGGTTGATTACGCAATACTTGGTCACGGCTTATTCTTGATCAAATAGACACACAGGTTTTAATTGTAAATTACCTCCACTAATTTCTTTTTTTTTACTATTGCTTCTCAGTTATATATGGAATCCATACAAGATTTGCTTTCCCCAGAAAAGATTAATATTCCCATTACCGAGGACCCCAAAACTGGGGAATTGGCACTGCCTGGAGCCACAGTAGTTAATGTTCATGGTGTCGATCATTTTCAAGAGTTGTTGCAAGTTGGTGAGGCAAATCGTCATGCAGCTAATACAAAGCTAAATACTGAATCTTCACGCAGTCATGCGATTCTCATGGTGGGCATTTTCTATTGGTTTTATAGAATCATTGTACCTTAATTTCTAGAGGACCTTTTTGGTTCTTTTAATTGACGTGATGTTAACACTGAAGGAATGATTTTTAATCCTAGGTCAATGTTCGAAGATATGTTGATGGTCAAGATAAAGATGAGACCAATCTCCAGGAAAGGGATCAGACTAATTTACCTCATAGCAAGCCCATTCCTATAGTTCGCAAAAGCAAATTGCTAATCGTGGATCTTGCTGGATCAGAAAGACTAGATAAATCTGGTTTGTGACTATCCTATAATATGTTCTTGGAAGCCACTATTTCCTGATCCTTTGGCGACACTCACATTTGATACTGAACATATCTTTCATTGATTGTTATAGAGTTGTTTCCTGAAGTTTCCATGGCAAATCCACTGTGTTGCAAGTTCTACACTTTTCCTACTTTTTATGCTTGTCCTTAGGAATTTGGGCGTCCTGTAAAAGTACTTTATGTATTTTATTGTTATTGATGCAGGCAGTGAGGGCCATTTGCTTGAAGAGGCTAAGTTTATTAATCTTTCTCTCACTTCTCTCGGCAAATGCATAAATGCCTTGGCTGAGAACAGTGCACATATACCTTTCAGGGACTCTAAGCTGACAAGATTGCTTCGTGATTCATTTGGAGGTGCATGAATACAACTTTCAGCTATCCATTCCTAACTTAATACTAGCTTCCTAGAGATTGAAAACAACTCTGAAAACTTTGTTTGTGACACTGACCTTCTAGTTACTAAATTAATATTCAAATCATTTAATTTAGTGCATTGTCTTACTTCAATCTTCAAATATTAAATATGCATTTACTGCCAGACTTAGTTGCGAGACATACCATATCCTTCAATCTTCAAATATGTATGTACATAGTTTTTACATTTATCTCTATACATCACTGGTTGTGAATGTAACAACAGCTTCTCGGTGCTTTTCCATGTGCAAAATAATAGCTTCATCCGATTACATGCTATCATTCTTTCATTAATGTTTTTTTTTTTTTTAAGATTTGAGTGTGCTATGAACATCCTAGATGAATGATTCAGTTAAGAATTGGTTATTCAAGAGTATCTCTGCAAACCTTCTTTCTCAGCTTGTCGATAGTTTTTATGTGATAGGTTCAGCAAGGACCTCACTTATCATAACGATTGGGCCATCTGCACGACATTATGCTGAGACCACTAGCACGATTATGTTTGGGCAGCGGGTGAGATAGATAAGAGTTCATTATGCAAAAATACTGCAAATCATTGTGCTCACATTGGTAGTAGACAATCAATAGCTTCTGAAGTTGAATTCTGATATTTATTATGATAATGAGTTCATCGTCACACCTGTATCGCAATAAGTTCCTCTATTGGACGGAGAACAATCAGAACCGCATTACTTAAAGTTTAAGGTTTTCTTTTCCTATCTGTGAATCCTGGTTTCATTTCAGATGAGAAGATTTTCATTGTGTCAATTTTAAGTTTGGTTGAATTAATTAGAAGATACAAATATCACTCTGTATATGTCTAAGAAGATGATGATTATGGTCTAACTACTCTTATCCGCCATACAGAGCTGATTTCTGAGAATATTTCTTTTGGTTTTTACCTTTGTTGAGAAGATCATGACAGCAGCTGTAAAACAACATAACTACAAGTGACTTATATAAAATGATAAGAATGGTCCACTGATGGTTGTCGAAGATGTGCTGAAGGAATGCTGCTCTAGAAAGTCAAGCTGAAACTGGAAAGTGCTGAAGAAAAGAGGGAAAGAAAAGAATCCACTAGAGAATAACATAAACACATGGATATCCTTATTCTGTGTGTGTGTGAGTGCAGGTGGGCATATTCATGCACATGGCGTTGAGTATATGCATGCCGACTGCACGTATGTCTCTGTATTAATGCAAGTGGATTTGTATATGTGTGTATACATACATCATCTGCCAATCTCTTTTATTAAGCTTGATTATGAGTTGCTTTTGCAGGCAATGAAAATTGTTAATATGATGAAACTCAAAGAAGAATTTGATTATGAAAGTTTATGCCGTAAGTTGGAGAGTCAGGTAGACCACCTTACTGCAGAAGTGGAGAGGCTGGAAAAGTTGAGAGAGAATGATAAGGGCAAACTGGAGAGACAGCTTAAGGAGTGTGAAGACTCTTTTTCCGGGGCAGAAAAAAGTCTAATGAAAAGGTCCGAGGTAGTTGACTCTAATGCTAGTGTTACAGCTTCATTTAATATAATGACACCTTTTTATCACTGGTTCAGATTAGTTTCCTATCTCCTTGTCCAGTTTGTCTCTTGGAATAAGTACAGTTTTCTTATACTTTCTTGAAATGTCTTTTCGGTGATGCTTCTTCATTTTCTTCCAGTTCTTAGAAAAGGAAAATGATCGTCTGGAGTCAGAGATGAAGGACATTTTATTTGAATTAAACCGCCAAAAAGATCAGAACGGTCTGATGCATAACAAGATTTCAGAGCACCAAGCAAATATAAATTACATCCAGGTACCTCCTTTATTCAAATGCTTTACTTCTCTGAAGACATTTCCTCTTTCCTCACTATGTTGTTGGTGCCTTCTTACTGAACATTCCATATCATGGTAGTTCTCTTTAATAAAATACGGGACAATGTAGCAGCATGAGAGGGACTTGCTATCAGTTTTTCTAAATTGACTGGCGTTATGCTCTGAGAAGTTAGTGTAATTTTCCTGCAAAATTAGTGTTGATGCAATTAACTTTTGTTCGACCTGCAGTAAAACTCATAGGTTGAAAATGCTCAACTAACTTGTCTATGAAAGGCACAATTTCTTAATTTTTTATCATATTGAAACCAATTCAAGTTCTTATGTAACCTGCAGACCTACTTTCCTAAAGCAAACTTGCATGCAGCCAGAGCACGTGCACCTGGTCACTGTTGGGAAAACTACTTGATTGGATGCTAAGGAGTTGGCTTTTGAATCACCATCTCAAGTGTTAATTTAAACGTCACATGACTAAGACCTAGTGACCTATGCCTCCTTATGTTCAAGAGAGGACCAACACAACCTGAACTTCTTTCCCCAGTAGGCATAGGCAATCTCTTTACTGGTGTAGTTACAACTAGTCTCCTTATGAGATTTTAAAGCTTAAAACTCACCATTATTCTCTTCTTGGAAGCTTGCACATTTCATCTATTCTTAATTGACAATGTCAGCTCAGCAGGTTACGTTTGACCCCAGAGCATAGGCTTGATGTCAGGCCGGGCTCTTCCACATCTATACCCATACACTACTGCCATTTAAAGCCTACCCAATCAACTGAAAAGTGACGCTTGGTGCAAAAGATAACAAAAAGGAAAAAAATGGATCTGGGCAGGCTAGGTAAGCTGAATTTTTGAAGGCCCAGGCCAGGCTTGTCCATCGCAAACTCTGTATCCAGGATTTGGCTATGCTCAATACTAAAGGCAAAAGCACTAGACCAAGCTTAATAAGGTGATTGGCAGGTGTGTCAAGCCTCGAGGTAGCCAACCCTACGGTGGAAGTGGATAGATTGGGCGAGCCCCATTTAACCTGATTTGACTGTTCAATCCAGCTCCAGTAGCCAGCTTGTGTGTTTTCCCATTAACTTTATGTCTTTTTTCGGTTTGCCGGGGGCATAGTGCTGAAAATATTGTCAATGACATGTGATAGAGGCTGGGTCTTGAAAATAACCCTTGTAATCCTGCTAATTTTCGTAGTAAAGTCTGTATATTGAGAATCAGCGACCTATGTTTTTCTCCTCATGGAATGCCTTGTTGGTTGTAATACTTCTATAGGTAATGGTTTCGGTTGCTGAGATAAAAAATGAATAATGTGGTCACAATGCTAATTCCTAATCCTGAAACCCATTCTTTCAAGGGTTAGTGTCCTAATGTTTAAGTAAGTGTGGAAGTAGGAAAAGATATAACACAAAAAGAGCAAACCCCGACATGAAATTTTAGAATGTTTGCTTTCCTTGATTTTATAGAATTATACAAAGGCATATGCAAACCATTAACTCTTCCATAAAAAAGTGAGACTAACCAATGAAGTCACTTGTGTTGTTACCTTTGTTTGGGTTATCTTGCTAGACCATTGTATGGCTTGGCCAGCACAGCAGTAAGTTAAACCATATGGATGTCCAGAAGGAAGCTTGACAGCTGTCTTTCCCATTTTACATGCATGTGCTTCATGATATTTTGTTCTGTTACATTTATTAGACATCCTTGGACTTGGTATCAAACATAAACGGTTACGTGCAACTCACTTACTGTAATTCAGCCCGTTACTATAAACAAATTCTTTGTGGCTCTTAGGAGCAGCAGCATCTAGAAGCATCTACTTATCAGATCGTACTAGCAGATACCACACAGATGTATGAGAAGAAAATAGCAGAGTTGATTAGGCAATCAGAAGAAGACCGTTCCTGTGCCATGAATGCCGAGGAACAATTAGACCGTATGAAGGAGCTTTTGAGTGATCATCAGACAACTATTCAGGTTGGTGAAGAAAAAACGTACTATTGGAGTATCTTTAATTAGGCATGCCCTGTCATGATTTTTAGAATGCATACAAGCAACGAGATGAATTGAGATAGTAGGATCTCCTGTATGATACTAGAACGTATACTATAATTTCACATCCAGTTATCTCAGAAACTAATATTGCGAAATTTGCTAATTTGCTATGCTTATTTTGGATAGTCTTTTTTATTTTAAATTATTTGTAACTTTTGCAACATTCTGAAGGCAGTTTTTTTCCCCAATATTAGCAACATGAGATGGAACATTGTTCTTATCAGAAGACACTCGATGAAACTACTCAGAGGTATGAGAAGAAAATTGCTGACCTAATGAAGCAATTAGAGGACAAACATGGCCGTTTTGAAGCAGTTGAAGAGCAACTCAATTTGGCGAACAAGCTTTTAAGTGATTCTCAGAGCTCCATGCAGGTTTATTTCTTGACTAGCCTTTTCCTTTATAGCGGCACTTAAATGAGTCAAGTGGAAATAGAGGAGCACTACTTCAATAATTTACGCTTCATGTAACAATTTTGAGTAATGTCCCTTTAGTTAGTAATTTGCCTTGGGATGTCCAAAATACAAAGTTCTGCAGAGTACACTCTCCAATAAATAAAAATTCTAAAGATTTAATATTCTAAGTTTTTGTTAAATAGTATATGGTGTTTCGTTATAAGATTCTCTCTCTCTCTCTCTCTATAAGATTTACATTTTCAAGTTATCGAAAAATATTTAAAAGAGTACAAGATAGTAATTTGGCACCCGACAAGGCTTTAGAACATGCACAATAGACCTTGTTGTTATTTTGAAGGCATCTTATATGTAGCTGAACCAGTTCCTGAAGAGAACTCATTAGCATATCTTCAGTCATAAATTTTCTGTTGGTTCTCCATATTGGCATCTTCAATTATTCTGTCATGCCTGAACTAGGAGGGAAAGTATCGAGAGAGGATTTTCTACTTGAGTCTTGACAAGTACCTGGAAAAATATGTATTTTTCAACTTTATTCAATAGATCGGTTTATATTTGAACTAGGATATCTCTGTGAAGTTTCATAATTGCATTTTCTTTACATTCTACTGTTACTTCATCATCAGATATGCATAATGATTCTATCTTAGCTTGATGTTGTATATCAAATTGATTCTCTTGGAAATGATGTTGCTGATATTTAAGTCTTGTTAATTAAGGGGGAAATTTTTAATCTTTCTTGGACCATTTTCATTATAGCTCTGTTGTTATTTTCATGTTTAGGGGCAAAAAGAGATCAACGAACTCAACATGAAGTTAGAAGAGATGCACAAGCTTCATGAGGAAGGTGCAGATGAACTTCAATTCAGAAAAGCGGGATACGAAGCTCTTTTACATGAGAAGGTGTGGTGGACAAATTTCCTAACAAATTTTCCCTATTCAAGTATTACTTTAGTGCAATTTGAGCCAACCCATGACGGCTCAAATAATCACATGCAAGATAATTCCCGGTGGAGTTAAAGACTTAAACTGATTTGTTACATGCTTATTGCAATGAAAGGTAAAGTTAACGGAAGACCTTCATACGATGAGGGAAAGACTTCTACAAGAAGAAAAGCAGAGGAAGAATATTGAAGATGAGCTAACTAAGGTAAAGAAGCTTGTAGCTGATAACGAGAAAGATCAAAAGGTAAGTTGAGTTGGAATTCATAGAGAAAGGACACTCTTTTGGTTCTGGACTAATATGGGCAACAATTATACAGGAGAAGCAACTAGACATGAAAGAAAATGTTGGTAAAGGGTCTTCACCAAATGGTTCTATGGGGGTTCTCCATAAGTCAAACCCATTTAAGGAGACACAATCAAGTCAGAGGACCACGATTGCGAAAATATGCGAAGAAGGCAAGATAGATCCCAATATATCTCACAGCTTAGACCTGTAATTTTCTGTTAATCTCAAGGATGACCACAACTTACAATTTGTTTCTTTGATGAAGTTGGTATGGAAAAAATATTAGCATTATTAGCATCCGAAGATATCGATGTCCAAATTCATGCCGTGAAAGTGGTGGCTAATCTTGCTGCTGAAGGTATGTAAAGTATTGCCAATAATTTCTAACTTTCAGTGATTGTGTGTGTCAGTCCTACCTGTCTAGCACTAGTGGCACCCTCAATTGGGATTGCTCAAGTTCTTTTTGAAGATTGGGCAACATTTGATTTCTCAATAGGGCTTGTAATAATAATTGCTGAGGAAAAAAGGCATTATAATGACTGAAACATTCTTCTTTTGTTGACTTTCCTAAGTGAATACGAAGATTGTGCTGTGGTTGAGTGTTAACTGGTAAGTCAAGGATGAGAGTAAAGGAGAGGAAGTGGTCTAACAATCACTTAATGATGTTTGGGACTTGTCTATCTTAATGACTTGCTAAGTTAAATGTGGTTAAAAGAATGTGAAAATATGGAGGCTGTCCATCCTTTTGTAAGTAGAAACTGAATACTTGGGAGATTTGCTACATTAAGATATTTGTATTTGCTAGGAACATGAAGATTTATGTTGGTCAGTTATTAACGTTGGAATTTCATTTTTCTTTTTTATTGTTGAATGGGATTACAAATCCTATAAATATATTGTTACGTCATTAGGGAACCATTTCATGCAAAGCTTTTCTTATTATGATAAGGAAAAAATATTAAGGAGTAGCAATGGGACACTTGATAAATGTTTTAGTACATGTTCTTTGGAAACTTAAATTTGACTGTGTGAAGTGACTTTATTAAATTGTGTAAGTCTTCCATTTTGGAAGTGTCTTGGATAGTGTTATTTTCATTTTACTCAACTAGTGCCCTAGGGTATTTGTTAACAAGATCCATATAATAAATCTAAATAGTTTGCAAAGTCTAAATCTTTCAAAAAAGTTATGCAGGATAACAACATTTAGGAGGTAACCTGACTAATAAATTTTATCAACATGGAGATACGTACATGGGGATTGTCAGTGGCTCAACTAATCATAATACTATCAATATGACAGAACAGTTATGACCAGATTTCTTTCCTCGTCAAAATTCTTGATCACTGCACGAGTTGTTTCATGGTTTCTGCATGATTTTATAGTTAAAGTAATGCTCAATATTAAGAAACTCCTCATATTTCTAGATCTATAAGTAAATTTTGCCGGGTTCCTTTGTCAGTTGGTTTTGTCTTTTCTCGTTTGTATTTCTTGAGAATTTTCCTTTTCTTATGTGATTTTCGACAGCATGGCCAAGTCTGTCCTTCCAGTAAGTCTTCATGTCCACTAAACTGACATGGTGGTGGATCTAAAATTCCAGAGCATATGAATTTGGTTATGAGGGAAAGGAGTCTAACCTATATTCTTAGAAATTCCCAAGAATTGCATCCATCGCTATCGTTTTCCAAATTGGGAGTACACAAATTTTTACTATCTAATCTGCCAGACCATCTAGCATGCTAGGTGATGTACCTGATTTGATGCTCTGACCTCAATGTTATTTGTACTTCCAGACATTCATCAAGAAAAAATTGTGGAAGAAGGAGGCTTGGATGCACTGCTTATGTTGTTGCAATCATCACGAAATGCAACTGTGCTTAGAGTGGCCTCTGGTGCCATTGCCAATTTGGCAATGAACGGTATTTCAAGTTCTTCACATATTTTTATTTTAACATTGTGGCTTCTACTTAACATGTTGCTAATTGAGTCTTTTTTTTAACAAGTATCAAGTCTTATGCAGTTTCTTTGATTGAAATGGTGTGCTTTATCATTGCTGGTAAAAGCTTGCAGAAGACAATGTAGTGATCTACTGTTATTGACTCTAAGCAGTAAAAGTTTTACATGAAAAGTTTGATTGAAATGGTGCTTTATCATTTTCCTGAACTTGCTACTGATTTTCTGTGAGATAACTGGTTAAAAAAATTCAGAACACCTTACTCAGTGAAGTAGAACTAGCTTATACACGATGAAGATTTTAAGAGCAAAGAACTAACGATAGCTGATATTAACTGCGATTTTTCAAAGAAGAACAATGGTTTCTTCCATTTCTTATTTTTTATCATACTTACATAACACTTAAATAGGGCCTATAATAACTAGAAAATAGCAAGAAATACAAAACAGATTTCCTACTTCTTAATTCTAGCGATTTACTTCCTAATCCTGAGGATTCTAGAATAAAAATAAACGGAAACAAAATATTCAAAATAAATGGAAACAAAATATTCCTATCTCGGGATTTTCTCCGAGATCTTCGAGATTTTCTTCTAATTCTTCAACACCCCCTCTCAAGTTGGTGCGTAAATGTCTATCATGCCCAACTTGCTGATGAGAGACTTAAAGTTAGGTCTGAACAATCCCTTTGTAAGAATGTCAGCTATTTGTTGTGTTGTTGGCACGAATGGCATACAAATAGCTCCTGCATCAATCTTCTCTTTGATAAAGTGTCTGTCAATCTCAACATGCTTGGTTCTATCATGTTGCACTGGATTATGTGCAATGTTAATTGCAGCCTTGTTGTCACAGTACAACTTCATGGGCATTTTCACTGATACTTTAAGTTCTTCTAGTACTCGTGTTAGCCACAACATCTCACAAACACCGTGGGCCATTGCTCGGTATTCCGCTTCTGCACTGCTTCATGCCACAACATTCTGTTTCTTACTTCGCCAAGTAACCAAGTTCCCCCATACATATGTACAATATCCTGAAGTCGACCTTCTGTCAGTAATTGACCCTGCCCAGTCTGCATCCGTGTATGCTTCAATGTCCCGTTGAGTAGATTTTTTGAACAGCAGACCTTTTCCGGGTGTGCTCTTTAGGTATCTTAGGATCCTGTACACAGCCTCAAGATGTTTTTCATTTGGAGAGTGCATAAATTGGCTTACCATACTCACAGCAAAGGCAATATCTGGCCGAGTATGTGACAAATAGATCAGTTTCCCTACTAGCTTCTGGTATCTCGATGTATCAACAGGAACCCCATCTTTGTCATCTCCAAGTTTCTGATTGGGATCTATAGGAGTTTCTGCTGGTCTACAACCACTCATCCCAGTTTCCTTTAAAAGATCTAGGACATATTTCCTTTGTGAAACTACAATTCCCTTTTTCGATCGAGCTACCTCCATTCCAAGGAAATACCTTAGAGTTTCCAAATCCTTGATCTCAAACTCAGAAGAGAGACATTCTTTCAACCTGTTCATCTCAACAATATCATTCCCAGTGAGAATGATGTCATCCACATACACTATCAAAGTTGCAACCTTCCCATCGCAAGAATGGTTTACAAACATGGTATGATCAGCTTGTCCTTGAACATACCCTTGTTTCTTCACAAAATGAGTGAACTTCTCAAACCAGGCCCTCGGTGACTGTTTCAGTCCATATAATGACTTCTTCAATCTACATACCTTTGATCCAAAACTTCTATCAAAGCCCGGGGGGAAATCCATGTATACTTCTTCCTCCAAATCTCCATTCAAAAAAGCATTCTTCACATCTAGTTGTTGCAAGGGCCAATCAAGATTGGCTGCAAGTGACAGGAGCACTCTTACAGTAGTTAGTTTTGCAACTGGAGCAAAAGTTTCAAAGTAATCAATCCCATAGGTCTGGGTGTATCCTTTTGCGACCAACCGAGCTTTATATCTTTCAAGAGATCCATCGGATCTATGCTTGGTTGTAAATACCTACTTGCATCCAACTGTGATCTTTCCCTCGGGTAGATCCACTATATCCCACGTTCCATTTTTTTCTAGAGCTTTCATCTCCTCAAGAATTGCTTCCTTCCACTCAGGAACCTGTAGAGCATCCTGCACAGTTTTCGGAATCTCCACACAAGACAATGTTGAGGTGAAGGCACGGAAATTGGGTGAAAGGTTTTTGTAAGACACATAATGAGACATAGGATGTTTGGTTCAAGACCTAACTCCTTTTCGGATAGCAATAGGTATGTCAAGTTCATCAGGTTGGATAGATTGAGTTGGAACATTACCTGGTGACTCTATGGAGTTCTGGTCATGCCCCGGTTCGGACTCATGGCACCTTAAGGGAGCAGGAGACTCATTTCTTTGAGTTTTGTCTCTTCTCGTGTAGACTTGAGAATAGGATGGAAGCTCTGCATTCTGGGTACTAGTTTTGCACTTGTTATGTTCACAAGTAGGATTCGATGATAATATAGGTGGACCCGAATTTTCATTATTTAAAATACTTGGTTCAAAATCTGGTATAAGAGTTGCGGAAATATGATCTTTAGGAAGAGGTTTTTCAGGTTCTAGACAAAAAGAATCTATGATGGAGTTGTGCGAATCTGCACTTTCTTTCCCCCTCTGAAGATGAGCTCCAAAAAAAGGTGTTGATTCAAAAAAAGTGACATCCATGGTGATAAACATTTTTTTGGAAATCGGGTCAAAGCATTTATACCCTTTTTTATTAGGTGCATAACCAACAAACACACATCGTTTTGCTCTAGGATCAAGTTTCCCCCGATAGTTTTGCTCTAGGCCTGCAAGAAACATGTATACTCTATCATTCTCTTCTCTCTTCATTTGGCTCTTACAATCAGCTGGACTTTCCCACGTATCATCATAGCATTGATCTAATTCTTGCCACAAGGTCACCATTTCATTGTAGTAAATAGTGACCTCACGATCCCCTTGCTTCAATTGCCATAGCTTTGTCTTGAGTTCAAAGATCTGGGAAGAATTTTCCAGATCAGAATATGTTTCTCTCACAACGTCCCACACATCTATAGCGGTCGGAAGGAATAGGTGAGGTTTTCCAATTGTTGGCTCCATAGAATTGATTAGCCAGGCAATCACTAAGGAGTTCTCAGATCTCCAAATCTTCCAAGACGGATTGCTTTTTTCTGGTTCCTTCACCTCGCTGTTAAGTGGCCTAGCTTCCCTCTGCCATCAATTGCTAGTTTCACCGATTGAGCCCACTCCAAATAATTTTGGCCATTCAATTGGTGAACTGTCAATAGCAGGTTGGAGTTCTGGGAGAATTGCTCTCCACCATTACTCGATTGTGCAGAGAGATCAGCTGGGTTGTTCTCTAGCATGACACCTAAAGGAGTGGTGTTCCTACTAGCTCCGGTCATCGCCGTTTTCACCATAGTAAGAGCCGGATTTAAAACCAAGCTCTGATACCATGCGATTTTTCAAAGAAGAACAATGGTTTCTTCCATTTCTTATTTTTTATCATACTTACATAACACTTAAATAGGGCCTACAATAACTAGAAAATAGCAAGAAATACAAAACAGATTTCCTACTTCTTAATTCTAGCGATTTACTTCCTAATCCTGAGGATTTTGGAATAAAAATAAACGGAAACAAAATATTCAAAATAAATGGAAACAAAATATTCCTATCTCGGGATTTTCTCCGAGATCTTCGAGATTTTCTTCTAATTCTTCAACATTAACATTCACTTTGAATTTCGGTAGAGCTAAAGGTTTGTACTTTGCTTCCCGAAGCAGTATTCAAAGGGTAACAGACAGAAATGTCTTTGACTTATGACATCAAAGTCCCATGTACATTCCGTTCTATGCTGTATTGGGGTTCTCACTTATCACGTTCTCACTGGGTATAGCCACTTGCTAGTCAAAAGATAGGAAAATACTTTTTAGAAGCTTGAAAGCCATCGTGTAGACTTTCTGACACATCATGCTTTGACCTGTGGATTTTGCATTTTGAGAGTAACAATGATAATCATGACCATCTCAGTCGAGAAAATTGGGGAATAATCTTTACATTGTACTATGTATTTTTTCTAATTTCTTTCTGATTTTTTTTGAATTTTTTTTATCACTTCTGAGATAAAGTTGAATTTGGAATCAGATAGTGTTAGCAGTTTTAACTGAAGCCATCGAACCGGTTTGTTCAACCTCTCCAGATTTGAAAGCTTGGTGCAAATTGTTCATCCCACTGGTGTAGTGTTCCAATTGCATTTCATTAACTCATTATCTCACTAACTCCAACTCATGTGCTTGTCCATGTTAGAGTTGAACCAAGGCTTGATAATGAGCAAAGGAGGCGCTCGGTTACTTGCAAATGTAGCATCTACAACAGACGATCCGCAGACTCAAAGAATGGTGGCTGGTGCAATTGCTAACTTATGTGGAAATGGTGAGCTGAAGTTATCTTTGACACAAGTCCAATGCTTTAGTCTATCATGTGCTCTCCACTACACCACATCGATAGAGAGTGTCGTGCCAAAACATATTTCTTTTTTCGTAGTCACTCCCTGGTGTTATTTCTTGCCCCTTTCTTTCAAATAAAACAATAAACTTTTTGGATCAAGTAATTTTTAGAATATATGCCAGAAACTAGAAAAGAGTTTTTAGTTTGGTTTTCTGAAAGCTCCAACATAGTCTTTGTAATTCAATTATGTTGGCTTCTTCATCCTCTCTAGTTTATCTTCCTGTGTTGAGAAACCCAGTTATTTGGTCTAACCTGTACAACCTCGTTTGAGGGACATGAATTGAGCAGAACCGAGTTTTTAATCACACGTATATATGATTTTTATATATGATATAGGAGCTACATGTTGCTTCTGCTTTCTCTATGCTGATGTTTATTTAGTGGACTGATGCCCTGAAGTTTGCATGTGACAGAAAAATTGCATGTGATGTTGAAGGAAGATGGAAGCCTGGAAGCACTTCTGGGGATGGTTAGATCAGGGACTAATGATGTCACAGCACAGATTGCTAGAGGAATCGCTAATTTTGCCAAATGTGAATCCCGAGCGGTTATTCAAGGTTAGTCATTTCTTCTCTTCAGGATGTCACTTGATAACACTTGGTAAACCAATGGCCTTTTATTCTTTCAAAATCTGAGTCGACTTCCTGTAGGACATCGGAAAGGCCGTTCACTTCTCATGGAAGATGGTGCCCTTGAGTGGTTGCTTGCAAACTCCGACTGCGCTTCTACTTCAATCAACCGCCATATCGAGCTCGCTCTGTGCCACTTGGCGCAAAACAGTAATCTACTCATCTATCACGTGGACATTCAATGTCGCTTGAATAAATGATACGACAGACATTACTTTACTGGCACGAGTGTTTGGCAGGCATCATACTATTCTTGCTTTTTATATGTTTTTAATGGAGTCACGTTGCTTTTTTCAGAGGATAATTGGAGGGATTTCATGTCCAGTGGGGCAGTGAAACGAATTCAAAGAATTTCAGTTGAATCCAGTAGAGAAGACATTCGGAACCTAGCAAAGAAAACTTTGAAGCTCTTCCCTACGCATCAAACCGACCTGTACCCTACCCATCAAACCGACTTGTACGGAGAGTAGCCACTTCCCGAATATATTACAGTGCGTGTACTGTTTATTGAGATGTACCTCCTGTTTATGTTCTTAGTAGAATTGTATTAAACTAGCAACCTCTTTCTCATTAAATTGACAATGTATTTTCATAAGCTAAGATTACACGAGCCATGTTGTAGACTTCCAGTGGGTTTTCCTTACATGCTCGCGCTGTAAAGGACTTCAGATTTGAGAGGAAAGATCAAATTAGCGATTTTCGTCACACTCGGTACGTACACATTTTTTATAAACGCATCTAGTAAGAATAATCCTCTCAGGCTGCCAATTGTACTTTATTTGAGTAAAAATAGTTATTTCTCTCCTGGAGATAAATCAATTCGTCTGAAGTTTCTTGTCTTCCTTTTGAATTTAGACCATTTCGCCTAGATATTGATTTTGCAAAACAGCCTGCATATGACGAACTTGGTTCACTGATTGATGCTTTTAACTTAATGGGATCTGATCCTGTAGAAATTGCATAAACTTCTTTGCACAGATCTTTAATGCCAAGAAATCTCCCAATTTTCATTGGTCGTAAGTTTCAAAGTGTTATTTCAAGCATATATGGACTTGTGCGTAGCATGAGTGAGCTGCTAGTACTCACAATTATGCTTTGCAGGAAGTGTATGGTTATGGTGCTTGCAGCCAACCACATGCTAGAGTGGTCACCCGCCTCATTGGAGCCGGTGTCCACCTCTAGCTGCCACCACGCCAGCCTTGGCTCCTTGTCTCTGGCCGACACCACGAGCTGCATAGATGCTCTCTACCGCTAGTCATCTCTCTCTCTCTCTCTCTCTCTCTCTCTCTCTCTCAATACTTCTTCTATTTGGTGATATTGGAGGTCCATGACTTCATAACCGAGGTCGGTGATGGTGATCCAAATAGCGACTCCCATGATTCTTGTGAAGACGGTGGTAGGTGATGGCAGTGGTGGATGTGGCCGGGGTCGGCAACAGTGACGACGTCGGTATAGTGAAAGACGGGGGCAAGTACATTTCAGGACAATGAATTTGAGATGCCTACTGTCATCTTCTTCGCAAGATGAATTAAGAATGACCACTTTGCGCAGCAATAGGATTACATCTTCTACGACATCACTCCATCATGATATATAAGTCTGACAAAGCTTATAAAGTTTTCAAACATGGTTTTAAGCATCTCTAGGAGGACTAGCTTTGCATATCGGTCTCTCTGTGAACAGCATACCATATGACACCGTGAAGAAATATATCATCAGAGCCACTCCGACTGCTCCCACCAGCACGGTCACCGTGCTGACCGCATAATCGCTCCCGCACGAGAGCTTCCCGAGCTTGATCTGAGCGACATTGACCATCGCCAGGAGCAAGAACAGGCACCCAATCATCGTCCCGTAGATCGCCAGATAGAACGCCACAAGGCTGGGCACCTTCCTGTGAGGGTACGTGCACTTCTTCCTCTGGTAGAAGTAGAGGACAATCTTCGCGGTCTTCCCGAGGAAGCCCGAGAAGATGAAGAAGCTGAAGGACGCAATCTCGTAGAAGATGAGCTGCTTGCGGAGCGTCGTGTCAGGGTCGCACTCGGGGCGGTCCTCCTCGAGGCTGTGGACCTGGCCAGGGTTCGCCAGCGAGAGGCCCACGAATATGGCTACCGTGAACCACGAGTTGAGCCCCACGATGCCGTCCAGCACTTCCTGGAAGTACTCCCTCTCGTCCACCGTGTCCCCCTCTTCTACTTTCACGCCATTCCTAGAGAATGAAGAGGAGAAGGTCAGAAACAAAAGCATAACGATTCACGTATGCAGCGAAAAAACAAGAGATGCATCGAAAAATCATAGTAAAAGTTCGAGATAGAAAGAGAGATGCCCGTTTCTGGGAGTCGCCATGGGAGAGATATCCTTTCTTTTTGCTCTTCTGTATCTGGTCTTGTTAAGCCTTTTACACTAGAGGATGCAACCATGCGCCGAAGCTTAGTATGGGAGAGAATTCCTTGTTTTTCTTCCTTTAAATTGAACCTCGGCGCAATTCTGACCGCACACGAATAATGTAAACGTGCCACGCGACCATTTGGTCGTACAAACCGATTCGTGTTCGCCCGAACTCGTTCTATTACACCGAGCCAATCGAATCATGAGAATCTGTCGGACGCAAAGATTTATTATATCGATGTGATTGCGTGTCTATCCATCACATCTTTACAAAACGGGTCTACCTAATGAATGCTCGAGGACACTGCTAGACGTTAGATGGAGTCCAGAATGAGCTAGAATAACCAAAAACCAACCTCGGTCCATGATTGGAGAATGTCATGAAGATGGACATAGCGACCCGCAGATGCACCGAAGCCACCATTTTTTACACAGTAAGCTTGGACAGCGAGTGAAGTTGATGTGCATCTTCCGTTCAATATCCTCGGACCTGAAGTTTGTTGGTTGTTGCTACCCTCACCTGCCACTACATTGGCAGGTTATGTGTGGAGTGTGCAAAATATCGCGTGGACCATAGGGATGACAATTTTATCCATCCAAGCGACTGTAGCGCCGTCCCGCCGGGGCGAGGCTGGTTGGAAAGGGAAAACTTTCATGCCCTGCCATGGTCCGCCCTGCAATCTTCACTTTATAAACTTTGTAGTCCTAATTTCTTCAGATGATTGGTATACATCTTGGATTTCTCTTATCATATGTCATGCATCCCGAGCTGGATTTCTTAGCGGTGAACATTTTCGCGATTGCATTTGTGTTATCTTTTAAAGACTCCGACCTCTCTGATGTGAAATCAATAAATTAATTGATGTAACATACTGCTAGTGGACATTTGTATAAGTAAAGAATTTTCCAAATGTCAAGAAGGGTGGGCCACATTATCTACTTTACCTCTTTCAATCATAAGAAAACTTCTTGGTCATTTTGCTTCTCTTTGGAATGAGGTTTTGGGGATAGAGGAGGGGGCCGTACTATTTGTTAGATGCTAAAGAACTACACTATAAACAGTGTTGAAAGTGTTGAGATCAGCTCATAAATGCTGTTACATTTGAGATGCTTGAATATGAGATACTAACAATATGTGCATTCTTAAAGTCGAAATATTTTGAAAAATCTGTTTAATATTTTTAACATTACTTCATAGCGTAAACCAGATATATCTTCTTCTTCTTTTTTCCCAATGCTAGGGATGATCGTGGAGAAGGCGTTTTATACGATGAAAACATCATGTGGCAATGAAATGAGTAACCAATCAATCAATAGCGAGATACATAAACACATGGTGCCAAGTAGAACAAGATTCATAGTAAGTAGGCAATTGTGATTTATCAATCACACCATGTTTCACTGCCACGAAGTTTAAAATACATTTTCACTATCATGACACCTATATATTCTCATAGTAAGTAACTACTCAAATGATTGTCACATGCCAACATTCGAAATACATCTGTTGAAGGTTTTTACTTTTTTGTGTTGGCAGTGTTTCTTTTGAAAACTCGACAGTGAAAAAAAGCCAATCACTTTCGTACGGTTCTTGCTTGTTTGATAACACATTTAGTTCTTTCTTATTAAGAAGTCAAATATGATAATCTACTCGTGTAATTAATTTTGCTCTTGTTAATATAGCTACTAATAACTAGTCAGACACTTAAATTTATTTTGGGAAAATCACACAAATGGTTCCTGAACTTTGACCAAATGTGTAATATGATTCTTAAATTTTTAATTCATTCAATATGGTGCCTAAAATTTTAGCCCAATGTTCAATATGATCATTGTACTTTTAATTTGTTCAATGTGGTACATAAATTTTTAGCCCAATATGTAACGTGATCCCTGAAATGAAAATGTTCAATATTGTCTATTTATTGCATATTGGGCAAAAAAATCATGAACTATTTTGTACAGTAAATAGAAATTCAAGGATTATTTTGTGTCATTATCCCTTTATTTTTTATGGATTGCCAAAGTATTGCCGATCCGTAAAAGAATGAAAGAGACGTGAGTGGCCAGCTCATGGAGAAAAAGCAGTGGCTCGGCTGGAACATGTCTGTCCCATTCGGTCTTTCGTGGAGACAAGCATTGGCCCCGCAACTTACGTGTTTTCTTTCTTTTTTCTGTTTTTGGCTAGCTCCTCGCACATGATCAGAAGCAAGAAAGACGGAGTTTTAAGCAATTTTGTGCCTTTTCAAATGGATTAACAGCACCAGTAACTAGTGAAAACTCTGCTAGTAGAAAAAAAATTACACAAACGATCTCATATATCATTGATTTGATAAAAGCAAGAGTCATAATCCTCAAATCGAATCAAGAATTGTTTCGAACTTCATATTTTTTGAAATGAATATTTAGGAAATCTCCTTGTATACGATCAAATCTTATTTCACAGTACTTACAAAGATTCATCTTTCTTATTATTAAGCAAACCCCTCGGATGCCCTAGTTGACCCATGATTTATGTTTTGTCTTTCGTTTCTTTCCTGTTTGTTTGGAGGAATATATCGATCAATTCCAGTTGTATATAATTTTCGTCACAATGCTCAAATCAAAGCGGGTCAGGCCATTTGCATAAAATTTTTGGCAATGTGTGTACTCTATATTTTCGACGAACATTTCAATAAGTAATCAATTCAGCACTTGGCGAGAGTTGTCACGTTCAGTTAATATATGATCTTTGTAAATCAATGTCAACTATTAAATGAAACTCATTCGAAGGACGTGCAATAATCATGCAATGCACGAGAAGATAGCACCTGCACTTAAGACATACCATACAAACATGGACCTACGATATATCGTCTTACTGGATATCTGTTATATGATAAGTCCATCATATTTTAGATTGCCCTACTAATTAACTTGTCGCCTCTCATCGTCACACCTTCCCAACCGTGGTGGGAACGCCCTTGCTGGTCTCCACCGCCTTGCCTTGGGGCGGCGCATTCTTGGCTGTGAACACCAGGCCGTAGGTCACTGTAGTGAAGTAGATTAACAGGCTGAGGCCGATGGTGCCAATCATGACGGAGACAGTGCTGACTGCGCACTCGCTGTCGCACGAGAGCCGCCCGAGCTTGATTTGGATGACGTCGACCATGGCCAGGAGCAGCAGTAGGTGTTAGAAATTAAATCAAGTTTATTAGTACTTGTTTCCTTTTTGAGTCTGTTCATATTTTCATATTTTGATTTTTTGTGTTTTTAGGTACTAATTATAGTTTGAGCCCGAAAGAGGAAAGTTTCCTAAGTCAATTAGATTTCCTAATTGAATGGTTTCCTAATCGGAATAGGTTTCCTAATTAGAATAGATTTCCTAAAAAGATGTTTCCTATTTCAAATCAAATTATGGCATATATATAGTCTATTTCTCTTGTAATTGAGACATGCAATAGAAAGGCACGAGTTGCGATTGTTTCACCTTCAAAATATTTCTTCCATCAAATTAAGTTGTTGTCACGTCTCTGACGCTCTACAAATTGGTATCAGAGCTTACGGTTCGTGATCATGATCTCAACAAACAATCAGCTTCCTCTTCGATATCCTTATCTTACCAAAGAAAATTATGTTAACTGGGTTGTTAGAATGAAAGCTCTACTCAACGCCTACGGTGTGTGAGAATTTGTTAACACTGGCTATGATGAGCCAGAGGATGAAGCCACGTTGAACCAAAACCAGAGGAATGCCTTGGAGAAGGTTTGTACAAAAAATCAATATGCCCTATCGATCATCTATCAAGCGTTAGATGATTCCATGTTCGAAAAAGTTTCGAACGCCACTATCGCCAAAGAGGCATGGGAGATTCTTCAAAACGCACATCAAGGAGTTCAGAAAGTTCAGAAGATTCACCTTCAAACCTTGATAGGCGAATTCGAGGTAATTCATATGAAAGAATCTGAATCGTTTGCTGATTATTTTACGAGAATTTTGGCAATTGTTAACCAGATGAAAAGAAATAGAGAAGACGTTTCCGATGTTCGTGTTGTTGAGAAAATACTTCGGTCCTTAGACAAGAAGTATGATCATATTGCGGTTGCAATTGAAGAATCCAAAAACTTGGATGCCATGATGGTCGATGAACTTATGGGTTCATTACTAGCCTATGAAGAAAGGTTTAGAAAAAAAAAGATTGAACCGATGGAGGAAGTTTTCCAAATGCAATTGACCATTCGAGATGAGAAAGAGCAAAGAAGAGATCCCGTACAAAATCATAGGACAAATCAAGATCGTGATTGAGGTCATGGCCGAGGTCACTTTCGAGGAAGAGATCGTGGACGAAGCAGAGGAGATCCTAGTCAAAGTGATGGAGGATACCGGTACCAAAGAAGTGTTCGTGGAAAAGGAAAGAACTCGACAAGCCAATGGTATGATAAATCTAAAATTCGATGTTATCATTACAATTAACTTGGCCATTATGCTTCTAACTGCTGGAATAAAGAAGTAGCAGAGCAGAGGAAAAGGCGAACTTGGTGAATGATGCTGATCAAGTGCTCTTATTGGCATTCAAAGAATATGAAGAAGGTCAAAGCGATACGTGGTATTTGGATACTAGCACAAGCAGTCATATGTGCGGGAGAAAGGAGATGTTTGCCGAGTTAGATGAGACAATTAAAGGGACCGTCTCATTCGGTAATAACTCTAAAATTCTTGTTGAAGGGAAATGTACAATTTTGATTGGCTTAAAGAATCATACACCTCAGTTTATTACCAATGTTTATTGTGTTCCAAAAATGTCAAGTAATATCTTGAGTTTGGGACAACTTCTGGAGAAAGGTTATACTGTTCATATGAGAGATTTTAATCTTATGTTGAGAGATCGAAATAATAAACTGATTGCAAAAGTGAAGATGTCGAAGAACAAGATGTTTATTCTTAATATAAAAAGTGAGATGTCTAGATGTCTAAAGGCATGCATAGATGATCCTTCATGGTTGTGGCATTTGAGGTTCGGCCATCTCAATTTTGACAAACTCAATTTGCTTTCTAGCAAGAAGATGGTTTATGGCTTACCACATATTGATCATCACAATCAATTATGTGAAGGGTGTGTTATCGGCAAGCATTCCAGAACTAGCTTTCCGAAAGAGGCGACTTATCAAGCGAAAAAGCCACTTGAGTTGATTTATTCTGATTTGTGTGGCCCGATCAATCCTCACTCATATGATAATCATTGATATTTTGTTACTTTTATTGATGATTTTACTCGAAAAATTTGGGTGTATTTTTTGAAAGAAAAGGCAGAAGTGTTTGATATTTTCAAACAATTCAAGAACTTGGCTGAAAAGGAAAGCGGCTATTTTATCAAAGTTTTGAGGACTGATTGTGGTGGAGAATTCACCTCAGCTATAGTCAACAAATTCTGTGAAAATCATGGTATTTGGCGTTTCTTGACGGCCCCGTATTCTCCTCAACAAAATGGTGTGGCTGAACGGAAAAATAGAACCATTCTTGATATGGTTCGAAGCATGTTGAAAAGCAAAAATTTGTCCAAGAAACTTTTGGCTGAAGTTGTTTCGTGTGCTATCTATCTTCAAAATAGATGTCCTACATATGGACATGAAGGCATAACTCCACAAGAGGTGTGGACCGAGAAAACACCAAGTGTTTCGCACTTGAGAATTTTCGGGAGCATTGCCTATGCTCATGTCCCGGACAAAAAAAGATTGAAACTTGAAGACAATAGCAAAAAGCTCATCTTTATTGGGTATGACTCATCATCCAAAGCCTATCGATTATTTGACCCTAACACTTTGAAAGTGTATGTAAGTAGAGATATCAAGTTCGATAAAGATGGAATGTGGGAAGAAAATTTAAAAGAAGAAGTGAATGTTCGTGGTGATTCCGATCAAACGGAGTTGAAGAATCAACCTTCATCATCTTCTCCAACATCTTCTTCAAGTTCATCAACACCATTCCCTTCAAATAGTGTCGATGAACCGTTGGTGCTAAGATAAAAAAGATTGTCTGAAATTTACAAAGCTACTGAAGAGCTTCATCTTATATGTCTTCTTGCAGATTATGAACCACTTACTTATGATGATGTGGTTAAAAAAGAAAAGTGGAAAAAAGCCATGAACGAAGAAATTGAAGCCATCGAGAAAAATCAAACATAGGAGCTTGCTGATCTTCCGAAGGACAAGAAATCGATTGGTGTTAAATAGGTGTATAAGGCCAAGAAGAATGAGAAAGGTGAAGTGACAAGATACAAAGCTAGATTAGTTGCGAAGGGGTACAAGCAAAAAGTTAGAATCGACTATGATGAAGCTTTTGCCCCTGTCATCTGCATGGAAACTATTAGATTGATTATTTCCATTGTTGCTCAAAATAATTGACGGATTTATCAAATGGATGTCAAATCAACATTCTTGAATAGCATCCTTGAAGAAGAAATTTATGTCGAACAACCCAAGGAGTTTGTTGTGAAAGATCATGAAGACAAAGTGTTGAGGTTGAAGAAAGCTCTATATGGGTTTAAACAAGCACCGAGAGCATGAAATTCTAGAGTTGATGCATTTTTCAAGGCGAATGAATTCTCTCAATGTCCATACGAGCATACACTCTATTTGAAGTAGGAAAAAGATGATATTCTGCTCGCTTGTTTATATGTTGATGATCTTGTTTTTACAGGAAATAATTTAGTGATGATTGATGCTTTTAAGGCATCAATGGTGAGAGAATTTGAGATGACTAAAGTGGTCTCATGAATTATTTTCTTGGTATCAAAGTGAAACAAAGTGCCGATGGGATTTTTATTTCCCAAAAAAGATATGCAGAAAATATTCTTGAAAAATTCAACATGAAGAACTGTATGCCGGTCAATATACCAATGGAGTGCGGAACCAAGCTTTCGAAGTTTGATGATGGTGCCGATGTTGATTTGACATATTATAGAAACTTAATTGGAAGTTTGAGATACTTGATATGCACGGGACTGGATATTATGTATAGTGTTGGAATTGTGAGTCGATATATGGAGAAGCCGAAATTATCTCATCTTAAAGCTACAAAGAGAATACTTTGGTATATCAAAGGTACTATTTCTCATGGCTTACACTATTATTGCTCTGAATCTTTCAAACTTAGAGCTTATTCGGATAGTGATTATGGTGGAGATATCGACGATTGAAAAAGCACCGTGGGATTTGTATTTTTCTTGTGCGACACTGCTTTCACGTGGTCATCAAAGAAGCAATCAAGTGTTACTCTATCGACATGTGAAGCTAAATATGTAGCTGCATCTTCATGTGTTTGTCATGCAATATGGTTGAGAAGACTACTCAAAGATATTCTTATGGAGCATAAAAAAGCAATGGAGATTTTTGTCGATAATGTTTCTGCTATTGCTTTGGCGAAAAATCCAGTTTTTCATGAACAAAGTAAACATATCGATGTTCGGTATTACTTTATTTGAGAATAGGTTAAAGAGAATGAAGTTGAAGTATTGCATGTGAAGACCGGAGATCAAGTAGCAGATATTTTTACTAAACCTCTCAAGATCGATGCTTTTCGAAAGTTTAAGAGCCTGCTTGGAATAATCGATGGAAAAGAATTTGGTTTAAGGGAGAGTTTTAGAAATTAAACCAAATTTGTTGGTACTTTTTCCTTTTTAAGTCTGTTCATATTTTCATATTTTGATTTTTCGTGTTTTTAGGTACTAATTATAGTTTGAGCCCAAAAGAGGAAAGTTTCCTAAGTCAATTAGATTTCCTAATTGAATGGTTTCCTAATAGGAATAGGTTTCCTAATTAGAATAAGTTTCCTCGAAGGAGGTTTGCTATTTCGAATCAAACTATGGTCTATATATAGTCTATTTCTTTTGTAATTGAGACATGTAATAGAAAGGTGCGAGTTGCGATTGTTTCACCTTCAAAAAATTTCTTCCATCAAATCAAATTGTTGCCGCGTCTTTGACACTCTACGGTAGGCACCCGACCATGGTCATGTAGATCGACAAATAGAACCCAACAAGGCTCTTCCACTGGCGGTGCGGGTTCTTCACGACACCGTCGGGCAAGCCATCCCACTTCTTGTAGATGTAGAGGAAGATCTTGACGGTCTTGGCAAGGAAGCCGGAGAAGACAAAGCAGCTGAAGGAGGCAATCTCAAAGGCTACAAGCCGCTTGCGTATCTTGATGTCCGGGTGGCAAGTGTCGTCGTCCTCGAGGCTATGGACTTGGCCCGGCTGGGTGAGGGAGAGACCGACAAAGACGGCGACGGTGAAGAGGGAGTTGAGGCTCACGACGTCGTCAAGCACCTTCTGGAAGTACTTCCTCTGGTCAACTCGCTCCTCTTCATTTTCTTCTGCGGTGGGTTTGCCGTTCTTGCTGTAGACAAGCAATGGAAGAAAGAATGAGTGGAGAGAACGAGCTCCCAGAGAGAGAGAGAGAGAGAGAGAGAGAGAGAGAGAGAGAGAGAGAGAGAGAGAGAGAGAGAGAGAGAGAGAGAGAGAGAGAGAGAGAGAGAGAGAGAGAGGTTTTTTACCTGTCAGCCATGAATGAGAGCTAGCTTGAGGTTGGAGAGGAATTTCTCGTTGGTCTGTGATCTTATCGGAGGATCCCACGACATTGTTGGTTGCTTCTAAGGGAAAGTGATGGTAATAGGGAAATGTTGACTTACACGTTGACCATTTAAATTCATCACTAAAATCAACTCTGCAAATATGTTGATACGAGCATAGACATTTGAGAATTGGAAGGTGAACTTAGGTAGTCCAATTCAGTCGTTCCAACGACCAACTCAGCCTTTCGGTGAAGCAATTTTTTTGTTTTTGGCTATGACAAAAGAGGGGTGAATTCCAAAAAAAAAACCCAACTTTAGGTCAAGTTCTAAATCTATCCCAAACTTTTTTTTGTTTAAAAAAAACCTCAAACTTTAGGTCAAATCTCAAATCCGCCATAAACTTTTTTTTATTTCAGAAAAAACTCCAAACTTTAACTTCAGTCTCAAATCTGCCTCGAATTTTGTTTTGTGTAAAAAAATCAGCAAATTTTATTTATTTAAAAAAATAGCCCCGTTAGTCAGTCCCAACTTCATGTGGCACTTCGATGTCAATAACAAATCTACATCAGCGAAGTAATGGAGTGAAAGGTGCAGGCTAATGTCGCATTTCTACTTCGATAACAAATCTAACCCAATAAAAATTGTTGACCGATCTAGAATATGAAAATTAGGGATGATAACAAATCCAACTCAAAAAACTATTTTTAATATAAAAAAATCCAATTTTTAGGATGAGTCCAAATTTGCCTCGAACTTTTCTTTATCTTAAAAAAAGCACCATTACTTTGGTAATATGGATTTGTTATCGATGTAGAAGTGCCACGTCACGTTGAGACTGGATTACGGGGATATATTTTTTTATAATAAATTAAATTTTGATGATTTTTTTTACACAAAACAAAATTTAGAGTAAATTTGGAACTAGACTTAAAGTTTGAGGTTTTTTCTGAGACGAAAAAAATTTGAAGTATATTTGGAAGTGAACCTAAAGTTTTGGATTTTTTTTAGACAAAAAAAATTTCAGGGCATATTTGGGACTAGCCCTAAAGTTTAGAGTTTTGTTTTAGACCAAAAAAAGTTCGGGGTAGATTTGGAATTTGACCTAAAGTTAGAATTTTTTTAGGGAATTAGGCCAATAAAAGAGTGCCCAAATCTAGCAAATTACAAATCACTCTTAGGAGAAAGTTCAATTTAAGAATATTAAACAATTTACATACAATTCAGAAACTAAATTGAACATGTATGTAAAGTCTAAGGACCATATTAAATAAATTTAAAGTTCAAGGACAACATTGAGTATTGGGCTAAATTTCAAGGATCACATTAAATAAATTTAAAGTTCAGGGACCACATTACATATTTAACCAAAGTTTATGGATTATTTATGTCATTTTCCCAATCCTCAACACTTGGAACCAAGTCTTTAGGGATCTGGCAATTGGGCTTGGTTCCCCCAAGGTTGAACCAAGGACCCTAGCAATCGTGTGTGAGTCCTAGCTACTTGTGCCAAGGACCCCAGTGGCTAGCTTGGGTACCTCATGGCACGAGCCTAGGTTCTGCTGAGGCTAGGCCTTAGATCCTAGCAGTTGGGCCTAGTTTCCTTAGGGCTAGGCCTTGGACCCTCGTGCTAGGGCCACAATCCCTCAAGGTTGGGCTCGAAGTCCCTGAGACGGGACTTAGGTCCCTTGAGGCCCGGCCCAAGACCTTGGTGCTTGGCTCGGGACTTTGACAACTGAGTCTAGGACATTGGCACTCGGGCCTAAGTCCCTCGAGGCATATCTCAAGACTTCGGCAGTCAAGCTCAGTTCCACCAAGGCTTAATACATGTCCACATGCATGGTATATCCAAACTTTTCTAACTCGACATCATGCATTCGTAAGGCTCCACTCACAAAGCGACAGTTGTAGCCTTTGAAAGTATCCTAAGCTGAACATGTAGTGGTTTGATCGCTAAATCTGCATAAACAAACTGATTCCTTGACTATTCATATAACCCTAAGAGTTTTCAAAAACATTTTATAGCAAAATTTGTCTAGTAACATCTTAATCAATGGTGATCGACATGTTTCACGAGATAAATAGTGCTCATATGAAAATGTCGCTCATACCTATTGGATGTCATTGTTCGTAATAGACAACACTTCATCGATAGGAGATTGATCGAGTGGTTAAACATTTGGTTAAGACGCAACAAATAATATGTTCAAACCTAGCCATTGGGAACCATACACATTACTCTATGGTTTACACGTAGTCATGGAGATTCACAGATTCAAGTAAAAAAAATAGCAGACCGAGACCACAAAAGTCTAGGTCATACCAAACGTGAATAATGTGGATAGGAACTCCCGGTGTTCTTGGGCCCCCCTGTAGCAAATTAGAAAATGACAGTTCGTCTCTTTTATACAAAAGAAAGACAACGACGTTATTTTTGTCGGGCGTGCAAAGTCATTCTAAGGAAAGCGAATTCGCTTACATCTATGCTGCGGTTATTGGATAATCAGCTGCTTGCGACCAGGGCTTCCAACATGACATATCCTTAAACTCCGTTTATTTCATAAAAAAAAATAATTTAAAAAATATTTTTCAAAATGTAAATTGTTACAATTGCTCCTGCTCCACCACGAAGCGAGTAGTAATGTTGGCTACGTAAGAAAAATTGTTGTCTCACAAAGCAAAATTACTTGCTTCCTACTAAGGAAAATTGCTATGAAAAAAAAATTACAGCCTCGTCCAGTTACTACTTTGATTACTGATACCTCCTATAAACTTTCACTCCGTTCTCTCACTTAAAAGTTATATCAGGAAAATTATCTAAAAAATCATAAAATTATTGTACAACAACCAATTTAGTTCTGAACATTTTAATTTGGCCAATTCAGTTATAAATCTTTTGATAATTTTCTAATATAATGCATCTAATCAATTTTGACTGGAAACCCTTAACGTGGCAGTTTAGTCAGTTGGCTGTCCTTCATGACATGGCTAGCTGCTAACCTCTACTAACATGGACGATTTTTGTAATTTATTTAAATTTTCTAAATTTTTCCCATGTTTTCTTTGTTCAACTTAACTAATTCTAGGGATTCATGTATATTTTTTTGTTGGAAAATTACTAAAAAAAAATCTTAAAAACCCATTGCAATTGTGCCAATTTATTCCTAAACTTTTTTCCAATTGAGTCCTAAATCATTTTTATTTGTGCTAATTTAGTCCATCTGATTAATTTTGACATGCCGGAGCTGACATGGACGCCGGCTATCCTACATGCCATGGCCGGCGCTGACGTGGATATTTTAATTCTTTTCTTATTTTTTATTCCTTTTTTTCTTTCTCTTTCTTTTTTTTTTCTTCCCTTCTTCCTTTAGGAGGTCACCCTTATCAGCCCTTGCCTCTAGCTAGCCGCATCCAGCGACCTCCCAATGGAAGAAGGGAAGAAAATAAAGAATAAAAGGGAAAAAAATTAAAAAATTAAAAAATTAAAAAAATTAAAATATTATTTAAATTGTCCATGTCAACATCAATTACACCATGTAGGACGCCGTCATTTACGTCAACAATTTCTAGCTAAAATTGATCGGATGGGAGAAAATATTAAGTGGTTTCAAAGCATCACACCCATTGCTAATGTAGAGCTCACCATCAAAATACACAACCATGGATAATCCGCAGTTGCCAGATCTGTGGATTGGGCTCCTCCCGAGCCATGGAAAAGCAAAGCTTGTAGCCATGGATGATGGAGGACCCCTACCGATGTCGGTCACATTTGGGCCTCCCCTTCGGCTTTGTCTTTTTCTATTTTTTTCCAACCTCTAGATCTGGCATCACATCCCTCGTCCATGGCCATCGTCACCTTCTCGACATCACTATCCAAAACTCCAAATCTGGCCATCAACGGCCAAACCGTTCAAGCATCGTGTCACTTATTCATGGCTGTCATTAGCGCCAAGCAACGTTGGAAGGGCCGGCTCAATCTAGAAGTTTGGCCAGATCTGGAGCCATGACCATGAGCGATGACAGCTTGTTAGGCCATGGACGAGGGACACCGATGAAGGTGACGAGGGTCATGGAGGAGGGACGCCAATGAAGGTGACGACGGCCATGGCCATAGAAGGTCACCTTCTCGCTGCTACTAATCAACTCACGAAGGATGGAGGAGGAAGAAGGGAGAAATTGGTCTTTAAATTTTTTTTTTATTCTAACTTAGCGGACACATATCAATTTATTCTAGGACTCCATTTCAGTAATTGACGTGGTGCTTTGAAACCACTACAAATTTTATTATCGGATGAACTGAATTGGCACAAATATAAAAAGTTTACAACTCAATTGGCTTAAGAAAGATTTAATATTAAATTCGCACAATTTTAATAAGTTTAGGATTGTTTTGATAATTTTTCCTTATTTTGTTAATGTGCATCTATAAGGCTCCACTCACAAGATGACATGTGTAGCCTTTGAAATTATTCTGAGCAAAGCACGAAATGATTTGGTCACCAAATCTGCTACATACAAACTAATTGCTCGATTATTCAATTGAGAGTTTTTAAAAACACTTTGAGTTGCATATTATGTCTATAAATAACTTAATCAAAGTTTATTAACATAGTTCAGGAGATGAATCATCCTCGTTTGAAAATGCCACTCTTAACTATTTGATGTGATCGTTTAATAATAGACCAACACTTCATCCGTGAGGGATTGAAGAAAAAAATAGAGTAGACCAAGGCCATAAAAGTATGGGTCATATCAATCGTGAATAATGTTGGTAGCAAAGACGACAATGTTATTCTTTGGGGTCAACGTTTTTTATCCAAAAAAGAAAAAGGTTCAAGAAAGGTTTTCACTAGGTGTTTTTTTTATGGGGGAGGGGGTTTGGTGGTCTGCCAACATAGAAAAGCACTCGACGAGCTTCTAATCGGCACACCAATGTTTTTGACTCAGAGAGAGAATATAAACAGTTCAAAAGCATTTGATGATTGCAGAGCAGAACTCAATGCTAAATTATGCTAATTTAGGATTGAATTAGCATAATTTCAATAGGTTTAGAATTGTTTTGGTAATTTTCCCTAGTTTTGTTAACGTGCATATGCAAGGCTTCACTTACATGATGACATGTATAGCCTTTGAAATTATTCTGAGCAGAACACATTATGATTTGGTCACCAAATCTACCACATACAAACTAATTGCTTAATTATTCAATTAACCCCTTGAAAGTTTTTAAAAACACTTTGGGTTGCATATTATGTCTATAACTAACTTAATCAAAGAAGACTAATATAGTTCATGAGATGAATCGTGCTCGTTTGAAATTGTCTCTCTTAACTATTTGATGTGATTGTTTAATAATAGACCAACACTTCATCCGTTAGGGATTGAAAAAAAAATAGAGTAGACCAAGACCATAAAAGTATGGATCATATCAAACGTGAATAATGTTGGTAGATACTTTCAGTGCTCTTAGGCCACAATTACAAAATGACATCGATGTTGGTATCTTTTCCAAAGATGAAAGACGACAACGCTATTTTTCTCAGTCGTGCAAAGACGACAACGTTATTCTTTGGGGTCAACGGTTTTGATCCAAACAGAAAAAAGTTCAGGAAATGTTTTTGCTACTCGGTTCCTATAGTTTTACCTTCGATAGAAGAACTAAGAACGCTTTTTAAAAGGTGAACTCATGGAGACTCCTTCATCAAAAGATAGTGTAAGGTGATGAAAAATTCTATATGGGTAATTCATCAACCTCTAAGGTTGAAAGTGTTGGAAAGGTTGTTCTGAAGATGACATATGCGAAAATTATGACACTAAACACTGTGCTACGTGTGCCAGACATACGTAAGAATTTAGTGTCTGAATCTCTCTTTAGCAAGAATGGTTTCAAGTTAGTGTTTGTATCCGATAAGTTTGTACTCTTCAAAAATGAGATGTATGTAGGAAAGGATTATCTTAGTGATGGTCTCTTCAAGTTAAATGTAATAACTGTTATACCCAATGATGTCATGAATAAAATTATTTCTGCTTATGTGCTTGAGTCTCCTGATATATGGCATGCTAGATTAGGACACGTTAATTATAAGTAAACAAAGAAATTAATGAATATGGAGTTATTGCCAAAATTTGACTATCCGAGTGAAAAAAGCCAAGTGTGTGTTGAATCTAAGTTTTCTAAGCCTCCCTTTTATTTTATAGATAATAGAATCACAGAATCTTTAGATTTTATACACACAGACATATGTGATATGAAAACAATACCATCAATGGGTGCTAAGAAGTATTTTATCACTTTTATAGATGACTGTTTGAGGTATTGTTATGTTTATTTGCTTAGTAGCAAAGATGAGGCTACGAATGCTTTTAGAATTTATAAGTTTGAAGTTAAAACTTAGTTAAATAAAAAATTAAAATGATAAGAAGTGATAGAGGAGGTGAATATGAATTTCCTTTTAAAGAAATTTGTTATGAATTTGGTTTTATTCACTAAATTACTCCTTCTTATGCGCCACAAACTAACGGATTGGCGGAAAGGAAAAAACCGGTCTTTAAAGGAAACAATGAATGCATTGTTGATTAGTTCCGGTATATTATAGAATTTTGGGGGGGGGGGAGCTATTTTGATGGCGAATTTTATCTTAAATAGAGTATAACATAAAAAGACACAACAAACTCCCTATGAAAAGTGGAAAGATAAAACGCCTAATTTGAAATATCTCAAGGTGTGGGGGTGCTTGGCTAAGGTTGCGATTCCTAAACTTAAAAAAAGTTAAAATAGGACCGAAAACTGTTGATTTTGTTTTCATTAGATATGCTATTAATAGTAATGCATATCAATTTCTTGTTCATAAGTCTGAAGTCCTAGATATACATGTTAATATGATCATTGAGTCAAGGGACGCTTCGTTCTTTAAGAATATATTTCCGTATAACATAGTATATGAGCCAATTAACATTGATAAGAGACCTGAGGATATTACACCTAGAAGCAATCCTATGGAGGATGAACCTAGACGTAGTAAAAGACAAAAAACTACTAAGTCTTTTGGACCTAATTTTCTAACATATTTGTTAGAGAATGAGCTTCGGACCTTTAAAGAGGTCGTAACATCTTCAGAAGCTCCGTTCTGAAAAGAAGCTATCAATAGTGAAGTTGAATCTATCTTGTCAAACCATACTTGGGAATTGGTTAACCTTCCTCTTAGTAATAAATCACTGCAATGTAAATAGATTTTCAAGAGGAAAATGAAAGCAGATGATACTATTGATAAATATAATGCTAGGGTTGTGGTAAAAGCATACAAGCAACGAGAAGGTCTTCATTATTTTGACACTTATTCACCTGTTATTATAATTACATCTATAAGGATGCTAATTGCCATAGTAGCGGTACACGGGCTTGAAATCCATCAAGTGGATGTGAAAATGGCTTTCTTAAACGTGGATTTGAAAGAAGAAATATATTTGGAACAATCTGAAGGGTTCATTGTTCCAGAACAAGAGAAGAAAATATGTTGGCTAATCAAATCACTTTTTGGCTTGAAACAAGCACCAAAACAATGGCATGCTAAATTCGACCAAGTCATGCTGTCAAATGGTTTTAAGATTAATGAGTGTGATAAATGTGTATATGTTAAGAGCACTCATAATGATTTTGCCATTTTGTGCTTGTATGTAGACGGCATGTTTATAATGGGCAGCGATAGTGAGGTTGTCAAGGCAACCAAATGCATGCTTACAAGTAAATTTAATGTGAAAGATATGTGGGTTGCAAATGTTATTTTAGGGACTAAAATCCATAAGACATTTGGAGGATTAGCTCTATCACAGTCTCATTACATTGAGAAGATTCTTGGAAAGTGCAAGAATCCAGATATTGTACCAGTAAAGACCCCGATAGATATTAATTTATATCTTTCAAAAAATACTAGTGAAAGCGAAGCTCAAAATAAGTATGCTAGTATACTAGGCAGTCTAATGTATGTCATGAACTGTACTAGGCCGGATTTAGCTTGTGTTGTGAGCAAGCTAAGTCGATTTATAGTTAATCCAAATGAAAATCATTGGAGAGCTATGAAACGTATATTGGGCTATTTGAAGTATACTCAAAATTATGCTTTGCACTACACAAAGTATCTAGTAGTACTTGAAGGATACTGCGATACAAATTGGATAACCGGCACAAAAGACATAAAATCCATAAGTGAGTATGTGTTTATACTTGGTTGGGGAGTAATGTCTTGGAAATTATCCAAACAAACCTGTATTGCGAGGTCTACTATAGAAGTAGAATTTATTGCTTTTGATAAGGCTAGTGAAGAAATTGAGCGGCTTCGAAATTTCTTAGAAGATATTCCTAATTGGCCTAAACCAGTGCCAGTTGTGTGTGTTCATTGTGATAGTCAAGCGGCAATACGCAGGGCAAGGAATGTCGTGTATAACGGGAAGTCCTGGCATATACGTTGAAGACACGATATTGTAAGACAACTACTCTCTAGTAGAATTATCACTATTGACTTTGTGAAGTCAAAAAATAATGTTGCGGATCCATTAACAAAAGGCCTAACTGGAGAGATGGTTGTGAAAACATAAAGATGAATGAGTTTAAGGCCTATAAAATAAGTCATCATAGAGGAAACCCTACCTAGTTGGCTGGAAAACGCAAGATCTAGGTTTAAGTTATGCAGGCGTTGTAGAGTACTATCAACTCTTTGTCATTCCCATATGGAGACAGTACTGACATGTGAAGGTTAAGTGTAAGCTTTTAATGATTCTGTTTCAGATATGTGTTATACTACGCATTCAAAAATCACCTATGTGAGTATGAAATGAGGACCGCTTCTATGAAGAATTTGAAAGGCCGAATTCTCGAAAGCACTCATGAAACCAGGTGGTGTTCATGGCCAAAACGAACACAACAGTAAGAACCAACTTTGTTTAAGAGATAGTTGTGTGATTCCTATTGTTTTGACTTACACCGAAAGTTGACAGTTCAAAGACATCAATTCTACTGATTGATCGAGTAAGTTCGATAGATTTCACTAGGGAAAGTTCAAAGTCTCCGACTACTTCTCCCAATGCAACATTCTCTCATGGAATAATCACACATTGCATCTCATGCATGCACGAAGAGTTATGATATCTGAACATCTCATTCATGTAGGCGATTGTTGGGATTTTGATATCCAAATCCCATAAAAGGTGAATGAGAAGTGTAGTTCAGATAGTTTTGTTTTTCATCGAACATACATGTGCATTCGGAATTTTATTTATTTATTTATTTATT
The DNA here is from genome assembly GCA_031216185.1 of Syzygium aqueum. Taxonomy (NCBI): domain Eukaryota; kingdom Viridiplantae; phylum Streptophyta; class Magnoliopsida; order Myrtales; family Myrtaceae; genus Syzygium; species Syzygium aqueum. The sequence continues at coordinate 3,070,134 of CM062240.1, forward strand.
TTTTTGACAGATATGTCTGTTCGTGATTGTTCGCCCATTTATTTTCAAATAGATTTGTCTAGTTGTGAACCGAACAAAACTCTTCGGTTCTTCGTGACTCTTCATTGTTTTTAAATTAAAAAAAAATTGTGTTTTCGCACAGCATTTTTCTACTACTCTCTTATTTTTCATCATTGTCATTCGAGTGATTAATCTGCAAAGTTGCATTCAAAGGTTTCCTTTAAAGAAGTGCCGCTTCATAGGAAAGACGATCCGTTCTATCCTGGGAGGCAATTGTTCAAGAACCTTGGGTACCAGTGGAAGGGACAAATTGTCTTAAAGACACAACGTGAATTCGTTGGGTTTGGATCATTCGTCAACATTCGGATTACTCATCTGCGCTTTAAGGTTTGTCGAACAACTTTGTTTTTGCACATTCGAACACTTAGGAATCAACATGAGTTTGGGAGGATGACGCAGTTGAAACATGTAAAAGAGAATCTTCTGCTTCTAGAAAATGAGAAACGAAAGAATCCTTTCATTTGTCATGCAATTAGTGACCCATCTTAAAATCTCATCCCACTACTACTCGGTACATCTGTAATGCACCATGAGAGAGTTATTGTTGCTGAATCGGGATGAGACTAGGGATCAAGCCAGCAACAGCAAAGTCGTCGGTCCAAAAGCTATGGAGTTGAAGGTTCGTGGTTTCCCGAATCGGGATGGGACTAGGGACCCGATGTTGCGGATAATCTTGTTTTGATTTCTTTAGATCAAAACTTGTTTAAAGTTCCTAAGTTGATTCTAATTTCTCATTTCTAATCAATGTTCTAAAGTAAATAACCGAGTGGTAGATGTTTCGGTATATATTAACATGACTAGTTAAATTTCATAATCACGCCGCGATATGTAGATGATACAAAAATGTTTTTTTTTTTTTTGGTAACCTAGGGAACCCCCGCACGGCCGACAGCCGGAAGGTAAACCCGGGGGGCGACACGTGCTAGCCACCACACATGTGCCACCGGTTAAGTTACCCTGCGGCGCCCGGGATTCGAACACTCAACCTTTTGCGAGAGGAAGAGTGCCCGCGCCAGCAGCGCCACCCAGGCGGGTGGTAAATGATACAAAAATGTTACTTCTGGTTAATTTAGGAAAATGTTATTTATTGGAATTAGAGTTTACTTGCCCATAGGAAAATGTTCTTATGCGCAACCTCTCGATAAGTGATATCAGAGCTAGATCCATTATCCTTGCGAAGATCAGAAGAACAACGTGCCATCAATTGATGTAAAAATTTCAGGACAGAAAACACCTGAGATTTGCTTTCCCCTTCTCACATTACATGACCTGTGAATCTTCCATATTGTTAGGTATACCACGCATCTCAATCGTCATTAATCCGTAATCTATATGATTATACAACAAAGGAGATACTTAAGAAGTGTAGAAAGAGAGATAAAGCTCAGCCCGATGCTTGAGTCACAACTGCCGAAACCATGGTGTTCATTCCACACATGCTGTGCCCACGGCAGAGCCGGTAGTAACCGTGCTCTCCCCAGCGCTTCCCTGATGAGTTCTTTACGATCCAATATGGCCTGTTGCCGAGCCTGATGATGGAGAAACCCTTTGGTCCGTAGCCGACGAGGAGCACCCCGTGATTGACCCATCTCTTGCCGCAAATGATCGGGCACGAGGCTCCCTCCGATGTTAGTTTGCATGAAGACCGCATTTAGCCCCACTGTGATCGGAAACCAAGAGCTCATCAGTGAAGCTGTTTATACTCCGGTTCGATAAGGCACTTAGTGGGTTAGTAGCGGGCTTTTCACATAATCGTCGTAAAAGCATACTCAACAAGTCAGAAGCCTAGCTGAGTTTATTTATTAAGTTAACAATTGAAATAATTCAAAACAGACATGGAATATAGACAATTCCTAGCCCATACCAGAAAGATTATCCTAGGAAATTTGAAAACCTTCCCAGAAATTCTAATCATATTGTGATCGACATGAACCTTGTTAGTCATGGAAGAACCTACCACTACCACCAAACAGCATGGCCCATGCGCGATGTTTGCCTTAGATTAAGCTATGAGATCATAAGGCCTTGCATCTTTCGTCGGACAGGGCCAGATGTTTTGAGCGCAAACGTGAATGAATAATGAATAAATGAAGGAAAAGAAGGATAGACGGATTCTTAAATCGGAATTCCGAACCTGCAAGGGGACTGTGCTTGGTCAAATGTGCTGCTATTTGGTCCTCGTTGATGGGGATGGTGGTAAAATTCACCACCCGGACAGCTATCTTATCCGATTTGAACTTTCACTCCCCGCGTTTCCCGGTGTAAGGATACGAGCTCTCCTCTTCCAACCGCCCGCCTCAATCAAGTACCTGTATGCATTCGTCATAAGGCCTCCATGGCAGCCGCTGTCGCATTCTGTCTTCTCTGACAAATCACACTTCAAAAAAAAAATCCCAACAAAAATACGAGTCGAAGTAAGGATTTCAACAATAATTCCAAGTACAATTAACAACACCATTAGATTGATTTCACAGAATTTCTCTTTAACTTCATTTGGCTGTGTTAATTGGAGTTAGGAGCTAACCGTGCTATCACAGTCGACGAGCTGCTGCTCGCTGAGATTGAGAAGCTTCCTGGTGGCGATGAAGTAGGCTCCTTCAACAGCTCCTGTAGTGCTGAAGGCCCAGCATGAACCACACAAGCCCTGCAATTACCACATTACATACTTTTATGATCATCACGCAACATAAAATGGACAAAAAACATGGAGAGAGTGGACACCAAAAAAGTCATGGCGAGAGAAACTTGTGCAAATTGATGTTGCTGCCCAGGATCGAACTGGGGACCTTTAGTGTGTAAGACTAACGTGATAACCACTACACCACAGCAACTCTTGTTTACAAGTTTTCATATATCAAATAAGTTTTTCCTCCAAGATCACACCATATAAATGGTCAGCCTGAACAGAGTCACCATAATCATACCATCTGTATATAATATAGGTGGTGCGACTAAAAAGAATGTTTCAACTCCATATAACTCAGGATGGTTGATGATTGAAACTAGGGGTGAGCAAGATGGAAGGCCTAAATCGAAACCGAATTGGGCAAACCTGTTTGGTCCTGTTATCGGGAGTATTGGTCCGGTTTTTTGTTCCTAAAAGTGGAACCGATTTCCGGGCGGTCCAGTCCCCGGTTCTAGGGTGGGAACCGGACTAATTTTTTCATATGTATAATATTTAATATTGGTTCCATTTTAACCGATTATTCAATTTTTTCATGACCTTATAAGATAAAATCAAAACTGCAAAGAAAAATAACTGAACAATCGATTCCTAATTCACAAATAATATTTAATATTGGTCCCATTGAATCGGACCGGACCAGGAACCGCTCACCCCTAATTGAAACAGAAAGATGTACATGAAATTTAATAGATTTGACATATTCTTGCAAAGATTGCAACAGAATCAATGGACTATAATACCAATCAAGTTCTGTATCTACAATACCATGAATTTGAAATTGCCTTTTAATCCCACACTCTGATGGGTCAGCGTCTTCATAGACAACCGAATTAAAGGCCAACATTTGACAATTATTTTCTATCATACTACTACATAGAAGACCTAATCACCACTTTTTAAAATCTACTTTAGCAAAGCTTTCTCCAACTCAGTCTGTTAATCAATTATAAATGAGGGGATATATAACAAAGTGTCTATATCCCAAAAGGAAACACACTCACTTGCATCTTGACCTCAGTGACAGCTCCCTTCTCTCGCCAGTCGAAGCTCTCCGGCAATCCATTCGCCGGCAGCCCAGGCCGCCTCCGCCAACCCTGACGCCAGTGTAGAGCCTCTCAAACTCCTCGGGGGAGAGGTCGGAGAAGGGGGTGACGCCATGGACCGCGGTGGGGTCGAGGGCCTGGTGCTCCGCGGCCCGTGCCTGGTTGGCCGCAAAGATCCCAAGGCGGCGCGAGTACTCCTCCCGGGTGGAGTAGCTCCTGTTGTGCTTGCCCATGAAGATTTGGAACCTGCGCTCGGCGGTGAGGAGAGGGTTGTGCTCCGTGACTTGGAGGATTGCCGGCGACGACGAGCAGAGGGTGAATGTGAGCGCCAGCGTGATGATGGCGATGGTGCGAGATGGAGGCTGGTTGGGCTTGAGCAGTGACATGGTTGTCGATCTTTTTCGCGGCTTTCTGTTTGCAGGGTCGAGAGAGAAGAGGTCAAGAAGAAGGAAGGTGCGAGAGAGAGCGAGAGTCACCAGAAAGGTCGGGGTGAGGCCAAGTTCATTGCCGGTTGCTCTCAGCCTTTGATCTTTGAGCAATATGAAAGAAAATAAGAGATCTTGCTGCAACACCATCACAAAGTACTATGTGATTTCATGTTGAGTTTCATCTGTTTACACTCAACCTAAACACCTTTCATCACTTTGTAAGATCCTCAGCTGCGTTCTCCGGGATGGAAGGACACATGGCATCCATGCACGAGGGGGGGGGGGGTGGCTTCTGAAAAATCTACGTGGTTGAGCTGCTGTTGCTCCACGAATCTAGCTGTAAGATGGAGCGTTTCAGGCTTTGACTTTTTCTTTAAGGAGTAGAGCGAGTCACCGTGGACGTGGCTAGTCCAGTGACGCACGATTTAATCTCAACTTCCGCAATCTTCCCTCGATCTTAGGTATCTAAGATAATCCCGACTCTATTTCTTACTGATACCATAACAAAGCGGCGATGACAGGGTTGTTCAAACCTAAGATAATTCCAATTCTATTGCCACCGATACCATAAGGGAGCGGCGATGACAGAGTTATTTGAAGTAAAAAGTAATTACTATCCGAACAAACATTTCGTCGCAGGTTGGGACGATCATAGTTTCACGTTTAGTTAGAAAGTATCTTATGGTAATCACTAAACGAAACGGGGATTTCATATTGAATTCCGCAAGCTCATTCATCTTAGTTGAAACTGTTCATATCATTAAGTAATAAGTACTTTTAAGGGCCATGAAATAAGCAAGTTCTTTAGTACTTCAAGAACTTGGTGCACCTATTTCGCCTTTTTTCTTGAAGATCGGCGGTTTATCCATCTTGTGTAAACCTGTTTGCTCCCCTACAACCAAGATACAATGCCATTTTCTCTCTTTTCGTACGACCGCGAGTCCATCCGAGGCAGTGAACTTCCGGTACCCCACTGGTCACCGATGAACAACAGTGAGACTCTTGGTAACTTGCGAAGCGAAATTCCGAATGACCATGTCCGCACTCTGTACTAAGACGAGAATCGGTCGCCCGAGACCTCCTGCTTCCGAGCCCAGCTCTTATGCAGCCCAACGCGAATCAGAGATAGACCCGTCAGCAATGCCGCAGTCCACTCTTAACCAATATCGTGTGTAACGGAAAAAAGCTAATGTGGATCAGAAACGACTGGGACGGACCGTGAAATATCCTAAACATGAAAGTGGATCCGGCTACCAAAAGAAATTCACTGAAGCTGCTGTGGTCAAAAACATACATCAATGATATGCGAATGCTGGTATTCTGATGGAAATAGCCTTTGGGGCTAAGCGCCTAGTGATGATCTGTCTCCTAGCTTCTCGTGATATACAGTGATTGCCTTGTTATATGACCTAGATGTGATTTGTATGCTAAAACTGGAGGCAATTTTCTGTACACGAATGCGATGAGAGACTATTAAACTAACTGACATCAGCATCTCAACCTACTCCCACCCCATCAATTTGTTTCTCACGCCTTCCACGATCTTCTTTCTGGGCACACGCAAGCTATCGGCTTCGTCGATCAAGATTCTGTACACTTCCACTCCCGGTTGCGTACCATGTGCCTCCCGATTTCTACCTGGAAAGGGAAATGGCGATGGGTAAGCGTACGGTTATATGGATTAAACCTTGAGTCGTTCCTCGAGAGTGCTAGAAAGGGAATTGGAAAGTTCCGAAAAGATCCGAGTATTGAGAGTCTCTAACGAGCATAATGTCGTGAAACACAAGCCGTCGACGTCTTCCGGAAAATTTGACGGGATTAGCAACTAGCAGCTTAGTGTCTGGACCCCGGTTCACAACGGCCACTCTAAGAGGGCGCTAGAGCTCTACTCTAAGACGAGAACATAATGGATTCTTTTTGTTTGGATCGACTATCTTATTGCCATTCGCTTGCATGAACAACTCCACCTCGCAGTTCCCTTTCGCTTTCTCACAGAACCGTCTGTAGGAAACCTGCAGGAAAAGCACTGAATCGAGTTAATCAAAGCGCAAGGACTAGTGTGGAGTAGCATCTACAAACTCTCAAGTAGTTTAGAAAATCGCTTCCAGAATGCTTAGTTTCTATCTGGAAACATATATATGTCTACCTGGATGTTATAATCCTTCAACGTTCTCATAATATCATAGATGAGGCTTTTATGGTCCTGACAAAGGACCTGAACCAGCGTGTGCGACCGGCTAAGGGAGTTGTCCATGATAATAGATAGAGGGTTAGAGAAAAGAGAGCCGGTTGGGGTTTCGCTCGATAGTTCTGAGCTGAACATGTCTTCAATAACTGCAGATGGCAGAAACAACGATCCCTGTGAACAGGCAGCGACTTCAGGGCCAGCCATTTCAATCTCACAACTAAGAATGAAGTCCCCTAGTACATCTCTGAGACGACATATCGTTTCCTCCTGTCTCTGCTGAGTATGAAGAAGTGTTCTGCCCAAGTAAGTAGACAAGCAATTCATAAGTATAGAAAGGAAAAGGCAATTTAATCTTGCATCAGATCACTACTGTCAAATTAAGGTCATCCCATTTGAAGCCCGCCCAGCACATTATGATAGGGAAAGCATTTCAAAGCTTAGTACATAATCTCGGACAAGGGAGAGACACACTGAATCGACCAAGCTCAGTGGTTCGGCATCTTTGATTTAGTGATAAAAGTGTATTTAATTCTTACTGTTCTATATCACAAGTGGTCTCGCCATTATTGATTATATCCAGATCACAGAGTACCCAAAAGAAGAGCTCTACTAATGAATCTGTATGCTTTCAAGTCGAATTGCGTACAGTACTGTGAATCAACCCAATAATAAGTGAACCCTTCGCTAAATGGAGTGTTATGACCCCACATAGTTGACAATGATTACTTACCTTATAAGTGATGCGACAGCAAACTTGGACAATGGTAATGGCCAGAACTTAGAAGTAGGAAGTCGCTTATATTTGGCAATGTAGCTGATTGTATACATCAATTTGATAAAATTAAGAAGACCAACAGCCTAATATGGAGGATATAGCTAGATAAAATTTAGGTGAGGTCGATTTAATTTCCTAAGTAACGAGCAGGATTAATCGATAATCTTCATGGAATATGAATTTTTTTGTGATATTAAAAGTTGTGGTTCGATGTTTTCTATAAACTATGAGATCAGGTTGGTTTATGAGAATGAATCTCGAAAATTAACTAAAGTTGCTTCGTTTTCTAGTCATTTAGGGAATGGTTGAATAAATTAGACCTTGTTTCTTTCTTGCACTACAGCAAAAGATTGCGTCTGTAGCCAAGCTGGCGATAGCGAGTACGGTTGATTCTCTACTTGAGGAAAGTTTCTTCCCGTGTGATCTTCTCAGTGTCGCCGATTTAGGCTGCGCTTCGGGTCCTAGCACAGTAACTTTCATGTCGACTGTTATAGAGAGTGTACAGAAGAAGTGTGCACGCTCGAACTGTCCATTGCCTGAATTCCAATTTTATCTTAACGATCTTCCTAGGAATGATTTCAACACGCTGTTCAAAAGCTTGTCGAACTTGTCACAAAGCTACGAAAGCTTATCGTGCTTCATAATGGGAGCTCCAGGTTCTTTCCATGGAAGGCTATTCCCTAGAAATTGCTTGCACCTCACTCATTCCTGCTACAACGTCCATTGGCTATCTCAGGTAAATCCTATTGCACATATATGTGTACTGCAAATGATTGTTGTGTCGATCGTTATAGTGACACATACATGTAATGTTGAAATATCATGTAGATCATATGTTAGGTCTAGCCAATAGAATTTAGTTGTTCCTAGTGCAAGATGACTTATGGTCAAATCTCTCCATCGTCTCATTCAAATTCAATTTATGGATACCCTTAAAATATCACCACAAGGCATATGATCGATTCGTTCTTTGGCGAGATATTTGGCAAATCATGTCAATTATTGATATATAAGCTTCGATAGTTGTCTACTAGACAGAGTTAGGTTCAAATCTCGGAATTATTTCATTTAACTTGTGCATACGTACCCAAAATAAAGCTGTATAATCATGATTTTGTCCATGTTAATCCTGCATTAACTTGGAAGTTAAGCAAATGGAAGGCACCGAGTCTCACGAGCAAAGAAGGCTTGCCGTTGAACAAGGGAAGGATCTACATTTCGGAGACCAGCCCCGGCGTGGTGAAGGAGGCCTACTTGGCTCAATTCCGAGCAGATTTCTTGACATTTATGAAGTTCCGCGGTAAAGAGATGGTCGATAAGGGTCGCCTCGTGTTGGTACTTCACGGGAGGAAAGAAAAGGACTTAGCGAGCCTAGACAGCCTCGACATTTGGGAAAAACTTGGAGTGGCAATTGTTGATTTGGTTTCAGAGGTAAGTTATTTTTTTTTATCACATATTCAACTTACATACCGTTGACACCTAAATTTTGGCGCAACATTTACTGTAATTTGCATAGAAAATTAGGGATTAAATTTTTAACCCCTAAACAAAAATATTTAAATTGCATAACATATAGTTTAGGTTCATTTTAAATTAATTGCATTTGCATCGGGTTGGCAATGGCGAATGAGCTTAAATTTCTTTGAACAAAATTCGGTTCTCTCGGGAATGCAAGGGCCGGGAATTTCACGTCACACGGGCTTGGTTGTTTTAATTTGGGCTTAATTTAGTAACGTTGAGTTTAATTAATTCAGTCCAAGTTAATTCAGCCCATTTAATTTAATTAGAGCCCAAGCCCAAGTTTAAGCCCATTAGGACATTAAGCCCATTTAATCTGACCTAGGTTAGAACTATATAAGTATGTTTTAGGTTAGAATTTTGGGGGACACGTCATAATTTTGCTGATCAGAAATTAGAGAGAGGAGAGTGAAAGTGAGAGAGGGAGTGTCACGCCGTCCGCGTCGCCTCACGCCGGCGTCCTCGCCGCCACGCACCGGAGGCCGCAGCCGCTGCACACCGTGCGTCGCCACCACCACAGCCCTCTCCCTCGCTGTTGCTGCCTCGCTGACCCAGAGTTGATTGTCCTTGTCGGAAAGCTGCAGCCGGTCCACCGACCTGCCTTGCCGTGATCGCCTGTTCACCGCCGCACCGTGCTCCCCGCTGTCGCTGCTGTCGCGACCCTTCTCTTTCAGTCGTGGGAAAAAGGAACGGGTTTAGGTGGTATTGCCCAAAAAGGCGGACTGATGGCCCATCGATTTAGGTGCAAACTCTCCCCAAGTTCATACCCCGCGCAACGTTGGATTTCGTTTTGAATTCTCGATAATTTAAGTACTTTTAGGAGTCGCCACTAGCCTATTGGGGTCGGCTAGAAACCAATCAAGACGCGGGAGTGTCGCCTCGATTCTTATGCAACCAGAGGTTCAAGGGTCGGGGACTTGTTTACGCTAACATTTTTATTAGCGTCCTTTCGGTACCTAACTTGAGAGTACATTATCTAAGTGGTCACGCAATCTTGATCACCAATTATAATCCTATAATATCAAAGCCGCTAAGTGTCCTTGCAAATGTTTTTGTGAGATTGTTTTCTTCAATGTCTAGATTAATACTAACCTAATTTAGGAAAGAAATTAACACTCAAATTATCGAAAAGCAGAGGAGTAAGTACACATCCAAGAAATTGAAATGACTTGAAAGTAAACGCGGAAAGAGAAAACCCAATACAAGTTGGGCAAATAATATTATATGGCCTCATTATCACGCCCCGGGACAGGACCCCCATGAGCAAAATGAGAATTTAAATATGCATAAAATTACTCTAGCTACACAAAACTATTCTAAGTAATTTTAGTCTATGCGAAATGATTTTTTTCTTGTAAAAATGGTAATAAAATACCAAAATAGCATTAAATTATGGAAATGACATTATAAAATTAGGAAAATCTCATAAATGTCATTTTTGCATAATTTGATACTATCCAACATTTTTCATTTTTTTTTTGAGATTTTTTTTTTATGATCTTTTTTTCGTTTTTTTTTTAGAAAAAAAAATTCCCTAAATCGGCATATGCTCGGTTTATGTGAACATAAAACAACTCAGAATATGAATATTACGAGAACCGGGCTCAAATCAACCGTTTCAAGATCGAAGCTTGGTTTGGGCGTTTCGTCAAGCATTTGGTGTGCATTAATCTGCCCAAATGGCTTCTTCGAGCCATATTCGCAGTTTTCAATCTCACTCCGTGTGTAATATCAAGTGGAACCAAAGTATCAATGTTATATTATCACATGCAAAGAACAAGATTAGCCAGAAATCACAACCTAAAACGCACAAGAACCAAGTTGGAATCGGCCTCCAATATGTGGGTTCGGGCTGTTTTTGCAAATCTGGGTTTAAACCCAGGTCAAGCAAACCTGTTGCATGCCCATGGTTTAAGCCCCGACACTCATCACATGCAAGATCTATGGGAAACATCACTTCATCCAGAAGAAAATAAGTAAAATCTACTTTTAAATGGAACAAACATCATGGAGAATGATCGAGTGAATCACGTCGAAACAACCCCTCCAAAAAGCATACACGTATTGTTCATAATGACTAGCCATGAATTAGTGTGGGTTAGCTTGGCTTTTTTTCTCGAGTTGCAAGCGACCTCATGGTTCACATGGGGCTTCAAAGACCAAAACAAGTGGATCTAAGCATAATTTGTACACCCATGTAACATCCATCAAGCTCGTGAAAGTAGAAAACACATGCAAAGAGGAGTAGCAAGTCGAACATATAGGGCTCATGATGGGGCTCCTAACACTTAGAAAAATTCCAGCCTCAGAAATCAGTTCTCTAGGCTAGTTTTCCCTTGTTTTTTCATGACTAAAACATGTTCAAAGTTGAACAAAAATACATGTAGGATACTCACCTTGCTTCCTAGTGTCTCTTTGGAGTATCCCTTGGCTGAGGGAACCAAAAATTGTCTTCCAAAGGCGCGGGGAAATAGGCTTCTTCAAACTGGAAAATGAGATATGCAAAGAAAGAACTGACAACGAAGGTTTTTGTTGGTCTCCAAAACCAAAATCAACGACCTCTTTTCCCGACTATTTTGGTACCAACCCCAACTAGATGTATTCTAGTTTAACTTCAAATCAAGGATATCCTCATATGTTCTTCATGTCTCTCAAAAAAACCCCACTTTCCCTCACCAGTAACCATCTGACTTCAACACTTAGAAAATTTCTGGGTTTCCCTTTTTAACCCGAGAATGGGCTGCTTTTCGAGGGGATTTTGGATGGCTTCCCGATGTCCATTTGGGACGTGCGACCTATGGTTGGAAAGCTCTTTGAATTTAGTTTCACTCTATAGTTGAAGGTTTTGGCTAATTTTCACTCGAAGTTCACAAAAATCGCCCTTTTCTCTCCAAAAACCAACCTGGAACTTTTTTGGGTTAATCTTCTGTTTGAGCTACGTCTGAGGGTGGGTTTTTGGAACGACCGTCCACACTCCTCCTCTTGTCTTATCCTTTTATTTTTATCCCCCAAAAGAAGGTGCTTCAGAGATCCTATCCACCAAATCCAACCAGATTTTTAGCCCGTGATTTCCCACTTACCAAGCCTGCAAACAGAGTCTCTTCACCTTCTCTGACTCCAAAATCATCACTTTGCAGCTGTTGCGTGAGCATGTTTGCTTGATTATCATGTGCCTTCAGCAGCTCATTCCTGGCAAATTTTCGTCCATTTGCACTCCTAATGATGGTCTCACACCTCGGCCAGAGTTCACACTGATCGGTTGGCTGAGTAGGATATGGTGGGGCCACAAAGTTGGCTACTTAGCAGCCTCTAATTGAGACCAAATCGTGGACCAATTTTTGGAAGCTAATTTAAGTGCTTTAATCCATTAATTTGGTCGGAATTTTTGATCAGTTTGAAACTTGAAGTATACTAGTTTAAGATGATAATCAGAATTTGCAATTTTCCATGTCCAATTTTGCAGGAAAGTCCCTCAAAATTAGTCATTTTCTTGCCCGAGAATGCCCGATTTAAGCCAATTTAGTCCTTTTGGCTTGATCTGATCAATTTTACCTTGCCCGTCTTCAATTTCAAGTTTGATTAGGGGTAAAAATGATGATTTAAGGGCTTGAGGGCGAATTTTACAAATTTTGCGATTTGGTCCCCCAACTTTTGGAAATTGCATTTTGGCCCCAACTTGCTCGTTCATTTGCAATTTGATCCCTCAGGTCTTGGCTAGCTACACTCAAATCCTTGGCCCTTGCTCTTCCACTTTTTTTTAGTAGAATAATTCCAAAATATTTTTGTGGAAAAATAAGTTCCAATTTTTCGAAAATGATTTTTGAGCAAAAAATTTAGGTGTCAACAGCTGCCGCTCGCTGCCTCTTTCGCCGTGCCTTGCTGATCGCCGCAGGACACTCCTTCGTTGCAAGCGGCGCTGTCCGGAGCACTGACCACCGCCTGTCCTCTCCCGTCTCGAACGCCGCCGTGCTATCCCGGAGACGCCCAGCCACTGCACCGCCAGCCACAGCCACGTCGGAACACCCCCTCCGTCGGAGCAGCCAGCCATCGTCGCCAACAGGAGCTGCGTTGCTGCTTCTCTGCCTCACCGTCGGAATAGCACAGCCACCATGCCGGACCATCTCCTAATCAGCCGCCTTCCACCGCTGGTGAGCGCACCAAATAGCCCCGCTGGTGTCATCGTCGGTGTCGTCCCGTTGCTGTTGTTGCCGTTCCGTCGCCATTGTGAGCCCCACCGGACTTGTCGTCATCTTGATCCCGTTGTCGTCGTCCCGATCCGCAAGTCGATCCCGATCCCGAGCTAATTCAAATTTGGAAGTTATCTAAATTATGTAATGATATTATCCGATGCACTTTTGAATATGTAATTTCCTAGTTTGAATTGTTTGGAATATTGCATGATTATCGTGTGGATATTTAGATATCTTAGGATAATGTTCTATATGTCCGCAATATTTTCAAATATTCAAATTAGGAAAATTTCCTAATTTAGCAACGTATTTGGACGCCTATCCGACCTTGACCCTAAGGTTCGATACGCGGCGATACGGGAAATTGTTATCCTATCCATAACTATTTGGATACGATAATAAATTTCATTAGCTTTCCAAATTCGAATGATCAATTATCCGTTAATATCTATAACCCTATAGATATGACCGATAATTTGATTTTTGTGCCTAATCCGAGTTTGAAACAAATTTGGCGGATCGCGTGGTTGATTTGAATTGGTTGCTATCATTATTTGTTTGATTATCTTTTTTTTTAAATAAAAACAGAAAATTCAAAAATATTAGCTAGAGTTTGAATTAAAATTTTTGCATGTCTAGGATTTTTTAATGTATCCCAAAGGATGAGATAAATATTTAATTTAAATTAGGACTTAAGGTGGCATGTTTCCTAATTTAAATTAGGTATTGTTTTAATCCTAATAAATTATTCATGTTATTTTATTATTCCGAATTTTCACAAAAAACCCCAAAAAAATGGTGAATTGTTTCATGTTTTACTAGGATAGATTGCATTTTAATTTAAGTAATTTATAATTTCAAATTTTTAATCAAAAATCCCAAAAAGAAATCATTTTAGGATAGATTAAGCCATCATAGATTGCATGTTAACTTAGGTATTTTTGAATTTCGAATTTTAAACAGAAAATACCAAAAATATAAGTCATTAGTTTGCATGATAATTTAGGCATGCTTTTTTATTCCGAATTTCATAAAGAAAAATACCAAAAATATATCATTGCACGTCATTAGAATTAGGTCACGTCGTCGCGTGTCATATAATTTGCATGTTAGGTTGCATTATTTCATATGTCATATTTTTGCACGTCATTGCATCTAGGCTAGGTTTCATTTAAATAAAGTGAAAATCGAAAAAAGGGAAATTGAGTGATTGTTTGTTAACTAGAAATCATATTAAGATTGTCTGTATGATTTTTCGCTAACAATGCAGATGCTTGCTGGATTCGAGGTAAGTTTTTCTCCTAAGCTTGCAATTTATTTAATGCTTTGATTATTGGGTGTTAAATTGGTGGTTTGCACACCCGCATGAACACTTCACATGTTAGTAATTAAGCTAAGATGGATCCAAACTGCCTGCCAAAACATTTTTTTTAAAATGAAAAGGTACTGAAAGGGCGCTAGACTAATTCTAGCGTAATCAAGTCCCCGAGCTTAGAATCTCTGGTTCGTAGGAATAAAACATATCTCCCTATGTTTTATTTAGGTTTCTAATCAGCCTACCATAAAATGATTAATGGCGACTCCAAGTATGAAAACATTTGCATGTTAAGAACTTAAACCTTAAGTTACGAATTGGTAGGATTTAGGAGGGTCCGAATTAAGTTCAATCTTAATAATCCATTAGCCCGAGAAAATTGATAAAAATTTTTTAGGGCCGCGACACATACACTCTACATGTTACAAGACGTGGATATGAAAGTATTGATGCATTCTATGCGCAAATTAGATAGATATGATATGTGATTAGTATGTACCAATACTCGAAAAAACTAGACTTAGTGTTGCCCAGACTCATTAACATGCCTTGCAAAGGAAATTTATTTATTATTATCAATAAATTTTCTCTTATTTCGAGCGTAACGTGTCAATACCTCATCATCAAACTTTGAAATCCGAGTTTTCCTCGTGAAATCAAATCTTTCCATATGATACGAGATTAATGTTGTTCGATTAAAAGAATTCTGATATGATATATATTAAACTCGCACTAGATCAAGGTGTGCTTCATGGCGACACGATGTTCGCCTTCATTTTTCAATCTTTTTTATCCTTGTTTTAGGGGTTCATTGAGGGAGAGAAACTAGACACCTTAAGCGTGTCCTATTACACCGCATCTTCAGAGGAAGTTCGAGGCATAGTCAATGAAGAAAGGTCCTTCCAGATTGAACATATGGAGATAATCGAGGTCGATATCGGAGGAGCCACGCCGGATGAGGATCCTCATAGCAAAGCAAGGACGATGGCTCAACATGCCAGATCCTTCACCGGTTCCACAATCTCCAACCATCTCGACGAGGAGATCAAGGAAAAGCTCTATGGCGAAAAGCATCCTATTATCATAGGTGATGATTTAGCTAAGCAAAGGGGAAAGGGAATCAGCATAATTGTTGTGCTCAAGAAGCATGTCCCATGACTCAATTAGTGTTCGTCTCCATTACCAGAGACAACGGCAATTTCTGTGAAAGCTTTGCAATTGTTATTTGAAGAATTCCTTGTTCGTCAGGGTGTAGTGATCTTTGATTGTATTAGGCTGAGTTTATTAAGATGCTTATGACTTAATGAGTAACAAAACGTTGGCACCAGCCACAAAGCTGTGCCATACCATCCTTGATTTACGTGAGTTAATATAGTACGATCACGTCTAACGCCATTTTCTTTTACGGCTGCCAAACAAACCAGGTATTGCATTCCTCTTAAGGCGTTTGATAAATTGCTCATAGTTACAATAACGTCACAGTTACTGTAACTTTTAACAAAGTTGCTACACCCAATTTTCGAAACGTCACACTTTTAAGATATGTGTTATCATACACATAAGTTACAGCTTTTTATTACATATTTTCCACGATCACAATTACACCCAATAGATACTTAGTAACAGTATCAAATTTGCTACCCTTTTGGGTAACTATTATCGACATATTGACCCCATTATGCCTATAAATCACTTATGTCAGGAGGAAGAACACCAAATAAGGGATGCTTAGATTTGGATACCCAGCTTTTGGTTATACAGTTATAATCAGTCTCTATCATTAAATTGTCCTTAATTATCCGGCCAAATCAATATCTTCCAAAAAGAAGAATAATAATAACTTGTGGGCCGGATCTTCACAAAAAGAAATGGCTGTCCCTTTCAATCTCTCAATCTCTCCACAAAATTGTTCAAAAAGTCGTAAACCTATTGCACTTTTATCAATTTAGTCTTAAACTTTTCAATTTTGTCAATTGAGTTTTAAACATTTTTATATTTTGCCAATTGAGTCCATTTAGCCAATTTTGGTCCGAAATCGCTGACGTGGACGCCAGTTGTCCTACATGATATGGCCGGCGCTGACGTAGACAATTGTTAATAATATTTTAATATTTTTCATTTTTTTTACGGTCGACGTCCACGACAGCAATTTCCGGCCAAAATTGGTCAAATTGACTCAATTGACAAAATTGAAAGGTTTAGAATTGAATTGGCAAAAGTGCAATAGGTTTACGACTTTTTGGACAAATTTCTCCCAATCAAATGATCATGGCAAAATCTAGGTAGAAATGACATGAAAGCCAATATTTTTCCCCCAATTGAGCGCCATCGAGAAAATGAAGCGTCAAAAATCCGACAAGGCTCCCACGTATGATATTTGATCATTCATCAATTTTTTACAGTCTGAAATTCCCTCAACCGGGAGCTCAGAATCTAATTGTGGTTTTCTTAAAGTTTTGAGTTCTCGATTAAAGTAAAACTTAGGTCTTCGATTATGACTAATGGGCAAATATATCCAATTAAAGTAACTAACCCAAGCTTTACCCGGCTTATATGCAAGAGATTATTGATTCAAAGTTTACTTAGTCAAAGAAGGACGTCTTTAACATGAGAGAAAATAATCATATAATTCATAGAATAGGCCCATCATAAAATACGGTATACACACCTAACCCATTAAACCGACAGCAAGATCTCAGTGGTAAAATCTTTGCCATGGACGTGAAAGAAGTTCTCTTCATGAGCAAAGGAGACGGAGAAGATAGCTACGCTCATCACTCAACCTATACGGTTTGTTTCATTCAATTAACACCCCCTTTCATGTGTTTTTTTTCTTTAAATTTTCCCCTCTTAAGATGAAGTCAATTTAATTTCCAAAGTAATGGACGAGATCAATCGCTAATCACGAGTCATGGAAAATGACTTTGTTTTATAAAATTAAAAGTTGTGGTTTGATGTTTTCTCTAAACTATGAGATTGGGTTAGTTTAGGGAAAATTATCAAAACAGTTATAAACCTATTGTAATTGTGCCACTTCAGTCTTAAACCCTTTTTTTGTACCAATTCAGTCCTAAACATTTTATATTTGTGCCAATTCAGTCATTTTGATCAATTTTGGCCGGTCGGCGCTGACGTGGTAATTTTTAAATAATTTTTTCCGATTTTTTTCTCTCTTTTTTATTTTTTTTTCCCTTACCTTCTTCTTCTGGCCGGTCGCCAGACCGACCAAAGGCTGAGGCCGGTGAGGCTCACCCAACCATAGCGAGGCTAGCTCGCCCAGCGACAATGAGGCCGCCTAGATCTGGCGAGACCTCGCCGTCACTAGGTGAGGTCAAGCTCGCCCAGCCATGTCGAGGCTCACCCTCATACTCGCTGGGCGAGGGCTAGCTTCTAAACGTGGCTGATTTAAGCTGTGCTTTGGGTCCTTGCCTGGTAACTTTCACGTCGATCGTTATGGAGAGTGGACCAAAGAAGTGTGCGCTTTTGATTTGCCTATTGCTTGAATTCCAATTTTATCTTGACGATCTTCCCAAGAATGATTTCAACACGTTGTTCAAAAGCTTGTCTAGCTTATCACAAAACTATGAAAGCTTATCACGCTTTATAATGAGAACTCCGTATTCTTTCCATGGAAGGCTCTTCCCTAGAAACTGCTTGCACCTTGCTCATGCCTCCTACGGCGTCCAGTGGTTATCTCAGGTAAATCTGATTATATATGTATGCATATTGCAAATGAGTGTTGGGATGATTTATTATTGTGAGAGATATATGTAAGGTCGAAGTGTCTTATAAATCATGTGCTAGGTCAACTGAAAAAACTTAGTTGTTTGGAGTACAAGATGACTTAGGCTCATGCCTCTCCATCATCTCATTCAAATTCATGGGATGCACAACTGTTCACCTTATTCATCCTCACAACCATATATTAGCGGATCTTCTTCACCAGCTCCCGAACAGATAACTACTGAACAACCCCGACGATATGGAAGACATATTCGCCTCCTACGTGGACCAAGGACTACGTATGTCCCACATTGGATTCTCCAAGTACACATTATCCTCTATCTTCATATGTCTCATTTAGTTGACTAACGCCAAAATACATGTGTTGCATTAGTCACATATCTGAGGAACGGGAACCTTCTTCTTATGAGGAAGCAGCACGTGATCTATGTTGGCAACTGGCTATGAAGGGTGAATTAAATGCCCTTGTCGCGACCCACCATTCGGAGGAAGGAGTAGCCGGGATACGCTAAGTCTAGGTCTTGGATTTAACTCGGACTCTCCTAAGCCCAAACCATATTGCGACTTGTGGTTTAGGTTTTTAATCTTCAAGTAATTTTTATCTAGGAATCGCCACTAATCAGTTTATGGTGGATCAATTAGACACCCAAGTAAAGCAGTATGAGAATTACTTTACTTTTGCGAATCAGAGATTAAATGAGTTCAAGAAATTAGTTACACTAGTTGAATGACTAGTGCTCTTTCGATATCTTTCATCCTATTCATTTCAGAAAATATTTGGGTTAATACCACCAAAAACCTCAAACTTGTACACATGTGACAATTTTACCCTGAACTTTTTTTTTACCACCAAAAACCCTAAACCGGTACATATGTGATAATTTTACCCTGAACATACCCTAAAAAATCCTAAACTAGTACACTTGTAACAATTTTATCATGAATATACCACAAAAAATCCCAAACTGGTATACATATGACAATTTTACCCTAAACTAAAATTTTAATATTATTTTTTGGAATTTTTATTAATTTTTTATTTTTTCTTTTCTTTTTTTTTTCCATCTTCAACCTCTGGCCGATCGCCGGCGAGGTCGACCCTGCCAGCTGCTGGCGAGGGCCGGCCTCGCCGGCATCAAGACAGGGTCGGCCTCGCCTAGGCGGGCAAGGATAGCCCTTGCCGAATCTGGCGAGGCCGGGCCTCGCCGAGTCGGGCGAGGACATCCCTCGCCTAGGCGGGCGAGGACAGCCCTTGCCCGACGCCGGTGAGGGCCAACCTCGCCGGCTTCTGCCTTTGGCCAGTCGCCAATCCGGCGACTGGCCAGAAGTTGAAGTTTAAGAAAAATAAAATAAAAAATAAAAAAATCGAAAAAATAAAAAATAATACTAAAAATTATTAGTTCGGGGTGAAATTGTCACATGTGTACCAATTTGAGATTTTGCGTGGTTAAAAAAATAGTTTAGGGTAAATTTGTCACGGGTTTACCAGTTTGGAATAAAATTGTCACATGTGTACTAGTTTAGGATTTTTGGTGGTCGAAAAAAAGTTTGGGGTAAAATTGTTACAGGTGTACCAGTTTGGGATTTTTTGTGGTAAAAAAAAAGTTTAGGATAAAATTATCACACATGTACTAGTTTAGGATTTTTGGTGATATTAACCCAAAATATTTATCAGGCGGTTTGGATTGATTTTAGGACTTATTTCCTAATATATGAGATAATCAAACAAATACACAATCATTAATGATTAGCAGTCAAGATAGATATGCAGCCTCGAATTCTAATCATAACTAGATAAACAACATTCATCACATGATAATTTATGCAATCATATACTAATTAGAAATAACATGTATAATAATAATACAACAATAGTAAAAATAACATCAAAAATCCTACCGTATAGCCTTATAGGTTTATTTGATATAGACATAATTATTAATAAAATAATTTACATAATTTAGAAAATTATTCAAAAATACTAATTTCTAAACTATTTCCTAATTATAAAAAAGTTTGGATTTATTTTATTTTTTAAAATAATATTTTTTTATTAAAAATATATAATATTCAACTGGGTCGGGTCGCGGATCCAAGTTGGGTTAGAATTGACTAAGGTCAATGGACTCGGCTCGAATGCGTTGACCCGGGTCCAATCTCCAGATCCGAACTGGGTCGGGGGTCAACCTGGGTCATTGACCCGAGTCCTGAATCGGATCGGGTCCAGTCCAGCGGTAAAGGAAAAAATAGGGCCGATTCAATCAAGTCGAACCGGCCCTAAATGGCCTGCAAACTAGTCCAATCGAGTCTACAGGCTTGTTTAGGTCAACTTTTAGCCTTTCAACCTCGAACGCCGTCGGCCGGGCAAAAATCCGCTGAGTTGCTGTCTATTTCACCTGGCTTTTGGCCTCAATCTCCTCAGTACTTCAAGCTGAGGAGATTAGGGAGTGACTGGCCACTAGATGGCCGATCGGAGTGGTCGCCGGCCAAACTCCGATCGGGGCTCTTTAATCCCAAACGTTGGTCGAAGTTGGTCGGTCAACCCAGGCCATACTTTGGCCTTTCCTAGCCTCCAGTGGCCGTCACAAAGCCACCCTAAGGGATCAAAGGTCGCCAGTCAACTAGTATATTGCCGACAGAGGACCGAGACAAAGTAACTTCATTTGGACATTTTGTCGAACGACTGGCATCCATGGCTAAAATAGGGAAACCCTAACCTGTTTCGAGACTTCGAACTATTCCGATGGCCACGACTCGCCTCCAACATCGACATCTGGACCAGGAGCAAGGTTAGTATGGGCTGAGATTCACGCAAAACGGATGGCACGAGTCCCGGCCAACCTATACACAAAAACAGGGGAAAACAGGGGCTGGAGAGAGCTTACCAGTTGGGGCTACTTCAGGAGGGTCGCCGGTCGGCTTGCTGGCGACGGCTTTACCATGAAACTTTTTCTCCTGTTGCCATGGAGGTAGCTATTCATTCATTTATCTCCATTGATGCACTTCATAAGTGGGAACTGCGTCAAATGAATGTCCACAATGCCTTTCTTCATGGTGATCTGGACGAAGAAATTTACATGGAACGTCCACATGGTTTACGAAGATAGGGGGAGTCTTGGATATGTCATCTCCATAAATCCTGATATGGACTTAAGTAGACCTCTCAACAGTGGTATGCTAAGTTCACTGACGTGCTCACAAATGTAGGTTCTCAACACTCTAAGCATGACTATACTTTATTCACATGGACCAAAGGTACTTCATCAATCTATTTATTAATATATGTTGATGATGTCCTCATTATGGGAAATGATAATTCCGCAGTTAGAAAGTTCAAGAAATATCTGCATTCTACTTTCTATAGCAAAGATTTGGGAGCTTCCAAATATTTTCTCGGTATTGAGATAACTTGATTCGACAAAGAAATATGCCTCAACCAACGAAAATTCGTCTTGGAAATCATATCAGGGGTTGGATTATTAGGATGCAAGCTGGCTATTATACCCATTGAACATAATGTCAAGCTGACGGCGCTTGAATATGATACGAGTTCATCATCACCTAATAATGATCCATTACTTAAGGATCCATCGTGATATCAGCGACTCATTGGAAAATTGATCTATCTCACCATGACTAGGCCTGATATATGTTATGCAATGTAAATACTCAGCCAATTCATGTATAGCCCGAAGTAGTGCCATATGAATGCAGCACTGAAGGTCATAAAATATTTAAAGGGATGCCCAAGACTTGAGTTCTTTTATCTCATGATTGCAACATGAAGATGACAGCCTATTGTGAGATGGATTATTCTACTTGCCCAATGACTAGAAGATCCATCATTGGTTTCTACATTAAATTGGGAAAATCTTTGATTTCATGGAAGACAAACAAGCAGTCAATTGTCTCACTATCATCAACTGAGTTCAAATATCGAGCTATAGGAAAGACTGTTTGCATAATAGTTTGGATACATGGCTTACTTTCTAACCTTGGCATACAAATTGATGGAGCAAGCGAATTGTTTTGTGACAATGATGCCACAATCAAACTAGCGGCAAATCCAGTCTTTCATGAAATTCAAGAAGGGGTTATCATAACTTGAGGAATTGGAGCTATGGTACAGCCTGCAAACATCTTCACTTAGCCGTTGTGCCAGAGACAACACATGTATTTACGGAGCAAGCTTGGCGTCTTCAACATATATAAGCCTCCAACTTGATGCGGAGTGTTAGAGAAAAGATTTAATTTGATCCTTAATTGCGATTCTAATTGATACAGTCAATCCGTGATATTAAATATTGATGGGATATTCAGAAGATAAAATAAGAAGACGGTATCATGTATATTCTTTCTCGATTTCCCTTTCTACTATAAATACACCTATGTACATGTACAATTCATTCATTGAGAAAAATACAATCATATTCTCCCCAAAATTTTCTTTTCCGTTTTTTTTCTTTCAAAAAATAATAAGAGAGTTTAGGAAAATGGATATTGGAAGTGACGTGACTTTCATATGACACTTACTTTAGTGCCAAAACTTTTCGAACAATTACTTGAGTGCCATTTTGGTAAAAAAAAAATCACTTCAATGCCATCAGCGATTTGTGTGACCGAAAATCCGACACGGTGATATTTTAATATAAACCATCCCATGTGACTCTCTGGCAATGTGAAGTCAGCATGATTGGATCTAAACAATGTTGGCTAACAAGGAAAATTGTCCAAAAAGTCCTAAACCTATTGCACTTTTACCAATTTATTCCTAAACCTTTAATTTTTGTCAATTGAGTCCTAAACCATTTCACGTTTTGTCAATTGAGTCTATTCGGTCAATTTTGACCGACATGGACGCCAGTCATGCCACGTAGGACGGCCAAGGCTGACGTGGATAATTTTTAATAATTTTTCTTTTTTTTTCCTCCTCCTTCCTCCTGTAGCCCTAGCTGGTAGCTGATCTTTAGTGGAGCTTGCCCCTATTGGCCACTGGCGAGGGTGAGTCTTGCCTAACCATGGCGAGGCTCAACCTTGCCATCATTGGGCAAGGCGAGCCTCACAAGATCTGGCGAGGTTGGGCCTCGCCATGGCTACACGAGGCCCGACTTCGCCCGTGGACGGCAGGAGCGAGCTCCTCTTGAGGCCAGCGACCAGCTAGGGCTAGAAGAGGGAGAAGGAGAAAAGGAAAAAAAAAAGAGAAAAACATTTAAAAAATATTAAAAAATTTTCACGTTAGCGCCGACCGTCTTATCAACGATTTTCTATCAAAATTGGTCAAATGAACTCAATTAGCAAAAGGTTTAGAACTGAATTAATAAAAGTACAATAGGTTTAGGATTTTTTGAACAATTTTCCCTGTCTAATACATTATTCGTCCCAAAATAACAGTGATGGTACTAACGAGACCTGTGACCCCCCCAAACCTTGTCTTGTTTCGCATAGCGACGAAAGTGAAGAAGACACAGACTAGCTGACAAAAACAAAGGAAGTGAAGAAAAGATTTAGTTTCATCTCTTATGGTTCTAACGAGCAGTTGGTCTCACTTGTGTTGACTTTCCTTTTTGGATGATATGACAAGATCTTTGGAGTAGAGTTGTGTCCGAACATGTTCATCTGATTCCAGCGAAGACTGAACGACTATCTCAACCATTGTGGATTGAACATGGTAACTCTAAAATGCCAAGCCAAGGGGCTCCATTATGGCAAATTTCCATGCTAAATCAAAATTGCAAGGACCAACTATGATTCGGCCTCGTCATCACGCTCCATTTGAGATCGCATTATTACTTGCCATTTGGACCGTAAAACCGAAGCAAAAAGAATGACAAAGAAGACATGAGGTTTGGTAGCTGGCAAGGCGTTTCTATGGGAACACCGGTCAAGACAAGATGCTATGTTATGAAGATTATGATGCTGATTTTTACCATGCTAATCCAGGTCAGAAATCAAAGTTTTAAAATTGTTCTCTCGTATATTTGTCTTCCCATCTCCCTGTCTGCTTCCGAAGTTTCTTCTTGGTGGTTGTGCTGGTCCTTTCATTGACCGAGGAACCATCTCAACCTTAACGAGCAAGATGAGCAAATACGAAAGGTCGACGTCATTTTGTCGAAAGCCTGAACCTTTGACATTCTCCCCATAAGGGACAGTGAACGCCAACCATGAATTGTCAACTCTAGGTGTCGCCTGGCTTTTTGCTCAACACTAATGTCCACTCACATGAAAAAAAAGAGCTGTGCAGCTTTGAGTGCAAGGCATTTCCATTTCTGACATCAAATTGTATAAGAGTTTCAACAAACTCAAGACTAATGAGCTACGTGGGACTGCTACCGGTGTGTAGGGCAACTAAGGATGCATAGAGACCATCCTTAATGTTGATCAAAGTTTCGTGCCTTCCTTTCTCGACGATGACTCCGTCTTTAATTACCGCGATCACGTCCGCGATCTTGATTGGGGACAGCCTATGAGCCACCACGAGTGTAGTTTGGTTCACCATGACTCGGTCCAACGCGTCTTGAACCACCTTCTCAGATTCTGCATCCAGTGCACTCGTAGCCTCGTCAAGCAAAAAAATTTTAGGACTTTTAACTAAAGCGCGAGCAATAGCCACTCGTTGCTTCTGACCGCCTAACAACTGGACCCCTCTTTTACCAACCATAGTAGCATATCCCTGAACATTGAATTCATACAGAAAAAATTAGATAAGCCCATTTGAAAGCAAATGCAAGTCAAGTACACGGAGTAAGCAACGACTG
This sequence comes from Syzygium aqueum, assembly GCA_031216185.1. Taxonomy (NCBI): domain Eukaryota; kingdom Viridiplantae; phylum Streptophyta; class Magnoliopsida; order Myrtales; family Myrtaceae; genus Syzygium; species Syzygium aqueum. The sequence continues at coordinate 3,094,836 of CM062240.1, forward strand.
TCTAACCTGTTGTAGTCCACTAATGAACTTGTGGGCATTTGCCAGTTCTGATGCGGCAAGTATTTCTTGCTCGGTCGCATCTCCATCCTTTCCATAAGCTATGTTGGCACGAATTGTCTCGTTGAATAAAACCGGTTCTTGGCTGATCAGACCCATTTGCTGCCTCAACCACTTGAGTTGCAATTGCTGAATATCCACTCCGTCAAGCATAATGAGACCGGAATCAGGATCATAAAAGCGCTGCAGCAATGCTATCACTGTTGATTTTCCACTCCCGCTTTCTCCGACCAAAGCAACAGTCTAAGAGGAACAATCGTGTAATTGTCAAACTTTTATTCCTTATGTTCAATTGATCAAAACACTAGTGCTGTTCCCGTAATTCAATGCTCAGTTGAGGAAGTCATATTTAAAGTTTGGCATCAGATAAAAAGTCCAAACTGTTACCTTTCCCGAGTGAATGGCCAGGCTGAGATCACGGAATATTTGAATGTCTAGCCTAGAGGGATATTTGAAGCTGACATGGCGAAGCTCAATCTCTCCCTTCACATTGTCTAATTTTGTCCCCGACTCGTCACTAGGGTCCATCTTGGATTTGCGGTCTATTGTTGCAAAAATGGAAGCAACAGCCCCTTTCACTTTGGTGGAATCAGAAGTGAAGGAACTTGATTGTGAAATTGCACCGGCTGCCATGGTCAGAGCGAAAAAAACCTGTCAGCGTTAACCGAAACCAGTTTCAACAGCAATCCTCCGGCCAAATAAGGAAAAGGCAATCATAATTCTAAGAAATTCCTAAGAAAACACTATGTAGCATTCAAAGAAAATCTGTCATACCCTGAAGACATCCGAAAACGTTGTTTTGCCGTTCTGAACGAGGCGAGCTCCTGCATAGAAACTTGTTGCATACACACAGAACAGCAGGAAGATGGACATGCCGAACCCAATTCCACTGATCAGTCCTTGTCGAATCCCTGTCCTCCTAGGGCCTTCACATTTCTTCTTGTAAAGAAGCATCATCTTCTCTTCGGCACAGAAAGAAGCAACGGTCCTTATACTTCCAACCGTGTCAATAGCTACTTGGCTTGCTTCCTCGTACATCATCTGTAAACATATAGATTAATACGGTCATGGATAATCGAGATTATTTGCTAGATAACAGAAACCGTGGCGGAACCTTTTTATGTCATTGAAGATTACAAGGAATGTAAATCAGAAATTTTGAAGACGGCCTTTCTGTTTTCAGTTCTTTGAACCTAGGACTCAAAATTATGAATCGGGAATATATACAGACCTCTCAAGCTATTTTATTTAGTGAGCAGTAAAAGAAAACAACACTGTAATAATGATTACCTTTGCATCTGCACTGAATCCTCTCATGAACTTCACTTGAACATATCCATTGACACCAACTAGAGGGATTAAGACGAGGATGATCAGCGCTAGTTGCCAGCTTGCAGCAAAAGCAATGACCAGACCAGCAACTGCCGACGCATTGTTCTGAACAATCTGAACTAACGCATCTCCAACTAGGGCTCGTACTAATGCAGCATCTGCTGAGAGCCTTGCCCCAATGGCACCGCTTGAGTGATCAGGTTCATCAAACCAGCCAACCTCCATGTGGACCAACTTTTTGAAACACATTAGTCTGATTCTCTCGATTAACTTACAACCAGCGACAGAGAATAAGTATGCTGGAGCCGAATATGCCACGAATGATGCAATGCCAAGGACCAGAAACATCAATGCCCAAAACTCAGAATCCTTTCTAAGTTCATGCGGAGGTTCATAGAATGTCTTGATAACACTGGATATAAGTATGCCAAAAATTGGAAATATCAAGCCATTAGCAACTGCGGCGACAGTTCCAAATAGCAAGACAGGAACTTCTGGTTTGTTGAGATGAGCAAGCCGGCATAGTGAGACCTTTGGCGGTTTTTCTGTGCTCCCAGGGGGAGCAGGGGATTGTGGTCCAGCCACGGTCCCAAAGGAGACTGAGAGCGAGTGGCTACTGCTATTTCCCTGACTAATGGATTGTTTGCAGAACATCCTTTGACTGGACTATCTGTTATATTCAGTGAACTCTGACCTGTTTTGGTCATTGCTGCTATTTCCTATAGGTGATCCCTGACTAATGGATTGTTCGTACGACATCCTCTGACTGGATTGTCTGTTATATTCAGTGATCTCTGACCTGTTTTGGGCATCTAGGGCTTGTTCAGATTCTCTGCTCACTCCCTGCAAGTGTATTAGTTGAGAATATGCACCATCTGGATCATTGAGCAGTTCAGAGTGTGAACCTAGACAGTTTTAGAGAGACATCAATAGTCACGATATACTTGTACATACTAGGGATAATAGTTTCTCCGCTAGAATTCACAGTTTCATTGTTTAATTCAAGTTAGATTGCGACCTACCTTTCTCCACCATTTTTCCGCGATGAATAACAGCGATCATATCTGCATTCCTAACAGTGCTCATACGGTGGGCAACAATGACAGTTGTCTGGTTGCCCATAATCCTGTCCAAGGCCTCTTGGACTATCCTCTCAGATTCCACGTCAAGTGCACTTGTGGCTTCATCCAGGAGCAAAATACGAGGATCTTTAAGAATCGCTCTTGCTATGGCTACTCTTTGCTTCTGCCCACTAGACAACTGAGTCCCATGTTCACCAATCATAGTGTCCAAGCCCTAAATGTCAAAAGTCCAAAAATCATGAAGTAGTAAGATCGAGAAGGCGAGAAAAGACGATTATAGTCTGGCCAGAGAAAAGAAAAAAGCTGATTCATCGATCTTGGAGTAGCATAATCTTTATACCTGCGGCAACTTGTCTATGAACTTGGCAGCATTCGCAAGTTCTGCAGCAGCTTTGATCCCTTCAAGCGTGGCACCTTCCTTTTCCATATGCAATATTGTCCTTGATGCTGCACATGAATAGCACGGGCTCCTGGCTGACAAGCCCGATTTTGCTCCTGATCCATTTGAGCTGAAACTCTTTAAGGTTGATCCCATCAATAATTACTTCACCGGCTTGTGGATCGTAGAACCTCTCTATCAGACTGATCACTGTGGACTTCCCAGTTCCACTTTGTCCCACCAAAGCGGCAGTTGCACCCCTCGGGATGCTAAGAGAGAACCCATTGAATATTTGTTCATTGGGCCTGGTTGGGTAACTGAAATAAACATCCCTCAACTCTATATCTCCGTGAATGTCGTTTAGTTTCTTTCCCTTGGTATCAAAAGAATCAATCTCCGACTTCCTGTGGATGATCTCGAACATCTTATATGCAGCAGCTTGACCATCAGCAAATGCACTCATGCATGGAGAAGCTTGCCCAAGAGACCTAATGAACAACCGCACCATGCCCAAAAAATGAGGGGAAAAAGAAAGAAAATCCATGATTAGGTTTTCTAAATTTCTCTAGGGTTTAACAAGGAATTGAACCAAGAGAACTGAGACCAAAAAGAAAAAGGAGAGTTGGGTGCAACTCACATAGAACCAGTCAAGACTGCCATGATCACATTAATCACTGTGCCCCCATTATATCCCTTGTCTAATATCAACTTCGCGCCGTACCATATCGCCAAAGCATAACCGCTGAAGGTGATTAGCATGACTGATCCAAGACCTAATCCAATCGCTAGACCTTCATGGACACCTGATCTGTATGCATCAACAAGGGATTTGTTGTAATTTGCAACGGCTCGCTTCTCTCCGGTAAACGATGCACCTGCACCAAAATGTGATAATAGTCGGACTCTGCAGTAAATGATTTGAGTTATGGCTGAAAATGAGTTTTAGAGCAAAAGACATCAAGACATCTGTTCTGTTCTTGGAATATGTCTATTTAGTTGGCACACATGCACAATGCTGTGAATTCAGCTACGTCAATGCAACATACCATTCTGATTGAACCAATAGTCCGTTCAACGACATTTGCTGCCTTCGCACACTCACTTTGCCCGCGAGATGCCTCCTTTGAAATGATGAGGGACCTAACTCCACCTGCAATCACTAGCAGAGGAATCATGATTAGCATGACCAGGGTCAATAGCCACCCCTTGGTAAATGCTATCACGAAACCTCCAACAAATGTCGACACGAGCTGTATGAACTTGCCCACCTGCACGAATCTAGCAATCCGTCAAAATCCAGGATGGAAAAGTGTATACTAAGTACTCCAGACAAAATACTCAATTCTTTACACAATTGTTATGCCAGTACAAGGAGAGTATGACCATTTTCACCCATGGCATTCTGGATGAGGATTGTGTTGCCCGACATTCTCCTGACGACCTCTCCGGTGTTAGTGAAATGGAGAATTTTCTGTATAATTTGCTGTATATATTAACAAAGAATACATTAGCCTAATTATAGGCTTTATTAGATAACTATTCTAAGATAATATCTCAATCAAGATATGCACAATCAAAGTGAGATATATATGCAACATTTGTGCAATACAGGTGCAATTCACGTGCAATACACATGCAATTCATGCGCATTCTTGAGATATACGGATAATCAACAAAATTATCAAAATATCTCTAACAATGAAAATTATCCTAGAAAAATCCCTAATTTTCTCTAACATCCCCTCTCAAACTCAAAGTGACTAAGTCAGCTTGAGTTTGAAATCAAGTTAAACAACTCCGGTAGCTAAGACGGGGCAGATGAGGTGGCGTCCAGTGCCTTGTAAAAATCTCTATCACAGGAATTGTGGTAGCATTCGTTTTCGCTATCACATCCAAAATCAATGATTATTGTTTTGGTTCCTGAATCTTCTGTTGCTCCATTTTTTATGGCCATGCTATCGTACCCGGGACACAGATCTCTTATGCAACTTATTAATTCTGTATATAAATAAACAGAATTGTCTGGGGCTGCAACAGTGAACATCTAGAATCAGCAATTTATATTTCAAGCCAAAGGAGTCCAATTATTGAGCAAGCTGTGAAAGACATAGTTGAAAGACGGTTGAGCACAAATTGATCAATTAAAAAGAAACTGTACTGCAGTCAATTTTCTCAAATCTAAAGCTACTCTGAACAATCATCCGAGAAATATGCCATAAGCATCTTCTCGTGGGATTTGAATGGATTAGCTATTAAGCAATCAAGATGCGAGACATTCTTTCAACCATAAAAGTCAAAGTTACAGAGATCAAAGATCAAAGACCGCTGATAGAGGGGACTGTACTTCGAAGAGTTTAATCTCATTGGTTGAGCACCCTTACAAAAATTAATTAGAATAATGACTTGTGTAAATTTATTGTGTGCGCGTGTGCGAACGCAAATGGACACACAAGAAACTGAAGGGTGCACAAGAAGCCTCGCAAAGCAGAATTTGTCAAAAAAACTCATACGAGAAATCAGCAAATGGACCAGCATTTCCAAAGACCGTTCACAAGACATAGACATGAAGAAAGGTTAACGTGATGAATTCATCAGATTTGTGCCAAAACCACCTTTGATCTGAACCAGCACAAAAGAACAAAATTTACTCTTTTTTCATTTTTTTGCTCTGCCTCCTCTTTTGCAAGAATCTTGATCATGCAAAAGGAGGCGAAAAAATAAACCTTTTGCTCTGCCTCCGCCTCCAACACTGTTCCTCCAGATAGGCCCAGCATAAAGACGTAAGCAGCTAAAGGCAGAATGGCACAGAGATGTGTGCGTGTGATCGAGAGTGAGAGAGAGACAGAGAGAGAGGCATGAGAGGCATTATCTCACTTGAAGCTTCTCAAAAAAGTCAGCTGACCAGTGAGTACTACTGTCCTTCCTTGATCTCGAGAGAAGTGTGAGTGCAGACACTTTGGTGCAAGAGTCCTCTTTACTCTCTGGGATCCTGATCCGCAGCGTCTTACCAACAACTCCTCCACTCCCAAATTGCTTGTCCAACCAGCAGAATATGGCACACAGGTTGCTCTCTCTCGGTTAAAGACTCGCGGCCCAACATCTCCTGTCAACCCCACTACGATTTTCTCTTTCCGATAAGGACTCAAACCATTCTAGAACTTTAACTTAATATATAACGTGATTCTTAAAGTTTTAATTTATTCAATATGATCTCTGAACTTTAATATAATATTTAATGTGGTCCATAAACTTTTGATCTGTTCAATGTGGTCCTTGAATTTTTAGATACATATTCAATTTAATCCATGAACTCTATGAAAAATGTTCAATATAGTTCTTGAACTTGAATTTAGTGAAAGGATTACATTTAACATTTTCATATAGTTCAAAGACTAAATTGAACATGTATCTAAAAGTTCAAGGACGACATTGAATATATTAAAAGTTCAAGAACCATATTGCACATTGGACCAAAATTCAGGGACTGTTTGTATCATTTTCCTTTTCTCTTTTTAGTTTTGTCCTTGGTTGTCAAACCCAGTTTTATTTTTCCATGATCTCTTTTATTTTCCGAGAAAATCAGAATTTGAAAACTTTCCAGAACCAAAAGAATTTTTCCATTTCTAGCACGTCACTGGTTCCTTTTGTCGGAGAGGTCAATGAAATAATTCAGCAGCTTCATGGGTCGCTAAGTCGCAGAGAGTGTGTTCGGGACAAAAGAGGACACGGAGAAGCAAGAGTACAAAAGAATTAGAGCAGAGTGAGTCGTCATGATTGCGTCACTTCCGGTTGTCTCGATCGTATTCCCACTTTTCATCTTCCTCTTCTTCTTCTTCTTATTTTTTTAATTTTTGTTTCTCGCTTCTGGAACATGTTCAAAGTGACTCTTCTTTTTTACTTCGTTTTATTTAATTTTAGAATTCGTGATTCACAGACTTTATTACCTTTTTAAATTTGAAACTTCTGAAAATTTTCATCACACTTAAATATTGAAACGTTAATTCATATTTTAGTAGAACATTTTGTGTGTTCAACCATTCTCTACCATTTTCGATAGCCTTGATTATGAACATGCTTCATGGGAGCTAAAGATTGCTTTGGTGTCTCTCTCCTCTGAAGCTCGAAGCCTTGTCAAATTGCATGAGAACCGATTTTTGAGAGTAACAAGAGCTCGTAATGTCGAAATGGATGCTCAGAGAAACCCCAGAAGATTAGTAGTCCATTAAATTTCAAGCCTTCCAATGTAATTCCGAGTTATGGAAATCTTTGATTTTATGGAGAGAGTGGTTGGAACATGCTCAAATTATCCTCTCTTTTTTCTTTTGTAGCATTTGTTTGAGGAAGCTAGCACTAGGAAGATAATGAAGCGATTTGGTTGACATAAATGCATCGGTAACAATTGATTTCACTTTCCTAATAAATGGTAATTACATGATCACCATATGTTTTTATAGTAAAATGGTGCAATTTTTACATTTTATCATAAAAAGTTGGTATTTTACATAGAATAATAGTTGGGTCTGCCCAAACCGACCAATTCTACTCCCAATTTCGTAATTGGAATCGAGAACCACAAGTTCGGATCTCAAGTCTAGGTTGAGAACCGATCACCTCTGATCCTGACCAAGTTTAGCATTCCTCTTTTGCCTGAAGTGGATTGGAATTATATATTCCCCGAATAAAAAATGACATCTCATTCGTGCTCCACAATGGGCTTGGAATTTAAATTACCAGGTGTGTATATTAAACTGTGACTAAAAAAGCGAAATAAATTGTTTAGAAGATTCTTGAGATTCCTTAGCACCTCTGTAGCTGTAATTGTACTCAAATTCGCATCGCGTTACTTTTTTTAGCAGGTTCAACTTCGGAGGGGTGGATTCATAAGCTTTTCACAGCTGTGAAAAGTTCACACTTCCAAACATAACATTATGCAATGCCAAATTTACAAAGAAAAGGAAAAGCTCCCCAATTAGCAAATCAATTTTTAAGAAGGAAATTTGCTCGGAGCAAGTGCCAGCCCTTTGCTCAGTCCTTTGGAAAATGACCCAAACTTTATGCTGCATTAAATGCCTCGTTGAAAATGACATCCTTTTGGCTATGCGCACGAAGGATATCACTTTGATTTGCATTAGTGTGTAATAGAGCAAGGCAGCCAAATTTGGCACATAAAATATATTTTTTTTGGTCGAATTTCATTCATTTCTAGGATATATATACTTTATGAGGTGCACAGACACATTGGCCACAAGAATCTGAATTTTCTAAAGAGGGAGATATATAATGACTTTTTCGAATTTCTTTATCCTTTTTTTGGATGCCTGGCTAATAGGGGTGTCAATGGATCGGGTCGGGTCGGGCTTTCTTGATACTCAACCTGATCGGAGACCTATAAGGTCATGCTTGACCCGCCTAGACCCACCCGAGACCCTATTCACCGTACACCCCAAGGCCCGAGCCGGGCAAGATCGGGTAGGGCCGGGTTTCGATTTTTTTTGTTTCGCTTTTGTGTAGATAGATTGGAATTCTGAACCTGCCGCAAATACAAAATCGAATCATCAGATGAATTTTTTCTTTTCATATGCACAAGACAGAAAAATGATAATAAAGACGATTTCCACACTACGTCAAAATCTCTTTTCATCCCACTCTCACTGCATGAGTACCATCGCAGAACGAGTTTTGTAGTACAAAGTAACTAAAAAAGAAAGAAAGAAACTAAAATAATACCATCGCAGAACAAGTTTCGTAGTACAAAGTAACTATAAAAAAAAAAAGAAACTAAAACAACATTAACGAACAGCAATGACTAGAATTTTTTCACTCCTAAGCAAGACTGGCTTGCTTCCAATTACTAATACATCATCATGGGTCGACATTCCAAAGATAAAGCTAGTGCAAAAGGGTTAGACTCCTAATTTCTTTTCCTCGTCGATGCAGTGTCATCTGAAAGTGGATAGACGCAGCGCATTAGAATGACACGGGCTTGATCAATTCAAAGCGTGAGAGACAATTCTCATTATATAAAGGGAGAAATTGTTGAAAAATCACTTACCACTAACGAGAAGTCAAAGACAGTGCTCATTAATCATAATACAAAATGGGAGCACTGAATCTGAAAAGAACAATATCATGTAAATGTTACTAAGAAATTTCATCATAACAGGTAGCATTATGTTAAGCAAATTTAACTTGCTATCATCAGTTGGTGAATAATCATACATGTTTCGAGTGACTATACCCAATATTCGGTGTATCCAGTTGGTTGTTTATAGAGTAAGGGACTTATGTAGATCATTTTGTTCTCATAAATGTTATGTAAGTTAAATATTATTTAGGCATTCCCTATTAGATCTCCTAATGTGATATTTAGACTTCAATTGTGCTAGACTTTTCCAACAAATTGTACCAAAGCTGGATTGTTCTAGAAGATTCAAAAGCAAGATTGATTCTAAGATTAGTTCATAAGAAAAGGGTTAACAAAGATCTAGCACCAGAAGTTGCTGAACTAGAAGTGATAGGTGAGATATCATTAAGTTTGTTGCTAGTAAGGACTAAAATTGGCTTTTTTTCACCTTGAGTTTGTCAGAAGTCGATGTTCTCAAGAGGTCACAAGGGAAACAAGAAGATAAGTGCAGCAAGAAGGACAAGAAAATTGAAGATTCCATTGAGAAGCTATTTGTTGGTTGAACATAAACCAGCTTGCTGAAGCAGAGTATATTATTAACATGTATGGTAACCATGTGTAAAGCTTCGATTGGGGAATTAAACAAAGCAAACAACCTTATGTTGGATGCCATAGTTTACCAGCTATTTAAATAGTTTTACCATACTTATGTTAAAACTGTAGTAGTCCAAACACTATGTAGTAAAAATAGATCTCAAGTCATTTAGAGTCTCGAGTAAAAACTGACAAGTTACCTAAAATAGCAATCTCCAACTTCATCAATCATCTAGAGAAATTGATATCGAGTTTGTCTCTATGGTTGTAGTTGGCAACTCTGCATTAAATTCACAATGAAAATGAGAATTAACGTATCCATTTAATCATAGAAGGGTATTAATATTTTACAATTATATTTTTGTCGAAAGTCGAGAAAATGCCAAAATATATACTCATTTTTTACCCGATGATTATTTTACTCTAAGATCAGGGGAGGCACATCACATCGTGTATTCCCCAACAGTTGAACACATGCTGGCTCGAGCTCCTTTGCTGGTGGGGTTTAATGACCGCAGCAATTGGTTCAAAGGCCCACGTACAATGCAAGTGGCCGTGGTCTTATTGATGTCTAACGCCCCAAATTCAAGCACCGACGCTAGAAGACCCACCAAGCTCCGGTTAGCAACCAGCCAACCACAATTGTCATAGGTTGCGTTCATCGACAACAGTCTTAGTTGGGCAAAAAAAAAACTTATATGCGCCTGGACCAGCCCATTTCATCTCGGCCATCAAATGCCGGGCGCCTCGTATGGAATTCTCACGATCGAACGGCAAAAGCTAGAGTGGGTTCGCACACACCGGCTGGCATGTGAGATTTGCCCGTGCACTGGCCGGTGGTTGGTGCGTGTATTTGCACTACCCGCATCGCAAATTCAACAATCCGTTTCTTCATCTTGGTAAATTCATCACTCCTTACGGCAACATTCTAACTAAAACAGACAGAAATTTAGGGAGTTAAGAGGACCCCGATCGAGTACGCGACAACATTAAACCATTTTGCACTGCATTTTAAATTAAATTTTTTTGCGGCATTTGTGCAATTACTCAAATTCTGCAAATTTTTACCCCAATTTAATGAGAGTTTCCATGATCGCGATTAATCTCTCCTGCTCGACGCAACCATAGTCTCTCTCTCTCCCTGAACACAACTAGCCACCAACACAATCGGCGAACTGAACTGCTTCGTTCGGAAAACAGAGGGGTGTTTTAGGAGGAGATGGTGGGACCAGGGAGGCCTCAGCTCGTCCTGTTCGGCTCTTCCATAGCGCAGCTCAGCTACAGCAACGGCGGTTGGGCTGCCATCCTCTCCGACGTCTACGCTCGTAAGGTAAAAAGATGCTGTTTCGATCCTTAACCTCTTCGTTTCGTTTGAGAGGTTGTTCGTGTTCGATTCCGGAGAGTTTCGTCGTGTGAATATATACGTTTGTTTTGGCGCTTTGATAGCGTTCTGTGTCGGTAATTTGTTAGTGCACCAACCCATGATCTGACGAGCTACGCATGTCGAATTCATAGTATTTGCTCGTAGATGAATACTTAACTGATCGTCACAGGCTGACAGTGTTGCGAGGATACTATGGATGGAACTTGCGTCGCGCCGCCCTGGTTCTAGATCAAGTTTCCCCAAAGGCAATGTACAAGCATTTATTTCCTGGAAATTGTCTATAAACTAAGCCGGTGGCGATCTAGCAGCTCCTTCTCTTCAAATGCAGTTTGTCTGTTTACTTGTGCATTTTGTACTTACGGCGTCCTTGCGTTGATTACGATGTGTCTAGCTTGGCAGGGGAAGCGGAATGTTTTCATTGGAATGGATTATTTTAGGGAAATTCTGCGTCTTTGCAAAGGAGTGATACTCGACGGATAATGCACCATGTACCTTGACTGTTCTTCTGCACATTAGCAGTAGCACCTTGCAAATTGTTCTCATCTGTGCTATGATCTTATCTCCAAAGCAATTGAGAATGGTTGTCTTTATAAGGAACGCACGTGCTTCGAGCATAGTTATGTTTCGAACTTGAAAGGGGCATGAGTCTGCTTGAGTGCATCTCTTCTCAAAGGCACAGTTACTGAGCTTGCTTAGGTAACATTAGACTGTTGGTCGGTAGTTTTCACTTCTTTGGCTGTAGTATACTCTGTGTTAGTTCTAGAGAATCTCAGCTGCATAGTTTAGGTACTTGCTAAAGGTGTCTTCTATATCGCACTTAGCTTCTCGAAAATCTGTTATGTGTTCCCTAAATCCTGGTATTTGAACAGAAGGGTAAGCACAAAGAAGTGCAGTGCTCTGGGGTGATCTTATGGACTTTCTCACGTCGTAGTTCTAACTGGTGTGTTCTTCATTTCTTTCTAGGATGCAGCAGTACAGCCTTCCCTCATAATAGCTTATTTTGGTGGTAATGATTCGCTGGGGCCTCACTCATCTGGGCTTGGCCCACATGTACCTCTTCATGAATATGTTGAAAACATGAGAACAATTGGAGAGCATCTTAAGGTACGTAATTTGCATCCAGAGATGAAATTGTCATCGTCGAAATTTATTTTGCCCTTGCATTTGGTGGGGACCTGTGGTGACCTCGACAGTGTGGTAGTGCTTTGATGCCAGAACATGCTCTTTCTTTTCTTTGTAGTGCAACAGTGAATATAATAGACGACAAGCTCTTTGGGGATGTATACGTGTTTACTATCTTTGTAAGATTTCGAGAATCACAAACTTGACAGTCCTATCTGTGAGAAGGCTTGCCAAGCTTCTCCGCTTTCGTCAACGAGATGTCCATGAAGAGAGAAATTCCAGCGTCATTTGATGTGCAGGAAGAAATAATAACTTCACAAACATTTGATCTGAATTCTAGGACTAGCTCTTTGAGGATGCATGCGTTTATATTGTCTCAGTAAGATCTCAAGAATCATAAATCTGACAATCCTATCTCTGAGAAAGGTCACGAAACTTCTCCACTGTCATAATCGAGAGGTTGATAAAGAAAGAAATTTTAGCTTTTTTTTGCTCTGCTGAAGGAAAGAATGCTTTCATAAGCATTTGATCGTAGAATTTTGGTCTATTCAATATTCACTGCATTTTAAGAAGCATTATGCTATTCTATCAGGTGAATGATATTCTAATGGCTATTAATATACAGAGTCTTTCAGATACGACACGAATTATATTTCTTAGCTGCCCTCCTGTCAACGAAGACAAAGTTCGTCATAGCTCAAGGTACTCCAATGCATGGACAAATCTCCGTTTTTCTTACCAGATGTCAATCATCTAATAGCATCTTTATCTTGAAATACAGTGCATTTTTCAGTGAGCTAGTACGCACAAATGAGTTGTGTCAAATGTATTCGGAAGCATGTTTGAATCTGTGCAAGGAGATAGGGGTGCCAGCTGTTGATCTATTCAATGCAATACGGAGAAGACCTGATTGGTTCAACACAGGCTTTACGTTTGTTACTTGGGCATACTCACAGTTCTTCATGCAGTGAAGTGTATTTTCCCATCATGTTTACACTGCATGCTATTATTGGCATTAAGCTAAAGTTGCAGTCAGCTCATACCGCTGAAAACACAACATGAGATTTGGACCATCTTGGTAAATCATGAGTCGTGATTGTACAGATCATTGGTTTGCGAAGCACGACAGTGTGTCAAATTCAGGAACAATCACCTGTGAACTTCCACTGCTTTCTTGTCCAGATTGAAGATTACATCACATCAGTGCGTTGAAAGTGAACGAGTTCTCTATTCTTCTTCACAGGGACGATGTCCATTTAGCTGCTGAGGGCAGCAAGTGGTAGTGGAGGAGATAACGAAGGTGCTTAAGGAAGCAGAATGGAAGCCGTCTCTGCACTGGAAGTCCATGCCCACCGAATTCGCAGAGGACTCGCGATACGATCTCGTCGCTGCCAATGGAAAAACAACATTGAATCCATCGGAATGGACATTCCACGGGGTGATCCAGTGGGATTAGGTCGCTGAACAGTCTCATGCATGCTTTGCACGATCCATGTTGGCGGGAGAGGTGCGATGGCACTAGAAGGAGGAATTGAGAATGGTATGTCCAACAGATATTGTAGGGTACTGCACAGATGAAGTATGTTCCTGATTCCTGCCAGATTTTCTTATGCTCCTGATTCCTGCCAGATTTTCTTCTTTTCAATTATACGTCGTTGTGTCATGACTCGACGGCCTAAGATCAGATTTTTTTTATCGATTGACCTGAGGTTAGCGATTACACTACTGACAAAATGCTTGTCACATTTTATGTATTGTGCAAGCAGTCTCGACTGCTGAAGATAGCATGCCCAAAGATCCCGGATGTTGCAATCGGCGTCCCTTAGGTTGTCTTGAAACTTCCCAATCCTTCAAAAGAAACTGAAGAGTGGCAAGCCCGGGTTTCCATCTCCCTAGGCTGATCGAAACATAGGCATCGAGTGACCTCCATTCAATAAGCTCGACTTGATCTCCATCCTTTCTCTATATAAAATCGCCTATGAAAGAAAATCTGTTCTGGCGTGTTCTTGAAGTGGTATAGTCCGCTCCCGTCGTCGTCGTGAATACTGAAATGACTTCGATAGATTGAAGTGAATGATATGATAAATAAACAGCTTTTTGTAAGAGGATGACCGCAAAATGATATGATCCGTCGCTAATTAAACTTTTTCTAGACAAGGCAGACTTTTAAATAGCCCTCATTTATACATGGAAATATTGTACTTGATTGATACGACGATGATTTTGATTAGAGAAACCTGAAAAATGCTATTGTCCAATTGACTTAAACAAGTCACGATCATTTAGGTTAATAATTAGGTGAAGTCAACCCCTTGTCGCCTTATGGCTGATACCATATCAATCTTACATGATTTAATGAATATAATCCATACATAAATCACGACCAAATTATTCGACATCCTAATTTCCTTTTTTTTCTATATTAAAAAAAATTAGGACCCTATTTCTTCTTCACCCCGTCAGAAAATCATTACCGAGGAATACAAATTTTGTTAGCCGGGAGACGCGGTTAAAAGACATGTCGTTTTTGCTATAGTGTGTTGGGAACTTGGGTTGCGAGGGGTGGGGACATTTCTGGGACTGAAGATATGTTTTGTGAGAGAGAGAGAGAGAGAGAGCACTTTTTGCCGCCGTGGCACACTTGTCCAATAAAACGCTCCCGTAATATATGTCGAGGGATTCTCGAGACATTACCAATGTCAAGAATTAACCAGAACCAAGATTTCAACTCAATTACAAGTTCTAGTCTTCAAGATGAGTTTGCCTCGCCTTTAGGAAAAGGCAAAGTAAGTATTATTGCACGTACTATATACCTGGCAGCATCACCTTATCATTACCATCTCGAATGATCTCTTCTTTAAATGAACTTTTTAATCCTCACAGCTAAAGAAGAGAGAGCAAGTGATTTGTGTCCACGAGAATTTAATTTGGCTTTCGACTTTTATCTTTTATTTTTTTCATTTTTAGTTGTAACGATAAAGAAGTGATTTTATTTACGCACCATGTTTGAAAAATACTAAAATAAATAGGTATCGGCTTGTCAACTTAATTTCCTCATAGATTTTTTAGTAAATATATTATCTTTATTTTATGGGGAAATTCATATGTGGCTATTTAAAAGAACTCTAGCCCAACAAATGGCGTGGTGAGATCAAACCACTTAATGTTTAGGCCTTTCCAAGTGTAGCCAGCTGGCTTCTTTCTTGATTTAAAATAATGTCAACTAACGGGGGAAGAACAGCATTAATGCCAAAACTTGTGTACGGAGGCCACTTTAGTGCCAAAACTTCCATTTGGATCACTTAAGTGCCACTTCGCCGGAAATCCGACGTGGCGTTTTTTTTATTAATTTTCCAAGCTGACGTGGCTGGCCGGAGGCTGACGTGGCATTTCTTTTTTTTTCTTTTCTTTCTTCTTATTTTCGGTGGCCGGCGTCCGGCCACCGGCCATGGCTAGCTTCGCCGGGCATCGCCTTCCTCCGGGCGAGGCAGGGCTCGCCCTGCCCAGGCGACAGTCGAGGTCGCCTGAGCAAGGCGACCCCCGGCGAAGGCTTACCTCGCCAGATCCGGTGAGGCCGGGCCTCGCCCGGAGGAAGACAACGCTCGGCAAGGCAGCCGTGGCCTCGGCGAGGCCAGCCCTCGCCGAGGCCACGGCGGCCTTGCCGGGCCTTGCCCGGAGGAAGGCAACGCCCGGCGAGGCCAAAGGAAGGCGACGCCCGGCGAAGCCGACCATGGCAGGTGGCCAGACGCCGACCACCGGAAATAAGAAGAAAGAAAAGAAAAAAATTAAAAAAAAAAATGTTTACAAAATTGAATTATACACATGAAAATGTCATGTGTCATTAAAATTTAAATATAAAGCCACGTATTAAATTTGATCGGAATTTCTCGCCGTTGACACTTAAGTGATCGTTGTTTCTTCGATTTAGCACTTAAGTGATCGCTGGCGTAAATTTTTGGCACTTAAGTGATCAAAATGAAAGTTTTGGTACCAAAGTGGCCTCCGTACATAAGATTTGGCATTATTGCTGTTCTTCTCCCGTCAACCGACTAAGACATACTTGTTACCACGGCATCAGTACTTGTCAGCAAATTCTTTACATTATCCTTTCACTAATTGAATGACAATTAACTAATTAAAGGCAGAAGAAGGAAACCCAGAAACTTCAACAATTGCAGGCAGAGGACGAAGAAGAGAGAGAGAGAAAGAAAAAGTTTAAGATTTTGTTTTTTTATTTATTTCCACGTCAGTGACATGTGTCGGTTCGTGATTGGTGAACAGCACATATGTGCTTGCAACGTCAACATATGACGCGTTGCTATGCATGCACTGAATATTTTCTCCTTGACTTGACATTACTCTCTCGTTCTTGAGTGGGATTCTTGACGTTGCAACATTCCTGTTTGTATCTCTCTTGCTCTTGAATGGGATGGCTCATCCCTTCCCTTTTCTCTCTCTCAATAGTGCTCCTACCGTAATAAATACCTTTCGTTCTTGTGCTCAAACCAGTCAAAAGCTCTTTTTACTTTTGAGAACCAAAAAAGGCATTAGGTACGAACTGCTGAATGATCATTGTTGCTTGTGGACAACATCTTTCGTCCAAATGAAAGATAAAGAAATTATATTATATTATCTTTCGAAATTATTTATTATAATAGATAAAGGAAAAAGTGAGCTCGAATTGAAAAGCTTGTGAGGGCCTACCGTGTTACGAGCACATGTATGTCCGGGCTTTTACGGTTCCTCAACATCCATGCATGCATCATTTTCCTAATGTATAAGAAAAAGCATATTAGAAGGTCCTTTTATTTATTCTAATAAAAAAAACCAAAAAGTCCCTCTAATGATTACAGCACAAAATATTCTCGTCTCGGCGCGGGGATAATAAAACAAGTTGATTATCAACATGCTTATTGACATATAGATTGAAAAATGTTCTTGCTCTAATGCCATTTGGTGGACAGGCACAATTACGGCCCATTGATTTTATTTTATTTTTGTCGATAGCCCATTGATTTTTACTTGAGAGAGAGAGAGAAAAAAAAAAGGAAGGGATTAATTACGGTGGATACGACGCATCCCATCGAGAGAGAGAGAGAGAGAGAGAGAGAGAGAGAGAGAGAGAGAGAGAGGACTGTTATCCTTGACTTGACATTGCTCTCCGGCTCTCCAATGGGATTCTTGACGTTGCAACATTCCTTTTTGTATCTCTCTTGCTCTTGAATGGGATGGCTCATCCCTCCCTTTTCTCTCTCTCAGTGATGCTCGTGTCGTAATAAATACCTTTCATTCTTGTGCTCAAACCAATCAAAAGCTGCTTCCAGCTTTTGAGAACCCAAAAAGGCACTAGGTGCTAACTGCTGAGTGATCATTGCTGCATGTGAACATCTTTCATCCAATTGGCGCAAATGATGAATCAGCACCCCTGGCCAGCCAGCTCAGTTTCCTTAAGAACTTTCTGATGGTACTCCCCTAATTTCACTCGAAGTCGATCCCCTAAATATCTCGGAGTTGACACCATCTTTCATCCAAATGGCGCAAATGACGACGCAGCACCCCTGGCCAGCCAACTCAGTTTCCTTAAAAACTTTCTGATGGTACTCCCTTAATTTCACCCAAAGTCGGTCCTCTAAATATCTCAGAGTTGGCACACTTGTCGTTATCGATATTTTGTACTATAAATTTCTGCTCAAAAATCAAATCCTCATCACCATCCATCAAGCCCTCCTCCCAGCATAGACCAAAATTCCTTTGCCTTTCAGCACAATGAATCCCACCTCTCTTCCACCTCCTCCTCCTTCTCTTGCTTTCCACCACTACAGCCTTTACCCCTAAGGCCAACACTTCTGGATCAATTTTAAATTACTGGAACCAGAAAATAAATAATACCCTCCCGAAGCCACTGGTGCTTTTCTCGCAAGCATCACCCATGTCCTCCATTAAGGCGGCCATCTTTACCCAGTTCATAGGAGAAGGTAGCATCTCCGACCACCTCCTTTCATTTTGCAAGGAGGCGCAAATGGCATGCTTCTTAAGCTCATCGTTGGATGCGACGGACTCCTTCATGATCAATTATGCCGATATTGCAACGGACTCTTTCATGATCAATTATCATGTCGATAGTGTGACAGACTCCTTCATGATCAGTTATGACGATAGTGTGCCAGGCTCCCATTTGGATTCTGGTAAGGAGCCTGGCAAATTCTTCCGAGAGTCAGCGCTGGAAAGTGAGAATGTGATGCCGATGCCTAACGTCACCAATAAAATGCCTAGAAGATCATTTTTGCCTCGGAGAATCTCCTCGAAATTACCATTTTCGACCCTGAAGCTCCCTCAACTAAATCAAATCTTTCGTGCCAAAGAGAATTCCCCTATGGGGAAGATCTTGGCACACACTGTAGCCCAGTGTGAGAGTGCCGCAATATATAGTGAAAAGAAGAGTTGCGTGTCCTCCATCGACGACATGATTGACTTTGCCACCATGATTTTGGGTCGTGATGTCATGGTTCTATCCACGACAAGTACTAGAGGATCGAAGCAGCAGGTCATGGTGGGGCAAGTGAAGAGGATGGAGTCTAGTGATACGAGAAAATCGGTAGTATGTCACCAAATTATGTTTCCCTCAGTAATCTATTACTGTCACTTGTTTTTGGATGTAGAGATTTATGAGGTAAACATACTCGATCGCAACTCAGAGGTGCAAATCAATCAGACTATGGCAATTTGCCACTTCAACACGTCCGCATGGAGCCCAAATCATCCTACATTTCTGGATCTGAAGTTGCGTTCTGGCCAGACCGAAGCATGTCACTGGGCTTACAAGAACAATCTAGTTTGGATAACGATTTAATATGTATCCAATCTGGTGTAAAAATCTATATATTTGGGTTTGACGTGTGGAAGTATTTTTTTTTTCTCAAGTTGACGTGTGAAAGTTGTTAAAGGTCAGTTGCACTAACTTTCTGTCATTTGATAATTGCAAGGAGGATGGGGACAGCTACCAAAAGTGTTGGAGATTTGAGTGTTGAAGGAGTTGGAGATCTGAATGTGGAAGAAGTTTGAGTTTTGAGTGTTAAAGGCATTTGAGTTCTTTATGTGGATGTTAGCTACTAGTGGGAATCTTGTCCCATAAGATGCTGTTGAGAAATCAACCGTTGAAGTGTGTTCTGAGTTTGCATGTGTGAGGTTTTTACTCTTTTTCTTAGTATTTGATGGGTGAGACATTTTGTTTCGCGTAACCTAATCGTGGGTGTGACCGTCAGATTTAATAAAAAAGTATATTTGACTCTAGAATTAGCTAATGTTGTGAGCAACTTGTCAAAGTGCCAAAGGGAGAATCGGAGCCTTAATCCTTGGAATGATGTAGCACTGATGCTATTTGGTTGATCAAGAGCTTAAACAAAAGTGCTTCACCATCGCTGACCTTGACAAGGATTGGATGGAATTAGTTAAATCCCGCTTGGCAAAGACCTTCTGATATTTATCAGTCTTGATTGTTTAAGCTCTTGATCAACCAAATAGGTGCTCCATCATTCCAAGGATTAAGGTTCCGATT
This sequence comes from Syzygium aqueum, assembly GCA_031216185.1. Lineage (NCBI taxonomy): Eukaryota > Viridiplantae > Streptophyta > Magnoliopsida > Myrtales > Myrtaceae > Syzygium > Syzygium aqueum. The sequence continues at coordinate 3,114,465 of CM062240.1, forward strand.
CTCCCTTTGGCACTTTGTAGAGTTGCCCACAACATTAACTAATTCTAGAGTCGAACATACTTTTTTATTAAATCTGACGGTCACACCCACAATTAGGTTACACGAAACAAAATGTCTCACCCATCAAATACTAAGAAAAAGAGTAAAAACCTCACACATGCAAATTCATAACACACTTCAGCGGCTGATTTCTCAATAGCATCTTATGGAACAAGATTCCCACTAGTAGCTAACATCCACATAAAGCACTCAAACGCCTTCAACACTCAGATCTCCAACTCCTTCAACACTCAGATCTCCAACACCTTTGGCAGCTGTCCCCATCCACCTTGCAGTTATCAAATGGCAGAAAGTTAGTGCAACTGACCTTTAACAACTTTCACACGTCAACTTGAGAAAAAAAAATATTTCCACACGTCAAACCCAAATATATAGATTTTTACACCAGATTGGATACATACTAAATCGTTATCCAAACCAGATTGTTCTCGTAAGTCCAGTGGCATGCTTCGGTCTGGCCAGGACTCGACTTCAGATCCAGAAATACAGGATGATTTGGGCTCCATGCGTACGTGTTGAAGTGGCAAATTGTCACAGCCTGATTGATTTGCACCTCTGAGTTGCGATCGAGTATGTTTATCTCATAAATCTCTACATCCAAAAACGAGTGACAGTAATAGATTACCAAGGGAAACAGAATTTGGTGACATACTACCGATTTTCTCGTATCGCTGGACTCCTTCCTCTTCACTTGCCCCATCATGACCTGCTGCTTCGATCCTCTAGTACTTATCGTGGAAAGAACCATGACATCATGACCCAAAATTGTGGTGGCAAAGTCAATCATGTCCTCGATGGAGGACACACAACTCTTCTTTTCACCATATATTGCAGCGTTGTCGCACTGGACTACAGTGCGTGTCAAGATCTTCCCAATAGGGGAATTTTCTTTGGCACGGAAGATTTGATTTAGTTGAAGGAGCTTTAGGGTCGAAAATGGTAATTTCGAGGAGATTCTCCAAGGCAAAAATGATCTTTTAGGCATTTTATTGGTGACGTCAGGCATCGGCATCACATTCTCACTTTCCAGCGCCGACTCTCGGAAGAATTTGCCAGGCTCCTTGCTAAAATCCAAATTGAAACCTGTCGCACTATCGGCATAACTGATCATGAAGGAGTCCGTCACACTATCGACATGATAATTGATCATGAAAGAGTCCGTTGCAATATCGGCATAATTGATAATGAAGGAGTCTGTCGCATCCGACAATGAGCTTAAGAAGCATGCCATTTGCGCCTCCTTGCAAAACGAAAGGAGGTGGTTGGAGATGCTACCTTCTCCCATGAACTGGGCAAAGATGGCCGCCATATCGGAGGACATGGGTGATGCTTGCAAGAAAAGCACCAGCGGCTTCAGGAGGGTATTATTTATTTTCTGATTTCAGTAGTCTAAAATCGATCCGGAAGTGTTGGCCTTAGGGGTGCAGGCTTTAGCAATGGAAAGCAAGAGAAGGAGGAAGAGGTGGAAGAGAGAGGTGGGATTCATTGTTATGAAAGGCAAAGGAATTTTGGTCTGTGCTGGGAGGAGGGCTTGATGGATGGTGATGAGGATTTGATTTTTGAGCAGAAATTTATAGCACAAAATATCGATAACGACAAGTCTGCCAACTTTGAGATATTTAGGGGACCGACTTCGAGTGAAATTAAGGGAGTACCATCATAAAGTTTTTAAGGAAACTAAGCTGGCTAGCTAGGGGTGCTGAGTCGTCATTTGCGCTGTCACGACCTAATCTTCGAGGGTCGCCTCAAGGAAGTAGGTTTAGAGATATTTTATTGGACTCTCCCTAAATCCATATTTCGCGTGACATTGGTTGTTTAAATCTATTTGTTCAATAGGAGTGTTGCGACCTCTCTAAACCGACCCTGCCACCTAAGGGATTTGGCTAATGGATTACTAAGTTAAATCTAGCTAGGGCCCTCTCAAACCCATATCAATTCGCAACTTAAATTTAAGTTGTTAACATGCAAATTGATTTCATTTAGGAGTCGTCACTAATCCATTTTTAGTGGATCGATTAGACACCCAAGTAAAGCACGGGAGAGATGCTTCACTTCTACGAACCAAAAATTCAATGGGTACGGAGACTTGATTACACCAATTAACTAACTAGTACTCTTTTGTTACCTAACATTGTTCAATTACTGCCTAACACGTTCACACTAATTGAGAATCTCAAAATTCCAAGTTAAGGGAAGTAATAACCAACATGCGAGTCTAACGTACCTAATCAGCCACAAGCAAGGATAAATTAAACACGCAATTCAAGATTCCAAAGCCCAAACAATATTTTTTGATTTTGGGAAATTTTTAATTAATTTTTCAATGTTTTCTAATGCTTTTGAGACTTTTTAATTTTATTTTTGAATTTTTGAACATTTTTGAATTTTTTTTGGACTGTTTTATTTTTTAAATATTTTAATAATATAATAATTCCGAGTTCCCTGACCCGATCCGCCCGACACATAACACGGGATCCCCATTCTCCACTCCTTTCTATTTTTTTTATTCTTTTCTTTTGATTTTCCTTTTTTTTCTTTTTTCTTTTTCTCTTTATTATTTTTCCCCTTTGTCTTTTCTGATCTCTTCTCCTTCCGGAACGCTTTCTTCTTCATATTATTCTTCACCAAGAGCTCACCGCCAACGTCCTCTTCTTAGTGAATCTCGCCGTCGACCCAAGCTCCAAACCAAATCGGCTTCTTCGACTGGCGTCAATGACGAATCTGCTCGGACCGAAATCACAACCCCTCACCATCACCGAACCAAAGTCCCTAAACCAGCACCATCAGCCACTAAATCGCTAACGTGGTGACCCACTTTCGTTTCCCGACCACCAGACCTCCGTCGCCAATAACACATGCTAAATCTAAACAAACAAACATACACGCATATGAAACGGGGATAGTGAGCTACCGGTAACGGCATCATACCGCGGGCAACGCTGGCGTGGGGAATAGGTCTCCGGTGAAGGACTCATCCATGGCCAACTCGAACGATGTGTGAGCCGCAACAAAACCACACGAACAGTAGAGAAAACTCAAAGTCAGTGACAATATTGGAGCAAATTGTCCGTAAATCAAAGCTCTGAAGCATCGGTTTTGGTCGTGGGTGAACCATGATGCATACAGGCTTGAATAACCCTATTTCATGACAAATTTGTC